>OX465555.1:0-2400000 GCA_950022955.1 Xestia ashworthii | reverse complement strand
ATTAGGCGAAGTGGAACCAAAGCATGAGATAATGATCAATGATGTTGCGATCACAAGTAAAATCAGCTGATACATTTACATAAAATAACGGTTATTTTGGTTCAAAGTACAAAGCGCAGACAAAAAAACAATCGACCGACACGTACAAAGCATGTGTCGCCCAATATGAATTCTGAATGTGAAAAATGACAATTAGCACAGAAGCGTTACTAAATAAATTAAATTAAAACATACAAAATCAAATGTTCAACAATAACGAACATGTAGGTAGGTAGGTACCTTAACAAGCTACGAAGAACAATTACGTGATAAAATAAGTAAATCACATTTTATTTACCATTAACAAGATGTTCGCTAGAATCTACTAAGTAGATAATCTTCAGTTTTCTAATTACGACTACACTAAATACAGACTATGATTTCTACGTACTTAGGTACTACAATAATTACATAAGCAACACTTACCCAATTGGGGTTACACAAATTCACTGTTAGGTAAAATATACTTTGATTATAGCGATAGAACGTCTTGCAATAGAAGAAATATAAAAAAAATGTAAAACCGCTAAAATGGTTTGGAGGGAAATCAGCGACAAAGCAACGTATTCGCACGGCTAATGTTTGCGCTGGATCGAGGATCGGCTGGAAGTCACCTTTGAACCGCCCGTCAGCGCGAGCCTTGCCGACAACATCCGAGTAGATACGAACGTCGCGCGCGCATAGAATCACATCGGAAGACAGTTCCTATCATTGTTTGATAGTTTAAAAGTGTTTTATAGTAATGTGAATGTAAAATAGTTTAATATTAATTATTATAGGTTAGTTTGCTAGGTAAAATAATAAAATATAGTGGGTTAATTTTTGATGTAAATAATGAGATTTTAAGATTAATCCTTTGAACTAGTTTTGTAAGCTATCAAAATCACACACAGTGTTACAACGGGAAGCATTATAAACAACTACTAGTATCCTTATGTAGAACTTAAGGCCCGTATAAACTCTTATAAAAGTTCACCGAGCATCTTGACGCTTTATATTGGCATTTCAAAACCATTATGATGCTTTACGATGTTACGGCGATGTGACAGTTGGATAAAGGCATATAAAAATGCTTTTAGTTTATGCGTTTAGTTTTGCCTTTAGTTTTAGTGCAGCAAACCACAATACAGCTGTCCTGCTTTCAGCTGTTTTTGCTGCATTTGGAACTAAAATAGCATTTTAAGTAGTAAAATAAATGCTGCAGGCTGTAGAGAATAAACGTGAGCCATTATCCACGTAAATCCAGCATACAGCTTTCAGCTGTTTTTAGTGCCTTAGGGTTTACAATAGCATTTGGACCATTATAATGCCACGTAAATCAGTTATACTGCTTTGGGCTGGTTTTAGTGCCCTTTGTTGTTTAATAGCACTTTTAAGTGCCAAGTAAAAGCCTAATGCTGCTGAACAGCATAAACGTGAACCAATGTAATGCTTGCATTTGTAAAGATCACCTGAGTTCTGTTATACAGCTAACAGGTTTATAACCAAATACCCGTGAGCCATTGTAATGCGTAAAGCTTTATATACATTCACTTTAACGTTTTTATAAAACCATTTCTCGGCCATATTGGGGAGAAGTACATATTGTATGATCAACAAAACAACATAAATATTGACGGTAGATTTTTTATTTTTATGACTTCTTGATTTTGAGCTATGGTTGTCCGTGGTGCTACCATGCCTGTGTCATTCGCGTCTGTCTGATTTTTTTTAACTATGGACAGTTCAAATCTGCTGGTGTACCGGTGAACCCATACAGGACTACTCTTTGGACAGTGGCACTGCACTGATTCATCAAAAGTCTTCTCTCTGGCCTCTAGCTTAATAATTGTTCACGTGTGAGAATTTGTGCTGCTGGCGGCAATAATTAGGGTATCACCGAGCTATTATAGACCGACACCATTTTGTAAATGTTTTATAAACATAATATTATCATTCGGACTTGTTTATAAAAGCAATAGGCCCATATTACAATGATATAGCTTAAATATATATTGCTCAACCAAAACTATTACGTTAATTATGGAAAATTCGATCTGTACTAGGAATAAACAATTGTTTTAGTTATTTGAGACATATCTATATTACATTTTATATCAAAACCACAAAATATCGAGGGCGCGTGAAAATTTTGAATGAAACTTATATATAAATTTAGAGTTAATGTATTTGAGGGCATTGAATAAGAGAGGAGTCAAAGACGCATCCAGTATTACACATTTTGTTTTGATGTAAACAAATATGAAGTCATTCACTCAGTTTTGACCGTCTTTGTCCACATTATATTGCTAGACAAAATACTTAAATTACAACGTCATTGTATTATAACATTTGTGTCATGGTACGAGTATTACAGATGTTTTTGCAATGATGTAGGGTTTATTTAAGTTCTAACTGTGAACACTTGAATAGCCTCAATCATTCTTTTAGAACAATCTAATGCTAGTCTCATGCTTCTGTAACGCCATTGGCAACTTCATTGACCGTAATAATGCTTCTTTAATGCGATTCGCAACTTATTTGGTCACAATTATGCTTATATAATGCGACTGTAGTACAATTCAAAAACTAAGTGTGAACCCATTTATGACCTAAAGCCGCATAATTTGTGCCCAAATAAGCATTACAGTAGCCGTATAAACGTTTGTAATGCTATCATAGAACTAACTCAAAATGCTAAAACGACACAAAAAAAAATGCTGTAAGCCGGCTGATGTACTGGTTTGATGTGTTGCTTGGGTAATGATGTGCTGATATTACATGTTAACAACCATTTGATAAAGCCATAAATATGAGTGTTGTTAGTAGACGTGTAGGTGTGGTTTTAGTAGGATCAGTTAGTACGTTGTAGTAAGCCATGTAGATGAACTGTAGTGAAAGCCATGTAGGTGAGCTGTAGTGAAAGCCATGTAGGTGTGCTGTAGTTAAAGCCATGTAGGTGCGCTGTAGTGAAAGCCATGTAGGTGTGCTATAGTGACAGCCATGTAGGTGTGCTGTAGTGAAAGCCATGTAGGTGAGCTGCAGTGAAAGCCATGTAGGTGTGCTGTAGTGAAAGCCATGTAGGTGTGCTGTAGTGAAAGCCATGTAGGTGTGCTGTAGTGAAAGCCATGTAGGTGAGCTGTAGTGAAAGCCATGTAGGTGTGCTATAGTGACAGCCATGTAGGTGTGCTGTAGTGAAAGCCATGTAGGTGAGCTGTAGTGAAAGCCATGTAGGTGCGCTGTAGTGAAAGCCATGTAGGTGTGCTATAGTGACAGCCATGTAGGTGTGCTGTAGTGAAAGCCATGTAGGTGCGCTGTAGTGAAAGCCATGTAGGTGTGCTATAGTGACAGCCATGTAGGTGTGCTGTAGTGAAAGCCATGTAGGTGAGCTGTAGTGAAAGCCATGTAGGTGCGCTGTAGTGAAAGCCATGTAGGTGAGCTGCAGTGAAAGCCATGTAGGTGTGCTGTAGTGAAAGCCATGTAGGTGTGCTGTAGTGAAAGCCATGTAGGTGAGCTGTAGTGAAAGCCATGTAGGTGCGCTGTAGTGAAAGCCATGTAGGTGTGCTATAGTGACAGCCATGTAGGTGTGCTGTAGTGAAAGCCATGTAGGTGAGCTGTAGTGAAAGCCATGTAGGTGCGCTGTAGTGAAAGCCATGTAGGTGTGCTATAGTGACAGCCATGTAGGTGTGCTGTAGTGAAAGCCATGTAGGTGCGCTGTAGTGAAAGCCATGTAGGTGTGCTATAGTGACAGCCATGTAGGTGTGCTGTAGTGAAAGCCATGTAGGTGAGCTGTAGTGAAAGCCATGTAGGTGCGCTGTAGTGAAAGCCATGTAGGTGTGCTATAGTGACAGCCATGTAGGTGTGCTGTAGTGAAAGCCATGTAGGTGAGCTGTAGTGAAAGCCATGTAGGTGCGCTGTAGTGAAAGCCATGTAGGTGTGCTATAGTGACAGCCATGTAGGTGTGCTGTAGTGAAAGCCATGTAGGTGCGCTGTAGTGAAAGCCATGTAGGTGTGCTATAGTGACAGCCATGTAGGTGTGCTGTAGTGAAAGCCATGTAGGTGAGCTGTAGTGAAAGCCATGTAGGTGCGCTGTAGTGAAAGCCATGTAGGTGTGCTATAGTGACAGCCATGTAGGTGTGCTGTAGTGAAAGCCATGTAGGTGAGCTGTAGTGAAAGCCATGTAGGTGAGCTGTAGTGAAAGCCATGTAGGTGCGCTGTAGTGAAAGCCATGTAGGTGAGCTGTAGTGAAAGCCATGTAGGTGTGCTGTAGTTAAAGCCATGTAGGTGTGCTATAGTGAAAGCCATGTAGGTGTGCTGTAGTGAGAGCCATGTAGGTGTGCTGTAGTGAAAGCCATGTAGGTGTGCTGTAGTGAAAGCCATGTAGGTGAGCTGTAGTGAAAGCCATGTAGGTGCGCTGTAGTGAAAGCCATGTAGGTGAGCTGTAGTGAAAGCCATGTAGGTGTGCTGTAGTTAAAGCCATGTAGGTGTGCTATAGTGAAAGCCATGTAGGTGTGCTGTAGTGAGAGCCATGTAGGTGTGCTGTAGTGAAAGCCATGTAGGTGTGCTGTAGTGAAAGCCATGTAGGTGAGCTGTAGTGAAAGCCATGTAGGTGTGCTATAGTGAAAGCCATGTAGGTGTGCTATAGTGAAAGCCATGTAGGTGTGCTGTAGTGAAAGTCATGTAGGTGCACCGATAGTATGTCATGCAGGTGTACAGATAGTATGTCTTGTAGGTATACAGATAGTATGTCACGTAGGTGTACAGATAGTACGTCGTGCAGATGTACAGATAGTATGTCATGTAGGTATACAGATAGTATGTCATGTAGGTATACAGATAGTATGTCATGTAGGTCTGCAGATAGTATGTCATGCAGGTCTGCAGATAGTATGTCATGTAGGTGTACAGATAGTTCGTCACGTAGGTGTACAGATAGTACGTCACGTAGGTGTACAGATAGTACGTCACGTAGGTGTACAGATAGTATGTCGTGCAGGTGTACAGATAGTATGTCATGTAGGTGTACAGATAGTATGTCATGTAGGTGTACAGATAGTATGTCATGTAGGTGTACAGATAGTATGTCATGTAGGTGTACAGAAAGTATGTCATGTAGGGCTACAGATAGTTCATGTAGGTGTACAGATAGTATGTCACGTAGGTGTACAGATAGTATGTCGTGCAGGTGTACAGATAGTATGTCATGTAGGTGTACAGATAGTATGTCATGTAGGTGTACAGATAGTATGTCATGTAGGTGTACAGATAGTATGTCATGTAGGTGTACAGATAGTATGTCATGTAGGTGTACAGATAGTATGTCATGTAGGTGTACAGATAGTATGTCATGTAGGTATACAGATAGTATGTCATGTAGGTATACAGATAGTATGTCATGTAGGTATACAGATAGTATGTCATGTTGGTCTGCAGATAGTATGTCATGCAGGTCTGCAGATAGTATGTCATGTAGGTGTACAGATAGTACGTCACGTAGGTGTACAGATAGTACGTCACGTAGGTGTACAGATAGTACGTCACGTAGGTGTACAGATAGTATGTCGTGCAGATGTACAGATAGTATGTCATGTAGGTGTACAGATAGTATGTCATGTAGGTGTACAGATAGTATGTCATGTAGGTGTACAGATAGTATGCCATGTAGGTCTACAGATAGTATGTCATGTAGGTGTACAGATAGTATGTCATGTAGGTCTACAGATAGTATTTCATGTATGTCTACAGATAGTATGTCATGTAGGTCAACAGAAAGTATGTCATATAGGTCAACAGAAAGTATGTCATGTAGGTCTACAGATAGTATGTCACGTAGGTGTACAGAAAGTGTGTTACGTAGGGGTACCGTTAGTAAGTCTAGTAAGAGTCCCTTCTAGTGAGCCATGCAGATATGCTCTTACCTTATTGTACCTACCGAGTTAGAACGATGCAATTTAGAAGTGAACCACTCTGGAAAGTAGCCACCTATTGAAATTGCCTTTCCCTGTAGGAAATAGTAACTGATCTTGTTTGAGGATTGTGGATAGGACACAAATAAATAAAAGATATGAAGTGCTGGTAAATCATTTCAGGCCGAAGAGAAGCCAGCTCCACCCCAGATCGTGATGAAAGCTACACTCCAGAGCGTGTAGAAAGTGTCATCCCAGAGCGTCCTAGAAGGCGTCGCCGGAGATCTTCCTCGAGTGTTTCTGAAGAGATACCTGTCAAATGGACTGACTACAGATGATCTTCTAAAAATCATAGCAGCGATACAAATGGGCTCAATGTCAGAATCTGATTCGTCCTCGTTCAGAGTCGGACGAATAAACCAAAATTATTAGTTATGTAGTTAGAAAGTGTATAATAGTTTTTAAGTGACACGTTGTGTATAGTGGATGTTCATTTTCCTCTAATCATGTATGAACTGAAGACGATGTAATATGTATCAATCAATGTGATGTGATTATGCACGATGATTTTAAGGAAACTATTTTAATTTTGCCTTTGATGTAATTGCCTCAGTGTTGTGATTATTGCGTGCTTCGGAGATAGCACGCCGTCGGATGGCCGAGTGTTGTGATTTCCGATATTTGATTTAAGAAGTATTAGTTTTGACTGTAGAATTATCTTATTCACAGTGGCAACACTGTCAGAATTTGAATTATAACTGTAACTTTTTAAACTAATTCTTAAATGCAATTTCAATTAAGACAATATATTTTTACTTTGACAACACTTTGAACGGACATCATCGTTATTTAAGAGTGGGGTGAATGTCACTTGAATTTGTAAGCTCCAATGCAGAGGCAGTTGTTGTTCGATCGTCAAACAGTGCAGTTGTGCGAATAAAACGTACCTACAAGCAAGCAAAAGGTGTTTTCTTCATAATAGTGTGGTGAGAGGTGACTTTGCTACGTGCGCCGTTTAACCCGCTTACTACTAGACTTAAAGGTTACACAACAGTTCTGTGATAGCTTCTTAGTTACCTTACCTACTATTGCATTTTGTACTTTATGAAATAACTAGCTGAACCACGCAACTTCGTCTGCGTCACATGAAAGAGATAATGACCTTTGTTTGATTGATTTAGTTTTTTATCACCGACTTCTGAAGCTTAAGTTATTTTTCAATTTTTTGTGTGAAGTTCAATTTTTTGTAGAGAGCTAACACGGCATTTAAGGCCCAAAAGAGATGCATTCGATCTATGTTTGGGTTAAAAACGGTCGACACATGTAAGCCATATTTTAAAAGGTACAAGCTATTGACTCTTCCTTGTCTGTATATCCTCGAAACTGCAATGTTCGTTAAAACAAACCCAAAACTATTTCCGCGTTTGCAGGACGTGGTACCACGTAACAGACGGGATATGACCATTCTTCGAGTCTATCCAGCAAAAACGGCACTAATGCGCAAAAGTATCGTCTGCATGGCGCCTACTATATTTAACAAATTGCCTAAATGTTGGAAGGAGCTGAATGGTAGGGCATTCAAACGCCAATTAAAAATATTTCTTTTGCAAAAAGCATATTATAGTATATCCGAATTTCTAGCCGAAACTGATTTCTCTGTTTTGATCTAATTTAATTAATTTTAATTTTATCTTTTCTTGACATTAATACTAAATTTATATTAATATGGAATTTTGACATTATAATGACAGAGTATATATATATATATTTTTTAATTTATTAAAATTGTTAAATTATAAACTTTGCGTGTGCCTAATCTAAGTAATTTTCAGATTAAGTAATTTTTATTGTTATTATCTCTGTGACAATGTTATGGAAATATTTGTACGCCGAAACTTACGGCTAAACATGTTTGGACTTAATCAAAATAATATCTTGCATGCTCTTGTGTGTATACAATGTTAAGACAAATAAAGAATCTTATCTTATCTTATCTTATCTTAAGAGCAGCGGTGGCCCAGTGGTGGCGGCCCCGACTTACGTTCAGTAAGTCGTGGGTTCGAACCCAGGCAGGCGCATTACTTTGTGTAATTTATTACATTACCGCTGGTCTCAAAACGGCGAAGGAAAACATCGTGAGGAAACCGGCATGTCCTAGAACCATAAATTCGAAGACATGTGACATCTACCAATCCGCACTGGGCCCGCGTGGTGGATTATACAGCCCATTCCTTCTCATAGAGAGAGGGCCTGTCCCAGCAGTGGGAACATTAATAGGCCGATGATGATGATGATGATGATTGGGTGAAGTCAGTTTTATTTTTTGCAGAAGAGGTTCTGAATCTATGTTCTGTCTCCTGCTGATATGGAGAGAAGTGGAAATTACAGTTTTTTTTCCTACTCCTCCGCTATACTTTCTGATTAATTTCGTTGCGGGATCCAAGACAGTTAAATTCATTCTCTGGGACTTCGTCGAGCTTCATTGTCTCGACGCTTTTCTGGTGGTCGCCACTGTTGATTCTGGCTTTCAGGAGTTACAGTGGTTTGGGCGTGTGGGGCGGGCTTGTCCCAAAAAAAAAAAAACAGGGAATCTATAGCTGTATGTTATATAAAGCTATATAACATACAGCTATAGATTCCCTGTTTTTAAACCTTTTATAACCTTCCTCGATAAATGGACTATCCAACTCAAAAAGATTTTTTCAATTTCAATCAGAGTTCCTGAGATTAGCGCGTTCAAACAAACAAACAGACTCTAATATTAGTATAGATAGTATAGATTATATATTCTGAAACAAGTAAGTATCTACAGGATTGACTTAAACTTTTCAGGACTACTTAGTTTTACATTTTTTGTCGTCGTCGCTACAACTGATTGAATATCACTCTGTATACGTGTCGTGACGACAGATAATCGTGTAGTTTTAAGTGCTTGTGGAGGAGTTCACATATAGCACGACACGGTAACTGTCATCCATGACTTTTGCCAACTAAAAACCAACGATAGTTAATTAATTAGTTAATCGTCACGACATAGTGGGAACGGAGCCTTAGGGTTGAACCTTTCGTGTCGACGGCGCGTTCGTGTTCCACGCGCGCCTCAAAGAGATGTCAGCAGAAGAGAGGGGCCCGCAAGGGCCGAAGCCTGCCGGGGTTGCGGGACTGTTCGAAAGAGATACCGCGGCCCTGGAACGTAAAGGGCGAGGAAGGAACATGGATGGGTTTTAGTCAGTAAGAGTCTGACACTCCCTCCCGCTCCACCCAGAGTGGGAGAAGTCATTTGATGATTTCCCATCCTAAAAAAAAAAAAAAAAAGGGTTGAACCTTTGAATGTGGTGGCACGGAATCACACTTTTCCATGATCCTATAGTTGTCTGTCACCTAAAACCGTAATTTGCTAGAGCAAGAAACAGCGGGAATGCTATCGCACATCAGCGACACGACAGCATCAACGACGCGGTTGGTTTCACGCCTTCCCTTCTGATTGAGTTTCGAATAGACCAGAGAAGCGAAAAAGGAGAAAGCTACACATTTAGAAGAGGGTGGCGCCACGCTATGCTTATGTGAACTAGACGGGTCTTTAGTCATCGTACAATATGTAAATCATCAGTAACAGTCATCGGACTATAGTCACGTGTGGGATTCGATGACTAATGTATTGTATGTCGTCGTACGCTGTGTCCTACGGTGTTTAGCTGTCATGGGTTCACGGTCACGGTCTATTGCTTTTTGATACCATCTGTATGTGGAATTATCTGTTTTGATGTCTGACCGCCAGACAGTAAATGATTTTCCGATTGTTATCACGCGTATCGTGCAAGTTTATGGAAATACTTTTTAAATTATATTTTTAATACACTAGCTTTAGTCCACGGCTTCGCTTGCCTTATGGCCGTAAATTAACCTACGGAAACGTTTTAAATATAGCCAATAACTCAGGAATAATTTAGCAAAACTGCTCGAACATAACCTAAACGGTGTAAAAACGTCTTAACAAAGTTCCCCTCGTCATTTGCGACATTTTTTTATTCTACAACATACCTGGGAACCTTCTAGTTACGGAGTTATTTGAGGTCAAAGTTCCAACTTTTAGACAAGTTTTTATTTTAAATACCTAAGTTTTTAAGGTTTTTTTTTTACTTTAAACACCTCCACGTACTATTCAATCCATCCACATCCATCCAGCACAATATTGTGAGTGCGTTACATTGAGTTCTACCACAAATATCGTTTCCCAGCAATAATTTTTACCTAGTTATTAAAGTTTGATGTACAGAATGCTTGGTTGACAGTTTGTGATGAATCTGTTTACACCTAGTATAGTCTATGGCGGGCTTTACAGAAGGGAGTCCATAGCAGCGAATTTCCGCATAGGTATACCACGCATTCACGCACCAACTGCGCGCCGCACATCAGACATCTATTTCGCTCATTTGGATTTCCGAATGGCCGACAATGTGAACTATTTGCGGCTACATAGCGTCTGTTTGGAGCGATATCTACTATCTACCATTATACGGGGTTAATGCCTAAAATTGTATTGTGAGGTTTGAAAATTAACTGAGTAAAGTCAGCAGACTGTCAGAGCGCAAAGCACCTATTGAAATAGAAAAAAGATGAATTTAAAAAGGTTAAAGGAATTTAAAAAGATTTTTTTAGTCTATACAAACAAAGTGCTGAAGTGGCTCCGGGCATAGACTTAGGGAAATTTTGTAGGGAATTAAGTGTCAATCAGGGTCCACTATCCATATCTAGTACGTAATAGCGTCCATGTTTTGAGTTTTTTCTTTCCCATATATTTATGAATATTATTTTCTTCAAGATATTGCGTGTTTTTTCAGAAATTGGCTGATTAGGAGTTTTTTATGTTTTTTCCTCTCATAGAGAGGAGGCCTGTGTCCCAGCTGTGGGAACGTTAATAGGTTGATGATGATGATGATACGTGTAAAATAAATTCCATTAAATTTTTTCCTTGATTCTAGATAGAAAAATCCAAAATTGTGCTACCGAAAAAAATAAAGCAAATAAAAAACCAAACACATAAATCAGCAAAAATAATGATCTTCTACAAATAATTATAATATTTTAATTATTTCTTTTTTTGTAAGATAATATAATCTCTCTAAAATATCTATAAAATATAGTAGTAGTTGAGTCAGTCGTTAGTTTTAGTAATTATTTACTTTAAATGTATGCTGATTTTCATTATTTTAATATTTTTCATAGTTCGACAGTTTGTGATGAGTATTTTATAATGCAGTCTCTAGTCCAGTGACCACAGCAAAATTATACACAAAATGAATAACAAAAAAAAACATTTCATGTTCCAGATCTGCTGCCAGTTTCCTCAACCGTGATGCCTCTGCCATACTACTCCGTCTACGGCTACCAAAAGAAATTACTGCGAGACAAACACAGGAAACGGCCCACTGGGAAAATCACCTTAGTGACAAAACAGCCAAAATAAATACAAATAATATCCGACCATTAGACAGTTTTCCTTATCTTTCATAGAGTAAGAATGGCTTTATTTGTGTTGTTCCGTTTTTTATTAATTTTATTCAACTAATAATTATGTGGGCTGCCAAACGTAAATCGTCATAATGATTTATGCAACATGATTGTACAGACGCCAACACATGCTACTATACAACCGCACGAGCTTCTACAATCTGTTGATTGTTGTTGCAAACAGTTGTTGCTGCAGTTGTTGCTACAGTTGTTGCTACAATTGTTGCTACAGCTGTTGATGTAAATTTTTTCAAAAGATTTTCAAATTTATTGCCTGTACATTAGGTTCAAGGTTGAATGGGAAAAATTGTCAGTTTCAGGTAGCGTCTGTACCGTACCTTTCTTGACTGAGTTTGTTGTCGTCCTGGCTTTGAGCTGGCCACACAGGTTCATCGATTATTTTAGGTACGTTAAAAGAAATATAATAAAAACGACTCACTTTCAACAGCTTCGCTCTATAGACCTAAGTTCAGAATTATGAAAATGTTAAGTTTATGAATAAGAAAATGTTACCGCTAAAAAATGACACAGAAATGCTTTACAATATTAGTGCAAAAACGTTTGAGACTTATAAATGCTAACGTTTAAAATTCTTTAATTAAATAATCCTGCATATTTATGTGACTTTAGCATGCAGTTTATTTATGCTTGTTTACAATGAAAGCGCATCTATAAGTAGTTACTTTAACGAGAAACAGTATTTTGCACACCCTGTATACAACAATGAAACCAAAATAAAGGTTAAAAAATATATCATGAACAATTTGCGAACTGTATTTCGCGAGTAATAAAATGGAATGAAATACAAATGGGAGCTTGTGACAAGTGAAATAAAAACTCGTAATGTGAATTCACTGTCACAACATTTTAGTGAATAAAGTTTTCAAAGATATTTTTATTGTATTTTATTTTTTTCCTTCTGTTTGCGGCAAATGAATAATTCCCCAAGTGTATTGAATAAGTCATCATTATAATTAAGTTGAGGTCGGCTTCCATTCTAACAGGATGCATCTGAATACCAGTATTTTAGATAAAGCGACTGCCTATCTGACCTTCATAACTCAGTTAGGACTGGGTAACACGTTACACGATACAAGACAAGACCGGTAGACTGGCTGACAGACTATCAGGCCACTGCCTACCTATGTAACGACTGTCAAAGATCTACAACTGACAGCCGGGACCAACAGCTTAACATGCTTTCCGAGGCACGGATGAAGCTCAGTACGTAACGGGTGGTCACCCATCCATGGACCAACCTAGGCAAGCGCGGCTTAACCTAAAGATCGACCCGAGCGGCCGAGCTCCTCCATTGAATGGACATTATATTATATCGGACGGATTATATGGACGGTATATTATTTCATAGACTTACGTCTATGAAATAATATGGTAAGACTAGCTGACCCACGCAACTTCGTCTGCGTCACATAAGAGAGAAAACGTCCCCGTTTTTGCAACATGTTTAATTCCTGCTCCGCTCCTGGTGGTCGTAGCGTGATGTTATATAGCCTAAAGCCTTCCTCGATAAATGGACTGTCCAACACAAAAATAATAATTTTTCAATTTGAACCAGTAGTTCCTGAGATTAGCGCGTTCAACCAAACAAACAAACTCTTCTGCTTTATAACATTAAAGTATATAAAGTATAGAAGTATAGATATACGAGTAATGCACACGTCTCTAAGTAAATACATATGTATGAGCTTTAATGTTTGTCTCGGCAAACTTCCACTATTTAACGTCTCTCCTTGACATTTTAATCAAGCCACCTTATTATTATGTTTCTAACTAAAAATTATGCACCTATCTTCAACGTGCATCTCACGCTAAACAAATCAAGTCAGGAGTTATAATAATAAAGTTATTTTGTTATTAGAAAATCTAAACATATTTTGCAAATAACATGCGGAGCAAATGGTAACGCCGACATACGTATACCTATCATTGGTTGTGAGTTCGGACTACGAGACCTTACTTCGGTAGAGATAAACATCGTAAGGAAACCGACATGTCCTAGAATCAAAAGTTCAAAGGCATGAGACATTTACCAACCCGCACTGGACGCAAATGGAATGGCTGATTATTCACCTGTGCCTTTCATAGAGAGGAAGCCTTTGTCCCAGCACTGGGAACTATATAGACTGATTGTGCTGTTGCATTATTATTATTGCTAGCTATGGGCTAGCAATGTCCTATGTCCTACTGCTGGGCAAAGGACTCTCTCCATTCATTCCAACGGGAATATAATAATATAATATCGCTGGACATTAACACACAGCGCCACTTAGTGCCACACTAAGCAAAGCTTGTGTTGTTTGTAAATACATACTTATTATACATATAAACATCCATGACTCGGAAACAAATGATCATGCTCATCACACAAACATTTGCTCCTACCGGGATTTGAACCCAGGACCCTAAGAACGTAAGGCAGCGTCACTACCACTACGCCATTCGGGTCGTCAAAGAAGAATAGTTCTGTGCTAATTCTTTACAGTTCTTTATGCTTTAGGTGATGTTAATTGGGTAATGTAAATCTACCCTTCAGGCAATTGTAGCACTAAATATATCTGTTTTCTTACTGAAACCTTCCTTTAAGTTGAGTTTTACAATGTATGCGGGATGAAAAGCTGCTGTTAAATGACTGCAATCCATCCCGCTGACGTAAGCCCTTAGTCGTGTCTTATTACACCCGCGGGGAGTGAAGTAGTCTTTTCTTAGCCAAGGATATACCAAAACTCAACTGAGTCAGTGAACACTGTAAAAATATAGGATTAATTGAGTCTAGTTCTGTCAAAACTAACCAAGCCACGTCAAAAAGCCTCTCATTTTGGAAAAAGATTCCTAGTCTACAGACGTATCGAATTAGAGTAAAACCAAGGACAACGAAGGATTCACTCATTTATTTTTCAGGCAGAATACAAAAAAAAACATTAATTCTGACCAGACAAAACCGCTAGAAAAAAACAGTATCCCATAATCCGGATAGCCAACGTCATAATTGGCTTGTACGTTAAGACGCCTGCGGAGCATGCGTATTTCATACAAACGTAATACCAAAATAATTTGTAAATTAAACATATTCCTAAGGTAGTGTGTATTTATATCGATTGAATTACAGAATATCTAGGTTCCCAAATATATATTTTGATTAGACACTGATTTTAAGAAGAGTTATAAGAAAAATTAAGTTTTCTATGGAAATTTTAAATTCCTCATATCTCGTCTTTGTATCATTGTTCTCTCAAAAAATATATTTGGGAACATAGATATTCTGTAATCCAATCGAATTAAATACACACTACCTTAAGAATATTTTTGATTTACATATTATTTTGGTATTACGTTTGTATGAAAAACGCATGCTCCGCCGGCCCCTTAATACGATCAACGAATAGTGGCCAGCGGCTAAGTTAGCGTTGTCAAACAATCATTATAGGAATACATCTACATGTTGATTGCAGGACAATAGATCAAATCAGAGCATACTGCTATTGTTCAACTGCTAATTAATACAAGCAGATGACAAGGCCGCTGCTACTTGTGATTAAATCATGTTTGTGATTGAATAATGTAGCCAAAACCGTAAAATTAATTTCAACGAGTGTGTGATTTTGCCATGAATTAATGGTTATTTATTCAATTATTATTTTTCCACGAAAGGTTCTATCGCTGAATTACGACTAGAGGTCATGGCACAGTATACCAGCACCGCAACAGCTGCAGTACGGCGTCGTCGCCTAGAATTTAGGCTACACCAGTCTGCCAGCGCGCTGACTACGCGGCGTCCACGAGGTGCAAGCTCACAATCCGCGCGCCGGCCGCGAGGTGCAAGCTTGCTGTCACTGCGACCACAATTTTTATAGCATTTGTGATCGACGTTGTTTCGATGATGTCTCGGAGTCGGCGTGCGGTAAGCTAGCTGTTGGCCCGCTGTAAGCACGCGGTCCGCTCGCTAGCGGCGCGTGGGCTGCGAGTCAAGTTGTAAGGCGCGCTGACTGTCCACCTTTTTCATATTGACATTATGAAATATATTTAACCATACACGACTTAGTGCCCAAATCTGAATGACAAGTCAATTGCTGAGTTAGAGCAGTGCCGTTACGGTGCCGGTATAGTGTGCCATGACCTTAAGGATCATTATTGAGTGGTGATTTTAAGTTGAATTTCCACTTTCATTCGAGGAAGGATTCCATTTAAGGCTGTGGTATCTGCTAAATTAGCAACTCTATTTGTGGTGATCCAAACTTCGTTTGAAATACTGTTAGAATAAGGTTCTAATCAGCTTGCATTACAAAGTGGTTGTTACGTCAGTCACAGCGGGCCGAATAGTGCGAAATGAGTGGTTTTTATTTAATTGTAGCCTAACAAATCATTAGATCTAAATTTCAATTGTACGCTTTGTGAAGAAAATAGCGACAAATATTCTTGTGCAAAACAAAAAACTAAAACTTAATGCCGTTTAGGAGTAGTTACGAATTTTCAAAGAAAAAATACTTTACTTTGAACATTTTTTTCGTTTAATAAAGTTAGAATTATTTAAATTGTACAAATTAAAGTTTAAAGTCTAATAAGCAACACATATTTCTTTTGCACATTTACATTCACTCATCAAAGAGGAGTTACGTGGAGAAAACCTCTCTTTGGCAGATAGGGGGTGGCCCCTTAATTTCAACACAACATAATGGGTTAATGCACATGTAGACCACAGCTTTTCATTATGTGTATTCGAACTACATGAATTTCGAAGCTTTGCTGTGGACATAACAGTCGGAAGTTATTTTTCAGGAATGCACCACAGGAATGAAAAGTCTTGACCCAATCTGTCGTAACCTAAGCTAGGTCATGGTTTGAAATAGTCCGTCATTGAATCTGTTCAATCATCAAGGTCTGAAAAGGTAGCAAACAAACCGACCGCCAGACAGTTAATCGCATTTATAATTAGTTTACAGCCTAGTTTGGTTGTTTACACATTTCAATTTAACAAAACAACATAGCTTTTAGAACATAAAGCCTCAGAAAACATAATATTATTTTATCGTTAGCGTAAACATCGGTTAATAGCCGTCGTGAGGGTAGGTATAAAAATAATGTATTAGTGGGATTTTCTCTAAGCCGGGTATCGGGCGGGGAGCGGGGAGCGGGGAGCGGGGAGCGGGGAGCATGGGCGTGAGGAAGAGATGTGGTCGCCTGTACCTATGTACTGAGAATATAAGAGGCTTCTTCTTAAATGTAAGACACTTTTCTTTCACAAATATTTTTAGCTGTTTGGATTTCGGGAAAACTAGGTATTTTTATGTGAAGGAAAACTTTTAAAAAAAATCGGCTCAGACTGAGATTCATTAAAGACTGCAAATGTAGTGCTGTTCCGTAAGCGATGGGGCACTAAATATTGTGTTCTGCATGTCCTATTTTTTGGTAATTACATGAACTGATGAACGCTTCTGAAGCCGCCAAACTAGTAGCTAAGTTCTGGGCCGCCACATAGGTATTAGATTTCCATCGACAAGAGAAGAAGAAGAAAGCGATCACAAAGAATATAAAAAGAACTTTTTAGTATGGATGGTTACAGAGTAGGGTAACGATGGATGGACTATGATTACTGATAAGATGAATAAAACGAGGGCTGGAGGATGATTATGATCATGGTGATTGTGTCACCACTATCTTTTCTTGATATGATCAAGAAAAAAAAAAAAACGTGAAATGTGAAAAATTTGGTGTAGAACGCCTTAAGCTGAGCGCAGATTTGTGTCACGATAGTTTTAATACAGACTATTGTTATAGGGAATAATGTGCTATAGACAAGAATGTCTTAAGACAGACTATTTTACTATTAGTGCGAGCGAGGCAGACTATTTATTTCCTTTAGTAATTGTCTGTTTTAAGACAGCCTTATCTCTAGTGTGCGAAAGCCCTAAATAGTCTGCCTAGTTCGAATTAGTAGGGCAATAGTCTGTCTAAAAACAGTCTTGTCACTAGTGTGCGAAAACCCTAAATAGTCTGCCTCGCTCGAATTAGTAGGGCCATAGTCTGTCTTATCTTAAGACAGTCTTGTCTCTATTGTGCGAAAGCTCTAAATAGTCTGCCTCGCTCGAATTAGTAGGGCAATAGTCTGTCTTAAGACAGTCTTGTCTCTTGTGTGCGAAAGCCCTAAATAGTCTGCCTCGCTCGAATTAGTAGGGCCATAGTCTGTCTAAAGACAGCCTTCAGCCTTACTGTCGTTAATAATAGCGAGAATGACGGACTGGTACCTGCCCACTGCTCAGGTTACGATGGATGTAGACTCAGGCAAGTAGATTGTCAAGCTTCATTACCTAGCTTAATTGACTAATAAATTAAGTAATCCGTATATTCGAAACCCAATTTTCATTCTTTTACATTGTATGTAAAGGATATTATTATAACAACAGGCTAACTTTATTTAAAAAACTACTGATTCTTAAAAGAAATATCTGAATATATAACTAAACTATAGATATAACTGCCAACACTACAACCTACAAAGCCACATTTCCATCCATCAACCGTATCACTTCCATTTCCACAGCCAGGAATTAAAGCGAGTTCATGTCATCTGTCGTTACTGACGACACACGTCAAACGCCACTGATACCCTTCAGTTGGGAGCCTTCGATACTATTCGTATCTTGGGAACACCGTATCGAAAGACGTTTTGAAGACGTCGATAAAATCTATAAAGTTCACTTCGAACGTCATTTCAAAAATCGCATAGAATTCGAAAGCGTTGCTCATTTGTTTTTAAATAAATGAAACTATTTATGCTTGACAGCATTATTTCGAATTCATTAAAAGAGTAATACTGCTTAGAACAAGAGAGATTAGAACAAGATCCCAGTGTCGCCAGAACTTCTTATTTTAGATAAACAAAATGTATGGAATCGAGTATAAATTGCTCTAGCTAAAATTGGCCGTCAGCGTCAGCGCAAACATACCTGTTTGTTTGACGCCTACTAAGGTCCATGTTCACCGAAAAGATAACAACCTGATTAGCTAAAAACAGCTGTCACTGTGACATATTACCATACAAAAATGTGTTTTAAACAGCTGTTTTAGATAATCAGACTGTCATCTTTTTGGTGAACATGGACCTTAGTAACTACCTGTTAGTTTGAGCCTGACGGCCAATTTTGCATGCATAAATGTTTACTATCTTGGACCAGATGCTGAATTATGGTATCAGGCATTCTTTGCAAAAATGCAGGACAGTAAAATGTTATGAGGTTTCAACGTTTATTTTTAATGTCTGGGTTTTTTTTTTCACGCCTATCACTAGATCCAAGTTTCAATACCGATACAGGAAAACATTTTTTTGTTTACGATTTGTTGATATACAAAATGTTTGTTATGTTAATTGTTTGTTTTCTAATTTCGAACGCATTTTCCGTGCGACAAATAAAGTTTTTTTCTTTCTTTAAAAAACACCTACCTACACAGTCAAAATCTATGGAATAGCTGTTTTTTTTTTAATTACCTTTGTCTTCTATGTGGGAAATTACAGAGTAATGCATTGAATACGTGGTTACCATTTTAGCGTCGTCGGTGTCCCACCCCCCTTGTTTAGTACTGTATGTTACTATTTGTTATATGTATACTTACATCATCAACTGCCTATGGCCTTTTCCCAACTATGTTGGGTTCAGCCTCCACTATAACCGGATGATGATGATGAGCTGATTACCAGTATTTTACATCGAGCGACTGCCTCTCTGATCTCCACAACCCAGTTAGTACTACAGAGTACAACCATGGTAAAACACTTCTTCTTCTTGTCGTATCGATGTACTTCTTAGATAGTTCGAGCCCAGTAGGTGGCCACATTTATTGAAGCGGCTGTGGCGTTATTCAGGTCGTCATGGTAGCAGGTAGACGGACACCTGGGACACTCCAGCATACCCGTTGGTAAGACTGGTTGGCAGACTTTTTGGGCCACTGACTATCTGTTACGACTGCCAGAGATCTACAAATGACAGCCGGGACCAACATCTGCTAACGAGAGGTTTTCTCCATGTAACTCCTCTTTGATGAGTGAATATAAATGTGCAAAATATATGTTGACTTTAAACTTTAATTTGTACAATTGAAATAATTATAACTTTATTATTACTTTATAAAAAAAAATTTCAAAGTAAAGCATTTTTTCTTTGAAATTTCGTAACTACTAAACGGCATTAGGTTTTAGTTTTTTTTACACACAAATATTGGTCGCTATTTTCTTCACAATTGGAATTTTAATCTAATGATTTATTAGGCTATAATTAAATAAAAATCACTTATTTCGCACTACTCGGCCCGCTGTGACTGACGTTACAACCACTTTGTAGTGCAAGCTGATTATAACTTTATTCTAACAGTATTTCAACAAACTTTGAACCACCACAAATAGAGTTGCTAATTTAGCAGATACTACAGCCTTAACGTGCTTTCCGAGGCACGGACCCACCCTCCACACCCACCCATCCACAGACCTACCTAAGCAAGCACGGCTTAACCTAAAGATCGTCCCGAGCAGCTGTTATTATGTATTTAGCCACGAACTCTTCTGTTATGTACTAACATATACTTGGGTAAGTTATTAAATGATGTGCTTGGAAGGTTTCAGGATAAGGTGCGTTTGAAACTTGATATTTTCCTAAGGTTAGTTTCAGATAACTTTCCGATGATCGATGGCAACTTGAAATCTGTTGCAGATATTATTCAGGTACTTATGTAGGTATATTATTCTATTGCGAAATGTCAGACATAAATAAGCTTTTATACCTACAAATTGTTTTCCCTGCAGAATAAAACTTAGACAATTTCTGATACTAAGTTATGGTTATAAATGTGGCTAGATTTAAAAATTATAAAGGATACCTAAGTATCCACAACGTGCACCACAGGGATTCGCGGTGGCAGTGAAAGGATAACTTTGATGAAATTGGGGAAAGTTTTTGCTCAGTAGTGTTAGTGTGTTAGAGAGACCTATCGTTAAAAATAAAAAAGAGTCCTAATATGATTTGACTAGAAATATGTTAAAATGGACAAATAGGGCAAAATCTGGTCCAGGTGTCTTGTAATGGAAAAATATGTATGGAAAAAGGCCCAATATCATTTTTGCTTACCTGAGAAGTGAACCCAAGAACTCTCTGGCTGGGCAAGAGCGCTTGCGACTACTACACCAACACGATCAGTCTAACAGGCAAATACAAGACTTATGAATCAATTTAATACGATATAAAATCCGTTTTCATCCACTTTCATGTTCTTGCTAGTCCATTAGTCGAAGACGAACCAAATTTTCAGAATCTCAACGCAATAACCGGCAAAATTCGTAATAATTTCCTTGTTAATATAAGTTCCCAGACGTTGAGTGAGCGAAGATCTTTTTTGCTCCAACCTAAAGATTCATCTCGCAAACTTTTCCTTCGCAATTTACTAAGAATCCTAAAAAGCAACAACTTATTTTCTTTGGAACTCTCTTCTAACGTTTGAGTTTCTTTATTTACTTTATTATCTAACGTGTATCTTTGAATCGACATAATGTAGGAAGCTTTTTTTTATTTTCAAAGAGTTATTTTTCTTCTTAAATGTGTATTTTCAACCCCCGACGCAAATACGACGGGGTTGGGATAAGTTTGACATGGCTGTGTGTGTGAGTGTGTGTGTCTGTGGCATCGTAGCATCCGTTCGGATGAACCGATTTTGATTTGTTTTTTTTTTTGTTTGAAAGCTGAATAAGTCGGGAGTGTTCTTAGCTATGTTTTATGAAAATCGGTCCAAGACGGCCGACACCACAAAATGGCGGATTACATATTTATTCAACAACTCCCTCAATATAGGTATCAAATGAAAGGGCTTGACGAGTAGAACACTATCCACTATAATAAATTACAAATCCAAGATGGCTGCCACCACAAAATGGTGAATTACTTTTTTTTCACAACTCCCTCAGTAAGGGTATCAAATGAAAAAAAAACCTTCAAATTATGACCCAATGTGTCGACTGTCGGGTTTTTTTATTTTTTTAATTTAATTTAACTTGTTATTCATTCATTAATAAATTATGTGGAGGTCTCATAGGCAGTCGCTTAATGGAAAACACTCAGCTGCATCAGGTTAAACTGGAAACCGACCCCATCATAGTTTGCATAAGAATATGTGGATAATGATTCCTGATGTACAAGGCACAAGTTACTCACTCAATGTTATGAAATTTCTTTGTCCGAAATTAATCGGGCCAAAAAAAAGCAACAATATGAATCCGCTTATATCAACAGGGACCTAAAAATAATATAAATGTCGCAGCCAATTCGTATAACACGCCGTTTTACATAAAGACGCGCTGGATTGGAAAACGTGGCTGTTATGTAATGCGGCGTCTTCACGTTCAGTCGGATTGTGGTACCTTTACGTTCGACAATGCGGCGTCCAACGTTTAGCTTTATTGTCAGCAAGAAGAAACGACCGAATAAAATACTGAAACCCGCGACCACGGCTGGTGCAATCCGGTCGAAACGTCGGGATAAAATTAAAGGTAAATTCGCGATAAATACCCGGATGTCATATGTTTTATAATGTGTTCTGATCGTGAAAGTTTAAAAAAGACAAAATACTGAAAATTCCGAATACCGTAACGTTTTTCCGCCAGCTTAAATAAATAAACCAGGTTTAAAAACAAAGTCAAGAAAAGTATAAAAATGTAATAAGGCGTAGTCGACGTAACCGCTACGTGGTGCCTAACCAAACCTAAAGTCGGGTATCCTACGTACCAAGCTCGCTGTCAAAGCGGCGTATCGACGATGCCCCCGTTTGTATTTTGGCGGCACGTTACTACGCCGCCGAGCCGCTTTGACGAACGCAAAGTGCTCATTCAATGCGGCATACTTTGTTTCAGCCGAATTGTAATCCGGCTGAACTTGAAGACGCCTCATTACATAACAGCGACGTTTTTCAGTCCGGCGCGCCTTTATGTAATACGGCCTGTTCTATAATATGCCTGCTACATAAATTGTAAGCCGATGTTTTTACTGAAGCGATGAAAACAAAAAAAAATTGCCTACTTATCGACATAATCATTAAAATTTATTGGAGCTTGCAAACAATGAAAACATGAAAAACGTTCTGAAAACATCCGTGTTATCAACAAATACATTAAGCCGCTATTGTATTACTTATGTATCAGGTGTAATGGAATCCTGCCGGAGTTTATGTACGCTGCAATAACTCTCCTTCACTTACAGCGATATTTTAACGAAATTGAATGGAGTTCATATTTTCTTGGCCTATAAAAAGAAACAAACATACATACATTGACAGCTAAAACCATTTTTTTTTAGATACTATAGTAGCGTATAACTTGCCTTCGTCTAGTGGTCGCAAGCGGTACTGCTGAGCCTAAAGTCCGGGGTTCGATTCCTTGGTCGGGAAATGTTGTGTTATTGGGTTTTTATCAGGAATTTTCCAGTAGCCTACAGTTAGGATTCATACACGGCGGATGGCAAGAGGCCCTATTTCATCTGGCTAAAACATACCTGACGATATGATTATGTACGGTTTACGTACATTCCGTCATGCTGCTAACGCAGCAACCTACTTTTCTCTTTGGTATTTAAAACAATGTTTAATATGATTTTAAGTTAGTTGACAAATTACATACTTACGCGAACACCGCGGATTAGCATCCAACCCACTTTTACTTTGTTGTGATCGGTACTCTAATAAACCTTTAGTGTTACCAAATCTGTGTGTGTTTACCTCAACTCGCCTAACTCCGAGTACTGACTTACCACTTCTTACTTAAAACTACAAGTGTAAGGTACCAACTACTGCGGGACCTTACAGATTATCTACAGTGTAGATAATCATATCGTCAGGTATGTTTTGTGTATATCTTTATAATATTAGTGTAGATTCTACACTAATATTATAAAGAGGAAAACTTTGTTTGTTGGGTTGTAATGAATAAACTCAAAAACTACTGTGCCGATTTCAAAAATTATTTTACAATTGGAAAGCTACATTCACCCTGAGTCACATAGGCTATATTTTATCCCCGTAGTCCCACGGGAACGGGAACTACGCGGGTGAAACCGCGTGACGTCCGCTAGTGTACTAATATACCACCAGTCCCGTATTATAATTATAGGGACTTAAACGTAACTGACAAAACGGCTAAGGTACATGTTCACCGATAAGATAACGGTCTGATTATCTAAAAACAGCTGTCACTGTGACATGTTCCCATATAAAAATGTGTTTTAAACAGCTGTTTTTAGATAATCAGACCCTAATTTTTTTGGTGAACATGGACCTTATGGTCTTCTTCTTTTCGTGTGGTTGGTGCCTGACCTGGAGTTTTTATACCGCCCTTGGACCTCTGACTTGGCTTTACATGCCATCAACAAATATCTCTTAGCCTCGTTGCTTAGTGTGGCACTAGATGGCGCTGTGTGTAATGTCGAGCGATATTTATTTTTATTTATTTATATTACTGATTTCCTCAGGAGATTTTCCTTCACCGAAGCAAGTGATAATTTTACAATACATAATAATATACAATATATAATATAATATGGTGTTCAGACGCGATGCTATGTTAAAAAGAAAGAAAAAAAGCGCAGCATCACTTTGGCAAGTTTAAACAAGAGCCGTTTTTCGCCAAATGAAGTGGTCGGCAAGTTTATCGAAGGCCCCGGACTGCTTCAGACACGTTAATCAATCAAATATTTGGCCTAGTCATGAATAAATCTACGCGGGACTTCCGCAGTGATTCCGCTGACACATACCGGGATCTTGATAGCTGCCGCTTGTTTGTGACTTGATGGATCTGTGTTTTAATGCCGCCATTGTTCTTGTTTGGCAAGATTTTTTGGTGTTCAATTTAAACATTTCAATATCGTAAAAAAATAATCAGCTGTCTCATACATTTGGTCGAGTAGATAATGTAGTTCTGTATGAGGCCGTTAAATGATAAAAGATGTTTATTTTGTGAGTAGGTTTTCACAAACACTTTTACACGTCATTTTTTTTTTTAAACTAGATGGGGCCGGTGTTTCGTACCTGACTACTCTGAGAAGAAACAGCCGAAACAAACTCAGAGGTCATAGTCTCTTTTGAAGTCCAGACATAATCTTGCTCAATTCACATGAGGATCATTTTTTCGTTTTCGTTGATTATTTTTTCGCGTTTACGACGGGTGGTCCCATGGAGATTTTTTTTCAGTTTGATGGTCTGTAGTGTAGCACACCCTTCCATATGACTATGCCCTTTCTGGTACACGTTCTATAATAGGAAGAACCTTTATCGATGGATCTTTTTAATATCAGCTTGCTTAAAAAATATGTACTTACCTATGGTTTCAGCTGCGAAAATGATTTCGTAATTATAATATTATTCGCTCTCGGCGGAAGCAATCTTTGAAGTTTTAAGTTGTATTAATAGTACCCGAGCAACCGAGCCCTGATCGAGAGAAAATGAATTTTCCCAGATACAGCTAGCTAGCTAGAGACCTAGATAGATTTAATTTGTGCCTCTCTTTATACCTACTTTCATCGAAATCGTTAGAGCCGTTTTCAAGAATATGATTACAAAATTTGTAATAATTTGTACTACTAAATAAGCAACATTTAATGTTGCTTATTTAATAGTACATATAGGATAGGATTACTGTTTATGTGAACAATTAATCATGCATGATTAATTAAATTTATATTAAAAAGATGAAAAATTATGCGGTAAAAGTTTTTTCAAGGTAAAAGTTGATTTTGTACTTCCGAACCTCACTATCTCAACTGATCTTTGCCCAACAAATCTCCGGCCAGCTGCGGGATATCGCCTGCAACAACAGGGGAGTACCTATCCCTGCAGCAGTGACTACAGACAATTGTGTGACAACGTGTGCCTCCGGCTTAGTTTGCCTATATTACATTGTTTTAATGGTAGGTACACACCCGCCTTTTATTTCACTGCCCACTTATTAAGTTAGAATAAGACGGGTGGAGGTGGAGGCTACACATTTCCATGTGTTCTATGCAAAGTTCATCATCTGCCTAGCCTTTTCCCAACTATGTCGGGGTCGGCTTCCCGTCTAACCAGATGCAGCTGAATACCAATATTTTACAAGAGGCGACTGCCTATCTGACCTCCACAACCCGTTAGTAGGTACTGGGTAATACGATACCACATGGTGACACTGGTTGTCAGACTTTTGTTAGCCACTGACTGCCTATAACGACTGTCAAAGATCTACAAATGACAGCAGGTAACAACAGCCCGGCTAGCATGGGCAGGGGATAAAAATTTTATCCACCGGTTATTTCCACTTTTGTTTGAATTTTGTCCCTTGTCAGTGGAAATAACCGGTGGATAAAATTTTATCCCCTGCCCATGCTAGCCAGGCAGCTTAACTAAACGTAGTGATTATATACTCTGCGGCTTAACGTGCTCCGTGGGCATGTGGGACGAATTGCTGAATTACTCGCTTTCCGAGGCATGGAGGAAACTCGGTATGTAAGGGTGGTCACTCATCCACAGACCAAGCTAAGCAAGCATGGCTTTACTTAAAGATCGAACCGAGCAGCTGTTATTATTTAGCCTCTATACAAAGTTAAAGATACATTATTTTTTGCAAAAAAGTTTTTATTTTTCACTTTTTAGTGGTTCACATGGAAAGTGCATACCATTACAATTACAACAAGCCCAAACACGACTAGGATACATTGTCTCATTATGGAGTTCCGTGACTCTTGGCTTCATCATCAGATCTGATGGTAGAATGGTTCTTATCAAACGCAAATGCTTCACTTGTTGTAGAAAATATAAAAATTGCTGTACGTTATCCTATAAAATTTGAAGAGTTCCCTCGATTTCGCCAAGATTCCATCATCAGATCCCGACTTGGCGACTATGGGACCAACTTGGAAGTATACCCTTTCAAACAAAAAAAGAATTTTTCAAATCGGTTTAGGCGTCTTCGAGTAATCGGGTAACATACATAAAAAAAAAAAAAAAAAAAAAAATACATACAGTCGAATAGAGAACCTCCTCCTTTTTGGAAGTCGGTTAAAAAAAGAAGATTCATATCCCACTCACAGCACAATAACAACAGGTAAACAAAGAAACTAAAAACATGATACCCAATTAAAAGAAACGATAGCAGGCAAAATCAATAGAGAACATAATAAATATAACTATAATCTCCTTTTTACCGTTCGGGAAAAACTCTAAAAGTCGGAATGGAGAGCACTTTCCACATCAGCGGATTGAGGTCACTTCCGTCGATACTATTACCTCCACCGCTGAAAATAAAACAACATACACGATACATTATTGGATAAAATATATTATTTAACCTCTTAGTTTTTCAAGTGGGGTGATATTTTTAACCGCCAAGTGATATCTACGTACGAAACGATGAAGGACGGTGATGTGAAACAAAAGGAATATATGAAAACGTAACGGTTAACAGAAGAGAATGGAATAAGATTTCGTATTGCGCCGACCCTAAATAAATAAACAAATATCACTGGACATTACACACAGCGCCATCTAGTGCCACACTAAGCAACGGGAGTTGATATATTACATAGATACATTTGTTTGTAAAGACATACTTATTATACATATAAACATCCATGACTCGGAAACAAATTTATGTCCATGCTCATCACACACACAATGATATAGATCTACGGACATAACTGCAGCGCTAAAAACTTTCGAATTTTAGTGTGTGGCTAATCTAACAATTTAATTCCATGAGAAGATGTGACAACCAGCAACCCGTACAGGACCCGCTTTGGTCTACTCCGAGCCTGTGTCCCAGTATTGAGTACGTTTTTATGCTATGATAGACTTGGGTTCTAAAGACTATATTTAAACAAGCAAGTTTTCTTTGTGCAAAATGAAAATGCTGCCGTCCTCTATTATTGTCTTTACTGTAAATTTACCTACGAACATGCAACAGGCTATGAACTTTCAACCCAAAATAGGAACGTCCTGAATATTCTTTCGAAAAGAAAATGAATTTTCCCTTCAGCATATTAAATAGGTACTATTTCTCTTAGACCTACATACACAGTATCTTCGTTAATTCATGGCAACATTGTGAAATTAAAATGTCGACTCGTGCATGTAGTTTGGCGTTCGGCTGACACGAGCGACAGAACAACACACCTTTTGTTGACTCGCCTTCAATCCCTGATTAGCTCTGTGGGGGGGAAACGTTAACTAAGACTGCTGTAATAACTCGCTCATTACGGAAAGAACACCAACATTATACGTAAGTAGAAAATAACATACAAATACATATATTCATAACATCACGCCAGTAATAAAAGGTTAGGCAGAAGTGTACCCTAATAGTACATCCACATTTTGTCAGTTATGTCCAAGTCCCATAATAAGGGGTGAGCCTTTTGCCATCGACTGGGCACAAATCCAGACTACTACTGAGATACTCCTGATGGAAAACCAATAAAACTTATCCCGACCCGGGAATCGAACACAGGACCTCTTCCTCACCAGTACGAGAAGACGAGGCAGTCATACAAATACATTAAAATAGTTTTAGCAAAACCCACCACGCACTCGCCCACGCACCCACATTTTCTTTCAAATTGTAATATGTTTAAGCTTTCTAAGGGTTAACTAGGTAAACATAAAAACAAGGTTCAAAACTCCAAATCTCATAACTGCCATGTTTTTCAATTAAAAGAAAGTGTACAAACCTTCAGACCTACTTATGTAGATTGAAACCTCAGAATAACTAAGGCTAAGGCTATTAGTTTATTTCATCTTATCTGTAATATATGTGTATTAGTATGTATACTATTTATGTACTTAATTCGATTTGTTAACAAAATGGCATTGTTCTCATTGATTTTTGTACTCTACCACAATGCTGTCATATTTGACCCAATGGTTGACTGGTAGAGAATGCCTTGTGGCATTAAGTCCGCCTATGTACCACTCTTGTACATGAAGTTTAAATAAATAAATAAATAAATAAATAAAAATCTACGTGGAATTTTTCACGGAAAATTTAAAGTATCCACAATATTATTTCCACCTAACAAAACAAATACAGAGCGACTCCAACTTGATATTGTTTACATTGCTCTTAGCTCTGAATATCTAAAGCAGCCTATAATGTTTATTTTTGCTCGAATAGTTTTAAATTTTGTGCTCTGTATTTTCTCTTAAGAAACATTTTATTCGTGCACCTCTCATGTGTCGCTTCCAATTTGTTTGCTTGGCTTTTGCTTAGCATATCACGGAACAGCCGCATTCCAACTGCGCGAATAAATGTGAGCATCCGACCTTCTTATTACCACGTTCAAATTTCGACTTTACCCTGTCACGTCTAGGGTAGAGGTTTGTTCAGACTGTTCGTTATTATTATGACGTTTTGTGGTGGGTGAGGTATCTCTTGCTCGCTTTACCTCCAGCTCATGTTTGCATTCCTAGTACTTGGCAAGCAAACGCTCTTACTTCGCGTTCCTCTACTTTGTGATACGTATTGTCTTTCACGCCTTTGAGAGAATGTATGCATTTCCCAACTTTTTGTTAGAATAATGATGAAGTTCCTTTTGCTGAAAGGGAACTAGGGAAGGCGTTCGGAAATTTTGTATTGAGATCATAATTATTACTGATGTAACTGAGAGATTGATTATTAACTGTGTGTTGCGTGATTAGTGTGTGGAACTTCGTTTTATTAAACGAGTTCTGTAATACGTACAATAAAATCAACCTGTTTTTTCATGTTGGAACTTTTCTTTCGGAATCCATTTCCATTTACTTATAGTGAATATCTAAAAATCTGAATTGAAACTATACCTACTTCATGGTAACAGATAGATTTTTGAAGGTTCTATTCTATTTATGTCTTAGAATTTGTTATGTAATATCACAAGAAACATTAATTAATCAATAAAGTTACCCTGCTACTTAGGTGTAGGTCTCAAACTCAAGAGTTTCAAAGCGAACTATATTTTCGGATATCTAAACAAAATTGTCACATCACAACAGGGTGCTTATAATGAAATTGAGTCCAGAAACTTGGTTAATTTATCATTTTGTTGTCTGGCAAGAATCTCAAGTGTCTCTGGATGAATTTGTGGAGTTCGTCAAGTTCCATCAGATACGCTGACGTTCTCAATACTTCTTTGTTTATTAAACTGAGTTTGATAGGCTCATTAATGTTTTGTCAATTAGCTTATGTTCACAAGGGCGTTTTTAACGCAATTATTATTTTCTGCGCTCTGGATTTTCAACTCTAAATCAATCGCTCAATAAGCTTGATGTGTTTAAAAGGTATGTTCTTTAAAGCGTTTCCCCAGTCTAGGAATTTCTCCTGTATCATGAGTGCGTTTACAAACATTCAAACTCATATACTCAAGCAGCCAGACCCAAAAAAAGTACCCGTAGGCCATACAAATATTTGTTCAGTACAGGAATCGAATCTGCGACACGCAGTCAGTCGCTCAGCCACTGCGCCAACCGTGCCGTCAATTAACCGTACGTTTAAAAACCCTGTGCGCGGTAAAATGTGAATGTATACTTACGCGACACATTTCATTAATTATTTTGCGTCGCAGTATTTTTTATTTTTTTTCGTCAAGACGACAGCAGATTCTGAAAGATCTAGTCTTATATCTACTTATGTACGGTAACACGAGTTCATAATGAACGTTTTCTTCAGTTCATTTCACAGGAAGATACTCCATGTTGTGGAAACTTCACGATAAACCTACATTCGCTGATGGCCTGTATTCCTACTTGATTATAAACGTGGCATTCAAGAAGAGATCTTTGCCCTTCAGTGTGAAAATACAAAGTTGATATTTTTTCTTCAAATATTTGCACCGAAATCGATCTTTGGTAGAGGTCAGCACTGTTTCAATCAAGTCATCATCACTTGCCCAGCCTTTTCAAACTATGTTGGGGTAGCCCTTCAGTCTAACCGGATGGAGCTGAATAACAGTATTTTACATGGAGCGACTGCCTATCTGACCTCCACAACCCAGTGAATACTGGGTAATACGATAGCCTGCCTTTAGTTCTTGGTATGACTGGTTGTCAGACTTTTGGGACAAGCAGTATTTGAAGTATAAGTATGTACTTATTAAGTTAAACTTAGGCAAAAGGACACATTAATTAAAACGGTCTACACTCTACAACAAAACTGAAAACAAAATGAGTTCTACCAACAAACTCAACACTGCAACCAAAGTTCGGACCCCACTTATTTAAAACTCTCGACCACATACCATACGAATGGGAAATAAACAAATTAACGCTTTAATACTCCAGCAGGCAGTAAAAAAGAGAAAACATCTTAATTTTGCTCAATTAGCACCATTTTGTATTGCAATAAATATAGGCTTCTATAATAAAGATAATTTAAAACACTTGTAAGAAAATAAATAAAAAAACCGGCCGCTTGAAATAAAACAAACAAAACGTCAGTAAATAGTAATGTCACATTTGACTTTGACAGCTAAACAGATAAAATATTATTGAGTTGAATAGTTTCACATTTATCCACGTTACACACGACGTAAGTAACTTAATGTTTTTTGCTATTTACGAACTTCTTACTACTTCAGATTGCTTTTATCACAAATAAATAATATGTTTAAATACGTATAAATGAAATCTGGCATGAATAACTGTTTATATTTAATAATACATTTTCGAAAATTATTTCTAACAGGTTTTATAATAATGGCAATACAACAATGTCATTCTAACACAATTGCGAGACCATTGATAGAACTACTATGATGAATTTGAATTTAGCAGATTACGAACTTTTAGCAAAATGACGATGGAGATCCCATTGTCATTCATCAACAATTATGAAATCAATGATAGACCATTGTGACACTATTGTAATAGCAAAATTGGGGCCCTGAAGACGTAAGATGATAAATTTTATCCCGTAGTATTATTTTCAACTGCCGGGCGGACAAAGCCGAGGGAGAAACTAGCATCCAATAAAGAGCACCAACATTTTTATGAACCATTTGGAGGGTCGGACCTTTTCTAAATTCTTCAAGTTCTCCTTTAATCTTTCACCAAATATTTTAGCTGTGGCTAAGTTTTCTGAACCTTTATGTTTTCACCCAAAGATATTTATGACAAGTCCTTGAATCCGCGCCTATTGTACTCGTATCGATACACAGTTAGGTCAGCATTCTATTTAGTTTTCGGGGTACTGCGTACTGAGTCTGGAGAAGTATGTTATGTCCAGGTTAAAAATAGGAAATGGGGATGTTTTAGGGAATCTCCATTTTTAACAAGCCTTTCTTAGCTTCATGTGTAAGCAACTGTGTAATAAAATCTTGGAAGTTGAATTTGACCCACTTTCCAGTTTCCGATTGAGCTGAAATTTTACATACATGTTTGGTTTGGATGACAACTATGACAATGTATGGTAAGCTAATAGGTTACAAAGCAGTGTCAAAAAATACACCTACCCTTGCCACATGATAATGTGGGTCGATGTAAACGGATTTAATTTCTTTTTCATTCTCCCTTGTCTGTCCCATTTTCGTTGTATCTTAGGGAAATTGTTATATTAAACGTAATTTATTTAACGAAAATATCTTATTCATAAACTGTGCAGCGCCAAAGAAATCGTGGAGCCTCTGAGTTTATCAAGCTTCGAAGTATTTATCTTTATTAACTGCGAGCGTTTATCATATTAATATTCACAATATTACGGGAAAGAAATTCCCTGGAACAATTTTCTTCCGATATGACGTAGTACAACATTATGATTATAGTAAGCATATTTGGTGCGAATTTCATAGTTATTTTATCGATTTTGAGTTCTAGCGTGGCATGATAAGACAATCTTCTGACCGGTCACTTGATCGTCAGTAATTACTACCATCAGTGCCTCCTTTGAACATCTGCGGGTCAATTTCAAATCGTTTCAAGTTCTAGGCCCTTTGCCTGCAGTACCAAAGATATTGTTATAGTAGTTCGCTTTCCCAGACGAGAACACGTACAGAAGCAATTTTGAAAGTCCCTAACTGCCTCACGAAATAACCTTTACATAATAGTAATTGTAGTAAAATACATAGTTGCATTAGCCGCATATGTCACTCCACCATTTATGGCTGGACAGAACGGTGCACTAAAAACACTTTGACCGCAAAATTACAGTTAGTACGAGTAATTTGGCTAGCCTAGGTCATCATCAGCTGTCTGCCTTTTCTCAACTATGTTGGGCCGGCTTCCAGTCTAACCAGATGCAAGTGAATGCCAGTAATTAACATTGAGGTACAGCGTATCTGACTTCCACGACCCGGTTAGTTCCAGGTAATACGATACAATGTGAAGACACTTGGGGGAGGCCTATATCCAGCAGTGGACGTCTTACGGCTGTAATGATGATGTACGATTGAATACTCATTGACATTTGTAGATATTTGACCAGATTAGTTAATGACGACCCACGTAAGAAAACCCGGTATGAAATGGATGTCACCTATCCACAATCCGACCTTGGCCAGCGCTGCTTAAGCTTGGAGATCGACCGACTAATAATTAACTACGAGTGCACGAATTGGCTACAGGGGCCTAATTCTGCTATTTTAATAAATTCGTCACTCCAACACGATTCTATTCTCATCCCATTGTCATTTTGCTTAAAATTCGTAATCTGCTAAATTCACAATGGTCGGTCAATGGTCTCGTAATAAAATTGTGTTTTAATGGCATTGTCGTATTGTCATTATTATAAAACCCTTAGTACAAATGGTTTTCGAAATCTACTACTAAATGCGAACATTTATTCATGCCAGATTTCATGTACGAGATTAATATTCTATGACATTTCTTTCAATGGAGTGTCAGTGGTTGTTCATTGAGAAGTCATAATGGCGCCATTATGATAGTAGAATTAACAAACTTGTCAAAATTTGACAGAACTTGATCATTATGAAATCAATGATCGAATACTCTGACACTATTGTAATAGCAGAATCGAGGCCCTGGAATTAGGCTAGACTAGGTATTGTTTGAAATCAGACTTGATTTCGAGCAAGTTAATTAGATACCTTTATGTGTTTTTATGTAAGTAATTACTATGTGTGAGCAGCGATGGCCCAGTGGTGGCGGCTCCGACTTACGAACAGTAAGTCGTGAAAACATTAAGAATATGTTTGATTTTCATATTATTTTGGTAATTACGTTTGTTTGAAAAACGCTCCGCCGGCCCCTTAAGGCGCTTAGACGAGCTAAATTAGCAACTCTATTTGTGGTGGTTCAAACTTCGTTTGAAATGCTGTTAGAATAAAGTTCTAATTAGCTTGCACTACAAAGTAATAATAATAATAATAATAATAATAATAATAATAATAATCATTTTATTATCAGGCAACTATGGCCCATAGACAAAATACACAAAATAACATATAACAGCAATATCAAATATACTAATACATAATTTAAACCTTATGAAACTATAACTATACCCGTAAAGTTGACGGCGTCGTGTTTCGCTGCGGTTGTTACGTCAGCCACTGCGGGCCAAATAGGGCGAAATGAGTGGTTTCGATCGATTTACAAAAAAACTATTGATTGGATTAAAAAACTAAAACAGTATCATGCTAATATATTGCTTGTAGAATTATTTGCCAAAAAATCAGAATGATCGCATGCATATTAGTATGTTTTTTATTGTTTGAAAGATATTTTTAGAGGTAAGTTCGTGATTTCTTTTTATCGAGCCAAATTAATTGTATTATGTTTTCAAAACAGTATCATGCTAGCATATATCCTGAAGAATATCATACATTTTTCTGGTCTTGTTTAAAGCAGTGAATCATATACTTTTAGTAATTATAAAACTCGCGTTTAGCTCGTGTAATCGCCTTAATAGACTGATGATGATGATGATGATATTATTATATTACTGTTGTCAGTAATTCTAACTCTAAACTCAGCCTACGCACTGCGACTGTGGCACATTCCGTACAAAACCCTGTCCCCAGCTGCGCCACAACACAACACCCTTCAGTTTCTCGAGTCCAGTCTGTCATAAGTCAGTGACACACTTTTGAGGCCGTTCGTAAATGTAACACTAATTATTTGACTAATTAAATGATGTGTGTGTATTATTTACGTAAATTATACTAGCTTAGTTTAGATTAGACTTTCAAATTAAAACGCAGACTCCCCTTGTATTGTAAAATACGACCAAGGCTGAAATATGTCCTTTTTCTTACTAAGAGTCTTGTTTGTTACATTATTAACAATTTTCTTTATACAAAAACAACGTTTTGTCAATAACAAAATGCCAAAGTAATAATCGACAAACACAAACACAGACAACAGCTTTAATTAAATGCTTAACATTTTCCAAAAAGAAAATCCAATAACTGAAGCTACAAAACTAAAATAAAAAAATACGTTATTTCGTCGTAATATCATAATCTACCAACTTCCAATATCCTGTAATCCGATACAGTTATTACATTGAGTTAGTGTTATCCATTAATAATGAAGAAGCAGTGGCCGTGGGCCGCGGGGCGCTGGTGTCGCCATCTACTGGCCACTATGGGGGCTTTATCTTAATTGCCTATATCTTTGTACAAGGAAGTTTTTGTCGAAAAAGTTTATTTGCTACGTAAGGACTGATACGTGACAGTAACATGAGAACATTACATATTGAATCATACCTAGGGCTATAATCTCTGCTTTACTTTTTCCCAACCACATTGAGGTTGGTTTGGCTTCCAGTCTAACCTGACGCAACTGAATTCCAGTATTTTAAATGGGGTAATTTCTTAACTGCCTTCCATAACGTAACGTAACGTAGTTAGCACTGAGCAATACCGTACCTCTTAGATAGCTAGTGCTATAATTAGTTCACCTAGCTCCAATTTTCACACATTACACAAACACCTGATATCTCTTTACACACAGTGTAAACCAGTAATTCGGTAATAAACCACAGGCGTAGCATCTGCATCGCGTCTGTAGTCCGCATTAAGTTACTCTCCATTTGTGAACGATATGCCGAACAGCACGGGCTAAGATATAATCCTACAAAGAGTGAGCTGTTAGTAATTCGAGGTAGGAATAAAAATCCAACATTTGTCCCTCCTGTAAAACTAAATGGTTCACTTTTACAAAGAGTTGCCCACTTTAAATATTTAGGCCACATTGTCACTGAAGAGTTAAAGGACGACTTGGATATGGAAAGGGAGCGCAGGGCACTGGCTGTGAGGGGAAATATGATATGCAGAAGATTTAATGGTTGTTCAGTTCCCGTGAAATTAACTCTTTTTAAGGCCTACTGCCAAATATTTTATACCAGCAGCCTTTGGGATAACCACACCCTAAAAGCAGACAATGCTCTGCGCATTCAATACAACAATGCCTTCAGGGCGCTGTTGAGGCTTCCACCCTACTGTAGTGCGTCAGGTATGTTCGCCGATGCGCACACTGACGATTACTTCGCGATAATGCGGAAGAAAGTTGCCTCAGTAATATCCCGAGTGAGGGGAAGCAGCAACAGCGTTCTGAGGGTGTTTGCGGAGAGGCTGGATGGGCCTACAATGGGGAGGTTTATCAAGCTACACGTTGGCAACAAAGCTTGTTAAACCTTCCTGTAATTTGTATTGCAGGAGGATTTATTTTTTGTGTCTTTGTTCTTTTTTACTGTTCCTGGTTGTTACTAACATAGTCTTTAAGGAAAATGTGATACTAACACCCTATGGGCCTTGATGCCTGACAATAAAATATTTTTTTTTTTTATTTTTTTTTTATTTTTTTTTTTTTTATTTTTATTTTTATTTTTATTTATTTTTTTATTAAACTTACTAACTAATACAAATGTGTTCTGCTCAAATATCTGGGACGTAGGCCGCGCGACTTCGATACGAGAAAACAATGAAATATTACTACCGTTATTGTTTCACCAAGTTTCGCCCACTAAGGGCGAGTACAGACGGGCCACTACCGCCACACCATACCTACAGTTAATAGACAGATGTGTTGCTGGCGAGTTTGTTTAGCTACATCTTCTTCCCAGCTAAAACACTAGAAAATGGTGACGGCCACGCGTTTTGGGACACTGTCTTGTGTGTAATTCATGACGTTCAAAAAGTTCTGATTCTTAAAGTTTGACATTGGCTTTTGAGTGCTAAAATGAAACGGCCTGGTTTGTTGGCTAGTTATTTTGGGGTTGCATGAAATTGCAATGTGGCCTCCAAAAACCGAGTATTGGTGCTGTGTGTGTTTTTATTTTTTTATTTTTAAGATCTCATGTAAAAAATGTACCAAAAATCACACCAATAAATGAATTTGAATTTGAATTTGAATTTGTGGTGGTGTTGTGCCGCAGCATCAGACAGGACTGAATCATATATTTTGGCTAGACAAAAATCGAGAAAAACGCAATTGTAGTGAGCTTGAATAAAGCTAAACCATGCGTGGTTTCTGGCCCGTATATTTTCGGAGTTTCCCACATCTACATTGAACGTGACTAATAAAAATTGTTGAACGTTTTGAAACTTTAGGCTAGTTTCCACCATCAATAAATTGCAAATCTATTTAGTCCGTCAGTTAGAGTATTGGAAAATAATAGACACGTATTTCTTGTTTTTGTAAATCAACGAATATTGACAAAGATAAAACGCATCAAAACTCGGGAGTGGGGGCTCGTGATGTCAGAACTCACTAAGAATGATACCAAACAGTAATGGTGGATCCACACAGCCCGGCGGCATGCGCCGGCGGCCGGCCGTGCCGCCGGCAGCGGGGGACCGGGGAAAGGGTCGTTGTCAAATTTTTGAGGGACAAAACGCTCCATCCATTCTAAACTCTTGAAGCATTCTGGGAACAGCACGCCTATTTTGTAGACTTGGTCTCATCCAAAATCTTCTTTTGCTACTTTTTTTCTTTTGATAGAGAATATACACCAAAATTGCGGCAGCAATTGCGATGTTATCGCCCATTTTTGTCTCCAGTATCTGCTTACGCTTCTTACTTCACCGAAAGTCACAAGACAACTGAGAATATCGATTCACAGCCGCGCTTGCCGGCGGCGCTTACCGGCGGCTTTTTGGCGGCTTTGCTTGTCGTCAATCCGCCGGCAGTGCCGCCGGGCTGTGTGGATCCACCATAACGTATTGGGAATTTTAAAAGCGTCGTATCTTCGTCAATTTTAGTTTATGTGACAAAAGAAAAAATACGGGTCAAATATTTTTGGATAATCTAAGTGACGGACTAATTAGATTTTTCAGTTAACAAGCCTATTCACTGCTCAGCTACATTTTACAACTTATGTTGTGACTGTTGTCGGGTCTGGTCTGTACAAGCCCTTACTTCCCCGATATTGGGTTCGTGCAATTGTTTTCGGCTGAAATACAAACTTAAGTTTTGTATTTAGAATTGCAGTTTGTGTAAATCAATTTGTTGATTGTTTGCGCTGATTGGAGAAATTAAACGGGCTTCGAGTTTTAAAGTTTTTGTTAACGGTTTGTTTATTATTCAAGAAAAGCAACATTGTATTTACAGAGATGCTGAGAATATATGAGTTATCTTGTGCTAGAAATCCAACTAGGTACGTCGATCATGAAATTGAGTAAGTACCTTAGTTTTACCGCTGTGTTTGTGTTCTCTCATAATAAAATTCCAAGAATTCTATAATGAGTTTTTGTACATGAACGACGTAAAAAAAGTTTGGTTTTCATGAAGAAAAACTCCATAATACCTACTTTCTAAAAGAAAACTGAACTTTTTTTTATGTAACGCACTTATTTTTTTATTTCCATAACAGCAATAACCATCCGGAATCCATTACCTGGACGTGTAAAAGTCATCCCTAAACCCGCTGAGAATGCAACGTATGCCAAACTCCGCCGACCTCCGATATTGGGGTCCAGTGGGACCCCGTCATATTCCCGATATTCAATAAGGCGAACTAACACGTTTTGCTGTCGGCCCGGACCTCTCACAAATCCCTAGCGCATTACTATATAGTATCAATACTTTCTGGCCATCGTGTCTCTAATATTACGAAGAGTTCCAAAGGTCGCCATATTTAAATCAGAATACATTTGCCAGTTCACCACGTACTTTTGGGTGGCGGTTTATGTAATTTAGTTTCTTTTTTATTCGCTCGATCGAAGAACCCGGGCGTTTGAATTGTGGTGTTATCGAAAAATTTCATATTTTTTTGTGAACGTGTTAGTGTCATGAAGACTGGATTCTTCTTTACCGAACACGTGTTTCGTAGAACATGAGTAGGAATTTACATTGGTTATTTTTTTTTGCTACATAGCAAAAATTACATAGGAAAACATTGTGAGGAAACTGGCATGTTTTAGAACCAAAAAAAAACGAAGAAATGTGACATCTACCAATCCGCACTGAGCCCACGTGGTGGATTATAGCCCATTCCCTCTCATAGAGAGGAGGCCTGTGTCCCAGCAGTGGGAACATTAATAGACTGATGATGACATAACAAAATAACTAATGGTTTCCACTGCTGGGATAAGGGGACTTCACGGGGCTACAAAATAAACTTTTTCGACTCCCTTATTCTGGATTAATATGTTCGTAAAGTAAAACAAATATTAATAAAGTATCTAAGCTCCAAGATTCAAAATTATCTTTCGTCACATTCCATCTGAGTTGGTATTTTAATAACTTTGTGTCTTCATTATTATCTTATGTTATGAGGAGATGTTTTTAAATATGTACAAGCATATTTTATAAACGAAATACATAAAACATAACATCACGCCTGTTATCTAGGTATGAAAGAAAATAAAGATAGGGGGCGAGCATAATTCCATCATCATCACCATCATCACCGTCATCTAGCCTTTTCCCAACTATGTTGCGGTCGGCTTCCAGTCTGACCGGATCCTGCTGAATACCAGTATTTTACATGAGCGACTTCCTATCTGACCACAACCCAGTTAGGACTGGGTAATACAATACCACTTGGTAAGACTGATTGTCAGAGTTGTTGGGATACCTGACAAAACACTTTGTGTCAAAGATCTACAAATGGTAGTGGACGAGAAAACTTGGTATCTAAGTCAGAAAAAAACCAAGTCCAACTCAAAAATCCAGACTCCTGGGCCCTATTTCATAAACGTGACAATGACAGGCGACAGTTCGATATTTGGCAATTTTTCGTTTCATAAACATTACCTATGACAAATAAGCCGTGGTGGAAAAATTACAATTATATCAAATTGTCGCGACATTTTGACATAAGTATTTCTGTTTCATAAAATTTTCCCTTGACAGGCGACAGGTGACAATTTGTCGCGAAAAACTCGACATATTTGTTATATGAAACACAAAATTGTAATTACAAGTTGACACATTTGTAGACTTGTCGAAGATTTCTGACAGGCGACCTCACCCAATGTCACCGGCTACTTCTTACTAACTTATTACTTATTACCAATTAAATGGTGCTAACATCGACAGACAATAATAGCAACAGCGATGAAGAATATTTGGTTCAACCAATACGTCGGCATCGTCGAGCATTTAGGACAAGGGCAAACTTCACTTTTGACGTGATTGACTCCACATTTATAGAAAAATTTCGAGTTTGTAAAACAGCCGTCGAATACTTGATAACTAAAATAGGACAAGAATTACAACACACAACAACGAGAAATGCCGCACTTACTCCCACTCAGCAAATTTTATGCGCATTGAATTGAATGGGAATTGGCGCACAATATCATATAATTGCAGATGCACATGGAGTAAGTAAAGTGACTATACATCGTTGTGTAAAACGATATGTAATTGACACGAAATTATTTTCGTGTCCATTTTACTTGTTGCAAATACTAATACCGAACAAATCCTAGAATGCTAGTCAAAATTATAATGTAAGACAAACATTTTATTGCTACCCTCATACTGCTATATCATTTTAACCAAAATGTATGCTGTGACATATTTGTCGCAATTTACGACTTATGTCAATTACCATGACAAAAAAGTCTTGACAATTTTCTTAAATGCTGACATTTTAAAACTGACGATTGTAGACCTTTATGAAACGCGATTGACACTGACAATTTTGTCAATTATTTACCTGTCGCAATCGGACATATTTGTCACGTTAAAGGTGGACGCACACCTATCCGCGCCGAAGGAATCGACCGCGCCGAAAGAATCGAATTTTAGAACTACTTGTATGAAATCCTACTAAACCTCGCACACTTATCCTCGTCGAATCGGACGAATAGATGACGTCATACGTATGAGAAAAAAATCTTTCGGCGCGGTCGATTCCTACGGCGCGGACAAGTGCGCGTCCACCTTTATGAAACAGAATTTGTAGCTACAATTCGACAATTTTGTCAAAAACTGACAAATTTTCAACTTGTCACATTTATGAAATAGGGCCCAGGTTGTCACCAAGAAACTCCAAAGCCCAATAACACTTTGCTATTGGGCTTTTCCATCAGGAGATTCTTACCTTAACTGGTAATCAAACTGATGACCTCATACATATAGCAGTACCAATGCGACAAAGACCATATTATTTTAAATACTAAATGTTACAAAATAGTTATGACAAAAAATGAGACTATAAGAGGCCCGCGGAGCATGCGTAGTTCATTCATGAATACACAAAACCAAAATCATTTGTAAATCGATTTTTTTTTTCCGGTAGCGTGTATTTATTTCGATTGGATTTCAGAATATCTAGGTTCCCAAATAAATATTTTTAATGGACACTGATTTAAACAAGAGTTACGAGAAAAATAAGTTTTATATAGAAATTTTAAATTCCTCATATCTCGTCTTTATATCATAGTACTTTTTTTTTTATTTACAAATTATTTTTGGTATTACATTTGTATGAACGCGGCATGCTCCGCCGGCCCCTTAAGAAAGAAAGAAAGAAAAATCATTTACCCATTTAGCCGTAACCGTCTCACGATAACTTTCCCGCACAGGCTATTTTCCGAACCACTGATAGTATTTATTTGACGTACATACATAACTCGTAATCATAAATGTTTTTACCATGGATACAAGTTGTTTCCGGAGATACGGAAATACGTCAAAACGGACATCAAAGACGGCAAAGATCAGAGATAACTACAAATCATTGCTTCCTTTGATCTGTGACTTTCTTGGAACGCACTGCCCTGTAGTTATAAATCTGATAGTTCAATTGGTTCGACGTTACAAATTTAAGATTAAGACAAGCTTTTGCTCCCGGCTTCGTCTGCGTATAGGTCAGAAATTATCACACGGTACATCGATACTTCTATACTAAAGTTATTAAGAGGAAAGATTTGCATTTTTGTACGTATCGAATAAACTTAAAAACTACTGAACCGATTTGAAAAATTCTTTCAGCAACGGATAGCTACATTATCAGCGAGTAACATAGGCTTTTATATTTTATCCCCGTACTCCCACGTGAATGGAAACTACGTGGGTGAAACCGCGTGACGTCCGCTAGTTAATTATATACGTAGATTTTTTTTCCACCATATTTACATGTATGGAAGGGGTTACACTACATACGAGTAAATACGAAAAACTTATTCCGAAAGTCACAAACCCGAATTTCAAATACCGATTTTCATAATTTCGAATGTTTCAAAATTCCGAATGTATAAACTCCGACTTATCATTAATCCTATTTGCATAATTCCTAAATTTCAATATTCCTAACGTTTATAATTACTATTCTCAAAATACCGAGTTTCAATAGATCGAATAACAAAAAGCCCGACTTGATGATAATTCGAAACATCAAAAATACGAATTCCGATTATTAAAATACCGATTAATACAATTCCGAAATATAAAGGCCTTGTAAAACTGAATGGCAAGACAAATAAACACGCCTTCGCGCTGAGTGATTCATCAATAATACAGGGGATTTGCAGCATGCAAGCAGGCATGCAGCCTGCAAGCAGACATGCAGCACGCAAGCAAGCATGCAACATGCAAGCAGGCATGCAAAATGCAAGCAGGCACTCAGCATGCAAGCAGGCAAGCAGCAAGCAAGCAGACATGGAACATACAGCAAGCATTGTTTCTGTCACGGCTCCGGCGCTGCGGGGTTTGAGCTGCCGATGACGCGTCGTAGATGGTTTTAACACTCACCACCGCAGCTTCGGCTTGCTGGCCGGCTAAGCCGGCCAGCCTCAGCCGCGGCGGCGGGCCTTCAAACCATCTGCTCCTCAGCTCGGGGGCCGCCACACCCCTCCGCGCCTACGCGGGTTTAATTACAATCTAGGGTAAGGCAGACAAGACTACGTGAAGTCGGTTTTGCAGCGATTCGTTTCTGTCACTAACTTTTGTAGCACAACATGTTGTTTTAGTTTAGTTAGTCGAAGTATTGAAAATCGAAATATCGTTTTTCGGACCGAGAACCCTTGAAGCATTTGATTCTCCGAACGGATGAAAATCGGAAAACTAACCAATCGCATTTACGACTTTCGGTAAAATAAGTTTCGTGATTTTTAATAATAGACATTATAATTCTTAGGTACTTATAATGAAATTCGGACTTTTGAAAATCGGAACATCGAAATTCGGAATAAAATATTCCGGAGTACTTGGGTGTCCCCGTATGGAAGGCCCTACCTATTTTAAAAAGTATATTTTCTCACAATTTTTGTGTCCGCTACGCTTTCATAGAAGACACTTCCTCTCCAAAATATCAACTGTGTGGTGCCAACAGTCGCAGTCGCAGAAACACTCAGACAGACAGGCAGGTCAAATTTATGAGGGTTCCGTTATTGCCATTTGGCAACAGAACCCTAAAAAAACAGACGAATTGAGAACCTCCTCTTTTTGGAAGTCGGTTGAAAAGAAATCAACTGTCGGTCTACTGGATCTAGCAACTGTAGTCGCTAAAACATCATCCTAATATACCAGCACATCCGTCCATTACAGAAGAACATAATGCATACCATAACATCCATACCATACGTACACTTTAAGAGGCTCTTTATTTAAATCACACCATAAAGAGCAACCCCCTAATATCGGAACAGCTGTCGCCTAAAAGAAAAAGAAGTTGGAATGTGAGTTTTTACGGCAACACCACACTTTTCAATGTTCAGTACTAAAATGTTTTTGATTGTTTACTTCGGACGTCCTTTTTATTATTATCATGACGTATTATGATACTCTTTTGCTCATAATAACAGCGTTTATGTGTTATACGGCTGTTTTTATGTGTTTTGTGTCATTATGCCTCGTCGATGTTAGGATATTGTTGTGAATTTAGAAGTCAAGCTTGAAGTTTGATCATTATGTTCGAAGCTTACATTAGGAAGTTATCGCATATTAAAAAGTTTAAAATGTGTCAGCTAAATTACCTAGTATTCGATTTCATACAAGAGGCCCGCTGGAATCACTTAAATTATAAAAGATTAGATAATTTCAATAACACTAGCAGGGAATGGTCCACTCTATAGACTAAGTTCGTAGGTACCCCAAAACCACAAAAAGATGAAGAACACTAGCGAGGGTGGTGGTGATTAGGCATAAAGGCATGACGACAGTTTCACTTGACGACCCGAATGGCGCAGTGGTAGTGAGGCTGCCTTACGTTCTTACTTAGGGTCCCGGGTTCAAATCCCGGTAGGAGCAAATGTTTGTGTGATGAGCATGGACATTTGTATCCGAGTCATGGATGTTTTTAATTATGTATTAAGTATGTATTTACAAACAAAAAGTTTATATTATGTAGTATATAAACTATCGGGTGTCCACTACACAAGCCTTGGTTAGTGTAGCACTAGAGGGTGCTGTGTGCCGCGATATTTATTTATTTATTTTAATTTATTTATCAAATAACTGCAAATCTATTTAGTCCGTCAGTTACAGTATTGGAATAATGGACACGTATTTTTTGTTTTTGTAAAACAATATTTATTGACTAAGATAAAACGCATCAAAACTCGGAAGTGGGGGGCTCACTAAAATTTATACCAAGGCGTGACGTATTGAGAATTTTAAAAGCGCCGTATCTTTGTCAATTTTGTTTTACATAACAAAGAAAAAACACTGGTGGAATAATTTTTGATAAACTAACTGACGACAGACCACAAAAAAAAATCGAATTAGATTTTTTTTGTCGTCTGGCCTATTTTGTCACATAAGCTACTTTCAGTACCTTTATCACGCGATTTCAAATAATTTCCCGCTTCATAATACTGAAATAACCTTCCGAGCATGCCCAACCAAATTACTTTCATAAAACTCTCAACACCATTTATCAATAATCAAGAAATTGTTTAACAAACAAAGTGCACATCAAGATTACATCGGCAGTTTGAGGAACACAGCAAACCGCTTGGCAACGCAAGTGACGGCGGCCGCTAAACAATGAGGCAGCAAGATTTGCGCGGGAATTATTAATGTATAGCCGCCATATTGGATCTACTCGCACGCTGAACTTTTATAAATTGGTAGCTGATATACTTAGCAAAGTGGGTAAATCAATAGCGATCAGGCAATTAGAATTGAATTACTTATGAACTGAGTTATTTTGTGAGATTTTTCTAATGTAAGTATTTATGGTATCATGCTTTATTTGAACAACCATACATCATCCTCATCTTCCTCTCCTTATCCCATTTTATTTTAGTGCAATAAATGTTTTCTTCTTCCATTCTCCTATGTCAAAGGTTTAGGCAAGACACACGAGGTTTACAGAGTTACGTAGGTATAATGATACCTGAAGTTTGTTGGTTGAGATTTCATATTTTTTTGATATTTCAAGTTACTACCCAAAACTTGAAATACATTACATTATAATTAGCAAGCAACGCAAACACTTAATTTATGTGGGATTATTTACTACTCGCAAGACTGAAATTCTATAAAAATCCTTCGCAAGACTTCCTATTCTGAATACTGGCAACGGTTGACAGTAATTAATATCTTCGACTAATTTGATGGCTGGCAACACAGAACATTACGGATCGGTTCCATTCAGCGGCTGCATGTTAGGCCTGTATTGGGAGACTGGAAAATGATCATGACGTAATTGTCTATTATCAACACAAAACTGGCTGACTACACCAAAAATGATTTCTGTGTGATTTTTATCGGCGAAGAGGACTTTCGAATTAGTCAGAATTACTCTAAACTTATAACTGTTATGAGAAACACTCTCAAGGCCATAACACAAACAAACATTATTATATGTCTACCAACTTATAAATATAATATTAATGCAAATATGTATAATTGGCGTGTCATGAATTTCAATCAGTCTCTGTATCAAGATGTTAGACATCACAAATATGCATATGTTTTTGATGTGAATGCAAATATAGAATACGACTACAATACATTCTTTAGGCAGTCAGGTCAGCTAAATAATTATGGACTCCGTACTATTTTTGCTGATCTTCTCACATTAATTAGGGACATACATTGCCTTAACACGCACGATCAAAGGAGCCACTTGATAACATTAACGACGCACGAACCTAGCCATGTTCTAGAAACTGAGAGACAGTTATTTCGTGAATAAAAGCATATACGTAATGCATCAGAACATAGCGGGACTTCTCAATAAGACAACTGCACTGAATGTTTGTATGCAGGAATTGGAAGAAAAAAACACCAATCATTAGAATTAAGAACGGGATATTTACCATGTTTATTGTTTGTTTCAGTCTAAAAACTCATAAAAACACCAATGTTGATGCACTATGTATAACAGAACATTTTATGATGTCGGGTTACGAAAACCACCTACAAATCCATAATTTCAGTTTAGCATCAGTTTTCTCTAGGAAAGATAGCAAACGGGGTGGAACTTGTATCCTAATTAAAAACGGGCATCAATGGAAAGATGTGCCGCAAATAGCAAAGTCATCAATAACTGGTGTAGTTGAATGTTGTGGTGTAGAACTAATACAATATAAAACTATAATTTTATGTGTATACAGGGTACCGAAACTAAATAATATAAACATATTTTTTGAAGTTATAGGAAAAATATTACAAAATTTATGTAAAAAGAAATATGAGCACATTATAATGGCAGGAGACTTTAACATAGATGTAATTAAGAGAAATAATATTGTACTAGAATTTGAATGTCTGTTATTAAATTTCAATCTTACATTAGCCTTCAAACAACCAACTAGACTGCACAGCAAAACTTGCATAGACAATATCGCACACAACTTTAAAGCAAAATGTAAAACGGAAGTTATTGAATTTGCGCTGTCAGATCACACAGCTCAAATAATTAGGTGCCCGGTAAAAACAAACCATATTTTAAAATACTGGTGTATAAAAAGGCGAGATTATAGTGCAGAGAACCTTTTGAAATTTAAAGAGTGTATAGAGCAACTTACTTTCTCAGAAATGTATGAAACGGATAATCCGAATGACGCGTTCAACATTTTCATTGACTCTTTTAAACTTTTTTATAACCTCTGTTTTCCAGATAAATGGATAAAAATAAATGTAATAAAAAAACCTAAATGGATATCACACGGGATAAAATTATGCAGCAAAAATAAACGAAAATTACTATGGCGGTACAGACTTAAACCAAACATGACAAACAAATCAAATTTCCTAAAATACAATAAAAGGTTTAAAAAATTATAAGTTTAACTAGACGAGCACAAAATAACTATTCTATAAAAACTTCAACAAACAATTCTAAAACCACATGGAATATTATAAACAAATCAGAATCGTGTTTCCCTAAAGATTCAGTAACACAGATTAACGTAGATAATAAAATAATAAATGACCCACAAGAAATAGCTGATGCATTCAATAATTATTTCGTAGACAAAATTCAACCCATTCAAGACTCAGGAATTAATGTTACATCAAAGATTATACCATGTCAAGATTCAATTTATGTTTCCCCCAGCATACCTGGAGACATAAAAACCATTATAAAGTCACTAAAGTCAACAAACAGCACAGGATATGACGGAATTTCTACAAAGGTAATCAAATATGTATCTGACCTTATCTGTACCCACTTAAGCTATCTTATAAATCTAAGTATCTGTGCAGGTGTGTATCCAGATGCCCTTAAAGTATCTGTAATAAAACCATTATTTAAAAAGAACGATAAAGAAAAGATGGATAACTACAGACAAATTGCCCTCATTCCGATCATATCTAAAATTTTTGAAAAATATCTGTATAAAGAACTGTATTCATATTTTGAAAAGAAACACATATTGGTAGATGAGCAGAAAGGATTTAGAAAAAACCGGACAGCTAATATGGCCATCTATGACTTCTTGCATAAAGTAATAGGAAGTATGGACAAGAGAACTCCGGTGTGCGCTATTTATTGCGATATGACGCAAGCCTTTGATTATGTGGACCACGAGGTTCTTTTAGAGAAGCTAGAGGCATGTGGTATTAGGGGAAATATAATCAGTCTTATTCAGTCTTACCTAACTGACAGAAAACAGTACACGGAAATGGCCAAAATTAATATTACGACAAAAAAAGAGGAAGTTTATGTATCGGACAAACGAACACCAGTATACGGAGTCCCGCAAGGCAGCGTACTGGGATCTCTATTTTTTATAGTATATATTAATGATCTGCCTAGTGCTATTAAACATCCCATGACCCTATTTGCAGATGACAGTACAGTGACTATACCATGTAAAAATAAGGACATGTACGAAAATGACATTAATGAATCTCTGACAGCGATAATATCATGGCTAAATCGGAATAATCTTAAAATTAATTTAAAAAAGACTAATATTATGCATTTCACGCAACGGACTCAGACTGATAATGCTATTGAAGCCCGGCACGATGGCTCAGTACTAATGAAAGTCGACAATGCCAAATTTCTCGGTGTAATAATTGACGCGAATTTGAACTGGAAACCCCACATTGAACTCGTGAGTAAAAAGCTGAGCTCAGCCGCATATGCGCTTTTCAAACTGGCCCCAGAACTAAACCCAGACGCCTTGGTAACAGCTTATCATGGATTGGTAGCATCAGTACTGCGTTATGGTATAATTTTTTGGGGAAACTCGACAAACAAAGAAATTGCGTTTAAAGCGCAAAAGCGATGTATACGAGCTATGTTTAACTTAAAATCGACAGAAAGCTGCAAACCGGTATTCAAAAAATTCAAATTATTAACTTTACCGTCTCTATACATTTTTGAAGTAGCATCCTTTGTAAAAAGTAACCCCCATTTATTTCCACGACTAGCAGACGCCTTTCCACGCAACAGACGCGACAATAGCCAACTATGCTTACACTCGGCAAAAACCGATCTAATGTCGAAAAGCTTCTTTTGTATGGCCCCTAAGATTTACAACAAAATACCTCAATCTTACAAAGCTCTGACTACAAATTTATTTAAAAAGAAGATTCGGAATTTATTAACAGACAAAGGATATTATAATATAAATGACTTCTTATCGGATACCTTTTGACACATTTTACCTTTTTTATACATGTTTACTTTTTGACGTAGATATATTACAGTTTGACATAGTATTATTTTGTACCTTTTTGACATCCATACCATAATATAAATGCGAAAGTAACTCTGTTTGTCTGTCTGTCTGCTACCTTTTCACGACGAAACGGCTGATCGGATCGTAATGAAAATTGGCAAGGAGATGTATTTCAACCTAGGGAAGGACATAGGCTATATATTATCACGCTAATTACTTACGGGGGTGAGCAATATGCATTTCGTCTATACTTGTCAACTGTTTGACAACTGACAACCGTCATAACATGCATTGTAATAGAATAACTATTTTAACCATTTGTCATTAGAACAAATAGGCCATCGGTGACGGCTACCGCCTTTCAAACAATGAGTCGCAAGTTCAAGCCTCAGTAAAGACATGCAATACATTTTGATTTTGTTTAATGTTTCCGATAGTAACTTTAGTTCGCACGTTCAAAACCCACACGGTTTTCACTTTTTGTAACAAAGTATTTTGTTTTTTTTTTTCAAGCTTTAAGATTTCCAAATCATTGTTTAAATATATACTTTTTTAAACACTTAAACGACAGTTTGGGAATCACTTATTTCAAATAATAAATCTGTAAATATGGCACTTAAGCTGTTAAAGGATCACACACGGAACTCTTTTTCTACTATTTCATAAATTTTCGTCTGTCTGTGTGTCTCTACGTAGCCCTTTTGTTATAGCATCATGTGAAAATTATAAAACCAATGTGGTTCGATTCAATGCACAAATTAATATTGTGTATAACTTAGAGGTTTTCCTTTTTCTTTCTTTGTAATCGGTGCTCTCCATCAAAAGATATATTTTGACTTTAAAGTTTTTAAGAGAACTTATCATCATGATCTAAGGATACATGCAGTGACATCTATTGAATCAAAATGATACGAATGAATAAAAATCACAAGATAGAGAAGAAGAGAATAGTCAACATGACCCTGCTTTAAATCTGCATAGCCGGTAGAGTATCTGTTCGACCGCTTTCCATGCATATGTTCTAGCAGTTTAACTTCGTGCTCTATAGTTAATGGCGTTGTTCATTTGACTCCATTTTCTGAATCACGGTGTTATGATTTTCTGTGAAAGAATGATACTGACATTCGCCCGTTTCAGATGTCTCAAGTTTGGTTTTTTGGAAGAGGTTTTCAATCCAACGCCTGTTTTTCTTTATGTAGCTCAGCCATAATAAGGTATACCTACCTTATTATGGCTGAGCAATACTTAAATGACGTGACGAAAGTTGTAAGAATCCGCTGGATGTGAGTCGCACGAGACCGGTCAATGTGGCGACACAGGTCCAGCATTAGACGTCTTTCGGCTGAAATAATGATGAATGATGATAATTCAAATGGAGTAGGGCAGGTCACCTAGCAGGATGACCAAGTGGCGTTCTAGAAATCAGAACCTCTGGACGACCAAAACAGAAGTTTTGGTCGTCCAGAGGTGAGATTAGCAGACGATATTGTTGCCATTACGGGGATATCCTGGATGAGACTGGCACACGAGCGTGGAGCTTGGCACAAACAAAGAGAGGCCTGTACCCAGCAGTGGGTGAAGTCGGACTATGGATGATGATGATTATGACGCATAACTTTTTCCAGAGAAGTCCGATTTTCATGATTATTTTTTATTGAAAAGCGTGTATCGCAAAGTTTGTGTCATTTTATATTGGAAATAGTCGTGTTCAAATCAAAGTCACGCACTTCTGATTTTTCAGATTCATGTGCGTATTGTATAATCATCACATGCTGAAACATCGTGAGGAAACCAGCATGGCATTTTTTTTTGGGTCTCCCACTCTGGGTGGAGCGGGAGGGAGTGTCAGACTTTTACTGACTAAAACCCATCCATGTTCCTTCCTCGCCCTTTATGTTCCGGGGCCGCGGTATCTCTTTCGAACAGGCCCGCAACCCCGGCAGGCTTCGGCCCTTGCGGGCCCCTTTTCTTATGCTGATATCTCTTTGAGGCGCGCGTGGAACACGAACGCGCCGTCGACACGACCTGTCATCATTAGACGGACGGACGGCTAGCTAGCCCATAGCTAACCGTCCACAGGCCCGCATCTACGGTGGCCGGTAGCCACCACGTGGCCCCCGACGCCCGGTGCGTCTCCCGCGGCGGCTGGGAAGAGAGGCTCTCTCCCTTTCTTATTCCGCCACCTCCTTCGCTAGCATGACTGCTTCGCAGGAGGAGGTGACGGCTTCCCATTCCGTCTCGCTCCGGACCATGGATTGAACCAGGGCCGGACGCGAGAGGTCGCCGCCGCTGATCGCCGCTACGAGGACACGGCGGTGCTCCGCCCACGCAGTGCAGACTTCCAACGTGTGCTCCACCGTGTCCTCCGGTCGATCCTCGCAGTGGAAGCACCCGGGCGTTTCTTCCCGCCCGATTCGGTGCAGGTACCTCCCGAAACATCCGTGTCCGGTGAGGACCTGCGTCAGGCGGAAGGTGAGGACGCCGTGGCGCCTCTCCAGCCACTCCTTAAAGAGGGGACTTACCGCTACTATCGTGGCGTGCCCCGCACGGGGTTGCAACAGTCGCTCTCTCCATGTCGCCATGAGATCGCGCTGGAGGTCTGTCCGCTGAAAATCAGCATGCCTGAGAGATATTTGATCGACGGCATGTAAAGCCAAGACTGAGGACCTTGGGCGGCATAAAAACTCTCACACCAGGTTAGACACTAACCACACGATAAAGAAGAAGATCGTGTTGGAGCTTATTTCATAATCTTTTTGACAACTTTAGACCTGGCTGAAGTTTAACTGTGATCGAAGGTCTAGCGATGGAGACGTAAGACAGTCACAAGAGGTCCGAAACAGTTTACAGCAGCTATATCGTGTGTCGGCTCATTTCGTGCACCTTGATATAAACTTGAGACCTAGCTGGAGTATGAGTATCATCGAAGGTTTAACGATGGACACGAAAGGCAGTCACAAGAGGTCCGCAACCCTTCAAATCTGCTCTATCGTGTTTAAGGTTCATTTCGTACACCTTGAAGAGAACTTTTAAACCTAGCTGGAGTATGACTGTCATCGATGGTCTAACGATGGAGACTGAAGGCAGTTTATTTATTTTTTATTTATTTATTTATTGGTTCACCAACAATTGTTTACACTGGTATTATTCTAAAGGTAACTAGCAATAGAGTAGAGTACAATAGTGTAACAATCACTTATAGGTAAACTCCGCATGCTTTAAGTTGCAGTTGCAAGAGATCCTCAACAGTTTACAGCAGCTATATCGTCATTGGGCTCATTTAACGTACCTTGATGAGAACTTTAGTAATAGCTCATCGGCTCGGCTCGGCTAGGAGACGAAAACATTTGCAAAAGGTTTTCAAGAGTTTACAGCATCTACATCTACGTGTTGTGTTGACCTGCTTGGAGTATGACTAACATCAAAAGTCTGACTTTGGAGAAGGAAGGCAGATGCGAGAGGTCCGCAACAGTTTGAAGCAGCTTTAACGTGTCGCGGCTCATGCCATGCCAGTTGATGAAGACTTTTGACCTAGCTGGAGTATGAAATCGTCGAGTGCCCAAGGATAGAAACGTAAGGCAGTCGAAGGAAGAGCCCATAATTGAAAAAACAAAAGTAGAATATTTTGGCGATTAATGTAAACCTATTCGAGCAAAAATAAATTGTTACTTACTTGAATCTGTACTAATATTATAAAGCTGCAGAGTTTGTTTTTTTGGTTGGTTGAACGCGCTAATTTTAGGAACTGTTGGTTCGTCTTACGCAGACGAAGTTGCGCGGGTCAGCTAGTATTTTATATATTTTAGTTCTATCTTGGACATGGTTTATTTTATTTTTATTTTGTTTTGTTTATATCTGTATTAAGTACTTCAAAGAAAATAATTAGTTATTATGTTATTATGAATGTACCTGGAAAACAATGGCTAAAATATAAATTTTATAATCCATATAATTGTAAAAAGAAAAACAAATTTGTACACCTCACTAGGTAAAACATGTACGGACCTAACCTACTTTACTAAGATCTTGCATGCTCGATTTGTGTGTAAACGCATGTTTTTAACAAATAAAGTATCTTTGTCTTTGTCTTTGTCTTTATCAACATACTAGTAACATGTCATCTAGCCTGTGAACCATGAAGGTTTAGTCACCGCTGAGGTGATTGTGTCCCCGCACCCCAGCCAAAAGTGATGACGAGACACATCGTGTAGGTTTTGTCAGTATGAGTCTGACAGACCTCATCCTGCCCTATGGCGGAGGACATCCGTAATTGATGATTTTCATGCCATGCCATTTCATTCTATGCAAATCAAATCAAATCAAATCAAATCATCTTTATTTGTGAAACACAGGTATTAAAATAAGGTCTTATTCATACATTTTAGTTGAGCTCTGTGTCCTACCAATGAAATTGGTGTACAAATATTTTTAATAATAAGTCTGGATCTATAAAATACAAAGTCAAATAATGAGATTTCAATGTAAGTATTATTAATCAATTATATAAGAAACAATTATAATTTATTTTTCATGCATGTCAACGGTAAATTCTAAAGAAAGCTATTAATGTCTTTTGTAATATTGGAAATAATGTCAATGAAATATATTATTGATAAAGAAAACAAAGTAAATTATATTAGAGGGCTGGTAATGTCATATTTTATCATTTAAGAATTCTTCGATAGAGTAATATGTCTGATCTATTAGGAATGAATGCAATTTACTCTTGAATTTGCGGACATTATCTTCACTTCTTATACATTTTGGTAATTTATTATAGACCTTTGGAGCCATTACAAAAATACTGTTTCTGTATAGCGCAGTACTAGATCCGACTGTTTGTAACCGATCACAGCGGCGCTGACTAGTTACTCGAGCAAATTTATGTATATTATTTTTCACGAACATAGACGTTTCATAGATATATAACGACGGCATAGTTAATATTTTTGCATTTTTAAAAAACGGTTTGCAGCTGTCTGTTGTCTGCAAATTATAAATAGCTCTTATGCATCCACCATATCTTTACCCGTGGCATTGCCCCAAAATATAAGTCCGTATCTCAATGTTGAAGCTACTAGACCATGATACGCCGTTAAGACTGTTGCTCGATTGGCCGTTTTACTTAACATGTGCAAAGCATAGGAATGTTGGTTTAGCTTACTGCATACTTTGTCAATTTGGGAATTCCATTTTAAAGTGTTTTCTATGTTTAGTCCAAGGAATTTAGTCACATTTGCTTCATTAATAGTTTTGTCTTTGTATTTAATATTTAAGTCCAGATTATAATTTATTCTTTGTTGAAATGTCATTAATACTGTTTTGTCAAGATTTATAATCAAATTATTACTCTGCAGCCAATTCACAACTGATAGTAAAGTAGAGTTAATCTCAGCCTCCAATGTACTTACCTCGTCACTATTAAAAAGTAAAGTGCTGTCATCTGCAAACATTGTCATAGGATATGTTGATGCTGTTGGAAAGTCATTAATATAAATAATAAATAGGGGCGGTCCGAGTACACTACCTTGTGTTGGTACTCCATAATTTACCGCTCTTTGGCTGGATTTATATGTTGTTTCGGTTTTTTTTGAAATTCTACTTATGAACGTTATTTGTTGTCTATCAGATAGATACGATTTTATTAGATTTGATATATTTCCTCTTATTCCGTATGCGTTAAGTTTATTTATTAGTAATGTATGGTCTACGCGATCAAAAGCTTTTGACATGTCCATATAAAGTGCTAGAGTTGGTAGCCTCTTATCCACTCTACTGGTAACCATTTGTAAAAAATCGTAGATGGCCATGTCAATGGATCTGTTTTTCCTAAAACCTTTCTGGTTATCAACGAAAAGGCAATTTTTCTCAAAGTATGAAGTAAGTTGATTATATATTGCTTTTTCGAATACTTTTGAAAAAATCGGTACTAACGCTAGAGGTCTGTAACAAGACATATCTTCTCTGTTATCTTTCTTGAAGAGAGGTTTTATAATTGTTATTTTTAATTCCTCTGGAAAGTAGCCATGGTATATGCACATATTGATAAGATGACTCAACACAGGAGCAATTATTGTAGATACCTGTTTTATAATATTTGTTCTTATATCGTCATACCCAGTGCTAGGCGTACGTGCAAGAAAAGGTGTACCTATAATACGTCCATGTTTCACGTATTCATTCGAGGTGTATGCATGTAATAGGGATCGTGCCGTCAATCGCACAAATCACACAGAGCAGTGACTGAGAAATTCGTGACGGTAAAACCCAGTAACACTTTAATTAGTCAACCTGGAAATCAAATGTAGAAGCTATTACTGTGTACAGTAGCGTTTGCAATCGCTAGAATAACAACGCAGTGTACTTGCTTAGGGATCAAAATTATTTAGTTTACTTAAAACCTGCTTAAAAGCTTCAATATTGCAGCACTCTTGCCAGTAACAGGCCCGTCGCAACCAGAATAGCTGTCACAGTGTACATCCCGCGACGTTTTTCCTAGTAGTACTTACTAACAGAGTTCTTACTCTTAATAGATCTTGTCAAAGTTCTTTCTTAACCATCAGACAGCTTCAGACTTCTGTCGTTCACAAAGCAGCTTATAGAGACCATCCCTGCCGGCAACAACCCAATTAACAACAAAAACATCTCCGAGAAATAACGAGCTAATCCAATGTCCTCCCAAATCCCGACGGAAACAAAGATAAAAGATTAAATACGTAATATCCGCAATACATTTATGAATCTTTCGTACACAACAATAGAAAACATGATTGAACGGGCAGGATCGCTAGTTTGTGCGGTATTAATATCGAAAGTTCGCCACCAATATGGCAGTTTTCGTAGCGGGGCTAATAAAAGATAAAAGTTTGGCGAACTCGCTGCTAAGTCGTCTCGTGTTGCAATGTTATTAATTTTATTAACTTTGTCCTGGGAAAAGGAGTGCTATTTGATGGTGCTCTAATTGATATTGCTTTTCAAATTAACAGCAAAATCTTGTGTTCATTAAGTAGTATTCGAAAAATGTGTTTTTTTTTCATAGTATAACCTCATATCCTCTGGAAGATATCGATGTGAGATTAAAACAATAAATAATCACGGAAGATATCCCGTAAGTGACAATATAAGTTTATTAAAATAATGTTTTAAAAGAGTAGTGTAACAATTTTGATGCATAATTAAACATACTCTAGTATGCACCATATGTACCTACTGCCTACTTAAAACAGGGTGCTTATAACCGCCTGATAAAATTCAAATCTAAAAGCTTTGATACAAATCTAGTTTCCAGGTCGATATTTACGCTTGAGCTTCTTTCTAGAAAATGGACTAAACCCATAAAAAAGCTGCGCATTTAATACAGAGGATCTATAAAGAGGAAATGCAAGCGTTGGAAAGGTCCCCATTAACAGTCCAATGGTTCGAATAAATTCTACAAAATAGACCGAAGCCATTGCATAAAGAGAAGCGTTTATGAAGGAAACTTTGTTTCGAGGCTTACCGTCTTGTTAGACAACGTATTAAACAGACGTTTTGAAGTCCTCCCGTTTGCAGATTAAGCAGACTTCGTTCGTACCGTTTGTTTCAGTTGCCGTAAGTTCTTTTACTGCGAGTTGTGCATATGAAGGTATTAACGCTGTAAGCATGTTTGCGATGTATAATTCCGTTTTATTACTATGTAACCAAGGTTTTAACAATAAACCTTAGTGTTATGCTGACAACACACAATCTAATCTTATGCGCCAAGACAGCTTCACTTCTTCAACACCCTGAGCGAAAAACTTTGATTAAATTATCTGTTTATCTACAAAAATACCTAAGTCCCTGATCCTTACAACCTGTGCAGTAATAAAATCAGCCGATACACGTACTTCTTCATATTCTAATCATAATAAAGCGTGCGGCGCGCGGACGCCCGGCGTTATCAGCCGTTATCAGCGCGGTACAATCGTGCCCACTCTAAGTGGTTATCGAATAGCTTCCAGCGACCTTTCTGGATTAGGGGGCGGAATAGATTCCCCGGAACAGCGGCCATTGTGTTTCGTTACCGATCTGTGTTATTCCGGGCCGTACACGGACGACCGAAGCGGGAATTCGGCCATAATGCCTAGTGGTTATAACGGTACGCCTCGTCTCGGTGTGTCAGTGGTTTTTCAATTTGTCCGCTTGGATTTGTGCTCTGTTGCTTCGGCCCTTCGGCTTAAGATGCCTTTGTACGGTCTATGGTGTAGTGTAGCCATCCGTCTCACAGGGGAGATCGAGGGGCGAGATAAAATGAGTGTGTCTTGAACCCAAAAAAAGTTTTGTTGGCGAAATTACTTATTGGTATATACTTTCATTTTTAATTTACCCGTATACGAGTACATGAGTACTCATAGGCAAATTGTTTCGACTATTTGCCTGTTCAAATTAATGTACTGTATCAATACGTTTGAATGTCCATGGGTAAAAATTTTAAATCCCTTGCCATACCGTCACGGTCTGCGTAAGCCTTCAGAGCTCGCATAAGTCAAAAACTGAATGACTAACAAGTTTATGGCAACTCATTTCTTTATGCATTTAAATACTGAACATTTTAAAGCGTAAGTACGGCGGTTTCAAAGTTCATAGACTTTATAAGCGCCACAAAAATTATACCAACATACAAATTCCGCATCTAAGCAACTTCTGCCAGCCATCTTGCTGCCTTAATTTCGAATAATTTAGAGACAATTTGGAAGGTCGAAATTGTCTCAACAACAACCCGAGCCTGGCTCTATTACACGAAGTTATTCTGGTAATGTTACAGCGCACATCACTTGAGCTGTCCAGCTCAAATTCTATTTAGGTTTTACCTAGAGCTATGTTAGGTACTGTTATATATGTGTAAATAGGTTTTAGTCTGTGTAGGTTGCAACCTCACGGAGATGTCACTTTTTTATAATAAACTGTCAGTGCTAAGCAACTCGCTGTTTGATTCACACGTACGTAACAGTGGCGACGAGGAAAAAAACAATACAACGCGTGCAAAATGGCGGCCAATTTTTTTGGTATTCTTAGTACTTTTGACCATCTATCTCAGGATTGGGAGTCGTTTAAAAATCGTCTACAACAATGGTTTATCGCCAACGACCTTGTGATTACGGATAAAGCGGGTCTGAAACGAAAAGCGATTTTGCTTACAACACTCAGTGAGTCCACCTACAAACTCACAAGCGACCTTGTGCTGCCCAAAAAATTGGAGGAAGAAGAGTTTCAGAACATTTTGGACGTCTTAGATAAACATTTTACACCTAAGCGTCTTGGATTCGCCGAACGATCAAAGTTTTACGCGGCGTCTCAGAGGGCAGATGAAGGTCCCGCACAATGGGCAGCCCGTTTAAGAGGGCTAGCGGCTCACTGCGGCTTTGGGAACTTGGAGGAGTCGTTGCTAGACCGGTTCGTCATGGGAATGATGAGCGGACCCGAGCGCGACAAGCTGTTCTCGAAGAACGTCAAGGAGCTGACGTTGGCGAAGGCAGTGGAGTTGGCGGAAAGCGTGCGCTGTGCGCGCGCAGCCGCTGCTATTGTTCCTGCGGTACCAGCGGCAGCGTTGGCGTCTAGTGCGGTGTTCAAAATTGCGGATAGGAATGTGAATGAGGTGGCTAAATGTGCAGTATGTGGTTTTAAAAATCACAAATCGGATGATTGTCGTTTTAAAAAATTTACGTGTCGAAAGTGTGGCCAAAAGGGTCATTTACGGCGAATGTGTTCCGATAAAACGTCTAGTTTGGTAAAATACGTTGAGGAGAATTCTGGAGGGGAAGGCAATCCAGGTAAAGTCAAATGCATAAGTAATATTCGGTGTGAGTCCGAGTCGAAGCCAATGACTGACCGCATTCATCTTAACGGATTGTATTTACAATTTGAAATTGATAGTGGAGCGGCCGTTTCAGCTATTTCTAATCAAACTTATTATAAATATTTTTCTAACATTCCGTTATCGCCGACAGCTAAAACCTTAAAAAGTTATGGTGGAGGTAAGATTGTTGTCTTAGGCGTAATGCCAGTGCCGGTGACGTATCAAGGTCACACACACACACTTTATGTTTATGTGGTGCGCGATGGTGGACCCCCATTGTTGGGGAGGGATTTTATGAGGCTTTTTGGATTGGAAATATCCTCTATGAAGAATGACAATATTCTATTACACAATCTCAGTAATGACTTCCCAGCGGTGTTTTCAGAAAAACTAGGTAGTTTCACTAAATACAAAATAAGATTATCGTTAAGACCCGACGCCAAACCGGTTTTTCGCAAGGCTCGGCCGATAGCGTACGCACTCCGTAGTAAAATAGAAAACGAGTTAGATCGCTTATTGTCTTTAGGCATAATTACACCGGTGCAGTATTCCGATCATGCTTCGCCGATAGTTCCTGTCCTTAAAAAGAACGGGGAAATCAGAATCTGCGCAGATTATTCGGCAACTATAAATAAACAACTTATAATTGAAAAATATCCGTTGCCAACGGTCGATGACCTCTTTGCAAAGTTACACGGAGGTGAGCAGTTCTCCAAACTAGACTTGTCGAGTGCTTACAATCAATTATTACTAGCGGACGATGATAATACACAATTAATAACATGTATTAACACGCATAAAGGGCTTTTCAAGTATACACGGTTAGTATTTGGTTTGTCTAGTGCTCCCGCCATTTTTCAAAAGGCAATGCAAGGTATTATTTCGGGTTTAGATGGAGTTCTCTGTCTCATGGATGACATTTTAGTGACCCGTAAAAACAGATCGGAGCACCTAGAGCGATTGAGAACAGTGTTAGCAAGGTTAGCAGAAGCTGGGTTAACCCCTTACCGCATGAGTTTTTATTTTTTTCTGGACAAAATATATTTGATAGTTCTTGACATGTACTATTAAGTTACTTCAAGCAGTTTTCCAAAATCCGATTACTTTTCGAAATATGATAAAAAACTTATTTTTCCCATATATGGCATATTATGCAGTAAAAGCAACTAAAACCAATTGGACATAAATGGCATAGTATGCATTGCAGTAAAGGCATCTGAAACTAATTGCCATATTTGGCATCGCATGCTATAAAGGTAATTTTAAGTCAATCCTCAGTTCGTAAATTAGAAGGTTTAAAAAATAAAAGTCATTATTTAATGAAAATATAAGAAATTTAATGAGATCTGTTGCACTTAGGAACTTCACATTTTACACAAAACTTAGTAAATAATTATAGCGACTTACAAGCTAACTACCCGTGCCGCAGCGTAGATTCGCCTCGTCTCGTCTCTTCATTCCGTAAGATGAAACGATCCATTTTTCTGAAAAATTATCAAATAATGCTTCACTGCATACATTCCCAAATCTGGCCGAATGACAAAATAGCTACTAATGCATACAATGCCAAATATGGAAAACTAACTTTCACGTTACTTCATAGTATTCCACATTTGTCATGCTAAGGTTTGGCATGATTTTCGCTAAACTATAACTTTTTACTTACATGTTTTCCGTGTTTTCAGTCCTTTGATAGGTCTTCTTAGCACCACGATATGGAGCTCGAACGAAAACTCGACACACGATCACAAAATGAATTTTAAAAACATGCAAATACCAACGACAAATTTCAACTGCCACCGACTGACTTTGACAGGTTATAGTTTCGTTACGCGGTACACTAGATGGAAGCACATACATGTTTATTGAAGCTTAGTAGTTGCCTGATCTGTCTTATTATGCCGTTAAGGGTAAAATAACATATTTTTTTATTTCTGAACGTTTGAAAATAAGTACCCACATTTGGGTAGCTATGCGGTAAGGGGTTAACTTTAAGGAAGGATAAGTGTGTTTTCTTTCAAAACGAAGTTAATTATTTAGGACACATAATTGACAAGAATGGTGTACGTAAATCACCAGAGAAAATAAAAGCAATTCGTGACGCCCCAATACCAACAAATGTAACCGAGTTGCAATCTTTCTTAGGATTAATTAATTATTATAGGAATTTTGTACCTAGGACTTCGACAATACTTAGTCCATTGTACCAATTGTTAAATAAAAATAGTAAATGGTCATGGACAGACGTACACCAACAAGCGTTTAACGAAATAAAACGACATTTACACCCGTATTCCAAAAACTTGCTTAAGACCATTTTTTTGCTTGAAACGGTCTTTGTTGCCATGGTAACAAGGAAACCACTGCAGGCCACCGCCTCCGACACGCCTACAAAATTATGTTCATAGGGTGAGTACAGACTAGCTAAAACATGTATTTTCAACAAGTCATGAAGACACCAAGCTGCTTTACAGTTTGTTAAAACTTGATTTAGGTTCTTTTGCTTCATTCACGTTCATATATCTGGGAACACGCGGCGACACGCACGCAGGACTCGAGCACTGCCACCTGACTTTTTTTAAGAAACCTTTAGGTACCAATAAAGTATGTCCTCCTACGTTCTCTTTCGGTTTTTTTTAGTCGCCTTTTACTCGTTCTATCAAGATGTCTAAACCATCTAAACATATTCTTTTATTTTATTGTCCTTTTACATCTTTTCAATCGCAAACTTGTAGTTTTATCATTATTCCTAAAATTATCAACCAATGTTACATCACACATTCTTGACGGAAACCAAAGGAATGTTACAAGTAAATACGTTGAACACCGTGCCAAGCTTTCGTAAAAACATTACAATACGTTGAAATGCTCATATGAGTACTCACCTTAATCTACCTGCAAAACATGCTGCCCATATCAAACTCAAAATAAGTATGTTGCATGAAGGTTGCAAGCTGCTTTATTATGCTAAAAATGTTTTAATAGAATACGTCACAATGCTAGAGATGTCATAAATTGATGTTCGATCGAATGCTCTTGGTTGACATCATCTGTCAAAGAACAAAACCGCGTATCGGATTAACTTTCAAATAAATATTTTTTCATCATTCAAGAATCATTCTCAAGAATTTAAAACGGCCTCAAGGTTTGCTTTACCTCCGGAGAAAAATCCTGCTTACTGGAACTTGTGCGCAAGTACAAGCTCCATTTATGTACGACGTGGACGGGCAGCCCATCAGCAAAAAAAATGCTTGGGTTCGCCTGACCCAAGAATATAACTCCATAAATAATACGCGCAAGTACCGCGTAAGTACCAAATAACATGTAGGCTGTGAGTCCGAGGGCATGGAGTTTGAGGCACGGCCAAAAAATTTAAAAGGGAATGAGGAACGAGATCAAGAATCACATTTGCTAAAAGCGAAAAACTTAAAGCGGATTCAAGAAAGAGAGGAAGAACTGCGCCAGATGAAAATGCAGGAGAGGAAGTGGCTATTAAAGGCAGCAGAGGAAGCCTACTAAAATGCAAAGCTGGACCGTTTAAGTGCCGCGCAGTTGCTTCAATTCAGTGAGGCTGCAAGGGAGGACGCCGAAAAAATTTAAAAATAAATTATTACACATTATGCAAGCCAATTGATTTTTATTATAAAAGTAGTATCACGTATGTATAACAAATAAGTAAAATATCTACATAACACATTTAAAGACATAGAAAAACAAAGAAAATGATTTTTCATTTTCATTTTATTTAGTCCTACATAACATTAGATCCAGTCTATGGGTTAGTAAACCCAACAACACTGCATGGCCTGGGAATCGAACCCATAACCTCACACTGTGCAGTTTATGACTAGTGGACCTACGAGACAGCAAAAATATAAATATAAACATCACACAATTATCAACATAAAAAACTGGAGCATACATACATACTTATTTAGAAAAATAGGGGTAAAATCCAAGGAAGTGCCAGATTTTGCATTTTTACACCCTTGAAACCGCAATTTTTAATAAATTGTACCCTGCTGCCTCCAATCCGTCGCGGCTTCATGGTGGTCTCTCCAACCCAGCTGTGCTTTATGAGCTCACAGCTTCTGAGCTTTTCTTCGCCAGTTTGCCCTATTAGCAAGTTCCGGTCGTCCAGAGTTGAGCAAAGAATTCAGTCGGAAGATGAACCTTCTTCTGCTTGTCGTATCGATGTACTTCTATACTAACTTTGCAGTCCATAACACCCTTAATTGACTTTCACAAAATGGCATTCCAACGTTCACAATTCTTTGGGAATGTTTCTAAATCCTAAGCACTTTTTCAAAGAATTTTAACAAAGTGGCCCTCAATCCACACGCACATAGTTTGGCCCCAGTAGGTGGCCACGTTTATTGCAGTGGCAGAGGCGCTATTCAGGTCGTAACAAGTGCAGGTAAACGAACACCTTGGACACTTCAGCAGATAGCCCCGGCATAGTTTGGTTCGGACCGCCGCACTTGCACTCGGTATGGGAGGAACCAATAATACTCCATTTTGCCAAATATGTTTTGCAGCGGCCTACTTGTGTACGCAATCGATTCAGAGCTTTCCAAATAGGCCACTGCAGGTCACTGTAGGTAAAGGGCGAGGAAGGAACAGGGATGGGTTTTCTTTGATTTCCCATGCGAAACAAAAAAAAATGTCTGTCCGTAGCCAGGTTGTGTTCTTGGGGCTTCAATTTGTAAGGTGGTGGGAACCTCTCTTGCCATAACTGGCTTCGACGATGAACGATGAACCGAGCAGCTTAGAAGTATTCGATCTGATTATATTATTACTAGCTTCTGCCTGCGGCTTCGCCCGCGTGAAGTTTGATTATTGTCCCATGAGATCTTACTACCGGGATAAAAGTATCCTATGTTTTAATCCAGGTTTTAAAGTATCTGTGTGCAAAATTTCATCAAAATCCGTTCAGTAGTTAAAAAAAAAAAAAAAAAGTTTCTTAAACTCAAGGAATGTACTATATTAACGAGTTACGAGTATATGTATAATACCGCAACACAAATATACTAAAGATGTAGGTTGGGGGCTAAATAAAAAAACAAAACAACCTTAGCCAAAAACTATTTAAAATAAATGATGTTCGGTAAGCAACTTATGTACCGCATTGGTTTCTCATACAACTTGCTAAATTTCAAAAATAAACCAATATTAGTTCCCAAACATCACGAATTCACGAGCTACCTATGCAAGCTCGCTCTTGTTCTCTGAGATTCAAAATGCTGCGTTAACATTTTCATCACCATCATCATCATCAACCTATTAATGCTCCCATGTGTTCGAATTTTTGGTTCTAGGACATGCCGGTTTCCTCACGATGTTTTCATTCTCATGCTTTAGAAATACCAAATGAATTAAGCTTGTATTCATTTTTTATGTGTACGATACTCCATATTATGATTATTTGTCACGACTATATTATTTACGCGATCTTGATAAATAGCTCATACAATTCCACGACAATGAACATTTCCAAATACCCACCGATTTGGGAAAGAAACTGTGCTCAATATATATTTACCACGGAGCAAGTGCTTGCAATTCTTAGTGATAATCATGAATCACTAATTCCTCCTACATACTAGGTAGCTTTGAAATTAAACGCGACGGAAAATAGGTATTAGCAACTATGGTCTCCGGCCGTCCATTGCACAGGCTGCAGGTAAAAGTTTTCAGAACGAGAACGTTGGAACCAAAAATGAACCGTGTTTTCTTTTACAAAAATAATACCAGCCTATTACTGTCCCACTGCTGGGCAATAGCCTCTTCTCATACTGAGAAGGCACGAGCATTGATCACCAAACTTGCTCAAGACGGGTTGGTTATTTATTTATTTATTTTACTTTATATCAGCCCGCTATGTCCCACAGCTGGGCAAAGGCCTCTCCCATGGCTTTCCAATTTTGTTAAACATTGCTTTCTTCGACCAATCCGTTATGACAGTACCCATAGACATTATTAATCTTTCGAACAGTTTCTGCATACGAAAATAATGTGATTTTTAAAGTTTTCCATAGTGTGAAGAGAACGATTTCAAAGAAAATCAAGGCACCACGGTTAGGCAAATAAATGGTAAGACCTGCTGTCTTGTACGGATCAAAATCATCATCATCATTCCAGCCGAAAGGAAAGACGTCCACCGCCGGACATAGGCCTCCCCCAAGTGTTGCCACATTGACCGGTGCCGTGCGACTCGCATCCAACGGATTCCCGTAACCTTTACCAGGTCATCGGATCACAATGTTTGGCTACAAAACAAAATTAAAGGCAATTTTATATGAAAATGCTCAGATGAATGGGGGATGTGTAGTGTCATGTGAATGGATGGAATAACAAAGTAATACAAAGAGGAAGACGTCTGAAAAGTTGTGGTAAGTCTATGGTTGTAATGGTATGAGTTCGTGATGCGGCTGAATGAGGAACATGTTGTGAAGAAAGATTTGATTACGAATATTTATTATAAGAGTAGGGGAAGACCAAAGAAACGATGGATGTACTCTGTCAAAAGAAATAGGATAAAAAAATGGAAACATACTGTGCCGAGCCTAATTGCATTCGGATAACGGCAGCAGAATTATGTTGGACCACTCTGGGTTCTGGCGTCCGCATGTCTCCATTTACCATGATAGAAATATTGTGGAGTATGGCACAGGCACTAATGATATTCAAGGTGTTTGGTAATTTGTTTTGTAATTTTCTACTGAGACATGCAAATCGCCTTTTCCAGACCCCTTTGAATCGCTCAATTACGTTTCTTGTTTTTATGTGAGCCCTATTGTATTGTAACTCAGCTGGAGTCTGTGGATGAAGCATAGGCGTGAACATATGTTTGGGCATAGCCGCTGTCCCCGATCAGTATGCAGTAGCTGGATTGTTGTCGGAATTGATAGTCCACGATCAGAACTACGCTAGCACTTTCAAATACCAAGGGTAAAAAAAAAATCTGCACGGTTTCCTTCTGAAACCGAAATCGTCTTTGGAACTGTTCGTTGTTGTAAAAGTCAAATGGGTTATCGGCATCGCGTAAATATCGTCGCGATAAATAATTATATGACGTATCGTTCGCATAATCGACATACTCCTCAAAATTCATCTTACTTTCGCCATTTCTAGACAATCTCAAGAAAATAATTAAACACACGTCAAACTTGAATTTCAGTAGGTACATATATCACCCACAACGTAAGTTTCTCGATTTCAAGAATCTTCTGGCGCGGGGCAAACATCAAAACTAATACGGCCATCTCTTTCTTTTCTAAATATTTCTTACAAAACAATTAACAAAAGGTTAACCATCAGCGCCCCCCTGTTGGCTTCATTCAAGTGTCAAAAGATTCTTGTACTACTGTACGATGAATTTGACAGAAAAGTGGGCGGATATGTCAAATTATAAACAAACTTTAGCTGTCAATATCTCGAATGGGGTGGAAAGTAGGCGTGTCAAGACGGTTTTGAGTCAAGTCGAGGACTCTGCATACGGGTGTTAATCTCAGATAATGTATTAGCTCACTTCAATCAGAACGCAACTATAATTTTGACAGTCGATGCGTCACCATATGGTCTCGGGGCGGTGTTATCGCAGGTTGACAGGGACGGACTTGAAAGGCCAGTGGCTTTTGCGTCACGCACATTGATACCAGCTGAGAAGAGATATTCTCAAATTCAGAAAGAAGCGACTGCGATTATATTTGGCGTTAAACGGTTTCACCAATATTTATATGGCAGGGAGGATCCGTTTATATTACGCACCGATCATAAACCCCTTCTGTCGATATTCGGGTCGCAGAAGGGGATTCCGGAAGTAACAGCAAACAGGTTACAGCGCTACGCAATATTTTTAGCGGCTTATAATTACAATATAACCTACGTTCGCAGTGCCGATAATATAGCAGATTTCGTGTCACGTTCAATTGCAAGCACAGATGAACCAAGTACGGGCCTGGGTTTACACGAAGAGGTAAAAGAATGTGGGGATCGGTCGGCCTACGTCTTTTTTATTGTTGATGGAGATTTACCGGTCACTCTGGATCAACTTCGTGCGTCTACGGACCGTGATATAGTTTTGCAAAAGGTAGTGGGGTACACGCAGCGCGGCTGGCCGCGAAAGGTAACGGACTCAGATTTAAAACCTTACTTTCTTTGCAAGACACAACTATCTGTAGAGGATGGGTGTCTGATGAAAGGACATAAAATTGTAATTCCGGCTGAATTACACGGCAAGGTGATTAAGGAGTTACATAGTTCGCACTTAGGTGTTGTGAAAATGAAGTCTGAAGCGCGCGCGCGGCTGTGGTTCCCAGGAATCGACGCAACGATCGAGAGCGCGGCGCGCGCCTGCACTGTGTGCGCTCAGTTGCGACCGGCTCCGCCTCGCGCCCCGCTCGCGCCATGGCCGTTCCCACCACATGCTTTCTATAGGATACACATCGACTTCTTAGGTCCGATAAATGATCGCATGTATCTCATAGTTGTCGATGCTTATTCAAAATGGGTTGAATGTTTTCCGATGAGGTCCACCATCACGTCGGATGCGGTAATTGAGCGTTTATATGAGTTGATGTCTAGGACGGGAGTACCGGCAATTATAGTAAGCGATAACGGTACATCCTTCACGTCGCAAAGATTCAGTGAGTTTTGTAGATTGAATGGTATACGTCAACTTTTTTCGGCCGTATACCATCCTAGCAGTAACGGCCAAGTCGAGAGTTCCGTCAAAATAGTAAAAAAAGGTATCAAAAGTTTATTATTAACATGCCATGATAAGAAAAACCTAGATAATAGAATAAACAAGTTTTTGTTTGATTATCGGAACTCAACTCATAGCTTGACAAACAAGTCACCGGCACAGTTGTTATATGGCCGCTCACTCAGGTGTAGATTAGATTTATTAAAACCGACTCCTTTGCCTTCCTCACCGGAGCTCTCCGCATCGGTTAAACGTAAACAATCATTACAGAGTAAATACTACGGCGGTAAAAAGAGTAAAGACTTTAATATAAGTGAAGAAGTGTTGATCAAAAAATATGTCAATAAGAAAAAACATTTTTGGATACGAGCAACTATAGTAGAACAGATTGGCAGGGTGTTATACAAAGTTTTTGTTCCTGAATTGAACTCTCATGTAACAAGACACAAGAATCAGATAAGAAAATATCATAGTAGCCAATGTGAGCGCACGACTTCAACATGGGATACCGACAGTGTTTCAGACGTGACAGAAATTGAACCTGTTTCAGAAATCGTATCACAATCGGAACCAGACAGCTCAACTACCACTGCACATCTTACTAGGGCTGTGGAGGAGGAGACGGAGACTGATCACAGCGAAGAATCGTACACATCTGCCATAGACGAAGGGATTGTGTCAACGGAATCTAGAGAACTGGGACTTGATATACCATCTACTGCCGCACAAGACAGGGCGAAACGTAATCGTCCTCATGTAGATTATAAACAGTTTTTTTAGAATTAAGTCAATACTTGTAAGGGAGGGGTGTTATATATGTGTAAATAGGTTTTAGTCTGTGTAGGTTGCAACCTCACGGAGATGTCACTTTTTTATAATAAACTGTCAGTGCTAAGCAACTCGCTGTTTGATTCACACGTACGTAACAGGTACGGTTTGTGAGGTAGTTTTGTCGTTGGGTTCCATATCTTGGAAAATTGCTTTTTCTCATGTCTATTGAAATATTTTTGAGAAACCTGGGTACGTCCGAGAAACGTCTTTATTTATTACTAAGTTTAGTTGGTTCTTTGGTGGTCGTTCCTTGGAATGGTTGAAAATAAGATTTTGAATTAACCCACATTATTGTATCGCTCTAATTTCTATGATCCAAATATCTCGGAAACACACATTTTTCTTTATACCCTGTCAGATGTCACTTTGTATTAACTTTTTTATTTCATTCCTTACACTAATTCGTCAAAATTAGGAACAAAAAGTTTTTCCAAAAACCCGTTTGTTGAAATCTTTCTAAAATATGAAAATATAAAACCTAAAGTCTGAAACCGGCCATTAAATAATCCTCGTCGAAAACCACGTGATTAATGAACGAAGGAGTCATAAATACGCGGCATAACACCGTGCTTAGCATACAGCTACAACTTTTTGCTTTCCCATATAAAGCACGGTTTGAAATACTCCACACATGAATTATGAGCTACAGATTAGCCGCTTTTAAAATATTGTTTTATACCACACCCTTTTGCGGTGGCAGTTTCCTTGGTGAGGAGAATTACAGGTAAAGTGGATGGGTCGTGTAGGTAAAGACTTTAAGACGTTTTTTTTTGTTAACAAATGTGTTTAGTGATTCCGTGCAGCCATCTACACGTGGGGTCGATCTCACACGACCATATACTTCAACCAACTTACCTGTACAGGCGGAAAAATAAAGAACTAAAAGAAATGTACCAAGTGTTGACATATTGAAGATTTTCTTCTTGACAAGCATCGCCACTTTGAATTGCAAAAAAATGGTCATACTGAACTGAACTCAACACTCGCACCGCTACTCCAACAAGGCATCAGTTTCTGCTAACGGTTTTTGGAGATTATTGGCTTAATGGTTTACGGTGTTTTACCATGACGCGTTTAAATTGTTTTGGCGGTTATGTTGTTGTCCCATGGGGGTAGTAAAGGAGGATTAATGAGCGAGAGCATGGGCAATGGGCAGTGTCCACCTGTGAACTAATAGCTACGGGGACGCGGCACGATCATTTGTCATTGTTATGATAATATTCTATTACTTTCGTGGAGTCTGCAGTTGTTTTATCCACAGTATATTATAGACGATAGGTGTGCAGGAGGTAGGAGAAGACTGTGCTACAGATCTCCTTGGAACGGAACTCGGTTTTGCATGCACATTTAGATCTGTCGTGCATAATCGACGTGCAACGCAATAGCACGGAGCATAGAAATTTTTCTTGGATAATGTTGTACTCATGATGCGCGGATTAGATGGAAAAATGCATAAGAGTGGGACGCAACGTTGTTTATTTTTTCTTTATTTTTCAATTGTAGATCATGTGTTATATGACAAAGATCATTTCAATTAGAGTTTGCCCATTTTTTCTTAACGTTATTACGTTTACGTTATCTATTTCATGTTTAATTCTTGCCTCCAACATTTCCATGAACGTGCACTTTTAATAAACATTACACAAATGAACACCGAACACAATTATAACATTTCAAAGTCAACATTCCTCACAAATTACAGCTAAATCCGACAAGCCTCTCTGAAATCACCGAGAATCCGCAGTTATTTAAATGTCGACCCAAGAGCGTTGTCACTTGAAGCGAAGTGGTGTGCCATATTGTCTTAAATCCGGATCACACGAGTTCCGGAGGTCCGTGGTGACAAGGGGCTCTCACGTCCGTGGGTGAGCAAACACAATGGGGCCAACGTGGCGAGGAATACTGCAGTGCCGGGGCTTGGCTTACAGCCTGCCAGCATGTTGTTACGAAGTGAATATTGACTTATATGTAGCCATTTGTTTGATTGTAACTAGTTAATGGGTGTTATAGCGCAGCCGCAGGTACAGAAATATCAACAAACTAGCAAATAATGTTACAGCTCGGCTTATATGCATGAAAAAAATGTAATTTATAGCCTGCAGCACCCATGAATAATGTAGCTTTCTGCCAATGAAAGATTTTTTTAGAATTGGATCATTCGTTTTGGAGATTATCACCTCCCTACATACAAACTTACCTATTTATAATATTGGTATCGAAGTCTAAGTAGATAATATGCTCTATGAAAACTATGAAAAATGCAAAAACTCCCAAATCGAAATATGCTAAGTAAACAGTTATTAAAGTGAGACTTTTTGCTTTGTATGAATAAAATTGACCAATTACCTACAAAATTTGTGCAAGTGTATGCTAGTTTCAAATAAAGTAAAATAAAATTCACAGTAATCTGTCAGAAAATTCGAGCAATGGGCTTAAAAAAGCACATCGATAGAGTCCCGATACAACCACAAGAAAATAGGGAGGATGTTTGTATTTATACTTATTTACAGTCTGTTCATGGACTCAAGGACTCAAGCAATCCCATTGAAATCCCGCAATGGTCCCGCTTGGCTTATTCTATAAGAGGAAACCGATAGTGACGCAACTACTCGGATATGTGCACACTGCAGCCGTATTCTCTTACGACTAACTGAAAAATAAAATGCATACTGCTAACAGATGTTTGAAAATTCTCAAAACACTACGCAGACGATTGTTTATTCTCTTCCAGTCATTTGTCTGTTTGAGGAATGTTCGCGGTTTGTACAATGAAGCATAATTTTCTTATGTACCTACGCATTAAAATCACGTAATATCATTAATTACAACACTGTAGTCAATATATTAGTGCTAACGAGCGACCATTATCGCGCCTAAATCACGGCTAAATAGCTGGCAAAATAACAAAACTAACTAAACGCAATATATTACGGAACAATAGGAGTTAAACAATTCTAACCGAAATTAGAGACTTCATTTAACAATCGTTTAAATTTAGTGCGCCATTAGCGATCAACTGCGCGGAACATGGTTGGCCAAGTGTTGCCGCGGAAAAACAGAAAATACCAATTCACCCAATATTTACTTTAAAATGTTTAAAACGTAGCGCTCTCCGCTCAATTTACTACTTTGAAACGACCAAATTTCGTTCTGATACCAATTTGTGCGGGATACGTACACATAAATGTCCGATAACTGCGCTATGTTACAGCTATGATTGAAAATCACAAACTTATGTACACAGAATTAAAACTTCGTATAGCAAATACGGTTAGGAGTTCGCGCAGTTAAGTACAAATGTTACAATCGCATTCCCTATTATTGCCTTCGGACCAGCGGTGTACGGAACATTCCAACTGTTGCCCGCTCCAACAAATACCGCGTTGCTGCACTATTACCGATACGTTACTTACTTGACACATATTACAAACTAAACTAGTCCTTAACACGACGCCATAGAGATTAGCGTGTGTGTCTTCCAGTGAATAGATGTCCTAAGTCATTGTTCAAACTGGATTGTTTTGGAACTGCGTTGTTACATAACTTAAGATAAGTCCTGTACACAAATAGTTTCATGAGCTGGTATAATTAAGGGTAAATTTTGTTTTATGACAGCCTGGGGACGTGAAGCCTGAATTACGAACTGTTACCAGAGATAGTGGAAATGTGGGGAATTGGTTAATGCCTAAGTTTTGCGTAATTTTACAGCGCTGTAAAACTATTTAATGGTTATTATGAGTTTATGACCGGGTTCGGAATTAGGTTGAATACACTGGTGTTCGTTCGTTCAGCTAGTTTACTTTCTTATCTTATTTACGTAATATTTAAATTTTTTTATTAGGGTGAACGACTGAACGTATATAGGTGGCTATGTGCGATGTCATTTAAAGTCTCTCAAGAACATCTTGGCACCAAGAGAGCTATTATTTTTGGTATTGCAAAATTTCTAATACACCGGCTACTATGAAATTCCTGATAGAAAACTCCAATAGCCTTTTTCCCAACACAAGAATCGTTCCGAGAACCCTATGCTCAGCAGTGGCGCTTGCGACCACTTGACTTACGAGGTCATAATATAATCAACTATTAATTCAGTCTCATCATCATCTTCCCGGGCCTTGTCTCATTCTATTTGGGGTCAGCGCGATACGTTTTCTGTCTTCCTTTCTTAGACATCACGGCATCATAAATGTTCAATCTATTGCAGTGCATTGCTATACAATGACCACAAAACCCTTTCGGTCCTTTTCCGCATCTAGCGTCACCCAGCCACCTTTTGATATTCGTCAGTTATTCTATGTATGGCTCTTCCGAGAATACGGCCTCCACCTGAATATTCGTTTGACAGCTCTCTCTCCAAAATTCAATAGATGTTCAGGAGGTGTGTTTCTATATCATAATTAGTTTATAGTAAACACCACATAGGGAAACACATTACGAGCCAAAACTAGAGCATTTTAATTACCGCGGCATCGATAGTGGCGGCCTGTGTCCATGCTCTCGCGCCCCTGCTAACCCCCATTTATCATACAGGATTAAGCCGATCCCCTGTATATTATTTTTATTTGTCCCTCGAGGCGAATTGTGTCCGTTTGCCGGACAACGGCTGTTTATTATTATTTGTGCGGTGATTTTTCGGGGTGTGTTGTTTCTTGGTTAGAGAAAGATTATGGTGGGACACACGTGGAAGCTTAAGGCTTCTAGCTTGTAAGACTAGCTGGTTTCTGCGACTTTGTTTGTGATCATATCACCATGAAATACGATCAGTTGAAATACATGTATCTAAATTACAGAACCAGGCGTTACTTCGCGGAAATCACGCGAATCGCGTAAGTTTTAATTCAGCGAAAGAGATCCAGGACAGGATGCAAGATGCAGAACTACTCTCCTGCCCGCAAAAATAAGCACATGCAGGGAAAGCTGCAATAGTAATTTAATAGCATGCCATGCCTCCACGTCCTCAGGAGGTATTATATGTTGACTCGACAACCGCTTGGGCGCGAATCGAATAGATACGTCACGTATCTACTAATCTTTAATTATTGACTGAAGTACGGTCGAACAAGCTATTTGGTTTACATTTTACAATGTAATTTGTGGGTTAAACTGTAAACCAAATAGCTTGTTCGACCGTACATAGAGTCAGGTTGTAGTTTCAGTTGGCTCCCCCGTTTTACATGGTACTTAGAGATAACTGACATACTAAGGGTTTAATTAAGGTCGCCTTCGAGAAAAAAGAAATAAAACGACCACGACAGATAGACAGATATTCTTTTACCAATAGAACCTTTAAAAGTGGAATCGAACAGGACTTTTAAAAACTACCTACTAAAACTACTACCTAGGTAGTGTTCCCGCCGAAATATACACAGTTGGAAATAAGAATCTCTTTTTGGTGAACGAGATAAAATTATCGTTCAACTATATTTACTGGCGTGTAGGTATGTCGGCTACTGCAGTGGATACTGGACTGCGAATAGAGCTGATTCAAACTCTGCTGGAAATCAATTTTCAAACTCTAAACACATGGTTGAGTAATCCATTACTTAGCGAGTTTTTTTCGTGCCTCGGAAAGCACGTTAATCCGTTCTTCCCGGCTGGCAGTCGTTACAGGTAATAAGTGGCCCGAAAGTATGACAACCAGTTTTGGCAGTTTTACAAATGGGTATCGTATTATCCAGTACTAACTGGATTGCGGAGGCTAGATAGGCAGTCATATCTATAATAACGGTCGATACAACGTCACAAAGACATCTGTGCCGAACTACCTGCAATCATACTTAGAAGTGGTGATGGAATTAAATTTGTTTGGTCATTCAACAGTGTATATGCATTGTTATTGTTATGTTTTGATATTTCTAGCTGTTCCAACACACTCAACCGGAAAACGTGAAACACGTGTCGAGTAAAGGTTTGGTTGCATGGCATGCTAATTATTTCTCACTTGTTTTGTATGTGTGCATATGCATGAGGGCGGGAGGGTGGGCCCATATGTGCATGTGCATATGCATGACGGTGGGATTTGTGTCCTGCTTTCAGACCTGGATATTTTTGTCTAGCGGTATTAAAACTAAATATTTTTCATAGCATTTAATGCCATGGATTTCCGCAAAGTAACGCCTGATTCCATAACTTAGTCATATCTTGTAAAATACTGGTATTCAACTGTGTCCGATTACACTGGAAGAAAATAATCTTATTAACTTTGGGATAAGGCTAAACAGATGATGACTTTCAAGTACCTAAATTATTTTTGGGTGGAAAATCATCAAATGACTTCTCCCACTGGGAGGAGCAGGAGGGAGTGTCAGACTTTTACTGACTAAAACCAATCCATGTTCTTTCCTCGCCCTTTAGGTCCCGGGGCCACGGTATCTCTTTCGAACAGTCCTATATACAGCCCCGGCAGCCTTTCTTTGTTTGTGTTAATCTCCAAGTCAAGTTTAGCGATTATAAATAATACCAGGTCATCGGTAAAATAATAAGAGATGCTGGCTGCTCTCTCTACTTTATTTATTTTCCGGTTTTATTGCTTTTGAATACTTACTTTATAGAATTTGAAAATCATTTTATTTCCTTCACAAACATTTTTATGTTTTTTTTTTCATGACTTTTTCCCCAGATTTTTTTTAAACAATAAATAATGGGTAATGGGTAACCTCACGAAAAGTACTAGGCTAGCATGAATCCAATATGTTATTTAAATGATATTAGTGAATTTATATAATCAGCGTCAGGTGGCACACCTTGTGTTGCCATCTGACATTGCATTGCATCTGAGACCCTTTTGGCATTATAAGCTGTTTGTTTATGTATTATGTAAAATTTTATAAGTATTTGAATGCCAAAGAAAAACAATTTTGTTTGTTTTTTTCTTTCTATTACGATTAGAAGAATTCTTAAAATACCCACCACCTTACACTCATGCCAACTTAGTACGATTTGGGGTACTTACATAATTTGTATCACATATCCCTTCAATGTAATAGATAGACAAAAAAATCTCAGTGGTCTACATCTTGAAATCAGGATCCAATGAAAAACTAAATTGTCACTGGATTCATCGTGGGTCTGGTCAATGTATCTTCTGAGAATGAACGATTCCCGTAGATCCATATCTTGAAATTATGATCCAATGAGAAAATTAACTCCCACTAGATCCATCATAGATCTGGCCAATGAGAATGATCGCAGTCTATACATTTGTGAAAGCGCTTTCAAAGCATTTTCTACTTCCAAAACTACCTACAACTAGATAGGATTATATCAATCAAATACATATTTGACTTTTCTAAAATAAACAACTTGTCTGGGCCCGAGCTGGCCAAGATATTTATGAGCTTTCAATTTGAAATTGGAATACATGTAATGGTGGTCAAACTTTGTCAACTTTTATAATGACAAAACTGAAAACAATTATAAGTATTTCCTTGTCATTCTTAAGGATTGTCAAACAAGAATTTCACCTGATTACATATTTGATTCGGGTTAAGCTATTGAATCCAATACAATTAAATAATAACAAAAACCATAAATCATCATCCAATCCTGTCACACGACCACTCTCGGCGCCTCCACCAGATTTATTACAATAATAGTGGTGGAGTAAACTTTTAAATCACTTGACACCGCTGGACATAAATACGGCCGGTAAATTGACAAGGGACCCTGAGTTGTGTCCCCCATCTTATGGCAACTGAACCCCAATAACTCTCGGCTCAGATTCACGGGTTTTCAAACAAGGCGTTTTAGTTATTGGTGCTATTTAACTGTGGCCGCAGCTTTTTGTTTATTGATTTCGTTCGTAGTTTGTGTAAATGTAAATACGTTGTTGGCAATTAGTTTGCTGTTTGTCAGATTGGTTGCGGGTTTGAGTTTATATTGGTTGTTTTTAACTGTTTTCCTGCTACTGTTTGTTTTTTGTAGGAACTCATATTTGGGGTTTAGAAAAACTCGGGTAATGTTACGCTTCCACGTGTAGTTAACTTTAGATAATTATTATAATTATAATCGTTTCCTCATTCATTCAAAACGATGTCTTAGAAAAACGTGCTTTTAAAAACGCAAACCGTTTTATGTTTCAGTTTCCGATTGTAAGCAGTTTCAACGTTATGTACTGCAAGTGTAACTGGCGATTCAGCTTGAATCGAAATTGGCAATAACTACCTCCAGAGAACGGAGGCGTGCATCAGTTTTGCAACACAAAGTTTGCATAACCGCTAGTTGCCTTTAGACTATTTTTAAATCCACAAAGGTAGAGAATAATCCTAACATCATTAAAAATTGAGCAACTAGGAAAACCAAGCAGTTCTATTACCGTAGAATGGAGCGCACATTAATAATGCAGACAAACAGCACGTAATGTGACCGTTATTATAGTGTTTACGGGCCGGCCGCCATGATGCTTTGCCAAAAGTATTCCCGCCAAAGTTTTACAAGGCAATCTACACTTACGACAAAATCTAAGCCCTCATGGAAACTGTTTTTTGGTAGTAATCTATATATACTCTATCTATACTAATATTACAAAGAGTAAAGACTTGTTTGTACTTTTGTATGTGTCGAATGAACTTAAAAACTACTGGACTGATTTGAAAAATTCTTTCTGCAGTGGATAGCTACATTATCAGCGAGTAACATAGGCTATAATATTTTGTCCCCGTACTCCCACGTGAACGAGAACTACGCGGGTGAAACCGCGTGACGTCCGCTAGTGATTTGAAAAAAATCTATAACTGAGATATGGAGTAACTGGAGTTCATCACCTACAGTTTTTCCCGGCTGTGTTGAGGTGGAATTCAGTATATCAGGCTGTAGCTAAACATATTGAAATACTATATTTTTCATGGAGAAACTGCCCTCTTACCTTTGCAACCCACCTTGGTAAGACTGAGGCGAGATTTTCTTCTGGAAGCTGGTTTGTGGTGAAATTATGGAAAACAGTATGAACCTGGACTCTTTAACTAGTCCAAGGAATTCAGTTTCTTAACAACGAGTCTCGATGGAACAGACTATTTGAAAATAAGGAGTGAATGAGACATCGACGCGAAAAAGGGTTACAACGTATTCAGTATATCATTTGGAACTCTCCCATATGGTCACTTATCATCGTAATTTTAAAAAACTGGCCATGTGCGAAAATTTCAACTGTATAGGTAGCTATCCTATTCGGTCTGGTGACACACAGACAGTGGAGTCTCAGTAATAGTAGTAGTTTTTTACGCGTCAATTCCGTTTTTTACCCTTTGTGTACGAAACTCTAAAAATCAGCTGTTCCATACATTTTTCGCGTCAGTGTCCCTTCCCTCCTGTTCAGTTAAATTACGTAATATTATCTGCTGCTATTTAGCATAAACTTTCCATATCATAGTAACTTAAAAGTTTCGATCGCCATTGTGATCCAAGCCGGCGAAAGAACACAGCATTTCAATTAAAATAAAGACAACAACAACAAACTTACAAGGATACTAAGTGGGTGGAGTGAGGAACCAAGAAGCAATGTGGATGCGACATTATTCATCATCAATCAGTTATAAACGTAACTGAATGATAATGAATAATGTTGCATAAAAGTGAGGCGCTCGTGGTTAAATAATAACAGCCGCTCGGGCCAATCTTTAGGTTAAGCCGTGATTGCCTTGGTCTGTGGATGGGTGACCACCCTTACATACTGAGTTTCCTCCGTGCCTCGGAAAGCACGTTAAACTGTTGGTCCCGGCGGTCATTTGTCCATCTTTGGTAGTCGTTACAGGTGTGGCCCAAGAAGTCTGACAACCAGTGTTGCCAAGTGGTATCGTATTACCTAGTATTAACAGGGTTGTGAAAGAAAGAAAGAAAGAAAAAACTGGTATTCAGCCGCATCCAGTTAGACTGGAAGCCGACCCCAACATATTTGGAAAAGGCTAGGCAGATGATGATGATTCAATTAAATGAGTAGAGGAAGACCAGAGAAATGATGGATGGACTATGTTAAGGATTATATGGCAAGAAAGGAGGTGTCTCATGAGATGACGAGTAATAAAGAAGTGCTGCGCAGACTCCAAATGAATTGGGATAAGGGCAAGAGAATTTCAGGAATAATGGGATCACATTGCAATCCCACAAACCAATAGCTTGCAGAATCTCTTCTGTCGAAGGATTGATAGCCACTGGAGCATACAAAAGCATGAACGGAGACAGTGGAAAACAGCATAGGAATCATTCAATCCAGGAGTTTATGGATTGACAGTCGGAGGGTCAGAATCACTGTACTAGATCTAAAAGTCAAGCCAGGATAGGTCCTTGTAAATCATGAGTAACCAATTAAAGATCAAGACTGTGACGTGCATCATAAAATATCACATACTTATAATTAAATTACTGACAAACGCGACTGCGAATCGGAAGGCGTTGCGTTGAAAGGCCTACTTTTTTTTCGGAATTGCATCTCGCAGTTCAACCTGTGGTTCAACATAGAGAGGTTGTCGTCTGCTTAACCGGACTATCATGTGGGTGCCTTGAGTGTAAGGCCTCCAGCCAGGGCGAAAAACTTACAAACTAAGCGACTACACGCTAAGGGCACTCCCTGCGGGGTACGGGCCTCGGCTTAGGGTGTCGCTGGAAGAGTACAGCGAGGGGACAGGCTGGATCTGAGTGGTGTCATTATTTAGGGACTAGTTTTGGACTACAGGCTCAGCCACGCGGGTTTGGAAGGCCTCCCACTAGGTGGACCGATGACTTGATGAAGGTTGCGGGAATCCGTAGGATACGAGTCGCACGGGACCGGTCAATGTGGCGGCACTTGGAGTGTCCTGCAATGGACGTTCTTTCGGCTGAAATGATGATGATGATTAAATTATTTAATTATTAATGCGAATTCTGTACTTATTCTATTATATTAATACAACGACTAATGTGTATATTCACTATCTACCCTTTTATCTCGTGCCAGGGCCAGAGTCCCAGCATCGAACTCAAACAGAACTCGTGGTGAACATGTTTACAATACCCCCATACCGGTGACGCGATCAAACATGCACACCGACCACATACACGACTTACTTTTACGAAAAAAAAACATTGAAATCGAATCAGGAACATGTGTGACGTCATATGCTTTAAATGTAAAAATGGAACCTACCTAATAGGATAGATAACAAAAACATCTAAATAGTCCGTCAGATAGATTTAAAAAATATTGGATATTTTTTCTTCTTTCACGTGAACAAAATCTGAAGATGGTAGGTACAATACGTCCAAAAATCATGTGACGTCACATTTCGGTACATTTTTTACCAGAAAGTGACGGTAGTAACGTCATGATCTCATGATCTTTGTTTTATTTTCGAATTTTTTTATTAATTTGATAAAACAAAAAACAAGGTACTTATCCAATATTTTTCGATAATCTAACTGACGGACTAAACAGAATCACATTATAAAACTTATGAAAAAGGGGAATTTATCGCGAATTTCAAAAACCATTTTTTTAGTCAGTCGTCATCCCAATTAAGGTGCAGGACTTTTAGATGCGTAGGAATAAAGAGCATGTATCAAAAACATAGTTGCTATGAATGTATGAAAATAGACAGACCAAAGAAAAGATGTTTTGTGTGAAAAACTAACTGAAATATCGGCTAATAGAGAGTGGAAGGAAAATATACTGACTCCAAATAAATAAGATAAGGGTAGAAAATACTAGGGTTTAGGCGCAAATTAGATATTTGCCTAGCTTAATGTAATTGACCCTTTAATAATAGCGTATACAGGTTTAGAATTCCTTCTTTGCCTCTTCGAAAAAAAACCGTCAGACCAACTCAACTAATATTAATTAAGTAAATTCAATTTCAGTTCCCAAACCATTTAGGTACAGCAAAACGACGTCTTTAGAGTCTCTTTTCGCCTCTCACGATCAATTTCAGTAGTATGTTGTGTGATTACTTAATTCCACGGCTAGTGGGCAGAGACCCTCATAAAGATAAGACGGGAATGAGTGGGGCTCTTCTTAATTTATGAACAAGTGTCGTCTCGGGGCCCCTTCATGTAGCCACGCTCTTACCGCATGGACACGATCTATGCGCTCAGGCGACGGTGACAGCAGAAAAAACAAATGAAAAGCGACGCATCGCAAATGAGTTCGACGCGGTGCATTATACTGGGTGTAATAGAATAAGCACAATGTCTTATGTGGAGGTTCAGCAGAGCATCAACCTGGAAAATTTGCCATGAGAAAAACGGTCGCAGAACAAATTTTTGGGGGCTTCCTATGAAAAATATCGCATCGGCTGCCCCAATTAGTTTGTTTCTTATGAAACATTGTTCAGGTTAATAGTCCAAATCACCAACCACCTTAGAGGTACTAGTTGGTAGAGCATGTCAAGAGTTATCGCAAAACGACTTGCGACGCGAAGACAGTCTTTATTTTGTTTTCTCTGCAATGGCTGTTAAAACACGCGAGTCGCTCAAATGCGTTGCTCGTGGAGTCGTGGCCAAGCCGTGAGGTTGTTACACGGATATCGCGACATATAATAAAGTCGCACTGATGTTTATCTTTGTTTTTTATCTAAATGCCTTACACTGGACCCTTAAAATAGATTTTGTTTTAAGTTCTGTATGGTGGTAGTTTGTGGATAGGGGTTCGGAAGCTGTGTCCGAAATATCTTTTTATGAAAAACAATATTGTAATGGGTGACAAGGGATCTGTAACATTTTTCTTTTCCTCTTTTGAAAAAACTGTCGAAGCTGAAAAGGGGAAAGTAATAATCATGTGTTTAATTTTCTAAAAGTTATCGAATTTTCCGAAATACTTACTTGAGAGTTTTACGTGATTGTTTCGCTATTGCTCAAAGGTGAAAATTACAGACACGAAGTCTCCCTAATTTTTATAAATGCTGTGATTGAGGATTGTGAGGATTGACTGAAATAAAGAGAACAACCATTCAGACACAGTATTTCAACATCATTACTATCTGTGCAACTAGAGGGTAGGTTTTAATTTGCAAAAACAACGTGCCGGGTAGTCTTTAGGGCCTGCTGATAAAAGTGAAAACTCGTAGCCAACACTGGCTACGAGTGCTATGGAAAAGCGTAAGTGACGGTTACGCGAATTCCATGATTTTTGTTCATTCTAAAAGTGCTCAACGCGCCCAAAGAAAGTTTCACTGCAAAAAACAAATTTCCTTTTTCAGGCATAGGTACTCCATTTCCTTTGGCTCAACCAAAGAGCCTAAATATCTTATTTCTTCAACAACGTTCAGTAGAAACAAGATATTTGGAACTAATGACCCGTGAAGAGTCGTAAGTACGTGTACGCGTGTATGACTGAAACTTGGCAGAAAGTACAAGTTCGGAACTTATCACACATTCCTGTTTCCAAGTTAAATCGACGAAGAGTTCACGTGAAATCAAACAGAATGTAAAACAGTCAGTCATAAGGTAGTCTAGTCTAATTACGTCATTAAAAATTTTCAGGCAAAGTACTATGTATTGAGTTTTTCAGCCAGTAATTTTTCAGCTGTGGCCCAAAGTCTAGATGTGTTGAACCCGTTGATGGCCATAGAATCGCTCGTAATAATGAGACTTAAATATCATCATCATCTGCCTAGCCATTTCAGAACTATGTCGGCTTCCAGTCTAACCGGATGCAGCTGAATACCAGTATTTTATGAAGCGATCACTGCCTATCAGACCTCCACAACCCAGTTTAAAATGGGAAATACGATACCACTTGTTAAGACTGGTGTCAGACTTTTTGGGCCACTAACTACCTGTAACGACTGTCAAAGATGGACAAATGACAGCCGGGACCATCAGCTTAACGTGCTTTTCGAGGCACGGAGGAAACTCGGTATGTAAGGGAGGTCACCCATCCACAGACCAACCTAGGCAAGCATGGGACTTAAATATAACTGGTGAAATGTGAGGGTATTGTCTACCTCGCTCGACAGGTATTCGAGTAAGTCAGTGAGTCGTGATCGTAGACTAATCTATCTAAATAATAATAGGGATCACGACTGACTAGAAGTATATGGTTCTGTTTAGTCCGTCAGCGCGTCAGTTAGATTATCGATAAAATTTTGGATATGTGTTTTTTGTTCTATCAAATTAATGAAAAATGACGAAGATAAAATGCATCAAAGATCATAAATGGAGGCTTGTGACGTCACTTTCCGGGAAAAAATGTACCGAACGTGACGTCACACGAGTTTTCGCCGCACTGTATCGTCTTCAAATTTTATTTACGTGAAAAAGAAAAAATATGTGTCCACTATTTTTTGGAAATCTATTTGACGGAATATTAAGATTTTTTGTCATCTACCCTATTATGGTATACCAGTAAAGGGTTCTTACTTGCAATTTTGTACACGTTTATCCTAATTTAATATTTCAGTGTGATTAAAACCCGCATAATTAAAGTCTCACACCACTCATTGACAAAGAAAGCGACATACATAATATCACAACTCTTAACAAACAGTAGACTTACCTAGCGAGTTAAGTTATCCACTTGCAACGATAGCTCGGATCCTTTCAGAGGTTTCTAAGTAGTTTGCGAGTAAACAGCGAGAGAAGTTTCATATGTTATGAGAAAGAGGGCGATATTATAAGATAGAGGGAAGAATTGGAATGTTAGCTTTACTTGGTGGCTTACAATGTCGGAGATAGGTTAAAGCTTTTGACGTAAGTATTTTAAATCAGTTTAGTTCGTTGTTAATGACAACAAATAAGTTTATGATTATTAAATCTCCAATGAAGAATTCGCATTCTTGCCACGTAGAACCAGAATCTTCGCATGATGGCAGCTCGATGAAAGTAGTTGAGGAGGATCGAATTAGTCCTTCCGTCATCAAATCAGCCGAAATACAACCACGAATTTTAACTTCAAATTCCGTGAACTGCACATGTGGTATCAATCCAAAAACTGGGCATCGCACAAGGTATAGGTCAGAAAAAGCAAATTAATAACATTTTCTCAAGGTGCTCACTTAATTCCGCCCTCCAATTAGCGAGTGGATGTCATCTTTCGCGTCTCATTTATCCGGATTAGCCTTGTCGACGGCGGCCGGGGCCGGTTACAGCCGGTTACAGCCGGTTATAGCCGGTTATTGCCAGTAAAGCGCGTCTTGCCGGCTAATAGAGGTAGTGCTCTTAATTGAAGCCCTTCGCTTCCATGTATGTTATCATTGTGCCCAATATTCTCTAAGCTCGTTGTTTTCCAAGAGAGTTTTATGAGAGGAGATTAATTAATTAGTGTAAGTAATTAAGTATATTACTTTTTTGGGGGAAGGAGGATGTGTCTTTGGTGAAGAAGTAAAACAGCGCAGAGCATCTCTAGCATCAACATCAGATTATTCCCCACCCACACAATTTGTTTTTGCAGTGCATTTCCAAGTTTTGGAGGCCCAGACTTAAACATAATAGGTACCTACAGAGTGTTAGTATTTTAATAAAACTGGGTAGTACAGGTTTTCCAATACACGTCTTCCTTGTTGCAAATTTTCTTGTTACCGCTATGTGATGTTAGCTGTTTGACATAATGCGCCGGATCCTGGTCGATCAGATCATGTCAGATCTGTCTCTATCAAGTGTATTTTTACCTACCCTTTCAGACAGTATGTACTGTTTTGATAAATTTGTTTTCGGAGGATACATTCGTTCATGAGCTATCAGAAAAGTATCAGTTTCATATTCTGAATGGCGTAGATTTCTCACAATCGGCACTTTATGTTGTAAAGATGGAACATTTCAAGGAAAACTTTAAAAGTTCGATTTCTCAAAAACCACTCAGTTTGGACCCCAAGTTATCGGATCAAAATTGTTGCAACTAAGGTCTACTATCCCCCATTTCAGTGCCTGCATCCAATTACCAATCACCCTATAAAGGGTGTAAAACACCTCTTCACGAAGCCGAAAGGCACTTGTTCTCCCCATCATTGGGATCATTTTTTTGTTCTACACCATACCTTCTAGTTACGGAGATATGGGGTAATGGGGGCTAAAAGTTACAACTTTTAGACAAGTTTTTTTTTAAATATGAGTTTTTTTTGTAAGATTTAGACTTTTAACACCTCCACGACCCCCGTACTATTCAATCCATCCATCAGCACAATGTTTTAAGTGCATTACATTGAGTTCTACCACAAAACATGATTTAATAACCTCAAAAAAAAAGTTGTATCCCAGCAATAATTTTTGCGTAAAGTTACTTAGTTTGATGTACAGAATGCTTGGTTGACGGCTTTGTGATGAGGTGGTTTACACCCTGTATAATGCGTCGCATTTACTGAACACTGTAAAGTTTGAACATGATCAAATTAATCCAACTATCACTGACCAAAGTCCCGCTGAAGCATTTTTAACGCTGAGTGCGGAACGCTTTAAAATAAATTAAGTGGGACACGTTTAATATTAAATTAAAATGACAGCAATTTGGGATACAAAGCGTCGTTTAATGCAAATGTTGCAACTATTGTGTCTGTGATTTATACCTGCAACCACTAGACATTATTTAAAATGCTCGTAAAAACTGTCCCAGATTACAGCGACCAGCATTTGTGTCACATAAAAGGCTAGTAATAGCCGCTGTAAATATTGTTAGTATTCGTACACGATGTCTGGGTCATTTCTACTGAGTTGTGGCCGCACATACGCCACGTATCTCGCGAACTATCATTTTTTTGCTAGCATTACGGGCTTTTTGTTGTAATAAAAGTCGGCTTACATTATTGTGATGGAAGACTCTAAGGATGAGATTGAACTTTTTGGATTCCCGTCCCATTTTTGGGACGTGGACACGTTTGTGACAGGACATATCTTACGTGTAAGTACTGCGTGGAGGCTTGGAGCCCGAGTGTGTTGTGAGTTATGGCAGTATCAATTGTTGAAGACAGTGACAAATAACTGCTATCTAGAACATTGAAACTAGAGATTTCTAAGTGACACAGGTACTAGAAGGTCCATTAGGTCCGTACAATAGACTATGAGTAGTTAGTTGGTATACTACTAACCTCTTTAGCAAAGCGGCGTTTTTACTCGTAGCTACTGATTAAGCTTACAGACAACGATTAAACCTTAAATGTTAAATTAGTGATCTAAATGTTCTGTGCTGCTGCTTAGAGGACCTTTAAACAGATGATATGTTTAATGTGATTACCAACGAGACCCAAGAAATTATACAAGATGTACAGTCACGTCTAATAATATGTAAACACTTAAGAATTTTTTAAATTGTGTTTCTCCTAATGTACTGATTAAAATTTAATGTTATTACGTACTTAGTATTCTGGAACTCATATTTTTATGAAAAAGATCCAATCTCCTAGTTACAATCGTTATAAAATAGCTCTAATATTAAGGAAAGTGTATATGTCACCGTTAAATTGTCAAACACGTTATATTACAATATAACGTGTGTCTCTCTAGCGATATTGTAAAGTCTCGAATTATTGTCAACCGAGCATACGGAAGTATCTCTGCCCCCATATTTGGGACTTAGGGCACCCCCCCGTTAGGTTAGTTAGGTTCCTTTAAACCCTGCACTCGGAAATAGGGGCCCCGCGAAGCGGGGCTCCGTCGACTACGCTTTTTTGGGAAATATAAAGTGTTTTAAGGTTAGGTTATATTAATCGATATTTCTCAGGAATGGTACAGTATCTTTTCATGAGAGTGGTACCACTGGGCAAGGGGGACCCCTCTTTCCCTCCACTCCGCGTGTGTTGAGTACCATCGCATGCATTTCACGAAAAACAATGCGTTTTATTGTAACCAGTATGTTCGTTTGACAATAATTCGAGAGTTTACAATATCGCTAGAGATATTACAATATAACGTTTTTGACAATTTTACGGTGACATATACATATTATTAGACGTGACTGTACCTTCCAAATGATGCAGAAGACATCGAGTCAAAAGTTTCTATAAATCTCTTTCTTCACATGTACTTTTGAGGAACGGAGCAATCACTAAAACATTATAGTGATTAATTATAAATTGACATAATATTTTAAAGTACTATAAAATGAGTAAGAAAAATCAGATAAGAGCGTCGTATTTAACTACAAGATAACAAGACCAACTAACGCTATCCAAACAATTTCTAAGACCGTAATCTGGAAGCTCACACCGCGATTGATACTTAAAGTGGCGATAATAATCTTCCATGACAGTTTGTGTGGAGATAAACGAAGCGATAACCGCTCAACAAATACCGGGATGATCATCGAATGAAAACCGAACGGACGAACGATAGTGGAACTGACCACTTCAATTCTACTAATAGCATTTGTCTCTGGTCTAACCGCCTAATTGGTAGTTTTCATTAATAGAACGATAAACTTTTTTGTCTTATCTCATCTTCTTCGTGTTTCCCAAAAGTTATAGAGATCTTCTTATGTTTTGAATGGCAGCTATAAGTCGAAGGGCGGGAGCATCGGGTGTAAGTTTTAACGTTCAAAAAGTGCTGAATGAGCTGATAAAACATGATAAAACACTATGATGCTAATAAGTTGCTTGCAGAATTATGAAAATTTGGCAAAAAATCAAAATGATCGCATGTATTTTGGTATGGTTTTTACTCGTTAAAATATTTTTTTAGAGATAAGTTCATGATTTTTTTTTATCGAGTAAAATTAATTGTATTATGTTTCCAAAACGCTATCATACTAGCATATATCCTGAAGAATATCGCATATTTTTCTGGTTTTGTTTATTGCAGTGAATCACATACTTTCAGGCATTATAAAACTCGCGTATAGGAAAGCACGTTAAGCCGTTGGTCCCGGCTGTCATTTGTCCATCTTTGACAGTCGTTACAGGTGGTCAGTGGCCCCAAAAGTCTGACACCAGTCTTACCAAGTGGTATCGTATTTCCCAGTATTAACTGGGTTGTGGAGGTCAGATAGGCAGTCGCTCCATGTAAAATACTGGTATTCAGCTGCATCCGGCCGAAAAACCGACCCCAACATAGTTGGGAAAAGGCTCGGAAACAGCAGCAGCAGATCCTGTAGTCGCCTTAAGACAATTCATTCGCTACAGTAATTATCTGCTATAAGACAAAGTAAGGCAGTGGAATACAGTCTTGTCTCTAGTGTTCGAAAGCCCTAATCTGAATAAAATAGCTGTATGATTTTAATGTAAATTTTTTTTCTTCATCATCTTTCTACCCGACCTTTTGACGACCCGATTGGCGTAGTGGTAGTGACGCTGCCTTACGTTCTTAGGGTCCTGGGTTCGAATCCCGGTAGGAGCAAATGTTTGTGTGATGAGCACGGACATTTGTTTCCGAGTCATGGATGTTTATATGTATAATAAGTATGTATTTACAAACAAAAAAGTATATAATGTAGTATATCAAATAATTAATGTCCACGACACAAGCTTTGCTTAGTGTGGCACTAGGTGGCGCTGTGTGTTAATGTCCAGCGATATTTATTATATTTATTTATTACCTTACGGTTTAACAATACCAATAATCCCAAATTCACAGTCTCATTTTCCAACATTAACAATAACTAGTTTGAACCGCACCATACTTATTTAAAAATGTAACAAACTACCCGGCTAAGCCAGAAGTCCGTTGTTTCGCACCCGGCTGCCGCTTGCAACTTTGTTCGAGTCAAACATCATGTAAATCGCGTAATTTAATTTATATTAACGCAGTAATAAGATTAACTCTAATTTAAGCGCCCTGTATAAATACTTTGATCTTGTTAGCATTGTCGTGGCGTTGTTTATTAACCCAGTTATAATAGAAGACGAAAATCTCCGGCTAGCTAGGAGTCATAGTTGGGAACAAAAGGTAAATTGTTATTACATTTTGCCGTTTAGAAACCAGTAATTATCATCAACTAATTTAATTTGGCGCAATTAATAGCTAATTGCACGCTATAAAAACTAACAAAACTGAAACTATTACAAGATTAATTGGAGCTTTTGGTCCATTATATATACATTGATAGAAATGATTGATCATTTTGCAAAATCAAAATCTACGTCGCCATGTTGTCTTTTTTTTTTCAAATCATTATTTTAAAAATCTGATATTCTATTCTCTTAAAAAAGACGATAAAGGCCTATCAAGTGCTTTAACTAAAATCACAAAGCTTCCACAAATCTAACAACTTAGAAATAAACCCAAATGTACAAAATTTACAGTCTACACAATGCCAGGGACAAAAAAAGGAAAAAGTTGTTCTCAAAACAGCCTACTATTTCAGTATTCCGCTGTGAGGACTCATTTTAAAGTCTCAGTAGTGCCATATGTTGGTGGCAATGTGGCGTAAAATTGTAGCCAGCGTAGCAGAGTTACCTGTCTGGTCCACTTAGAGCACATCGGCCGTGAAGCGCTGTATCGCTGTAAAGCACTCATTAATTTGCTACATGGGAATTAAAAAGGAGATTTTGAAGCTGGAAAATATTGTTTATGATGGTAATTAAAGAAACTGTACCTTTTTAAAAAGGACCGCCCCTAAGACGACCCACTGACCGGATAATAGCCAGGGATAAATGAAAAGGTCTGACTCATCAGGATGGTGCCTGAAGTAGCCACAGGGTGCGAAATACGTGACGCACGTCAGCAGGCAATGTGGCTGCAGCTACCACCCCACTGCCAACCTCGCATCTACCTCTGGTTTCGTTTCAGTGAAGTTGTTTTTACAACGACATACCTAGACCTACCTAAAAACTAAATATAAATTACAAATGATCTTAAAAGGCACTACATAAAATTATGATTCTAATACTCTCCTGTAATCACGTCTGGATTTCATTACCGCTATCCGCTCACTTAATTCAAGTTCCATGTCGAAGAACTTACGCTAAAGTGTTTTATTGTCCCGAGTGTAAAGACATCTATTATCCCCACTTAAGGTTTTAACCGTAATGTTATTAAGTTTCTACGTGGCATAACATAACACTTGAGTATTAGTAATGCTTTTACAATTTGAACCACATTTGCACTGTACACGTAATACGTCATTATAAGCGTGAGTAGTAAAGGATTCCGAATTTAAAAATGTTGTGGAGCGCCAAAATCCCCGTTTGTTTTTAATTTGATTAAAAAGGAGGTTGAATCAAAAAGTCTGAGGCTGCTAAGTCTCTAGCATCAAACTGTCAAACTTTTGTCAAGTAGGTAACATGATTAACTGTTGTTATTTCAGTCCGAAAATAGTAAAATCGAGTTTCACAGTCCTGTAAATCCATTGATTTAAAAAGTATATAGTTACGTTGTTTATATGGTGGTCAAAATTCTTCAGAAAATGTTGTTAGCTCTCGCTTTCACACAGCTTCCGAATCCTTCATTAAAAAGTCTATATCAGTCTATAAAATGCATTACTTTTAACATAATGAGTAGGTTCATTCAACGGCCAGCCGTTTACGCTCTTTCATTGCTCCATTTCACCAAAATGATTTCACAGTTCGGATACACGTATGTACTAATAACCGTAGATATTTTAATTAACCATTTGATGTAATGTGACCCCGTATCCAGTCGCCAAATGGCGGAGGCTGCCATTATTTTGACAATGGTAGTGCAAACGAGCGCCAACTATTACTTAGCTGGTACACATTATGGCGTATCTGCGATGTACCTAACTTGTTTATGGCCCTGCATCTATTTTGTGGAACTAGGTACTGTTAGCGACAAAAGTTCGTTAATACGAACACATAAATACCTTCCATCGGGATCCTTTCTCTTCGCATACTGTTCTTTTTCCTAATATGCTTAAGCATAACTATTTTGGCACAGCCATATTTTTTTTGACATACAGTTTAAATTTGCACATTTATCTTGAAGACTAATTTGTTTCAGCATAAATTTAATTGTCATAATGTTACTAGGCATAATGACTTTTAGCATAATAGTGTTTAGGCGTACAATTAATAGAAATAACGGAATTTTTGATTAACAATTAATTAAGCTGTGCTACAAAAGTTGGTGACAGAAACGAATCGTTGTAAATCCGACTCCACGCAGTCTTGTCTGCCCTACCCTGAGAGTGTATAGTATAATAGGAGTAGGTGGTTGTAACACTCGCCGCCGCCAGCAAGCCGAAGCGGCGGTGGTGAGCGTTAAACTCATCTGCGACGATAAGCTCGCCTATGACCGAGCCCCGCAGCGCCGGAGCCGTGAGAAAATCAAAATCAAAGCATTTATTTCAAGTAGGCCAGTTACAGGAGCTTTTGAATCGTCGAAACAAAGATGAAAATTAAATGTAGCTACAGAACATAAAAACTGTGAAAGTACTGCTACATGTTGCACACTGCATTCTTGCTTGATTGCTGCATGATTGCTGCGTGCTTAAATAAATAAATAAATACACCTTTTTTACTCCTAATTATATTTTCGCATGATATTATTTACGCATAACAGTTTTACGCATAATTTCTCTAAGCATAATAATGATTAAGCATGCAATTCTCATGCATAAATTAATTTCCACACAATGATAATTATTAAAACATATTTTTATAGGCATAACATAGAAGCATAATAATTAACTCCTAAAATGACATTCCATAGTTGGATACTTATACCAATTTATTTCGACGATTAGAACAAAAAAAATATCTCCTGAGGCAGGTAATCTTACATAACTTATTAGTTTTAAACATAATTGATTGTGAACATAAGTGGGTTTCACGCTAACAAGCATGCATCATGCATGCAGCATGCAAACATATAAACAAGCAAATATCTTGCATGTAGCGAGCATGCACCATGCAAACAAGTATACACCATCCATGCAGCAAGCATGCAGTATGCAACATGCAGTATGCAACATGCAGTGTGCAACATGCAGTATGCAACATGCATTATGCAACATGCAGTGTGCAACATGCAGTATGCAACATGCAGTATGCATGAGTTCTGTCACGGCTCCCGCACTGCAGGGCTCCGGTGGTCCCACGCGAGCTTATCGTCGCAGATTTGTTTAACGCATCGCGCCTCCGCGCCTACGCGATTTTAAATTACACTATCGGGGTAAGGCAGACAAGACTGCGTGGAGTCGGATTTACAGCGATTCGTTTCTGTCACTAACTTTTGTAATACAGCTTAATGAATTTTAATTCAAAATAAATGCAAAAAAAATAACTTCAATTTGATTACGTTATTTCTATTAATTGTATGCCTAAATACTATTATACTCATAGTCAATATGCCTAATAACATTATACGAATGAAATTTATGCCAAAACCAATAAGCCTTTAAGATAATTATGCCAACATAAAGGATATTCCAAAATAAAATATGACAAATTATTATTATGTCAAAACAAATTATGCCAAAGTATTTTAGGAAAAAGATCATTATGCAAAAAGAAGGGATCCCAGATTACAATCTAACGGGTTTAACAGTAACATAATATCCAAATATGGAATGTCTAACATTACAGGAGTTCATTATTATGCTTCTTTGTTATGCCTATAAACATACGTTTTAAAATTATGCGTAGATAAATGTATGCTTAAATATTTTACGCTTAATCATTATTATGATTTGAGAAATATATTTAAAAAATTATGCGTAAAGCTGTTATGCGTAAAGCTGTTATGCGTAAATAATAATATGCGAAAATAAAATTGTATGCAAATGGATAGGGAACCCCTTCCATCAATAATATCAGATTTTCAGCATTTCATGTAATAGCTAAATGTTAATATATCTAGTTAAAATTTTACTTCTGTTGCGTATGAATATTTTACTCAAAAATCAAGAATTAAAAAACTAATGTGTTCATCGACTTTTGTTGCTGATTGTCTACCCGGCTTTCATCTAATGGTAACAATACCAGTAGAAAGAATGGGCGTACATGGAGATTTAAAAAAAAGGGTTCTAAGTTTAAATCTCAGGCAAAAGTTTTACTAGGTACAAGAAAAACCAAAAAAAAAAAACGAGAACAAAACAATGCTGACAAGACATAATCAAAATAAAATATTAAGTTTAACTGGCAACATTATCGCTTGACAAAGCACCTCTGAACAGATTACCTCCACCTCGTTCAATACGATAGAGCTTTGCACGGCACAGCAGAAAATATGTAAATTTTATGTAGGTACGTAATTAATTTCATCATCCGAATAATAGCGTATAATGATATCATTTGAAACGCTCACACCCTCTTCGAGATTATTAATTTTGTCAACGGCCATTACACACTTCATGAACCTTTCAATATACAGGGTGAGTTGGTTGAGTGACAGCTGTAACCGTTACTGTAGGGAAGGAAGAGTTCGTTGTTATAATAGGGATGAAGACTGACTAAGGTCCATGTTCACCAAAAAGATGACGGTCTGATTATCTTAAAACAGCTATTTAAACACATTTTTGAATGGGAACATGTCACAGTGATAGCTGTTTTCAACCGACTTCCAAAAAGAGGAGGTTATCAATTCGTCTGTTTTTTTTTTGAGTTTTTTACCTCATAACTTTCGACTGCGTGAACCGATTTTGATGATTCTTTTTTTATTTGGAAGCTAGTGCTTCCCATGTGGTCCCATTTTAATTTGCTGAAGATCTGATGCTGGTCTTAGGAGATACAATGGAACTCTTCAAAAATGTACGGCAAATCTGCAGTGATTGCTGTTATCGCTTGTAGGTTTATTGTTTATACAACATCATGACGTAATATCACGCCTGTATGCTCTGAGGGGGTACGCAGATGTGTACAATACACCCAGATTTCGACAGTGTTTGTTACCTCAGTACTTTTGACTGGGTGAACCGATTTTGATGATTCTTTTTTAATTTGAAAGCTGGTGCTTCCCGTGTGGTTATATTTTAATTTGCTGAAGATCTGATCCGGACCTTCGGAGATATACAATGGAACTCTTCAAATATACACGGCAAATCTGCAGTAACTGCTGCAATCGCTTGAATGTTTATTGTTTATACAACATCATGACGTAACATCACGCCTGTATGCTCTGAGGGGGTACGCAGATGTGTACAATATTCCCAGATTTCGACAGTTAGGTGTATTAAGTTCCATTTATTGGGGATAAGCCTATTACCTTGACATGTATTGTTTTTTTTTTATTTTATTGGCAAGGGTACTTCAAGGGTAGTTTGATGAGAATTTGGTTAGGTTCTGATTATGGGATCCATGACAAAGGAACGGAACTCTTCAATTCTTAGAAGCAAATTAACGATACTCAGCCAAATCTTTTAAAGGCTATCCGGATATTTGAGTCACGTACCATAACGTCGTTATTAACCGACTTCAAAAAGGAGGTTCTCAATTCAATGTTCCCCGATTACTCGAAGATGACTGGACCGAATTTGTTTTTTAATTGTTTGAAAGAGATACTTCCCAGAAGGTCCCATAATCATCAAGTCAGGATCCTGATAATGGGATCCTGGAGAAATAGAGAGAATTCTTCAAATTTAATAGGCACACCAGAAGCGATTTGGGTAGTTTTTGAAAGAGTACTTTCTCAGAGTGATCCCATTTAAATTTGGTAAAGATCTGATGAAGAACTTCGGAGAAAGGCAACGGAACTCCTCATTAAATGTAGCAAATGTGTGTCTCTTACTGGGATTGCTGAAATCTCATGTCTGTCTATTGTTTACACCAGTTCATAACAAAAAATCACGCTGGTTCGCTGTGAAAGGGTATGCACATATTGTGAACCACTAAAAAGTGAAAAATAAAAACTTTTTTGCAAAAAATAAAACCGACTTCACACAAAAAAGTGAAAAATAACTTTAGCTTCTGAAGTCGGTGACAAAAAATTTAAATCAATCAAACAAAGGTCACCGATTTCAGAAGCTAAAGTTATTTTTCACTTTTTTGTGTGAAGTCGGTTTTATTTTTTGCAAAAAAGTTTTTTAGATAATCAGACCGTTATCTTTTCGGTGAACATAGACCTTAGTACCCGTACCCGTCAGTTAGATTATCGAAACATATTGGATACTTGTTTTTTGTTTTATCAAATTAATAAATAAATGTCAAAGATAACACGCATCAAAGATTTTTGGGGCTGGTGAAGTAACTTTCCGGTAAAAAATATACCGAAATGTGACGTCACACTAGTTTACGACGTACTGTATCGTCTTCAATTATTGTTTACGTGAAAAAAGAAAAAAATGTGTCCAATATTTTAGGAAATCTATCTGACAGACTAATTGGTTTTTATTTTTTGTCGTCCAACCTACTCCACAAATTTTGTTCATTTTTTTTTTCATTTTGTTTGTTCCTCAGTAGTTATTTTGTTTAATAACTACTAACTAACTAACAAATTGTGAAAAAAAACTGCGGATTCTTCATGTTTATAAATTTAAATTTCAAAATAGGTACAGGGTGAGTTTCTGGTTTAGCCGATACCACAGGGAAAAGTGCTTTGGTTAATAGTCTATTAATTCATTTAAAAAAATTGACAAAACTGAAATAAATTGTAAATAAAACCGCAGATTTTTTTATAAATCGGCATTGGAAAAAGAATTCTATCAAATCATAGATTGCATTTGAAACACTTATAATTTATGTTTTCAAAATGTAGTTAGTTAAGTATATGTTTGAAATACTACCCGTCAAATATTTGCAGGTAGCTGTCATTGCGACCCTGTTATAAAACTTCACCCTGTATTTTATAGCTTAATTAATTAATTCGCTGAGGCACTTCAGTACGAGTTTAATGTATCTTAAAAGGTAGCCCAAGCTTTGTACTCTTGGTAGTTATTTGATGATAGGGAATAAGTATTAAAATATTGTATTTCATTATTCTGATTTATTTATTTAAAGCTCAAAGAAATCTAGATGTTATTGGCTTCAACGGGCATACTTAACACTACAAAACATCACGCCTATAATCCCTGAAAAGTTAGGCATAAACCTACCTAATAGTACATCAACATTTTACTAGCTATGTTTAAATGTAGTACGTAATAACGGGGAGGGGGGGGGATTCATACTGAGAAATTATTCATGGAAAAATCCAATAACATTTTGCCCAATCTGAGAATAGAACCCAGGGCCTTATGCTCAGCAGTCGTAGGTTTCTCTCTCTCACTCTCTCTCTCTTCAACATTCGGCCACCCACTGCTGAGTGTATCATCATCATCTACCCAGCCTTTTCCCAACTATGTTAGGGTCGGGTTCTAGTCTAACCGGATGCAGCTGAATACCAGTATTTTACAAGGAGCGACTGCCTATCTGAACTCCACAACCAAGTTAATACTGGGTAATACGATACCACTTGGTTAGACTGGTTGTCAGACTTTTTGGGCCACTGACTACCTGTAACAACTGCCAACGATAGACAAATGACAGCCGGGACCAAGAGCTTAACGTGCTTTCCGTGGCACGGAGGAAACTCGGTATGTAAGGGTGGTCACCCATCCACTGACCAACCTAGGCAAGCACGGTTTAACCTAAAGATATTTACTGAGTGTATGTCCCTTTCAAATCTGTCCCTTTTTGGCGGTTTTGTGTCAGGGCTATCCAGTCAGGTATTTGTCGTAGGTTCATTAATATTATGTACCTAATATGTATATAAAGCTCGTCAGCTAAACTAAGCATCAAAGACCGCGAAAACCCTTTAATTCTCGACAAACAACTACGAAAATACCCCTACTTTTCAACATAACTCGCTAAAAGCACAAACGTAAACAAGCAATTCTGCTCTAATTTCTTCAGAAAGTTCTATTTCCGTACAGAGAATAAAAAGTAACACGCCTTACGAATCTGCAGCCAACAATGAAATCCGTGCTTAACAAACGACGTCGACAGAGTCTACACAATTAGATTTAATAACAACACAAGTTGGAGGTACGTTAAATAAAAAAACGGCCAAGTGCGAGTCGGACTCGCCCATGAAGGGTCCCGTAGCAGATTGATTGAAAGGTACGCTACGGTATCATCATGTGGGGACACAGTGTAGATGCGACTGACTTATTCATAGCACAAAAGAAATGCATGCGAATATTATTCCAAATAAAACCTAGAGATAGCTGCAAACCTCACTTCATAAAGGAAAAAATGTTAACTCTGCCCTCCATTTATATATTAGAAATATCCACTTTTGTTAGGAAAAACATAAAACTGTTTAATTTTGATAAGAACGAGCGCCGCAAAACTAAGTTAATACTACCAGCACCTAGACTTCAAATGTACAAAAATAGCCCAGAATATCGAAGCATACAGATATACAACAAATTACCTGAAAATATACGGTCCACAAGAACACTATGTGTATTTAAAGCTAGGTTAAAGTCATTGCTTTTAGAAAAGTGTTATTATAGTATCCAAGAATTTATGGAAGATAAAATGTTAAAATAGACTCCAATATATATACATGTGTTCGTTTTAATATTAGTTCTTTTATGTAAAATGATATTTTATGGTTACCTATTTATTTATTATTTTATATGACATGTTTATAATGGATTTTGTGTACTATGATTTTAAATTTGACGTTCATTTTATTATAATTATTATCTTTATTCAATTTTTTAACAATTTTACATTTTTATGATTAATATATAGTTCATGTAGGTACGACATTTAAAAATATTTTGATGGTTTTATTTATTTAGTTAGTTAATTTTTACTTGCCTAATTGTGTAAAGCTAGATGTAAGTTTAATGAATATAAATAATAGATGCTCTGCAATATTAATTAAGTAGTTAGTTACGTATTAGTTATAAGTTATCTTGCTGCGCCCTAACAGGGTCATGTACTCACTAGTTTTAAGCGTGAAATTGGTTGTGTACATTGTGCATTGAATAAATAAATAAATAAAATTGCTGTTTACGATTTATGACGTTTTAAAAAAAACTGACTAGATTCCGTTCAAACCAATTTTCGGTGGTAGTTTACATGGTAATGTACATTAAATATTTTATTCAGTTTTATCATTCTCTTATTTTAGAAGTTACAGGGGGGGGGACACATTTTACCACTTTGGAAGTGTCTCTCGCGCAAACTATTCAGTTTAGAAAAAAATGATATTAGAAACCTCCATATCATTTTTGAAGACCTGTCCATAGATACCCCACAAATGGGGAACCCCCAAAATTTATTGCTTTTTTCTATTTTTATGTGAAAATCTTAATGCAGTTCACAGAATACATCTACGTACCAAGTTTCAACAGCATAGTTCTTATAGTTTCGGAAAAAAGTGGCTGTGACATACGGACGGACAGACAGACAGTCATGACGAATCTATAAGGGTTCCGTTTTTGCCATTTGGCTACGGAACCCTAAAAACAGGGGCGCGTAAGGGTAAGTGTTAGGGTCGCCACACACCACCGTTCAACTTTTGAACCAACCTTGTCTTACGGCCTGTGCACGACCTCAGGCGATGCCACTCGCGTCATGCGATATGCACGATCTTCGTGTGTGATTACTAGAGACTGGATAATATACAAATGCATATTTGCATATGAATTAGAATAATGGTAAAAAAATATTCATCGAAAATGTAATTAAGTATGTACCTACTTACTTAATTCAATTTTGTGTTGAATATTTTAGTACTTTTGGTTCATATCTCGATCATCATCGTCATCATTTCAGCCGAAAGACGTCCACTGCTGGAAATAGGCCAACTGCTCGCCAAGTGTCGCCACATTGACCGGTTTCGTGCGACTCGCTCGTTGTTGTTGGAACTGAAACAAGCGCCATCGTAAATAAAGCGTCAGATGGAGATAAGAATCTGCATACAATCATCATTTTTCTGTTACTTTATAATTCGAGAATGGCCAACGGCCCAACGCAACGCTAACCGTACTTCCTAATTAATCCCCATTATGATATTTAAAGCCCGTAGTTTTCATTAGAAAAAAAACAGTAGAAGACCACACGGTAAAGTAGTATAACGGGTAGAGGGAACCATCTTCAAGGTTCGATGTTTATTTCTTTATTTTCTACAAAATAAACTCCCCCTAGCTATGTAGCTGTACCACCAACAGTAGGTCTGTGTATTCAGTTTAGAGGTCCTTTGACATTGAAATCACATTGAGTCCACAGTAACGCAGTCAGTTTGCCTGCGGTGGCATCACGACCGAGGCCGACACTAATTTGCACGACTCCTGTCGGCTGATGTCGGCTACTGTCGGGTGTTGTCGGATGATGTCGTGCCATAGTTTACGAACTTGCGTGTTTGACACCTCGCCAGTATGGTCGGACTTGCATTCCTAATTTGAAATGGTTAGGTAAGTACCTAGGTATTGCTTTGTACTGCACCTTGACTTCAGTGATCGAGAAAAGCGTTTTCAGAGACCTGAAATGAGTTTAGATCATAATCTATCCAAAATTATTTTAATAATCAACGCCAACCTATTCATTGGCAGTGTTGGAACAAGTTTAACATTTACAGCGGCCAATCGCGCTGCGGCTGGATTGAATAGTGCGGTGCTTAGTTGTTATTGTTGGTGATCGAGATTCGAGTCAATTTCGCAGCGAGCCAAATCGAAACAACCACTATTTAGTGCTGTTCTATACGAACATCGCGTGTTGTGGAGATAATTGAGCGCTTAAAACGCTTAGTAGGTTTGGTGCAGTAAGCGTTATTGTTTCGGGGAGCTATTTTGGAATCTTGCTTAGCTGGCGTTTATGTAATAGTGGTAGAGCTCCTTGTGAGAGAATTTATTCGACAAATTAACATAACAGTAACTGCGGGCCTGTATTTCCCGACAAGTTATAAACAGCTGTACTTCGCCAGTTAGGTACCTACCTATATACTTATATCAAATTAAGGTAGGTATGTAGGTAGGAACTAAAAACCTTACAAAACTTCACACTTCACGCTGCTTTAAACTTAACTGAAAGAAACACCCAATCACAACGTGTCGTAGGTAGGTACCAGTAAATCGAATCCAGTATATCAAGCTCGTCTGGCGATGCAAAAAATAGGTACGTAAACGTTCCACTTCAAAACAGATGATAGGACTCGACTACAAATAAAGCATTCGAAGTTATTACTGATTTCATAAATATATCAAATTCAACCCTGGTTTGCAGTCGACCGCTCTTTCTGAGATGAAAAAAATGTAGAATAACTGCCAATACTGTGTGTACAATTCCTACACGTAGGTATCTACCTAGCACTTTTAACGTGAGGGCGTAGGTACCTTAAATCCTAGTGTAAACGTACTTTTCATCCCCCGATCTCGGAAAGAGTATTTTTGCTCTTCGATATCTGAGTGCAAAAGCTGTTTTTATCGTCTAGAGGGTAAAGTAAATTTGAATTTAGAACATCGTGTGCACTAAGTACCTATGTGAATTCAAAACATCATAAAACCTATTTACTTCTACCTCTATGGTGCCGAATTTATCATACAATTTTTTTTTATTTGTTAAGAACTCAGACTCGGAACCTTCTTGGTGTACTTTCTTTAAGGGGCTACCTCACGCCAACGACCTTGAGCGAGTGGGAGAAGTTTAGGAATAGCGTATACCCGTGCGTGAGAGTGGTCAGCGATACACTGCCGCCCGTTGCCCCGAGGAGCCCCGCACCAAGATTATTCGAAAAAACAACCGACCTTGATTTATCAAACACAATACGGATAAAAGCCGTATACTAATATAAAGGGCATTAAATTGTCTTTGAGATGATCTAAGCTTCATGCAAACACGCCCGATAGTTTTGGCGTGATGATCGTTTTTTTGCCGCGTTAGACATTTCTTCACAAATTAATTACCTAGGTTATAAAAATATTTCTTCACATTTTCACATATCAAATTATGAAAGAATTGGTCTAGTATAACATATATTTTTTTCAAAGAAATTAGACTAGAAGTTAAGACGTGATGATCAATTTAAAATCACTAAAAGTCATGTGTCTGCGCCTTAATATGTTTTGCGCGCGCCATTTTCTTTTCACGTCATATTGTTAACACCTTAGGTTAAAAACAAGGAATCCAACTTCAAAACAAGTGAAAAACCTAAAATGACCACTCATTATCTAGCGACGAGGAAGTTTATTTTACGCAAACAGAATTAACTGAATTTGTTAATAATGCGCATTTTTTTTTTGCGTTTATTAATTTCCTCGCTGAGGTGGGATGAAAAGTTACGTGTTGCTCTCGGGTGCAAAGATTTTTCACCTCGTGCTCTTTTGATTCCCTCGCTAACGCTCAAGATTCTAAGTTTTGAATCACTCGCTGCGCGCGTGACTTTCAATTAAGTATTTCAGATACAAAATACTTTCGAGAATAGTATCTGAAATACTAGATACAAAATAAATAGATATCTTCTAAATACTTCTTAAGATGAAAATACTTTTGTAAAAAACACGATTAAATAAATAAATGACTGAATATTATTTGAAGACAAAATGTTTATTTTTATGTATGTGTTATGTTTAAAAAATGTATTTTTTTATTGAAGGGTAAGTATTTAAGAGGGCTATAGCAATTTTACTAGTATTTTAGTGTTTTAAGAGTCTTGACACTAATACAAGAAACATTGTGATATTTATTTTGAGCACTCCGTATAGAATTAAACTTTCTCGAGCATATTTCTTTTTAATTTTGTGGCCATACATAAACTCTAATCACACATCAAAACTGAGAATTCTCTACTTTGATTAATTCTCTATGGAGTGCTCAAATGATCTCAAAGACTCAAATACAAGAAACAATGTGATAGCCCTCTTAAGCTCTTCAACATTTATTTGGATTTATATACATTTACAGAAGACCGAAGAGTACAACTTGCCTCTCTGTTTAGCGTTTGTGGACTACGAGAAAGCCTTTGATTCGATCGAGACCTGGGCTGTACTGCAGTCTCTCCAACGGGGCCAAATTGACTACCGGGGTACATCGAGGTGTTGAAGTGTTTGTACAAAAACGCCACCATGTCAGTCCGACTTCAGGACCAAGCCTCGGAACCTATCCTTCTGCAGCGAAGTGTAAGACAGGGAGACGTCATATCTCCGAAACTGTTCACCGCTGCACTGAAGGATGTCTTCAAGGTTCTGGACTGGAGAGGGCTAGGCATCAACGTCAATGGCGAGTACATCACTCACCTTCGGTTTGCCGACGATATAGTGGTCATGGCTGAGACCATGGAGGACCTCAGTACAATGCTCGATGACCTCAGTAGAGCTTCCGAAAGAGTGGGTCTAAAAATGAACATGGACAAGACGAAGGTCATGTTGAATGCCCATGTCACACCCATTCCTATCACGATCGGAGACTCGAATCTCGAAATTGTAGACGATTATGTATACCTAGGACAAACGGTCCAGTTAGGTAAATCTAACTTCGAGAAAGAGGTCAATCGTCGAATCCGACTCGGCTGGGCAGCGTTCGGGAAGCTGCGCGGTATCTTCTTGTCCAACTTACCGCAGTGCCTCAAGACGAAAGTCTATGACCAGTGTGTGTTGCCAGTGATTACATGCGGGACCGAGACGTGGTCGCTCACAATGGGCCTTATCAAAAGGCTTAAAGTCACCCAAAGGGCAATGGAGAGGGCTATGCTCGGAGTTTCCTTGCGTGATCGAATCAGAAATGAAGACATCCGCAAGAGAACCAAGGTCACCGACGTAGCCCGAAGAATTGCCAAACTTAAGTGGCAGTGGGCAGGTCACATTGCTCGCAGAACGGATGGCCGATGGGGCCGAAAAGTTCTGGAGTGGCGACCGCGAACCGGAAGACGATGCGTTGGAAGACCTCCCACTAGGTGGACCGATGACCTGGTGAAGGTAGCGGGAATCCGGTGCATGCGAGTCGCAAGGGACTGGTCAATGTGGCGACACTTGGGGGAGGCCTATGTCCAGCAGTGGACGTCTCTCGGCTGAAATGATGATGATGATGATTTACATTTATTTTTTAAATGTCTACTAACTTATTAACGTGACGTGACGACCCGATTGGCGTAGTGGTAGGTACTGACGCTGCCTTACGTTCTTAGGGTCCTGGGTTCGAATCCCGGTAGGAGCAAATGTTTGTGTGATGAGAACGGACATTTGTTTCCGAGTCATGGATGTTTATACATATGTATAATAAGTATGTATTTACAAACAAAAAAGTATATATGTATTATATATGTCACCGTAAAATTGTCAAATACGTTATATTACAATATAACGTGTATCTCTCTAGCGATATTGTAAATACGGAAGTATCTCTTGCCCCCATAAACGGGACTTGGGGCACCCCCCCGTTAGGTTAGTTAGGTTCCTTTAACCCCTGCACTCGGAAATAGGGGCCCCGCGAAGCGGGGCTCCGTCGACTACGCTTTTTAGGGGAATATGAAGTGTTTTAAGGTTAGGTTATATTAATCGATATTTCTCAGGAATGGTACAGTATCTTTTCATGAGAGTGGTACCACTGGGCAAGGGGGACCCCTCCTTCTCTCCACACCGCGTGAGTTGACTACCATCGCATGCATTTCACGAAAAATAATGCGTTTTATTGTAAGCAGTATGTTCATTTGACAATAATTCGAGACTTTACAATATCGCTAGAGATATTACAATATAACGTATTTGACAATTTTACGGTGACATATAGACTATCTAGTGTCCACGACACAAGCTTTGCTTAGTGTGGCACTAGGTGGCGCTGAGTGTTAATGTCCAGCGATATTATTATTTATTACTAAAAGTATCTTATCAGAAAAAGTATTTATAATAAAATACTAAAAGATACCAAACCAAATAAATTTAGATGCAAGATACAAACTGAATTTTTACTGTTTTTTTATTTTAGATACAAGATGGAAATACGTATCATAGATCTGTATTTCAGATACTTGTATCTAAGATAAGTCACATCTCTGTTGTCTTGTTTACCGGCCACCAAAAACATTGAAGTTCGTACAACTAGCGCCATCTCGTAGATCGATGGTGAACAAAATTATGATTTAATGTTTATTAATAGTTTAAAAAAAGACAACGAAATATTGAAATATATTTAAGAAAGTGTTAAAGCAAAACATGAAACAATTAACATTTTCTTCTTTTGACTGGTAACTAGAAATTGCTTTTATCAACTTTCTGAGTTGGCAACACCGCTGCGTTTGTTGATCTCTCAAACAGTCTGTCGCAACTCGGAACAAATTTTTTATCTACGGACTTTACAAGCCAAATAATGGCGGATTTGCTATCACACTCCCTCAGTGGGGTTTCTCTTTCTTGCAATATCCCGTCAAGTGTCAGCCATGTTGTTTGTTGTCAAAACTTCATTTCGCGCCGTGTGTTTGAATGTAAATGCGTGTTTGATTGTGGATTTTAATCGTTTTAAGTGTAATTTCACATCAAAATTAGTGAAGGGTCATCAGAAGTGAACTTTGAATTAAAATGCCACCAAAAAGACGGTTTATTACTTGTGAAATATGTGAAAATCGAGCAAGTCGTTCGAATAATGTTATAAGGATGTTTATGGCGAGATTTCCTTTAGATGAAGCCCGGTAAGTACTTAAATATGATACTTTGCAGCCTACTTTTAAGCTCTACGTTAAAGCAGGCTAGGAACAAGTAAAATTAATAAAATTATTTTATTTAAAATATGTGCTAGTGTTGTACTGCAACTGGTAAACATATCGATAACAACGATATTGTTTATCATTGAAAAAAGAAAAAAAATAAGAAATATAATATTGCGTGAAAGATTAGGGGCACAATGTTTTACATATTTAAATTGCGTGCCTACATAAATGAGCAAGGAACGGTTGTGCAATTTTAAATTTAATTTTATTTAAAATTTCAGATGCAAATAGTGGGTCAAGTTTGTGGGCACAGAAGATTTAATATATATTATGTTCCCGTTGAAAAGTTGCATACATCTACGAGATCTACGCTAGGGAAAGGGCAACTACAGTACTTTCACAGTTTTATGTCTTGTGACTGGGAGTGTTGCTAGATGTAACTTTCATCTTTGTTTCGACACTTCAGAAGTGCCTGTAAGTCCTGTAACTGACCTATTTGAAATAAATGATTTGATTTTGTTTTTATTTGAAAAACATGTCATCACAAAATAATGATAAAAATTTAGAAAGAATCAGTTTTTATTTTCATTTCATTTTATTGTTTGATATTCTTTTCGCTGATTATGTTATTTCATTTCGGTAATAAAATTTGAATTAAAGCAGCAAAAACAGTTTTTTATTTTATTGCGGGTCCGCATTTAAGTCCAATCTTGTATTAGTACCAAATATCCCCCTCATCAATATTGGACTCATAAATGCGGATTCAATACGTAAACATTAAACATATTTAGTAGTAGCCTCAGTTTTTACGCTGCATATTTTATCGATATCGATAAAAAGCTATTTGGTAAGCACTATTTGGTTCACTAGGTTGGCACTCCTGCTTAAACGTAAGGATTATATAATCTGTGCATCTGTTGTTTGACATCTTTGTGGTATCTGTTGGTGTTGGATGCCATGTAATGCGTTTCCAATGGAATGTATGGAAGTCCCGTCTCTTAAACGTAGTGATTATATACTCTGTGCTCTCAAACTCATTGTCTGAGAAAGGGAGAAATTGTTATTCATAACCAAAATTCATGAAAAGTTATTTCATATTCTGTAACTAAGACAAAAATGCAGCCTGATGATTTTTAACTGTGCCTTAATTAATTTACGTGCTTAACAAGTTAGTGTCAAAGTGAAATAAACACATGAAAAATTGGACGATTGTTATGCATTTGTTTTCATTATGACAAAACGCCGAAGAATACTTCACGCGGACAAAATTATTCAAAATATTATGAATGTGTTTTGCTTGTTAATGTTCCTGCAGCTAAAAGGTTAGTCCCTATTTCTTTCTAAATTACTCGTTTTCGTAATCTTTCGTACGCTGTAATTGCAAACTTATCACCAAAGATGTGAACTTCTTGACACCAGTCTCGAATGATAATTAGTAGTTATTACGAAAGATTTCCATTGTTTACAAAAAACTCTTGTATTCAATCATAATTTACAAATGAGTATGTTGTAATTTATTATTCTTATATATGTGTCACTTTGTTTAGAATTTAGATAGATGTTATCAATATCATTATTAGAACTTAAATTAAACCAGCAAGTGGCATTAAAGATAATGTTACAATGAGGGATCCTGGTGGTCACCAAAGCTTTTTGATATGGTATTTCACACTGCACACCATCAAAATGATGAAATAAATAAATAATATTAAATAATCATTAGTTTTTAAAAGACCCATCCATGTTTCACTTCATCTCATCTTCCTTTTTCTGAAGTACTAAGATAATCTCAAGATAACTACATTAATTTACTGAAGGCAACTAATTAATGATCAGAAACATAATGTTACAAGAATTATGACAATTTTATACCAAATCTCCCAACCTCCAAAACTATGCATCACTCAGTAGACCAAAGTTGGTATATATTTTAAATAGACTAGTACATACTAGACTAGTAATTAGTGTATGAAACTTAAACAAGTGATTGTACTTATCTTATAACAAACAGCTTTTACTATGGGACCAAACCTGAAATTGTGAAAAAAAATCAGCTGTTCAGTACATTAGGCGAACATAAATGTACTGAACAACTGATTTTTTTTGTTGCGTGTCCCATGTGCCCATTTGATGGCAATAACCTGGGACTATTATACATGGGACTTGGAAACAGGACTGTCATCATAGGAACACCTCTCCCTAACCTTTCAGGGTATACAGGATGGAAGGGATACTGATGCACAAATGCAGACCATATACCATTGTGAACCCCCCCACATAGAAATTTTTCATCAGAAATAAATATCCGTTCTGCCCTGTATAGGTGTGATTTTAAGCATGTTGTTACATATTTTTAAAATGTAAACCATTGTTTCAGGTTTCTATGCAGTAGTTAGTAACCCAATATTATTATACTCAACGGCAACAGACATACGAGTAGTGAACACGTCGAGACTAAATAAAGTGAACACTATCGTAAAGGACCTGGAACAAGGGTCGGCAGTGGACTTCCTTCACAGTAAGGATCTTATATGCTGGTCGGATCAGACTGCAGAGTTGATACAATGTATGAGTTATAATGAAACTCATGTAGGAGATAAGGTAAGATAATAAATGGAAATAATTAATAGCCTGTTGTGTGGCCAGTAAACAAGTAATTCTACTGTACTCTGGAAAGCCTAACTTTAACCCTTCGTATACTGGAATGTAGATCTACACAAGACACAATTACTTTTTAATTTTGTCTATAATTATGGCATACAAGAGGTTAATGTAACATATTATCCTAACATCAACATAGTGCAATGACTGTGGATATAATCCTATCTACCTTAGGCCCTAAGACCTATACTGAGTATACACAAGTGATAATGTTGTTTTTGGCGAAAGCATTGCTTACAAGAAGGTCTAAAATAATCATTAAGGATAAAATGTATCCCGTACCCAGGTCATGGTCTATCCATAAGCCAAATCTCATCAAAAAATCATATAGAAGTAAAGGTAACCGAGGGACAGACTGAGGAACTTAATAATAATATTCTTTATTTTTCGGACAACAGTAATCCATATTCCATTGTGTTAGTAAGCAATACAAAAAGACTTATTTCTAGTGTTAGAAGCTGAGATAGGTACCTACATTATAAAAGACAGAGTAAATAGTATATAAATAATAATAATATACAGTATTAATAATATATTGATTAATGTAAAATAAGTATTAATATGAATTTAATTCAAAATTGTTCATTTTCAGGTTAGAATAGTATCAGAAGGATTAATAACGCCAACCGGTATAGCAATAGACTGGTACACAGACAAAATATACTGGACAGATGGAGAGACCAATAAAATTGAAGTCATTAGCATAGAGCAGAGGTACAGAAAAGTATTGTTCTGGTCAGAAGTAGACCTCGCTCGAGCTATTGCCGTTGTTCCTAAAGAAGGGTGAGATAACATTTATTAATTTGTTGGTATAAATTAGTTGCTTTACTTCCGAGAATATTGCTTACCTAACTTTGTTTCTAGAGTATCTGTCCCGTCACTACTCCCTAGCTAAAAATGCACGAGGAAGTGACCAAATTACAGACGTTTGGGGTTTTATCATAAGTCAGTTGAACATTCTAATAGTGCTGGTTTTCAGCCAAATTTAGAAATAATACATACTATGGTACTATACATTTTTGGGTGTAATAAACTCTAAATGACGCTTAAGCTTAACATGTCAATAAAAGCGTTTAGTGTTGAAATGAATTGAAACATTCTGTTTCTGTCAAGTTCTGAAGAAGGCATAGGCACAATAATGATTTAAATTATTTTATCAGCTAAATATAACCTGTCAAATTATTTCATATTAATTTCCTTTTCTTCTTTACTTCTAGTCTCATGTTCTGGACAGATTGGGGCGAAGTACCCAAAATAGAGAGAGCTGGAATGAACGGTGATCCGGCCACTCGTAAAATTATTGTTAAAGATCACATATTCTGGCCAAACGGTATCACAATAGATTATGACAACAACCTAATATACTGGGTGGATGCAAAGCTCCATTTTATTGATGTTATTGATTTTAATGGAGAGAAGAGAAGAAGTGTTGTTAAAGAGGATCTTGTGTATCCGTATGCACTAGCGTTTTTTAGCTCTAAGCTGTATTGGACTGATTGGAAAACATGGTAAGCTTTTAGATTCTATGTTACTATAATTTGCACCAACACCACACTAAACAGCAATATGTATGTTTATTTTTTAAATGTTGTTTAAAAAAAAAAAGTTTGGTCAAGATTGTGTTTTTCTTGTCTAATTAATGATTCATTACAATTTATGAGTTTGAAGAACTATACATAAACCCTTAAATTAATAATTATATTTATATCTTCAACTGTTACCATATCTGCTACACTGAACCCTCATTATTATCCACGCGAAATCGGCTTGAGCCGTTCGGAAAAGAGCTTAAAATTGCACTAAAAGCGAAAAGATGTTATTTGGCTCATTTTGGTCTGGCCGACGCTACTTGCCAAATTAAATGCAGTAGGTTCTTAAATGATGTGATTTGTGATCGGCTTAATTCCAAGCTTGCTTGTTTCCTAAAATGCTCAAATTTTAATATCCCTGTTCAAGGTCAATTCACACATGGGACATATCAACAACGGGGCCAATGAAGGAGTTAATAAAATCCGATCCAGTGCCTGTAGATTTAAAGGTGTATGATGGTAGTCGACAAGTGATGCCCTCTGGTGACTATCCATGTAAGGAGAACAATGGAGGGTGCTCACATTTGTGCCTTTTAGCACCCACGCCGCCAGGTAAACGTTTTTCATTGTTTATAATTTATATTTAGTCAGATACTACACAGACCACAGTCTAACTTAAAGAGTACTGGCTATTTAAATTGACATGCATAAAAGTCTGATAAGGTAAAACGCAGTAGTTTTACCTGTGTGTTCGACTTTACAAGTAATAAATCGGTTGATCTTGAAGTAATAATTCCGCTCCGTCGCCGTGTATGATATTCACAATTTTTACCAAACATCAGCCAGACATATTCGCAAATCATCATAATATGAAATGTGTCCGCTACTTACATTTTTGCATAACGTAACATTGCACCTGGAATACCCGCAGGGTTAGGCACAGCCGTATGTAATAGTACACCCACACTTCGCCATTTATGTTCAAGTACATAATATATATGTATTTATTGTATCTGTCACCGTAAAATTGTCAAACACGTTAGATTGTAATCTCTCTAGCGATGTTGTAAACTCTCGAATAATTGTCAACTGAACATACGGAAGTATCTCTGCCCCCATAATCGGGACTTGGAGCACCCCCACGTTAGGTTAGTTAGGTTCCTTTAAACCCTGCACTCGGAAATAGTGGCCCCACGAAGCGGGGCTCCGTCGACCAACCTTTTTAGGGGAATATAAAGTGTTTTAAGGTTAGGTTATTAATCGGTATTTCTCAGGAATATACATTATCTTTTCATGAGAGTGGTACCATTGGGCATGGGGGACCCCTCCTTCCCTCCACCGCGAGAGTTGACTACCATCGCATGCATTTCACGAAAAATAATGCGTTTTATTGTAAGCAGTATGTTCGTTTGACAATATTTCAAGAGTTTACAATCTCTCTAGTTATTTCACAATCTAACGTGTTTGACAATTTTACGGTGACATATATATACGAGTAATATATGTAAATGGTACACCACAGGCTACCTGCAGTATTGTCCTTCCTTCCCCCTTAAATCCAGCCAAAGGTTGTCTTTAAAAGATCGCTTTTAGCGATAAGACCGCCCATTGTGTCACCCCGTTTAAAATTTTTGTATCTGTAATATTTATGGTGTACACAATAAAGAGTATTCTATCTATCTATCTCATTTAAAAGGGGACTAGCGTATTAATAAATAATAATAATAATAAATGCTTTATTTCCAAATTTACAATTTTCAGAATAGCACTATGTAGATAAAACTATATAACTATATAAACCAAAAAATTGTAAAAATACCACTGAATTTAAAACCGCTGGCACCCAAGCTAAGATTAAACTTGTGTTATGGGTGTCAGGGCTCTCTCTATATACATTGCCAAGATAATTTATACAAGTTCGGAGTTACATAGTGATTAGTGTCACTAGCGATTGCTGGAGCAAGCAGTATGTAAGGAAGGAAATTAAAACTATGGACTGTAGCCATTCTCGGAGTGTGTATGTATGTTTGTGTGCGTGTGTGTGTGTGGATGTGTGTACGTGTGTGTGTGCGTGTGAGTGTGGGAATCTGTGCGTGTGTGTGTATGCGCGGGAACATTGTAAATGTTTGCGCTATAATGCGGAGTGCAAGAGTAAATAAATAAGAGTACTTTTAGAGTAACTTTTCTAATAACTTTTCTGTCTCCTCATAAGTAAGAGCCATGATCCATTTGCTCGCTATCTTCTTACACTCAAACTTATTTTTACTATAGATGCCACAGTGTTTGTTTACTGCATTGTACAAACGACTTCCCAGAAATCGGAAGTTTCTTTCAGCAAATTTGGTTCTACGACTCTCTACTGGACAGACATCAGTTGATCTTCGTTTTGCCAGATGACCGGTACTATACTTTAAAGAAGCGTGTTTGCGCAGAATGGTATTGAGCACAAAGAGCTGTCTAACGGTCATGACTTGACAGTCTTTATACAATTGTTTAGTGCTATACCGAAAATGATTAAACGTCGTCACTTTAAGTACAGCTCGTTGCGCCCTTTCCAATTGTAAAATATTTGTTTTTGGAGCGCCACCCCAAACTGTCACCCCAAACGATAGAACTGACTGGCACAGCGAGAAATATACCATTCGCAGGGTATCAAAATCTGCGCTACATCGTAGATTTTTAAAGATTGAGATAAGCTTTCTCACTCTGCCAGACAGCCCCCTCATCTGCATACTCCACGACATAAGATGGTCTATCACAATGCCTAGATATCTGACATTGGTTGCTCTAGTCAGGGGAAGGCAGGAGCACTGGTCTAATTGTTGATTACAGTTATGAGCCCTGATGGCAAGCGACTCATCGGGTTGCGATGACAGCTTTATTGAGAAGGGGACAAAATTTGTCTTGTCCACATTCAAAGTTAGGGTGTTTGCTGATAGCCATGACATTACGATACCTAGCGCTAATTCAGCTCGCTCATGGACTTCCTTCCAGTCTTGGCCATATACGAGTAGAGCCGTATCGTCCGCGTATGTGTATATGTTACTATTTGGTATGGACAGATTACAAAGACTATTTACGTAAATTAAAAAGAGGGTGGGTCCTAAAATGGAACCCTGAGGAACTCCAAAAGATAACATGTGTTCGTCACTAACATATGAGCCAATTTTGACACATTGTGTCCGCTCAGAGAGGTAACTCTCAAAAATTGCTAGTGCAGAACCCCTCACTCCAATCCTCTCCAATTTTAACATAAGGGTAGGGACAGAGACAGTGTCGAATGCTTTAGACAAGTCCAAGAATATGCCCAGACATTTCGTTTTTAAATCAAGCATCTTAACGGCTCTGTCAACAAAGGCGGCAACAGCGTCTTCACAAGATTTCCCTCTACGGAAGCCATATTGATTCTCCGATAAAATATTATGAGCTTCAATAAAGTCGATGAGGCGATTGTTAAGGATCTTCTCTACAATTTTTGACAGAGCCGGAAGTACCGATATGGGTCTGTAATTATTTACACTGCCTCTGTCTCCACCCTTGTGTATTGGATTCACAATCGCTCTCTTTAAAACCCTTGGAAAGACACCTTTCGAGAAACATAGTTGACATATGTATGTGATAAGGGGGACTAGGGTCTGTTTGCTCATCTTTAACATTCTGGTTGTAATTCCATCCCAACCCGCGGCAGAATTATGAATTATAATTATGATTCTTTCAACTTCAGCCTGATCAGGAGTCAGGAGGACGAGAGAGTTTGATTGTGCTTCGTTTTGTAGATGTGGAACATGTTTAGTGGGTGTAGTTGTATGTTTGGCCGCTAGATTTTTGCCAATATTCAATTGTATTGCCATCAACCGGGCACTAATACAGGCTGCGTGGCTGCTACTGAAACATTCCTAATAAAAAACCCAGGACCTTTTAAGCTCAGCAGTCACACATAATACTTAACATACATAATAACGTCATACCTTTCTTCCTTCTCACCCAGGCTACCAGTGTGCTTGCCCAACGGGCTCCAAACTCCGTGAGAACAGCAACACAACCTGCTACAACAGTCCGCAGTCACTCCTGGTCGTGGCTCAGCGCTCCGCTATATCCAAGATATCACTAGACTCCCCCGACTTCACCCCCTACACGCTACCACTCAAAGATCTGAAGAGGGCACTGACTGTGGACTTCGATCCCAAGTTTGAGTACATCTACTGGGCTGATAGTTTGGTGAGTAAGGAGTTTGTATATGAGGAACAGCGTCTGACATTGAATAATAAACCTTATGTATTGTATATTGTACGGGCTGGTGTAAGCATCTCCACCGAAATATAAACCTTTGTAACGCTTAAGCCTCTAAAATAGAAGTTATCCAACATTTGCGTCAACATTGATAAAACTTTAGGCTTTTTCATTCTAGACTGTTTTGTCCCTCTCCTAGGCAATAGCCACACTTTAAGCTTCTGAAAATAAAGTGTGTTATTCAATGTCGGATATAATCCATCATCAATCTTTTGGTTTGTGAAAATACTTTTGCTGCTATTCACGCACCCGATTTAATATTGATTGAGTTTTTTTTTTGTAATCATTCAGGCAAAGACAATATCGAGAGCGCGTCTAGACGGCAGTGAACAGACAGTCGTGATACACAGCAGTGGAGTCCCTGACAGCATTGCTATCGACCCTCTGGCCAGGAACATCTACTGGACAGACCCTGTCACTGACACTATCAACGTGGCCCGGCTCGATGGCACCTCGAAGAAGGTAGCATTTTCAAAATATCTACAGAAACTCTCTACGTGGGGATAGTGTTCGCAAGTGCGCCTGCTAAGCGAGAAGTCCACATTCTGATTCCGAAATCTGAGTGTCTTTAGGTTTTTTTAAAGGAATGTCTCAATCCTAACAAAAATAGAACTTCTAAATTTGGCTTTATGGCAGTGATCACATTTATTGTCTTGTTTTGGCTTGAGCCGTTTGGAAAGATTAAAGCTCTCTCCAAACGGCTCAAGCCGAGCTCAGCCGTCTGCATGACCTCAAAGCATATAGGTAATTGAAAAAGGCGACAGCAACGTACGACTCGTTGTGGTTCGGACGACGTGACTTGACAGCGTATCGCACTATTCGTTTTTAATCGTTAAACATAGGTAGCGTTGCCAGGCGCCCGGATAATGCCGGACATAGTTAGGGTTTTAGATTGCGTGCCCGGCCAAAATAAACGGTGTCCGGCTTTTGTTAGGCTTTTTACATTACGCAAAAGAGCGAGCGCCGAGCGTGGCCCAGCGCAGGCGAGTCGACTGATGAATTTGTTTGGCTAATTAATAGTAAAGTACGTGATTTGGCATTCGATTTCATTTATGCATATTTCATAAGATTTAGGGTAAATATCACAAAAAAGCTTGATTTTACAATTTTTTGTCGTACCTTTTATACCTACAGTGAGACAAAACACCAATTATTATGTAGGGTGTTCGGCCTTTTTACTCAAACGTCCGGCAAAGCTGACTGGTCTGTTCCGCTATTAGGATTGGCGACCTGGCAACCCTAAACATAGGTAATGCTCTTTGGGACCGGCTCAAGCCGAAACTCCTTAAAGACCTTCGTAAAACACAAACAAACAACTATTATGCTACGTAATTCTAGGTGATAATCCACAACGAGCTGTACGACCCTCGCGCCATAGCCCTCCACCCGACCGCGGGCTGGATGTTCTGGTCGGACTGGAACGACAAGAAGCCGAAGATCGAGCGCGCCAACCTGGACGGAAGTGGCCGAGTGCTGCTGGTGTATGAGAAGCTGACCTGGCCCAACGGCATCGCGCTCGACACAGTCACCAACAAGCTCTACTGGGGAGATGCTAGGACGCATAAAATTGAGGTAAATGAAGTCAAACAGCCTGAGTTATACGCCCGAATTCTTATGACATTTAGAGCGCATAATATGTCTCTCGTTCAGAGCTAGTTTTGATTTTAGTGAAATATTGTGCTACTGTACATTGAGATAACGTTCGTACTTCATTCAGAGTCACACAATAATATACTCTATTGTCTTGGAAAATAAATATAATTTTGTTTTTGCCACCAGAATTCTAATTTATGCGTCTCCATTCTGCACGTATTTTAACTTACAATTTATCCGACTCCTGCAGGTATGCAACATGGATGGAACAGGAAGAAAAGAGCTCCACAGCAGTGAAATCTTACACATCTTCGGTCTTACGTTACTGGGCGAACATCTGTACTGGACCGACATGCAGAAACGGACTTTGGACAGGATTAACAAAAATACAGGTAAACATCTTTTGTTGTTTAGTTTCTAAAGGGTGTAAAAAACCTCTTAACGAAGCCGAAAGGCAATTGTTTTCCCAACGTCATTGCGATCATTTGGGTCAAAGTTCCAACGTTTTGACAAGTTTTTTTTTTTTTTAATACAAGTTCTTGTTTTAATATTTTTACTTAAAACACCTCCACGACCCCCGTACTATTCAATACACCCATCAACACAATGTATTGCATGCGTTCCATTGAGGTCTACCACAAACCATGATTTTTCAACCCAAAAAAAGTCGTTTCCCAGCAATAATTTTTGCGTAAAAAAAATACTTAGTTTGATGTACAGAAGGCTTCGTGATGAGGTGGTTTACACCCTGTTTGTACCGGAGACAAGACGGGCTATATGGAAATCGATAAGTGAGACTTGTTTCGCTAATTTTGCTGATGTTTTTTTTTCTTTTATTAATGGAAATAGTTTATTACACAGTGAACATATGTATATTCTGTCTTAGTCCTGGGGGTCTAAAATGGCCGCCTTAGCAGAATCGTAAATGAATCACGTTAAAAAATTTAAATTCTTAAAATGGTCTTTGTGACCATTAACATAAAGTCCATTTTAAGAATTTTTAATTTTCGTGATTCATTTTATTGAACAAATTTTAAAATTCTTAAAATGGACTTTATGGGAATGGTAACAAAAACCATTTTAAGAATTTAAATTTTTTAACGTGATTCATTTACGATTCTGCTAAAGCGGCCATTTTAGACCCCCTGGTCAAAAGAACTTCTTCCCTCCTTTTCTCCATTCCTCTCAATTCTTTAGACAAAGTTTGAAGATTACTTGTACCTATCATATTGTGCTCAGCCAACCGAATGTAGCAGAATACCAGTATTTTACATGGAGCGACTGCCAATCTGACCTCAACTACCCAATTAGCACTAGGTAAGACTGGTTGTCAGACTTTCGGCATTTACAAATGACAGCCGGGAATGCCTCTTGGAAAGTACAAAAAGTCGTTGTACTTTCCGAGAGGCACAGAGGCAACTCGGTATGTAATGGATGGTCACCCATCCAGGGTTCAACCTTGGCAAGTGCTGCTTTACCTTAAAGATCGACCCGTGCGGCTATTATTATTTAACCCCGACCTCCTGAAAACTACCTACATATCTAATAAAAGGTATTCTATACTTGCTTTTAATCCACAGGTCTAGAACGTCAACCGGTAGTAGAGCAGATGGCAAACATGATGGGCGTGAAAGCGTTCCGTCTGGGAGAGTCGTTAGGGTGGAACCAATGTGCCGACAACAATGGCGGCTGCTCCCATCTCTGTCTCAACACTCCCGAACACCATGTGTGCAGTTGTCCGCTTGGTAAGTACAAGTTAACTTAGCTTGGCAACATAAAAGCTAAGTATAGGTAATTAGGCCAGTTATCTAATAAAACGAGTATATATGCATTGGCACGTCAGAAAGCCAGCGCACACTTGCGACAACAGGGCATTGTATTTTGTCTTTAGCCAACGTAAATTTATACGTAGCTAATGGGCAACAAGATACAGATTCCAATGTGCCGCGAAGTAAATTCTCCTTTGATGATTTGGGGTCGATATTTAAACTTTCGAATCTGTATCTTATTATCACTAACTACGTATGAATTTACGTTGGGTAAAGATAAAATGCTCTGCCCCGCCGTCCCCGATATGCGCTGGCCCGAAGCAAGTATGCACATGCACATCGTAGACTACATCATTAAATTGGGCGAATAATCACTTCGAATCAATATTGCAATATTAGCAGTTGTACACACTGGGGGAGGCCTATGCCCAACAGAGGACGTCTTCCGGCTGAAATGATTATCATGATGATGATCTGTTGCACACTTGCAGTATTCAGAATATACTTTGCACAAAAACAGATCTTTACACTAGAATGCGCTCTTCCATCATGTACAGGTCTAGAACTAAGCAAAGACAGGAAGACTTGCGTGGAGCCTGAAGCGTTCCTAGTGTACAGTCGCAAGAATGTCATCGGCCACATCAGTATTGAGAACGAGGAGAACGACGTCGTACTGCCTCTCAAAGACTTGAAGGAAGTCAGGTAAGCAACTCATAATTAAATAAATAAATAAATATCGCTGGACATTAACACACGCAGCGCCATCTAGTGCCACACTAAGCAAGGCTTGTGTCGTGGACACCACATAGTTGATATACTACATATACAGCGTGTTAGGTTAAACGAGGGACATATTGAGGGAAGGTATTCAGTATTCGATTCTCAACCCAAATATGTAAAAAACCTATAACCTTAATTTTAGACATAATTGTCCAATAAAATACATTACTCATGGACACTGAGCGCGCAAGCAGTGAACTCTAGGTGTCACGCGGCAAAACACGTGCCGATCCGAAGCTTCTTGCGCAAACTCCGCCCCTTTCCTTAGTGTTGTCCCCGATGCACCGACATGGCACACCGCGCTGACCTGAGTGCATGCGCGGGCGCCGCTACTTCCTCATGTCTAATATTGCGCTTCCGCGTTTCGCATAAACAAACAACTCCGCTTACTTCGCTATATTAAGTGCATCCTGTAAATGTGTTCTTAAATAACCAAAAACTTGGTTTGGTCTTATCATCATTCCAGTGAAGAATATTGGGATTATGGTTCGTGCCTAAGAGTTATCTAATGATAGTGTGCGAGGAGCCATTAATTATGCAAGGTGTCAACAAACGACTGCGAATATCCGGTCAGTACCTAGTAGTAGTACCTAGATATTTGCCTGTCCTAAGCCAGGTTTAAAGTATGAAGGGAAAATGAGTTATAAAAGTCATTGCCCGCACACATGTTCTGCGATAAGCGCAAGGGTGTACACACGTTGCGAGACTTTTGCGAAACTTTTGTTATGGATCCATCTGTTATTTATCAGTGTTTTTTTTTGTTCATATGTTTATTAGTATCATGTAAACAAGGACTATTGCGGGTTTGAATATGTCCCTCGATTAAACTAACATATTGTATACTTTTTTGTTTGTAAATACATACTTATTATACGTCCATGACTCGGAAACAAATGTCCATGCTCATCACACAAACATTTTCTCCTACCGGGATTCGAACCCAGAACCCTAAGAACGTAAGGCGGCCTCACTACCACTAAACCATTCGGGTCGTCTCATTCAAATTATTTATTTTAACTCATAAAATAAAGTAAACAATGTTTCTACTTAGAACTCCATGGAAAAAGCGCGTGAATTTGTGCCTCGTTGAGTGGCCAAGTGGCACTGCTAAGCGTGGAGATTTGACTTCTAGCTTCACCAGGGGGTCTAAAAAGGCCACTTTAGCAGAATCATAATTTGAACCACGTTAAAATTTAAAATTCTTAAAATAGACTTTATGCTTATGAAAATAAGGTCCATTTTACCAATTTAATTTTTTTAAGATGATTCAAATTATGATTCTTCTAAAGCGGCCATTTTAGGCCCGCAGGTCAAAATTTAATGACAATAAGCTGCACATCTCTCAGGGGTAATTTAGTTATTTTGTTATTTCAGTGCCTTAGCAGTGCATGTATCCGGCAACAAGCTGTACTGGTCAGACAGTAAAACTAAGACTATCAACCGATGTTCTGTCAACGGAGCTAACATGGAGAAAGTACTGGAATGGATGGGGCTGGTCGAAGGTATGCTACATTAGTTACTTTTGTACTACAGTTGCTGCCAGTTAAGATTGCAATAGTGGTCATTGCCCTTTTCCTAGTATCTCTGTACGAACCAAAACAAATTAACCATGTAATCGTTTTTCATGAGAAAAACTGTTGATGATCATGATACTCGTAGATGACGATTCAAGACTTGAACAGGCTTGTTTTGGGATTTCAAACTTAAGAACTTTAATAAATGTGTGCGTGTGTGCTTTATATGTGTGTGTGTGTGTGTGTATGTAATGTAGGTGGGTCAATGACCGCTTTTGCGATCTTAACTTGGTAAGAAGAAAATGCATTTTTTGAGCTGGGACTTTAATACGATAACTATACTGTGTTTAATATAGAAAAAAGGGTAAAAAAGACATGAGCTGGATTAAAGAGTAGACGAAAAGTGCACGTTTGTTTTCAAGTTCGCTACTATTTTAATTTAAACTCAATGGTTTTCCATACTAGGCATAGCTATAGACTGGTCAGGCCAGAACATTTACTGGACGGACACGGCGACGCAACGTATCGAGGTGGCGCGACTCGACGGCTCCAGTCGGAGGGCACTCGTGTGGCAGGGACTCAAGAAACCTAAGAGCATCGCTCTGGATCCTAAGAAAGGGTAAGTAGAATAACTAGCTCTGGAGTAGTCTTCAGTGGCGTAGCTATGTCAATGGAACCAATGTGGTTGCATGGGGTATGGTTGCATGGGTTTAATCAGCATACAATCTGACCTGCAAATTGCAAACATCCTAAGAAAATTTAATTTAGCGGGCAGCTCTGGCGCTTCAGTTCCAGCTTAATATCTACTCATTGAATCGCGTTTAAGAATTTGGACGTAAGGTCCGTTTTAATACCGGTTTGCTGTTTTCTTTATCGTCGTTTTTATGCCGCCCACTGGGCTTTAAATGCCGTTCAGAAAAATCTCTCAGGCATGGTTTCCTCACGATGGTTTACTTCATTGAAGAAAGTGACATTTACACAATACGCACATGAATCCGGAAAAGCAGGGTCAATCTTAGGGTTTGCTTTAATTTTAAATCACAAACCCCAAGTAAAACTTTTTCATTGTTCCAGCTACATGTACTGGTCAGAACTGGGCTCTAAGAGCATCAAACGCGCGGGTATGGACGGCTCATCACCGACCGTACTTATTGAACAAGTGGGCAAGGTGCACTCCATAGCTATCGACTACGAGCGTCGCGCCATCTACTGGGCCGCGCTAGACCCGCCCGCCATAGAGTTCGCGTTCCTGAACGGAACTGGGAGGAAGGTTCTTGTGAATAATGTGTCCATGCCCTATACGCTGGCGCTGCATAATGATAAGATATTTTGGGGAGATTGGAATACAGGTTTGTTTTGTTTATTTTTTCGAAAAAAAAAATATTTCTTCATACGTAAACCTAACGTGTATTACAGGGTCATTGAGCCCCCGCAAAATTATTGCTGTATCTGGTTCGACTGGAAACCGACCCCAACATAGTTAGGATAAGGCTAGGCAAATGTTGATTCTCACTGCTGTTCTGGCTCCACGTTGGGCGCCAGAATGTAACCTCACATTTTTCCGGAAAAATGTAACGTTACAAGACATACTAAAGAAAGAAAGAATTAAAAAGCATTTATTAGCCCGACAGGACAACACAAAAAAAAATGGTAAAATTGTGATTATAACACTAGTATAAAGTAAACATAGCTACTACATGGTTTTGTTCACTCATTTAACAGCAGCGTTTACTTTATCAACAGGCATCGTAGAATCCGCATCAAAAACCTTAGGCGAGTCTCGCAAGGTGATCCACTCCGGTGTGGAATACATCTCGGAACTGAAAGTATTCGGTCGGTCTGGTCGCGGCGCGGGGGGTGCGGGCAGTCAGTGCGCGGCCGACAACGGCGGGTGCGCACACCTGTGCCTCGCCGCGCCGCAGGACTACCGCTGTGCCTGTCCGCAGCACTACCGGCTCAACAAGGACAACCTCACTTGTACAGGTACGGGATATCAATTTCGTCATGTGAAGTAAATGGATTAAAATATTATAATAAGTGAAAAAATGGGATTTAAATTCAAGGCCAAAGATGAATTGATTCCCTTGCTCCGCTCGGGATTCTACTCTAGAATCCTTCGCTGCTCTCGAGATCCAACTATAGAGATGAATTGTTTTCACGAGTTGTGTACTCTACTTTTTACCATTGACTGCGAGAAAATAAATAGAACAAAAAATAAATAAAAATATAATTTATTTATAATTTAATAGAAATGAATAGAAGTATAGTATTATTTTTTCTCCTAGATTAATATTAACAGCCAACCGGGTTGATCTTCAAGGTTAACCCATGCTTACCAAGGTCGGTCTGTGGATGGGTTACCACTAATTCATTACAGACCGAATTTCCTCCGTACGTCCGTACATCGATAACAGTAAATAAAAGAGCGAGACGCCGCAGACGTGCTCATACTAAATGCGGTCTCCGACCCAAAAATAATATCATAAAATCAGTATCTTAGATGTCAGTACCTGGCCTGCTTGGATGAAAATAGACAAAAAGAATTTTCCCAGGTGTAAAACAAAAAGTATATGCTAGATTGATTTTGCGCCCCGTATATTGTATCTTTCATAGAAATTGTTAGGGCCGTTTTCAAGAACGTGATTACATACAGGGTGTTAGGGTCAATTCACACCGAAAGGGCAGCGGTCGACAGCGCAGTTTCACTATCAAACCATTTTATGCTTTATCACCATTAGGAAATAATAAATAAATCTTTATTCAGAATCTCAAAAGGTAAAATACAATATGAATCTAAAAACTAACAATGACTGTATACAATGTAAGATGCCTGTACTAGGACAATCCTGTATCACAGGCTGCTGGAGCTCTAACAAAATGCTATATGTAGGGCAGTAGTTTTTTTGTTTAATGTTTAAAATTACATGGCGACAAAATTATTTTAACATTAACTTAAACTCTAATAACTTAGAACTAAAAACATAATTGTTGCCCGAAAATATTTGCGTCAGCAGAATTGATTAAAGGTTTGAAAACACATTCGAGGCGTTCTTGTTTATATTCGATAATTGCAACTAGCAACTAATTTGCTTACAATAAATAAAATCGATGGCTAGTATGTCAGCGCAATGGTCTGTTATTGCCATGTTGTTTCAGCAATATTGCTTCAAACGCAGAAGTCTGACCTAGAGTATGACGCTCGACGCGCCCTCGTAGTCGATGGAGTTGATGTACCTATATTCGGCTAATTTCTTAGCTGGGCACTCAACATCTCCCGTTTTGTGGTTGTTAGGCTTTTTAAAACGCGAGCACGTCGCACATTTAGGGCTGTCCACTTTCTTTACGCAATCAGACATCGAGTGTTCTGCTTCTCCGCAGTGACCACACGTGGAGTTTACTTCTTTGCATGATTTTGTTGCATGACCAAATTGTTGAGATTTGTAGCATCTGGTAACCAAGGTGAAGTCTCAAGAAGTTCAATTTATAAAAAATCTTGCCTGAGATATTAAAGCTCTACGTATCTTGGCTGGAACTTCGATAACATAATTACAGGTCGATGCATCTTTCTTCCCAGTTTTGTGGCTAAGTTTAACTTCGGCCAATAAGGTCTCCAGTGACATCGCTGGAAACTTATCGGCGATGTTCTGTTCGTTCATGAACCTGAAGACGTCAGCATCAGCCAATGAAGTCGGCACTCCCACAACCGTGATCCGTGGTTTGCGCTCGTGTCGGCGGTGAGTCCTAATGTAGACATCTGGACTGCGTGCTTGAGTTTATAAGCATCCTGATTGGTCTTGGTGCTGATAATGACAACTCCATTCTTGGTTTTCCGCACACCACGTACATGAAGCTTCATTTCATCAGGTCGTATGATTTTTTGCACGAGGTTTTTTGTCTCATCACTCGACTTCAGCTTATCGTTGGAATAAACTGCTACGGAACTTAAATTGTTTGGACTTACGAAAACACTGGATCCCTTCTTCACCATATCAGAAAATGAAGCGGTTCCAACAACACCAGAGTCCTTGATCGTCTGTTTGAGCTCCGAAATTTGTTCTGTGAGGCTGCGTTTTTCCTTCAGGTCATCGATTATGTTGAGGGCTGAGGGAGGTATCTATTCCTCCCACTATTATTTCGTTAAATAAAAACTGCTAACGAGCACGTCTGTATACTACGAACGGCGAAATCCGATTTCCGATTAAATAAATAGTTTCGATTGAAAGACGCGCCGCGTGTGTTGCAAACGCTGCCTAACGCTGCCATTTCGATGTGAATTGATCAATTAACCCTTAAAGGACAGCCCTCCGAAAACTGACTGGTGAATACATAATATTCATAAAACAAGTCAGAAACCTATTAATTCAAAATTGCTATTACTCATTGAATGAATTTTTTAATGATGACTTCAAAATGAATTGACCTTTAATACCTTTTACTTATTTATTGATTTATTATTGACATTTTTTATTAGACCTCTCATCTTTTTAATATGATTTTATTCTGATTATTATTTTAATGGCATGATGTATTTGATTTAAATTTTATTCTATTTTATTGACATTTTGTTTTTGTTAATTAGCGTTTTGACATGACTGTATTTTGATTATCATTATTTTAGTGACATGATTTAATTTGACTTTATTTATTTGATCTTGGTTATTATCTTATTAACAGAAGTGTATTTCGATTATTATTTTTTATGACAAGATGTATTCGACTATAATTTTTTTATTTTATTTTATATTTTATTTTTTGAACGATTTTTATTCTCTATTTCATATTTTATTTTATCCATTGTCATTATTTACAAATTCGAACTTACAAATCTTTAACTATTTATGTTTTTTAAAGAAAGAAAGAAAGAAAGAAAGAAAAAGCATTTATTAGCACGCACAGGACAAAACACATAAAAAATATCAGTTTAAAACTTACTAATAAAACTTACACAGAAAAAACAAACATATATTTAAAAATTAAAGAAACGAAACTCGTCCTGTACGAGGCCAAAAGGCTCCTATCTCAGCATGGTGCTGTAACATTAAAAAAAGAAACGTCACAGCGCTGGTATTCTGATAGGGCCCAAAGTGAAGGTGATGCCACGGTCAGGCCAGATACGGATAAAAATAAAAATAAAGTGTAGACGAATAAACAATACAAATAAATTAATGTGTGAAGTATAAATAAATATAAAGAAAATAATAAAACACCCACACCCCACGTAATGAATACTGTTCGCCAATCTGTGCCATGCCTTTCACTGGCAACACTGACGAACATAGACAGACGCGGGTTAATATAGTAATCTGTGGACGCGGGCGCAGCATTCACATATTTCACGTAATATATTTGTTTTGTTTTGTTTTGATTGGAATATTACGTATGTCAGCTAGCTAGCAAGTGAAATCAAACAAAACATGAATACCAAATAATACTGTGATCATAATCATCAGATAGTGTGCAGTGATAGTGTAATGTAAGATATTCTTATTAAACTGGGGCTGTCAACAGAGTCAAAACAAGACACAATCATTACATATTTATGTTTAATAAGTGAGTTACCGAAGAAGGAAAAAAGTGACGAATTATCGGTAAAAGAAGTTAAATGCTACTTACTGTCAAATATTATAAATTGTTGTGCCCGACAGGGTCCATGTGAACTTTATTCAAATGATAAGATCTTGTAAAACACATGTGATATGCAATAAAGAATTGAATTGAATTGAATTGAATACAAGCCTGCAGAGTTTCACTAGCTAGCACGGGTATAGCAGCATCTCGATAAATAGCCTTTGCAATTAGAAGTATTTCCGACGCTGATTACCTGTTTCCAGAACCTGAAGAATTCCTGATATTCGCGCAAAAGAATGCTATCGGACGGATAGTAGTTGCCAACGGCGAATGCAACGATGCTTACATACCTCTCACCGGATTGAAAAACGTTAAAGCCATCGAATACGATCCTGTAAACAAGTAAGTATTGCCCAAAAAACACTTAGTTGACGTAATATTGTTTGTTTCCATATATGTTATACTTTTTTATATGAAAACCAATTCGAATAACACAGAACTTTTCTAATGATAATCCCAAGAAAGTTTTCTTCGTTAAGTACCATGTTAACCAACCCTAGGTATAGGTAAACTTTATTTGTATTCTGTTCCTTGGTTAAGCTTAGATAGAAACTTGTGAAAGCATACACCAACGTTCTTACCACTAACATTTCATGACTACTCTTATCCAAGATTTTAAGGACGGAAACTGAGCCCTTTCTCAATCTTCCCCAGACACTTCTACTGGATGGACGAAGACTCTCACTCAATCCGTCGAGTCTCCATCTCTTACTCCGTCACCTCAGCCATTACAGAGTCAGTAACAGTGATCTCAGGGCTCAGCCGGCCTTTCCACATGGTCCTGGACATATTAGGACGAGCCTTGTACTGGACCTGTGCGGACACAGACTCGATCAATGCGACTTCTATTGATAACAACTCGTCGTCTGGAGTTATTCTGAGAGGAGATAATATGATGCCGAGGTTTTTGGCTTTTCATCAGACTAAGAGGTGAGATTCAATTGTGTTTTATTTAGTTTTGACGTTTTATAATTTACTATGTTTTGTTGTTTTTTTTTTAATTGATTTTTGTTAATTTCTGCTAGTAAGCAGACATGATTACGTCAAATCTCTGAAGAAAATCATTTTTGCTCAACGGTTTAGATTAGATTTTTTTTTATAATACAATCTTAAAAAGCACAATGGCCGCACGCGTCTAGCGTATTAAATACCCAGGCGTGTTGTGTGGCAAGCTCGAATTCGTCCGGGTCAGTGTCTCGTCTTAAGGGCGGATTTTAATTTTGAAATGATTTGACCTTTTCAGATTTCTGATCTGGAACGACGCTGCCTTAGGTGTGATAATGCGCGCAAACGTGGACGGCACATCCCGCGTAGAGTTAGCTCGGGCGAGCAACGTCACCTCGCTCACAGTGGACCACACTACCGGCACAGTCTACTGGGCTGTCAGTCGGCAGATTCATGCCGTCGACATGGATGGTTCTAACAAGTTAGTCATTTACCTACTATCATTTTCAGGGCAGATCAACGGGATATTCATTACTATGATTATTACTTATAAAACATATGAATACGGGTATTTATCGCGAATTTACCTTTAATTTAATCCCGACGTTTCGACCGGATTGCACCAGCCGTGGTCGCGGGGAGACTGAGGTATTGGAGGTACCGCGATAGCAAAGTGAAGGCGTTTATTCATCTACCCTCACTCATCTTCATAAATGTTAATTATTAATTAACGTCGGGATTAAATTAAAGGTAAATTCGCGATAAATACCCGTATTCATATGTTTTATAATGTGTTCTGATCGTGAAAGTTTAAAAAAGACAAATGATTATTACTTGTTTTGAGTTTCCGATCTTTTGGCACTGTTGCAAGCGTTATGATTACGGATAAACTGGTGTTGTTGCAGGTGAGTGTTTATAAGCAGATATAACGATCTACCCTCTTCCTAATACTTTTCATGTGCCGTTAACACTGTCACATAAATCGACCACCTTCGGTTTTTACACAATGAGTCACACCAAAACATCAAAATAATACTCGTGCAAATAATAATAGATTTTGTTTTGTCGAAATTGGGCCAGTATGTACAGAGTTTCACCGCTTTTTTAACTTGAGCTACTGCAATGACGTCACACCGCCGTGTCATGTCCGATTGCGGGTGATGCGGAGTGTTTACGTTCATAAAATTTGATTTGTGAATTGATTTGCACTTGAGAATGAAATTATTGAATGTTTATTAGCCATTGGAGAGGGGAAGGAAAACAAAAATTAAATGTTTTTTTTTTGTATCTTGGTATTAACATTGCATTGGCGTTATAGCTGTTAAGGTGTTATTTAAATAATTAAACAATCAAAAATAAACGTAAATGGATTGTGTGAGGAATGACAGGGGCTGTGTCTATGCACACGACAGTTGGTTTGAACGTGAAACGTCTATAATTGTGCCTACTCTCACATCTTCTGTTGCGGTTGTTGCGGTTATGTTTTAGGTAGATTTCCTCAAAAAAAAAATACGTATATGTATATGGGCGCCAAGCAAAATTTTGCCACACTCTACAGGTCGCAATTATGCACCGATTGCTTTCAAACTTGGCCAAAAAAGCGAAAAGGTCAAAACTTAGGTTAAGTTCGTGAATGAGAGGAATTCATCCATGGGGGCGGCGGTTTTTCTAAAATCAGTTTTTTGGCCATAACTTTTTTATATGGAAAATTTTTGAACCGTTTTACATTTTTATCATTCCGAGTAAGAATATTATACTTAAACTTTTTATAGATTGTAACTTTTTTGATGCAACCCTTAAATAGGCGAGGGGGTTGAAAATTCTAAAATTTTTGCAAAAAAAAAACATACCCGAAACGGCAAACATTTTCAGCGTCGCAAATATTTTTTTTTGAAAGCCAATTGTTTACTCTACACTTGTTTTGTTTAAAGTTCAGCGATAAAACTTAGAGTTTTCGAAATGAAAAAATTTAACTAAAAAATTTAGGCCGTTTCCATGCTTCTTGTCTTTCCACTCTTATGAGAGGATTTAAAAAGGGTAAACTTTCCGTAAAAGGAGAACAATTTCGTTTTTTTTTTTTTTTATAGGTAGTACACATCTATGCAAATTTTCAATAGTCGGATGCCCACGATTTACGAGATCGTTTTTCTATTTAAAGTTTCTATACTAATTGGAAAAAAGGACGCCATTTGCCATGGTGGTCAAAGTTGACATTTCACGTTCCGTTGACAGTAGAAGTGTATTTTTTACATGTTTTTTACATAAATATAATTTCATTTCACATATTCACATACACACATGTAATAAATGTGAACAATAATTGATTGCTGATTAATAGGCAAATACATTAACATTTTTACAAAAACATAACGATTGTTTTTTTTATTAATTTTTGCGTGCCAAGGCATCTATCTGTCAGCCGTCAGCGTTAGTCATCGGATGTTGCCCTTGCAGATGGCAGTTTGAAAATAAATTGTCCTAAAAGTCTTGCTAGCTAGCACGAGGAGCGTAGGCCAAAGGCCGGCGAAGCGACGACGACATTTGTGGCAGAAAGTGGGTGTGTAATGTAAAGCGTAGCGAGCGCGTGTCATGGAGTCGTAGCTGGTTCTAATTCTTAATTTACTTACATCTCGAAAACGGTACGTTCTGTCGCAAAAATAATGAAAAATTGCCTTAATGATCACGCTGAAAAAAAGAATATAAATTTACAAATGTAAATATTGGTGAATAAGGACCGACCGAAGGTTCGGTTTCGGTTTCGGTTTCGGCTAGTTTCGGCCAAAAAATCTAGTTTCGGCCACAGTTTCGGTTTCGGCCAATAATTGGCCGAACCTTCGGCCCCGCCGAAACTAGGTGTTCGTGAATTGTCACGCATCATTCGGCTTACTTTGAGTGAGTGAACGTGATTGCCAATTGTGTTTGCTAGCCAGCATGATCTTGATGATTTGAGGTTGTGGTTTTTCTCGCGCAAACATTATTAGGTAAATATTTGTTTTTACTTTTGATTAATGATGATGTATTTTATGGCATTCATTAGAGTCTTGTCCTACAGCGGAATATAAATAGGTTGTAATAATAGAATATCATTCATTAGATAAAGTCGATCCGTGAACTGAGGCGCGGCTGCAGCGCTGCAGTCGTGCTTTTTTTAATTATACGGATTAACCAAGCAGCGAGGCGGCCGCGCGGCTACAGCCGCGCGGCACTTTGCGGCAAGTTTGCAGGCGCCCTAAAAGATGTGTATTTGTTGTTTGTGATGTTTGTTGACCTGTGATGTTTGATTCAAACATTACTCTATTTGTTTGTAATTGTTGTTGGATTCAATTTTGTACCTGTATTCGAACCGCCCCGTAAATCCGATACACAACTACCTCCGGTGATTTAAATGTTACCGTGAATTACCTTCAGTCATGTCGCATTTTTCCCTTTAGTACGCCAGGTGCTTAGTCAATTCGGACCCGTAGTACAGTAGTACTGTACGTGAAAGTTTTCTAGTTATACTTCATTATTTACTTGAATTAATTTTCCTTTTAATAATGACTGCCATAGGTATGTTTACCTTAGTAGTTTTTGTATTTTAATCTGTGAGATATTATTTATTTATAATGACTGATTTCTTTCAGGTAAAAAATGACACAAAAAGAAAAGAATCCTATTTGCCATTTTTTTTAAAAAGCAGTATTTTATGAATTAAGAAATATTTTTGAAACATAGGTACTTTAATTGTTGCATTTTATTTTTTAGACGTGTTTACTGTCTATATACGCGTAAAAATACAAAAGATTTAACATGCTATAAAAATTTAAATAAGTTTCGGTTTCGGTTTCGGCCGAAACTGGGACCAAGACCGAAGGTTCGGTTTCGGTTTCGTCTGAAAATCCTGTTTCGGTCGGACACTATTGGTGAATCCTTCTTCGAAATCTAGCTACTCCTGCGGCTTTCCGAAGGGATTTTTTTTCATTACATCAATTCGTAACGTTATAGTCGGGTTTTCTGACATGGTACCCCGTGTATGGTACCGATTTTAAAGACGTTTTCACGTCAAAAGTGTTACGTCGACTCCGAGTAACATTGGACAAGGACAGGGAAATGATGATAGGGGCAAAATAAGCACTTGTATTCTTGTATGAATGTTAGTTATCTTGGTTGTTTCCCTACAGACGCGTGATCTGGCAGGGAGGCTGGGCGACGGCGCTGTGCGTGTGGGGCGGCTGGGCGTACTTCTCGGGCGCGGGCGGCGCCATGCGTGTGGCGCTCACCCGGCGCGACGCGCCCGCCGCGCCCGTGCCGCACGTGCCGCGCCTGGTGGCCGCGCGCGCCGTGCACAAGGTACCTGAGTGTAGTGTGTGCACGTGTGCACGTGTGGGGCCGGTGTGCTGGCCGGCAGTAGTGTGACGTCCGTGTGTATGTGCAGGTGGCGCGCACGCACGTGTGCTGGCGGGGCGGGTCGTGCGGGGGCGCGCCGGGGGCGTGCGGGGGGGGCGGGGCGTGCGGCTGCGCGCTGCGCTGCGGGCTGCCTGCTCCGTGCCACCCGCAGCGCTTCCTGTGCGACCCCGCCGCGCCCGAGCCGCGCTGCATCCCACACCACTGGAAGTTAGTACACACACTGTTCTTTAAGATCTTCATGAGAGAACAAGTTACATTTAATTAAAAATTGGAAACCCCCGACACATAGGTTATTTACCCAATAATGTACATTATTTTACTAGTCAAGCCCTTTCATTTGATACCCAATTACCCATATTGAGGGAGTTGTGAAAAAAATGTAATTTATCATTTTGTGGTGGTGGACATCTTGGATTTGAAATTTATCATAGTGTGTAGTATTCTACTTGTCAATCCTTTTCATTTGATAACCATATTGAGGGAGTTGTTGAATAAATTTGTAATCCGCCATTTTGTGGCGGCAGCCATCTTGGACTGGTTTTTATCAAACATAGCTAAGAACACTCCCGACTAATGTACCTTTGAACAAAACAAAACTACGATGCTACAGACACACACACAGACACGTTAAACTTATAACAACCCCCGCGTCATTTTTGCGTTGGGGGTTAAAAAGAGCGAAACTATAACTAATCTTTCGGGGAAAACTTGCGTGATGTTGTGTGATGTCTATTTGACGTAAACATCGTTGTGACAGATGCGACGGGCAAAAGGACTGCGAGAACGGCGCAGACGAAGCGGAGTGCGGCGCGTGCGCGGCCGGACTGCGCTGTGCCGACGGAGCCTGCGCCGCCGCGCTCGGCGCCTGCGACCTCGGCGCCTACTGCGAGCGGGCGCCGCTACCTGACGCCTTCCGGTACGTGCTGCCCGTGCTGCCCGTGTTGCCGGCTGAACATGTCACAGATACTGACTGCCATATCAACGATCGGTCGCTGTTAACTGACAAAAACAAAAAGTTTTCAAGTTTCGTTTTGTCGGTAGATGCGACGAACGCCTCTGTCTCGCGCCACGACTTCTATGCGACGGTCACCACCACTGCGAAGATGGATCCGACGAATCCGCAGCCACGTGCGGCTTCGCGGGGGCCAAAGAACCTGCTGCACCCGGCACCAGGCGATCTAACGCCTTCGTGGTGTGCGGCTGCATCGCGGGCGCTGCGGGCGCGCTGGGCGCGGCCTGGGCCGCACTGCGCCGCCTGCGCCGCGCCGGCCGCGCCCCCGCCGCGAGGCCCCGCCCCCTGCAGCCTGCCCCACCGCCCGCCTCCCGCCAGTTCGTGCCGCTACATAAACGTGACATCACGGCTCTTCCCGCCCTCACCACCACTTACACCGAGTGAGTATATTTACGTTCTTATGTTTACAGACATGAAGACGAAGAATTGCTTTAAAATGAGTTTTCTGAATTCCCAAAGTTAAATTTGCAAAAAAAAATGAATGTATGTAATTGTGGTCGCAGTACATTGGACAGCAACTGCGCGCGCTACCCGCGGCCCACCGCCAACCCGCCGCCGAGCCCCGCGACGGGCTCGGACGGCGGCGAGGCGGCCCCGCGCCGGCGCGCCTACCGACACTACCGCGCCTGCAACCGCCCGCCCCCCCCCACCCCCGCCTCCACCGACGCCTGCGAGTCCGAGCCCGAGCCCGCCGCCCGCGCGCCGCCCCCCTCCCCCGCGCCGCGCATCTACTGACGCGTGACGTCACATGTACTCTCACTCGCTGAGCCTACTGTACGACTGCCTCCGGAGCTGTCACACTCTAGAATGTGCTAGCACTAGCACTGGTGCACCCGTCACATTAACACGAGTGACACCGGCCACCTAAGCAATGAAACAAAAAAACAATGGCAGCTTTTCAAAAAATCCGTAAACGCCTATTGTATATTGAACATGACTTTTCATGCCGATAGCCTAGCTGTTTATATTAATATTGCTGTATGTACACATTAATACAGTTGTTTCACATTACAATTTTATACGCATCAGACGTCATGTCATTTTTTATAGTTACTCCACGTTTACAACAAAATATAAAACATGTAGTCTGTATGTTGTCTATTATGTTCACGTATTGTTTGCACCTAAAATCATGTTTAAATCTGGTTACAAACAATACTTGCAGAAAAAATAAGAACAAAATAGGAAACAATATTCATGTCTGAAACTACGCCAATATAAGTTTGGCAGTACTTATCACTTTTTTTTATAAAACTTGTCGAAAAGAAATATGGCAACTTGCAATATCAAGCTGTGATACTTGTTATCGACAAGTTTAAAACAAATGTTCAGTGTAAAAGCTGGGTGCACAGTTTATACTGATTTAGTTTTCTAGTCTCAACATATTCTTAATAAAGGCTATTTAGAAATAATTCAGAATAAATATAAAACGCACAATTTATGCGCGATTGACGCTGGGTGTCTACCTCCACCGCTTATTAAAAAAAATCTTTCTTCAGTGCGGGTAAGAGAGCAATTCGTTCTACGTAGCACCATCTCTTTCCCACACTAAAGTGGTATTAAAATATTACTGTTTTAAGCGGTGCTGGAAGACGCCTGATCTGGATGTTTAGTTATTAAAGTGTGAAATAACTACTTGGTGCTATTTCACTGTTCGTGCCTCAATAGTCGTTATAAGTATAAAATCTCTATTATTTGTATTATATTATAGTATAATTAAACGAAATAAGTTGAGGAGAATCGCATAAAGAACTTGTGTTGGTAGAGATTACATTAAGAAAGTACATAGTAAGTGGTCTAAAGGGGGTGATTCCACTCGTCAGGTTTCCCTATTTAAACTGTATTCGATTCGTGGGAAAAATTGTAGACAGTATGAGCAATCTCACCCTTAACTATGAACGCACCTGTATAAACACAAAATAACAATAAAAAATATAACAAAAAACGCGAATTTTTTTTTTTGTTTTGCTATTTTTAATATTTCCTGTCGTTTTGAGTTCGATGATCGAATTTATGGGTTTCGATTCCAGACGACTTAAAATTGACAGTGTCTGTATACTACGTTCAGCCAGATAAATGAAAAATTAAATATATAGTTAATCTGAATGGACACTATTGCATAGGGCTGAGAAAAAAAATACTCTACTAATTTATTATAGTCAATTGTCTAAGCTATTAGTTTTAAAGACTACACAATCACGCATTCACTGTTGCTCTTAAAATATAGATTTTTATGCGTTTCTCCGTATATTGTAAATACTATTGTAAACAAGTTTCTAATTAGTTATTATACATATAAAAATTAACTATATATAAATATATATTACTATTAGTAGGTTACCTTGTACCTACTGACGTATGTTCTTTGTTAACGCGCTTAGTAAAATTTTGTCGTTATCAAACTACTTACTTAGTTAAATGTTGAAATTGATAAAATACAAACATAGGTCAAGTTTCTGTTAACTAGTGAATACGACGGAATCCCAAATATACTATGACTACCTGTAGTAGGCGGCTATTTTTTGTCCCACTAATGCTAATGTCTTGTTAAAAGTTACATTGACCCGTTGTTAATTAAAATGCATAGCAATTATTTTTTTCAAATATAACGATAACGTAAATTTTACTTTACACACCTGTTCCTACAAAGCAGTTCGACTTTATAGAACGTTAGCTCTTTCACTCATTCCTTTGAGCCACGTTTGTAGCCGACCTTAAAGACCGGGAAATCCGGATACAGCTAAATATCAGTATTTTACATGGAGCGACTGTATATCTAAACTCCATAACCCAGTCATACCAGTGTGATAGCCTCATTCTAAACCTTGATCGTGACATATTTACGCCCCGTAAGTGTTCTTACTAAGCTGACTTCAGTATCATTAAGGGTAGCTCGGGTAATTTACATTTTCTTACGTTTTTTTTTCACTTTTCAGGTCAGTGTCATATGTTTAAGCCTTAAACATATGACATTGACCTGAAAAGTGAAAAAAAACAACCTTACAAATTAACAACCTTAAAATACAACCTTAAACTTTAAGGTTGTATTGATGATTATAATTCTGTAACTACATAGGTGTTTCAGCCGTGAATCGTATTTAAATCAACAAACAAATTAGCACTGGCCTGCAAATTACAAAAAATGTAAGAAAATTTGAATTTCGCGGGCTACCCTGACGCTTTTACCTTCATACATATCGTTGATTCTGCTGTGCGCTGTAAACTATTTCAGTTTAGAACTTGGATATTTTTCTTGAAGATGAAGCAAAAAAGGGATGACTTGAAAACAGACAAATTCAGTTTCAATTGTCCTTCAATTTAGTACGTAATAATGATAGGAATTAAAATAAAATCTAAAACACTATGACGTCTAAGATTTAAACTAGTTAGGCAGCTCTGAGACGTTACATGCGTTTTCAAACCACCCCTTACTGCATGGACTTTTGCATCTTTGTGGAAAAAATATATGTTGTATTTTTGAGTATAAGGAACCCATAAAAAATTGTGAAAAAAAAAATAGCCCCCCTTTTAATATTATTATTAACGAAAAAAGAAATGTGCTTAAATGGTACGGTATGCATTACATTCAATAATATTATTTATACCAAATATGGGACGACATGCAACAGACAGGATCGTAGCAAGTAGAAAGATGTGGTCTCTATCTGTTTTCTAGCAGAGAAGTGTGTTTTCAAATCAAAATGTGTTGGGCGGACGGAAAAGTACAGTACCAAGGAACTGTTGTAAGTCTGTCAGGCAAAAGTGCTGAATGAAAGAATAAGTGCAGTAGATGAGGAAAGAAATAAGATATAAAGGGTCAGGTCTTTTACTTGTAGTGCATTGATGAAATAAAGCTTGGAACATTCCAATCAACCAAACAAATACGTAACCTATTGCTGCTGAAATAAATTCAAGTGTAGAAAACATAATATCTGTAAAGTTTATACAACATGTAACGGAAATGGGGCATCAACCCACTTTCTTCACCTCCTTGAGGGTTGATACATTCACTTCTTAATGGGCTGATATCCCATTTCCGTTACACCTTGTATTATTGCATATCGTGTCATATATGAACAATAGCAAATTCACCGCTATCTGCATATGGTCCCATAAATGAACATTACAATTATGTCAACTCTTCATGAGATCCCAAATATGCACACAACAATATTGCAGTATACATTTTCAGTCTTTATGGATTTAGGGTAGTTTTTTCAATCTAGAGCCTCATATAAGATAGTTTTATTCGAATAAAATTATGCAAGCCTAAAATATTCACAGGATTTCGAGAAATTTGGGTCCAAATACAGAGCTATTCAGCGTCTGTGTCCGTTCAAGTTCAAACTGACTTCAAACATTTTTTATGAAGACTGCCAACATTTCTGCGTCACTAAACGTCAAAGTATACATCTAGTCTATGATCTTTAGTGTTGCCAGCATTCAAACTTGAATAAAATTTGAATTTGAGAACGAAAACTTTGGTGTGCAAATATGGTATGCAATGCGGTAAGGGGTTAAAAAAAAAACATGAAATAATTTTCGTTTACTTGACAAAAGAAAGAATCAGCTCTATTGTTGAATAGCATAACTTGAGTTTCTTAAATCGTGCAATTCGTTTAGCCCATTGATTTTTAAACAATACAAGTCACCGAGATACACGATATATTTTGATGTTACTAATTTTACAACTAATTAATACAGTCGGGGAATGAAAATGTTAAGAACCATATGAAAAGTTCTTGGGTCGTGCATGAGATTTATGTTACATATTTAACTCACTAAAGCCAATAAAAAAATGGTTGTATCTGTAAAGATAATAAGTACTCATATTTGAGAATGAGATTCAGAAAATGAAACTAACTAACTTACTTAAAATCAACATCGTACTCGCAAAAAATGTTCATCTGTTCCATTCAAACGCTGGTTATATGAAAAAAGTTGTTTAGTTTGATGGTCTGAATCACACGCACCTTTTAATGTGACTACACATTACTGGCACACGCTGTAAAGTCTGTAGCTACCTAACAAAGATATTTCAGTATACCAAACACAAAAATAAGTTTGATGAATAAAAACAGAAGAACACCCCTAACAGTTAAAATTTAAAATAATTTATAAAAAGAAAATTATTTGTGATTATTTGCAGTTGCCATTTTTATTTGCATTTATACTATATTATGTAAAAAAAGCTTGATTAGTTAATTATATTTCGATTCTTATTAAAACTAAAACTGACTGATTGTGAGATTTTTGTAATAAACTTTTGTACCTGTTATAACTTTGTTTTTTCTTTTCTATACTGTTATTCCTGTCCATTGCGATGTTTTTTTAAAATTTTATGCTGAAGCAGAAAAATGTGAGTAAGTAACAGTTTTTTCTTCTTGTTTTGATCATTGAATCGAAAGCAAAAAGTTTTATAGAGTGATGTGAAAAAGTCATCATTTTCAGATTTGAAACGAACATTTCGCCATCTCAAACAAACCCCAAGTAAAGTAGAGACAACGCTTTACGACCGCAAAGTGCGAGCCTCAGCGGCCAGGGGAAGACGACAAAACAAGTAAACGGGGTGAGCCTATGATAACATTCATTAGTTGTAAAAACCGACTTCAAAAACAAAAACGTGAAAAATTACTTTCGCTTTAGAAGTCGGTGACTTTCGTTTGTTCGGTTATTTTTTGTTGGAATGACCATTTAATCCCTAGGGAGTAAAAAGTAATTTAAAAATGGAACAATCTTTTACTCTGAAACATAGTCACAAAAGAGTAACTTATCAAAGGTTTTATTTAAATTTCGCAAATAGAAAGCGGTTTATTGAAAAAAAAAAACCAAATGAACTCTTCAACGCGAGAAAAATTATTGTTGTTTGTGTTGTTTGTTTGTGTGATTTTGAAAAGTATGTGCAATGCCTCTGTTGCTAGCCGCTGCAGTAATGTAGGTACTAATTATCTGTGGAGTGTGGATCATCTTCATTGCGAAAATGTTGAGAGTTTGTGTTGTGTTTTAAATTGTTAATCTGTGACTGACCTGATAGAAGAAAAAACTGACCGCTCAGTTCAGAATTTTTGTCGAGTGTAAATTTGTTCGGTTTCAAATGACTATTTTTCTCGCATTCGAAGTGAAAAGTACAGTTTGCACCTCGAGACTAAACGCCAATTTAATATATACAGTATGTTAGTTTAAACGAGGGACTTATTCAAACCGGCAAAAGTCCATACTTACATGATACTAATAAACATATGAACAAAAAGAAAACACTAATACATAACAGATAGATCCATACCAAAAACTTCGCCTAAGTTTCGCAACGTGTGCGCCATGCGCTTATCGCAGAACATGTGTGCGGGTCAATGACCTTTCTAGGTATAATCCATTTTCCCTTCATACTTTAAATTCGGCTTTAGACAGGCAAATATCTAGGTAACTAGGTACTGACCGAACGTTCGCAGTCGTTGATTGACACCTAGCATAATAATTAACGGTTCCTCGCACAATATCACTAGATAACACTTAAGCACGAACCATAATTTATTCATATTCTTCACTGGAATGATGATATTTTTGGTTATTCAAGGACACTCTTAATATCGCGAAGTAAGCGGGGTTGTTTGTTAAATGCGATACGCGGAAACGCAATATTAGACATGCGGAAGTAACGGCGCTCGCGCATACACCGAGGTCAGGTCAGCGTGGGGTGGTGCGGGGGTGTGCCCTGTCGGCTGTCGGTGCATCGGCGACAATACCTACAAAGGAAAGGGGCGGAGTTTGCGCACGGAGCTCAGGACCAGCACATGTTTCGCCGCGTGACACCTACTTGCGCGCTCAGTGTCCATGAGTAATGTATTTAATTAGACAATTATGTCAAAAATTAAGGTTATAGGTTTTTTACATATTTGGATTGAGAATCGAATACTGAATACCTTCCTTCAATATGTCCCTCGTTTAACCTAACACGCTGTATAATGGCTTCGTTTAGTCCCTCGTTATAAAATATACTATTTTAATTTCTTTCATGAGACAGACAAACTCAAACAGCCAGTGAATATACTATTATCTGTGGAGTGTGGACCATATTTCATCATTGCAAAAATGTTGCGAATTTTAGTTCCAAGGTTTTTCCGCAAAGAAGGTGGCGCCATGTGTTTTAAATTGTTAATCTGTGACTGGTTTAGAAGATTGTGAAAATTTCAGAATTTTGGTCGAGTATCGGTTTTTAAATAAATTTATTAGGAATTTCCAGTGACAGTGAAGAGTTTGAGGCCGAGCAAAGAGCAAAAGGCATAATAGATAATCTTCTGCCGCCAAAATCACGTAAGATTTACCTAAAACCAAATGTTACAACATGGACAGTAAGAAACAAATGTTTTTGTACTAAATTGACTATTTTTCTCGCACTCAAAGTGAAAAGTACAGTTTGCACCTCGAGACTAAACGCCAACTTAATATACCCTCGGTTTCATTGACTCCCTCGCACGCTCGGGAGTCAAACCACCTCTGGTATATTATGGCTCCGTTTAGTCCCTCGATATAAAATGTACTATAATATCTACCTGTATCTAGCTATTCCCCCAACTAGTGTAGAAGCAGAGAGAGTTTTTCGTACGACGTTTACTTTTGTAATTAAATAAAGCAATAAAATTACGAGTACATGACCTTTGTCTTGTCCATGTTCATTTTTAGACCCACTCTTTCGGAAGCTCTACTGAGGTCATCGAGCATTGTACTGAGGTTCTCCATGGACTCAGCCATGACCACTATATCGTCGGCAAACCGAAGGTGAGTGATGTACTCGCCATTGACGTTGATGTCTAGCCCTCTCCAGTCCAGAACCTTGAAGATATCCTCCAGTGCAGCGGTGAACAGTTTCGGAGATATGACGTCTCCCTGTCCTACACCCCGCAGCAGAAGGATAGGTTCCGAGGCTTGGTCCTGAAGTCGGACTGACATGGTGGCGTTTTTGTACAAACACTTGAACACCTCGATGTACCGTTAGTCAATTTGGCACCGTTGGAGAGACTGCAGTACAACCCAGGTCTCGATCGAATCGAAGGCTTTCTCGTAGTCCACAAACGCTAAACAGAGAGGCAAGTTGCACTCTTCGGTCTTCTGTATAACCTGCCGAAGCATATGTACGAGTATGTGGTCCACGGTGCTAAAGCCTTTTCGGAAACCGGCTTGTTCGGGTGGCTGGAAATCGTCCAACCTGCGCGCGAGACGATTCGTGATGACTCTTGAAAACAACTTGTAGACATGGCTTAGAAGTGAGATGGGCCTGTAATTCTTTAACCGGGCATTGTCAACCTTCTTGAAGAAGAGCACCACCACCATGCCTGTGGCGTTTTCCCCTCGAGTACGTTACCGTGACAGCAAAGTGAAGGCGTTTATTCAACTACCCTCACTCATCTTCATTGTTAATTAGGGCCGGTTCACACTAGGACAGCACACTACACTAACAGTGTCCGTATATTGAGGCGATTTCACTTGACGAGTACACTTAGTGATCACTGGATTCCACGCTGAAGAGAGTTTGAAGCCGTCTTCGCGATTGAAATTAGGGTACTTCTTGATCTCAATCGCTTCCCGAACCATTCCCTTATAATAGAGCTTCTCATGGGCAAGGATTTTTGGGTTGTGTAACTCCATCCAGTGGTTGGGTCCTGAGTCTATCACATGCTCCGCTATAGCAGACTTGTTTGTTTGTCGATTTTTGACCGCTGCTATGTGTTCTTCGTGAGGGTAGTTGAATAAACGCCTTCACTTTGCTATCGCGGTACCTCCAATACTTCAGTCTCCCCGCGACCACGGCTGGTGCAAACGTCGGGATTAAATTAAAGGTAAATTCGCGATAAATACCCGTATGTCATATGTTTTATAATGTGTTCTGATCGTGAAAGTTTAAAATAGACAAGTTGTCTGTCAATCACTAAAAAAGTGGGTTTATAACGTTCCGTGACACGTTGATTGTTTAAACCATGTATGCGATTTTAGTGTAAACCTTTAAAAATGCTCACAGTTGAATAATATTTATTTTTATATTCTTTCTGATTCTATAATAATTATAGCAGATATGATCACCAACGGGTAGGTACCGTGCTTTTTTTAGTAAACTGAAAAAACGCCCCTATTCACGTAAGTATTTGCTGTCAAATGACATTGACCACAACAGGAATGATTTGACTCGCAAAAAAATATCATAACATAGCTTATTTATTATGATTTTAAGATTCCGTTTTCATTTCTACGTAATATTTCGTTTAATACCATAGTAAAATGGTTACTTTTTTTTGGTGTTATTATGAATAATGAATGCAACGACCAGGTGGGCCCAAAAAAAACTATCTCCTTTGATTATTCGAATAAGTCAAAACGAGTATTTTAATGAATACAAGTTGTTACTCCATAACAGACAATTGCAAAAGAAAAGTGCATTATTGAAATTTAACGTCTTTCTGGATGAACATAAAATTCTGCGACTTCGAGGTCGATTACAAAACTCGGATTTACCATACGAAAAGAAATGTCCAATTTTTTTACAATCGAATCATCATTTTACAAAGTTACTGTTTGAGTATGAACGTCCTATGACATCTCTGAAGACACCTGAATACCATAACCATTCCACCAGCTCCTTATCGAGATTCCAACGTGTTGAGCAACTTCGACAACATTTTTGGAGCAGATGGAGCAAGGAATACATTTCGGAGCTCCAACTCAGAACGAAATGGCGCACATCTAGGGGCTCCTTGAAGCTGAACTCTCTGGTACTTCTGAAAGAAGATAATATGCCACCTCTGAGGTGGAAAATGGGCCGGATTATAGCTACCTATCCTGGTCCCGATGGCGTCACCAGAGTCGCAGATGTGAAAACCTCCAATGGACTGCTCCGGCGATCATTCAGTAAGATTTGTCCACTGCCCATATACCCTGAGTCTGACCATTCGGGTTGTTTGCGCGGAACGCATTATAAACTCGTTTTAGTGTGTCTATGTTTATGTTCTTTTCTTTTTAGCTATGATATAAGTGATTTTTCCTCTGTTTTTTTGAAAGTTTGACATTACAAACAATTATTGATGAGAAAAGTGGTTTTTATTTAAAACACCTGATGAAATCCCGAACAAAGATCTACAAATGACTGCCGTGACCAACGGCTTAAGAGCGCGTATCCAAAATTTGGCAACGTCGCAAATAGCTGTCAAATATTTACCTATTTAAAAAAAATTGTCTAGCTAGAATACTAATAGTAAATTGCAATAAAAACACTGAATTTGATGTTGTAACCGTTTCAGGTAGAGAAAAGGCAATTAGAAAGTGTCCAAATAGTTTTTTCTCATCTAAAACTGATTATTCGGTATCAATTATTGTTGTATTTTAGTTCTCTGTGTAGCCACATTTCTCATTTCCATAGTCATATTGCGAAATTAATTTTAGCAGGTAAATATTTGACAGATATTTGCGAGGATGCAGCCAACTTTCTGAATGCGCCCTCTGAACGTGCTTTACGAGCCTAGTGCAAAAAGAAACATTTAACTTTTTATTTTGCGTTTTTCTAATAAAGTATGTACTTCATTAAATTCTCTAGTTTTGAAATGGTCTCGAAAGTCTCGTCTTTCTCTTCGACACCACTGCGAATCTCGGTTTTTAGGGTTCCGTTGCCAAATGGCAAAAAACGGAACCCTTATAGATTCGTCATGTCTGTCTGTATGTCTGTCTGTCCGTCCGTATGTCACAGCCACTTTATTCCGAAACCATAAGAACTATGTTGTTGAAACTTGGTAAGTAAATGTGTTCTGTGAACCGCATTATGTTTTTACACATATAGAAAAAAAAAATACAAAAAAGTTTTGGGGTTCCCCATACTTTGAACTAAAACTTTTTTTTTTTTCATCAAACCCATACGTGTGGGGTATCTATGGATACACTACCATGTAAACTTCCACCGAAAATTGGTTCGAACGAGATCTAGTAAGTACCTAGTTTTTTTTTTTAAACATATAAAAACGGGTATTTATCGCGAATTTAACTTTAATTTAAGCAAATTAAAGGTAAATTCGCGATAAATACCCGTTTTTATATGTTTTATGATGTGTTCTGATCGTGAAAGTTTAAAAATGACAGTTTTTTTTTAATACGTCATATATCGTAAAATCGTAACTTTTATATTATGTTACTTGCTGCTACGGAACCCTTCATGGGCGAGTCCGACTCGCACTTGGCCGCTTTTTTTTATTCCCGGGACTCACTAAAACATCGAGACTGAGGGCCCTAGTTGTAGTAGTTTAACATTTTAAAACTTGAGGACATACTGACGCTGTGCGTCCCTCGTAAGGTTTTGTGGTGTGCCCTTTTTTTTCGGATGGGAAATCATCCCACTCTGGGCAGAGCGGGAGAGTGTCAGAGTTTTACTGACTAAAAACCATCCATGTTTCTTCCTCGCCCTTTACGGTCCGGGGCCGCGGTATCTCTTTCGAACAGTCCCGCAGCCCCGGCAGGCTTCGGACCTTGCGGGCCCCTTCCTTTATGCTGACATCTCTTTGAGGCGAGCGTGCAACACAAACGCGCCGTCGACACGGCCTGTCGTCAAAAGACGGACCCCTAGTAGCAATTGCCGTTGGCTTCCTTATGCCAACAGTTGGGAATGTATTGGCAGACGGTTAGTTGTTCCGCCAACCTAAACTTAAAATAGGCCCATTGTCATAAACATGCACTATTTGCCCAACGAATAGCCAACAAAGGGCCTTCTGTTACTATTCCTACTGTTGGGTGATTTTTGCAGGGATTTCAGTTATTATAACACCATTGGGCCAACTAACGACGGGCCTGCTGCATCTATTCCTACTGTTGGGAGATTTTTGTAGGGATTTAAATTACTAAAACAACATTGGGCCAACTAACGACGGGCCTGCTGCTTCTATTCCTACTGTTGGGAGTTTTTTGTAGGGATTTAAGTTATGATAACAACTTACATCGGTCCAACTTAAACCTTTCAATGGGCCTGTTAGGGATGATACGTATATACTGGTACACCCAGTATGAGCTTACTAGTACTCTCTTAACTCTTAGTAACTCTTAGATTTACGAAACATATTTTTTATATTTTTGTTTATATTTGAGATATAAGGTTTATATTGTAAACAAAGTGCAAAATTGAAAATTAAGGATAATTTAAGAAGGACATTCCGTCACTAAATGTCCTTGGTGGGCGGTATGTTCATGCCGAAACCGTAATGATAATATCATAAAGGTTCAAAAGTTGTACCCCAACCTCGATAGATGGCGTTGTAGTCCAATTAGAAGTCGCTATCGTTGTGTTACCACGATTTGGTTGGGTTCGAGTGAATTTTAGTAAATATATCAGCAGCTTGGGCGCCGGACAAACACGAGTGGCGTACGGCGTATGGCGGTGGCGCCGAGTAAGTGGCGCCGCTACTTGCTACTGCCTCGCCCCCCGCGTACCCGCACACGCGCCAGCGCCATACGCCACTTGTATATGACCCGCGCCTTAGATCAGAAAGCAATTTGGTTTTACTTCAACCCTATTAGTGTTCACACAAGGTTATTAGTTCAACACTACTTGCTGGGTAGTACACATTGGTAGTAGTTGGTTGGTTGGTGGTAGGCAAATCCACGTTGGCCCCATCGCAAGTTGGGCCTTCGTAGGCAAATCCACGTAGGCCATCAGTTTTGGGCCCAACCCGCAAACTGCCCGCCAATTGTATGCATTTGCCAACTAACCAGAGGTATGTGGCCCAACTAAATGCCAACAAAAAATGCTACTAGGGACGGCGAGCTGGCCCATAGCTCACCATCCACAGGCCCGCGTCTACGGTGGCCGGTAGCCACCACGTGGCCCCCGACGCCTGGTGCGTCTCCTGCGGCGGCTAGGGCGAGAGGCTCTCTCCCTCTCGCGTTCCGCCACCTCCTTCGCTAGCATGACTGCTTCGCAGAAGGAGGTGACGGCTTCCTATTTCGTCTCGCTCCGGGACCATTGATTGAACCAGGGCCGGACGCGAGAGGTCGCCGCCAGCGATCGCCGCTACGAGGTCACGGGCGTTGCTCCGCCCACGTGTGCAGACCTCCGCCGTGTTTGTGGTGTGCCCTGAAAGAAAAAAGCGAAATGGGCAAGTATGTATTTGCAGTTGATCCAAACGATGCATATTGAATGAATGAATGAATGAATGTATGAATGATGCATTTATTTGCAAGAATATAGGTAGTTCACATAAGTTCTTAATATCTAAGGGTTTCACTATATTCGGCATTTCGGCCATACAAATATTAAAGTTTTATGTCTTGGTATACTAATAGCATGCAATACACATTTATAAATTGGCAGTTACATAAAATACTCATCATAGTTAAAATTAAAGTTACAACCAATCAATAAAATTAAATATAATTAGATTCATTTCAAACTAGCTGTTGCCCGCGACTTCGTCCGCGTGAACCACCTTTGTCACCTAGGGGTATAAAAGTAGCCTACGATTTATTTTCTAACCTACCGAATAGACACAATTTTTTATTTTATTTTTAAAGATGATTATGATGGTGATTTATTTATTTATTCAACTATGATGATGTTATGTTGACTCTACAGGGTAAACCTTAGCGGTTTGGGCTATGCATTGATTTTTGGACTTTGTCACCCCATTTCCCCCTCTTAGGGGTTGAATTTTGAAAAAACCTAAAACCCGTTTCCACTCTTTTTTCAATTGGAGTACTACTGCGAAGTTTCGAATGAAATAGTCTAACTAATCTGGTTTCCCCATACAAACTTTGGAGCCCCGTTTCACCCCGTTAGAGGGTGAATTTTGAAAAATCCTTTCTTAATGCACCCCTAGACCACATAAGGAACCTTCTTGCCAAATTTGGAATCTGTAGACCCAGCGGTTTGGGCTGTGCGTTGATATATCACCCAGTCAGTCATAAAGATTCACAGCTCCTCCCCCGTAGGTGATAGCGTGATAATATGTAGCCTATATTATGTTGACCCGACCTCTTAGTAATATTCATGCAAAATTTGAAGTAAATCCATCCAGTACTTTTTGAGTTTAGCCCGGACATACATACAGACAAACAGACAAAAATTCTAAAAACTTTATTTTTGGCTTCGACATCGATTGTAGATCACGCCCCAAGTATTCTTTTTAAAATTTTTTCAATGTACAGTTTTGACTTTCCTACGATTTTATTATATTGTTACGAGCTGGGTACCTATGAGATAAATTAATTACCACCGATTAAACAACACAATAACTTTATTAATCACAAAACAATTTAAACTTAATCACAAGTACACTACAATGCACTACTATTCACTATTCACTTAGATATCGCACTTCAAGTTCACTTCGATTCGCTTCGATGGTAGCCAAAACAAGACTGAGTGTCGCGGCCCTGAGCGGTCTATTTATACTCGCCCACAGACACACCAGAATAACCTCGAATATTCTAGAGGGTCATAGAAAACACTAACAAAAGAGTAGGTAGGTAGGTAGGTAATTATTATTACTAGCTACTTGTACAACACAAACAAAAGCCCTAGGCGTACGGTCGAAATTCTAATGTCTTTTTATAAAGAGGTCGCGAGTTTGTAGGTACCTACCCAACTTTGAAAGTAATAATAATAGAAAACACTCGAAATTTCAACGTACACATACTGTAATCACGTGCTTTCTCGAATGTTCTAGTAGGTCCGATGTAACACTGCCCCTTCCTTAGACATGCTCGTCCCGAGCATCATTAGTTCCGTAGTATCGCGCCAACCGGTCTACATGCACAATTTTTGAGCGCACCTCGTGGACCCTTCTGTATTCGGTAGGTGACATCGTTGATCCTAGTCACGACTCGGTATGGTCCATCCCATTTTGCTTGTAACTTCGGAGACTTCCCCTTGCTCCGCACTGGGTTATGCAACCACACCAGTGAACCCTCGTCGAAACCCCTACCGTTTGCTTTCCGGTCATAACGGGTCTTCATCTTCTCAGACATCTGTTGGCCGGATTGTCGGATATGCTCATAAACATCGTTCAACTTATTACGCAAGTCATTCGCGTAATCTGTAACACTACGTGGAGCATCAGGGGGAGTTCCAGTGATTAAATCAGCAGGTAACCGTAATTCCCTTCCAAAGTTCGCGAAGGCTGGTGTCACAGTCGTACTTTCGTGGACTGCACTTCGGTAAGACAGAAGAAACGGCTGTATGTGCTCGTCCCAATCCCTTTGCCGGCTTTCCACAACTTTCGCCAGATATCTCTCCAACGTTTGGTTGAATCGTTCCACCATTCCATCGGATTGTGGGTGGTAAGAGGTGGTTCTGGTTTTATGGGTACCCATCAATCGACAAGTCTCTTGAAATACTTGCGATTCAAAATTCCTTCCTTGATCGCTGTGTATTTCTAAGGGTACTCCAAAACGACAGAAGACTTCTTGAACTAATTTATCTGCGACAGTTGTTGCTTCTTGGTTAGGAATGGCGAAGATTTCCGGCCACTTTGTGAAGTAATCCATGACCACCAGGAAGTACCTGTTTCCACTCTCACTTACTGGAAATGGTCCCGCAAGGTCTAGTGCTATCCGTTCCCAAGGGGCTCCAACGTTGTACACTTTTAATGCACCTCTGCTGCGTGTACAGGGTCCTTTCACGACCGCACAACTGGTACATTTACGGCACCAGTCCTCCACATCATCTCGACAGTGGATCCAGTAGAAGCGTTCTCGAATTTTAGTAGAGTCCTTTTTACCCCCATATGTCCTCCAGAACATCCATCATGGTAGAGCCGTAGAATATCCGGTACCTTGGCTTTAGGGACAACCATTTGTAGATGACAACTGTCCCCTCTAGCGTTTTCCCATTTACGGCACAAGACTCCATTCTGGATCACCAAGCTATTCCATTGCGCCCAATAACTCTTCGTGATGGAACTCATCGCAGCCACATCACTCCACTTGGGTTTAGGAACACCAGCTTTGATCCACACGAAGATCGGTTTGATGTCCGAGTCATTGTGCTGAGCCTGCTGTACAGTTACCTTCCATTCATCGCTAAGATCCGTTCTTAGCATCCTCACAGGCACCACTTCCTTAGACTCCTGTCTGGAACTGTGCTTACAATCTTCGGGCAAAGGTCTTCTTGACAGTTCGTCTGTGTAGCTGTGTTTTCTCCACTGTTGCTGATTAGTCTTCTCAGTCGCTTTTCTCTGCTGAGATTGATCTTCTCTAGGTGCGCTTCGCTTTTTACAGTTCGACCGAAGGTGACCCCTTTCTCCACAAGTGTAACACCTAGGGCTGTACCGTCGCGGACGCTGGCGTTCAGGTGATGCCACAACTTGCTTTGAACAACTTAGCCGAAGATGATCCCTTTCTCTACAGCTAGGGCTGTAACCTTGCGCACGGTCGTGTACAGGTGATGCCACAATCTCCCTGACGTAGTGTGTTCGGCAATGGCGCAGGCTCCTAACAACTCAATTCCCACCGGCTTACCTTCAGAAGTTTAGAATACAACCACTCTCTACTTAACGTAATTGAAAAATTGCATAATCACTACTTCTTACAAGCATCACCAAACGCCTACTCGCATTTAATCAAAAAAAAATTACCCTTCAATAACATTTTGCTATAAAATAACCCGCAGGCGCTATCGGCTTTTTGGCAGTATAATTTCTAAGCAAAATAAACGTCATGACGTCACTAGCCAACCCGCCATATTAGGGCTCTGGTAAGCCGAAGCAAACCGAGTTATTCATAGAGAAAGTAATAGAAAATGCATGCGCGTGAGCGAGATGGAAAGAAATCGTTATCGCTCGTTGAATTTCGTAAAGAATCGGACATCATTCATGCTTGATGAATGACATTATTTTGTGCAGCCGAATTTTATCGAGTTACGACAGGGGCAGAAAAAGAAAGTATGATAGGGGAAGAACGAGATAGTATTAGTAATGGTGGATTTCGAATTTGGTTATTTATTTGGATGTTTATTTTGTTGTTCACTTTTATTGTTTTCCTATGGTAACTCTGCATTTTATTCTATTTTTTTTTGTTTTTTTTTTACCATGCCAATTTCATTATTTTTGGGGTCGCTGATAATGAAAATTAGGTCAAAATGAAAATACAAAATGACATTTTTTGGTTGTTTCTTCATGGGTGTTGTTTTCGTGGTATTTGAGGTCGCTGATAATGAAAATGAGGTCAAAATGAAAATCCAAGATGGCGCCGATGAAAAATTTCAGTTTTTTCTTCATGGGTGTCGTTTTCGAGGTTTTTGGGGTCGCTGATAATGAAAATGAGGTCAAAATGAAAATCCAAGATGGCGCCGATGAAAAATTTCAGTTTTTTCTTCATGGGTGTCGTTTTCGTGGTTTTTGGGGTCGCTGATAATAAAAAAGAGGTTAAAATGAAAATCCAAGATGGCGCCGACGATAAATTTCGGTTTTTTCTTCATGGGTGTCGTTTTCGAGGTTTTTGGGGTCGCTGATAATGAAAAAGAGGTCAAAATGAAAATCCAAGATGGCGCCGACGATAAATTTCGGTTTTTTCTTCATGGGTGTCGTTTTCGAGGTTTTTGGGGTCGCTGATAATGAAAATGAGGTCGAAATGAAAATCCAAGATGGCGCCGATGAAAAATTTCAGTTTTTTCTTCACGGGTGTCGTTTTCGTGGTTTTTGGGGTCGCTGATAATGAAAATGAGGTCAAAACAAACATCAAAAAGTCAAGTAAAAAAAAATCATTCTATTTTTTTTTTCTCGGCTTACCCTGACTCTTTTTTCACCCTTCGCCACTGGTGTTCGGTGGTCTTGCCTCACTGCCTCTACTTCCAAGGCATGGGCTAAGGCGTCCTTCAATGTCTCATGATGCCCAAGTCTCACGGCGGCTCTAACTTCTAAGTCACGTATTCCATCAACGAACGCCTGTACCAGATTTCCATCGATCAGTGCAGGGGCAGACCGGTATGCTTTTCGAACCAGCTTCTCAACTTCCAGAGCCCACTGCTGTAGGTTCTCGGCACTACTTTGAACACGGTCCTTCAACTTAGCACGGAATACGTGCTCCAGGTGCGCGTCGCCGTATCTGGACTCCAACGCCTCCAGCAGCTGCTCGTAGGTTACATCCTTGCCGAGTGCCTCGAGAATAGTCAGGGCCTGGTCTCGGAGGCCCAAGGTGAGCGCGGTCATGGCTTGTGGTTGGGTCCATCCATTCGCCTTCATGACGGCCTCAAACTGGATTCTATAGGCCGACCACGACGATGTTCCGTCGAATGGCGGAACCTTAAAACCACGCGAAGTAGGTGCAGCAACCACTGGAGCTACCGTCCCGCCTTCAACCTTTAGTTCGCCCAAAGCTTTCTTGACCCCAGCAATCTGAACCTCGGCCTCTGAGATGCGGTTCTCGTGCTGGTGGACCTGTTCTTTGATCACTTTCAGGTCCTTGCCGAAAGTTGCATGAAGATCCTTTATGAGGATCATCTGCTCGTCTTGGCGGCGGACCTGCTCCTCCTGGCGGCGGGCTTGCTCTTCTTTGTCTCGCTGCAACTGCTCTTTCAACCGCCGAGCCTGCTCCTCTTGACGGCGAGCTTGCTCCTCTTGATGGTGAGCTTGCTCTTGCAGCAGCGCCATTAAAGCTGACAAGTTTGGTGCCACTGATGCTAGAGAAACTCCGGATGGGCCAGCGACTGGCTGTGACGTAGGCTGGACACCAACCGGTGTCTGTGTCGGAGAATCCCCAAACCGCCTTTGGTCCATATCCCGCTGTCGCTGACTTCTGGCACAGCTTCTGGTACGGATACCGTCCGTGTCGTCCTTTGGTAGAATTGGCATAATTTATCTCTCACTTCTGACACCAATTTGTTACGAGCTGGGTATGAGATAAATTAATTACCACCGATTAAACAACACAATAACTTTATTAATCACAAAACAATTTAAACTTAATCACAAGTACACTACAATGCACTACTATTCACTATTCACTTAGATATCGCACTTCAAGTTCACTTCGATTCGCTTCGATGGTAGCCAAAACAAGACTGACTGTCGCGGCCCTGTGCGGTCTATTTATACTCGCCCACAGACACACCAGAATAACCTCGAATATTCTAGAGGGTCATAGAAAACACTAACAAAAGAGTAGGTAGGTAGGTAGGTAATTATTATTACTAGCTACTTGTACAACACAAACAAAAGCCCTAGGCGTACGGTCGAAATTCTAATGTCTTTTTATAAAGAGGTCGCGAGTTTGTAGGTACCTACCCAACTTTGAAAGTAATAATAATAGAAAACACTCGAAATTTCAACGTACACACACTGTAATCACGTGCTTTCTCGAATGTTCTAGTAGGTCCGATGTAACAATATGTATAGATAATAATTTATACCTAATAGCTATCAATAATAATTATGTCATGTCAATTAAAATAGTATTTGATGATCCAAAAAGAAAAATTAAAAATAAAATTAAAATAGCGATGTCGAATTAAGTATGTCGTGTCAATAAAAATAAAAATAGCAAAAATTATTAAAAATATTTCAATGTAATTTTAATCATGGCATTAATTAGAGATATGTCATAATAATTATAGTATGTCAGTTTACATTTTACTCTCAAAATATTCGTTGATGGAATAAAAACATCTCTCACACAACCAGTTATGTAGCTTTCTATTAAATTCTAGATCTGTAGCACTTCTCAATTCTTTAGCTAAGTGATTATATATTTTCACCGCCATAGTATAACAATTTTTGTCGCATACTCTTAGTCTATTACGCGGGACCACTAGTGGCTTTTGTGCTATTGTCCTCTTTGACATGGCCTTTTCATCTTTTTCAAAAAGCGAGTAATTGTTTCTTACAAATTTGCAGGTTTCAAATATGTATAGAGACGGGAGGGTAAGCAGCTTTTGTTTAATAAATACAGGTTTGCAGGAGTCTGTCCACTTAAGGTTGAAAATTGATCTCACACACTTCTTTTGGGCTATGAATGCCCTCTGGGCATCTGTTGAATTCCCCCAAACAGTTATTCCATACCTTAAAACAGAACAAACATGGCTATGGTATACCAATAAGGCTGTTTTAATGTCTGTTAAATTTTTGATCCTCTTAAGTGCAAACACGAATTTGTTTACTTTCTTACAAACATGATCTACTTGAGCTTTCCAATTGCAATGTTTGTCCATAACTACTCCTAAAATATTTATATTATTAACTTCTTCTATGTCATTATTATTATATTTTAAATTGAATTTCATTTCATTTCCTAATTTTTTCTGGTTATTATATGTCAAAAGTTGCATACATTTTGTTTTACTTGTATTTATTTTTAAGTTGTTCCTATCTAGCCAATTTATTAAATCTGTCAATGCTTTATTCGTAACTATTTTACTGCTACCTAGAGTTTTCTCTTTTGTCAATACGGTAGTATCATCTGCGAATAATATGGTATATTGGTTTGTGGCGTTGGGCAGTTCGTTTATATAAATAACAAACAATAGGCCAAGGACACTTCCCTGTGGTACACCACAGTGGTTAGCCAAGTACGGTGACCTAAAGGTTTTCTGGGTGTTAGTTTCAAAACACATTTTTTTAACCTCCGTACATTGTCGTCGGCCTCTTAAGTAGCTCTCAAACCAACTTAATGCTATGCCTCGTATGCCATAATGCTCAAGTTTACGCAATAAGGTTTCATGACATACCATATCAAACGCCTTACTCATATCCAAATATACTGCCACTGGGATTTCTTTTTTATTGATAGCATCCATAATTTCTTTAACTAGTTTAAAACATGCTAAAGTTGTTGATTTTTGCTTAATGAAACCGTTCTGTTGATTACATAACACATCATGTTTCTCTAAAAAAATTATTAGTCTTTTGCTCATTACCTTCTCAAATATTTTAGAAAGTATGGGAATCAAAGTAATTGGTCTATAATTATTTTTTTTTGTGAAGGGGTTTTACAACAGAGAATTTTGGTTTTTCGGGGAATATACCCTTTTCCAAAGATAAATTAATTATGTAAGTCAAAGGTTTTGTTAAAGTTGATAAATTTTGTTTGATCATAATAGTACTTATGTTATCATATCCAACTGAATTGGTGTTTCGTAATTTCATAGCTGTCATAAATATTTCCATACAAGTAGCTGGTTCTAGATAGATTGAGTTCACAACCGTTTTATTGCAAACATGCTTATTTTTTGGATTTTGAGTGTTATCCTTTTTAGCAATGTTAATAAAATAATCGTTACAGTAAATAAAATAAATGAAAATAAATACCGCTGGACATTAACACACAGCGCCACCTAGTGCCACACTAAGCAAGGCTTGTGTCGTGGACACCAGGTAGTTGATATACTACATATATACTTTTTTGTTTGTAAATACATGCTTATTATACATATAAACATCCATGACTCGGAAACTAATGTCCATGCTCATCACACAAACATTTGCTCCTACCGGGATTCGAACCCAGTACCCTAAGAACGTAAGGCAGCCTCACCACCACTACGCCATTCGGGTCGTATGTTGCTATAATAATATCGTCACCTTCTTTTAACATATTTTCCCCATCAAAAATTTCCCTAATTTCATTACTAGCGTTGTTCTGTTTTAGTTTATCATTTATTATTTTCCATGTAGCTTTACATTTATTGTCTGCCTTCTCTATGTATTTTTTATTAATATCCCTTTGTATCGTATTTACACATTGCCTTAGTCTTTTGCTATACTTTCTTAATGTTTGTTTATTGTGGGTACTTATCCAGTAATATTTGTAATTTTCTAAAGAATATATTTATATCAGAATCTGGTGTTCTGTAAAGGCAGAATAAGTTCAGGTTATATTGTTTGATCTTAATACCGCATATTTCAAAATGTTTTTCCATCGCAATACTGTTCAACCATTCCGTGTTTTCAAATTCAACATCTGGTTTCATTAGTATACAGACTCCACCTCGCCTTTGGTCTTTCCTAGAATAGCTGCTGACGAGTTTAAACGAATGTACAGTCATATTATCTTCTTCCCCAGATTTAATAAACGTCTCACTTAGGCATAAGAAATCTACAAAATATGTTTGATCGTGAAGCAAATTAAGAGCAATTTCAATTTCATTTATTTTGTTAATGGCACCTGCAACGTTTTGGTGGAGAATAATATGATTTCTGTTTTTATATACGAAAAAAGGATTTATTTACAATTTGGATCAAATTATTTGAATGAGATAGTTCAGTAAAATCTGATGATTTATTCATATCACCTATAAACATATCACCCGGTTGTGTGCATTGGTTTTTAGTTTTAATAACATGGACACTAGAGTCCAATCCCGTTTTCTTTTTGTAATAGTTAATAGAACTTCCGTAAAAAGGTAAAAACTGTTCGTTATATAATTGATCAAGTAAAGAATTTAATTTATAGCTCAACGATGACAAATTGTAGAAACTTTTGAGAAAATAACATTCTTTAGTCTGACTACAAATTAAATCTAACATTTCATTCAATTTTATCTCATTAGAGTAGATGTTTTTATTCACACATAATACAATTACAGGACAGGGCACACATTTTAAGAACAAACATAATTCTGTTGTCATTTTTATGGTATTGTCATCGTTTTGTCCAATAGATATTATCAGTTTATCGTCAGGTTGAATGTCAAATAGTTTTGCGCTTGTTAAAATTTCTTGTGTGGAGGCATTCTTTTTAACTATAGAGTTAAACTGGTAGGTGTTATAGGGATTACGAAACCTAGATTTTGTCAAATGTGATGCTAGTCCATTGCACTGACTGCCTCCAATTATAAATGCCCTTTTTTACATTTTTTTGCATTAAGTATCACGTTTTCTGTGTTGTTTATCTTAGTTTCCGTATCCGTCCGCGAAGCAGTACATCTTTTCTCACACGTATTTTCTCTCTTTTGGCTAGTTACTTCCTGATTCAATTGTTGAAGTGGGATTAATGGGCTTTCGTTTAGTTTTTGAGGAGAGATCCGAAAACTAGACAGTTTTCGGGTCTCTCTATAGACATAAGTCGACGTCGCACACTTTTCTTAGTGCTGCTTGACATATTTTGTCTAAAAGTCGTTAATGGGCTTCTACATAACTGTTTCAATATGCCTAGTTCTTGGTTCATGTTTGCAATGGTTTTTTTAAGTTCCAAGTTTTCCAAAATAATATTTTCCATCTCACTCTGTGTACTTTCTAAGTTAGATTTTAGTTGTTTTATTTCATCTTTCATTTCCGCCATGTAAGTTGAGCATATATTGGTAGATAAATCAAGGCTTCTACCTAACAATTCATCACAAGACATTGGGCTAGTCTTGCTTTGATCAAGGAAGTCCATAGATCTTGTATAATACTGGTAGATTGGCGTCTCTGCAAGGTAACGTTACTTATTTCTTCCATATCAGAAATTTATATTTTGTTTCTGAATGTGTAGGTAATCAGATGTTGGAACGACCCCTCGTGAGAGTTCGCTGCACCCCCGCAGGGGGGTGCGGCAGGCGGGTTGTGGGCATTGCCCTTGGTCCCGCGGGATCAATTTGCACCCGTAATCTTACGGGTGCCGTCCGTGGGGCGGCCAATATAGGCCTTGGCCTTGGCGAGCGCGCTGACGCCGCTCGCCTGTGTGTTAGTGTCGCATTGTGTGGGTAGAGGGCGCCACGGTGTTAACCTTATCTTCACGCCGCCTCGGCGGTCTGTCACCGCCAGGTGGAACTCCCGGTGCCCCGGGTGAAGCCCAGCGGATGATGACCAGCCAGAGGCGGCTAGGGCTGCCCCCTACCGATGCGCTCCGGGCTAAGGGGCCAGGTATGTATGTGTGGGCGATATTGTGTGATAAGTAACATCGCACATGTTTGCGAGTAAATAGCGTGCCCGCTTCGCTATGTATCGCGTGAGTATGATCGAGTGTGGAGTCGTGCGGGTATGAGGTGGGGGGTGGACGTCGTGCCTATATTAACTTAGAACACGACGTTTCACCAAGTGTGTGTAGTGTGTGTGGAGTCTTTTTGGTGAGTGTGTCGCTTGTAATAAGATACATAAATAAAAGCGACACACTCAGGGGTCAATCCGGTGGGGTGTGGCGTCCTTCACGTCCGCTACTAAGTCTCGCGGTAATCGTCGTGGCGGGCGCCCCGCGTCGGGTGGCCGTGTGTGCCATGGCGCTATCATCTTGATATGTGGCCAGGCAGAGGCATCGGCTCGCGCGAACATGTTGGACGCGAGGCGGCCGCAAAAGTCCTCCAGGCTCTCAATGCCGAGGTCCCGTTTGACGACCTCGTTCCTCACGTAGCGAGGGGCTGCTACGATCTTCCTTAGCGTCATGTTTTGCTGCTTTTCTAGTTCCCTCCTGCTCTTCTCGCTCGTGAGGGCCAGCCAGGCTGGAGCGGTTGTTGTTGGAACGAATGGGCCTTTAGTTCTTTATTGTTGTTAGAAATGCTGGTGAAACATCCACAAAAAGTCATCAGCGTGCCACCGAGATTCGAACCGGCACACAGTGGTCTGGAAATCGAGCTCCATGCTCATAGAAACTTAAAGTGAAGAATTAAAAAAATAAAAATTGTAATGGCTCTGGTATACCTCCCTTTACATCATATTAACGTATGGATGGTACAAGTCACACTACGCGTGAGAAAAAAAATATTTAAGTTTTTTTTGTATGGGAGAAAACACTAAAAGTACGTCTTCTCGAAACTTAATGGAACTGTTAGGCTGGTGCTCATACAAGCTATAGTCCCACACACGGCGATCAAGATGGCATACAATTCATATACCTTTAGGCGCCGCTTCGCACGTAGCAAATTTTTGAAATTTTGAATTTTCGACATGTGAGTTTTCAAATCTTTGCCGTGGTTTAATGACGTTGTCGATCGATTTACTTATATTACAGTTAGATTTAGCCTGCTAATGACCTTTATGATGACAATAATTAAAAAAGACATTGATTGTATAGGTTTCTTTGGCCATTCCAAGAACTAACAAATTTGTTAACTACCGTGATTAAGGTTGAGATATAATTAGATACTAATGATATGAGCATTAAATAGCTCTAGCAGGGCCAAATGGGCCCTAGTCACAATACAATTCTATTGTCTGTAATATAGGTAACTAATTAGAGAATAGCGAACGATAATGAGGGTAGTTGTATAAAAACAGGACATTTGAGTCTAATTTTATCAGTAGCTCTCAGTACTTGTGCGCGCTAACTTATTACCTTATATTTGTTATTGTGTTGAGATGGAAGGTTTTGATACCAATTTGGACATTTTCGTGTTAATAGTGGCAAACAACAGTAGTTTTTCACAGCCCAATGTTTTATTTGAAGCTTTTGAGAATACTGTTGAATTGTCGGAAAATTAAAAGAAGGAATTGAAACAATTCTGTCTGTAGAATTATGTGGGTAACATGAGGAAGAAATGGATCTCGTGTAATCGCACGAGACACACATATATAAAAAAGTATGAGACATGGCTGCAAGAGACCATCAAATGGCCTGAGGTCGTGAGGGAAAAAATTACTACTTCTGTTGTGTCGCTAGAGCAGCAACCGTGTTCCAGTTTTGAATGTTTTTGCTGACTTCTTCGTTATTGTATTTATTATGTTGTAGTGTAATAATATTATAGAAAACTTCACTAATTTTGCTGTTGGATTTCACTTGGTATTTTTAGTCTTTTGTGGTATTAAAATTATAAATTTTTGGTCACAAACTATATACTGGGAGTTGGGTAATACTGTTAATCTACAGATAAACTTGGTAAAGAATGACTTTTACTATTTTAAAAATTATTTTGTACACGGAGCTAACGTTACTGCGAGCGTAGCGAACTCGGAACTCGTAGCGAACTCGGAACGTATTGTACAGTCAGCTGTGGGTTACATGTATGGTAACATAAATACGGAACAGATTGTGTATGTATAAGTTTTGTGCGCTTGGCATGTAGCTGTTGTCCCTAAGAAATAAAATAAAAATAAAATGTAGTACCCAAGTACGGTCTACCAGCCGGCACTACCCATTTGGGTTTTGGCTTGCATCGATGATAATGGACATTCTTATGTTGGTCATGCAAAAAGACTCCCTGTTGTGTACTGCTTGCCGATGAAATTGTGCTGCAATTCGAGAGACAATGTTAATAGAACAGAAACAGAATTCTTGTTTTGAGATTTCAGCGGTCGCAGACAAAAAATTCTTTATAAAAAGATGTACTTAATATCACTTTCCAGTATTCTAGAAAATACATTTTTTAATTTCATCGATTGCACCACATGGCCCGAATTGGTTAATTATAAACAAACATCATATAATCAATAGGGGCGTCACCAATACGCCCCCAAAGATAAAACAAGTCATAGTGGCAGACAAAACACCAGTGCAGCACACAGTCTAAGCACAATCGTCTACCAAGACACATGGATCATGTCCAGCGCACTCGGACAATGTCTCTTCTTGCTAGTCGTACTTTGTGTTGTTCCTCTTGATTGTGAACTCTACCAGGACCGTCCAAAAATCAAAACTTCGGGAGGTGATCTCGTTCTAGAACCAGCATTTGATAAAAACATATATCTACGCCCCAATGGACCGAAATCGAGCATCTTTGTTGGTGATATCAACGTACTCAAACCAAACATCCCGAGCGGCGGAACGCAGTACCAGCCATCGAGTACTGAAAACACCGACAAGAACATAAACGGTATATTAGAAAGACTTGAGAGATTGGAAAGCAAAGAATCCACGCTTCCAAATGACTTTCTTTTCAATATATCAATGCTTTGGCGGAAAGTTAATAATGTTCACAGGAAAGTGTTGAATCTACAGAATCAATTAAATAGTAGAGGGAAAGACGAATGTGAATCTCATCCTTGCGAACACGGTGGAACTTGCCTCAACTTGGTAAATGGCTACCATTGTCTTTGCCCTTCCAACTGGGAAGGCAGAGATTGTGACGTCGATGTAAACGAGTGCCGGAATTTTGCTGGAACAGACCTCGGATGTCAAAATGGAGCTACGTGCATCAACAGACCAGGATCGTACGGGTGTTTGTGCAAATCTGGCTGGTTCGGCTTACATTGCACTAGGAAGGCCAAGGATTGTTCCGGAGGTGACTATGAAATGTGCGGCCATGGAACCTGTGTACAAGTCACTTCAGGAGAGGGCGTTCAATGCATGTGCCACCAGGGATGGACAACGAATGGCACCGGTGTCGCTTGCTTAACCGATATTAACGAATGTGAATCCTATCAAGGTCCTCGGTGTTCCGTGAACCCCAAGGTTGACTGTATCAATCTGCCGGGCTCATTCCGATGTGGACAGTGCCCTTCTGGTTATGAAGGCGACGGTTACACCTGTTACGATATCGACGAATGCACCACTATTCCCAACGGAGGCTGCAGTCCTATAGTGACATGTCACAACACCATCGGCTCACGAATATGTGGTTCTTGTCCACCCGGCTATCAAGGTGATGGAGTCACCTGTTCTTGGAGAGGTACGTGCAACATCGGTCATGGAGGGTGCCACCCGTCCGCGCAGTGCATAGAGAGCGCATCGCCAACTGGCCAATCAGCACAATGTATATGTCCCGACGGTATGGAAGGCGATGGAGTAGGAATCAGTGGCTGCTACGTTGCAACATTCGGAAACTACACTGATGGTTGTGCAATCAATCCATGCGGCGTCCACGGACAATGCCATTCCCTTCGTACCGGCTACACCTGTATCTGTTTTAAGGGCTACGGCGGCGCCCACTGTGAATTGCCCACAGATGTTTGCGGAGTGAATCCTTGCCACAACGGGGGAATCTGTAGACCAGACGAAAGTGCAATTGGGGGCTTCCGCTGTGAGTGTGCGGCGCAGTATTCGGGCGCCTTGTGTCAGGTAAGGACAAAGTCTTGTGGTGGTGTTCTAGATAACGAAGAAGGCAGCATTGTTTATCCTTTGACAAATACGACGTACAGTCATAATGCTCAGTGTGCTTGGGTAATACACACAGCTCCTGATAAAGTAATTAACGTTACATTCAGTAAATTTAATTTAGAAAACAGTCCCGAATGTATGTACGATTTCCTACAAATTCACGATGGTCGAAAGTCTTCTAGTCAACTAATAGGAAGATTTTGTGGGAATAATTATCCTAAAGGCGGTAACATTGTATCAAGCCATAACAATTTATATTTCTGGTTCCACTCAGACAAAACAGAAGCTAAAGACGGGTTTGCATTACATTGGACAAGTATAGAGCCAGTGTGCGGCGGTGAGGTTGACGCCACCACGCACGGCCACATTAGCTCTCCGGGTTCTCCCGGGCCGTACCCTCCTAACCGTGATTGCTATTGGCACTTAACGACAACTCTTGGCAAGAGAATTAATTTACATTTCTTTGCGCTCGATATTGAATCACACTCAAACTGCAGTTTCGACTATTTAGCAATTTATGACGGTGAACATATGACGGATCCGCTGATCAATAGGTATTGTAACACGACTCAGCCTGCGCCCGTGCAGTCGGCAGGCTCTGTTATGTTGATACACTTTCATTCCGACGCTTACGGTGCGGGCCATGGCTTCCAAATTGCTTACGCGCCTGTCGAAGGCGTTCCTGGCTGCGGAGGTTACTACACTGCCGATAAGGGAGAGCTCGTTTCTCCTGCCTATAATGGCCTTTACCTAAGTAACTTATTATGCGAGTATAAAATTAAAACTAGCCTGGATACCAAGATAAAAATCGATTTCAACTTATTCAAACTTGAACGATCTTTCAGATGTCAATACGATTATTTGAAAATTTATGATGGTCCGTCATCGGATTCACGACTCGTCGGGAAATTTTGTGGAACGACTTTTCCAAAAACATATAAATCATCGTCTAATGAACTTTATTTTAAATTTAAAACTGATAGGAGTACGCCCGCCGAAGGTTTTCGTATCACGTATGAGGCCATATGCGAGAAAACCATAGAAGGTGATAGTGGAATTATCAAATCACCCGGTTATCCCTTCAGTTATCCAGAAAACAAAGTCTGTGTTTATATCATCAAAACTATTCCCGGCAAAGCGATTCAATTAACATTTCAAGATTTTGATATCGAAGACAACCGGTACTACGACTGTCGGTACGATAGCGTTGAGGTCAGGGACGGTCACGACCAGAATGCTACTTTACTAGGCAGATACTGCGGCGGGGCCGAACACACACCGCCCGTTCAAACATCCACCCTGAATTATATGTACATCACATTTAAATCAGATTTAAGTATTTCGGGCACGGGGTTCTACGCTAACTACACTACCCTCGATACAGAGTGTGGAGGTATTCACAGAGATACCACTGGCTTAATAAACCATCCCTCCGGAGATGCCACTACTTACAAGAACTATCAAACCTGCAAGTGGATGCTGATCGCTCCTGAAGGAATGCACATAAAGTTGACATGGAACAGGTTTGACATTGAGGAAACGCCCAGCTGCGGCAGCGATTACCTGGAGTTTGTAGAGATAGACGATAACAATGAAAATAATGTTTTAGGCAAGTTCTGTGGTTCTCACGCGCCTCCCGCCTTGACCACTTCCACTAATCGGCTCATGTTAAATTTTGAAACTGATGGTAGTATTCGTTCCTCTGGTTTTTCTGTATCATATACATTTTTAGACGAAAAAACTCACTGTGGCGGGTCGTTTATTAAAACTCATGGCTTCATATACTCTCCGGGCTGGCCGGGATCATACGAACCCAATCGCGACTGCACATGGACCATCACGGTGCCGGTGGGCCAACAGATCATGCTCAACATATCGCAGTTTAATTTAGAACGTCCCATACGAGACAAATGTACTCTCGGCGACTATTTAGAAATAAGAAATGGTGGCAACGAGAATTCACCATTGATCGGCCAGTATTGTGGGCTGTTCCAATCAAAACGAATCGTATCATTATCTAATGCTGTGCATCTCCATTTTCATTCAGATTTCTATCTAACCGGAACTGGTTTCAAAATCGAATGGGATGGTACTATAACTGGATGTGGGGGGACACTGACGAGCCCTTCTGGCTCTGTTACTTCGCCGAACTATCCCAATGATTACAATGAAAACGCCGAATGTTTCTATAGAATAGTCACCAGTGAAGGTTCAAGGATCCGTATTACATTCACAGAGCTTGATCTTGAAAGAACTCTTAATTGTAGAGACGATTACGTTGAAATTTTTGACGGTCGCGATACGAGTGCTACCAGTTTAGGTAAACATTGTTATATGTCACTGGAGTTAAGTAATATCGAGACATCGACTAATTATGCGTACGTTAAATTTAGATCTGACATATACCAGGGTGGGAAAGGATTCCTGTTTAATTATCAAACGGTATGTAATAATAATATTACAGGAAGATACGGAGTTATTGAGAGCCCGGGCTATCCAAGTAATTACCCGCTGAACTTAAATTGTTTATGGACCATCACAGTTCCCAAAGGCAATAAAATTAATGCCACGTTTACACACTTTGATATTCATAAAAGCCACCGATATTATGGTAGTTGGGGTAGTTGGAGAAGAAATCGTCATCGAATGTATAATGACGATTGCCGTCTAGATTATTTGCAAACTAAAGAGTTGTCCGATCCAAATTATTCGAGTAAACTCTGTGGCAGTACAACTCCGCCTCCAATAAATACGCATAGCAATACATTACTAATCAAATTTTCCTCGGGTGTTTATATGGCTCGCTCCGGGTTCCGCTTAGAATGGATCAGTTACGGATGTGGAGGACACATTAAAAAATCCTCTGGCACTATTACCCTTGATAAGAGTAAAACTAACGACCAGGAACTTGACTGTGAGTGGCTGATAGAAACACAAGTAGGTAAGAGTATCGCAATCTCATTTACAGAGGTTTATATGACAGATACCGCTAATTGTACTACCGATGCTATTGAAATATATAACGGTCAAAACACAATGGCTCCACTACTAACGAAATTTTGCCACCGAGATTTCACATCCGTGCACTCTGATAGCAACTTCTTGTTGGTGCGTTTGTCAAAACGATCTACACTCAGAGATGTTCATTTCTCGTCACAATTTTGGTCTCCCAGTTCAAAATGTGGAGGCGCTATGACTTCCAAATCTGGACTCATTTACTCTCAGAACTACCCAAAAAATTACGACAATAATATGGATTGTTTTTGGTACATTTTCGTCCCCGCATATCATCGTATTGAACTTAACTTCATGGATCTTGATCTTTACTCTGTATTCCCATTGGATGATTGGGAAAGAGGCTGTGGAGACACGATTCAAATTTATGATTATGATAACAACTATTCACCTTCTTCAAATTACACGTACCGTATATGTCCAAATTCAAATGTAACACAAATCGTTAGCAAATACAATAACATAATTGTGCAATTTAAAACCGATTATTTTGGAACGGCCAAAGGCTTCAAAGCTAACTTTACTGTTACATGTGGTGCTCTTATAAGAGCTGCCCATGAGGGTATCATTCAAAGCGATAATTTTGTTCAACATATAAACAAAAGCTGTGTTTGGACTGTTCTTGCGGATTCGCCCGATCAAAAATTATATTTAACGTTAACTCGAATATCATTACCGAAAGACAGTAATGTAATCACAAATAGATCATGTCCTTCCTCTTTCCTAAGAGTTCTTGACGGAGATGACAGTAAAGCTCCAATAATCGGAGAGTATTGTGGACGCAAAGTTCCACCTATGATAGTCAGCCGCGGCAGTGCCTTGACTATAGAGTTCGGCAGTTACACTGGTAGACCTACTGGAATGTTCGCAGCTCACTATTCACCCCTCAGTAACGCCTGCGGAGGCGAATTAACTTCAGAGGAAGGGAGCATCGCGTCTCCGAACTACCCTGGGCCGTATCCAGTAAACACTGATTGTGAATGGGTACTTAAATCATCCCCTGGAAACACTGCATACGTTCAATTCGAGCGCTTTGATTTAGAATTCTCGGAAGGTTGTAACGATGACTACGTAGAAATTCGCGAAAATAACGGTGCTGGTCGGCTACTGGGTGCATATTGTAGTAGTGAAACTCCCAGTAATCACAGCACAGCGTCACAAATATATATTAAGTTCCACAGTGATTCCAAGACTAGTGGTCGAGGTTTTCTCTTGCATTATGGATATCAGCGTGAAAATGATATTACAGGAGATGGTGGTGAGATATCTTCACCATTGTACCCTTCTCAATATCTTGGATCTGGTGAATATAGTTGGCGCGTGCTCCTTACCGACTCAGATACCATATCTATTACACTGGATGTTTTACAAATTTATTCACACAGCGAAGTAAACTTTAACAAATTAACTATTTATGATGGGTATGATTCAACTGCTCCAATTTTAGAAGAACTAAGCGGTGTACTGGTTGATACGAAAGTCATTCAGAGCTCCTCCAGTGTAGTGTATATGACACTAACAACAGATGAATCAAATACGGGTTCGATGTTTCATATGAGTTGGACCAAAACTTCTAGAATTTATGAACCCGAAACTGGAGAGAGAATAAACTGCGGATCGAATGAGACTGTAACGGTTTTACCAGAAAACGGTACCATTACTTTTAAATCCCCGAATTATCCACAGGAATATTCTGACAACTTAAATTGTGAATGGGTTTACAAATCGCAAATGGGACGTCATTTAAGCGTAAATTTCATAGATTTTAGTATTGAAGACACCAACGCTTGTTTTGCAGATAAAGTTTCTATTTATTCTTCTGACAGTCCTGAAAATTGGAAGCCCATAAATGAAAATATTTGTACAACTGAATCAGCTAAAACAGTTTTTAATGCATCCACTTACATGAAAATTAAATTCAAAACCGATTCATCCATTACTAGGAAAGGATTTCTCGGTCGAGTCAGTTCTAGATGCGGAGGACTCTTGACTAGTTTGTCCGGTGAAGTCGGCCCGACTTGGTGGGACGTACATGGTCAATATCCGTATGCGTCCAAACCTAAATGCGACTGGGTCGTGAAAGTGCGTCCCGGCAGGACTATTAAATTACAGTTCAATAATTTTAACATTACGAACAAAAATGACAACTGTGCAACCTACGTTATATTAAGGAATGGTGATTCTGAGGAAGCTCCTCTTTTGGCAAGCGGAAAGTATTGCGGTTACGAGCACGAAAATAAAGCAGATATAATCACTTCTAGTAATACTTTATTTATAAGTTACTTTCCGGGATCATACGCGTTCCAAAGCTTTGTGGTTAATTACGAAGAGAAAAATTATGAATGTGGTTCAACAGCATCTCTAAGTTCTGGCCACAATTGGGAAATAATAAATTCACCAAACTATCCATCAATACCAGTTCCGTATTCAGAATGTGAGTGGGTATTTACCGGACCACCTGGAGAAATTATTAGGATAGACTTCCTTGATAGATTTGATTTGGATCATGAAGATAATTGCGAAACTGAATCCGTGGAAATACGATATGGATTATCAAAATTTTCTCCTCTACACCAACAATACTGTGGCAATGAAAGACCTGGAACCATTAAAAGCACTGGTAATACAATGTACATCAAATACGTGACTCAGATACCAACCCCGCGCAATGGTTTTAAAGCCAATGTGTCCATTGAGACGTGTGGTGGAACCATCATCACCGATGCCGGCGAACTGACATCGCCTGGATACCCGCACATGCAAATGATTCCTTATGGAACGGTCTGTGAGTGGCACATAATAGGACCTCCAAGACACGTTTTTAAAATTAAACTCTATGATATAGAGTTGCCCCAATCTGAGATATCTTGTGGAACCAAAGTAACAATCGAAGAAACTTTGCTTACCAATGACACTATCACCGTACTAAGGACCGTGTGTAATTATGAGGATCAACCCTTTGAGCCGATTGAAACTTCAACAAACGAGTTTAGTATTAAACTTCATATCGGTCAACCGGACTCATGGGATCAAATATCAAAGAATAGAGGATTTCGAATCAGCTTTAACTCTTCTCGACCTATGTGTGGTGGTGTAATAACGGCTCCCGACGGTTACTTAACTACTCCAAGTTATCCTCAAGAAACCACATCAATGTACTGCGATTGGCGAATAACAGTGCCAAATAAGTCTCGAAGAGTGCGTTTAGAAATTATAGATTTGGACACAGAAAAACACAGAATTGGCATTTTCAATGACTTTAGATATCGCACTAAAATACAAACAATCCCTAGCGACGATTACATTCCTGGAACAAACGTGTTTGAGTCTACTGGAAACACCATTGCATTTTATATAATGCTCTACAGTTCCTTTACCTCGCACCGCTTCAAAGCTAAATTTAGCTCTGACGAAGAAGCACTATGTGGCGGTGATCTAACTGACATGAACCAGGTTCTCTCATCACCGGACCTAAATCGGTCTTATACCTGTCAATGGCATTATAATAATCAAGCAAAAACATACAATGATTATAATGCTCCTTCAACTAACCTTACTTACAATTCAATATTTTTGACCGCCACGGTAAATTCGTCGGTCGCCCGAAATCGTTGTAAATACTTTGATTCTCAACTCTTCATTAAGTCAGGAAATGGATTTCTTGAAAATATTTGTGGGCACGTCGAAGTATCATACAGAATACCATCACCAATAATTGATGTTAGTGCACTTCAAACTAAAGATGATTTGTTAAACTTCCACTTAGAATGGAAACTTCAACCATGTGGTGGTGATATTCAAGTAGGAGACAATCCTGTTAATATTTTAAACTTACCTGATTCATATAACGGTACTTTAGACTGTGCTTGGATTCTGCCTCTCTCCACAAATAGGGTTGAACTTAAAATGGAAGGGTATTTTACGTTAAATTGTGATGACGAGTATTTGATACTAAAATCAAGCTTAACATCAAACGCTCCAGAAATTGGTAAATATTGCCAGGCCACACCTTTAGATAGCCCATTAGTTACGCATTTCAATCAAATACATATTGAGTATCACTCGAATGTGAAAAACCGCACAAATATAAAACTTATGGCCAGATCGGTTACTGAACAATGTGGTGGATCTCTTAGTTCACATCTAACTACGTTTGCATCGCCAAATTACCCTAAAAGTTATTTACCTAACCAGGAGTGTTCCTGGGAGATACAGGCGTATTTAGGCTTCAGAGTTTCTCTTAAATTTGTAGACCGTTTTTTTATTGAGGAAACAACTAATTGCACTAAAGATGTTGTCATAATCTATGACTGGAAGGACGACGCTTACACGGAGATAGCAAGGGTATGTGGTCGAAACACACCACCTGTATATAATTCAACTTTTAATCGCATGAAAGTTGTCTTACGTACAGATGCTGATAAAAATCTCGATGGATTCAAAGCTGAATGGGATTCTGTCTGCGGTGGAAACTATGTAGCAACTCAAAAAGATCAATTTTTATATAGTCCTGGTTTTCCATATAATTACAACCCACGAATGAGTTGTGAATATGAAATTTCTGCTCCGAATAACAAAATTGTACTCAAGTTCCTTGATTTTGAACTAGAAGGCTCTTCTCCTGACTGTACATTTGATAATTTAACAGTAACAGGCCAGTCAGATTATAGCTATTTCTCTGAAATTTACTGCGGTGACAAAATCCCGCCCGTCACAGTCCAGCCCGAAAAAATATTATTGGTATTTAAAAGTGACAAATATGTACAGAGGAAAGGTTTTAGAATTGCGTATTCTTTATATTCATGTGGAGGCAAAGTAAACGAAACTACTGAACTCGCATCATCGGTTTCTGACACTTACGAAATAAATATGAACTGCACTTGGTTTATTGAAGCACCAGCTACCAAGCTGGTTGTGTTTAAATTCCTCTTTATTGACGTAGAAAGCCTATCAGAATGTTATTATGATTTTATCGCAGTATATGATGGACTTGAAATAGATGCTGATAAGCGCTTAGCGTTAATGTGTGGTAATATTAACTCAACAACAACACTTAGAAGCAAAGGTTCCACCGCTTTGTTACAGTTCGTATCAGACGGGAGTGTCAGCTTAAAAGGTTTCAAAGTTCAAGTTTACTTCAGCTATTCTGAAGCAGCTCAATGTGGTGGACTGATTAATTTAACAACCGCTTCATCGCATGTTCTTAAGTCTCCTTTCATGGGTCATACTGTGTACGAAGATTTCTTAGACTGTCATTGGTCAATTATATCACCTCCAGACACCGTCATTAAAATCGAATTCACCTCGTTCCACGTAGCCCCTTGCCAGAATATCAACCAAACTGCGATAGGATACAGCAAGTGCGATTGCGATTTAGTCGAAATAAAAGATGGTTTAAATCCTAACAGCTTAGTGATAGGAACCTACTGTGGTCACAGCCTCCCACCGCAATTATTGTCTTCTGGTAATGTGATGAGCGTCAGGCTAGCCACGGATGGCGAAATAGAAAGTCAAGGCTTTGTGTCCACATTAACAGCTCTGCCGTCTGTATGTGGCACCTCCGTCATTACAGTGAGCAATACGCCACAAACCTTGAAATCTCCCGGTTATGACACAGGGTCCGTTCCTCGGGGGATACATTGCCTGTATCAGTTGGATGTAAGCGCCTCTCCATACATTTTACTACGTATCACTGTTAAACATTTGGACTTACAAACCCCCGTCGCTGATAGTACAGGCGTAAAGCGCTGCAATAGAGACAAGCTGATTATTTCCAGCAATCCAAGTCATCAAAATACTACGCTCGGGAAAGATTTTGTCTTAAACAAACGGATGGACGACTTCATCATTCGTCATTCCTTTGACGACAGCACTTTGCACCTCCCCGATCGTTTTGAATTATGCGGGCGAAAGGAGCCTACGGAGTTTTACGTATATGGAACTACATCTATAAACTTAATCACGTCGGCAGATTCAGATTCTAATGTATACAAAGGTGTGGAAATAGAGGCAGTGTTCACAGGATTTTGTGGCAGAAATTATACGGAGCCTCATGGACGAGTACAAGCTATTTATGTAAATGACTTTGACGGTAACCCCAACCATGACTGTTACACGCTGATCACTGCTCCAGTTAACTACACCATATCCGCGTATTTCTTGTACACCTTCCCAAATTATTGGAACGCAGACTGTTTTCTTGAAATATTCGACGGAAACAACGCTAATGCGCCTAGACTTACTAAAATTCAATCCGAATATGATAATAATCACCCTATCTTCTCAACGGGTAGAAATTTGTTGATACACAATCATGAAAATGCTGGTGATCGTGTCCAGTTTGATTTGGTTTACGTAATATCCGATAAAGGTCCTGGATGCGGTGGAAAACTGCAAAGCGAGGTCGGTAAAGTCACCAGTCCCCAGTATCCTAACGTTCACAGGCAGGTGTCGAGCTGCGAGTGGGAGCTCGAGACTCCCTTAGGAACACGTTTACTGCTACACTTCGCTACGTTCGACTTGGGCATTGCTTGCGATCAGAATTATGTGCAGCTCGTGGACAGTAAGGGAGTAGTTGTTCGAACGTTCTGTGAGGACACGCCTGCCGACTACACGAGTGACGATAACTTCGTGAAGATAGTGTTCGTAACTACCATGAACAATGGTGGCACTGGGTGGGTTGCTGAATTTATAGGAATTTTGTAACGCTAGACTGTCTTTTAAAAGTTTGCAAACATTAACCAATGAATTCCAAATCATATAGCTGTGTGACAGTCTCGTGCTAAAAGCCGATCTGTCATATTTACGCGCCGATAGCAAACTTTATTCAGATGACTTTACTTAGTGCGGATTTATAACTGATACTGATTCTCACCCGTGCTCTTCTTCGATAAATGGATAAACGGGAGTGAAATGAAGTTACAATTAAAATGCGTAGAGAGTTTAAAATGCCTAGAGTGCTTCATCTTCGAGCATGGTCCAAGAGACCAGAGGTTTCTTGGGTTTCTATTGTAACGTGGCAATGCTGCTTACTTTCTGACCACGCTAACTTTGATAATTAGAACCTTTAAGTTTTTGTGTAATAACGGTTTATTGTAAAATATAGGTTAGGTACCTATAGCTGTAGGATGGACAGTATCGTGCGTTATAAGTGCGTATACACCTAGAACGCCGGCTACCGGCGCCGATAGTCGGCGCTTATCGGCAGCCAGCGTTCTCCGTGTATACCTACGCCCTAAAACTTCACACGACGCTTTATAACGCATGATACTACTCCTTGTCAAGTGCATTTAGATTATAAGGTGGAACGAAGTTTATAGTGGGCGGATTTTCATGGGACTTTAGAAAAAAGTAAAAAAAAAAATCGCCTCGCGACTTTTTTTTATCAACTTAAAAATTATTTTAAGGACATTAAAAAAAATATATTTGCGAGCGAGTAGTGAAATTTATTTTGTTACTTTCTCCTCCATTCCTCTAGGAACTCAATAAAAAAAGTCTTATGAAAATCTGACCACTAAGTATAAACTTCGTTCCACCTTTTGAGTATTTTTTGTCTTGAAAATTCTAAGCGAAGCCGAAAGGTACCTGTTCTCCCCGTCATTGCGATGAGTTTTTTGTTTTAGACCATAGCTGGGAACCGTCTAGTTACGGAAATGGAAATATATGGCAGAGCTTTGAGATGTCTTAACAACGATTGTATACCCATATTTGCAAAATAAAATTCTATTCTATTCTATTCTATATCTAGTTCTACCGAAAAACGTAAAACAGGTCATTTCCCAGCAAAAAAATATGCGCAGGGTTACACCTTCTAAGTAATAAGTATTTCTAATTTTAACAATATACATAGTGCAATGAACACCGACACACAAATTCTTCCAATGTACGAGTAAGTAGGTACTAGTTGTAATTTAAACAAAAATTGGACACATTTTGACCGTGTAGGACTGAAGTACTTTTTGTAGTAAACAACAGCACCCTCATCGTAACGAGAATGAGGATCACTGATTGTGACAGTGGTGCACAGTTAGAGCTAAATAAGTGTGATATTCTTCTTCGTGTCTGGGAATGGGAATCATCGACACGAAGAAAAAGTGTGATATAAACTGCTATGACAGTTCAATTAAAATTGTACAGTGGAATGAAGATTATGTATTAGTAAAGTTATTTATTAATGATTGGCGAAATTGTTAAATATAAGTTCATGAACTGATGTTTTTTTTAGTTTTCATATATATTTTTTTTAATTTTGTCTTTATGTTTGTTGTTTTTGTTCTCATTTCGAAGTAAAAGAATTGTACTTAGAATAAGTAGGTAATCGAATAACAAATTAAAAAATGGTAATCAGCAAACCACGTGTTTTAATAAGACGAAGCGCCCGCATTTCTGAAGTCTGAACTCCTGAACCAACTCTGCCTCTTTCTTAATCTTGAGTGTTTCATATTTAAGCCCTCACTTGGCCAGTTTAAGTACTTTGATATCGCAAATTCAGCAGTTTTCTAAAGTTACCTATAGAAATATACATAGTAAATATGTAATTATAAAAGAAGACAAGCTATGCCGGGTCCCCTATGTTGCTTCGAACGCCACTGTTGCGACACACGCTGTTGCGAATTATTTTTCCACTGCCTCACAGGTTCGAAAGCTCATGGACTCGAATGAAGTAGTCGCGAAAGACGCTGTTTTGAAAAACATTTTCACTGCCTCATACGCTCGAATGCTTGTGATTTCGATTTATTTAGTCATAAAGTGTACAGAAAAATATTTAAGCAGTAAGTAATTAAATAAAAACAACAAATTCGGTGTCAACAATTTAAAAATACTCTCTTCCCAGAAGAAGCCGAAGAACGTTACTAATTATTTTGAAGAGTAGGTACTATGTTTTAGGAGGACTGATACAAGGACGCGGCGGGAGACTTTGTTTTATAATATGTAGTGATGATGTTGCAACATAGGGGACCCGCTATGCCTGCCCCCAAATGAATTTTGATAAGAACAATAAAATGATGATGACGATGTAGGTAATTATAAGGCGGGATTAAAAATGAATAACTTAATTTTGAAGTATTTCTAAAGTGATTCCACTAAATGAAGAATTAAAGTAAAACCTAAAACAGTGTCGTTTAAGGTTTCAATCTCAGCTATCAGCACGGATTCGCACCTTTCCATGCTCCTATCCTTTCTGTCGCTTACAACCGTAATTCGCTAGAGCGAGAAACAGAGCGATAATGCTTTATTTAGCACGGCAGCATTGACGATGCGCTAGACAGCATCTATAGCACTGTTTCTCGCTTTCAAACAAATGTGAATACTAAGTTGATTTTTAGGGCATCATAAAGATAGTTTTCAAATAAAAGGATAGGGATAAGTGGAAGGAGGGAAGGGAGGCCTTTGCTCTGCAATGGGACACAACTGGCTGATAATTAATTATTTTTTAAAAGGATAGGTAGTTCTGAAATGTTGTATGCGTGTTGAAACTCCCTCAGTTATGGGTTTCGCACCTTATTCAATCAACATGTGATTGAATAAGGTGCGATAGCCTGACACAGAAAAGGACAGAACATGGAAAAATGCGATTCCGTACCGATTGATGTGGTTCAGAAGTAAATTGTACGCAGATTCGATCAAGACGGATTTACAGGATGTGAACGGACCCTTCGCGAAGCAAGTCAACGAAGCATTCTTCGTAGATCGACCAAACTAAGTTACTCAACGCAAAAAAAAAAAAACTGGTATTTAAAACAGCGTAGACTAGGGTATATAGGGTTTACCCCATAGAGTATATTTATAGTCTTTGGTTTACCCTAATGCGACAGCTAAGAACTTATAATGGTAACTACTATATCCTTACTTGAACCAAATTACAAAAAAAAACACAAAAATATTACACAATTACTAACAAAAACGTACAAAAAAAAAAGATGAAATTAAGTATTATTTTACTAGTAGCATTATACAAATAGTAATACCCTTGCGAATTCACTAAAACAACATGTAAACACATCAATCTGAGTTTGAAGGTCGTTTATGGTGCGGATATCTCTGGTAAGGGGAGCCTTGGCAAGCAGGTTAGTTCTGGCTGTAGGTACCAGTAGCAGTGGCAGGCTGTGCCACCTCCACACGTAGCGGTCCGGCACACAAAGACTGAAGCGCTGCAATATTCCCGGATGACTCTCCACTCCACGCTGCACCTTCACCAAGTAGGTGACCAGTGTAATCTCCCGTCGTCGGACATGCAGTTGAGTATAGCCAACCATGCCCAGGACAAACAGAGTGGGATATATCAGTGGGTAAAACAGATATACCCCATATAATTTCCTGTACTTGTTCTGAACGCGCTCCAACATTACAGAGTACTGAGCTACATGTGGGGCCCATATGACTACACTATGTTCCAGATGACTCCTGACTAGTGCATCATACAGGACCTAACTGCTGTGATGTTTTTGAAGCCTTATGTCTGTCTCAGAACAAATCGTAAGTTTCTGTAAGCCTTCTTACAGATTTTGGTTACATGCTCAAGGAATGTCAGATTGGGAGTCATGAAAACCCTCAAGTCCGTAACTCCGTAACTCGTTGCAATGCGTCCACTACGTACTCATTCATCATAGAGCAGAGGTGCACGACCACGGGTGAAACTCAGTAACGAGCACTTGGATACGTGGAAGTACAGTTTGTTTTTATGGCTCCATTGTACTATTCGATCGATGTCTTCCTGTAGGCGATTGCAATCAGACTCGGACCTAATCTCAAGCATCAACTTGAGGCCAGCAAATAATAAACAAGCGCCATGTCTGAAACTGTCATAGAATGCTCCGTCTTCAACCCTGAAGTGAAAGAAGGGCTCGTACTAGATCAATGCTACCACGAAGATTTACTGATTGCTAAGTCGTAGTCAAAGAAAACAAAAGAATTAATTTATCACTAATAAATACTTCTGAGACTCCTATAACATTAAAATCAACTCTGGATAAATAAAAATAAAAAAACCATTCAAAATCAAAATCAATATATTTGATTTCACATAGGCCTAGATGGGCACTTATAAAACGTCGAAAAGGTGCACGGTTCGCGTTAGTCGATTCCATGGAGAAGAACCGGCAAGAAACTTCATGGTTGAATGAATGAATGAAGGAAAACAAAAAAAAAAAAAACATTGGCATTGGCATTTGGTGTTACAACGATATTATGTTACGGCATTAGTAAGTATGGGAGGACAGCGTAGGCTCGACAATAGGTCGTTGCTTACTATAAAAAAAATTAAACGTATACAAAAAAAAATAAAACAAGATAAATATTTAACAAAAGTTAAACAGCATCTGGGAATCTACAAAGCCACAATGTTCACTCATTCACAAATAATAGGTAAAAAAACTAAACTAGCTATACTGAGCAAAAGATGAGAAAAAATGATTTGCAAACTATTGTAAAAATCTGAATCAAAAGAAAAAGAATAAAGAGATTGAGAATAGTTAGAGACATCCACAAATCTGTGCCGTTTATGAGCTACCAGGGAAGCCGCATGCGCAGAAGGAACTATAGCCAAACTTCTCTGTCTTCAACGTAGTCCTTGATATTGTAATATGCTTTTTTAATAGGAATACGTTTGATATAGTTTTTGAACTTTCCATAGGTCAGTTCTATAACTAACTTTGGCAACTTGTTATAAAAGCGTTGTAACGTTGCACGTTTATTCTTAATAAACTACAAAAATAAATAACTTAATTATAAAGTAAAAAACTTGCAACACCACAATTAAAGTGGAATCTTTAGAAATTGTTCTGGCAACACAATCGCGATGACAGCTACGTCGTGATTGGCTGTATTCTCCTTCCACTAATTACTTCTAGAAAGATCCGGCAATAGGTTATAAAAGGGCCGGTCAGCTCATTTGACGAGAACAGAGCTACAGTGTCCACTACTTTTAAATCATCTACGAACGACATCTTATTGTGGTCTCAACTTTTATTTTAATTATTAACTTCAGTGAAGTGACAACCCCAGTCGGGTGAGTTTCGCAAACATCTATTTCTTCGCCGCTCATATTTTATTGTCTTAGCCTTTGTAACATCTCTGTAATAATTAAACTGCAAACCTTGTACCATCAGTGTTTCTGTGCGTACGACGATTGAACTTGATCTACCTACAACACTTTTCTAAATTACTAAAAGTTAATCGTCGTCCGTACTCAATCCTCTTAATCTTGATCTCTCACTGTCTGTAACGAGTCGAGGATATCCAGGTCTGTCTGTGGCTTAGATTCCTAAGTGGAAAGAAAGTCTATTATTTTTATTCATCTACCTACACACTTGGATATCATTCTTTTCATTTACGATTGCTATGTCTTTTTATTGTGACGCATCCGCTAGGCTGCCTCATCCCGATAACAAATGGATGCCAGCTCACTGCTGTTCACGTAGGCTTCTAGGCCTACGGTTGTCGGGACGTGGCAGTCGGTTGCGCGAGTCCGGACACCACCTAACCGGACAAACCGGCTCGTTCCAGGGTTCCTTCCTTCCTGCCTTCTTAACCTACGGCTACATACACCTGCGCACCCCGGTGTCAGCCCGGCGCGTCTAACCGCGCTGTGATTGTGCTGCACCAACACCAGCGCGCCTGCCAGCGCTGCTCGACGCAATCTCCAGAAGCGGTTACTAATACCAGACCGCCGTCGCCACAGGGGAGTGGCTGGACGACCCTGTTGCGGCGCTACGGGACCCTGGCCATCTACTCCAGTTCCCGCTACCTACGTCTGGAAGACCTGCAGGACAGTAGTGTTCTATAGGCGGTTCTAACCTCCTCGCGCGCTCGATATCAGACCCATACCCGGCTCAACCGGCTTGTAGTTACTAAACCTGTAATATAAGAATATTTTTGTAACGTATGTTTTTATTTAACTTCTACCTACCACTATCTAACGCATTCAATTTTGTAGTTCCACCACTAACGTGGACTTTCAAAACACCTGCAAAAACGTCACAGTGACGCCTAACGTTACTGCGATATAAAACCGTTACAGCGTATACCGTTTATAATAAAAGACTTGCTAGTTTTTGTTAATCTGAATTTAGGTATTATTACAATTTCATGTTTACTGCGTGTATTTTATTGTGGAAGTTGCTTCTAATTTTGAAAAGCCCTCCATTTTTGCGGACTTATGAAATACATTCAAAGATATAAAGTGAAGGCAGAGTCAGTATATCGATCTCTTTGATTTTTTCACTGAGGGACTCACGAGGACCCATTTTATTGATCGCGTGGACTGCCCTCTTTTGTAGTATAAAATTGAGTCAACGTCTGCTGCTGATCCCCACAGCAGGATGCCGTAAGACATAATACTGTGAAAATAAGCATAGTATACTAACCTAGCTGTGGCTACATCCGTTAACTGCCCTATTTTCCTGACTGCATATGCAGCCGAGCATAACCTACCCGAAAGAGTACTAATATGCGCGCCCCACTGTAATTTTGAATCTATAGTAATCCCTAAGAATACAGTTTCCGCTATAACATCAAGTTTATTGCCCTCAAGATTTAAAAGATCACGTTGTGGTACATTGGGTAAGGAAAACTTTAACGTTTAGTTTTGCTTGCATTCAGTAAGAGATTTTTAGCTGCGAACCATTTCGAGAGAACAGTTAGACTTTCGTTGTCACATGTAGGACATTCGTATCTTTTCTATTTATTTTAAAAATTAGCGAGGTGTCATCAGCAAATAAAATTATATCTGATAATTTGGCCACTAAACAAGAAATAGGAAAGGACCGAGAATTGAACCTTCGGGCACGCCTATCTTGACTAGAGACCCGGAGGACGTCGCCTCATTTACATAAATTTACTTTTTGCTGCCTTTTTGATAAGTAGTATTGCGGACGTAGAGGGATCGGGAAGATGAGGAGCAAAACGCGTTGTAGTTTTTAATAATTAATTATATTGAGCAAACGTAATGTACCAAGAGTAAAAGACAGATGCAAAGACAAGAAGCGATGATTTATGAACATGACAGTTTAAAAAGAAATAATATCTTTACGGAATGAAAATGAGTTCGGTTTGCCACATTCTCCCCCCTCGTATGAAAATACGCATATTCGAGTAAGGTGTGGCAAGCCGATACAGTAATTAAATCGAACTAGGGTAACAATACAAGTTTTTTTACAGGCCTACGCAATGTTCCCCCCTTAGTTGCAACGTCGACAACCCTAACCACTCCGTCTCGTCCAGGGTGTACGTGGGTAATACGACCCTTCGGCCACACCCCTCTCGGAAAACTATCGTCGACAATTACGACCACGTCACCGACGTTAACGTTGTTCAGCGTCTTGGAAGCAGGGGGTCTGGTGTGAAGCAGAGGCAGTACTTCTCGTACCCAGCGTGCCCAAAAATGATCTGCCAAGCGGCATGCTTTTCGCCATTCTGACCTGCCAACTAAGGCGGAATCGCTTAGTGCTGGTGAAGGTAGAGCGATGGATGATGATTGACCGATTAGAAAATGGAATGGTGTTAGGGCTTCCTGGTCTTCCGAATCGACGCTGACATGGCACAATGGGCGTGAGTTTACTATGGCTTCGGCTTTTTTTTCAAATCAAATCAAATTTATTCGTAAATGTAGGTCTCTATACAATAGGATGTTAAAATAAGATGGTCAGTTCGCTACATTTTACCCGAAGGCATACAAATAATAATAATTAGTGGTGTCAAAACAACATATTACACCCAATTAAAATGAAATAACTCAATTACACACTAAACACACAATTCCTTACGTACTAACACATAATTACCAATGTCAAAATACTAATAATAATAATCTAAATTTAACATTGTCATTGGCTAGATGTCAGTGGTGTCCTCCATAAACTCAGTTGTGGAGTAGTAACATTTATAAATTTAGAATTGTTTTAGTTTTTTTTTAAACATATTATCTTAGCTTCCATGAGAAGCGTCAGAAAGGTCTCTTCTTTGGGGGCTTTCTGATAGAGCGTGACTCTGAGAGCGGTTTTCGTTGAGCGCACTAGGCGCTCCCAACACCCTCCGAAAAATGGTGCCGCTGGTGGTATAAACTTCCATGTTATGCCTCGCGTAGCCACAAACTCTTCCACGTCGTTTCCGAAAAAATTGTTTAATTCATTGCTGGCGCCGACGAATGCTGTACCATTATCCGAGGTTATCGTCTTAGGTGATCCTCTTCGAGCGATAAACCGTCTCAGACTCATAATTGCTGAATCAGTAGAAAGGCTGTTGACGACTTCCAAATGTAGCGCTCTGACTGTGAGGCACGTATATAAGGCAACGTATCGTTTTTCTCTCCGTCGACCAACGGTGACTTCAAGCGGTCCGAAGTAATCTAGGCCAACGTGTGTGAACGGCCTTTGATGATGGGATAGACGTTCAATTGGTAGGTCAGCTGTAGGTGGTGACATAGGTGGAGTCTTCCTGATTCGACACGTCAAACATGACTTTGCGACTGTTCTGACGGTGGGTCTTAGGCGTAAAATCCAGTATTTTTGGCGAATTTCATTGACCACCGTCTCATTGTTTGCATGGGCCATGATCTTATGATAATGATGGATCAGTAAACGAGTTGTCGAATGACGACCATCTAGTAAAATGGGTATCCTCAAGTCTTCATCAACGTTTGGACTCGCACGAATACGTCCAGCCAGCCTCAAAACGTGGTCTTCTCCAAGCGACGGTGACAGCTTCAGTAGCGGGCTGCTCTTGGGTAGACTCTGAGATGTCAGGATGCAGTCTAGTTCCTCGTGGAAGCTATCCAGTTGGCATTGTCTCAATATGTGTTTCTCAGCAGAGGTTATGTTTTCAGCGGTAAGTGCGGGCAAATCTATACGAGGAGATGTCGACGGCTGTAACCCCATAATACGATGACGTGATGGATTACAAGCAGATGAGTTGGTTGATGAAGTAGAAAAAGTGTTATTTGGGAATCTAGAATTTTGAGCATGAGTGCCTAAAAGGTTTTTGAACTTAGTCGCGGCTTGAAAAACTCGAGCGGTTGCCCTTAACAAACGTGTCCAGACACTAAACCGATCTGGGTCCGCCGTGACTGGCGCGGGCAAAAGCTCCCGTGCTGATGTAAATCCCAGCAATTCACACACGTTTGATGTTTTCATTTCTGTGAGAACTAGTGCGATTGCCGTTTTCGGTTCGGTTGGCCACGACTCGATGCTGTCAAATAAAAAGGAAGGTCCAACGAACCACCGAGACGAGGAGCCTAGAGGTCGGACTCGCGTTGCATCATCTGCAACGTTAAGATCTGTTGGGACCCATCGCCAATCATTAACGTTACTATTCTCAATGATTTCACTGACACGATGGGCCACAAAAGGTCTAAAAGTACGTGCATCAGCTCGCAGCCAACAAAGAACGGTTCGTGAGTCACTCCAGTAAAATACACGAGTTGGTTTCTTCCTATGGCTTTCTATAATCGTGACGGCAAAACGAGAAGCGATAAGGGCCGCCTGAAGCTCCAACCGTGGAATTGAAACTGGTTTTAGTGGGGTGACTCGAGACTTACTTCCAATGAGAGCAAGCTTGACGCTTCCATCAGTTAAAACGAAGCGCCAATAAGCCACACAAGCGTAAGCAAGCTCACTCGCATCAGAAAAAATTTGTAATTCCTTTCGTAAACGGTAACCCCTACATAGCAACGTGGGATACGGAAACTCGCAACTGTTGTCAATTCAGAAAACCAATCCTGCCAAGTCTTGATCTCGGCCTGTGACAGTTGGTCGTCCCAATCAACATTGCTACGCCAGAGAGTTTGAAACATGATACGACCCTTGACTACAACTGGACCTAGCAGACCCAAAGGATCGTATACACGCATCAACTGAGATAAAGCTTTTCGTTTAGTTAGTTTAGGATTCTGTACCAAAAATTCTTCATCTAAACCTGTCCGAAAACCTAAACAGTCATCTTTGGGAAACCAAGTAACTCCTAGAGCGCGTACTGGGCTGCCCAAAGATACTTCAGGAATAGGAGATGCACGTAATTCAGGAGGTACTAACGCAAGTGCTCTGTCATCGTTAGACGTCCAACCTCTCATATCGAAGCACGCTGCCTTGTGCACAGTGACAATGTCGGCAGCAAGGCGGGTGGCGTCAGGGAGGACATCTAGACTGAGGATGCAGTCATCCATATAATGGTCTTGGACCACTGCATCAGCAGCCTGCGGATATTTATGTGCTAAATCACGTGCATTCCTGTTTTTTATAAAAAGCGCAGTGAAAGGACTAGAGCATGCACCGAAGATAACCGACGTCATTCGGAACTCCTTTACTGGTTCTCGAGGGTCTGATCTCCATAAGAAGCGTAAGGCGTCACGGTCTGGGTCTCTTATTCTAACTTGGGGAAACATTTCTTTTATATCCGCTGTCATTGCTATCCGACCTTCCCTAAATCTGAACAAAATCCCTGTTAGCGACTGCAGGAGATCAGGCCCTGCGAGCAGTAAAGTTCAAACTAACGCCATGTGTTTTAGCAGCCGCGTCATGCACCACACGAAGCTTCCTTTTCTGTGGATGGTAAACACCAAAATGAGGCAAGTACCAGCGAGGTGAAGCCTCCGCAGTGTGCACGATGCCTTTAGAGGTTGTGTTCGTGTGATACGTGTCGGCTGAGCACTCTTCGGCGTAACCTTTACTGAGCATGTCAGTTATGTAAGCCTTGTATGACTCCGCGAAAGCACTATCCTTGGCCATACGTTTAATATTGCGGACGTAGAGGGATCGGGAAGATGAGGAGCAAAACGCGTTGTAGTTTTTAATAATTAATTATATTTTGAGCAAACGTAATGTACCAAGAGTAAAAGACAGATGCAAAGACAAGAAGCGATGATTTATGAACATGACAGTTTAAAAAGAAATAATATCTTTACGGAATGAAAATGAGTTCGGTTTGCCACAAGTAGGAAAGAACCAGATCAGCAGTTTGACCACGAATTCCGTAGAGGTGTAATTTACACATCAGTGTGTTGTGGTCGACGTGGTTGAACAATTTAGAGAGATCACAGAAAATGCCAATGGCATCCTGGGGATTCTCCCAGGATTCCAAAATGTGAGTGATGAGTTTTACTCCCGCGTCCGTTGTCGACCTGCCCTTCGTGAATGCAAACTGCTGACAATGCAGAATCCCATTTGAGTTAAAGTGACATAACATCTGGTCCAGCATGATTTTTTCATAGATATTACTCAATGCTGGAAGCACAGCACAGCTATAATTAGAAGGATCACTCTTACAACCCGATCCGAAAATTGGTACTACTTTACTATATTTCATTAGATCAGGAAACTTGCCGCTATCCAAACATTGATTGAATATGCCTGTTTAGGAGCGATTGATTCAATAATATCTCCAAGAACCTTGACGGATATGCCCCATAAGTCTTCAGTATTTTTTATGTTGAGACTTTTGACCGCGCTTATAATTGTAGCAATACATATTGGTTTAAATTTAAAGTTTGGTAATGTCCGCAGTAAAATTATCTTTAAGAAAAGCTTCAGCTAATGTAGATGAGGAGGGGAGAGATTTTTTAACTTCTAGCGGAATATTAGTGAAGAAACTTTCTAGTGTCTCAGCCACTTCTAGCTTGTCAGAAATGGTCTGATTATCAATTTTCAAGGATAATTCATTCTGATCTCGTTGTTGTGTCTTTCCAGTTTCTTTGTTAGTAACCCTGTTTTTATTTTATTATTAGAAATACCAATTTTATTAATTATTATTTGTGAATTTCCTTGAGCGCAGACACTTTTGAATATTTATTTATAGAATTTATCGTACAACTTTTTTTTTAATTTGTTAATAACTCAGACTCGGAACCTTCTTGGTGTACTTTTTTTAATTAGCTTTGCGCGCGCCATGTTCTTTTTACGTCATATTGTTAAAACCTTAGGTCAGTGGCAATAAGCACGAGTAGTGCAACGCCAAAACAAAAAAAAAAAACAAGGAACTTGAAAACAAGTGAAAAACCTAAAATGACCACTCCTTATCTAGCGACGAGGAAGTTTATTTGACGCCAACAGAATTAACTGAATTTGTTAATCATGCGCATTTTTTTGCGTTTACTCAATTCCTCGCTGAGGTGGGATGAAAAGTTACGTGTTGCACTGGAGTGCAAAGATTTTTTACCTCGTGCTCTTTTGATTCCCTCGCTTAACGCTCAAGATTCTTAGTTTTGAATCACTCGCTGCGCTCGTAACTCAATTTTAGAATCTTTCACTTGCTCGGTCATCAAAATTGAGCACGCGGTTAAAAAGCAACTTTGCACTCTTGTATAACAAATAACTATAATGATGTTTTGAATTCACAAAATTATTGCACACGATGTTCTACATTCAATTTACTTTATTCCTCTAGCTAGAGGAAAAAAACGTGTGCGTTACCCTGGCCAAATATTATGCATTTGAGATTTGAGACCTTAACAAAATAATTAGAGTATCATGAGGAGCAATTTGCTTACTAATAGCAAAATTTGCTTGAATTATAGTTTTAAAGTTATTTGAGAAAAACATATTTTTCTGGAGTAACGTTTGAAACGTTATCCTAGCAAAATCGATTTTCAAAAATTCGTTTAGCCCGGAACCAAATACATGAATAAATAGTGGTGCAGCAGCAGTGAAGGCTTTTTCATGCAAGCAAGCTGATTGACGAGATGCGATGAATTTTCGTCGGGTTTTTAGATTAAATAAAAAGATGCGTATAGTGCAAAAGCAAAATTGGTTGTAATAAAAAATACATGTACAAGATTCGAGGAGAGGGGTCATAGCGAACAATATTTTGACCAATTGCGCGAGTGAAAGGCGTGTGACGTGTTATGACGTAGGCCACCAGTTTTATTCCTCACACCGAGATGTCGCCCTCAGTCTTGAATGTAGAAAGTTATATAGGATTCGGAACATGCCCCCGGCCTTGGAAGCAATGGCTTTCAATGCTCTTCAGTAGCAGCATCCTGGTCCACGTCTCGTAGTAAGGGACAAATCTTGGCGAATGCGCGTCTCACCACACCCGATGACGTCTGTATGTCGGCCACACGGGATATGCTATCTGTTCCTGGGATGGTACGAAGGACACGTCCCAAATGCCACTTCAACAGCGGTAGGTTGTTGTCCTTAATAACCACTAAGGAGTCTGGTTGAAGCTCGCCCTTATTCGCCGTCCATTTTGTCCGCACCTGCAGTTCAGAAATATACTCTTTCGCCCACCGATTCCAGAAGTGTTGGCGAAGTTGTTCCACCCTCTGGTACCGCTGGAGACGACTGGCAGGCACATCACGTAGGTCATCACAGGCTGGCGCAGTCAGTGGTCGGCCAATTAGGAAATGACCGGGAGTGAGCGGGGAAAAATCCTGTGGATCGGGAGAGAGAGGAGACAGAGGTCGGGAATTCAGTACGGCTTCTATTTGTGCTAGTACTGTGCTATACTCTTCGAAGGTAAGGTGCGCGTTACCTATTACACGTCGAAGATGGTATTTACTTGACTTTACTCCTGCCTCCCACAGACCACCAAAATGCGGAGAATAAGGGGGAATAAAATGAAATTTAATATTTTGACTAACAGCAAACTCTAAAATATCGGAACTACATTTGTTTAAAAATTTAGAAAAATCGTTCATTACACCTACGAAGTTGCGACCGTTATCAGAATAAATTTCTGCAGGTTTACCGCGGCGTGAAATAAATCTCTTTAAAGTTAATAAATATGCTTCACTGGAGAGGTCACTGACTAGCTCAAGGTGGATCGCGCGTGTCGCGAAACAAATAAATAAACAGATGTAACCCTTGATAAGCCTAGCGCCCCTACCTTTGCGGTTCAGAATGAGCACCGGCCCTGCGTAATCCACCCCACACCGAACGAATGGAAGACTAGGTGTAACTCGCTCCATAGGTAAGTTACCCATCATAGGGGTAAGCGTCTTACCGCGAATACGCGTACAGGTGACACAGCCATGTACTAACCGACGAGCTAAATTCCTGCCTCCTACAGGCCACCAAGATTCACGTAAGTGAAACAGTAATGCCTGAGGAGCAGCGTGGAGAAGCTGGATGTGCTCATGACGAAACAACAAAGTTGCAAAGTAATGTTTACTTGAAATTACAATGGGATGTTTTTTACCGTAAATAAATTCATCTGAATTAACTAGACGACCACCAACACGCAATATTTTATGGTCATCTATAAATAAATTCAATTTAGACAAACAACTTTTATTTTTAATAGTCCCATGATTAAATAGTGCCTTATATTCTATTGGATATGATTCAATTTGGCCGAGCCAATGTTTTATCAGCATAATCTAACTCGTCAAGACTAAGACTGCCTACATGTCTTTCTTGTTTATGTCTGATATTATGAATGAAACGCAACATAAAGGCTGCTGCACGCCTCATACTTTTGAATTGTGAAAACCGATGGAACGGAAACAAAGATGATTCACAAGAATCTTGAGCTACAACTGCGGTGACAGATGATTTAACCTCAGGTAACTCGACCTGTTTGAATGAATCTGAACTTCTGTGATCATCTATTGAAAAGTTAAGATCTCGAAGAAATTCAGGACCCTTCCACCATAGGGTAGAAGATGGAAGTTCTTCCAACCGAATGCCGCGCGACGCCAGATCAGCAGGATTGTTTTCACTCCTGACGTGACGCCACACAACCCCTAGTGTAAGGTCATGAATTTCCGCGATCCTAGTTTGGACGAATGTCTTAAGTTGGTTCGGCCTCATGTGTAGCCAACCTAAGACGATCGTGGAATCGGTCCAAAATACGATTTTATTGAACTTACAACGTAATGAGTTGCGTACCTTGTCATACAGACGGGCGCCTAATAAAGCCCCACAAAGTTCGAGACGAGGGACACTAATAGGTTTTAACGGCGCGACCTTAGATTTAGAAAATAATAGTCTAACCGTTACCGTTAGATCAGTATTAACTGTACGAACATAAATGCACGCGCCGTAAGCCGTTTGAGACGCATCACTAAAAACATGAAGCTCGATATACATAGGCTGCGTACCTATAACATGACGAGGAATGCGAATTGTGTTTAGCGCTTGCAGTGAAATAACAAACCGGTTCCACACGTGCGCCGTGTTATCAGGAACGGTGTCGTCCCAACCTATTTTTAATAGCCATAATTGTTGCAAAAGAACTTTGACCACAATTATAGCGGGACTTAACAAGCCGAGGGGGTCAAAAATTTGAGAAACTTTAGATAAAATAGCTCGTTTAGTAATCGGTTTGTTATTTTCAATTTGAATTTGCGAGTTAAAATAAAAGTTGTCACTTGTATTGTGCCAACCTATACCTAATGTTTTAGAACAAATATTGTCATCTAAATTTAGCGGTTTAAACAGACTAGATGAATGATTATCATCATCGCGCCTAAAATTAAATACCCATTTCCTAAGTGGAAAGCAGCCTGACTGCAACGATTTCTGGGTTTTATCGCATAAATCTAGTAAATTTAATTTATTATCTAGACCCGTGATGAAGTCGTCAGCATAAAAGTCTTCTTTTATTGCTTGGGCAACATCAGCATCAGGAGACTCGATAGCTAATTGTTTTAGACACCTGACACTAAGGAAGGGTGCGGAGGCAGTTCCGTACGTTACGGTATTCAATTTGAAAATACCTAAAGGCTTCGACGGATGGTCACGCCACAGAATCATTTGCAAGCTACGCTGACCCTCATCCACTAGGCACTGCCGATACATCTTCTCCACATCGGCGCATGCAACGTACTTATGCTGCCGAAATCGGAGAAGAATAGCAATGAGATCACCCTGTATAGGAGGGCCAACCAGCTGCAAATCATTCAGGGACTTACCGGAGCTTGACGGCGCGCTTGCATCAAACACCACGCGCAACTTGGTGGTGGTGCTGAGCTCGCGGAACACGCCATGATGTGGCATAAAATAGCACGGGGATTCGTAGGAATCTACCTGTGTCATATGGCCTAAGCTGAGGTATTCCTGCATAAAATTAGTGTAAAGACTTTTATATTCTGACGAACGCTGCAAGCGTTTTTCAACCGACTTCCAAAAAGAGGAGGTTATCAATTCGCCTGTATGTTTTTTTTTTTTTTTTTTTTTTTGTGTTTGTTACCTCATAACTTTCGACTGAGTGAACCGATTTTGATGATTCTTTTTTTATTTGAAAGCTGGTGCTTCCCATGTGGTCCCATTTTAATTTGCTGAAGATCAGATGCTGGTCTTCGGAGATATACAATGGAACTCTTCAAAAATGTACGGCAAATCTGCAGTGATTGCTGTTATCGCTTGTAGGTTTATTGTTTATACAACATCATGACGTAATATCACGCCTGTATGCTCTGAGGGGGTACGCAGATGTGTACAATACACCCAGATTTCGACAGTGTTTGTTACCGTACTTTTGACTGGGTGAACCGATTTTGATGATTCTTTTTTTATTTGAAAGCTGGTGCTTCCCGTGTGGTTATATTTTAATTTGCTGAAGATCTGATCCGGATCTTCGGAGATATACAATGGAACTCTTCAAATATACACGGCAAATCTGCAGTAACTTCTACAATCGCTTGAATGTTTATTGTTTATACAACATCATGACGTAACATTACGCCTGTATGCTCTGAGGGGGTACGCAGATGTGTACAATATTCCCAGATTTCGACAGTTAGGTGTATTAAGTTCCATTTATTGGGGATAAGCCTCATCTTAGCCTAACCTTGACATGTATTGTTTTTTTTTTTATTTTATTGGCAAGGGTACTTCAAGGGTAGTTTGATGAGAATTTTTCTAGGTTCTGATTATGGGATCCATGACAAAGGAACGGAACTCTTCAATTCTTAGAAGCAAATTAACGATACTCAGCCAAATCTTTTAAAGGCTATCCGGATATTTGAGTCACGTACCATAACGTCGTAATTAACCGACTTCAAAAAGGAGGAGGTTCTCAATTCAATGTTCCCTGATTACTCGAAGATGACTGGACCGAATTTGTTTTTTAATTGTTTGAAAGGGTATACTTCCCAGAAGGTTCCATAATTCATCAAGTCAGGATCCTGATAATGGGATCCTGGAGAAATAGAGAGAACTCTTCAAATTTTATAGGCACACCGGAAGCGATTTGGGTAGTTTTTGAAAGAGTACTTTCTGGGAGTGATCCCATTTAAATTTGCTAAAGATCTGATGAAGAACTTCGGAGAAAGGCAACGGAACTCCTCATTAAATGTAGCAAATGTGTGTCTCTTACTGGGATTGCTGAAATCTCATGTCTGTCTATTGTTTACACCAGTTCATAACAAAAAATCACGCTGGTACGCTGTGAAAGGGTATGCACATATTGTGAACCACTAAAAAGTGAAAAATAAAAACTTTTTTGCAAAAAATAAAACCGACTTCACACAAAAAAGTGAAAAATAACTTTAGCTTCTGAAGTCGGTGACAAAAAAATTAAATCAATCAAACAAAGGTCACCGACTTCAGAAGCTAAAGTTATTTTTCACTTTTTTGTGTGAAGTCGGTTTTATTTTTTGCAAAAAAGTTTTTCTAATGCTAGAAATCTACGCTCTGCCTGGATATAAGAGTCTCCCAAGGTTTCAGGTGACTGACGAAGTGGAATGTGCACGCAGAATCTCCCTTCACTATTGCGCGTAGTAGTGCGAACAAAGTGATTCTCGCATTCCCGTTCTTCCTCAGTCTGCGCGTCTCTGACCTTGGGCAGTTCCTCAATTTCCCAGAACAGTCGAAGTTGCGTATCTAATGAATTACTTGAATTAGTAATATTGCAATAAATTGGTGCGTTTTTGCGCGTTTTATTAACGATAGGCCCAGAAATAATCCAGCCTAGTTTGGTGTTATGTAAAAACGGACCACTAGGCAATCGAATTTTTCCCTGTTCTAACAGATCCCAAAACCTATCTGCACCAATTAAAATATCGATAGTTTTGGAGTCTAGGAAATCAGGATCGGCCAACCGTATGTTATCTGGAATACAGATATTTGCGCTTAATTTACATACGGCAGGCATCGAACCCGTGATCCTAGACAATACAAAACAATGAATGCGAGTAGTAAATGAATTATCGACGCAGGATTTGATAACGATATTACAAGCTTGTGAACAATGTATTACCGAATCACCTACGCCTCGAACTTCGTTAGTGGACTGTATAAGTGGTGAATTTAGTAATTGGCATAATGCTTTAGAAATAAAACAACGCTGGCTGCCATTGTCTAGGAGTGCCCGCGCTTTATGGTATGTGCCATGTACATCGGCTACCTCCACGATAGCTGTTGACAATAACACAGATTGCACATCTACAGAGTTAATACATTCTGTTTGCATGTGTGCCTTGTTTACTTGAATTGAATGGGCGGAGTCTGAGGAGACGGGTGCGGTCGCGGGGATATGCGCCGGCGCACTACTCGTACTTGACGCCTCAGTGTTCGTTGAAGAATGGCAAGCGACTGAACTATTAGCATCATTATGCAATAATGAGTTATGTTTTTGGTTACAGTACCTACAAGGCCCAAACTTACAATCGATTACCAAGTGCCCCGAATTTAAACAATTCTCGCATAAGTTGTGATCGCGTACAAGTTTAAGTTTATTGTCTAAATTACTGTCGATAAACCTTTTACACGTATACAGGCGATGTTTTGCATTACATTTAAAACATAATCTAACGCGTTTCTCGCTCGTTTTCTTGGGCTCGCTGGAAACATTGCAGTGTGACGTGTTGTGAGATTTTGTGTGTTGTTTTTTACTATCGGTGTTTTGTACGTCTTTGCCATGTGAACGCTGCAATGCGTCTAGCACGTCCGCTTTGTTACGAAGAAAATTAATTATATCACTAACCTTTAATCGCGATTTAGAATTGTTTTCATTCGGCTTTGGTGACAATGTGTATTTGTGAGTTTCCCATTCTCTTTCGGTAACTTTATCCAATTTAGAAACTATAATATAAATAATTAAAGTATCCCAGGTGTCTGTAGATTCTCCTAGGATCTTAAGAGCACGTAAATTTTTCAAAATTGTGTCTATTAAGTTCCTAATCAACGAAGGGGACTCTTTAGTTAATGGGGATATAGTAAACAAAGCTTTGACATGATTGTGAACTAAAAGATGGCAATTATTATATCGGTTGAGCAATAAGTCCCACGCAACCTGATAATTATTAGCTGAAAATTCTATTGAATGTATGACTATAGTTCTGCGTCACCTTTTAGAGAAGATTTGAGGCAGTGGAACTTTTGAATGGTAGAAATATCTTTTGAATCATGAACGAGTGAGGTAAATGTATCTCTGAACTCCAGCCAGCGCTCATAGGAACCGTCAAATGTGGGCATGGAAATAACAGGCAATTTTATGGACTTTGTGTTATTACTATTATGACTATGATTATGACATGCCGAGGAGCACTCAGCGAACTCACCAGTGCTCAGCATAAACTCAGCACGAGATATTGAATCGTAATAACTGTCTTCAAATAGTTCTCGTTGCGTTAATTGTGCATTTAACTCACTATCTTCAACTCTTTCTTCTATTTTAGTTTGAATAATATTAAATTCAGCAAATAAACTAGCACATCCTTGAATTCTTAACTTCAAATCAATGCGTTGTTGATTTGAAAGGTCATCATCTTTTAAAGAATATAAATAAGTACTGAACTTAGTAAGTGTAAGTGCTGAATCAAGCGTTCTGCTTCTCCTTGCACCTTACTCTTCAGAAATTGCATCTTCTGAGCCGATGAAAGGGAATTGTTGTTGTGTATTGCTTCTGTGAAAAGGTCTTTAAACGGCACCCACTGGTTGTAGTTACCGTTGAAGACTGGTATATCCAACTTCGGTGTTGTTTTCTCACGATGAGCGCCGGACCACATTTTCGTATTCAAAGCCTTTTTCAGTTCATGGAACTGGTTTTCATACCTGGTGTAGCGATCTTCGTACACTATCATCTTCTCTCCGTTTGTTTCACACTCTATCTCCCAGTGAAGGTTGTCAATCGCCGACCAGCGCGTTTGGAGTGTTTGCAGAGCGTCTTGAAATTCCCATCTTTCAGATAGAAACTCCACGTGTATGTTCGCAACTGCTCTCATGAAGGCTTTGAAGTTGGCTGTCTGTTTGCGCATCATGTCGTCCAGCTTGCTATTGGATCCCGTATCCCTTTTCGCAGGTTTTAGTTGTTCTTGCCGAGTAGGAGGTGGTGATGGTTCTCGGGTTTGTTTATCTTGATGGGCATCCCTGGCTTGTTCTGCCACCTCATTCTTGAAGGCTTCTTGTTCTTGTCTTGTTTGATCTGAGGTACCTTCTCCTGTTTGTTGGTTGGCACCTCCCAATGTTTTTGTTTGTAACGACTGCTCCCTTGGAGTACGAGTGAGGGTCGTGAGTTGTTGGTGTTGTCGAAGAATAAGCTCCTTTACTTCATTGTAGCACTGCAGCGTTTGCTTATAGGAGTCATTCGCAAAGTAGGGATGACTTGCACTTTGTTCCGTAGACAGACGATCATGATTGAATTGATAATCTGACCACAAGTTTTCCAACATTGCCATACGGCGTTTGAAATAGTCGGGGTTTTTTCTGTCCCAAGCATCTTTCTTAATATTTATTCCGATCTTCTTTATGTTGTCGTAGAGTTCGTTCTGATTCTGGTATAAATCTGCTGACGACATGTTGTTTATGTTGTTTTTTCTTGTTGACTTCAAGATGTACTCTTCTGTTCCGAGTGTCGACTGTTGCTCCACTCTCCTGGTTCTTGATATTGTGTAACCTTTCTCTTCTACGATATGCGCCTTCTCAATTGGTTACTGGGGCGACTCGCTTGTGAGAGACCAGTCCAACCGATTCGCGACCGTAGAAGATATAAATGACACAACACACTAAATTAGTTGCTCGAAGGACCAAATGTTGGGGCGTAACTCCCAACAGTGAGAATGTTATGTTGATGTTGAGTAGAGGAATGTTATGTTGATTGAGTAGACAACCGATTGGTATAAAGGTTTAATTGCTACTAAAAATAACATGTTATAAAGTAATAATGTACAATTAATGTTGGCTTAAACAAACTGCAACGTTTCACTGTAAGTAGGGCAAGTTAGTGGCATGTACAGCGTAGCTCGTACACCTACCCTTTACTATTCCACGCTTCCTAACTAAATCACGAAACACATCACTACAATCTACACTAAGCAGAGGAGATTTATCACGAGATCTAGCAGATTCAGTTAAGGACATTTTGGTGGTCAGTGAAAGGAGGAGTACTCACGGTTTTACAGTCTTCAGCCCAATCACACGACACTGATGCAAGCAACGTCACCAGATTGTACCGGACTGGAAATCACAATATTCCGAGAATACACTGCAGCAATTCCACTGAAATTATAATATAGACACAGTATAGCACCCATAGAATAGGAGGTGAAGGAAAAAAGTAAGGATTGGCCTCACCGATTTGCGTATGATTTTCGATGAAACTCAACTATTACTATAGTTCCAATGTGCGCTTGGCCTCCAAACTGTGGTTATGGTTGCAGTTGTCCGTTAGGCAGGCTTTTTCTTCGAAATCTCGTCCCAATTGTTGAAAATCAGCGTTTTCTTCGATCCGCCACGTGCAAGGGGTCCACGGTCCAAAGGTTGCTCGTCGATCTTGTTGTAACGATTTTACGTAGATGGCTCAAATTGGATGCGGCGTAGAAGGACCAAATTATGGTGCAGCAGCAGTGAAGGCTTTTTCATGCAAGCAAGCTGATTGATGAGATGCGATGAATTTTCGTTTCTTCAAAAGCAAAATTGGTTGTAATAAAAAATACATGTACAAGATTCGAGGAGAGGGGTCATAGCGAACAATATTTTGACCAATTGCGCGAGTGAAAGGCGTGTGACGTGTTATGACGTAGGCCACCAGTTTTATTCCTCACACCGAGATGTCGCCCTCAGTCTTGAATGTAGAAAGTTATATAGGATTCGGAACAGATAGCTTTTGTTGCGTAGTAAATGCTAGTAAATGGCAAAATTTGTGTGTGATATGGTTCTCGAGTTATTTAAGATTTTGTTGCGGTAAGATTTTGGGATACCCCAGATCTCGAAAACGGCTCAACGCAAAAGATTGAAAAAAATACCAATAAAAGACCTTAATTTGCTTAAATTATTTTAAACATTAGTTTTTGATTTGGTTGTCGTAAACCAATGGAATTAAATGGTTTCAAAAATCAGATGAAAACGGATTTGCAAGTAAACCAAAACACTTAGAACCAAATAAACAGCTGTAAAAGATACCCATGGTAGACGCTTATAACGTCAGGAAAATTAAATTTTGTCACTACACGATATGAAGATAAAACAAATTTGATTAATTTTAGACTGGTCGTACTTTAGCGATGAAATACGCAATTCCTAAAACATTAAGAATCGTGGCATACTTTAAGCAAATTAAAATGATTCATGAACATTAATTCCTGTTAATTTCAACTTTCAATTACGTCTGCAACGAAAGTTATATCAAAAACAAGAATAAGTCAGCAACTCTCTAATAAGCTGACCAAATCGAAAAGGTCACGAAAAAACGGCCGCACCATACATAAACGTAGCCATCTTAAATGAATGGGATAATACGGATGTTTTGTTAGTAGGTATAGTTAACTACAGTTGCATACAAAAGTTTGCTGGTCAGATTCGTAAAAATAACAAACAGAAACAACAAACTACTATATTTTCGCGTCGGAGTCCCTTCCACCCCGAACATATTTGTATTGATATTAAATCACACTTAAATTATTTACTGAGATTATTACTTACCTTTTTAAAGTTACTTTGACTTTAAATAATTACTTATGTTCCATTTAATTGTTTGAACCATTTAATTGTTTACCGGTAGTGTAGCAGTCGCCCCTACTGCCTACCACGGATATGTATCCTCCTTACTCAGATATGGACTCCTACTCTGGGGGAACTCCACAAATATAAATGAAGCATTTCTTGTGCAAAAAAATGCTTAAGAACAATCTGCTGTATCAGCCCACTAACATCATGTAGACCAGTATTTAAAAATTTAAAACTATTAACCCTCATAAAACATATAAAAACGGGTATTTATCGCGAATTTACCTTTAATTTAAGCCCGACGTTTCGACCGGATTGCACCAGCCGTGGTCGCGGGGAGACTGAAGTGTGGAGGTACCGCCACAGCAAAGTGAAGGTGTTTATTCAACTACCCTCACGTGATCAAAGAAGAATGAAGATCAAGTGAGGGTAGTTGAATAAACACCTTCACTTTGCTGTGGCGGTACCTCCACACTTCAGTATTAAATTCGCGATAAATACCCGTTTTTAGGGTTCCGTAGCCAAATGGCAAAAAACGGAACCCTTATAGTTTCGCCATGTCTGTCTGTCTGTCTGTCCGCGGATAATCTCAGTGACCGTTAGCACCAGAAAGCTAAAATTTGGTACCAATATGTATATCAATCATGCCGACAAAGTGCAAAAATAAAAATTTAAAAAAACATTTTTATTAGGGTACCTCCCCCAGACGTAAAGTGGGGAGCGATTTTTTTTTTAATTTTGACCCTGACGTGTGATATATTGTTGGATAGGTATTTAAAAATGAATAGGGGTTTTCTAAAATAATTTTTTGATAATATTAATATTTTAGGAAATAATCGCTCCGAAAGTCAAAAACAATGTGTCCCCCCCCCCTCTAACTTTTGAACCATAAGTTTAAAAAATATGAAAAAAATCACAGAAGTAGACCTTTATATGAACTTTCTAGGAAAATTATTTTCAACTTGATGAGTTGAATAGTTTTTGAGTTATATAGCACTTTTTCAAAAAAACGCAAATGATAACTTTGTTTTTCATACAAATACTATGAAAAACAAAGTTATTTTTGCTGACGAAAAATGTTGGTATTTTTAATGGTCTGGGAAGCTACGGAACCCTACAGTGAGCGTGGCCCGACACGCTCTTGGCCGGTTTTTATATGTTCTATGATGTGTTCTGATCGTGAAAGTTTAGAAAAGACAACTATTAACCCTGACAGGTCTTTTTATAATGCAGGCCGGTATTTTTGTAAAGGAACACTCTAAATTTTTTATAGCATGTGACCTCAATTCAAAATACACTCGTCGAGATCCCACAAGATTGCGAATTCCTACACATCAAAGTACATTATGCCAAAAAAATAGTCTAATCACAGCAATCAACATTTTTAACAACATACCAAAAAAAATAAGAGAACTCCCTTTTAAATATATTTTAAAGCCAAACTACGTAAACAGCTTATTGACAATTGTTTATAGTGTTAAAGATTTTTTGGAAAAAATTGTCCGTTAATGGCTTCTGAGTTTACAAAGTATTTTAAGTTGTTTTTTTTTTAATTTAATTTTATTTAAATTTATAAGGCTCTTAAGATTTCGAATAGATATGAATCCTGATTTCTAAATGCTATTATTATAGTCTAGACGTAGGTATTATTAATGTTTACACCAATATTGTATGTTGTGTTAAAACTTTTACATTTAAGATGTTCTAATTTTTGTATGCCATTCCATGGCGAAACATGTAAGTTCATACCTCTATTTATAAGACCTCATTTTATCATGTTTTTAAACAAATAAAATTATTCTATTCTATTCTAAAACTACTTTTAATTAACATGATTTTCATTTATAAAATCGAAAACTTGTTGAAATTGTGTAATATGATACCTTCACTTCAAACGTTAAAAATTGGTTTCACGTAAAACGTTTTTCTGTGTACAAAACATCAGACACTAAGTTGCTAATTTGCGAAGACTACTCGTATGTATGGTGCGGCCGCTTTTTCGTGACCTTTTCGATTTGGTCGGCTTTTTAGAGAGTTGCTGACTTCACTCCCTCCCGCTCCGCCCAGAGTGGGAGAAGTCATTTGATGATTTCCCATCCTAAAAAAAATAAAAAAAAGTCCATGTTCACCAAAAAGAAAACGGTCTGATTATCTAAAACAGCTGTTTAAGACACATTTTTGTATGGGAACATGTCACAGTGACAGCTGTTTTTGGATAATCAGACTGTTATCTTTTCGGTGAGCATGGACCTTATTCTTGTTTTTGAAATAACTTTCGTTACAGACGTAATTGAAAGGAATTTAACTGATTGATTGAATTGATTAGGAATTGCGTATTTCATCTCTAAAGTAGGTACGACCAGTCTAAAATTAATCAAATTTGTTTTATCTTCATAATATCGTGTAAAGTTACAAAATCTAATTTTCCTGACCTGTCTACCATGGGTATCTGTTTATTTAGGTCTAAGTGTTTTGGTTTACTTGCAAATCCGTTTTTATCTGATTTTTGAAACCATTTAATGCTATTGGTTTACGACAACCAAATCAAAAACTAATGTTTAAAATAATTTAAGCAGATTAAGGTCTCTTGTTGGTATTTTTCCAATATTCTGCGTAGAGCCGTTTTCGAGATCTGGGGTATCCCAAAATCTCCGCAACAAAATCTTAAATAACTCAAGAACCATATCACACACAAATTTTGCTATTTACTAACATATACTACGCAACAAAAGCTATCGATTCATGTATTTGGTTCCGGGCTAAACGAATTTTTGAAAATCGATTTTGCCAGGGTAACGTTTCAAACGTTACTCCAGCAAAATGTGTTTTTCTCAAATAACTTTAAAACTATAATGCAAGCAAATTTTGCTATTAGTAAGCAAATTGCTCCTCATGATACTCTAATGATTTGTTAAGGTCTCACATCTCAAATGCACAACATTTTGCCAGGGTAACGCACTCGATAAAAACTGCTTTTGCACTCGGATATCGAAGAGGAAAAATACTCTTTCCAAGATCGGGGGATGAAAAATATATCCTACTAGCTGACCCGCGCAACTTCGTCTGCGTAAGACGAACCAACAGTTCCTAAAATTAGCGCGTTCAACCAACCAAACAAACAAACTCTGCAGCTTGATAATGTGAGTACAGATTCAAGTAAGTAACAATTTACTTTTTCTCGAATAGGTTTACATTTATCGCCAAAATATTCTACTTTTGTTTTTTCAATTATGGGCTCTTCCTTCGACTGCCTTACGTTTCTATCCTTGGGCACTTGACGATTTCATACTCCAGCGTCTTCCTAGGTGGAAAGTCTTCATCAAGTGGCATGGCATGAGCCGCGACACGTTAAAGCTGCTTCAAACTGTTGCGGACCTCTCGCATCTGCCTTCCTTCTCCAAAGTCAGACCTTTGATGTTAGTCATACTCCAAGCAGGTCAACACAACACGTAGATGTAGATGCTTTAAACTCTTGAAAACCTTTTGCAAATGTTTTCGTCTCATAGCCGAGCCGAGCCGATGAGACCTTCGATGACAGTAATACACCAGCTATTACTAAAGTTCTCATCAAGGTACGTTAAGTGAGCCCAATGACGATATAGCTGCTGTAAACTGTTGAGGATCTCTTGCAACAGACTGCCTTCAGTCTCCATCGTTAGACCATCGACGACAGTCATACTCCAGCTAGGTTTAAAAGTTCTCATCAAGGTGTACGAAATGAACCTTAAACACGATAGAGCAGATTTGAAATGTTGCGGACCTCTTGTGACTGCCTTTCGTGTCCATCGTTAGACCTTCGATGATACTCATACTCCAGCTAGGTCTCAAGTTTATATCAAGGTTCATGAAATGAGCCGACACACGATATAGCTGCTGTAAACTGTTTCGGACCTCAAGAGACTGTCTTACGTCTCCATTGCTAGACCTTCAATCACAGTTAAACTTCAGCCAGGTCTAAAGTTGTCAAAAAGTTTTATGAAATAAGCCCCAACACGATCTTCTTCTTTATCGTGTGGTTAGTGCCTAACCTGGTGTGAGAGATTTTATGCCGCCCAAGGTCCTCAGTCTTGGCTTTACATGCCGTCGATCAAATATCTCTCAGGCATGCTGGTTTCCTCACGATGTTTCAGCATGCGATGATTATACAATACGCACATGAATCTGAAAAATCAGAAGTGCGTGACTTTGATTTGAACACGACTATTTTCAATATAAAATGAGACAAACTTTGCGATACACGCTTTTCAATAAAAAATTATCATGAAAATCGGACTTCTCTGGAAAAAGTTATGCGTCATAATCATCATCATCCATAGTCCGACTTCACCCACTGCTGGGTACAGACCTCTCTTTGTTTGTGCCAAGCTCCACGCTCGTGTGCCAGTCTCATCCAGGATATCCCCGTAATGGCAACAATATCGTCTGCTTATCTCACCTCTGGACGACCAAAACTTCTGTTTCGATTTCTAGAACGCCACTTGGTCACAGCTTTACTCCACCTGACATCACCGCATCCTGCTAGGTGACCTGCCCTACTCCATTTTAATTATCATCATTATTTCAGCCGAAAGACGTCTAATGCTGGACATGTGTCACCACATTGACCGGTCTCGTGCGACTCACATCCAGCGGATTCTTACAACTTTCATCACGTCATTTAAGTATTGCTCAGCCATAATATAGACACATAATATAGATTATATAGATTATTTTATACATAAAGAAAAACAGGCGTTGGATTGAAAACCTCTTCCAAAAAACCAAACTTGAGACATCTGAAACGGGCGAATGTCAGTGTCATTCTTTCACGGAAAATCATAACACCGTGATTCAGAAAAAGGAGTCAAATGAACAACGCCATTAACTATAGAGCACGAAGTTAAACTGCTAGAACATATGCATGGAAAGCGGTCGAACAGATACTCTACCGGCTATGCAGATTTTTAAAGCAGGGTCATGTTGACTATTTCTCTTCTTCTCTATCTTGTGATTTTTATTCTTTAGTACCATTTTGATTCAATAGATGTCACTGCATGTATCCTTAGATCATGATGATAAGTTCTCCTTAAAAACTTTAAAGTCATAATATGTCTTTTGATGGAGAGCACCGATTACAAAGAAACAAAAATGAAAACCTTCTCTAAGTTATGCACAATATTAATTTGTGCATTGAATTGAACCACATTGGTTTTATAATTTACACATGATGCTATAACAAAAGGGCTACGTAGAGACACACAGACATAGACGAAAATTTATGAAATAGTAGAAAAAGGGTTCCGTGTGTGATCCTTTAACAGCTTAAGTGCAATATTTACAGATTTATTATTTGAAATAAGTGATTCCCAAACTGTCGTTTAAGTGTTAAAAATAGTATTTGTTTAAACAATGATTTGGAAATCTTAAAGCTTTAAAAAAAAACAAAATACTTTGTTACAAAAAGTGGAAAACCGTGTGGGTTTTGAACGTGCGAACCAAAGTTATTATCGGAAATCTTACAGCATTAAACAAAATCAAAATGTATTGCATGTCTTTACTGAGGCTTGAACTTGCGACTCATTGTTCGAAAGGCGGTATCCGTCACCAATGGGCTATTTGTTCTGATGACAATTGTCTAAAAATAGTTATTCTATTACAATGCATGTTATGACGGTTGTCAGTTGTCAAACAGTTGACAAATATAGACGAAATGCATATTGCTCACCCCCGTAAGTAATTAGCGTGATAATATATAGCCTATGTCCATCCCTAGGTTGAAATACATCTCCTTGCCAATTTTCATTACGATCCGATCAGCCGTTTTGTCGTGAAAAGGTAGCAGACAGACAGACAAACAGAGTTACTTTCGCATTTATATTATGGTATGGATGACTTACCTTCACCGGTTCCTCATGATAAAAATAATCCAGAGTCATAGTCGACCATCATTCCATCATCCAATTATATTGGTGTACGCCGAAAAGGTCAATATACTGTAAATTAGATAATCTCGACTACTGTAAAATGATTAATAATTACAATTCTATCATTGTGAAATTATCTATCATTAAAATTGTACTCCTCTTCTGCGACACCTTCCTGTGAAACGGAAATTATTACAAAGGTAGGTACTTAGCTCAATACCTTCGATTTGTGAAACCAAATTTATTCATGGTCACGTGAGCATCTGGCAGCGACTATGCCATAATAGGTGCAAATTACACAGATGCGGCGTAAGGCGAAGGCGCGGCGCAGGCATCTTGCCGTTTCAAAACCTTTCAATAAAAAATGTAGGGAGGCGGCACGTTTTGAATTAGGTACACTCAAGCGGCGCGGCGCGGCGCGGGCACGTCGCGCGTCTTTTCCTCGCCTGTTCCGCGTCGCTAGCAGGCGCGACTGGAGCAGCGCGCAAGCAGTATGACGTCTTGTTATACAGTATGAGCATAAAAATGCGTGACGATAGTGAATTTAATGTGGAATTGTGAAGACCGTGTTTACTTTCGACAATAGACAATGTCGAAACATTCAAGTGACATTTTATACACTGCAAGAAAAAGATCAGGATATTCGCATAATTTTTCCATTGCTTTAAAATATCTATGCTCTTGTGGCATTTTCCACACAGGGTGCACCCAATAGCTTCGGTGACTCTGCACGTTAAGGAGTTGCAGCAAAGCAAGCGCATCTTCGTCGTCTGAAGAGGAAGACATGCTATCACAGTAAAGTCAGCCTGTATAATGACTAGCTGCGGCGTCTCTTCGCCGCTTTGATAAAATTGAAATCGCGTCCGTGCCTTATCTGTTCCATGCCTGCTCTGCGCCTGCACCGCGCCTTCACCTTAGGGCCTATGCACACCACGTTTTTTAAACGCGCCGTCGACGCGCGTTTGTAGCGATACAGACGCGATACACACGCAAGTCAGACGCAGCCTGTAGACCTTTGCACACCTGTATAAATACAGACGCGCGTGTGTAGCGATACAGACGCGATGCAAACACGCGTGTGTAGCGATACAGACGCGCGTGTGTAGCGATACAGACGCGATGCAAACGCGCGTGTGTATCGATACAAACGCGCTGGCATTTTGCGTTTTTAAGCAGAACCTCGTCAACAGTAGCAAGATGGCGTCGGTCGAGACAGCATTCAATCAACCCCGTCCGTAGGGAAGGCGCGCGCGCTAGCGCTCGTATCGGTGTCGCGCGTTTGAATCGATACGGACGCGCCGGTGTCGCGCGTTTGTATCGATACAGACGCGCCGGTGCCGCGCGTTTGTATCGATACTGACGCGCCGGTGCCGTGCGTTTGTATCGATACACACGCGCCGGTGCCGCGCGTTTGTATCGATACACACGCGCCGGTGCCGCGCGTTTGTATCGATACAAACGACAACAAACTGCTCTGCAGGATAAAAACGCGCCGGCGACGCGCGTTCCCAAAACGCGCGTCGACGGCGCGTTTAAAAAACGTGGTGTGCATAGGCCCTTACGCCGCATCTGTATAATTCACGCCGTAGATGGTTATTTGTAATGTCAGAAAAAACGAAAATAAGTGTTGAATGTAGGTATAAACTCCCAATCTATTGAAATAGAATTTAGTGGAAATGGTATATTGTACTTACCTTCTGGAATGTCTATTGCAACATGAAAATCGTGAGGTTCGGTATCGGTAGTCTTAAGAATGTTAACTTAGATTCCTTAGCTTATGGTAATCCTGAAATCATGAAAACCTTTAATAATATACTAGCTGACCCGCGCAACTTCGTCTGCGTCACATAACAGAAAGAGAGGGTTACAGAGAGTGGGTCGTAAGCACCTATAATACAATTTTCAAAGAGCACATTATACACATCCTTCCGCATGATGAAAATGCGCGCCCGGTACATGATCATTATTTTGCTGCGGAGTTATTTAAAACGTTGTATCTCCTAAGATATGCATTTAAATCAATTTACATTGCGTCCATCAATTCTGTTAATATTGTTGATAGCAAAATTTGAAGTAGATTGGACCAAGGAATCCCCTTTTCGCATACAAACTTTGCCCCCCACCTTTTCACCCCCTTAGGGGTATAATTTCAGAAAATCCTTTCTTATCGTATCATAGGCATACGATAAGAAATGATTTTCTGAAATTATTATACAAAAAATACACCTTCCAAGCTTCAGGTTTCTACAATCTGCGTTGATCCGTCACAGGATTTGAACTCGTTTGTATTTGTAACTTTTCGGGTTTTATGTCTGATGTACATTCGTATAGTCTACATTTTCTACGTAGTATTATTTTATTTGTAAATATAGGGTGGAAACGATTAACCGGGCAGAAAGGGGAGCTTCCTTAACCGTTGAGTATTAGAAACAGGATCGATTGGTATCAAAAAATGTTTTGTGTAAAATAGCAATTTTCTTGCTAACTGTACTTTTTTTAATCTGTGAATGGGGATCAAAATTTCACGAAAAATTACGGATGGTTTCCTAAGACCATTTTCATGTAGCTGCAACGGTTAAGGTTTATCATTATTGGCATCAAAAAAATTGTTTTATGTAAAATGGCAATTTTCTTGCTAACTGCACTTTATTTTGTGAATAGGGATCAACATTTAGCGAAAAAATTATGGATTGTTTCTAAGACCTTTTTCGTGTAGCTGCAGTTCCCCTTACTGCCCCGTTTACCGTTTCCACCCTGTATTACCAACTACCGAGGAAAGCCGATTTTTTTGAGTTCCGCTATTTTGGGCGTATTCACTTCAAAAATCAAATTTCAAAAAAATTGAGAAATCATATTTACCTGTATTAGATTTGAAGTATTTACAGCAACTTTTAAAGGTTTACACTTCATTGGATTTTGTCCTATAGGTGTATGAAGTTTATTAATTTTAAACAAAAAACCCTCTTTTTTACGTCTCTGGAGGAAATTTTTAAAAAATGCTGAAACAGGTATTTCTTTATTTTTAATAATAAGTATTTGCTCTGAGTTTCATGATTCTAGAACAATCTAAAAAAAAATTTTCATGCAAACTTTACCCCCCCTTTTCACCCCCTTTTTCCAAAATTTTCCATAAGTTCTATAGTCTAAATGTTATTCTGAGTGTAATGTTGGGGTCCCTAAAGGGTGGTTTCAAGGAAACAACCACATTTGTTAAGTACTATTTAATGACTAAATGAATAATTATAATATACATGCATATGAGGTATAGTGCTAACTCAGCGTACATGATACTGTTATAAAGGAGTGTACTTACTTACTAAAGTAAAGGAACATACATATTATATTCTTACACTTCACCTCCCGGGGCAAAGAAAAAAAAAAATAGATTACACATGTTTTTTTTTTTTTTTTTACATTTTTAAAGTCTTATTAGATACTTATCTAATATTTATGTATTTCTATTTATTCTTACTTATTTTAAGTATTAAGAGCTATCCTTATCATTATACATTGCAATGTTTTCTAAATCTAATTCTTACATTTTATCACATCTATTGATAAAAAGGCCTAGTCCTATTCTTATGTACTAATTGAATTTTATTATTTTTAATTATTTTAACATTACAACCTAAATCTTCCACAACTGTATAGGGACCTTCAAATAGCGCATCCAATTTACTACGCGTTTCATTTTTTAATAAAACCAAATCATCTTTCTCATATAATGTTGAATTGACAGATTTATCATATGTTTCCTTACGTTTATGGTTTATTTAGCAACAAATTATTCTTTGCTTCGGCATGAGCTAACTGTAACCTGTATTTTAATTGCAATGGATAATTATCTATATTGTACAATGGATCTACGGTATTGGTAATGCTATCTGGTATTCGACAAAGTTTACCAAAAACGAGTTCATAAGGCGTATAATTTGTTTCAGAATGGACTGTGTTGTTAAAACTAAAGCACCAAAATGGTAACCAATAGCTCCATGTGTCAGTATGATTGCCACACTGGATCCTTAAAAATGCACCCATAGTTTTGTGAGCATTTTCAAGAGCTCCAATAGATTGATGGTGATAGGCTGTAGAAGATAGTTTTTCGATATTAAGAATTTTACAAACCTGTTCCATTGTTGCTGAAATAAATTCAGTTCCTCGATCTGTAGCTATTGTTTCCGGAATGCCAAATCTCAATATGAACTCTCTGACAAATGCATCTGCAATGGACTTCGTTTCTTTGTTTTGCAAAGGAATTGCTTGAACAAATTTTGTTAACTCACACTGCATAGTCAATATATAACAATTACCACTTTCGTCTCTATCTAAAGGACCCACAACATCTAAGAAAATCTTTTCAAATGCCGAGGAAGCCGTTGTGGTAATTTCCATCGGTTCTTTAATGTAACGAAAATACTTAGATTTTTGACATTTTGTACATTTTTTGACATATTCTTGGACATCCTTGTCGATACTTGGCCAATAGTATCGTCTTTTGATAGTGTTTACCATTCTGCGCACTCCAGCATGACCACTGGATGGCAGTAAATGATAGTCATTCATAATTATAGTTTTTTCATTGTCTTCTGATATTCTTTTCACACCTCGTAATATATATATTCGTGGTCCGGACCAATTAGTAAGTGTTGTTATCTCATCACAAACACTTTTAATAAATTCTATACTATCGTTGTTTTTTTATTATACAAACTTCATTGATACGTATCTTTTCACAACAGAAACAGCTTAATTTCTGCACAAATTCGGCTCGCGAGAAGTGCACCTTGAAATCAAGATTAATGTATAGTGTCTTTTTATTCTCTACGAATGCAAAACATTCAAATTCTTTAATTATCATGTCATTATCGCGTAATCTTTTTAATTTTTTGCCTTCAATCAAACACATTTCTACTGAATCACGTGGTTTTCTTAATATATCCACTACTCTTGGTTGATCAGTCCCGTTAATGGATTTATTAAGAACCTTCTTTTCACCGTCATTCTTACTCTTACTTAGTTCATTCATCTTTTTCGTTTGCGCCCTCGTCATTACAGCCATTACTTGCTCATTCATAGTTTTAAGTTCATCAGACGTTATACAAACCCTAGATAAGGCATCTGCCACAACATTGTCTGTTCCTTTCACATAGACTATTTTAAAGTTATATTCTTCTAAAGTTAATCGAAATTTTAGTAATCTACTGGATGGATCTTTCATACCAAAAAGATGTATTATAGGTTTATGATCCGTCATTATGGTAAATTTGTTACCATATAAATATGGTCTGAAATACTTAACAGACCACACTATTTGCCAAAAGTTCTTTTTGGATGGTCGGATAGTTCTTTTCTGCTTTATTCAAGGCTCTACTCGCGTATGCAACTGGTCTAAGCTCTTTATTACATAATACTGAACCAATGGCAGTTCCCGAAGCATCTGTTTGCAAAATAAATTCATGATTCTCGGAAAAATCTGGATACTGTAGAATTGGTCACGATATTAAAGCATTTTTTTTTTAATTCAAAAGCGTGTTGGCATTCATTAGACCAAACAATTTTTCCTACTTAACTTATTCAAAGGCATCGCTATATCCGAAAAAAATCTTATAAATTTACGGTAATCCATACCATAATATAAATGCGAAAGTAACTCTGTTTGTCTGTCTGTCTGCTACCTTTTCACGACAAAACGGCTGATCGGATCGTAATGAAAATTGGCAAGGAGATGTATTTCAACCTAGGGATGGACATAGGCTATATATTATCACGCTAATTACTTACGGGGGTGAGCAATATGCATTTCGTCTATATTTGTCAACTGTTTGACAACTGACAACCGTCATAACATGCATTGTAATAGAATAACTATTTTTAGACAATTGTCATCAGAACAAATAGCCCATTGGTGACGGATACCGCCTTTCGAACAATGAGTCGCAAGTTCAAGCCTCAGTAAAGACATGCAATACATTTTGATTTTGTTTAATGCTGTAAGATTTCCGATAATAACTTTGGTTCGCACGTTCAAAACCCACACGGTTTTCCACTTTTTGTAACAAAGTATTTTGTTTTTTTTTAAAGCTTTAAGATTTCCAAATCATTGTTTAAACAAATACTATTTTTAACACTTAAACGACAGTTTGGGAATCACTTATTTCAAATAATAAATCTGTAAATATTGCACTTAAGCTGTTAAAGGATCACACACGGAACCCTTTTTCTACTATTTCATAAATTTTCGTCTATGTCTGTGTGTCTCTACGTAGCCCTTTTGTTATAGCATCATGTGTAAATTATAAAACCAATGTGGTTCAATTCAATGCACAAATTAATATTGTGCATAACTTAGAGAAGGTTTTCATTTTTGTTTCTTTGTAATCGGTGCTCTCCATCAAAAGACATATTATGACTTTAAAGTTTTTAAGGAGAACTTATCATCATGATCTAAGGATACATGCAGTGACATCTATTGAATCAAAATGGTACTAAAGAATAAAAATCACAAGATAGAGAAGAAGAGAAATAGTCAACATGACCCTGCTTTAAAAATCTGCATAGCCGGTAGAGTATCTGTTCGACCGCTTTCCATGCATATGTTCTAGCAGTTTAACTTCGTGCTCTATAGTTAATGGCGTTGTTCATTTGACTCCTTTTTCTGAATCACGGTGTTATGATTTTCCGTGAAAGAATGACACTGACATTCGCCCGTTTCAGATGTCTCAAGTTTGGTTTTTTGGAAGAGGTTTTCAATCCAACGCCTGTTTTTCTTTATGTATAAAATAATCTATATAATCTATATTATGTGTCTATATTATGGCTGAGCAATACTTAAATGACGTGATGAAAGTTGTAAGAATCCGCTGGATGTGAGTCGCACGAGACCGGTCAATGTGGTGACACATGTCCAGCATTAGACGTCTTTCGGCTGAAATAATGATGATAATTAAAATGGAGTAGGGCAGGTCACCTAGCAGGATGCGGTGATGTCAGGTGGAGTAAAGCTGTGACCAAGTGGCGTTCTAGAAATCGAAACAGAAGTTTTGGTCGTCCAGAGGTGAGATAAGCAGACGATATTGTTGCCATTACGGGGATATCCTGGATGAGACTGGCACACGAGCGTGGAGCTTGGCACAAACAAAGAGAGGTCTGTACCCAGCAGTGGGTGAAGTCGGACTATGGATGATGATGATTATGACGCATAACTTTTTCCAGAGAAGTCCGATTTTCATGATAATTTTTTATTGAAAAGCGTGTATCGCAAAGTTTGTCTCATTTTATATTGAAAATAGTCGTGTTCAAATCAAAGTCACGCACTTCTGATTTTTCAGATTCATGTGCGTATTGTATAATCATCGCATGCTGAAACATCGTGAGGAAACCAGCATGCCTGAGAGATATTTGATCGACGGCATGTAAAGCCAAGACTGAGGACCTTGGGCGGCATAAAATCTCTCACACCAGGTTAGGCACTAACCACACGATAAAGAAGAAGATCGTGTTGGGGCTTATTTCATAAAACTTTTTGACAACTTTAGACCTGGCTGAAGTTTAACTGTGATTGAAGGTCTAGCAATGGAGACGTAAGACAGTCTCTTGAGGTCCGAAACAGTTTACAGCAGCTATATCGTGTGTCGGCTCATTTCATGAACCTTGATATAAACTTGAGACCTAGCTGGAGTATGAGTATCATCGAAGGTCTAACGATGGACACGAAAGGCAGTCACAAGAGGTCCGCAACATTTCAAATCTGCTCTATCGTGTTTAAGGTTCATTTCGTACACCTTGATGAGAACTTTTAAACCTAGCTGGAGTATGACTGTCGTCGATGGTCTAACGATGGAGACTGAAGGCAGTCTGTTGCAAGAGATCCTCAACAGTTTACAGCAGCTATATCGTCATTGGGCTCACTTAACGTACCTTGATGAGAACTTTAGTAATAGCTGGTGTATTACTGTCATCGAAGGTCTCATCGGCTCGGCTCGGCTATGAGACGAAAACATTTGCAAAAGGTTTTCAAGAGTTTAAAGCATCTACATCTACGTGTTGTGTTGACCTGCTTGGAGTATGACTAACATCAAAGGTCTGACTTTGGAGAAGGAAGGCAGATGCGAGAGGTCCGCAACAGTTTGAAGCAGCTTTAACGTGTCGCGGCTCATGCCATGCCACTTGATGAAGACTTTCCACCTAGGAAGACGCTGGAGTATGAAATCGTCAAGTGCCCAAGGATAGAAACGTAAGGCAGTCGAAGGAAGAGCCCATAATTGAAAAAACAAAAGTAGAATATTTTGGCGATAAATGTAAACCTATTCGAGAAAAAGTAAATTGTTACTTACTTGAATCTGTACTCACATTATCAAGCTGCAGAGTTTGTTTGTTTGGTTGGTTGAACGCGCTAATTTTAGGAACTGTTGGTTCGTCTTACGCAGACGAAGTTGCGCGGGTCAGCTAGTAGTTACATAATGCTACAAAACGTATCACCGTCGTGCTTCAATAGTAAGTTTACAGAACCTTGTGAACGTCGTTGACCACCTATTCCATTTATTAAAGTATCATCTCTATGAATAACGATATCTTTTGGTAACATTTCATTTTTAATAATTGACAACGTTGCACCCGTATCTATAAGCCAAAAGTATTTAATATTTTTAATATAAAAGGTTACATACTTCGCATTACCTCGAAATGACAATATGAAATGTTTAAGATCGAAAAAACTGGTTTGTTGTACCTGCATTATCATCTTTTTCGCATTGATGAGTGTCATCTACTTGATCTATTGAAAACGTATTTTGGCCTCGTCCACGGTTCCTAAAATACCTTGAACCTCTATTACCTCTCTGATTGTTGAATGATGAGCGATGGTTTGCTCTAAAATTTCCACGAGAACCTTGTCCTCGGTTGTAACTGGTGTTACGAGGGTAATTGTTACTATATTGACTACGGAAAGTACCTCTTTGATAACTTTGTGAGCGCCTTGTATTATGTGACACTCGTCCATTTTTAGATACATGCAAAATATTACCTGATGGTTGGAAAGACGTGCATTCTTCGTCTTTCGCTGCTTGTATGGCATCTTTCAAGCTGCTGAAGCCGCGTGCCGAGACGATAGTGCTCAGCTTCGAGCTACGCAGGCCATCTGTAAACCGTTTTATAGCAAAGGTTTCATTGATCGGTTTTAAAATTTATTAAAAGCATTAAAAGAGTTTCTAACACTGAAAACAAATTTCGAACTTTTAAACTATATTTACATACTACATCTAAAACTATATATAATTACAAAAATAAAACTAAACGTAAAACTAGTATCAATATATATACAACAATGTCAAAAGGACACTTAGGCGTCAAAGTACTCCTCCGCATCGCTGTCATCGGGAAACGTTTTAAAATAGTAAATGTTTCCGATTTTCCACCAGCCTGGGTAATGGTCAGCTCTGTAAATAACTTTTCTACCTCTGAACCATAATCCTCAATGGACCTCGAACCCTGTTGAATATTTTGAAGTTGCATCTGTATGGCCATAAATGATTTTTTGGGTAAAAGATATTTCCTCAAATCCTCAATTAAGTCCTGAATACTTGTGTATGAGCCTGATATTCTTAACTTTGCGTTCTCATTCAGCCTACTTTTTAATACGAAAATAATTAATATTGCTTTACCTGGGCCGTCCAGCATGCCAGCATACATCTCCACGGAGTCTATTAAGCGCTTGGTGGTACCCTCAACACCGTCCATTACTGGAATCAAACTACACGCTACCTTAAGGTCAAAATCCATTTTTTCTGTATCTACTGTTACGGGAAAAATACACAATTTATCTATTTCCTCGTATTTTTGTTTAATTTTCTCATAAAGATCTATTGCTACTGCCAAATTAATATCTTTACTTTTTTCTAATAGTAAATATATTTTACAACATTTTTCGTAAGCGCTTTTTGCTTGATCTAACTTTGTTGAAACAACATTACCTTTGTATCGCGCTTGTCCCTTTTTTACTAAATAATTACGTATTTCTACTAATAAGACATAATTTTGTTCTAAAATATCAATCATATTCTTATTCTATTAATAGTTTTGCATAAAAGTACACATTCCACGTTAATACGTTGCAGCAAAAATGTCCGACGTTGCATTTTGTTTCCGTTTGGTGTCTTATGACTGAATGTCCGTGCATGATTCTAGCGCCTTTAAGTTGTTGCGTTATGAAATCTGATATCGCGTTACTAGTTCACTCACTGATTATTTTACGAACTACACAACACTTTCATTTTTCACTGGATTATAATTACTGGTTTTCGGTACCTTCTGTGCGTCCTCTGATGGATGATCTAATTTTCTGCAAGGTACTCATTCCAATCTCCTGCTGAATCCATGTGCGATGGCAGTTCCTGTACATCCTCAGGCCAACATAAACTGCTACGATTCCAATAATGGCCAAAACAATGTAGGTCACAATGCTAAGCCGTTCCACGTGGCTTCCGATTTCCTTCAACGTGGCGTCATTGTTTCCTCCAGCTGCGTTTTGGCTGAGAAAAACCTCTTCTTTTTCCACAGTTGACCGACACATTTTTATTGTACTTTTGAGGTAATTATGCTGAAATGGTATGTTGGATAACCGAAACTCTAATCGAACTGTGTAGAATCCCCTTGGCCGAGTCCCATAGCAGGGTCGCCATGTAATGTTGGGGTCCCTAAAGGGTGGTTTCAAGGAAACAACCACATTTGTTAAGTACTATTTAATGACTAAATGAATAATTATAATATACATGCATATGAGGTATAGTGCTAACTCAGCGTACATGATACTGTTATAAAGGAGTGTACTTACTTACTAAAGTAAAGGAACATACATATTATATTCTTACACTTCATGAGTTTATTTAAATAGATTAGTGAAGTTTTCATCAAAATCCGTCCAGCAGTTTTTACGTGATGCGCGTTCAAACAAACAAACAAACAAAAATTTAAAAAATGGTCTCAATATGTTCAGTTACTTATTTTAAGTCACCCTGGGCGATTTTGTTTTTTAAATCTTCAATGTACAGATTTTTTGGTCTCAACGATTTTATTATATCCATACCATCCATACCATAATATAAATGCGAAAGTAACTCTGTTTGTCTGTCTGTCTGCTACCTTTTCACGACAAAACGGCTGATCGGATCGTAATGAAAATTGGCAAGGAGATGTATTTCAACCTAGGGATGGACATAGGCTATATATTATCACGCTAATTACTTACGGGGGTGAGCAATATGCATTTCGTCTATATTTGTCAACTGTTTGACAACTGACAACCGTCATAACATGCATTGTAATAGAATAACTATTTTTAGACAATTGTCATCAGAACAAATAGCCCATTGGTGACGGATACCGCCTTTCGAACAATGAGTCGCAAGTTCAAGCCTCAGTAAAGACATGCAATACATTTTGATTTTGTTTAATGCTGTAAGATTTCCGATAATAACTTTGGTTCGCACGTTCAAAACCCACACGGTTTTCCACTTTTTGTAACAAAGTATTTTGTTTTTTTTTAAAGCTTTAAGATTTCCAAATCATTGTTTAAACAAATACTATTTTTAACACTTAAACGACAGTTTGGGAATCACTTATTTCAAATAATAAATCTGTAAATATTGCACTTAAGCTGTTAAAGGATCACACACGGAACCCTTTTTCTACTATTTCATAAATTTTCGTCTATGTCTGTGTGTCTCTACGTAGCCCTTTTGTTATAGCATCATGTGTAAATTATAAAACCAATGTGGTTCAATTCAATGCACAAATTAATATTGTGCATAACTTAGAGAAGGTTTTCATTTTTGTTTCTTTGTAATCGGTGCTCTCCATCAAAAGACATATTATGACTTTAAAGTTTTTAAGGAGAACTTATCATCATGATCTAAGGATACATGCAGTGACATCTATTGAATCAAAATGGTACTAAAGAATAAAAATCACAAGATAGAGAAGAAGAGAAATAGTCAACATGACCCTGCTTTAAAAATCTGCATAGCCGGTAGAGTATCTGTTCGACCGCTTTCCATGCATATGTTCTAGCAGTTTAACTTCGTGCTCTATAGTTAATGGCGTTGTTCATTTGACTCCTTTTTCTGAATCACGGTGTTATGATTTTCCGTGAAAGAATGACACTGACATTCGCCCGTTTCAGATGTCTCAAGTTTGGTTTTTTGGAAGAGGTTTTCAATCCAACGCCTGTTTTTCTTTATATATAAAATAATCTATATAATCTATATTATGTGTCTATATTATGGCTGAGCAATACTTAAATGACGTGATGAAAGTTGTAAGAATCCGCTGGATGTGAGTCGCACGAGACCGGTCAATGTGGTGACACATGTCCAGCATTAGACGTCTTTCGGCTGAAATAATGATGATAATTAAAATGGAGTAGGGCAGGTCACCTAGCAGGATGCGGTGATGTCAGGTGGAGTAAAGCTGTGACCAAGTGGCGTTCTAGAAATCGAAACAGAAGTTTTGGTCGTCCAGAGGTGAGATAAGCAGACGATATTGTTGCCATTACGGGGATATCCTGGATGAGACTGGCACACGAGCGTGGAGCTTGGCACAAACAAAGAGAGGTCTGTACCCAGCAGTGGGTGAAGTCGGACTATGGATGATGATGATTATGACGCATAACTTTTTCCAGAGAAGTCCGATTTTCATGATAATTTTTTATTGAAAAGCGTGTATCGCAAAGTTTGTCTCATTTTATATTGAAAATAGTCGTGTTCAAATCAAAGTCACGCACTTCTGATTTTTCAGATTCATGTGCGTATTGTATAATCATCGCATGCTGAAACATCGTGAGGAAACCAGCATGCCTGAGAGATATTTGATCGACGGCATGTAAAGCCAAGACTGAGGACCTTGGGCGGCATAAAATCTCTCACACCAGGTTAGGCACTAACCACACGATAAAGAAGAAGATCGTGTTGGGGCTTATTTCATAAAACTTTTTGACAACTTTAGACCTGGCTGAAGTTTAACTGTGATTGAAGGTCTAGCAATGGAGACGTAAGACAGTCTCTTGAGGTCCGAAACAGTTTACAGCAGCTATATCGTGTGTCGGCTCATTTCATGAACCTTGATATAAACTTGAGACCTAGCTGGAGTATGAGTATCATCGAAGGTCTAACGATGGACACGAAAGGCAGTCACAAGAGGTCCGCAACATTTCAAATCTGCTCTATCGTGTTTAAGGTTCATTTCGTACACCTTGATGAGAACTTTTAAACCTAGCTGGAGTATGACTGTCGTCGATGGTCTAACGATGGAGACTGAAGGCAGTCTGTTGCAAGAGATCCTCAACAGTTTACAGCAGCTATATCGTCATTGGGCTCACTTAACGTACCTTGATGAGAACTTTAGTAATAGCTGGTGTATTACTGTCATCGAAGGTCTCATCGGCTCGGCTCGGCTATGAGACGAAAACATTTGCAAAAGGTTTTCAAGAGTTTAAAGCATCTACATCTACGTGTTGTGTTGACCTGCTTGGAGTATGACTAACATCAAAGGTCTGACTTTGGAGAAGGAAGGCAGATGCGAGAGGTCCGCAACAGTTTGAAGCAGCTTTAACGTGTCGCGGCTCATGCCATGCCACTTGATGAAGACTTTCCACCTAGGAAGACGCTGGAGTATGAAATCGTCAAGTGCCCAAGGATAGAAACGTAAGGCAGTCGAAGGAAGAGCCCATAATTGAAAAAACAAAAGTAGAATATTTTGGCGATAAATGTAAACCTATTCGAGAAAAAGTAAATTGTTACTTACTTGAATCTGTACTCACATTATCAAGCTGCAGAGTTTGTTTGTTTGGTTGGTTGAACGCGCTAATTTTAGGAACTGTTGGTTCGTCTTACGCAGACGAAGTTGCGCGGGTCAGCTAGTGTAGGTATAGATATAGTTGAAAAACCACATATTGTTTTATATCAAATACTATTCAGGTAAGTATTATCTTTGTAATTTTTTTTTAATTAGGTATGATATACTACGAGTACTTAAATCTAAAGAAAATAGAAGTACTTACTGAAAATAATGAGACTGACTTAAATGACATTGACCCCTCTAACCTAAACACGGGGCCCTCTCTTCGAATCGGCTGTCCTTTAAAGGGTGTAGTTTACTACCCCCCCCCCCCCCTCGTTCGTCCCTCCCTCGTTTGATCGCACTATAGTTCGCGCTAGGCCAGCGTTTGGCATAATTGTGTAAACGAAAACCGACTTCACTTTTGTCTATTAGATCACTGGCACTGAGCACTTCACTATACGATTCGTGTCTTCACGAACACGGGGATGTCCATTTTAGGAGCTGACTTTTCACGGTGCTTCACTGCCCACATCTTTTTGTTGATGTCGTTTGTCAGCTCACTGTACTTTTCCTCGTGCTTGCAGAATTCCATTTGGTACGTAATATCGTCGTCTCCATCCTCACCTTCTATTTCCCAATGAAGCTTGTCGATCTCACCCCATCGGCTATCCAGTGATTTTAGAGCGTTCTCGAATTGCCATTGATTCTCGAAATTATCGACTTGTACCGGGTGTTAGTGTGGACACCGTTATCCTTGAAACCAGGGGTTTGGTTTCATTAGTAGAACCTAAAACCAATGAAAAAAAGCAACCTTTTTTTTTTGAAGAAAATCCACTATTTTCTTCAAGATCATTTCACCCTAATGCACTCGGAAACAGCTGACCGCCGACCGGGACAACGACCGCGCCCCAGCCCGCGCGCCCGCGCAGCGATCGAGTGAACAGTCGTCACGAGTACCTCAGTCGGCCAGCTGTCGTCAAAGCGAATCCACGTCGCTCGTCGGAGCGCGCGCCGCGTGGCGAGTCCTAAGTTTCTCGCGCGTAAATTTAGTGCTATGTTTTACACAAGTGAACAGTGGACCGAAATGGTACGGCTTTACGCCATCGCGGGTGATAAATAACCTGTACGAGGCTCGTAGGATGTATGCAGACATCAGATTCTCGAGTGCTCAACAACAATGTGTGAATTTTGAACAGTAGGTAAGTTAGTAGATATTCAATCTGTTTATGACGACCCACTCACCTCTGCGTAAAAATCGGTGATTTTTAACTGTACGTACATAAAATTGTGATGAACTTTTTAAATACGCCAAAATACCTACTCAGTAGTTTGGATTACTTTTCATTTTCTTTGTTGTCACATCAAAGTTACATTTAGACTCATCACGCAACACGTAAGGTAGGTATTTTGCCAGGAAAAGTTGAATTTATCAGGTAATGTTACGAGAATTCTGCAAGTAGATAGATGCCTCGACGGGCGGGCAGCGATTACGTCACTCGTGTAGTCGTGTAGTCGGGCTAGCCATGATTTCGGGGACATCGTCGGATAATTTAATTTAATTATTTTTTTTTAAGAAAATCCCATATCCAGTTTTTTAACTCTGTCCTATATTTTTTTATTTATGTCAACTACCCGTGGTTTGAGTGACAACGGTGTTTACCCTTACACCCTGTATATTACTCACGGTTCTCATGAACGCTTAGAAATTAATATTCTGCCTCTTTATTAATCCGTTCAGCTTGCTGGAGCCTCTATCTTCATGTAGTAAAGTCTCTCGTTGCGAGGACTCCGAGGACTCCTCATAGCGTGGCGTGGACTCCTCATAGCGTGGCGACGACGTACCTGGTTGTGGCTGCGCCGCCTCATCTTCCCGTCGACGATGGCCCGCGCCTAACTGTTGTCCAGCCCGGTTACCTGGTAATGGTTGTACTTCTTCCGTCTTGGTTCTATAAGGGTTTTCATCTCTCAGCTGCGTCGCGCCTAACTGCCTCATGGTTTTGTTAATTATGTCCTTTGATTTCAAATAAACATCCTGGGCTGTTTCGAAACAACCCTTTTTGAAGTAAATATGGTCTTTATCTGCAAACTCGATTAATTTCCTGTGGTTTTCTTGATAATCGCGCCAGTACGCTTCCAACATACTAGCCTTGCGCTTGTAATTATCGATGGTTTTCCTCTCGGACCCATCTTTCTTAATGTTGGTTAAAAACTTATCCAGGATTTCATAGAGTTCCGTTTGGTTGATGAACAGCGAGTCGGAATCCATATTTAATGTTGGTTTTTAAATATTCGGTAATGGTTAGTATAAATAAATGGTTCGATCTGACCTTATATGCTCCAACCGACCGTCTGCGTCTCTGCAATCCGTGGTTCTCCAAATAGCGGCGATCTTCTGGTTCGCGTGCCACTGTTTCACTTGGTAGTCACTGGTAAATTAATGCTCGAAGGACCATATAAAAAGTAGTGCTTGGCGCTATGGTGACCTAACACTCCTTTCTAGTATTAATAGGGTATGGTTTATGGTAAAAGTTAAAGTCTTGAGTTGTAAGAGAGATAGCTGTATATTAAATCACTACAACACTTAATTACAAGACAATGGTTATGGTAATGGTAATGGTTTTTGAGTACGCGGTGTCTCTTACGAGATCTGAACACGAACTGGCCCACATTTTGGTGGACGAGCGAACGTGCATACTTGCGTTCGATGCAATTATGCATTTTCGCTTAGTGTTCGATTTAAACTCGAACAAGGGGGCTGTACGATTTCCTAATGTTAAAGAAAACCCTTAGTAATCAATAATAATTGACTACTTACTAAGGTTTACTTACGTCATCATTTTAAAGGCAGCAATAATGCCTCCCACAGACTCCCACTGCTGCGGGACGTCAGTCTTCATCCCGATCGTCGTATCGCCATTCGCCACCATGTCGTTCTCTGTTTTCTGCCAGTTCCAAATTAATTGTACAATGTCAACCCCAAAATTAAACTTAAGTATCTGTTTCGGTGCACAAAAGCGGTTTTTTTCAACCGACTTCTAAAAAGAGGAGGTTCTCAATTCGTCTGTATTTTTTTTTTTTGTGTTTGTTACCTCAGAACTTTCGACTGGGTGAACCGATTTTGATGATTCTTTTTTTATTTGAAAGCTGGTGCTTCCCGTTGGGTCCCATTTTAATTTGTTGAAGATCTGATACTGATCTTCGGAGATATACAATGGAACTCTTCAAAAATAGACGGCAAATCTGCAGTGATTGCTGCATCCGCTTGTAGGTTCATTGTTAATACTACATCATGACGTAACATCAGAAAGAAAGAAAGAAAGAAAGAAAAATATTTATTTGACGTCAGTTAATAAAGCACACACACAATAATAAAAAAAGATAAGTACAAAACAATGAGTAGGACATAGTAGAAATGTGCTGTGTGCACAAAATACACAACAACAACAACACAACACAACTTTTTTGCAAAAAATATAACCGACTTCAAACAAAAAAGTGAAAAATAACTTTAGCTTCAGAAGTCGGTGACCTTTGTTTGATTGATTTAGTTTTTTTGTCAGCGACTTCTGAAGCTAAAGTTATTTTTCACTTTTTTGTGTGAAGTCGGTTATATTTTTTGCAAAAAAGTTTTTATTTTTCACTTTTTAGTGGTTCACATGTGCTTACCCTTTCACAGCGTATCGGTGTGATTTTTTGTTATGAACTGGTGTAAACAATAGACAGACGTGAGTCTTCAGCGATCCCAGTACATTTGCTATAATTTATTAAAGAGTTCAGTTGCCTATCTTCCGAAGTCACCAGATCTTTATCAAATCGAAATGGGATCAATCCGAGAAAGTACTCTGCCTAAAACTACCCAAACCGCTTCTGGTGTGCCTATAAAGTTAAGGAGTTACCTCTATTTCTCCGGGATCCCATTGAATGGAACTTTACATGTCTAACTGTCGAAATCTGGGTGTATTGTATACTTCTGCGTACTCCCTCAGAGCATACAGGTGTGATGTTACGTCATGATGTTGTATAAACAATAAACAACCAAGCGATTGCAGCAATTACTGCAGCTTTGCCGTGTATTTTTGAAGAGTTCCATTTATATCTCCGAAGATCAGCGTAAGATCTTCAACAAATTAAAATGGGACCCAACGGGAAGCACCAGCTTTCAAATAAAAAAAGAATCATCAAAATCGGTTCACCCAGTCGAAAGTTCTGAGGTAACAAACACAAAAAAAATAAATAAAATACAGATGAATTGAGAACCTCCTCTTTTTAGAAGTCGGTTGAAAAATAGTATCTCAGTGGAACAAGGAATGATGAATAAGGATAATTCCCACTAGTTCTAGTTCTGTTCTACCACACAGTTCTACGGTAGAACTAGTAGGGTTTTTCCCACTAAGGGTGTTACAAAATTGTAGAACTAGTGGGCGCAGCTTGCGGTTTCGGTTGAAGTATAAGGCCTCTGCCTCGAATCTTGCGGGCAGCGGGGCGGCGGCGGCGGCGGCGCGGGAGCGGCGCGGGCATCGCAGACCCGTTCTCGAAAGTAGCGGGCAGATCGCGCGTCACTATAGCCGCCTAGTGTTGTTTTCGTGATTGTGTCGTCGAGATATTTGTTTTTATTCGCAAAAAAAAAGGCCTAAACAATGGGGGCAACATCTTTTTGATTCAAATTTATTCCTAACCCTCGATTTACTGTGGGCAAAAGAAGAAGTAGGTAAATCCCTACTATAAAGCAAGGAAAATGAAATGCGAGTTTTATAGAAATTATGAAGAACAGAGACAATGTCCCGACAAATTCTACGACTACACCAGAATCAGCGAATCAGAATTCAGTTCGTTTTTAATTTCTTCCCATAACTGGTTAATTACTCTTCTGTTTTTATGGTTCACATCTTTGCTGTTCCATATCGGTGTCCTCTCACAAATTGCTGAAATAATTTGCTCTAACCCGTCCGAGGACATTTCGACACGTCACAAAAATAAATTGCACAAAACTGCAACGCAGACGCGCAGGCGGTCACCGCTTGACTAAAGTACACCGCTCGCTGCCGCCCCGCTGCCGCGCCGCTGTTTTCGAGAGCCGGTCCATTTGATTATACGCATATGATCCTGCCGCACCCGCGCCGCCGCCGCCGCCGCTCCGCTGCCCGCAAGATTCGAGGGTCCGTGGCTTAGGCCCACAGTGGTCGAAGCACCCGTGGCCGACGCCCCCGGTTCGATCGAGGCAGAGGCCTTACGAATAATTCATATTATTAGTAAGCTTAGTAACGTGTTGCCGAATAAAGTTACGTCAAGACCATGATCGTCTTAGGTTGCCAAAGTATATCGCGATAATGTGCATACTTAGGCAACCTCAACTCAATACCATCTTAACTTAAACCTATTCGCAATGTGCTTGTTCGTCTACTAAGATTCCTAAACAGTATTAAAAATTAAATATTCGCACGACGAAAACACGATTTGCAGTCTGTTTGCAATAGGTTTTTATTGTCTCACTAGCTGTTGCCCGCGACTTCGTCCGCGTGAACCACCTTTGCCACCTAGGGGTATAAAAGTAGCCTACGACTTGTTTTCTAACCTGCTGAATAGGCTTGTTAACTGAAAAAATCTAATTAGTCCGTCACTTAGATTATCAAAAAATATTTGACCCGTATTTTTTCTTTTGTCACATAAACCAAAATTGACGAAGATACGACGCTTTTAAAATTCCCAATTCGTCACTGTTCGGTATCATTCTTAGGCCCGTATTAATAAACGTCCCTCAACACCGCACTCAAGTACGTTATCATTTGATACGCCATTATGACGTCATCAGCACCTCAAGATTGGTGCTAATTAATAGACGCATAAGTACAGTATCTCAGTTATCAAGACAGCTCCTCAACTAGCTGTACTTGAGGGCTTGATCTCGTGAACGATGACGTCACATTGACCGAAGTTTTGAATGATACTTCACGTTCACGGTTTTCTTTATTACTCTTCAGAAATAGACGGCAAACCTGTCGTGATTGGTGTAATCGCTTGGATGTTTATTGTTTATACAACATCATGACGTAATATCACGCCTGTATACTTTGAGGGGGTACGCAGATGTGTACAATACACCTAGATTTCGACAGTTATGTTAAGTTCCATTTATTACATGAAATGTATTGTTTACAATGTAAAATAAATTCATGGGAAATATTTGTTTGGGAAAAACTAAAAGGAAGAACAAAAAACTTATTTACAAAAAATAAAAGCATTTGTAGAATTGTACTCTGTAGTACTTACGATATTACATACTAACCTAAAATGATGCTGTTGCATAAAACCTAAAAGTAAAAAGTACGGCTATCTCCGGAGAAATTAGAAGACCTCTGTTATTATATTTTACGAATGAGTTTTTGATTAAAGTTAACAATGACATTTGAACAAATCTAGATCGTTTTTTTTTATTTATTTTAGGTACTTAAAAAGCATCGCATAGAATAAACTTTTGATAAACGAAATCCCAAAGGCCACAAAATATCGTCATAGTGACCTATTTCATCGTAATAATTAATATCACTCAAAATATTTTCAATTTCCATGTTTCGCGCCACGCTAATCACAGTAATCACTCCTCAAGTCACGGACTATCTGCACTCACGATATAGCATCTCAGGGACCCGCGCTCAATATATACTTGAGGGTTGAGTTTCGTTTATTAATCAGTCCATCACTCAGTTGATGACGTAAACCTAATCCGCAACTTGAGAACATAAACAATCACGTTTATTAATACGATCAGGATCTCAACATTCATATCAAGTGCGGTATCTTGGGCTGAGTTACGTTTATTAATACGGGCCTTAGTGAGTTGATACCGAACAGTGACGTCAGAGCCCCCACTCCCGAGTTTTGATGCGTTTTATCTTTGTCAATATTCGTTGATTTATTTTCCAATACTCTAATTGACGGACTAAATAGATTTGCAATTTATTGATGGTGGAAACAAGCCTATAGACAATAGATTTTTTTTATTTTTAAAGATGATGATGATGGTGATTTATTTATTTATTCAATTCAACTATGATGATGTTATATTGACTCTACAGGGTAAACCTTAATTGCCATTAATTCGCGCATTTGTCCTGATACCCCAATAAACCTGTACAGAAGTCGAATCTGCCATCTTCTGGATGTCATAATAAATCATCATCAATCAATAAGCCCTCTATCCTGAACTTTCATTTGTTGTAAAATTATTGTTTTCCTCACTTAGAGGATATCTCTGAGTTCAGTGTGCCTTTTGGCAAAGGCCTCCTCTAACATTTTCCATTATGTTCTATCTATCTCTGGCAACCCTTCTCCAGTAACTCGTCTTCCCATCTCTTAAGTTGCCTTCCCCGTTTCCTTTTTCCATCTCTGGGATACCAGTCTGTCACAATTTTACTCCACTTTTCCTGAGTACTCCTCAACATGTGGCCTGTCCATCTCCATTTTAGTTGGTCTATCTTCGTAAGTACATCCATAACTCTTGTGTTGGCCCTTATAAAGGTGTTTCGTTTCCTGTCTTGTTTCTTGATGCCCATCATGGTTCTCTCCATCGCTCGTTGACAGCTTTGCAGCATATCTCTGTGGTGTTTTGAAAGACACCATGTTTCACATCCATATGTGATGCAAGGTAGAATGTAAGTGTTGTAGACTTTCCGTTTTGTACCAATGCTAATAAGATCGTTGGCCTTCATGATTTCTTTAAGTGACCAATATTTTCTCCAGCTGTTCGCTACTCGTCTTTTGATTTCTTTGTCCGTTTGATCTTTAACCCCTTACCGCATGAGTTTTTATTTTTTTCTGGACAAAATATATTTGATAGTTCTTGACATGTACTATTAAGTTACTTCAAGCAGTTTTCCAAAATCCGATTACTTTTCGAAATATGATAAAAAACTTATTTTTCCCATATATGGCATATTATGCAGTAAAAGCAACTAAAACCAATTGGACATAAATGGCATAGTATGCATTGCAGTAAAGGCATCTGAAACTAATTGCCATATTTGGCATCGCATGCTATAAAGGTAATTTTAAGTCAATCCTCAGTTCGTAAATTAGAAGGTTTAAAAAATAAAAGTCATTATTTAATGAAAATATAAGATAAATTTAATGAGATCTGTTGCACTTAGGAACTTCACATTTTACACAAAACTTAGTAAATAATTATAGCGACTTACAAGCTAACTACCCGTGCCGCAGCGTAGATTCGCCTCGTCTCGTCTCTTCATTCCGTAAGATGAAACGATCCATTGTTCTGAAAAATTATCAAATAATGCTTCACTGCATACATTTCCAAATCTGGCCGAATGACAAAATAGCTACTAATGCATACAATGCCAAATATGGAAAACTAACTTTCACGTTACTTCATAGTATTCCACATTTGTCATGCTAAGGTTTGGCATGATTTTCGCTAAACTATAACTTTTTACTTACATGTTTTCCGTGTTTTCAGTCCTTTGATAGGTCTTCTTAGCACCACGATATGAAGCTCGAACGAAAACTCGACACACGATCACAAAATGAATTTTAAAAACATGCAAATACCAACGACAAATTTCAACTGCCACCGACTGACTTTGACAGGTTATAGTTTCGTTACGCGGTACACTAGATGGCAGCACATATATGTTTATTGAAGCTTAGTAGTTGCCTGATCTGTCCTAATATGCCGTTAAGGGTAAAATAACATATTTTTTTATTTCTGAACGTTTGAAAATAAGTACCCACATTTGGGTAGCTATGCGGTAAGGGGTTAAATGAGATGATCTGTCCCAGGTATAAGTACTCCTCCACGTATTCAAGGGGTTCGTTATTTATTGTTATGACTTGTTTATCTGAGTTGGTCATAAGCTTTGTCTTGGTGATATTCATGGAAAGCCCTATTTTCTCGCTTTCCTTGTTTAAGTGTTGGATCATTTTCTCTAGTTTCTCAGGGTTTTCTTCGGCGACAACAATATCATCTGCGAATCTTAGGTGGTTTAGTCTTCGTCCATCTATGCTTAAACCAAGTTGGTCCCATTCCATCTCTCGGAATATATTCTCCAACACTGCAGAGAAAAGCTTGGGGGACAGTGTATCTCCTTGCCTGACACCTCTATTTATGTTGAAGGTCTCCCCCAAACTTTCTAGTTGTATTCTTGCTTTAGTGTTGGAGTAAATCGTTTTGATGATTTTTATATATTGTGTGGGGATTCCTTGGTTTTCTAGACTTTCCCATATAGCTTTATGGCTAATGCTGTCGAAGGCCTTGGTGTAGTCGATGAAGGCCATATACAGGTGCTTGTTATACTCGTTGTATTTTTCTATAATTTGTTTAATAGTATGTATATGGTCACCTGTGGCAAAGTTTTTTCTAAAGCCCGCCTGTTCTATTGGTTGGTTTTCGTCTAGTTTAGTACGTATGCGGTCTAGGATGATGGAGAAGATGATTTTGGAGAAAACCTTATAGACGTTGGACATCAAGCTTATTGGTCTATAGTTTCCTTTATCTTCTTTTGGTCCTTTTTTGTATATTAATATTATATGAGATGTTTCCCATTGTTCGGGTATGAGTCCTGATGTCATAACATTGTTGAAGATTTTGGTGAGAATAGGAGCCAGTTCCTCCAGTGTTCCTTTTAGCAACTCATTTGTAATTTTATCAGTCATAATAAATACCATATTCATAATCAGCACCCCTGATAATCTCGGAAGCGACACCCATAATGATTTTTAATTTTTCATTCCAACCCCATTGCAACCCAAATGGGGATGATAGAATTTCAGGTCCGCCACATAAAATCTTAAAATCATTGTTTTTGTAATACACCCAACCCGATACACAATACAAACAACACCCATGTTGATTTTCAGACTTTGTCACGCCATTTCTCCATACTAGGGGTTGAATTCTGAACAAAACTGAAACAAATGTTCATTTATCGATAGGAGAAAAAAGACTAACTAATCTTGTTTCCCCATTCAAAGTTTGGAGCTCCGTTTCACCCCTTTGGAGGATGAATTTTGTAAATTATTTCTAACTGCACCCCAAGAGTACATAGGAAACCTATTTGCCAATTTTGGAATCTGTAGACCCAGCGGTTTGGGCTGTGCATTGATTTTTAGACTTGGTTACCCCATTTCCCCCTCTTAGGGTTTGAATTTTCAAAAAACCTGATACTCGTTTCTCCTCATTTATCAATAGGAGTACTCCTGTGAAGTTTCGAATGAAATAGTCGTAACTAATCTGGCTTCCCCATACGAACTTTGGATCCCCGTTTCACCTCGTTAGATGGTGAATTTTGAAAAATCCTTTCTTAGTGCACTGTAAGACCAAATAAGGAGCCTACTTGCCAATTTTGGAATCTGTAGACCCAGCGGTTTGGGCTGTGCATTGATTTTTAGACTGTCGACCCATTTCCCCCTCTAAGGGGTTGAATTCTGAAAAAATCTGAAGCACGTTTCTTCTCATTCCTCAATAGGAGTACTCTTGTGCAGTTTCGAATGAAATAGTCTAACTAATCTTGATTCCCCATACAAACTTTGGAGCCCCGTTTCACCCCTTTTAAGGATGAATTTTGAAAAGTTCTTTCTTAGTGCACCCCTAGACCACATAAGGAACCTGCTTGCCAATTTTGGAATCTGATGACTCAGCGGTTTGGGCTATGCATTGATTTTTGGACTTTGTCACCCCATTTCCCCCTCTTAGGGGTTGAATTTTGAAAAAACCTAAAACCCGTGTCGACTCTTTTTTCAATTGGAGTACTACTGCGAAGTTTCGTATGAAATAGTCTAACTAATCTGGTTTCCGCATACAAACTTTGGAGCCCCGTTTCACCCCCTTAGAGGGTGAATTTTGAAAAATCCTTTCTTAATGCACCCCTAGACCACATAAGGAACCTTCTTGCCAAGTTTGGAATCTGTAGACCCAGCGGTTTGGGCTGTGCGTTGATATATCACCCAGTCAGTCATAAAGATTCACAGCTCCTCTCCCGTAGGTGATAGCGTGATAATATGTAGCCTATATGTTGACCCGACCTCTTAGTAATATTCATGCAAAATTTGAAGTAAATCCATGCAGCACTTTATGAGTTTAGCCCGGACATACATACAGACAAACAGACAAAAATTCTAAAAACTTTATTTTTGGCTTCGATATCGATTTTAGATAACGCCCCAAGTATTCTTTTAAAAAAAATTTCAATGTACAGTTTTGACTTTCCTACGATTTTATTATATGTAATAGATAATAGATGGCAATTTCCTTGCTAACTGTACTTTACTTTTTTATCAAATCTGTGAACAACATTTCTCGAAAAAATTACAGGTTGTTTTCTAAGATAATTTTCGTGTAGCTGCAACTCCCCTTACTGCCCCGTTTACCATTTCCACCCTGTATTACCAACTACTTATACCGAGGAAAGCCGATTTTCTTGAGTTCCGCTATTTTGGGCGTATTCACTTCAAAAATCTAATTTAAAAAAAATTGAGAAATTATGTTTACCTGTATTAGATTTGAAGTATTTACAGCAACTTTTAAAGGTTTACACTTCATTGGATTTTATTCTGTAAGTGTATGAAGTTAGTTAATTTTAAACACAAAACCCTCTTTTTTACGTCTCTGGATGAGATTTTTTAAAAATGCTGAAACAGGTATTTCTTTATTTTTAATAATAATAAGTATTTACTCTGAGTTTTATGATTCTAGAACAATCTAAAATTTTTTTTTCATACAAACTTTACCCCCCCTTTTCACCCCCTTTTTCCAAAATTTTCCATAATTTCTATAGCCTAAATGTTATTCTGAGTTTATTTAAATAGAATAGTGAAGTTTTCATCAAAATCCGTCCAGCAGTTTTTACATGATGCGCGGTCAAACAAACAAACATACAAACAAAAATTTTAAAAATGGTTTTAATATGTTCAGTTACTTATTTTAAGTCACCCTGGTCGGTTTTTTTTTTAAATCTTCAATGTACAGATTTTTTGGTCTCAACGATTTTATTATATGTATAGATTTTCAATTTTCTCACAAGGTCTGCTGGGAACGTGCAACGCTACTGGCACCTACTGGTGTCCGAAATTGTGTTTTCGGTATTCAAAATTAACCACATACTGTTTTAGATTATTTAAATCAAATCAGACGGATTAGATCAAAACAAATTGAGCTTATTTGAAAAGGCGGTCAGGCAAAGTAACTGAAGTTGGTATTTTTGGAATCACAATAACCAATTTACAATTTATACGGATTTGCAGTAAAAGGTTGAGGCAAACATATGGGACATGGGCTCTCGTACTAACATGTTCGCTCACAAAGTAACCCACATCTTTGCCGGTGTGATTGATATTGATTAAAAATAAAATAGTGTTCACAGAATTGTTTAATTTGATTTTCCGAATACCTTTTATATGAGACTAGCTGTTACCCGCGACTTCGTTTGCGTGAAAATATTGATGGGTCATGTGTGAGACTGCATCGTTGGTCAAGTTGTCGCAAGCGCTATTGAGCATGAGGTCCTGGGTTCGATTTCCGGGACGGGCAGTGTTATTGTGTTATTTGTGCCCGGTTGATAGAAATAAGCTAAATGTGCGAAATGTGGGTTTAGGATTAGATACACCTCTACCTAACAGAGGCGAAGGGTGAAAATAGTGTCAGGGGAAGCCGAAGAAAAAAAGAGAATTGTTTTTTTTTTGCTTCTGTCATCTTTTTTTCCCATGTTAATTTTGACCTTATTTTCATTATCAGCGACACCAAAAACCACGGAAACGACCACCCATGATGAAAAATCCAAATATTTTCGTCGGCGCCATTTTGGATTTTCATTTTGACCTCATCTTCATTATAACAGAAATCAACAAAATAAAAAAATCTAGTTGGTACCGAATACGATATCGACAATTACTCATTCTATCTCGTTCTACTATAGATACTTTCTTTTTCTGCCGTAACTCCCTAGTCTTCTGCATACCTAGGTCCCTACAAAACGGTACTGCCAGCCGCGAAGTCACGTGTGCGCGTCGATTTTAGTTCTGAATTCTGACACCCGAACACCGGCTTATTTGGCGCTATCTGTTGCTTTCTTTGGTGACAGTATGCTTTTGTTTTGCATTTTTGACACTACGTGTAAGACCTGGAAAACGACCGGGAAGACCGGGAAGAAGACCGGGAATACAGAGAAGAAGGCCGGGAAGAACGGGAGGAAGACCGGGAAGAACCGGAAAAAGACCGGGTAGGAGACCGGGAAAAAGACCGGGTAGGAGACCGGGAAGAAGATTGGGAAGACTGGGTCGACTGGGAAGATCGGGAAGAACGGGAAGAACGGGAAGAACAGGAAGAAGATTGGGAAGACCGGGATGAAGACTGGGAAGACTGAACTGAAACGGGAAGACCAGAAAGAACGGGTAGACCAGAAAGAAGCCGGGAAGACTGGGAAGACCGGGAAGAAGTCCGGAGAAGACCGGGAAGAAGACCGGGTAGACCAGGAAGAAGACCGGAAAGAACGGGAAGAAGACCGGGTAGACCAGGAAGAAGACCGGGAAGGCCGGGAAGAACGGGAAGACCGGGAAGAACCGGGAGAATGTCCTTTTTTTAAATTGTCTTCCTCAACTCTGCTCAAGATTTTGAGGGTTTTGTTGGAACTTGAATTTGTCAAAACTAACTATACGATACAACTTTTATGAAGAAAATGCACATTACCATCTATGAATTTTAAGAATAACTAACTACGAGTACTTACCTCGCCAACATGATCAAATTTAAATTATTAATTAATTGAATGAATTTATTGATGATTGATTGAATTAATTGATTGGCTTTTAATCTGGGATTAGCGAGATTCAGCGGCAGCCCCTGCATAGCACGATGAACTTGGAAGATGGAAACGCACAAGAGTATTTACACATGTTGCGTCTCACACTAAAGGCCTACCCATCTTCTATGGAAACAAAGACATGCCGTCCGGTCTCTTGCCATCGTGCCAAGCCTGCAAGGCCCTTAAAGCTGGAACGCTGAAGGTCACAAGAGATCGACGGATGATGTCAGCCGTGCAAAACGGCCCGCACTTTTTTTTAATGGGTCAAAGGTATTATTTAAATTTCGAATTTGCTTGCAAATAGAAAGCGGTTTATTGAAAAAAAAAACAAATGAACTCTTCAACGCGAGAAAAATTATTGTTGTTTGTGTGCATCTTTGATTTTTATTTTATTTTATTTTTTATTTATTAGGGACAAAAAAACAGTTACATGTTCAGGTTTAAAATTATGAGAACTTAAATAAATAGGTAAACATGTAACCCACACCATTGTCCACGGATTAATAGATGAACAAATAAATAACGGAAAGATAAATTTTGCTTTTAGAGTTGATTTAAATAATTAATGTTAGATTAAGATTGTGGTGAAAGTATATTTATAGCCAGTGTTTTAAATTTGTTACTAGAAAGAGAGAATATATCAATGTCCATGAAGTGTGTGTTATAGGTTTCCACTAGTTGACGAAGAGGCACTCGTGCCCCGGCGTTGGTCCTGCATGAATCCACGTGGAACAACCGGGGCACGCGGGCCGCCCGTCTGACTACATTTCTTGGTACCGTATAGCGTAACTTATTTGTAATTTCAATACAGTCAAATCTATTGTTACACAAACCATGCAGCATCATGGCCACCAGAAGTAAACGCCGAGACTCTAAACTTAAAACATTATACTGCTGTAGTAACTGTTTGTACGGAATCCTTGAATGGTAACATTTATAGTTCACAGTACGTAAAAACTTTTTCTGTACCATTTCTAATTTAATGTTGTATTTAAGGTAGAACGGATTCCAAATAGGAATCGCGTATTCTAATTGAGATCTTATCAACGTTTTATATAATACCAAAAAAGTAGAGGGCCGCACGAAGTCATTCGAGGATCTCAAGACAAAACCATACATCTGAAAGGCTTTATTTATTATATTTTCTATATGCAAGTCAAAGTGCAAACGTGAATCAATAGTCACACCAAGGTCGCGAACGGATTCCACTACAAATAACGATTGGCTGTTCAGCGTATACGTAAAATGAACTTTATTTTTGTTTTTAGTAAAAGATATACTGTGACATTTAGGAAGACTAAGAAAGAGTTAGTTATCTTTACAGTAGGTATCAAGTCTGTGAAGATCTTCTTGGAGCAATAGGCAGTCATCGAGGTTTTGGCAGGCTTTGTAGATTTTTATATCATCCGCATACATTAGGAAATTTGCATTAACAAAACAATATTTTATGTCATTAATATACAGGATAAAAAGCAAAGGGCCTAAGATAGACCCTTGAGGAACTCAAAGGATTTTGAAAAGTATGTGCAATGCCTCTGTTGCTAGCCGCTGCAGTAATGTAGGTCTGTACTTATTATTTGTGGAGTGTGGATCACCTTCATTGCGACATTGTTGAGAGTTTGTGTTGTGTTTTAAATTTTTAATCTGTGACTGACCTGATAGAAGAAAAAACTGACCGCTCAGTTCAGAATTTTTGTCGAGTGTAAATTTGTTCGGTTTTAAATGACTATTTTTCTCGCACTCGAAGTGAAATGTACAGTTTGCACCTCGAGACTAAACGCCAACCTAATATACCCTCGCTTTTTAATGACTCCCTCGCAAGCTCGGGAGTCAAACCACCTCGGGAATATAATGGCTTCGTTTAGTCCCTCGTTATAAAATATACTATTATAAGAAACTAACTGATGCCCGCGGCTGCATCATCATCATTATCATTTCAGCCGAAATACGTCCACTGCTGGACATGGACCTCCCCGCGCGTGTCGCCACATTGACCGGTCCCGTGCGACTCGCATCCAACGGATTCCTGCAACCTTCACCAGATCATCGGTCCACCAAGTGGGAGGTCTTCCAACGCATCGTCTTCCCGCGGCTTCGCCCGCGTACAAATTATACAGTATGTTAGTTTAAACGAGGGACTTATTCAAACCCGCAATAGTCCATGCTTACATGATACTAATAAACATATGAACAAAAAGAAAACACTAATACATAACAGATAGATCCATATCAAAAACTGCGCCTAAGTTTCGCAACGTGTGCGCCATACGCTTATCAAAGAACATGTGTGCGGGTCAATGACCTTTCTAGGTATAATCCATTTTCCCTTCATACTTTAAATCTGGCTTTGGACAGGCAAATATCTAGGTAACTAGGTACACCGAATGTTTGCAGTCGTTGATTGACACCTTGCATAATAATTAACGGTTCCTCGCACAATATCACTAGATCAGGCCCGCCGCTAGCTGTTTAGTGGCCCGCGTGCAATACCGATTATGCCGCCCTACGACTACTTACGCTGAGTTTTGTCAAAAAATAGTACATTGTTATCCTAGGGGTGAAAGTAACATATTTAGTCCCGAGACGGGGCTTGGCGCCCAAGCGTAGCGCGGGCGCTAATAGCTCGAGGGACTAAATAAGTCTTTAACCCGAGGTAAACACTGTGCTTTTCATTACTCATACTCGGAAAGTAGGTCTGAAGTTGCCTGAGGAGCGGGCTGAAAGTAATACTTTTCAGCCCTAGGGAGAATCGCTTTCAACTGTGTCACATTATTAAAAAAAAATCTAGTTCTATTTTCACATTTCTATTGAACCATGTTCCGACTTCTATACAGCCTGTAAATTACAGCGCGATGTAAAATTGAAATAACATAAAATTCAGTATTCATTAAAGAATACAATTATTTTAAATAAGTTAATTATAATTTAGTTACAAATATTTCTTTAAAATAACAAAAAATTGGGCAAAATATTTACTACTTTTTCAGTGAAAATAAAGGCTGAATAGCCGGCCACAGAAAAAAAAAAAACAAAATAGGCGGGAAAGCGGCAATCCGATCTTCATTTTTTTTTCGAGTGGTTTCGTGTTTTTGTTTTTATTTTCCTTGTATTCGTAATGAAAAGCACAGTGTTTACCTCGGGTTAAAGACTTATTTAGTCCCTCGAGCTATTAGCGCCCGCGCTACGCTTGGGCGCCAAACCCCGTCTCGGGACTAAATAAGTTACTTTCACCCCTAGGAATAACAATGTACTATTAAGGCGCTACCCCAAGCAAAAGCCGTTTTTTGTGCAGTTTGTTGGAGCCATCTCCTCTTTATCCAAAAGAAATACCAAGTAATAAAAATACATTAAATTTCTACATATTCTTAGACTGCAAAGTGGTAGTTTTATTTTTTATTTTAAGTCTCATAATGTGTAATAAATCCCCTCACAATGAAACCACAAAAATGAGAAAAAAATATTTATAACATGCTTCTTCTCGTAAAGTTAACATTATTTTGATTTGCTTCTTATACTAATGGATAGACAATTTAATAATGAACATAATGCTAGTTTTTTTTTTTTTCAAAAGACGGAAATTTGATTTTATAAAGAATAAAAATCACTAATTTCGCACTATTCGACCCGCAGTGACTGACGTAAAAACCACTTTGTAGTGCAAGCTGATTAGAACTTTATTCTAATAGTATTTCAAACGAAGTTTGAATCACCACAAATAGAGTTGCTAATTTTGCCTGGGGTAGCGCCTTAACTCCTCGAATCTATTCTTTAAATATGTTATCGTCTGATCTAGGACTTTAAAATAAAACTCTACTCTATATTTGATTTTGGGGTCTACTAAAACTTCATCACTGTGTTCATATTGAAATTGTGTTGGTTTTCTTCTTGGACGAATTGTATTTATTGATGGAAAATCTGCTTCTACATTGAGCTCGTGAGCCACTTTGGAAGCTTCTGCTAACACCATTTCAAAGTGTTCATCCGTGCGATATTCTGTGAATTTACCAATCAACTTATTTAACAAATTTATGCAGATTTGATTATTCATTGTGGGGCTCTGCATCATTTTGCTCAGAGCATTAATTTCGTTTAAAATGTCGAACCAAATTACTACCGAGCAAATGAATCTATAATTTTGAATGTTCAGAGCAAGTGAATGAGCTTTGCGAGATGTAGTACAATCCCATTCCAACGAATCACCAGACATTTCCAGCAAAGCATCAAATATTTTTTCGAGGTGATACCGTAATGGTTTAACTGCATCAATTCTGCTAGACCATCGCGTGGCGCTTAAAGCTTTTAATTTTAAATTTGGTAAATGTTTGCAAATTATCGACCATCTTTTTGTAGATGATGAAAAGAAAACGTAAATATCTTGAATTCATCATCATCATCATCATCGGCCTATTAATGTTCCCACTGCTGGGACAGGCCTCCTCTCTATGAGAGGGAATGGGCTATATAATCCACCACGCGGGCCCAGTGCGGATTGGTAGATGTCACATGTCTTCGAATTTATGGTTCTAGGACATGCCGGTTTCTTCACGATGTTTTCCTTCACCGTTTTGAGAGCAGCGGTGATGTAATAAATTACACAAAGTAATGCGCCTGCCTGGGTTCGAACCCACGACTTACTGAACGTAAGTCGGGGCCGCCACCACTGGGCCACCGCTGCTCTCGGTGCTATCTTGAATTATATTAAAGAAATTCACAGTTTCGTGCGTAATATTTGCTGCATCATTCACTAGCAAATTAAGACTATGAGCCGAGCATGGGACGTAAAATGCGCGGTTATTGATTCCCAAAATTTTTTTTTGTAATCCATTGTGTTTTCCACGCATATTAGAACCATTATCGTAACCTTGACCACGTAAGTTTTCAATGTTGAGATTTAATTGTGAAAATAAATTTAAAACAAAATTTAATAGACTTTCACCTGTGGAGCTGGTGACAGAAACTAAAAAAAAAAATTCACAAATCGTAACATTTTTGGTTTCATTATTTAAAAGAACATACTTACCTGATTATACAAATACAAAAAGTTTTATTCACGAAATTTGTTACAAAAATGGGTGGTTGTGTTTAGGGACTCCTTTTAAGCAAATTTTGCCTGTGTTAGGAGACCCCGCTCTTCCATAGCACAATAATTACAGCAGTAACAAAAATGTGGATTATTAATCTTATACTCCACATTTTTGTTACTGCTGTAATTATTGTGTTTGTGATTGCAACTGTAATTCGGCATTCATTACATCTTAGTTTTAACGGATAATAATAAATGGCGTTGTTAACGCTAAGATTGCGCGCCGCCAGTCGGGCTTTTTTTCCATGCGATGACGATGGTGGGGTGGGTATTAAGACAATGATTTTGAATATTACGTGATGAGTCGCTCGATTTGCCGCCCCCTGGACGTGCCGCCCGCGTGCGGTGCACGCCTTGCACGCCCGCTTACGGCGGGCCTGCACTAGATAACACTTAAGCACGAACCATAATCCCAATATTCTTCACTGGATAAGACGTAATTTTTGGTTATTCAAGAACATGTTTACAGGACACTCTTAATATCGCGAAGTCAGCGGGGTTGTTTGTTAAATGCGATACGCGGAAACGCAATATTAGACATGCGGAAGTAACGGCGCTCGCGCAGGCTGTGCTCTCTTAGAACATTGGAGCCTGCTTGTACGGAAACTAGCGCCAGCTATCCCTGAGGATGAAATTATTTACTGGTTGGGTTGCCACTTTATAACAGTGATAAGATTTAATTGAAAATAACAATTTTGATAAATTAAATTGAGAAACCATTTTTATTTAATCTACACCAATCTAAGTAAATATAAAAAAATACAAAAAGAATTAAATCAATCAATGATAGAGACGTATTTTATTCATGGTTACACTATCAACCCCTGTCACCAACTGACAACTGTCATAGCATGCAATAGAACAGCTATTTTAGACAAGTTGTCATTAGAACGTGTAGCCTGTTGAAGACTACCACTGACTATGGAGCTACAGATCGTAAGATCAAACCTCGGTCACGACACACTTTTTGTATTTATTTTGTTAGATTTTGTTTTAACCACCACGGATAGAGAGCGCTGCTTGTATGATGACGGAAATACGGTTGAGAGTACCGTCTATCTCATTTTATATATTGTAGTCTTTGCGCTCGCGCATACACTGAGGTCAGCGCGGGGTGGCGCGGGGGTGTGCCCTGTCGGCTGTCGGTGCATCGGCGACAATACAAAGGAATGGGGCGGAGTTTGCGCATGGAGCTCAGGACCGGCACGTGTTTTGCCGCGTGACACCTACTTGCGCGCTCAGTGTCCATGAGTAATGTATTTAATTAGACAATTATGTCAAAAATTAAGGTTATAGGTTTTTTACATATTTGGGTTGAGAATCGAATACTGAATACCTTCCCTCAATATGTCCCTCGTTTAACCTTACACGCTGTATACTAAAACCTTTCTCGAGAACCACTCTATCCATTGGTGAAAACAAAATGAAAATCGGTGTTTTAGTTTTGGAGATTATCGCGAACACAGACAGGACAGACGCGGCGGAAGACTTTGTTGGAACGAAGTTCCTTATCGCGCGTTGTGAAAGGGGGCTAGACGGAAAAAAATCTTACGAAAAGTTGTCACGACACTTTTTATTTTTTAGAACAGCGCCATCTAATGTGTATGAGTGGTACTAATAATATTGGTAACTGCGACATCTATTGTTAAAATATGTAAGTACCACTCCGTTGTGTTACTAGATGTCGCTAGTAGTTGGGAATGCACTGAGTAACACCCTCCGGCCGTTTTCGTAATTTTTGCCATTCGCAACGCTGAAAGTTGTTTTAAAAAACCAAAACGGGGAAATAATGTTTTGCTATAGTAAGCTATTGTAAGCTGTGCGGCGTCGCATGTTTCTCTGTCTGTCTCTCTCTCTCTTATAGAAAGCAAGCCAGAACTTCGTTCCATCCGGGTGTCCCTTGACACCTCTCAAGTTTTTTTATACTCGTAGTATGTTAGTAGTGATTTAGTCTAACATTCGAACGTGATTTTGGATTGTTATTTACGCGAACTGTACGACCGCATTTTAAACGTATGTTTTGGCTTAAACAATATAATGTATTTGTCACCGTAAAATTGTCAAACACGTTAGATTGTAAAATAACTAGAGAGATTGTAAACTCTCGAAATATTGTCAACTGAACATATTGCTTACAATATAATGCATTATTTTTCGGTAGATTGTAATCTATCGAAGTTAAACCGTAATATTGTGAAATGTATACGACGGAAGTATCTCTGCCCCCATAATCGGGACTTGGGGCACCCCCACGTTAGGTTAGTTAGGTTCCTTTAAACCAGAAACTCAGAAATAGGGGCCTCGCGTAGCGGGGCTCCGTCGACTATGCTTTTTAGGGGAATTTAAAGTTTTGAGGTTAGGTTAATATTAAGTAATCGGTATTTCTCAGGAATGGTACATTATCTTTTCATGAGAGTGGTACCATTGGGCAAGGGGGACCCCTCCTTCCCTCCCTCTCTTCCACATCGCACGAGTTGACTTGCATCGCATGCATTTCACAATATTACGTTTTCACTTCGATAGAAAATCTACCGAAAAATAATGCATTATATTGTAAGCAGTATGTTCAGTTGACAATATTTCGAGAGTTTACAATCACGCTAGAGAGATTACAATCGACAAGGTTTCGTGTTTGACAAGGTTTCAGAAGGAGGGCAACTTTGAAAAAATGTTTTAACTTCCCCGAGCCTCCTCTTTACAAATCCGTCAAAAAACCGAACAAGGGTCTCTTAGTTTCCGAGATACGATAGGAAGGAGGGGAAGGGGGGCAAAAAGGGGGGTTTGGCACTTTTCCCCAACTCGTGAGAGTATTTAACTTGTTTACGAATCTGTCAAGAAGAAGAAGAAGTCGTTTCTTTTTGGCCACTTTTTGGAAAAAACTTAAAAACAACGGATTACTGTTAAATTATGAATTTTTCTTAATTACTAGATTGTACTGATCATCAGTTGGATCACGGGTCCGGATTGTCCGGAACCCTTTTTTTTCGGATCGGAAATCATCAAATGACTTCTCCTACTCCGGGCGGAGCGGGAGCGGGAGGGAGTGTCAGGCTTCTACTGACTAAAACCCATCCATGTTCCTTCCTCGCCCTTTATGTTTCGGGGCCACGGTATCTCTTTCGAACAGTCCCGCAGCCCCGGCAGGCTAGGGCCCCTTCAATTTGCTGACATCTCTTTGAGGCGCGCGTGGAACTCGAACGCGCCGTCGACACGGCTTGTCGTCTTAAAACGGGCGGACGGCGAGCTAGCCCATAGCTCACCGTCCATAGGACCGCGCCTACGCCCGGTGCGTCTCCCGCCCGCGGCGGCGGGAGCGAGAGGTTCTCTCCCTCTCGCGTTCCGCTACCTCCTTCGCTAGCATGACTGGGTCCGGGTCCCAACATTTATATCTATACGATTTGTACACATCAAATTAACAAAAAAACATTTAAATTCAAAGTACTTATAATCTTACAATATTCTAGAAAACACGTTATTTCATATCATCGAATACACCAGATGGCCCCTATTTGTCAATCATAATAACCAAACAATCATCGCTAGGGGCGTACAGCAATACGCCCCCCAAGATAAAACAAGTCATAGTGGCAGTGGAAACCCCAGTGCAGCACACAGTACGAACACAGCAGTCTACCAAGACACATGGACCATGTCCAGCGCACTCGGACAATGTCTCTTCTTGCTAGGCGTACTTTGTGTTGTTCCTCTTGATTGTGAACTCTACCAGGACCGTCCAAAAATCAAAACTTCGGGAGGGGATCTCGTTCTAGAACCAGCATTTGATAAAAACATATATCTACGCCCCAATGGACCGAAATCGAGCATCTTTGTTGGTGATATCAACGTACTCAAACCAAACATCCCGAGCGGTGGAACGCAGCCATCGAGTCCTGAAAACACCGACAAGAACATAAATGGTATATTAGAAAGACTTGAGAGATTGGAAAACAAGGAATCCACGCTTCCAAATGACTTTCTTTTCAATATATCCATGCTTTGGCGGAAAGTTAATAATATTCACAGAAAAGTGTTGAATCTACAGAATCAATTAAATAGTAGAGGGAAAGACGAATGTGAATCTCATCCTTGCGAACACGGTGGAACTTGCCTCAACTTGGTGAATGGCTACCATTGTCTTTGCCCTTCCAACTGGGAAGGCAGAGATTGTGACGTCGATGTAAACGAGTGCCGGAATTTTGCTGGAACAGACCTCGGATGTCAAAATGGAGCTACGTGCATCAACAGACCAGGATCGTACGAGTGTTTGTGCAAATCTGGCTGGTTCGGCTTGCATTGCACTAGGAAGGCCAAGGATTGTTCCGGAGGTGACTATGAAATGTGCGGCCATGGAACCTGTGTACAAGTCACTTCAGGAGAGGGCGTTCAATGCATGTGCCACCAGGGATGGACAACGAATGGCACCGGTGTCGCTTGCTTAACCGATATTAACGAATGTGAATCCTATCAAGGTCCTCGGTGTTCCGTGAACCCCAAGGTTGACTGTATCAATCTGCCGGGCTCTTTCCGATGTGGACAGTGCCCTTCTGGTTATGAAGGCGACGGTTACACCTGTTACGATATCGACGAATGCACCACTATTCCCAACGGAGGCTGCAGTCCTATAGTGACATGTCACAACACCATCGGCTCACGAATATGTGGTTCTTGTCCGCCCGGCTATCAAGGTGATGGAGTCACCTGTTCTTGGAGAGGTACGTGCAACATCGGTCATGGAGGGTGCCACCCGTCCGCGCAGTGCATAGAGAGCGCATCGCCAACTGGCCAATCAGCACAATGTATATGTCCCGACGGTATGGAAGGCGATGGAGTAGGAATCAGTGGCTGCTACGTTGCAACAGGCGGAAACTACACTGATGGTTGTGCAATCAATCCATGCGGCGTCCACGGACAATGCCATTCCCTTCGTACCGGCTACACCTGTATCTGTTTTAAGGGCTACGGTGGCGCCCACTGTGAACTGCCCACAGACGTTTGCGGAGTGAATCCTTGCCACAACGGGGGAATCTGTAGACCAGACGAAAGTGCAATTGGGGGCTTCCGCTGTGAGTGCGCAGCGCAGTACTCGGGCGCCTTGTGTCAGGTAAGGACAAAGTCTTGTGGTGGTGTTCTAGATAACGAGGAAGGCAGCATTGTTTATCCTTTGACTAATACGACGTACAGTCATAATGCTCAATGTGCTTGGGTAATACACACAGCTCCTGATAAAGTGATTAACGTTACATTCAGTAAATTTAATTTAGAATACAATCCCGAATGTATGTACGATTTCCTACAAATTCACGATGGTCGAAAGTCTTCTAGTCAACTAATAGGAAGATTTTGTGGGAATAATTATCCTAAAGGCGGTAACATTGTATCAAGTCATAACAATTTATATTTCTGGTTCCACTCAGACAAAACAGTAGCTAAAGACGGGTTTGCATTACATTGGACAAGTATAGAGCCAGTGTGCGGCGGTGAAGTTGACGCCACCACGCACGGCCACATTAGCTCTCCGGGTTCTCCCGGTCCGTATCCTCCTAACCGTGATTGCTATTGGCACTTAACGACAACTATCGGCAAGAGGATTAACTTACATTTCTTTGCGCTCGATATTGAATCACACTCAAACTGCAGTTTCGACTATTTAGCAATTTATGACGGTGAACATATGACGGATCCGCTGATCAATAGGTATTGTAACACGACTCAGCCTGCGCCCGTGCAGTCGGCAGGCTCTGTTATGTTGATACACTTTCATTCAGACGCTTACGGTGCGGGCCATGGCTTCCAAATTGCTTACGCGCCTGTCGAAGGCGTTCCTGGCTGCGGAGGTTATTACACTGCCGATAAGGGAGAGCTCGTTTCTCCTGCCTATAATGGCCTTTACCTAAGTAACTTATTATGCGAGTATAAAATTAAAACTAGCCTGGGTACCAAGATAAAAATTGATTTCAACTTATTCAAACTTGAACGATCTTTTAGATGTCGATACGATTATTTGAAAATTTATGATGGTCCGTCATCGGATTCACGACTCGTCGGGAAATTTTGTGGAACGACTTTTCCAAAAACATATAAATCATCGTCTAATGAACTTTATTTTAAATTTAAAACTGATAGGAGTACGCCCGCCGAAGGTTTTCGTATCACGTATGAGGCCATATGCGAGAAAACCATAGAAGGTGATAGTGGAATTATCAAATCACCCGGTTATCCCTTCAGTTATCCAGAAAACAAAGTCTGTGTTTATATCATCAAAACTATTCCCGGCAAAGCGATTCAATTAACATTTCAAGATTTTGATATCGAAGACAACCGGCACTACGACTGTCGGTACGATAGCGTTGAGGTCAGGGACGGTCACGACCAGAATGCTACTTTACTAGGCAGATACTGCGGCGGGGCCGAACACACACCGCCCGTTCAAACATCCACCCTAAATTATATGTACATCACATTTAAATCAGATTTAAGTATTTCGGGCACGGGGTTCTACGCTAACTACACTACCCTCGATACAGAGTGTGGAGGTATTCACAGAGATACCACTGGCTTAATAAACCATCCCTCCGGAGATGCCACTACTTATAAGAACTATCAGACCTGCAAGTGGATGCTGATCGCTCCTGAAGGAATGCACATAAAGTTGACATGGAACAGGTTTGACATTGAGGATATGCCCAGTTGCGGCAGCGATTACCTGGAGCTTGTAGAGATAGACGATAACAATGAAAATAATGTTTTAGGCAAGTTCTGTGGTTCTCACGCGCCTCCCGCCTTGACTACTTCCACTAATCGGCTCATGTTAAATTTTAAAACTGATGGTAGTATTCGTTCCTCTGGTTTTTCTGTATCATATACATTTTTAGACGAAAAAACTCACTGTGGCGGGTCGTTTATTAAAACTCATGGCTTCATATACTCTCCGGGCTGGCCGGGATCATACGAACCCAATCGCGACTGCACATGGACCATCACGGTGCCGGTGGGCCAACAGATCATGCTCAACATATCGCAGTTTAATTTAGAACGTCCCATACGAGACAAATGTACTCTCGGCGACTATTTAGAAATAAGAAATGGTGGCAACGAGAATTCACCATTGATCGGCCAGTATTGTGGGCTGTTCCAATCAAAACGAATCGTATCATTATCTAATGCTGTGCATCTCCATTTTCATTCAGATTTCTATCTAACCGGAACTGGTTTCAAAATTGAATGGGATGGTACTATAACAGGATGCGGGGGGACACTGACGAGCCCTTCTGGCTCTGTTACTTCGCCGAACTATCCCAATGATTACAACGAAAACGCCGAATGTTTCTATAGAATAGTCACCAGTGAAGGTTCAAAGATCCGTATTACATTCACAGAGCTTGATCTTGAAAGAACTCCTAATTGTAGAGACGATTACGTTCAAATTTTTGACGGTCGCGATACGAGTGCTGCCAGTTTAGGTAAACATTGTTACATGTCACCAGAGCTAGGTAGTATCGAGACATCGACTAATTATGCGTATGTTAAATTCAGATCTGACATATACCAGGGTGGGAAAGGATTCCTATTTAATTATCAAACGCTATGTAATAATAATATAACTGGTAGATACGGAGTCATTGAGAGCCCGGGCTATCCAAGTAATTACCCGCTGAACTTAAATTGTTTATGGAGCATCACAGTTCCCAAAGGAAATAAAATTAATGCCACGTTTACACACTTTGATATTTATAAAACCCACCGATATTATGGTAGTTGGATAAGAAACCGTCATCGAATGTATAACGACGATTGCCATCTAGATTATTTGCAAACTAAAGAGTTGTCCGATCCAAATTATTCGAGTAAACTCTGTGGCAGTACAACTCCGCCTCCAATAAATACGCATAGCAATACATTACTAATCAAATTTTCCTCGGGTGTTTATATGGCTCGCTCCGGGTTCCGCTTAGAATGGATCAGTTACGGATGTGGAGGACACATTAAAAAATCCTCTGGCACTATTACCCTTGATAAGAGTAAAACTAACGACCAGGAACTTGACTGTGAGTGGCTGATAGAAACACAAGTAGGTAAGAGTATCGCAATCTCATTTACAGAGGTTTATATGACAGATACCGCTAATTGTACTACCGATGCTATTGAAATATATAACGGTCAAAATACAATGGCTCCACTACTTACGAAATTTTGCCATCAAAATTTAGTATCCGTGCAGTCTGATAGCAACTTCATGGTGGTGCGTTTGACAAAACGGTCTACACTTAGGGATGTTCACTTCTCGTCACAATTTTGGTCTCCCAGTTCAAAATGTGGAGGCACTATGACTTCCAAATCTGGACTCATTTCCTCTAAGAACTACCCAAAGAATTACGACAATAATATGGATTGTTTTTGGTACATTTCTGTCCCCGCACATCATCGTATTGAACTTAACTTCATGGATCTTGATCTTTACTCAGTATATCAATTCGATGATGGGGAACGAGCCTGTGGAGACTCGATTCAAATTTATGATTATGAAAACAACTTTTCACCTTCTTCAAATTACACGTACCGTATATGTCCAAATTCAAATGTAACACAAATCGTTAGCAAACTCAATAAAATAATTGTGCAATTCAAAACCGATTCTGATGGAACGGCCAAAGGCTTCAAAGCTAACTTTACTGTTACGTGTGGTGCTCTTATAAGGGCTGACCATGAGGGAATCATTCAAAGCGATAATTTTGTTCAACATATAAACAAAAGCTGTGTTTGGACTATTGTTGCAGATTCGCCCGATCAAAAATTATATTTAACGTTAACTCTAATGTCGTTACCGAAAGACAGTAATGTAATCACAAATAGGACTTGTCCCTCCTCTTTCCTAAGAGTTCTTGACGGAGATGACAGTAAAGCTCCAGTAATCGGAGAGTATTGTGGACGCAAAGTTCCACCTATGATAGTCAGCCGCGGCAGTGCCTTGACGATAGAGTTCGGCAGTTACACTGGTAGACCTACTGGAATGTTCGCAGCTCACTATTCACCCCTCAGTAACGCCTGCGGAGGCGAATTAACTTCAGAAGAAGGGAGCATCGCATCTCCGAACTACCCCGGCCCGTATCCAGTAAACACTGATTGTGAATGGGTACTGAAATCATCCCCTGGAAACACTGCATACGTTCAATTCGAGCGCTTTGATTTAGAATTCTCGGAAGGTTGTAACGATGACTACGTAGAAGTTCGCGAAAATAACGGTGCTGGTCGGCTACTGGGTGCTTATTGTAGTAGTGAAACTCCCAGCAATCACAGCACAGCGTCACAAATATATATTAAGTTCCACAGTGATTCCACGACTAGTGGTCGAGGTTTTCTCTTGCATTATGGGTATCAGCGTGAAAATGATATTACAGGAGATGGTGGTGAGATATCTTCACCATTGTACCCTACTCGATATCTTGGATCTGGTGAATATAGTTGGCGCGTGCTCCTTACCAACTCAGATACCATATCTATTACACTGGATGTTTTACAAATGTATTCACACAGCGAAATAAGCTTTAACAAATTAACTATTTATGATGGATATGATTCAACTGCTCCAATTTTAGAAGAACTAAGCGGTGTACTGGTTGATACGAAAGTCATTCAGAGCTCCTCCAGTGTAGTGTATATGACACTAACAACAGATGAATCAAATACGGGTTCGATGTTTCATATGAGTTGGACCAAAACTTCTAGAATTTATGAACCCGAAACTGGAGAGAGAATCAACTGCGGATCGAATGAGACTGTGACGGTTTTACCAGAAAACGACACCATTGCTTTTAAATCGCCGAATTATCCACAGGAATATTCCGACAATTTAAATTGTGAATGGGTTTACAAATCGCAGATGGGACGCCATTTAAGCGTAAATTTCATAGATTTTAGTATTGAAGACACCAACGCTTGTTTTGCAGATAAAGTTTCTATTTATTCTTCTGACAGTCCTGAAAATTGGAAGCCCGTAAATGAATATATTTGTACAACTGAATCAGCTAAAACAGTTTTTAATGCATCCACTTACATGAAAATTAAATTCAAAACCGATTCATCCATTACTAGGAAAGGATTTCTAGGTCGAGTCGGTTCTAGATGCGGAGGACTCTTGACTAGTTTGTCCGGTGAAGTCGGCCCGACTTGGTGGGACGTACATGGTCAATATCCGTATGCGTCCAAACCTAAATGCGACTGGGTCGTGAAAGTGCGTCCCGGCAGGACTATTAAATTACAGTTCAATAATTTTAACATTACGAATAAAAATGACAACTGTGAAACCTACGTTATATTAAGGAACGGTGACTCTGAGGAAGCTCCCCTTTTGGCAAGCGGAAAGTATTGCGGTTACGAGCACGAAAATAAAGCAGATATAATCACTTCAAGTAATACTTTATTCATAAGTTACACTCATGGTTCATACGCGTTCCAAAGTTTTGTGGTTAATTACGAAGAGAAAAATTATGAATGTGGTTCAACAACATCTCTAACTTCTAACCATAATTGGGAAATAATAAATTCACCAAACTATCCATCAGTACCAGTTCCGTATTCAGAATGTGAGTGGGTATTTACCGGACCACCTGGAGAAATTATTAGGATAGACTTTACTGATAGATTTGATTTGGAGCATACAGGTGATTGTGAAACTGAATCCGTTGAAATACGATATGGATCATCTAAATTTTCTCCTTTACACCAACAATTTTGTGGCAATGAAAGACCAGGAACCGTTAAAAGCACTGGTAATACAATGTACATCAAATACGTGACTCAGATACCAACCCCGCGCAATGGTTTTAAAGCCAATGTGTCTATTGAGACGTGTGGTGGAACCATCATCACCGATGCCGGCGAACTGACATCACCTGGATACCCGCACATGCAAATGATTCCTTACGGAACAGTCTGTGAGTGGCACATAATAGGACCTCCAAGACACGTTTTTCTAATCAAATCCGATGATATTGACTTGCCCGAATCTGAGATGTCTTGTGGAACCAAAGTAACAATCGAAGAAACTATGCTTACCAATAACACTATCACCGTACTAAGGACCGTGTGTAATGATGAGGGTCACTCTTTTGAGCCGACTGAAACTTCAACAAACGAGTTTACTATAAAATTTCATATCGGTAAACCGGACACATGGGCTCAAATATCGGAAAATAGAGGATTTCGAATCAGCTTTAACTCTTCCCGACCTATGTGTGGTGGCATAATAACGGCTCCTGATGGTTACTTAACTTCTCCAAGTTATCCTCAAGAAACCACATTAAGGTACTGCCAATGGCAAGTAATAGTGCCTAATAAATCTCGAAGAGTCCGTTTGGAAATTATAGATTTGGACACAGAAAAGCACAAAATTGGAATTTTCAATGACATTACCTTTATGAATGTTATACAATCAATCCCAAGCGATACTTACATTCCTGGAACAAACGTTTTTGAGTCTACTGGAAACAAAATGGCGATTTATGTATGGCTTAACCGTACATTTACTTCGCACCGCTTCAAAGCAAAGTTTAGCTCTGACGAAGAAGCACTATGTGGCGGTGATCTAACAGACAATTATCAGGTTCTCTCATCACCGACGTTGAATCAGTCTTATTCCTGTCAATGGCACTATAATAGCCAAGCAAAAACAAACGATGAGTATGATGGTCTTTCAACTAACGTTTCTTACAATTCAATATTTTTAACCGCCAATTTAAGCTCGTCGTTAGACCGAAGTCGTTGTAGATACTATGATTCTCAAATCACTATTAAATCAGCTAATAGGGGATTTAGGCGAGATATTTGTGGGAACGTCGAAGGATCATACAGAATACCATCATCAATAATTGATATCACTGCATCTCAAAGTAAAGATAATTTGTTAAACTTCCACTTAGAATGGAAACTTCAACCATGTGGTGGTGATATTCAAGTAGGAGACAATCCTGTTAATATTTTAAACTTACCTGATTCATATAACGGTACTTTAGACTGTGCTTGGATTCTGACTGGCCCAACAAATAGGGTTGAATTAAAAATGGAAGGGTATTTTACGTTCAATTGTAACGACGAGTATTTGATATTAAAATCAAGCTTAAGACCAAATGCTCCCGAAATGGGTAAATATTGCCAGACATCACTTTTAGATAGTCCGCTAGTGACGCATTTCAGAATCATGTATATTGAGTATCACTCGAATGTGAAAAACAATACAAATATAAAACTTATGGCCAGATCGGTTACTGAACAATGTGGCGGATTTCTTAGTTCATATCAAACTACGTTTGCTTCGCCAAATTACCCTAAAAATTATTTACCAAACCAGGAATGCTCCTGGGAGATACAGGCTGATCTAGGCTTCAGAGTATCTCTTAAATTTGTGGAACGGTTTTTTATTGAGGACACAACTAATTGCACTAAAGATGTTGTCATAATCTATGACTGGAAGGACGACGCTTACACGGAAATAGCAAGGGTATGTGGTCGAAACACACCACCTGTATATAATTCAACTTTTAATCGCATGAAAGTTGTCTTACGCACAGATGCTGATAAAAATCTCGATGGATTCAAAGCTGAATGGGATTCTGTCTGCGGTGGAAACTATGTAGCAACTGAAAAAGATCAATTTTTATATAGTCCTGGTTTTCCATATAATTACAAACCACGAATGAGTTGTCAATATGAAATATCGGCTCCAAATAAGAAAGTTGTACTCAGGTTCCTTGATTTTGAACTAGAAGGCTCTACTCCTGACTGTACATTTGATAATTTAACAGTAACAAGCCAGTCAGATTATAGCTATCTCTTTGAAATTTACTGCGGTGACAAAATTCCTCCCGTCACAGTCCAGCCCGAAAAAATATCATTGACATTTAAAAGTGATAAATATGTACAGAGGAAAGGTTTTAGAATTGCTTATTCTATACATTCGTGTGGAGGCAAAGTAAACGAAACTACTGTACTCACATCATCAGTTTCTGACACTTACGAAATAAATGTAAACTGCACTTGGTTTATTGAAGCACCAACCACCAAGCTGGTTGTGCTTAAATTCCTCTATATTGACGTAGAAAGCCAATCAGAATGTTATAATGATTTTATCGCAATTTATGATGGACTTGAAATAGATGCTGATAAGCGCTTAGCGTTAATATGTGGTAATATTACCTCAACAACAACACTTAGAAGCAAAGGTTCCACTGCTTTGTTACAGTTCGTATCAGACGGGAGTATAAACTTTAAAGGTTTCAAAGCTCAAGTTTACTTCAGCTATTCTGAAGCAGCTCAATGTGGTGGACTGATTAATTTAACAACCGCGTCATCGCATGTTCTTAAGTCTCCTTTCATGGGTCATACTGTGTACGAAGATTTCTTAGACTGTCATTGGTTAATAATATCACCTCCTGACACCCTCATTAAAATCGAATTCACCTCGTTCCACGTAGCCCCTTGCCAAAATATCAACCAAACTGCGATAGGATACAGCAAGTGCGATTGCGATTTAGTCGAAATAAAAGATGGTTTAAATCCTACTAGCTTAGTGATAGGAACCTACTGTGGTCACAGCCTCCCACCGCAATTAATGTCTTCTGGTAATGTGATGAGCGTCAGGCTAGCCACGGATGGCGAAATAGAAAGTCAAGGCTTTGTGTCCACATTAACAGCTCTGCCGTCTGTATGTGGCACCTCCGTCATTACAGTGAGCAATACGCCACAAACCTTGAAATCTCCCGGTTATGATATAGGGTCTGTTCCTCGGGGGATACATTGCCAGTATCAGTTGGATGTAAGCGCCTCTCCATACATTTTACTACGTATCACTGTTAAAGATTTGGACTTACAACCCCCCGTCGCTGATAGTACAGGCGTAAAGCGCTGCAATAGAGACAAGCTGATTATTTCCAGCAATCCAAGTCATCAAAATACTACGCTCGGGAAAGATTTTGTTTTAAACCAACGGATGGACGACTTCTTCAGCCGTAATTCCTTTTACGACAGCACTTTGCATTTACCCGATCGTTTTGAATTATGCGGGCGAAAGGAGCCTACGGAATTTTACGTATATGGAACTACATCTATAAACTTAATCACATCGGCAGATTCAGATTCTAATTTATACAAAGGTGTGGAAATAGAGGCAGTGTTCACAGGATTTTGTGGCAGAAATTATACGGAGCCTCATGGACGAGTACAAGCTATTTATAGAAATGACTTTGACGGTAACCCCAACCATGACTGTTACACGCTGATCACTGCTCCAGTTAACTACACCATATCCGCGTATTTTTTGTACGCCTACCCAAGTTATTGGAACACAGACTGTTATCTTGAAATGTTTGACGGAAACAACGCTAATGCGCCTAGACTTACTAAAATTCAATCCGAATATGATAATAATCATCCTATTTTCTCAACGGGTAGAAATTTGTTGATACACAATCATGAAAATGCTGGTGATCGTGTCCAGTTTGATTTGGTTTATGTTATATCCGATAAAGGTCCTGGATGCGGTGGAAAACTGCAAAGCGAAGTCGGTAAAGTCACCAGTCCCCAGTATCCTAACGTTCACAGGCAGGTGTCGAGCTGCGAGTGGGAGCTCGAGACTCCCTTAGGAACACGTTTACTGCTACACTTCGCTACGTTCGACTTAGGCATTACTTGTGATCAGAATTATGTGCAGCTCGTGGACAGTAAGGGAGTAGTCGTTCGGACGTTCTGTGAGGACACGCCTGCCGACTACTCGAGTGACGATAACTTTGTGAAGATAGTGTTCGTAACTACTATGAACAATGGCGGCACTGGGTGGGTTGCCGAATTTATAGGAATTTTGTAACGCTAGACTGTCTTTTAAAAGTTTGCAAACATTAACCAAAGAATTTCAAGTCATATCGCTCTGCGACAGTCTCGTGCTAAAGGCTGATCTGTCATATTTACGCGCGGATAATAAACATTATTCAGATGACTTGACTTTGTACAAATTTATCGGATAACAATTCCTTACCCGAGCAATTCTTCTTCAATACGAGTAAATGGGGAGTCAAATGAACTTCCTGTTAAACTTCATCATGTAAATCTTTATCTAGAGTTGCCTTAGCTTCGAGCACCGTGGTCTATCTGGTTACACGATAGCATTGTCTGACCAGACGGTACATGGGTTGACGTTCCTGTAAAAATCACGTGGCAATGCTGCCTATCTTCTGACTGCGCTAGCGATGGAGAGGAATATTTTGATGATTAAAAACTTTTGTTTTTTCTTTTTATGTCTTAAAGAATGACGTTTAACTTATGTATGCACCTAGCAGTAAGACGTCAAGACGTCAGACTACGTTTACACTGCATCTTGTCAATGTCAACCATGTTTTCAACATTTTGGACTATCCTAGGAGTCAAAGTTCCCACTTTTACAAGTTTATTTTAAATACCTACAATTTTTTTTATGTTATAACGTTAGATTTAATACCTCCACGACCCCTGTACTATTGTATTGTATTGTATTATTCTATTCAATGCATCCATCAGCACAATGTTTTGACTGCGTAACATTGAGTGTTACCGATTTTTCACCCCACAAAAAGGTGGTTTCTCCTCAAATCTTTTTTGCGTAGAGGCTACGAAAGCGTCTGTTTACATCTTGTATGTTATGCCTACAAGTTATTTATGAAATAATTATGTTGTTTTTTTTAATATACCTTGTAATAATTGTTGTGTTTTGTTTTTTTACCAACCTACCCTGTAATGTGATTGACATCGATGTTAACATAGAGTGAAAATTTAATGCAGATTACCGCTCGCTTTCGCTCATCGATAGTATTATTATTTCTTGTACTACATGTGTGCTCTATATTTTATGTACTCAATAGACTATATTTTGAAAAAAATAAAAAAAACAGAAAAAGCAAATCACAAGTGTTTGATTTCCTTGACCAAATCAAATTGCTTATCAAAATATCTGAAAGTATTTGTAGCAAACATGAACTGATCTGATTTTTAGTACTTAGTCGCAAGTGAAGTGCGACTGTTGAGCAATGAGCAATGGGTTCGATCCAATTTGTGATTTGGATTGCAACAGATACATCCATACATGAGAGCTAGAACCAGCAAAAGAAACCACTACAGCGTTTACATTTTTTTTCTTTATAAATCACTTTTACCACACTTTTATTACTCCCGAAACCACTTCTACTATTCCTAAATCTTTTTAGGGTTCCGTAGCCAAAACCCTTATAGATTCGTCATGTCTGTCTGTCTGTCTGTCCGTATGTCACAGCCCCTTTTTTCCGAAACTATAAGAACTATGCTGTTGAATCTTGGTAAGTAGGTGTACCTATTCCTTAAAATGATTTATGTTGCGCTAGTCCAGTCAGTGCTTTCCTATTGCATACCTGTCTGGGGAGGTGCTGCCAAAACAAAATTTCTAGCACTGGAAAGGGCACAACGCGCTCTTATCAAGTGCATGTATTTTAAAAAAAAGAGATATCCTACTGAAGACTTATTCAAACTAAGTAAACTGCTCTCAGTCAGGAAACTTTACATAACACAAATAATATTAAAAAAACATAAGTCGCTTTCCTATGATGCTAGCATACTGACAAAAAGAAGGAAAGATATGATATTAAATGTCCCTAGGACAAGGACTTTATTTGCCAGTATGCAATTCAGCAAACGATCTGCTGCGCTTTATAACAAAATAAATAAATACATCTATATTTATCCCAAAAACTTCTATGAAAGTAAAAAAAAGATAACTGAATGGATACAAACCCTTACCTACGATGATACCGAAACACTTCTGAAACCTTGACACATGTAATACAGGCATTCACACACTCACTCACTCACTCACTCACCCACTCACTCACTCACTCACACACAAACCTACTCACACACATATTTAATTTATTGTAAGTTAGTCTTAATTTAATCTTATTTAACTTAACTTGTAATTTAAATAGTTTTAGCATGAATATGATACGATTCGCTCTTTATTTAACACGACTTGCTATGGAAGAGCGGACTCTCCTAACACAGGCACTATCTGCCTAAAAGGAGGATCCAATCACAAAATTTTTGTTAATACCTACACTTGTTATACCAATAAACTATTTTTATTTATTATTTTTTTTTATTACTATTCTGTGAACCGCAATAGGGTTTTCACACAAAAAAAACCTTTTTTACAAAAAATAAAACCGACTTCAGAGAAAACAAAAAAGTGAAAAATAACTTGAGCTTCAGAAGTCGGTGACCTTTGTTTGATTGATTTAGTTTTTTTTGTCACCGACGAAAAGTTTTTATTTTTCACTTTTAAGTGGTTCACATGTGCTTACCCCTTCACAGCGTACCGGCGTGATTTTCTGTTATGAAATGGTGTAAACAATACAGATATGAGATTTCAGCAATCCCAGTACATTTGCTATCATTTATTGAGAAGTTCCCTTGTCTATCTCCGAAGTTCTTCATCAGATCTTCACCAAATTGAAATAGAATCACTTCGAGAAAATTCCTATAACTACCCAAATCGATTCTGGTGTGCCTATAAAATGTGAAGAGTTCTCTCTATTTCTCCAGGATTCCATCATCAGATCCTGAATTCCTGACTTGATGATTATGGATCAACTTCACTTTCCCTTTCAAACAATTAAAAACAAACAAAATCGGTCGAGCCATCTTCGAGTAATCGGGGAACATGGAATTGAGAACCTCCTCATTTTTGAAGTCGGTTAATAACGACGTTATGGTAGGTGACTCAAATATCCGGATTGCCTATAAAAGATTCGGCCGAGTATCGTTAATTTGCTCTTCAGAATTTAAGAGTTCCGTACCTTGGTCATGGATCCCATAATCAGAACCTCACCAAATTCTTATCAATGAACCCTTGAAGTAGGTACATCCTTTCCAATAAAATAAAACAATACATGTCACGGTAATAGGGCTTATCCCCAATAAATGGAACCTAACTGGGTGTATTGTACACTTCCGCGTACTCCCTCAGAGCATACAGGCGTGATGTTACGTCATGATGTTGTATAAACAATACACAACCAAGTCATTGTAGCAATCACTGCAGCTTAGTCGTCGGTAACCCATCTACGGACGGACTGACCTTGGCAAGCCCGATGTGACTGTTCTCAAATTAGGTACCCTAGGCTAAAAAAAAATCGTTTTTACCCGACTACGGCGAAGCAAAAAGGAGGGTTATAATTTCAAACACTTAGATCGAAACGATGCAATAGAGAGATATGTGCTATTCCACACAAGTCTGTGCTCTACTCGAAAACCTTTTTAGGAATGGCACATAAGTTTTATAATAAGTTACCCATTTGTATAAAAGACCTTGACAGCATAAACCATTTAAAAAAGGCTCAAATATAAGGCTAAAAATGTCTTGATGTTTTTTGTCTCCGATTAACCGTTTGTCGTAAAAACGATGTCGAAGGATTCCGTTCACTCCGACACATTAGGTTATGGGTTCATTATTGGTTAGGTTAGAACTGTGACCAACTATGCGCGAGCCGAACGAGTGAAGGCAACGGTGCCGCGGGATCGGCCAGGGGGGTGAAACTTCCATACATTGGCGTCAAACAAAATGTTTATAGATAGTGCTGCCATCTGTGTGTTTGAGAACACAAACCTTTCAACTGTTTGACTGTTTTACAACTGTCTTATAGAGAACAGCTATTTTTGACAATTTGTCAGTGAAGTATATAGCCTAGCGATGACAGCGTCTGCCTTGTGATTAATATGTCCCAGGTTCGAATCCGCAGTCAAGAACTACTTTTTGTATTTATTTGGTTGAAGAGAAACTAACAGTGCCATCTAACAGTTTAGGTACACAGTTTTAAAAACGAAAACCTATTATCTATGGGATCGGCTGGCGAGCGCTACCTCGAAAATGGTCGCAGTACAAAAAATTAGTGGTCAGTGAATACGTCGACTGAATCAAAATCAAGTTCGCGGTTTTAATGTAGGTACCTATATAATTTCGGTTATAAAATTAACAAACTAAACCAACTGGGAGTTCCCTAAACTATCTGTAGGTATATCGGTGATCACATTCCCTGCCACTATCGTGCCAAGTTTGTTCTATCATAAATGAATGAGTAAACAATAATACAAGGTATTCTAGTCACTCAGTCACATCATACTCCGGTCAAAATAGACATTCAAGGTTACATTAATTCGCACCCAGCTAAAAATTGGCATGAATGTTGGGAACCCTATTACACACAATTTGTCAAATTATCCACATGAATCCAACGGGTGGAAAAAAAAATATTCAAGGTCAAATGTTTCAAAAATCGGTTTTTTGAGTTTTCCAGCTAAACGGTAGGTAAGTTTTATCATTAAAATAGCTCAGACAAAAATTGTAGATCAGATTATTATCGATAGACATGTCTCAAATCTTTTTTTCCTAACAGCTACCGTTTCTGAGATATTTCGATTCAAAAAGTTGAAAAAGTTGTAATCGAAGATTTCCTTGAAATGTTACACCTTTACACCATAAAGTGCCAATTGTGAGAAATCTACGCCATTCAGGATATTAAACTGATACTTTTCTGATAGCTTATAAACGAATGTATCCTCCGAAAACCAATTTATCAAAACAGCACATCTGCCTTTGGAAAATAGGCGCCCTAAAGGTCATCTTCTGAAAATTTCTAGATAGTTTTCTTGTTTTTCGAGGCCGGTTTCTCAAAATAAAATTGTATGACACTTGTCGTGCAGATTATAGAACCAACTTTGTTGTCTCATTAGCTTTCCCAAATAGTACCACAATATCCTCTTTTAGTAAGTGGATGATCAGAAAACAGCGATTGTTCATGAGAAGGTAGTATTTTAATAAAACTGGGTTTTCATTCAGTTTTCATTCCCAGTCAATGGTACGCTTTACTAATCACGTTCCAACTTCCCGCCACTCGAGGTGACTGACAGTTGACATTAATGAGAGCATACTCTATGGTGACCAGACTCTAACTTCATTTTTTGTATCTATTCCCCACACATTGTCATGTCGTATCTCCATGCTGCCTTCCGTCGACATCGGCACGTGTTGCCATAAGGAAAAATATAATAGAAACACTACAACGCGACGGCGACGCAAACCATTCAAGAAGACTGTGAAAGCGTCAGAGTAGCCCGCGAAATTAAAATTTTCTTACGTTTTTTGCAATTTGCAGGCTAGGTTGTATGTTGATGAAAATATCGTTCGCGACTGTAAGAAGTATGTAGTTACAGAGTTATAATCATCAAAATCATCAATATAACCCTTCCCGTCTTATTATAAAAACTTCCGTAAGTACCAGGTTTAAACCAGAACTAAAAGGTCTTGGTTTAGTACGGTACTAACGTTAGTTCTTACATTCGTATTACAAATCGTAGACCAACAGAGGACTACTTAGTACCAAAGATAGTCCCTAGTTCAAACATTATCCACAGATTATAAGCAAAAAAATATTTAAACCATTCATTCATTCGTTCAGCGTTCTATGTGCCGCTCCTTTTTACACAATGTTGTTACGTAAATTAAAGAAAAACTATTTTATAAATTGTTATTTGTAGTGATAAAAATTAAAGCTTTGTTATTTAAAGGTATTTAAATATTTCGACTTGTGTGTTTTTTTAATGCATGTTCACAATTATTTTAAATTGTTCTGGTTTGGAACAACTATCGAGCTAGCACGTAGGTATAACGAAGTGAACTTGGCGGCGCGCGTAATTCGAGTAATGTTAACGAAATGTCTATGTTACAACTTAAAAGTAAACTCAAGACAAGAAAAACATCAAGATTATTAAAACAAGTACCTAAAGGTACAGTTCTTTGTGGTGAGATCGTGTGTGCATTCGTGGGATAAATCTTCACGTACTAAATCGACAGTCCTTTCGCCAAAACGTTTAGTAAATCTTTAATTATATCGAAAATCTGCGTCAGGCAATTCAAATGGATTTCGTCGCTGACGAACTCTGTTGGGTCCCCGGGAACTAGCAAGTATATCCAACACATCCAAATCTTCCATATTAATATCCATTTTTGGTTTTTATCACAAAATAATACTTTCCGAAAGATAATTTGCTAACCTCAAAGTTAAGAATTTGACTGAATTTGACGTTTGACAATTTAGTACCATAGTTAAACTAGGGGTCACGATGGTCTAACTTTGGTACCATAGATAGTTCTAGGACTAGCGATAAACTTCGTTTTGTAATAACGTTTTTTCAAGTTCATGGTTTAGACCTAGTACTAAATCCGGTACTATTTATAAGACCACGTTTTGTAATAAGACGGGAACAAGTTCTTAAAGGTTGAACAACAATTTTGACCTAGAAAAAGTCGTTCGTAAGAAAATTTTAATTTCACGGGCTACCCTGGAGAATCAGCCTAAAAATGAGTGAGCAAGGTGAGCCCACTTTTGCAACAAGTGAGTGCAGTGCGAGTTCACATGAGAAGAACGGACGAAGCGAGGCGCCAAATAACATATTAAATCTGTAACACTACTAGTTACTAAACGCACACGATTGAAGGATTCGATCCATGACAGGAATAAAGTTATTAAAAAAAAAACGTGGCAAAACTACGATCGAGTATTAACGTCATTGTTGAAACGTCACAAAAGTCACTTGACATATGTGACAGTTATGTGTATTTTATTTTCATTTTGTGTTTTCAGTCCAGTTTTTCCTCAGGGGCCAGGGCTCTGAATAAATCTTGAACTTCAGCATATTGTGTTTGAACAAGTAAGAAGAATTAATTAAAAGATAATAAATTAAATAAGCTAGTGGATAGAAACAGTACAATGGCTCTATTAATATTTATTTGGACTATTATCTTATACGGTTTTGCAGCCGCAGTAACCTTACTTGTTTCGGTGAGTAAAACAAGAAAATTCAAAAAACTACGTGGAGCGTGTCTTGTTGGCAATAAATAAACGATGCTAACCTAAAATTATTGCAATATATTTTGTAGATATCAATCATATTATACATGATTACAAACCCATATCCAGTGGTAGAACGGTTTCAAGAAGAGACTACATACAATGATGCTAGGAGTAAAAGTAAAGCTAAGTTCCCAAACATTGCAGAGCCGCAAAGTGTACACCTAAGTGTAGTAGTGCCTGCTTATAATGAGGAGGAGAGATGTAAGTTTACTGTTTTATTTTGTTTCTATCACCATTACAGACTGTTAATGACTTGGAATTTATCTATAGCATCATGGAATCTGGTTCAAGTTGATGGCAATTTATCTATAGCATCATGGAATCTGGTACAAGTTGATGGCAATTTATCTATAGCATCATGGAATCTGGTTCAAGTTGATGGCAATTTATCTATAGCATCATGGAATCTGGTTCAAGTTGATGGCAATAGGCTTGCCCCCTACTATGTGGGTCCTTGGGGGATAACAGGGATAACGTCTTTCAATTAAAACGCACTCTAAAAATTCTTAATATCTTTGTAAAAATAATTATGGTTCTATTTCTAGTGCCACCCATGCTTGATGAAGCCATAGAGTTTTTAGAAGGAAGAGTAAAAGAACAGCCTTCATACAAATATGAGATAATAGTAGTAAGTGATGGCAGTAGAGACAACACGGTGCAAGTGACCGAGGGTTACTCTATAAAATATGGCAGTGAGAAAGTGCGGTGCCTTGAGCTCATCAAGAATAGAGGAAAAGGTGGTGCTGTACGCCTGGTAAGTTCCAAAATACATTTTAAAATATACGGGGTGGAAGGTCACAAACGGTCAGCACATCATTCGAAACAAATTCCAAATATGAAATCTCTGAAAAACTCCTCCGCTATTTAAAACAAAAGAAACTGCTGTTCCATATATTCTGACATTGTAGGAATTGCACTTTAGTAAGAAACAGCAGATATTAATTTTAAATTACCTATGAAAAGAGAAAAACATTGTATCCCGGATGGTATTTCTCTGGTATTTCATGCTCTTAGGCAGTAAAGACCTCTTACTCCCAAGTGAATTATTTCAATTTGCTGTGACCATGTTCATTTCCTAGTAATATAACCGATTCCTCTTTTTATTTTTAATGCCTTGTTGGTTGAGTGCTTGCTAGCTCGACTGTTGAGCATGAGGTCCTAGGTTTGATTCCCCCGTGGGACAAAGTGTTATTCTGATTGATGGCAATTGGATCGCCCCAATTGCATGGTACCTACTTAAAACATAACTAGCAAAATGTGCGTTATAATCTGGTAGTATGCACCAGTGAGATTTCCTACCTCCATGCAGGCGCACCTGCTGGCATAAGCCACTTTTATCATAAATACATCCATGTTTCAGGGTATTGAAAGTTGTAGAGGGGCCAGTATATTGTTTGCTGATGCAGATGGAGCATCGAAATTCGAAGACTTAGCTAAACTAGAAGTTGCATTGAAGAGCCTTACAAAGTGTGATCCATTCTCTCAGCCGCAGGATGTAAGCGAGAGCATAGCCATTGTGATTGGATCTAGGGCGCATCTAGAAAAAGAATCTTTGGCGACGCGTAGTGTTTTTAGGTAAGATAATTTATCATTACTTTGCAGACAGGATAGGAAGTGCAAATACTTAATTAAGAAGTAATTGCTTAGATCAAACACAAAATAACAGCCCAAGGAAAGTAAGATGAAAGGATGAACAAAGAAAATTATTATTTTGTTGAGCACATATAAATTAAAGGTACAAAACTGTCTCGAATATAAACTAGTGCAATGTTTTTTTCTTTTTTTCTTTGACAATGCCCTTCAAAAATATCTGGTCCAGACTCGTAAACCGGCACCTGTACAATAACCGACAGAGAGCAGAGCGGTGGCTCAGTGGTGGCGGCCCCGACTTACAGAGTCGTGGGTTCGAACCCAGATGGGCGCATTACTTTTTGTAATTTATTTCATCACCACTGCTATCATAAACGGTGAAGGAAAACATCGTGAGGAAACCGGCATGTCATAGAACCAAAATTACGAATTACGAAGACATGTAACATCTACCAAACTGCGCCCGCGTGGTGGATTATAGCCCATACGCAAAATACGCGCTCTGACGTGGAGTTGCGGGCACCAGCCCGTTATACAATACCAGGGCCCTGTTTCATATATGTGACAAGTTGACAATTTGTCAGTTTTTGACAAAATTGCCGAATTGTAGCAAATTCTGTTTCATAAACGCGACAAAAATGTCCGATTGCGACGGGTAAATAGTTGACAAAATTGTCAGTGTCAATCGCGTTTCATAAAGGTCTACAATTGTCAGTTTTAAAATGTCAGTATTTAAGAAAATTTTCAAGAATTTATTGTTTGCGAAAAATATGTCACAGCATACATTTTTGTTAAAATGATACAGCAGTATGAATGTAGCAATAAAAATGTTTGTCTTACATTATAATTTTAACTAGCATTCTAGGATTTGTTCGGTATTAGTACATGCAACAAGTGGACACGAAAATAATAACTTTGGGCCTTATACACGACAACCGACTTTCTTTTTTTTCTGTTGCTGCTATTGTCTGTCAATGTTAGCACCATTTCACTGGTAATAAGTAAACTTATTAGTTAGTGAGAAGTAGCCGCTGACATTGGGTGAGGTCGCCTGTCAGAAATTATCGACAAGTCTACAAATTTGTCAACTCGTAATAATTACAATTTTGTATTATTATTTATATTTATTTATAAAACAAATATGTCAAGTTTTCGCGACAAATTGTCACCTGTCAAAGAAAAATTTTTATGAAACAGAAATATGTCAAAAAGTCGCGACAATTGGACGTATTTGGAATTTTTCCACCACGACTTATTTGTCATAGGTAATGTTAATGAAACGAAAGATTGTCGAATTGTCACCTGTCATTGTCACGTTTATGAAACAGAATTTGTAGCTACAGTTCGACAAACTGTCAACTTGTCACGTTTATGAAACAGGGCCCTGTATGAACAGTTAGTTACACGAGGTGGCCATAGCATGTAGCATTCTTAGCTACGTAGTACGCCTACCTCTTTTAAAAAAACGCCCGCGATCTTTTGAGCTTGTATTTCATTTCTATGAACGGAACTAATATCTTAATAATAATAATAATAAAGCTCATTTATTCCATACTTTCTTTACAAATGTTTTTACAAATTAATAGTTTAGTTTTAGTATTATTAGTTACATATGGATCCCTTTTGGGTAAAAGCCTCCTCCATCCCGTGCCAGTTTTCCCTGTTTTGGGCCAACTCCATCCAGCTTGGCCCAGCTACTTCAATTATGTCGTCCGCCCATCTCTTGCGTGGTCTGCCCCTGTTCCTCTTGCCTCCCGGTCCAGACCACTTTGTTGACTCCAATGTCCACCTCTGATCTCTACATCTCGAAATATGACCTGCCCATTTCCATTTTAGTCGTAGAGCGTGCAGGAGGACGTCTGTTAGTTTCGTCCTTTTTCTTATCTCTTCGTTTCGGGTTTTCTGTATTTTCCTGAGTTTTAATATGCTCCTTTCCATGGAATGTTGGCATGCTAAGATTTTATTTTTTATTTTATTTGTATATGTCCATGTTTGGCTTCCATATGTCAAACTTGGTAGAATACAGGTGTCCATTATTATTCTTTTGAACTTCATGTGATAGTCCCCTTTTAGGACTTCCTTTTGTAACCAAAATTTCTTCCAAGTGCAGTTGATCCTTCTATCCACCTCACTTTCGTTATTTCTTTTATCAAATGATATTTGTTTTCCAAGGTAGATATATTCCTTTACATATTCAATCTGGTTTCCAGACACGTGTATTTCCTTTTTTGTATGGTTCGTCATGATTTTTGTTTTGCTTGCGTTCATGTGTAACCCCACTTTTTTACTATTTATGTCGAGATTTTGTATCATTTGTTCTAGCTCAGTTGCTGATTCCGCGAAGAGGATGATATCGTCAGCAAATCTGAGGTGGCTTAGATATTGATCTTGCATTTTGAGTCCTTTATTTGTCCAGTTAGTTTCTTGAAATATTCCTTCCAACACAGCTATGAATAGTTTCGGCGACATGGGATCCCCCTGTCTGACTCCCTTTCCTATTACTATCTCTTCTCCTTTAGTTTCTAATCTTACTCTACTTTTGCTTTGTGAGTAGATGTTCTTTATGATGTTTATATATGTTATATTTATTCCGCAATAGGCAAGTGCTTTCCAGATCGAGGCGTGTGTTATACTATCAAATGCCTTTGAGTAGTCAATAAAGGCTAAATAAAGAGGTTGATTATATTCTATATATTTCTCAAGTATTTGGTCTAATGTGTGTATATGATCAGTAGTGGAGAATCCTTGGCGGAAACCGGCTTGTTCTCTTGGTTGGTTATTGTCTATTCTTGATGTTATCCGACTCAGTAATATAGAGGAAAAAAGTTTATAAATGCTCGACAGTAAACTTATTGGTCTGTAGTTTCCGATGTCTACTGGATTACCTTTTTTGTAAAGAAGTATAATGTCAGAGTCACACCATTGCTTAGGAGCTTTTCCTGTTTCGAGTGCCATGTTGAATACTTTTGCTAAGTATGGTATTAGTACTGGGGCTCCTATTTTTATGGCTTCGTTGCTTAAGTTATCTGGCCCAGGACTTTTATCAGGTTTTAACTTTTTTATATGCCTTAATATTTCTTCGTTGTTTATAGGTTCTATTTCTTCTTGCTCATTTTTATCAGAAATTATTAGTTCTTTATCGCAAGTGTCTTCTGGTGGTTTCTTATATAACTCCTTGTAGAATTCAGTTGCATGTTCTATAATGTCCTTTCTTGTTTTCGTTTCATAGTTTTCTTTTTTAAGTTTCTGAATCCAGTCTTTATGTGTGTTTAGTTCTTTGTTGGCCCGCTTGGAGCTTCTGTAGTAATTTAAGTTTTTCTCTATTATTCTTTGCCTGTGGTTATTGTAATCCTCCTTTATGGCCTTTTTTGTTGTTTTGAAAAGGTTTTTTAGCTCTTGCTTTGTATCTTTACTTTTGTTTTTGGTTGAGAGCAATTCTGTACGTCTTCTTATTAATTTTAATGTTGATTCACATAGTATTCCTAAACCCTTTCTCTCATTGGTTTCCTGTTTTATTTTCAAGCTGGTCGTAATTATGTTCTCTAACATGTCGTAATAGGTTTGTACGTCCGCGTAGTTAGTATGTTCTGGGAGCTGTTTGGTATTTTCTTTCAAGTTTTCTAGGTAAACTGATTTTTCGCTGTCTGTTTTAAGTGTTTTAGGAAGGGTTTTAAATGTTCTTCTGCTCAGTTTAGGAGACTTCATTGTTAGTGTTGCTCTAATTAATCTATGGTCTGATGGGAATTGTACATTATTGAGAATTTCTATGTTTGTTATTCTTTTAGGCTTGTTGCACAGGATAAAATCTATCTCGTTCTTTGTTTTTTGATCTGGGGCCATCCAAGTCCATCTGTGTCTTTGTTTCTTTTTAAAGTAGGTGTTCATTATGGATAATTTATTTTCTCTGGCATATTGAATCAACCTTTCGCCTCTTTCATTTCGTTTTCCATATCCATAACTTCCCATTACTAAGTTTTCATATTTCCTTGGTTGTCCGATCTTAGCATTAAAATCTCCTATTACTAGTACTATTTTATCTTGAATTTCGTGGGCTGCTCTCAGGTCGTTGTAGAACTTATTAATTTCATCCTCATCTGCTTTCTCAGTGGGAGCGTAAGCTTGTATTATAGATAATAGTTCGTCTTCAAATTTCAATTTCAAGACAGCTACTCGTTCTGATATTCCAATATAGTTGATAATATTTTGTTTATAGGTCTTCTTAACCAGAAAACCCACTCCATATAGCCCCTTTGTTTCTCCTGTATAACATAGTATATAGTCCTGATGTTCTTCAATTTTGCAACCTAGCTTCCTCACTTCGCTTAGGCCTAATATGTCAAAATTAATTTTCTTAAGAGCTTCTGTTAGTTCTAGTAATCTTTCTGCCGATGATAGTGACCTTACGTTGTAGGTGCAAATTTTTAGCTGTTGATTTATTTTTGATGACGGGTGAGGGTGGTGGTCGTAATCCCCACGGTGACCAGCCGGCTTGGGGAATGTTTTTAGTTGTTCTTCTATGTGTGTTGTTCTGTTTGTCTTTCGGCTGGCACCTAACTCCTATTGCGTCTCCGAGGTTGTTGGTATGTTGCTGATTGAGTTGCTTCTTGTTCTCATTAAATCAAATGCGTTCATTCTGCCTACTTTAGCAGGGTTGGGTACATATTGTTTCCGTGGTTGGGCATTCTCTTCCGGTGTTGTGGGCAGATCTCGTTTTCTTTTTTCAGTTTTTCCTCCAGTTTTTATTATGAGTTTATCATATTTGATAATAGCGAAGTTGCCTTTTTTTCGTTCTTCTTGCATTTGTTCTTGAAGAGATTTCCTTTTGTCTACTACCTCCTTTGGATAGTCTTCGGTTATATAGATCTTCGAATATTGTTTTTTGTTATTCATAATTTGTTCTTTTTTCCAGTAGTTAAGGAACAATATTTTGACAGGTCTTGGTTTTTTGCTATTATCAATTTTTTTCCCCACTCTAAAGACAGCGTTAATGTCGCTTCTATAGACTGATAATTCTTCAGAGTTCTGCTGAAACGTTTTTGTGACGTTATTTAGTAGTTCCATGTTGTTTTTTTCCGTCTCTTCCAACCCAAATACAATTATATTGTTTTTACGGTTTAAGTGTTCAAGTTTATGGACTCTTTCTTTCAATTGCTCATTTTCTATTTTCAGTTTCTTGGTTTCGCTTATAAGTGGTTCTAGTTTCTCATCAATGCTTGAAAGTAATACTTTAGTTTGTTCGTCCGTTTGGGTTTTAATTTGTTCCATAAATATTTTGAATTGTTCATCCATATTTTGAGTACAAGTCTTTTAATCGTGTTTCCGATTTCCGAACGAAAAATAAGGGTTATTTTTTTTTTTTCGAGTTTTGGCAACACTGAGCTTGTGATTGTGACAGATGTTGCAAAATGTCAAACTTGACAGTGACAAATGCACAATGTCGGTCGGTCTTTATTTATTTTCGGAAAACAAAAGGGTGGAACTGTTTCTTTAGTGGTGTCGAAACTTTTCAATCTTTGTTATAGATGTTTTATCGAATATTAGCACTAGATAACACTTTCACAGCAAGAGGAACACTTCAACTTCATTTTGATAACAATTATAAGGTCTTATTTACGGTTTTAGCGCAGTTATTATTAAATACTTGGAGAGCACTTGTGCTTCTGACAACAGTTTGACAGCATCACAGCCATACCTAATTGAGTCAGGTTACAAATCTTCTATGATAACTAAATTTTAACCGTTTAAAAACAATCAATGCAATCTACTATTTCAATCTTCTAAATCCGCTGATAACAATATTTGACATCGTGATCATTTAGTAAACCATGTTTACTCATCGTCGTTCATATGTTCCGGTTTGTAACGGATTACATAAAAATGACATCATATTAAGTACTTACTAATTAATACACTCCTCTTTGTGATAATAATTTACGTTATATTTGTAAAACGGATGTGCCTACTATGTAGAAAACTTGAACATTAAAACAGAAATCTGCTTACAGAATAGGCTTTTGTCCTGAAATAAATCTAATTAGTCCGTCAGTTAAATTATCAATACATATTTGACCCGTATATTTTTATTTTGTTACGATTCTTTTAAAATTCGCAATATGTCACGCCGCGCTGTGCTATAATTTTTTGTGCGTTGTGACGTCACGAGCCCCCACTCCGGACTTTTGATGCCTTTTATCTTTGTCAGTATTAAGGCGACTACACGAGCTAAACGCGAGTTTTATAATTACTAAAAGTATATGATTCACTGCTATAAACAAGACCAGAAAAATATATGATATTCTTCAGGATATATGCTAGCATGATACTGTTTTGAAAACATAATACAATTAATTTGGCTCGATAAAAAGAAATCACGAACTTACCTCTAAAAATATCTTTCAAACAATAGAAAACATACTAATATGCATGCGATCATTCTGATTTTTTGGCAAATAATTCTACAAGCAATATATTAGCATGATACTGTTTTAGTTTTTTAATCCAATCAATAGTTTTTTTGTAAATCGATCGAAACCACTCATTTCGCGCTATTTGGCCCGCAGTGGCTGACGTAACAACCACTTTGTAGTGCAAGCTGATTAGAACTTTATTCTAACAGTATTTCAAACGAAGTTTGAACCACCACAAATAGAGTTGCTAATTTAGCTCGTATAGGCGCCTTAATTGATTTACAAAAACAAAAAATACGTGTCCATTATTTTCCAATACTCTCTGACAGACTAATTAGATTTGCAATTTATTCATGGTGGAAACTAGCCTATTACGCGATACCTAGCTCATTTTTTATCCTCTTGACCGTCTTTCCGTCACGGCGACCTATAATCTGGTGATAAACGGTGATAAGAAAAATATGGAGGAAATATTATAGTCTACAAGTGTGTAAGCAAACACAAATGCAATCCGACAAGATATGGGACATCAGGCGCAGGATCAACGGCTTACTTAACGTGGTTGCTACTGAAAAATCCTTAATGGAATAATCCAATAGCACTTACATGACACGGGAATCGATCCCAAGACTGCAGGCTCAGCTGTCGGGTTGACAGTTCCATATTTATAAGTAATTCGCTCCCTAGGAGATTACCAACAAACTCAATCATCCTATCTCAATATCACTTGTAATATTTCAGGAATATTCTGATGTATGGGTTCCATTTCCTGGTGTGGCTGTTCACTGTCAAGGGCATTAAGGACACACAGTGCGGCTTCAAGCTGTTCACTAGGAAAGCTGCAGATACGTGTTTTAAAAGTCTACATGTAAATAGATGGTAAGTTTATTAAAACAAAAATGAGCCCACTTGCGTCTGGAGTCAAATATATTACACACAAATACACACTCATCTCGTAAATATTCAAGGTACTTAAAAGAGGAGGCTACTTAAGGGGCCGGCGGAGCATGCGCTTTTCATACAAACGTAATACCAAAACAATATGAAAATCAAACATATTCTGAAGGTAGTGTGTATATTTATTTCGATTGGATTACAGAATATCTATGTTCTCAAATAAATATTTTGAAAGGACAATGATATATCTACTCTTAAATGAGAAAAAAAACTAAATGTATTAAGTTTACGATACCCCATGTAAGACAAGTTGAAACTACTGTACTAATTAAGGATGAAGAGTTGCAACCGGAAAATAGCACAGTGTTCTTAGGCATAACTTTGGATGCAAAGCTTCAGTGGGGCCCGCACATAGACAAATTGTCGAAAAAACTTAGCTCTGCAGCATACGCCGTTAGAAAAATTCGTGAATTAACTGATTTAGAGACAGCCCGTTTAGTTTACTTTAGTTATTTCCATAGCGTGATGTCGAACGTTATTCTCTTGTGGGGCAATGCCGCCGATATTCAAACAATATTTGTTTTACAAAAAAGGGCAATTCGTTCAATTTATAAACTAAGTCCCAGATACTCCCTCAGAGAAAAATTTAAAGAGATTAATATTCTTACTGTGCCTTCTCAGTTTATTTATGAAAACCTTTTGTACGCACACAAAAATATTAATTTGTTTAAAAAATACAGTGATATCCACAACATAAATACGAGGAACAAACACATTTATTATTCCTGCAACGAGGCTCAAATGACAAATGCTTGCACTGACTGAACAGGTCCACTCAAATCTGTATGGTTCTTTCTTCAAAAGACCATCTCAGACACTAATCTGCCTACTTCTCATGTGAGTTGAACAAGATTGTCTGGACTTTAAAAGAGACTATGACCTCAGAGTTTGTTTCGGCTGTTTCTTCTCAGAGTAGTCAGGTACGAAACACCGGCCCCATCTAGTTTTAAAAAAATGACGTGTGTTTGAGAAAACCTACTTACTGAATAAATATCATTTATCATTTATAAAGGCGAGATATGAGGAATTTAAAATTTCTATAGAAAATGATTATGATTAAAATATTTTTTTTCATAACTCTTGTTTAAATCAGTGTCCATTCGACATAATTATGTGTTTGGGAACCTATACATTCTGTAATCTAATCGAAATAAATATACACTACCTTAAAATATGTTTGATTTACAAATTATTTTGGTATTACGTTTGTATGAAAAACGCATGCTCCGCAGGCCTCTTAATGCGGATATTTTGGGGCAGTTAAGTAGGTTTGTGTATACAGTGTCAGTGTACAGGACCGATACGTGTGGCGACGCCGACAGCCCGCGCGGGTATCTGCTGAGGCGTACACTCCCCACTACGTAGCAACCTCAGCTAGGACAATATCGATATATCGATAGATTTCGATAAGACCGCCGTTGTACCCATAGAATAAGCAATATTGTAAAGTAGCTGTGGATGAATTTTGATGTACAGTAAAGTGTATTGCAAATGAATAACTTAAAATATGAATCGATGTTAAATAGCCGTTTGTTTCAGGGCGTTTGATGTCGAGTTACTGTACATAGCACAAAAACTAAACATTCCAATTGCCGAGATTCCAGTCAGATGGACGGAAATAGAGGGATCTAAAGTGACCCCAGTGCTGTCCTGGCTACAGATGGGCGCAGACCTGGGCCTTATCTGGCTCAAATACACCATAGGAGCGTGGAAGATTAAGAGTCGGAAGGCAGATTAGACCACCTTTTTAATCTTTTTGTTGTTATATCAAACTAGGCTATAAGGGCTTCTATTAAAAACTAGTATGAATGACATTATGATGGCACCTGCCTTATAAAACGATTGCCTCTTCCAATTTTATATTCGTAGGAGATTCCAAACGTACGCATTTGTTAACAATATTTACTATAACCTAAGATTTACTTTAATGTGAGTACGCTATAGCCTAACCCTTTGGGAAAAGCTGGTGTGATGTTATGTTTACTATTAATTAATATAAACAATTTGATTTTTAAAACATTTATTGAAAAGTGTTTTTATCTTAAACAGAAAAGATACAGTTCGCACATGTGATCTTTCTTAATAAGCTGTAATAATAAAATTTTACACATTTATAAAGTGTAATAATTTTATGAACTTTGGTTGCAATTTCTTTGCAATTACAAAATATAATATTTCCTATTGATAAAGTAATAGTATCTAAGTTTTTTATTTATATTTGCAAAAATTGTTGAAGTGATCGAAAGCTTATATTTTTTATAATACTTAATACACAATAGAAAAAGATATTTATTTGCTTTTTAGTACTTACGTTTTCTACTTTTTAAAGATGTACTTTTAAAGATTTCGTTAATATATTTTACATATAAGACATATAATATACACGAAAACCGATAATTTTAATATAGTCGAACTTTCCACTACACTAAAAAAAGTTTATTTGTTTTATTTATATTTTAGCAGTTACACAAATCCGATTACTTCAAACTTGATACTTTATTTATCAATAAGTACACTGATAGCATCTACACAGAATAAATCTTAAATTATGTAGATGTAGTATTCTTAAATGCATTTATACAAATTGTAAGTATACCAAGCGTTTACAAATTTAGGTGAAAATACAGAAACGTTTCTTGAGCTCGTTTCATCATAGGTAAAAATTCGAATAGTTATATAAACCAAAAAATAAGATCTATCATTTAAATCACTTGGCAAGGCAACTCAACAACACGTTTTCGTGTCAGTTGTCTTATTATTATAAATCTAGCCACAAGAAAAATCTTATTCCAAATAGGTCCTAATATAGTATAATTTTGAGTTTGTTTTTAAGTTTGAGCATATTAAATTGAGAGCCGCAGGCAGAGCTAGACAATAAATAGGGGAATACCCCAAATTTATGCAATCATTAGCAATAGCTTCAAGAAAAAATAGACCCACGGAACGGATAACACGATAACTATTTATTTGTTCAATGATTCGTCAAAATATAATATTTCTTATTGGATTATTACCTTTTACAATTTTATTATAAATTGGTTGGTATCAGTTGGCCTGAAAGCATTTTCCCGGGACCATTTCAACTGCGATGTTTACGGCACACACTGGACGAAAGAGAAATTTTCCTATTAGTGCATCCAGACACGAATATTCAGCAATTTAATTCCGAAAAAGTTATTAATAAAAGTATATTCTCATAGTAATAAACATGATTGAACAGACAGCATCGTTAGAATAAGACTAATAAACGCCAAAACTTGCGGGCAATCAGGGTCATACAATGTGCGAAAAAGATGGTGCATATCTAGTAAGGGATTTCTAATACTGACGCTCGTGTCGTCTCTCTTCCACATTTTATGACCGCACCTGCCACAAACGAGCGTTTAGTAAATAGCAAAAATACTCAATGTTTCCAAGCTTAGGTGTTGATGTGAAATGATTATTTAAATAAGGAAATCTATTTTTTACGTGTGTTTAATGACATAGCATGTAGTGCAAGCAGTCAACGCCAGAGCCACTTATTTACTAAATAAGTATGACAAGACTTATGAAAAAAGGTATCCGATAAGCATTCAACAAGATCGTATGAACCCTTGATATATTTTAAGTGCTAGATGAATTTATTACAACATACTATCAACCGGACACCAGTGGTGACAATTTTACATTGACGGCGCCTTTATGTCGTACCAATAAGGACTATTTTCGGCTTGCAAGTTACCCGTGATGAGTGGTTGATTGAACTTTCAATAAGTCGGAAAAAAATAAGTCATGATGGAAACGTTAATATAAAAAACCTAGATGCACGTCAGAAAGTGTCATCGATAAATTAAACCTAGGTAGTCACAAGTTCTGATTGACTAAACACAAGTTCGAACTTCCACCGACCACATAAAGTTATAATTTTAACGCGAGCAACACACGCTATGCCACGTTTCTAATTCAATTCCCGATAAACAATGGCTGTCACAAGCACTGAAAAGTGCGGACAATTCGAAATTTTGCGCACTTTTTCTACCGTCGTTTTTAAGACGTAGAGTGGGACTTGGATTCTTTATACATCAATGGATGGATATCGATTTCTTAACATCATAAAAACGAACAAGAATTTAAGAAACATTTTTATTATGTTTAGAGTTACTTACTCAAATCACGTTTTTGAAATCTTGCCAACTAATCAAAAGTACTGTTGTATATAAAACGTTTTTATGCCGCGGAAACAGACGCCGTGCATGCAGCAAATAAAGAAAGATTGAGTATTATTGAGCTAGAATTTCTCACATCATGCGAACAAAATTAAGCTAAGTTGGAAGACCAGTAGCGTTTCTTTACATATAGCATAGAATTATATCGAGTTACATTTATAAATATTCAGACCTATACAGTTTTACAAATACAATCAGAATTTACAAGTAAATAACGTCTTAATCTTAAAATTTATAAAACACACACTATCACACTCATTATTATTATAAAACTTTTCTGAAAAGTTTTACTTTCGTCTTTGTTCACAAACATTGATTGTTTTAATACAATAAAGGTGATGGTGATAAGCAATGACTGCAGAAGATACGCCCTTCTAAATTCTACGATGAGGGCAATACGTCTACCGCAGATCTATGATATTCTACCATGCAGAAAAGCGAACGTATTGTCAGGGCAAAAAGTTTGAAGTAGGTAGGGATATTTAGCTCTACCTCATGTCTATACAAGCTGTGCTAACCGATAGAGGTAGGAAGTTTCTAGTAAGAATTGCTTCTATTTGGTCTCAAAATTAAAAATCAGCCTTCGATAAAATATCGAAATCGAGAAAAAATACCTCGATTTTAATCATTCACTCTGTAAATAGACGCCCGCTGTCACTTGTTATTATTCGAATGCGTTTTAAATTATTTGGATCGTGAGGGATACCTGAATAATGTAGGCCAGCACTTGCTACAGATAACATATTGTTACTTTGAGACTCGTCCACACTGCGACATTGCGAGCATTTGAGTATACACACGTATGTTCCTAGTGAGGACGTACAACGCGAGACGTATATTTCACAGTCACCCAACCAACAAGACTACAAGAGTGATCGACAGAATATAAAGAGATATATGGGTAGTTTCGATTGTTCAAGTCGTATAGCCAGTACTTATACTTTTACCTTTAATCCAAACACCATCTTAAGGAATTGTTCGTAGTGAATAGTTATGACGCCATCTTGATCCGTGTCGTAGTGGCGGAATGCTGACGTCAGAGTCTAAAAACAAAAACAAATTAGTCAGCCATCTAATATAACGGAAAATTAAGTTAAATGTATGCCTAAAGATTGGCACTGTTGGAATTCCAATTTTAGATAATTATGTCACCGTAAAATTGTCAAACACGTTATATTACAATATAACGTGTTTCTCTCTAGCGATATTGTAATATCTCGAATTATTGTCAACTGAACATACGGAAGTATCTCTGCCCCCATAATCGGGACTTGGGGCACCCCCCCGTTAGGTGAGTTAGGTTCCTTTAAACCCTGCACCCGGAAATAGGGGCCCCGCGAAGCGGGGCTCCGTCGACTACGCTTTTTAGGGGAATATGAAGTGTTTTAAGGTTAGGTTATATTAATCGATATTTTTTTCATGAGAGTGGTACCACTGGGCAAGGGGGACCCCTCCTTCTCTCCACACCGCGTGAGTTGACTACCATCGCATGCATTTCACGAAAAATAATGCGTTTTATTGTAAGCAGTATGTTCATTTGACAATAATTCGAGACTACAATATCGCTAGAGATATTACAATATAACGTATTTGACAATTTTACGGTGACACATACACACTACAGAGTGCTTTTATTTATGGATTAATGTAAGTGTCGCTTAGTATTAGTGAATCTTGATTGGGTGGAATCAAGTTTCAGCGAGTATCAGCGTTTTCGAGTATCTCTACCTCTTTCTGTCACGCAAAGGCGTCATTTGGTGGAGTGAGATGTCCGATCATGACCATCCGCATTCAATCACATCGGAAGCACTTTAACATGCGATAGGACAACTCACTCAGTGCCAGAAAGAGAAAAAGATGCAATAAAATGCTGATCTGTGCAACAACAGATAATCGTGTAGTTTTAAGTGTCATGGCTTGTGTATTTAAATGGAGGTGTTCACATGATACGATTACTGTCGTTCACGAGGTTTACTAACTAAAAACCAACGTCACGTAGTGGGAACGCCATATAACAATAAAAGTATGTATCTACTACAGCTCTAAAGTAGCTCAAAAGCAAAGTAATCAACTTACATATAAAGTGACACAACACTGGATAAAATCATCGAACAAGATAGTGCCGCGGCCAAATCTGTCGAACTTCTGGACCATGATGTTCACCACTTCATCTGACAATCTGTATCCGAATGCTGTGAGAGCATTCTTCAACTCTGTCTTATCAATGTTTCCGGAGTTATCTTGGTCAAACGACCGGAAACAGTTTTGCCAGTCGGTGACATATTTCCATAGGGCACCAAAATCTTCGAAATTAATTACACCTCTGCTTTGTTTGTCAAACATCCCTGGAAAAAAAAAACAGAGTTTCTCAGTTAAGTTTTCAAGGAAAAATGTTCCAGGTTTATGTAGGTTTGGGAAATCCTAAACTACAGGACTGAATGCTACAGGAAAATGTTCAAAAATAATGAGTCCAATCCACGTAATCACATTCCGGAAATTAATTAACTACTTTTGGTACAAAAATTAAAATAACGTAAATGTAAAATTTTACAACTCCTCATCAATTATTTTGCGCTTAATAAGCAGCGCTACTTTCCTAGAATAGTTTTTGAAGGTCACAATCAAGTATGATTTTATAATCATACTGTCCCACCCAGTTCAATTATGTAAACAGTACCTATTATAAAATAACGACTGCTTTGTTGGACGTACGGGCGAACAAGCTATTGGTTTACAGTATAACCCACAAATTACTTTGTAAAATGTAAATTATTTTAGCTTGTTTGATCATACTTGCTACGGCAGTACATTACACTGACTGCCTTATTGGACGACCTGGAAATCAAACCCAGTTCATTAGTTCAGTGTTTATTTGCTTTTCCATCAAGTGTTTCTCAGTAACAGTCCAGAGTTTGGGTTCCTACCCAGTTGATGGCAATAGGATCAACCTTTATTCTTCTATCTTTCATCGTTCCTTTAATGCCGAGGATTGCAACCACATTGTGTGTACATGGAACTAAAACATTACTGCCTAAGCGTGTTACACTTACCTATCATGAGACGCACAGTTTCAGGATTGAATGCGTTCCATGTGCCATTGGAGAGAGCCTGTTGCAGCTCGTCAGCTGATATATACCCACTGCGGTCCTTGTCAACTCTGTAAGATTATAAAAGCTCATAAGATTATCTGTACAAAATTTTTCTAAACTCATATTACAAGTAACAGGTGATTACGGGATCAATAATGGCTGCTGCAAGCGCAGAAATCTGAAATAGTGATCAAAGAAAATGAAATGTAATTATTAAAGGGACCTTGAGCCCTGATTTTTTACACGACTGCCCAAAAAAAGGAGTGTTTTTCAGTGTGGTCAACTAAAAAAACACCAACATCATGAGCAATAAGAAAAGACTATTTTTAACCAAATAGCATAATTATTTTGACCTTGTATTTTTACAACACAATGCTCGTTGCTGCATAGAGATAAAAAAACATTGAAGATTTGTGTTTGCTTATTGACATTGATTTCACAACCAGGATAAAGATACAATTGCATTAGACTTTAAATACATGATGATGAATCCACTGTTATGCAAACAGTTGCTTCATTCAAAGGTCAAATCTGACTTAGAACACAAAACCACAACCTATAACAGGTTGTGGTTTTGTGTTCTAAGTCAGATTATGTACACCTTATTCATAACCAGTAATGTAATATCTTTCCTAGTTTCTATCTTAATCCAATGTTGAATGTCATATTTATCGAGCCGGTCTTCTACACTAATATTTTAAAGGGGTGAAGTTTGGATGTTGGGGATAATCTTTGGACGTACTGATCTGATTCCGGAAATTATTTCACGAATGGGATGATACATTTTGTCTGAGTGTGAAATTATGATTATATATTTTGACTATTTTATCCTAATTTACGTGTAGGTATTGCACTTCTAGAGGACAACAACCCACATTAAAAAAAATATCTGGTGTTTAATGAAAAAAAAAATGATGACAGAATGTGGTACTTAACTGAATTTTTGCATAGGTGTACCTTCCATCTTGTATTTAAACATGAAACTGCTAGTTTTTAAACAAAATAAAATAACCATCATCATGGGAACAGATTACTTTGTTATGCTGATAAGTGGATCTGCACAATCCAGTTATACTGCCCAATCAGATCCACAACCAAATAAAATAATGAGTTTTTTTAGATAATTTTAGTTTGCGTATTCACATTCCAGCCATAACAAACGTTCAAATGGGATGACATGATTCACAATTGAGTTTATATGGTGCAACAATTTTTAGTTAAGTACAAGCTGAGTCATAATTCAATGAATTTATTCTTAAAACAAATGTCCAATACTATGAGTTAATAAAATTAAGTTTTACCTCCTAAATACATCCCAGAGGAACTCCCGACTCGGCATAACAGATTGGAATGTCATCTTGGTCTGGAAATAAAAGTTAGTAATGTTAGTATGAATTTGTAAAGACACTGTCTTTATGCTGCAACTTAATGTTGTATGTTGTGGTCATTTGTACTTAATGTTATAAGTAGTCAAAGCAATATATTTGAAAGTGGTATCCACTGGTATATTTTCTGATCCCTTAGGTTCACCATTTCATTAGATATTTTGGAACAGACCCTAAGTTATTGATGCTTTCTTATCAAGAATAATCATTTAAAGTTATTTCACTCTTTAGTTATCTGAAACAACTAAGACTCACTCAATCTGTAAATATTATGAACAAATATCTACATTTTTTAAACCTATTCACTCCTCAAGCTATAATAGCTGGCCCTAAAATATCTGTACCCTATTGCATCCAAGCTTTCACTAGAGTAATAGGCAGGTCCTATGCTATGCATATGTACGAATTAATAAGTAGAACCTAATAGGTGACCATAGTAGAAAAACACCATACTTAATAGTCAACAGAAACAGCCAGATGTAATACAAAAACTAATGTCCAGTAATTTGAGGAATCCATTAATAATATCCGCAAAGAAAGGATTATCAATTGAGGAGGCGAATCATAATACTGTTTTATTATGAAAAAACGAAGCGAATGTGTTGATTCAAAGAACTATTCTCTATTTTTTTCTAATCACTCAATATTGTACTGTTGACTCACTCACCTGTTGGTTTTACCGCTGTTTAGCACTTAGATCACGATGGTACTGTTCAAGTAACTCAAAATAATGAGCGATCAATGGTTATTTCTAAAATAAACCGTGTAATGTTGTTTGTAGAGGCGTTTCTATTTTCTTTTAAGATAAAACAAGTTTATCACTATCGTAATACGTGTAAGCAACCAATTATTGGCTGACTGACACAGTGACACTGTCAGATCTGGATGGATGATGTCATGCACAGATTATAGCTAATGTCATGCCGGTGACTGACGTTAGTCTTGTTGCCATTAGGCAAAAATTGTCGAAAAGCCAATCCCACCAAAAACATTCTGTAAAAAACTAGCCAAGTCTCGATGGAGCTGCTTGTTTATCTCTAAAAAGTAATGAAATCTAGACAAAGTCGTGCCAAGGCTAAGGTTCCTTACTGCAATTTCTTTATTATTTATAGTTAATGTTGTGTGACTTGGCCGTTGAACATTCTTTATACGTTAGTGGGTACCTACAAGTCAATTTTGTAGTTACAATAGATAATTATAACATTACGCGAAAACTAAATTAATCAATCAATTCGCCATGTATGATCTCAAATTTTGACTTAATAGGCAATAATTCGTGAATCAAATTATTAGCGAATTTTCGAATTATGTACTGTTTCTTCATAAAATTCCTAACCTATTCAAATCTTCGAATTGTTATAATAACAACCTGCTAACCTTAGCAAACCTCACGAAATAATAAGCGAAATCAACGAAATGCAAATAATCCCTCCTAATCCCTAGTAAACGAGTAATGTCGTAAACGACTGTAACGCGGCCGGTTGCCACTTCGCCATATAAGGTTATCGGAAAAACAAACGTAAGCGCGTTTTAAAATACAGTCAGCGCCATCTAGCGACGTTTGCGGGTATCACCGCCACTCTTAGTGCAATGCATTATATTTTGACAAAATTTTGAGCGAATTTAATCATCATCATCATCATCATCAGCCTATTGATATTCCCACTGCTGGGACAAAGGCCTCCTCTCTATGAGAAATTAATATTTTAGTGTAATTTGTTTATTTAATTTGTGTAATGCTCGAGTAGAATAAAGTTAATCGTTCGACTATTTCTTCTTGTAAACTTGTAAGTATAAGTTTAAAAGCCAGTCTAGTCTTATCCAGAGTTTTCCTTCAATTTTATTTATATGCGTATTAAAAGCAGAAGGGGAGGCATTCGCCCAGCAGTGGGACGCTATACGCTAGATTAAATTAGAAGATGTGTCCCACTACTCTGGATTTTTGCAATGACAGTTGATTTTTTTTATGTACCAATAGTAGAAGGGGGCATTACCATATCTGTACTTAAATTATAAAGCAGAAGAGTTTGTTTGTTTGTTTGGTTGAACGCGCTAATCTCAGGAACTACCAGCTCGAATTGAAAAATTATTTTTGCGTTGGATAGTCCATTTATCGAGGAAGGCTATATAGGTTATATAACATCACGCTGTGACCAATAGGAGCGCAGCAATAAGAAATGTTGCAAGCGGGAAATTCACGCGAACGAAGTCGCGGGCAGAAGCTAGTCTCTAATACAGCTGAGACCAGCTGAGGGTTCTTCATCAGATACTTCAGACCTTCGATTTTTGACATCAAATGAAGCGGCCAACCAAGTTGAATATTTTTTGTAAAGGCGGTATGTCGATCTCTCTAATAGTTTGGTTGGGCTCTTGTGTTTTCTAATCACGGTCACCAGGTACTCCAGATCTTCGATTATCCTAGTTTTTATAGTTTTCCCTTTATGTGGCCATTAAACCCTAACTCTGTACCAAATTTCAACTCTCTGAGTTTATAGGAAGTACTAGTTCTATTTTGATGATCATGAGTGAGTGAGTGAGTGTCATAAATGCGAAACTTTGCTTTCGCTTAACTTCGGAACTAAATGACCTACAGACTTGAAATTTTAGATTTTAAGTACTTATGTGATTATAGCTTACTGGATGACGAAAATTTCTGCGTTCTGGTCTTATCCAGAGGTTCTCAAATAGGGGCCTGAAAATGCGGCGAAATGGTTCCAGTAAAGGATGGTACGGCAGTGTTTGCTTCGCGCTCGACTCGGCGGGGGCACTGCCGTGCCCCCAGATAGAGTTTGGCCAGCAAAAGCTGTCCAAGAAGCAAGGCGGGTATTTTATAAAATCAAAAGCTGTTAAAAAAAAAACTTTAATTAAGCTTAAGCAGTTTATAGCCAGGGTTAACTTATCTAATTTTTTTTTTTCAACTATTACTTTAAAATAACCTTACAGTATATATTACAGTAGAAAATAACATAGATTTGAGCAAATTATTCAAAAAAAAATCAATGGTGAAATGAATAAAAATAGGTAATGGCTGAATAGCTGGCCGGCCACAGAAAAGAAAACAAATAGGCGGGAAAGCGGCAGTCAGATCTTGATTTGTTTTTCGATTGATTCATGTTTTTCCTTGTATGAAAAGCACAGTGTTTACCTTAGATTATAAACCTCAATTTAAGGTGTTTACCTACCTCGGGTTAAAGACTTATTTAGTCCCTTAACTATTAGCGCCAAACCCCGTCTCGGGACTAGCTAAGTTACTTTCATCACTAGGGTAACAATGTACTATAATACTTGTCCGTATCCAGGCAGGCCATTATTTTGTAAACTAAAAGCAAGACAAAATATGGGTTACGTTTTGTTGTCTGTGCGTTTTGTTTTCTCGTGAGTTGTGGTTGTTACGATGATTTGGATGTAAGCTAAACGCAGCAACATTATGCTTTGATACGAAAATGGCTGATGTCTCAAATAGTGAACGAAAAGTAAAACTAACTAAAAACGGGAAAATCATCAAAAGACGTATAAGGAATCCAGAAGGTCAGGTTTATCTTCACATTATTATCAAGTAATAGGCACATAAATCGTCTCATAAGTCTTTGTAATACATTGTTCTCATTGTTAGGTCTTCATTACTTCAACCAGTTCTTGACTCTTATTACCTTACTATATTTTTGTGTAACTAGTTGTTGATTGTTCTGAAACTGCTTGCTTTGACTTTATTTGATAGTAACGCTCAATAAACAGTGCAAGTACCGGTACCACATAGGTCTAGCGCAATAAATAAATTGTAATACTAGATGTTTCAGTAATACATACGTAGTCTTTGTAATATGTAAATATATGTCCTACTGACTCTTGCATTTTCACTTAGACATTATGCCTGTTTTAATTTACAGAATGGCACAAACAAAAACAAAAGCGTTTAAGAATAGCAGGACTAGAGTACATAAACGCAAATGGAAAAGTGGTGCCACCTAAGCAGCCCGGCTCAGACTGTAACTGCCGAAGACGATGCTTCGAAAAGGTTCCAGAAGAAATACGATTGAAAACTTTTCAGGGTTTCTATTCCATGAAAACCCATGATGAACAAAATGCATATTTATTTGGACTTATGAGGCAAGTAGATGTTAAAAGAAAAAGGGTGAAATCAAGCAGTCGCCGCACATGCACGTTTGAATACTTTGTGCGAGTGAAGGGAAGAGAGACTCAGGTGTGCCAAACAGCTTTCAAAAATATTCATGCCATAACAGAAAGAAAAGTCAGAGTTCTTTGTAAGAAAATGGATGATGGTGTCATGTTCCCCAGTGACAATCGTGGAAAGAATAGTCACCGTCGGTCTGGAGAGGTCCGCTTACCATCTGGAATGTTAGATCAAATAAGAAATCACATATATTCTATTGTACACACTCACCGTTTAAAAGATTTTATCAGGTTAGATAAGATTGCTGGTTTAGAAATTAATATTTCCAAAATGTGGAAAGACTACATCAAAACTTTTGACCCAGATAACATATTAGCAACTATGCCTAAATCTAAGAGGAGCATGGATCTTGTGCCACAAGTGGAACCCCCTCAGCAACCAACACAAACTACACAAGACCCTCTGGGCACCATTGCATATCCTGGAAGCGGTCATCTGGTCAACATTGCTGAGAACTACTTCCAAAACCAGTATCAAACTGCTACATTGGCTACAAGCACTGCTACTAATTTTTATCAAACTCCTAATGGAGGACAGAGTATGGGGATCTTACTTCAGTCAGCTGCACCCAGACCGACACAGCCCACAACTGCATTTATTGTGCTGCAAGCTAAACCTGAGCCCCAACAGCACACCATCACCATAGACAACAATCCTTATGGACATGCTACAGAGCTGCAGATGCATCATCACATTGAACCAAAACCAGAAAAGAAAATTAAGAAAGAACGGAAAAGGGGTCCTATGGTGAAACAGTGGAGATACACCAATATATTCCATGATGAAATCAATGGGGCAGCTTTGGCAGCTATTAAAACTAGACTGGGGATGTACTATGCTGAGAGTGATGCTGCTCGCAAGAAGGCCAAGCAGGCAAGGCCCGCAGACATAGTCCAGCCACAAGCTCCCCCAGAGCAAGTCCCACAGATGAGACAGACCCACACAGTAACAATATACACTTAACCCCAGGACAACACTATTTTTGACTGAACTGTAACACAAATCTAATTTTGAAATGTTCAAACAACCAAAAAGGGTATGTTTTCATCATCACAACTTGTTGCAGTGGATGTGTGTCTCCTATAACTTATAACAAAATGCTAACAAATGAATACAAGGCCAAAAACATGCCATATAAATTAAATGCAGACATGAAAAAAAAATCTGCTGAGAGACCTCATCATTCTCCAGCCCTATTTTATCCCATATCCCAATTTATTTGGGGTCAGCATGTAGAATAGAAACATTTAAATCTTCCAATAGAAACAAATGCAAGGACATAGTATGATAATTTGACATACAGTTTAAATTAATTATACAGCCATAGTAGTAGATTGCATAGGCCATGAAATAGAAATGTATAATCTTTTGTAATGTTTTACACTTTGTCATTGCAGCATAGTTGCTCCAGAATTAAGAAATACATATAAGACTAAACTACCGCTAAAAATCTCTATAATTTAAGTACAGAATAAGGAAAATCTGAAGGATATTGTTTTACTGATCTCATGGTATAGTTTGCTTTATAATTCGAAATCCAGTGCTTATTGATTGGTAGGTACAATATTTAATGGTGAAGACACATTTGAGCATTTACTATTTACTTGTAACAGAACATCCTGTCAAAGGGTTCAGCCACATCACTGTGGAGTGTTTAATTATGTGGAAATGCTAGTGTGTACTCATTATTATCTTGAATTATGTCCATACTCAGTTTTATAATTTTAATTTTGTACTTACACGATGTTGTGTTGCTTTTACACGAAATTGCATTTAAAATGCCGCTTAAAGTTTATTATTTGAATATATTTAAGAATCCCATGAATGAATCAACTAATCATGTATCGAGTCTTCCATGACCGATAGTAATGTATTATGCTTACTCTTAAGTTTACTTAAACAAGCATAATTATATTAAGTATTATTACATAATGACGCTATATAACACTGCTGTTTTATTGCCTACACCTTACAACTAGGATTCTAAGGGTTGATCTATCAGCATGGAGCATTTTTCTATGCTCCTACCTGCTAACTACCGAGCGCGTCATTGATGATGCTGCGTGCTATAGCACTCCCGCTCTTGCACAATGACTGTGCGACAGAAAAATGGATCATGGAAAAGTGGGATTTCGTGCTGCTAGAAATAGTAGGTACATTGTTACCCTAGGGGTGAAAGTAACATATTTAGTTTAGTCGTCGAGGGACTAAATAAGTCTTTATCCCGACTTTTATATAGTATAATCTATACATATAATAAAATCGTTGAGACCAAAAAATCTGTACATTGAAGATTAAAAAAAAAAAACCGACCAGGCTGACTTAAAATAAGTAACGGAATATATTAAAACCATTTTTAAAATTTTCGTTTGTTTGCTTGTATGTTTGTTTGTTTGTTTGACCGCGCATCACGTAAAAACTGCTGGACGGATTTTGATGAAAACTTCACTATTCTATTTAAATAAACTCAGAATAACATTTAGGCTATAGAAATTATGGAAAATTTTGGAAAAAGGGGGGGTAAAGTTTGTATGAAAAAATAGTTTTTGATTGTTCTAGAATCATAAAACTCAGAGTACTTAAATACTTATTATTAAAAATAAAGAAATACCTGTTTCAGCATTTTTTTTAATCTCATCCAGCGACGTAAAAAAGAGGGTTTTGTGTTTAAAATTAACTAACTTCATACACCTATAGAATAAAATCCAATGAAGTGTAAACCTTTAAAAGTTGCTGTAAATACTTAAAATCTAATACAGGTAAATATAATTTCTCAATTTTTTTGAAATTTGATTTTTGAAGTGAATACGCCCAAAATAGCGGAACTCAAGAAAATCGGCTTTCCTCGGTAAAAGTAGTTGGTACTCGTAATAAAGGATGGAAACGGTAAACGGGGCGTAAGGGGAGCTTCAGCTACACGAAAATGGTCTTAGAAAACAACCCATAATTTTTTCGAGAAATGTTGTTCACAGATTTAATAAAAAAGTAAAGTACAGTTAGCAAGAAAATTGCCATTTTACATAAAACAATTTTTTTGATGCCAATCGATCTTCTTTCCGACACTGATCAAATTGAACTTTTTGAGTACTCCAACCCAGGTTAGAGTACCTACTCAAAAAGTCACTGCAGCTACATGAAAATGGTCTTAGAAAAAAACCATCCGAAATTTTTTTCGTGTTTTGATCCCCATTCACAGATTAAAAAAAAACGTACAGGTAGCAAGAAAAATAAAACCGACTTAAAAAAAAAACCGAAAACGTGAAAAATAACTTTAGCTTCTGAAGTCGGTGACGTTTGTTTGATTGATTTATTTTTTTTGTCACCGACTTCAGAAGCTAAAGTTATTTTTCACGTTTTCGTTTTTTTTTTGAAGTCGGTTTTATTTTTTTGCAAAAAAGTTTTTATTTTTCACTTTTTAGTGGTTCACATATGTGCTTGGTACACATGGAAAGTGCATACCGTTACAATTACAACAAGCCCAAACACGACTAGGATACATTGTCTCATTATGGAGTTCCGTGACTCTTGGCTTCATCATCAGATCTGATGGTAGAATGGTTCAAGTCTTATCAAATGCAAATGCTTCACTTGTTGTAGAAAATACCAAAATTGCTGTACGTTATCCTATTTAACATACCTAACTGTCGAAACGCGGCGAGCTCGCTGCGCGCTCGCCCCGCTTTCCACTCGCTCGCAACTCGCTACTGTGATAAGGCTCTAGATAAACTCTATCCAATCCGAATGGGGCTTATTGGTATACTACATATACCCATGATATTACTCAAAAAAAAAACCTACGAAAAATAAAATATTCATAAAAGTATATAATAATAATCATAAATCATTATATTAATAATTATTAGTGTTTGTTTTAAAAATGTTTATGCTAGTTAATTACGAGTATTAATGATTTGTTATCTTCATAAGTATTGAAACAATATTATAAATTAATAATACAATTTTAAAAATATAATTATATACATTTCAAATATCGTCGTTTTGTAGATGGTGAAACTACGAAAGTCAGAACATTTGCAACGGTTGAAAAACAAAGAAGACTCTGTAAACGAAGGTAAGAATCAAATAACCCACAATATAAAAAAATAAAATTGATAATAGGATGGATTCATCGTCATGGCGGTTCCTCATTTTTCGTTAATAGCTTATTTTTATGGAGCTTAATATTGTATTGTATTGTATTGTATAACGGGCTGGTGTCCGCAACTCCACGTCAAGGAGCGGAGAATTTTTTTGCAAAAAAGTTTTTATTTTTCACTTTTTAGTGGTTCACATATGTGCTTGGTACACATGGAAAGTGCATACCGTTACAATTACAACAAGCCCAAACACGACTAGGATACATTGTCTCATTATGGAGTTCCGTGACTCTTGGCTTCATCATCAGATCTGATGGTAGAATGGTTCAAGTCTTATCAAATGCAAATGCTTCACTTGTTGTAGAAAATACCAAAATTGCTGTACGTTATCCTATTTAACATACCTAACTGTCGAAATATGGGTATACTGTACACATCTGCGTACCCCCTCAGAGCATACAGGCGTGATGTTATGTTATGATGTTGTGTAAACAATAAACATCCAAGCGATTGCAGCAATCACGACAGATTTGCTGTCTATTATTGAAGAGTTCCGTTCCATATCTCCGAAGTTCGTGATCAGATCATGACAATATTTCTATGGGACCAACTTGGAAGTATACCCTTTCAAACAAAAAAAAGAATTTTTCAAATCGGTTCAGGCGTCTTCGAGTAATCGGTGAACATACATAAAAAAAAAAAAATATATACAGCAAAACAAAAACAAAATACAACCCAAAAACAAAATAATTAATTCAAATAAACCATGGCGACTAAGACATGACCAGTCACAACTGACAGCGCCCGTTCACGAACATGACGCATGGATCAGCACCATTCAGCTCAACCATTTTGAAGGGAACTAAATGGTCCGACACACGCGCCACCATCAGCGAGACATTTGAGTGAGCATGACATACTCATAACCGCCAGGGCACATTCAAGTCAAAAAAATAAATAAAATAAAAACGTAGGTTTCCAGCGAATGATAGCATTCTAGTACATAGCACTCACACAATATGGAATATGAGGTTATATAATACTAAAGATATTGAATTTATACAATGCAAAGATAGTTGTACAATCTTCAGCAGCTCCAACAACACAAATTAGCGCTATCCCTTTATGCGCCCCTGTCCTTGTGGAGCAGGACCGGCATTGACCCAAGCATTTTTATCAGCGATATAATCGTCCGATTTGTAATATGCTTGCTTACACAGTGTGCGTTTAATGCATGTTTTAAATTTGGTTTCATTTAGTTCAAGAATGCTTTGTGGAATTTTATTATAGCATTTCAAACAGTACCCCATGAAAGACGAGTCTACTTTAGCGAGTCTGAAGCCTGGCTGAACTAATTGGTCTCTATTTCTAGTACTGTAATTGTGTCTGTCACCTCTTTTACCAAAAAGATGCAGATTTTTCCTGACATACATTATGTTTTCATAGATGTATTGACAATATACAGTCATGATGTTAATTTCCTTAAACAGTTCCCTTAGAGAATCGCGCCTACGAAGATTGTATATGGCTCTGATGGCTCTTTTCTGCAGAATAAATATAGACTCAATATCAGCAGCCCGTCCCCACAGCAAAATGCCGTAAGACATTATGCTATGGAAGTAACTAAAATAGACTAGTCTAGCGGTATCTACATCAGTGAATTGACGGATTTTCCTAATGGCATATGCTGCTGAACTTAAGCGCCCCACAAGAGATGTTAAATGAGAACCCCATTGAAGCCTTGAATCAAGCGTAAGCCCCAGGAAAACAGTTTTATCTACGAATCCGAGTTTCTCTTTATTCAATATTATCTCACAATCACTACTTTTAACATTCGGTAAAGCAAATCTTATGCATTTAGTTTTTTTTTTCATTTAATGCCAAATTGTTTGCTGTGAACCAATTATGGACTTCAAGTAAGGCATTATTCACGTCATCTAGATTTTGGGCTCGTCTATTTATCTTAAAAATTAAGGAAGTGTCATCGGCAAATAATACCATATTTTGAGGTTGGTTTTTCAGTAAATAGGGTAGATCATTTATATATACTAAAAAGAGGAAAGGACCCAATATTGAGCCTTGCGGAACCCCCATTTTTACTTTCAAGCCCTGTGAATTAACACCATTTATTTGAACATATTGCAGTCTATCACATAAATAAGATTTTACCAAACTAAGTGCAAGTTTACCTAGTCCGTAATGCTCAAGTTTCAAAAGCAATGTGTCGTGATTTACACAATCAAATGCTTTGGAGAGGTCACAAAATATTCCTACAGCGTCTTGGGACTCTTCCCACGCCATGAATATGTGCTTTAATAAGGTTACACCGGCGTCAGTTGTACAACGTCCCTTGGTGAAGCCATACTGTTGATCGTGTAAGATTCCGTTGGTGTTGAAATGATTGAGCATCTGATTAAGCATTACCTTTTCGAACACCTTACTAAAGACTGGCAACACGGATACAGGTCTATAATTATTAGTATCTTTACTATCCCCGGATCTGAAAAGCGTGTACGTTACCCTAGCTGGAAAGTGTCTCCTAGAGTTATCTGAGTAGAATGAGCCTTAGCTGCTGTAAATGTGCCCCCACATAAAGAATTTGTGCCCCTTGTAGTTTTGGAGAAAAACTGAAAAAACGATTCCTGCTAGGGTAACGTTTTTCCAGCTGGAAAATTCTAAACGAATGATCGGAGAGAAAAAAAATGTACATGGCCAGAGAGCTTATATTAGTGCCAAAATGTGCCCCCAAAAATAAAATTAGTGCCCCTTCAGGTTTTCGAGATATTGCATTTCTTGCTGGGGTAACGTTTTGCAGAATCGTATTTCTCTAAAACCATTGCATGTGCCCCTGTAGAATAAACATACACGTGTAGCTCTTAATTTGTGCCCATTAGTGCCCCAATTAGATTTAAGAAAATATTTATAATTTTCAAGTTATCGTGGTTTTATGAAAACCTGAAAAAACGTCGCAGCGCCTAAATGAGACAAGGTACAAGCTCACTGAAAACTGAATTCGGTCCTCCTTGACGCTTATAATAACCATGCAAAGTTTCAAAACTATTCATGCATGCGTTTTTGAATAATCTTGCTAAAAGTCAAAACGATGGTGTCATAACTTTGACGGCAAAGTACAAGGAACCGGCTCAATTCCAGATGTATAGGTGTAAACCGAAAGCTAGTGCCTTTAATGAAAAATACATGGTGAAAATATTCAGCTTGGAATGATTCGCATTGAGTAAATATAAACAAAAAACATAACATGTACACAACGGCTGGTTATCCGACCAAATTCGAATGACTACTAAAAAGCGACGGATTCATACATATCGATGACCTTCTTTATCGGACGTATTAAACCCAAGCTGTTGTCCGTACAGTCGCGTTCAAAAGTTTTGGGGGCTAATTAAAACATTATGAAATGCACCATGTGACCATATTAAATGAAATAGCTTGTTGATGTGGACATGTTTATTTTTATTCCTTTAATTTTAATTCTTAAAGTAATTATAGCATCAAATCACAGATCAAATTTCCTACCTATAAATATTAGTACACAAAATAGTACATAAAAAGCGTAGTCGACGGAGCCTATTTCCGGGTGCAGGGTTTAAAGGAACCTAACGGGGGGTGCCCCAAGTCCCGATTATGGGGGCAGAGATACTTCCGTATGTTCAGTTGACAATAATTCGAGAGTTTACAATATCGCTAAAGAGAGACACGTTATATTGTAATATAACGTGTTTGACATTTATAATGGACCAATCGGAAAGTACCTATCGAAAAATAAACAAACATGATTTAGAATACATTTTCTTTAAAAATCAACAATTAAAGTAGTAACTGAACCAAATCCAAGTAGGTAGGTACTGTGTACCTAGGCAAGTACTTTTAAATAAGTCAAAACAATGCCATTTAATACTTACCACCGCAGATCGTGCCACCATTGGAACTCATTTTTATAAAATCCACCACCCCAACAACTTTAACATTGTTTTAAAATGTTTAATTAATACGCCACTTTCAACCAACTTAAAAAAAAAAAAGTAAACAAACAATAAACCGCGTGTCTCAACGCGACAGTGTCCTTGGCGTCATAACTGCAACTGTTTACCAATGATACAAAGTAATCATCCAAACGCACTTCCTACTCAAAAAAAGAGTTCATAATAGTTCATAATAGAGTGACGTGTATGTAGGTATTTTTCTCTGTCCCACTAATACCGTACGCATACTAGCTGTCCCACTTTCTCCAAGCTAGAATTAATGATTAAACGAACTTACCTGTAAGTGAAGTTCTATCCTAATTATACGAAGAGCTTTGTCCGAAGAGATTAGCATTTGGTAGGTATACATGTAGTAACACATACGGTGTCGCCTATTCGCACTGATTTTTGAGAATAAAAAGAAACTACCTCCTTTCTTTTTTTTTTTTTTTGTGAGGGTATCCCTAGCTTACTAGTCTTGCCCGGGCGCAGTACTCGTCATTTAGTTCGGAGCATCATCCATGGTGACCATAGACTACACAATACTGATGTTGATATTTGCATAACCAGGGGATAGGCCCTTTGGCCCGGGAGGGTGGGATGCTAATCTCTTCGGACAAAGCTCTTCGTATAATTAGGATAGAACTTCACTTACAGGTAAGTTCGTTTAATCATTAATTATACTCGAGCTTTGTCCTCGAGATTAGCATTTGGTAGGTATACATGTAGATGTTGAGACTTAATGAAAATATCAACTGAATTAGGATTAATGCCATTTTTATTGAAATACTTACATAAGTATTTAGAAATAAGCATACATATATTATGTAACAATAACATTATGTTCAATGAACAAAAAGGTACCATACTTTTGGTAAAAATAAAATTATAAGGTAATTAAATTACAAACTTATTACTTAATTAATGATTAACTAATAAATGACTCAATCAGATAAAATGCTATTAGCAAAAGAGTTTTGATTGTCCTGTTGCTCTCTAACTATACATCTATTATAGAAACGCCCGAAAGTATTGGAGCTGCTGCTCCAACCAGCTGTCTTCCTAATTAAGTCTAAATTGATACCCATTTTATGAGCTCTAGAGGTGGCTGCGTGCCTAGTACTATGCGCGGTAAAGACAGAAATGTCAATACCACAACTGCAAAGAACACTCTTTATCCACCTACTCAGAGTTTGTGACGTAACAGTTTTATGAGGCTTTTTAAGACCAACAAATAAATGAACATCACTGCCACGTAGTGGCTTTGTCATCAGCAGGTAGGAATTTAGTGTAGCAGCTGGACATATGGCTGGTTGATCTCTAAAAAACGGGAGGATGAGAGTAGGCTGAGTAGCACCAACACGGGACGTTTTTATTAAATCAGGAATTTTTATTTGAATTTCATTTGGAAGAACTTCTATGTTATTAATATCTATTTTTGAAATGGTTTGGACTCTGTGTGCAGTAGTCAAGGCTAGGAGCGTTGCAAGTTTTTTAGCGATTTTTTCAAGGTTTAGATTTTCATTAGGGTACCAAGATGTTAAAAAATTAAGAACCAGGGAAGTATCCCAAGTAGTATTGTACTTGGGCAGAGGCGGTCTTAATCGGTAAATTCCTCTGAAGAACCGTTTTATCCGGTCGTCGTTCCCTAAGTCTAGATCGAAAATTAAAGAGAGAGCGGACCTACAGCTATTTAGAGTTCCATATTGAGCACCAGATTCGTATTGCTGAGTAAGAAAGTGTATGACAGTCGGAACAGAAATTACGTATAAGTCAGTATGATTGGTTTTACAGAACAAAAACCATTTTTTAAGACAGGTGTCATACTGTTTTATGGAATTGTCTGATAGGGAAGCCATCATGATAGGAATTGAGTTTGGAGGTACACTTCTTCTCAGGAGCGACGTCCGGACAATATCCCGACAACCAGGGTAATCTTCTGGTGAACATCTCGGTTGCTGGAATGGGAAATTATTAAGTTTTCATTAGGTTTAAAAGTTAAAGTGTCAGACACTAGTAATTTTTTAAACAAAGGAAACCATGGCTGTGTAGGCCAGTGGGGAACTACAATAATGCCCTCTGCGTGGTCATTTTCAATTTTCCTTAGTGTTTTTAATATTATGGAAAAAGGTGGAAATCCGTAAAAATAAAAACGATTCCAAGAGATAGTAAATGCATCTACTTCATAGGCGTCGGGGTCCCGATGCCAGGATATGTATTTTTCACATTTTTTATTTAACCTACTGGCGAAAATATCAATCTCGGGACTACCGAATTGCTTTGTTACGCGTTTAAAGGCGTAATCTGATAGCTCCCATTCGATGTCTGGGTGAACACGACGAGACTCGGCATCCGCGATGCTATTATCCGTGGAGCTTATGTATGAAGCAAAAAGTATTATTTTTCTTTTTTCGCACCACTGCCAAAGTTGTTTTGTAACGTCAGTTAGGTGTGGAAACTGAATACCACCCATACGATTTATATACGATATGGCAGTGGTACTATCAATTCGTAATAAAATTTGGCAGTCATAATAAGATTTAGCAAAAACTTTTAGTCCAAAAAAGGCAGCGAGAATTTCTAAATAATTGATGTGTCGCGAGCGTTCGCTGTCAGACCACATACCACTAGCCCGTTCCTCCTCGCAGGCCGCCCCCCACCCCGTTGTTGAGGCGTCGCTGTAAATAACCAAACAAAACTTGTTTTGCTTGATTTTGTTCACAGAGTTATCAATTACTCGTGACCACCATTCTAGATCTGGCAATATCGACGGAAGTATAGTCATATACTTATCATAATTATCATCTTCCTTAATGTTAAGATATTTACAGCGTTCGAGTTCTTTAGTGTATAGCCAGCCGTATTCGACGGCAGGGCAGGCAGAGGTAAGTAAACCTACGAGGCGGGCAAATTCTCTAACTTTACAACGTGTAAGTATTTTAAATTTTATTATTTCTTTTTTAATTTTTTGAATTTTTTCGTCAGGCAAAGAAACGTGTAATTTCTCAGTGTCAATTATAAAACCTAGGAATTTACAATTTGTTTTAGGATTTAGTGTGCTTTTTTCTTTGTTGATAATAAAACCTAAAGATTGTAATAAGCTTATTGTGTAAGAGACTTCACTCGCGCATGACTCATATGTATTTGATATTAGCAAAATGTCATCTAAATAGATAGTGGATAGGAAGCCGCACGACCGGAGTAAACTAATAACCGGTTTCATTATTTTAGTAAACACAAACGGAGCAGTATTGAGGCCGAACGGCAAGACATTAAATTGAAACAGTTTTTCATCGAATTCAAATCTTAGGTATTTTTTATGATCGCTATGTATATGGATCAGAAAATAGGCATCCTTAAGGTCAATAGTGCTCATAAAACAACCTTTGTTTATAAGATTTATAGCTGTACGTAAATCTTCAAGCTTAAAATGTTTTGTTGAAATGGATTTATTTAAGGATTTAAGATTTAGTATAAATCTAGTCCTGCCGTTCGGCTTTGGTACTAGAAACGTAGGTGATATGAATTGACCATCACAGGGATCGCATTCTTCGACCGCGCCGATCAATAAAAGCTCTTTTATTGATTGATTAAATTGTACTTTCTCAGCAAGACTAAGTGTTTTTGCTTTAGGCGGTGAGTGTTGTATTACAGGTTGTGAGAAGGGAATGCGATAGCCTGTGACCCAAGACAGTACAGTCTTATCATTAGTGATAAGGGACCACTGGTCAAGAAAGCTAGATAGTCTTCCGGCGTACCTTACCATGTCTAGCGGCGGCCGCGGCTCGCTGCTGGACGCGATGACGGTCTTGATGAGGTCTCGTGCCGATTCCTGGGTGCAGGTTCCCTTCTCCCCTGGGTTCCCTTCGACCTGTGGCTCTGGGGAGGGGCTCGCCAGTTTAAATGTTTCTGTACTTTGGGGTTAGTTACTTTTTTAGCAGGATGTTTGGGAGGCGTGGGTTTCATGTCGTCTCCCGTTTTAGTTATAGCTTTTGCAGCTTTGAGCGTTTCTGCTAGTTCTGCACTAAAAAGAAATTTATCAACTTTAGTCGCCTGAAGCTGATCTTTAACTTCTTTTTTCATATTGAAAAGTACGAAGTTCCGTCTCACAAGCGAATCGGAGTTTTGGCTATCGCATAATATTTTTTGTGCATCCATTAAAAGCTTAATAAGCTCTGTGGGCGAGGCGTTCTGTTCGGATGATATAAGCAAGGTGAGAGCTTCGGCAATACAGGTAATAGCGGATGCGATTTGATTCTGCTTGTGTTCAATACCCCTGTCCCTTTTGAGAACAGCTTCGGAGACGGCAGCCTTCACCTCTGGATTTAGTAAGGGTGCGTCGATCAAGGTGCAGTTGGCGGGAACCAGGTATTTATCCAATAGTTCCTTCCGGGTTTCCTTGGACAGACCCGCAGTGGCCATGTGCTGGAGACGTACGGCCAAGTCAGGCTGGATGTCATTTCCATAGACCTTTCTTTGGGAGGGATCCTCACCAAGCAGCTGCATAATCTCGTCATTGATTTGCGGTGTCACCTGTGAGTCTGGGGGCGCAGGCCCTGTCGCTGCGACGTCGATGTCGACGTCGACTATTGACGGCGCCGGCGGCGATTTCGTAGCATTGGCTACGGCGGGGCCTGGCGCAGGCGGCGGTGGTGGCACGGCGGGTGGTGGCGGATCGGCGCGCTGCGGCGGCGGGGGTGGTGGAGCGACGTGAGGAGCGGCACTCGTCGACGGTTCAGGTATGTATTCGATCGTCGGTACATCTGGAATCGACGTGATTCATGATAATATTTTCGTCCACACATCTACGTCATATGGGTTAAGTGACAGTCCCTAAGACGGCCCGCAAAACCCTGACAAGGTAGGTATTCAGATGACCTCAGTATTTATAAAGTGTAAAGTGACAGTCCCAAAAACTGACCGCATTACTTGAGCTACGTATGTAGTAGAGTGACATTCCCATAAAATGTCCGCAACACCACATTTATATAGCATAATAATAAGAGGTAACTATGTGAAGTGACAATCCCAAAGACTGCCCGCAACACTGTTTTTACGCATGAACTATGTATTCGGTAAAGTGATAACCCCACAGGTTAACCGCAGTACCAATTGAAATTAACACGCGTTAGATTATAGGTAAGTACTAACCTTCAATACAAAACAAGTGTTCCTGGTAGTGCTGCGGGCGCGCGGCGGGGCTGCGGGCCGAGCCGGCGGAACTGCCGCTCGACGAGCACGAGGTGCACGACGACGACGACGACGACGAGGACGACAGGCGGCGCGGTGCGTGTTGTCTTTCTTTTCGGCGGGCGCGCAACACTTTTTCTTCTAATTTTTTAAGCTTTTTAGCTAACGACTCATAGTCGCTAGGTTCGGTACGAGAGCGTTTTCCCATTTTGGCGCACGACTTGAGTTCAGGTGCGAAGCGGCGGAGCACTGAACTGTGAATGACGAGTACTGCGCCCGGGCAAGACTAGTAAGCTAGGGATACCCTCACAAAAAAAAAAAAAAAAGAAAGGAGGTAGTTTCTTTTTATTCTCAAAAATCAGTGCGAATAGGCGACACCGTATGTGTTACTACATGTATACCTACCAAATGCTAATCTCGAGGACAAAGCTCGAGTATAATAAGCGATTCCTTGCGACACGAAGTTTGCGGATGGCGCGGGGCGGTGGGGAAGTGAAAAAAGGGAATCTTCTATGTTAATTTGCTTTTTTGTTTTATTATTTTCGGCTTGCATCAATATACTTACCTGAATAAAAAGACAAATACACACGTAGGTAATTGTCTTTTTTTTACTGTTGTGTCAACTGGCTTTTTATTAGTAGGTATTCATCACACAATCCATGAACTAGTATTTTTTTAAAACATTCCCAATTAAAATTTTGGATCATAGACCTGGCAAATGTCTGGATATGTATGTCTTTCGTTCACACATAAAGTACTGCATGTATTTTAATGAAATTTATAATGAAGAAGATGGCTTACCTTGGAATAGCGCTTAGGCTACTATTTATAATGTAGGTACTTAATCATGTGCAGTCACAGAAACAGCTAGTAAAATATAATCCAATAACAATTTTATTTTATTACATTACTTCTTTTCTACTTCAGTGTACTCAGGCACAACAACTGTCAACCGGTTATTGAGTAAAGTTAAGAAGGTCATCGATATGTATGAATCCGTCGCTTTTTAGTAGCCATTCGAATTTGGTCGGATAACCAGCCGTTGTTTACATGTTTTATTTTTTGTTTATATTTACTTAATGCGAAACATTCCAAGCTGAATATTTACACCATATATTTTTGACTAAAGGCACCAGTTTTTGCATTACACCTACACATCTGGGATTGAGCCGATTCCTTGTATTTTACCGTCAAAGTTATGACACCATCGTTTTGACTTTTAGCAAGATTATTCAAAAACAATTGGAAATAAAGAGATGCACAGTGTACCAGTAATTATACGTATATTGATATGGAACTACATTCAACGACTTTTCTTATACTATTGACATCAGCATAATATAAAAGCTGCCAGAACATGTGTCAGATTATGAGTGGCCAGCGAGGGCCACAAGGAGTATCTACCTTCAACATGCCCCCTTAATCTGCCACATGTCCACACACCGTCTTCAAATACCAAGACATCTTAAAATGACACAAAAACAAGAGATTAAAACCATTACTAACAAATATAAAAAATTAAACAAAGTACATATCAAACTTAAGTCACACTTTCGTTACCCGCAATTGGAAATAAAGAGATGCACAGTGTACCAGTAATTATACGTATATTGATATGGAACTACATTCAACGACTTTTCTTATACGATTGACATCAGCATAATATAAAAGCTGCCAGAACATGTGTCAGATTATGAGTGGCCAGCGAGGGCCACAAGGAGTATCTACCTTCAACATGCCCCCTTAATCTGCCACATGTCCACACACCGTCTTCAAATACCAAGACATCTTAAAATGACACAAAAACAAGAGATTAAAACCATTACTAACAAATATAAAAAATTAAACAAAGTACATATCAAACTTAAGTCACACTTTCGTTACCCGCCCTCTTAATGGGTAATCTCGTTAAAGCGTTTTTGAATTTGGGGCCTGGCAGAGACTTAGTTAACATATCTGCCAGCATGTCTTGTGAAGACACATACGTCACCTCTACTGACTCATTCAATATTGCTTCGCGAATAAAGTGAAACCGAATATCGATATGCTTCGTTCTATTATGGTTCATCTTGTTTCTCGCTATGTGATGTGCAGACTGATTATCGTTATAAATAACAACAGGTTTAGCACAAGTATTATTTGTTATACTATTTAACAAACTCCGTAAATAAATCGCTTCCTTTGAAGCTTGGCTGAGACCTATGTACTCCGCCTCAGTTGACGACAGAGCTACACACCGTTGTTTACGACTCTCCCACGTTATTAAATTTTCGCCTAATATAAACATTAGACCCGTAAAAGATTTTCTGTCATATGACCCACCCCAATCCGCGTCCACGTAGCCAAGAAGTTCTAATTTACCTGACTTTCGGAAGGTTAGGGCAAAATCTGATGTCCCTTTTAGATATCTTAACACCCGTTTTGCACACTTATAATGTATTTCATCATAACAATTATTAAATTGTGATAAAACACTAACAGCGTGCGCGATATCTGGCCTACTATTTTGAGCTAAATAGTTCAGACATCCTATCAGATTTTGATAGGGTAACCTATTATCAGAGTCTGAAGCTTTTTCTAGTCTGATACCCGTTTCCATGGGGGTGTTGACTGGTTTACAGTCCGTCATTTCAAAATCCTTTAAAACATTAATAACATATTGTTCCTGATCGAGATAAATGTTGTTTTCGTCTCTCCTAAGTCGCATACCTAAGACATGTCTAGCATGACCTAGATCCTTGACTTTGAATTTTTTTAATAACTCGGTTTTCAATTTTTCTTTTTCCTTTTTGTGTATATCACTACAAAAAATAAAAATATCGTCTACGTAAATAACTATAACTATTCTATCCCTATCCCTATCTCCTAGTAACTTTTGGTATAAACACGGCTCTATTTTCGATTGCGTGAAACCTAGACTAAGCATCTCCCGGTCAAGTTCATTGAACCAAGCATTCGATGCTTGCTTGAGACCATATAACGACCTTTTTAACTTGCATACCTTAGTCTCTTGACCTTTGGTGATAGCACCTACAGGTTGCAACATATAAATGTCTTCCTTTAATTTGCCATAAAGGAAAGCAGTCGTCACGTCCCACTGATCTATGTCCCAATCATATTCTACAGCTAATGAGAATAAAAGTCGCAAAGTCGAGCTCCTCACTACGGGAGAATATGTTTCGTTATAGTCTACCCCACGTACCTGTGTAAATCCTTTCGCTACCAGCCTAGCTTTGTACTTTGAGATCTTACCATCACTATCTCGCTTAATCTTAAAGACCCATTTACATTGAATCGGCTTCTTATCACGTGGTAAGTCAACAAGTGTCCACGTCTGATTCTCCTTCAACGATTGTAGTTCATCGTCCATGGCCTTCTGCCACAGTGCACGATCAGGTCTAGCAAGGGCCTCCTTTACAGTCGTCGGATCGCCGTCAATTTCTGCGAGAACGTTGATGCACGTGTTCGTATAGTCAACCAGTTTCCGCGAGCGCAAGTTGTATCTCGGTTCTATACTCGTCTCTGTACTCACTTCTTCATTCGTAGCGGATTCGGTACTTCCTGTATCTGCATCCTGAAAATCTTCCTCAACATTTGTATGGACATCAGGAGGTGCATCCAAAATCGCAGGTTCAATTCGTTCCTCCTCAATGGACAAAGGAACAACTGCGTTCTTCATTACATTTGTACCAGGAAACACATTTTCCAAGAACTTCACATCCCTCGCAACTGTTATCTTACCAGTCTGTGGGTGCATGAGTCGGTAACCTTTCGTAAGATCGGTATAGCCAATAAAAATCAAGGCTTCGGTTTTCATGTCTAACTTTTTCCTTTTCCGCTTCGGTTTTAATGCAAACGCCAAACATCCAAAGATTTTTAAATGACTCAAGTTTACTTTCTTGCCGGACCAAAGTTCTTCAGGTACTTTATTCAAAACAGCCTTTGTGGGGCTTCGATTCTTTAAATAAACTACAGTACGTACTGCCTCAGCCCAAAATTTCTTGCTTAAATTCGCCTCACAAAGCAACGTTCTTGCTTTTTCTATAATTGATCTGTTCGCCCTCTCAGCTACGCCATTTTGCTCAGGCGTATAAGGAACTGTCGTTTGGTGCTTTATACCAGCTGACTTGAAGAACCTGTCGAAAACATGGTTGCAAAATTCAGTACCATTATCAGATCTAAGGCATTTTATCGATTTACCAGTCTCTTTCTCTACTTCCGCCTTATACTCTCGGAATTTGTCAAAAGTCTGACTCTTATTTCTTAAGAAATAAACATACGTCTTGCGCGTATAATCATCGATAAATAGCAACATGTATATGGAACCAGCAAATGATGGCTCTTCCATCGGACCGCAGATATCCGAATGTACTAACTCTAGAATCTGTTCTGCTCGTGTGCCTTTGTTTCTGAATGGGCTTTTGCACGTCTTACCTTTAATGCATGGAATACATGGCTCAATGTGTTGTTTACTGTCGAAATCCATACCAGTCACCATTTCTTTTAATTTCAGCATGTAATTTTTACCTAAATGCGCTAACCTTTTGTGCCATAGGTTTGACAGAGGTTTATCTGACAATGTCGCATTGACGTATTGTTCTTTTTCATTTAATTTGAAAATTCCATCAACCTCATTGCAAGTCGCAACTATTTGGTCGGTTTTATTTTTGATAGTGCAACCTCTTTTATCAAAATTAACCGCGAAATCTTTCTTTACAAGATCGCTCACTGATATCAAGTTCATGGATAGTCGAGGAACATGTAGAACCTTTTTCAGTGTGAAATCTGAACTTCCGCTCACTTTAACATCTCCTCTACCTTCAACTGGTATTTCTTCTCCATTGGCCACTTTAATCTTCAAGTCACTTTTTACTTTTTCCAAGTTACATAACTTTTCGACATTCCAGGTCATATGGTTTGAGCAGCCACTATCCACATACCAGCCACTTCTCTTTGTGGCACTTGTATCTGCCGTACTCAGGCACACACCGGCATGAAACTGCTTGCACTCAGCTGCCTTGTGTCCTGGTTTATGGCATTTAAAACATTTGCGGACTGGTTTCCGAGCATTGTTTTTAGATGCCTTTTTCTGTTCAGAAAGAAATGCTTGCTCACCAGCTCCAGCTTTATCTTCAGCTTGTCTGTTAGCTTCTTGCAGCAGTTTAGTTTTGATCTGCTCTAAGCTAATTTCCTTTCCACTATTATCTATTGCCATTATCATCGGGTTGTAGTCTGATGTTAATCCAGCAAGTAAAATGGAAATGATCCAGTCGTCTGATACTTTCGCGTCTATTGCAGCTAATTGTTGTGCTATGGATATTACTTTTGACACGTAATTCTCCATACATGAAAAGTTTTCCAACTTACATGACCATAACTGACGCTGTAGTGCTATTCGTCTGCCCCAGCCTTTATCCTCATATGCGACACACAGATTGCGCCATGCCTCACGCGCGGTCTTCACGTTGTACACGTGGGCAAAACATGAAGGCTCTAACAGCAGACATATTATGGTAGTTCGTGCTTTTCGATCAGCTTCCTTGAGAGCAGGACTAATCTCCTCGGCTTCCACAGCCTCCCACCAGTTTTTACATTCCAAATAGTTTTTTACATGAAACTTCCAAACCTGGAATCCTGCAGCTCCGTCAAGCTTTTCAACCGACTTCCAAAAAGAGGAGGTTATCAATTCGTATGTATGTTTTTTTTTTTTTTTTTTTTTTTTTTTTTTTTTTTTTTTTGTGTTTGTTACCTCATAACTTACGACTGCGTGAACCGATTTTGATGATTCTTTTTTTATTTGAAAGCTGGTGCTTCCCATGTGGTCCCATTTTAATTTGCTGAAGATCTGATGCTGGTCTTCGGAGATATACAATGGAACTCTTCAAAAATGTACGGCAAATCTGCAGTGATTGCTATTATCGCTTGTAGGTTTATTGTTTATACAACATCATGACGTAATATCACGCCTGTATGCTCTGAGGGGGTACGCAGATGTGAACAATACACCCAGATTTCGACAGTGTTTGTTACCTCAGTACTTTCGACTGGGTGAACCGATTTTGATGATTCTTTATTAATTTGAAAGCTGGTGCTTCCCGTGTGGTTATATTTTAATTTGCTGAAGATCTGATCCGGATCTTCGGAGATGTACAATGGAACTCTTCAAATATACACGGCAAATCTGCAGTAACTGCTGCAATCGCTTGAATGTTTATTGTTTATACAACATCATGACGTAACATCACGCCTGTATGCTCTGAGGGGGTACGCAGATGTGTACAAAATTCCCAGATTTCGACAGTTAGGTGTATTAAGTTCCATTTATTGGGCATAAGTTTTTTTTTATTTTATTGGCAAGGGCACTTCAAGGGTAGTTTGATGAGAATTTGGTTAGGTTCTGATCACGGGATCCATGACAAAGGAACGGAACTCTTCAATTCTTAGAAGCAAATTACCGATTCTCGGCCAAATCTTTTAAAGGCTATCCGGATATTTGAGTCACGTACCATAACGTCGTTATTAACCGACTTCAAAAAGGAGGAGGTTCTCAATTCAATGTTCCCCGATTACTCGAAGATGACTGGACCGAATTTGTTTTTTTATTGTTTGAAAGGGTATACTTCCCAGAAGGTCCCATAATCATCAAGTCAGGATCCTGATAATGGGATCCTGGAGAAATAGAGAGAACTCTTCAAATTTTATAGGCACACCAGAAGCGATTTGGGTAGTTTTTGAAAGAGTAGTTTCTCGGAGTGATCCCATTTAAATTTGGTAAAGATCTGATGAAGAACTTCGGAGAAAGGCAACGGAACTCCTCATTAAATGTAGCAAATGTGTGTCTCTTACTGGGATTGCTGAAATCTCATGTCTGTCTATTGTTTACACCAGTTCATAACAAAAAATCACGCTGGTACGCTGTGAAAGGGTATGCACATATTGTGAACCACTAAAAAGTGAAAAATAAAAACTTTTTTGCAAAAAATAAAACCGACTTCACACAAAAAAGTGAAAAATAACTTTAGCTTCTGAAGTCGGTGACAAACAAATTAAATCAATCAAACAAAGGTCACCGACTTCAGAAGCTAAAGTTATTTTTCACTTTTTTGTGTGAAGTCGGTTTTATTTTTTGCAAAAAAGTTTTTTTAATTCCAAAAATGGAACCTGACGAACCGTTTACGTCATCCGTCAACATCATCGAAAAAATCACAATTATTTGACTGGCATCAACTGGGCATTAACTGGGCAATACCTGGGTATATACTGGGCATTATCTGGGCCCATAACCAATTGGAAATAAAGAGATGCACAGTGTACCAGTAATTATACGTATATTGATATGGAACTACATTCAACGACTTTTCTTATACTATTGACATCAGCATAATATAAAAGCTGCCAGAACATGTGTCAGATTATGAGTGGCCAGCGAGGGCCACAAGGAGTATCTACCTTCAACAAAAACGCATGCATGAACAGTTTTGAAACTTTGCATGGTTATTATAATCGTCAAGAAGGACCGAATTCAGTTTTCAGCGAGCTTGTACCTTGCATCATTTAGGCGCTGCGACGTTTTTTCAGGTTTTCATAAAACCGCGATAACTTGAAAATTATAAATATTTTCTTAAATCTAATTGGGGCACTAATGGGCACAAATTAAGAGCTACACGTGTATGTTTATTCTACAGGGGCACATGCAATGGCTTTAGAGAAATACGATTCTGCAAAACGTTACCCCAGCAAGAAATGCAATATCTCGAAAACCTGAAGGGGCACTAATTTTATTTTTGGGGGCACATTTTAGCACTAATATAAGCTCTCTGGCCATGTACAATTTTTTTCTCTCCGATCATTCGTTTAGAATTTTCCAGCTGGAAAAACGTTACCCTAGCAGAAATCGTTTTTTCAGTTTTTCTCCAAAACTACAAGGGGCACAAATTCTTTATGTGGGGGCACATTTACAGCAGCTAAGGCTCTAATTATACATTCTACTCAGATAACTCTAGGAGACACTTTCCAGCTAGGGTAACGTACACCTGAAAAGCGGTTTGACTTTACTGTATTTCATTAAATCAGGGAAAACTCCTTGGTCTACGCACAAATTAAAAATTAAAGCTAAGTATGGAGCTATAGTCTCAAGTATGGAAGTACAAACTTTGATAGACATTCCCCATAGATCTTCGGTCAGTTTGATTTTTATTTGCCGGAAAGCTTTAATAACTGTCATCGGGTTTATGTGTTTAAATTTAAATTCAGCCTGGCATCCAGATACATTCGCTTTCAATAAACCGATTGAGACTTCAGAAGAGGAATTTAGAGCCTCCGTAGTTTTTAACGGTATATCGGTAAAGAAATTTACAAATTCCTGAGCTACTTCCTGATTAGAGCTTTTAGGACCACATACTGTATCTAATGTATAGCTAGTATTACGTACTTGAGTATAAGAAACAGCATCGAATGGCATCAAAAAAATGTTGTGTAAAATAGCAATTTTCTTGCTACCAGTACGTTTTTTTTTAATCTGTGAATGGGGATCAAAATTTCACGAAAAATTTCGGATGGTTTCCTAGGACCATTTTCATGTAGCTGCAGTGACTTTTTGAGTACTCTAACCTGGGTTGGTCTAGAAGAACTTTTTGATCAGTGTCGGAAAGAAGATCGATTGGCATCAAAAAAATTGTTTTATGTAAAATGGCAATTTTCTTGCTAACTGTACTTTACTTTTTTATTAAATCTGTGCACAACATTTCTCGAAAAAAATACGGGTTGTTTTCTAAGACCATTTTCGTGTAGCTGCAGCTCCCCTTACTTCCCCGTTTACCGTTTCCATCCTGTATTACCAACTACTTATACCGAGGAAAGCCGATTTTCTTGAGTTCCGCTATTTTGGGCGTATTCACTTCAAAAATCAAATTTCAAAAAAATTGAGAAATTATATTTACCTGTATTAGATTTGAAGTATTTACAACAACTTTTAAAGGTTTACACTTCATTGGATTTTATTCTATAGGTGTATGAAGTTAGTTAATTTTAAACACAAAACCCTCTTTTTTACGTCTCTGGATGAGATTTAAAAAAAATGCTGAAACAGGTATTTCTTTATTTTTAATAATAAGTATTTACTCTGAGTTTTATGATTCTAGAACAATCTAAAATTGTTTTTTCATACAAACTTTACCCCCCCTTTTCACCCCCTTTTTCCAAAATTTTCCGTAATTTCTATAGCCTAAATGTTATTCTGAGTTTATTTAAATAGATTAGTGAAGTTTTCATCAAAATCCGTTCAGCAGTTTTTACGTGATGCGCGTTCAAACAAACAAACAAACAAACAAAATTTTTAAAAATGGTTTTAATATGTTCAGTTACTTATTTTAAGTCACCCTGATCGGTTTTTTTTTTGAAATCTTCAATGTACAGATTTTTTGGTCTCAACGATTTTATTATATGTATAGATTTATTTTTTTTACTCTGGACGCTCTTATTGTGCACGTCTTTCTACATCGTTCTCACATATATGTATAATCTCAACATGAAAGATGTAACCAAGATTTTGTAACAACATTTTTGATTGAAAAGAGTGTCCATGGAGTTTCTTGTGCCCGTTCTTCTCCATAGAGATCTACGCTAGGGAATGGGCAACTACAGTACTTTCTCAAGTTATTATGCCTTGTGTCTGTGACTGTAGCTTCGCTTTATTTTTCGTTTTATCGACATTCAAAAGTGCCGTAATGGTCTAGTTGAAATAAATGATTTGAGTTTGAGTTTGATATATTTCAACAATAAATTGTACCAATTATCAGCTTGTTATAAATTTATGTAACTACTCTTGTTTTCTCTGGTCTAATTTGACCGGACTGTTGTGTGCGCTGACCTTTATCTTTCCTTGGAATTTTGGAAAAAAATAATTGGAAATGGAACCCACGATTCCATGGTGATGTGATGAATATTACTAGCACCAGATCTGCTAATCAGACTCGAACCGCTAACACGTCTAACCTCTGATATCATCAGTGAGTAGACGTCTTAGCGGTTGTAGCTGCCGCGGTAATAGGCATGATAACAGTCTTTATCAAACATTGCAAATTATTTAGTCCGTCCGAGCATTGGGAAATGATGAACAAGTTTTTTTTGTTTTTGTAAACAACGAACATCTAAAATTATAACCAAGGCATCTTCGTCAATTTTGGTTTATGTACCTAACAGAAGAATAAATACGGGTCTCAAATTTTTGTTGATAATCTAACTGACGTGACGGACTAATTATTTATATTTTCTTTGTCGTCTACCCTCAGAAGCCGTCCTTGCTCAGGAGGGAGGTCTGCTAAAACCCGCGCTGGTTCAAGGCGTTCAAGCTCGTGAAAAATTGTATGAGCGGTGCCAACTGGTTTGGGCACGCGCTACAAGTTTTCTAAAGAAAAACCGGCCTTCCACTAGAGGTGGACGTACACTTATCCGCGCCGAAAGAATTTTTTCTCATACGTATGACGTCATCTATTCGTCCGATTCGACGCGGATAAGTGTGTGAGGTTTAGTAGGATTTCATACAAGTAATTCTAAAATTCGATTCTTTCGGCGCGGATAGGTGTGCGTCCACCTTAAAACTCACACAGGTCAAAAATTCCGTGAGTAAGCGCACGCCCTAAGGTCCATGTTCACCAAAAAGATGACAGTCTGATTACCTAAAACAGCTGTTTAAAACGCATTTTTGTATGGGAACATGTCACAGTGACAGCTGTTTTTAGATAATCAGACGGTTATTTTTTCGCTGAACATATACCTAATTCTACTGATGAACCTATGTTGATGTTTGTGTGTATTGATATGATTTCAGGATCAGGAACAATAAAATAATAATGGCAAGAATGATTTTCACTTTTTTATTGTATACTTAAATTATGCAGACAAAACGCAGACACCACCCACAGATTTGATCTTCCTCTCGGCTGTCTTGGAGAAGAATTTTGCCTTAACTATGACGGGCTGCTTGGGGAGATTGCCCTTGCCTAGCAACTTGTAGTAACCCTGAAATAGAAATGAAGTCGATTAGCGCGGATTTAAAAGGTTAGAAGCACGCCATAATAAATGACATGAGGGATGAGCGAAACGACCGAGTTTTGTTGGAGGAATTTAATTTATCAAGTGAGTTTTTTATAGGCCTTTGAAAACACATTCGGTATGAAAAATAACATTATTGTAAGATGGCATTCTGCAGCTTCTACCCACATGGGAAAAAGGCGCGAGTTTATGTACGATCGAACAAGCTATTTGGTTTACACTTTAACCCACAAATTACATTGTAAACTGTAGATTGTTCGACCGTATCTCAGAATGATGCATGTGCGAGATGAAGGTTTGATACAGGCATGGTTTTTTGTTGTATTAAACAAAGATTTACGAACTATTTCAAAAATATAAAGTTGTCTTTACTACTGCCAAGTTAAAGTAACAAGCCCCCACGCTATTCCCAAATCACTAATTCCTGAAAGCCGGAATCAACAGTGGCGACCACCAGGAAAGCGCTGAGACAACGAAGCTCGATGAAGTCCCACAGAAAGAATTATTTGTGTCTAATTTTTCAGTAAACTTACAGCCTTGACAATGTTGATAACGGGCACCTTGCCGTCGGTGGCCGAGGCGTACTTCAGCCTGGACTGCTCAGACACCAGGGTCCATAGCTTGTCCAGGTTCAGCACAGGGTTGAACAGCTTGTTCTTCCTCTCATGGTAATTCCTCATACCGAGCTGAAATAAACGAAATTATTAGTAAGGAAACAATTTTGAATTGCATGTGACTAAAGGAGTGATGAATATAACAGTTGATGGATAGAAGGGGAGAGGAAGACCAAAGATCTCAGTGATTATCAGTGAGTAACATAGGCTATATTTTATCCCCGTCCAATAATGGAAACTAAGCGGGTGAAACCGCGTGACCGTCCGCTAGTGAAAGATAAAGGAGTAAATGATAGAATGACAGTTGACAGAGGAGAATGGAAGAAAAAACGTGTTTCGTCGACCACAAGTAACACAGGATGGACCCTGGACGGTGAGCTATAGGCTAGCTCGCCGTCCGCCCGTCTTATGATGACAGGCCGTGTCGACGGCGCGGCGCCAGTGTTCCACGCGCGCAAGGGCTGAAGCCTGCCGAGGCTGCGGGACTGTTCGAAAGAGACACCGTGGCCCTGGGACAAAAAGGGCGAGAAAGGAACATGGATGGGTTTTACTCAGTAAAAGTCACACTCCCTCCCGCTCCGCCCAGAGTGGGAGGAGTCATTTCATGATTTCCCATCCAGAAAAAAAAGGAAGATGATGATGAGGAAACGATTTCAAGCTTAGTCTCTAACTGAATACAGGGTGTAAATAACCTCATAACGAATCCGTCAACCAAGTAATCTGCACATCAAACTAAGTAACTTTAAGTAAAAATTATTGCTGGGAAACATTTTTTTTTTGGGTGAAAAATCATGTTTTGTGGTAGAGTTCAATGTAACGCACTCAAAACATTGTTATGATGGATGGATTAAATAGTATGTAGGTTGTGGTGTTTTAAGTAAAAATCTTACAATAAAAACTTGCATTAGAAAAACTTGTCAAATAGTTGGAACTTTGACCCCCAATATCTCCATAACTAGAAGGTTCCCAGGTATGGTGTAGGACAAAAAAACCGGCCAAGAGCGTGTCGGGCCACGCTCACTGTAGGGTTCCGTAGCTTCCCAGACCATTAAAAATACCAACATTTTTCGTCAGCAAAAATAACTTTGTTTTTCATAGTATTTGTATCAAAAACAAAGTTATCATTTGCGTTTTTTTGAAAAAGTGCTATATAACTCAAAAACTATTCAACTCATCAAGTTGAAAATAATTTTCCTAGAAAGTTCATATAAAGGTCTACTTCTGTGATTTTTTTCATATTTTTTAAACTTATGGTTCAAAAGTTAGAGGGGGGGGGACACATTGTTTTTGACTTTCGGAGCGATTATTTCCTAAAATATTAATATTATCAAAAAATGATTTTAGAAAACCCCTATTCATTTTTAAATACCTATCCAACAATATATCACACGTCAGGGTCAAAATTAAAAAAAAAATCGCTCCCCACTTTACGTCTGGGGGAGGTACCCTAATAAAAATGTTTTTTTAAATTTTTATTTTTGCACTTTGTCGGCATGATTGATATACATATTGGTACCAAATTTCAGCTTTCTGGTGCTAACGGTCACTGAGATTATCCGCGGACAGACAGACAGACAGACAGACATGGCGAAACTATAAGGGTTCCGTTTTTTGCCATTTGGCTACGGAACCCTAAAAATGATCACAATGATGGGCAGAACAAAGGCCTTTTGGCATCGTTAAGCGGTTTTTCACCCTTGTATGTTGCACAAAATCAAATACACTCACAACTGCAGCTACTTGTTAACTATTAACTCATGGCGAAATTTAATTTATGATTGGTCCATTTCTAGGTAATCCAAAAAGGTAAACCTGCACATTTCTGATGTTTATTAATAAAGTGATTCATATACTTTACTAAAGAGCATGCTAACTTTTAGTAAACAGGGGAATGTAAAAATAAAGTAGGTATACAATACTTACTACCTACTTATGTATTGTAACTAGTTGTTATGGTTGCAAATGAAGAATTCTAAACAAGATGATTCAAGATAGTCTGATGATTCTATAAATAATTGAATTGACTTTCCCTCTCCTAAAAACATAAACTAAGCAATAACTGGTAAATAGAGTACATTCCAGATATTTGTTACAAATTGTATGGATCAGCTGTTTGTTTTTACATTTTTGTAAGGTCTTGATCACAAGACATACTGAATTCATATTTACAGGTTGCATGATGTACATAGCATAAACATATGAATGGCAGGTCATTGACTTACTTTGCCGAAGTATCCAGGGTGGTACTTATCCATGTTGATTCTGTGGTGGTGTTCTCCACCAGCGTTACCACGACCTCCAGGATGCTTGCGGTGCTTACCTGGAATGATACAATAACATTGTCACTTGAATATCCATAACTTCAAAATGGGAATCATGGAATCAAAGTTGTGTTAGTAAATGGATTGGACTTTATTTTTCCACAAAGGTCCTATATAACAGTCAAGATTCGAGACATGCAGTCTTGCTTCATCATTGTTTACCAGATACTTAGTAAATCTTAATCATGGTAAACCAACTGAATGGGAATAACAAAAACCATGATGACCAACATCCTTGACAGGGTTTTATTCAATAACACTAGTTAATACAAAAGCAGGAATTGTTAGGACGGTAGGACCCTAAACATAGGGTTGTATCAGGCATGTTGAGCCCGGTCAATTAGACAATTTAGAGGTTAGGTTGATTGTTGCCTGTGATGTTTTTATTAGCCACAATTATTACAATAATATGTTTTAGAACTTACCGATACGACCATGGCCATGGCTCACATGTCCTCGTAACTTCCTGGTCTTCTTCTTGGAGGTGGCCTGCAGCGGAACAACAAATAGGATTTACAAAAATGTTTCCACATCATAATAAGAAATAAAGTGCTGTATCACACTGATATCACATATAAGAAAGAAGCCACGATTAATTTAACAAGTTTATTAAATGATTTTGTTGAAATATTCCGATTAAAATCGCAGAAATTCACACGAACCATATTTTCGTCTTCCGTCAAGTTTTGAAAAGAGTAAAAGAGATGGTACAATCTGTCACTGTCACGGCACAGTCTTGTCCATGGCAGGAACTGAATAGTGGTGCTACTCTAAGAATTAGTCGATTAATTATATATTAATTTGAATAAATTGAAATGATGAATCTGGTTTAAAATTAACTGGAGAAACCTTGTATGTACCATCGGGTAAATTAATTACGCGGATATCAATTAAACCCATTTATATAAAAATCAATGCCACTTTTCGTTGTAATTTAATAACTCAAGAACGGGCTCACCTATCCAAACCAAATGTTTAGGCTTTGTTCGGACTATTTAGTAGATGGTTTATGTGAAGTTTGCACAAAATCGGTCGAGCGGTTCTTCACGCAGACGAAGTTGCGCGGGTGAGCTAGTTGATGATAAAAATCTCTTAGTTAGCTTTGCCCATTATTCTTAGGTCTGGCAATAATTTGAGAGGAGAGGTCTTTGGTCTCTGGTAGCCTAGTAAGTGGCAACACCGGTCAGTACGTTTCCAGAAAATGGTGGGATTGTGTATCAAAATCGGGCATGACACGTATTTTACGATTTTTATAAAGTAATTTGTGAAAATTTTGCAATGTTGTTATGTTCGTAGAAGATTTACCTTTGTAGAATTGTAAAATTGCGAGAAAATGGAGTTCCGCGAAACGTTATTAGCTGCTCAACGAAATCAACAACAAAAGTCATCTGTGAGTTTTCAGTACATTTCCGAAATATTATGCGCATACATTTTTGATCAGATAAGTCATTTGATGATAATACGGGTGTTTTGAGCAGTAATCAACAGAATTAACACTTATGAGTTCTTTTTACAGGCTTGACATGAACATGAACCTACTTGTACTTTGTTGTTATTGTCAATATGTACCTATGTCCAACTATCTGATTTGATTTCAGGACAATGCTTATTACAAGGCTCGCTTCGATCCTCCAAAAAAGGAGCAGAAGCAAAGAGATAGATTGTCAGCAAATATACAAAAATTTTTGGCAAAGAAAGATGAAGAAGAAAAGCAGAAGAGAGTTGAAGCCCAGAAGAAACGCGATGAGCTGAGTGCCTTGAGAGATCCTAAAGCGTTGAGGAAAATCCAGAAGACGCTAAAGGTCATCAAGTCTGCCAACAAGTCTGTCATAGCGGATGCCATTGACCGGGACAACACTGCAGTGACACGTGAGGGGCCAGACCAGCCGGATCAGGATGACTATGGCTATGAGTCCCAGGAGGCAGCTGCTATATATGAAAAAATGATGGAAAAATACAGTAAAATGCCTGATGTTCCCAAATTCCCTGTCGGAAGTAAGTGGAAATGAATTCTATTTCCAGTAATATGTATGTAGGTCAACAAATGCATTTCACATAGGTCTTTTGTAAAGTAAATAAATACTTCATCAGATGTAAGATGTGAAGGGCTGTTCTATCATAACATTCAATATTATTGTCTATGATAAGCCTGATAAAAAGATGAAAATAAATGTTAATGATATTATTGATTATGAATTATTTAACCAGGGTCAAATAAATTATTCCTTTCTTGAAGAAATTAGAAACACATCCATAATGGGGCTGAAATTGAATGATTTTCAATCAAGTCACCATTATTATTAATAATGAAGTTCCATGGATCCATATCACAGCAGACCTTTATGCACACTTTAATTGGAATTACCCCCAACAGATTGGGCTAAGGCTCTACTGAAGATTATTGTCTATGTTCTTAGATGTTGTGCCGCACCCAAGCATGGGACAGGGCAGGAAAATAATGATGATGGTCTTATGTGTTGGTGATTCATCTCCTCCATAACTTGACAACTCAGTAGTCACCTCCTTTCTAGCCAAATGATCCTTCACACACAGTATCCATTGTATTTTGTTTAGTCTTCCTCTATTCTTTATTAAGCTTCTTAGCTTAATAAAGAGTATTCTATTCTATTCTATTCTATTCTTAGCCATCCACAATACTGAAAACTTTCCATCTATTTTTTTTTTCGTTTTTCTTTGTTCATGCTATCAATTATTATTGTACTTATATATTTTCTCCTACTGACCCAAAATAACAATCTTTATCCTTGATAAGAATCACTGAAATTAAATTTGCTAAAGGCCCTTTTTGTTTTATGATTTTGCAAGTTTTTGAGCTAATGGACTAAAATGTAATGTAACAGAATTTGCTGTAGACTGAGTGAAGTACATTTACAGATTGACTGTTTATTTTAAGTGTTTTTATCATATTTGTTCATGATTATCATCTTTCTTGCACTGTTAGTCGGCATCATGCTTTGGACGAAGGCCTCTAAACCCATGATTTCCAGTTCTTTTGATCCAGAGTTGATGTGGGCACCCCTGCCATTGGTTTAGTTCAGCTTGTCCTATTGTATGTATCTTCTACAAGATCTTCCAATGTTTGTGTCTTCTGGTTGTGTCTGGCTTCAGATAGTGTTTATTTTGGCAAAGCCAGTTATGCCACCATATTATATTTTTATTGAATGATTAAATACATTAGTATTTCATTCTTCTAGACAATTCTGTGAAAAAGGATCTCAATGGCACGAGAGAGAGAGTGAAACACGCCCTGAGACATGAGGATGATCCGGTGCCCCACAAGAGAAGGCGGAAAGGTGAAAATGGAGGTAAAGAAAATCGCTTATGTATTTTTTTTGTGTTTCATTCTTTTGTCAAAGTTAATTTATACTGATTTGTAACATCACGCCTTTTATCCCTGAAGGGTTTAGTCTTAGGTGTACTTATTAGTACACCCACATTTCAGCAGTCGCACCCACGGAGTCTGGATTTACGTCTGGCTGATGGCAATAGGATCGCCTCTTATGGATGTATTGATTTGAAAATCCTAAAGTAAATTCTGTCTGGGACCTTTTCACAACTTAATTGCTAATGAATTTCGGATAGGCAGACCATAACTTTCGTTAGGGCATAGCATACTTTTTATCCGATTAATTTTGTTTTTTATTTTTTTGGGACAAAAAACAGTTACACGTTACAATATTAACAAATAGCTTAGGTCTAAAAAGTAAACAAACGCATAACCCACACTATTGTCCACGGAATCATATCGATTTAAAAGAAATAAGGAAACGGACGTATACAGAAAGGTCCAGTAAGAAAATATAAAAAAAAAACCTGAAACTTCACACAAACCAACTCTAGACAGCGCTATCCGTCTAGGTTTAGTTCGTATGCACCAATCAGATCACAACATAACATCAACAAGAAGCAGTCATCGTTAAGGATGACCAGAAAGTAATTCAGAAGCAATTTTTCTAAATTTGTTCTGATTAAGAGCAAAAATATCCAAATTTATAAAATGTGAGTTGTACGTTTCTAATAATCGGCGGAGTGGAGCTCTCTCCCCAGCATTTGTTCTACACTTCTCTGTGTAGAATAAGCGGTTTACTCGCACTTCTCGCCGATGAACAGTCCTAGGTACTACATAACAAAGTTTATTTGAGAGTTCCATACAATTAAACCTATTGTTGCATATGCCGTACAGCATCATAACCATCAGCAGTGTACGCCTGTGCTCCAAGCTTAATATGTTGTAATGTTTCATCAGATCTGCATAGGAAATCTTGGTATGGTAACACTTGTAATGTGTAGTGCAAAGAAATTTTTTCTGTACCATTTCTAGTCTGTGCTTATATTTTTCGTAAAACGGGCTCCAAATGGGGACCGCGTATTCCAACTGGGAACGGACTAAAGTTTTGTACAAGAAGAGGAAAGTAGAAGCCTTTTTAAATTCTTTACAAGACCGCATTATGAAACCATACATCTGAAAGGCTCTGTTAATAATGTTGTCAATATGGATATCAAAATGTAACTTACTATCCAGTAGTACGCCAAGATCACGCGTGCAATCAGTTTTATTCAAGTTTATGTCATTTAGTGTGTAAGGAAATTTAATACTTGTTTTATTTTCATCATTTGTTCTGTGTCTGGGTGTACTTTATCTATAATATGTATGTATTTAGAAATATATAAGTATGTTTATCAGTTGTCTAGTACCCATAACACAAGCTCTGCTTAGCTTGGGACTAGATGGCGTTGTGTGATAGTTGTGGAATATTATTATTTCCTTTAAAAAAAAAAAAAAAAAAAATTTTTGGTAAAAGAAATATAATGACATTTTGGTAAACTGAGATAAAGTTTATTCTTAAGACAATATTGCGAAAGTCTTCGTAGGTCATCTTGTAATAGCAAGCAGTCCTGCATACTTGTACAGGATTTAAAAATTTTGATGTCATCGGCGTACATGAGGAATTTAGAGTTAACTATACAGGACTTTATGTCGTTAATAAACAAGATAAACATTAAAGGACCCAAGACTGAACCTTGGGGCACACCGGACTCAACAACTGTGTAATCAGACTCGTATCCATTGATGACCACTTTCTGTGTTCTGTGGTATATGTACGACACAAACCATCTGAGCAGATTGCCTCTAATGCCGTTGAAAGCAATTTTGTCCAAAAGCAGTTTGTGGTCCACCTTGTCGAAAGCCTTCCGAAAATCAGTATACACAGCATCAACCTGCGTGCCTTTATCCATATTTTCAAACAAAAATTGTGTAAAAATCATTAAGTTTGTACTGGTAGATCGAGACTGAACATTAAATAATTTAATATGTGCCCGTTGGATAATTTCCGACCCGACCAAAACCACAGGCAAAAGCGCGTTTATTTTTCGCGATTCAGGGTTTGGACCGGTTGAAGTTTATGGATCTCGTCCGGGGAACACGGTATATACTAAAACTGAAATTCTTATAAAAATATTATGCAAAATGTTCGGTTGCCTGCGTGGTCAACATCTCTTTTCTCATATCATCTCCTGTCGAGTGTAGATACGAGAGAGATATACTATTTGGTTGCATGCTTACTATCTCGCCTTCACTATATGCTTATTTTTGCACCCAAACCTGGATCTATTAGCGGAATTAAAATAAAATTTTCATAAAATGATGTTGTCAATTTACGCAAAGTACGCTTGACTCCATAATCTTGTCAAAAGCGTTAAAGCTCATATTTTTTGTTTCAAGAACGAGAGTCCAGCCCTCCAACAAAATATGAGCCTGAGAAAAAAGACACTAAACCCGAAAAGCCAAAATTCCGGAAACCACTCCCGCCACCCATGGACTTTAACCAACTGTTGAAACTGGCTGAACAAAAGAAAAGTGAGCCGATTGAAATTGGTAAAAAGAAGGATGTCGTAGCTGACATGGAACCAGGAGCTGAAAGACCGATGACTAAAAAACAGAAGAGGGACTATGAGGAGGAAATGGCCAGACGACAGCGGCGACAGGAGAGACTGGATGCAGAGAAAGGAGGTGCTAGGAAAGGTACGTAAGAAAGATCTAATTAGAGAAGAGTTTGGTCTCCTTTGGATATGTTTACGAACGGGTGCTTTGATCCTCGTAGCGTCCTACTAGAAATGCATCATTTTACTTTGGTAAAACTTTTGTATGCCGTTAACCTCAAAATTCAAAATTTTCCGATTGTGTATTTCAGTTCCAAAAGATGATAGACATCGAGACGTAGAACGAGAGAGAAGGCCTGAACCAAGTACTGGTTTCGGCCGCATCCCGAAAGTCTCCGACAAATTGAACAACTCTAACACTAGGAACGACAGCCCTTCCAGACCAGACAGACCATCTGACAGGACAGACAGACCTTCTGAAAGACCAGAGAGACCTTCTGACAGGCTTGCTGACAGAGAGAGAATCGAGAGAGAGAAAATTGAAAAACTACAGAAGGAAAGAGATAGATTAAGACTAGACAAAGATAAGGCTGAACGTGAAAAGGAAAGAACAGACCGGGAGAGACTTGACAAGTTGAAAGCAGAAAGAGAACGCATTGAAAGAGATATAGACAGACTCAACAGGGACAAAGAAAAATTAGAAAAGGCAAAATCTAAATTAGAAAGTAGCAGTAGACCTTCTGACAAGGTAAACAAAAGCATTGACAGATCCGTAGATAGATCAAAACTAAATTCTAGAGAGAGCTTAAAGCAAGATGTTAATAAAAACATAGATTTAAAGAGCCAAAATACATACAGGATAGATAAGAATTCTAATGAAAGGAAATTATCTCTAGCAAGTAAGCAGTCTGATAGTAAACACTTGAATGGCCACGGCAGCCAAGGTAAACCTGTGCCAAAGCAGAGAGAGCAACAGAATGATTTCAAGGATAGAGCATTACTAGCGAAACAGAGGGCACCTGGTGAAGGATCTCAGAAACAAAATGGTAAAAGAATGCCTGAAAGTAAAGGAGTGCCTTCTAAAAGACCTGATGATAGAAAAGTGGGTGGATCTAATGACAGAGCAGGGCCAAGTAAATCGAAGGTAACAAATACGTTTGATTTTGATAAACACATTAATTGTTTGGGCAAGAATGGCGCGAGGAAGCAAGACGGGTCTCGGCAGTTCCCGCCCGGCGATGTAAAGAGAAAAGGACAGCCGGAACAGAAGAATAAGAAACGTAAGTGTTATTTAATCGATTACAGAAAAATTATTACAATGTGATGGACTGATAGTGGCTGAACGAAAATGTAGTTAAAGCCCCAAGGTAACCTTGATATCTCTTTCTCATGTAATGTCATAAAGATAAAGTTGCCGATTTGTTAAAAATAAAAAATAATAATATTAATGCAGCATCTAGTCTCATTTTCAATGTAGTTTAAGTAGTAGTGTTATTAGTTACCTTTCACAACTTTTATTAGTCCTTACTTAATTTAGCAACAGGCTAAAGCCGCTTCGGATCAAACATAAACTAACTTTGTCTAAAACGACATTCTCAGCCTTTAGGTTAAAATACCATAACACGTTTCATATAATCATACTGGTGAGGGCCCGTCAGTAAATAATGAATTTAAGAATATTATGTGTGTGAGCAACATTATTATTTGTGTGGTAATGATGTTCATGGTAATAATGATAATCGTTTCACAGGTCGTGCCCTAGCTTCAGATTCAGAGTACGACTCGGAGCTCGATGACTTCATTGATGATGGTGATGATGAAATGGACTACTCCAAACACATCAAGGAGATCTTCGGCTACGACAAGTCCAAGTTAGTAACGTGTTTCGTTCTTTACAGAAATATACAGATTCTATCTATCATGGGGTTTAGGTTTCCGCACTTAGTCCTTAAGTGGACCATTGTGCGTGAGCCATGGTGGCCGATTACTCCCACCTCCCTCCAGAAGGGTTCTCCATAGAGATCTACGCTAGGGAATGGGCAACTACAGTACTTTCACAGTTTTTATGTCTTGTGACTGGGACTGTAGCTACATTTAATTTTCATCTTTGTTTCGACAATTCAAAAGTGCCTGTTATTGGCCTACTTGAAATAAATGCTTTGATTTTGATTTTGAAGCAGATCAAACTTTCCGGTCTCCTCAGGGCATCCGCAAGTGATTTTGGCGTTCCCAGGGTCTCCTCGCGAATCTTGGTAACGCCTGTGCACTCAAGGAGCACATGCGCTACCGTCTCCTCCGCCTTCATGCACGCTCAGCACAGGGGACTGTCAGTGATACCTAGGGTGTGGAATTGTTTGTTCAGCGAGCAGTGTCCAGTGATGGTCCCGGCCACCAGACGCAGGCTCTCTCTGTCCAGGCACAGAAGGCGCGCGAAGAGAAGTCTGATGCTTGTGTGTTTGATTCTAGAATCGTTACTTAGGGTGCCAGATACCTCGAGTCTGAAAGTCGCTATGGCCGCCTCCTCTCTTACGACGAGGTGTAGGGGCTATATAAATACGACATAAATTGCTATGCTTTAAAATTATACCGTGGTACCGAATTTTCATTGAAAGACGCGCCACGGTCGTATTTCTATATCAATACGTTTGAATGTCCATTGACAAAAATTTAAATCTCTTGCCATGCCATCCCGGTCTGGTTTTGCCCAGTTCAGTTCAGTGTTTGTCCAAAAAGATACCCAGGTATTTGGTTTCAGTCGATAGGCTTATTAACGGGTTGTCCCAAAGAAGCTTGGTAATTGTAACGTTGCCAGCTTCCTTTTTTTTTTGAGAAGAGGACGAGTTCGGTTTTGGTAGGGTTCACTGCTAGTTTGTATTCCTTGCACCAGTCTTCTACTATCCTTAGGACTTGGCGCATAAGGTTGCATAGTGTGTTTTCATTTGTGCCGTTTATTATTATGGTCAGATCATCAGCATAGCCCACCGTGTAGTAGCCTCTGCTATTGAGACGTTTGATGAGGCTATCTACGAGGTTCCACAGTAGTAGCGAAAGGACTCCACCTTGGGCAGCCCTTCGCTACCATGGCTCTAGTGGTGCCGTTTACCGTAACTTGTACGGTTCTTAGTCGGGGCATATTTGTGATCCATCCTCGCAGGGTTGAGTCCACACCGTGTTTCTCGAGGGCTGCGTTGATGCTATGAAAGATGGTTTTGTCAAAAGCGCCTTCTATGTCAATGAAGACGGCTAGTGAAGAGCATTTTTGTGGTCCACTGCACATTCGATCTTGGAGATCACACTATGCCGCGCAGATTCTGTTGATTTTCCTGTAGAGTACGCGTGTTGTTGTTTGTGAAGTGGTCTCTCCCGAAGAGGTCCGTCTCTAATGTGTCGATCACAGAGTCTCCCGAGGGTTTTCAGTAAGAAAGATGTTAGGCTTATTGGTCTGTACGCCTGGGGTTGTGTGTAGTCTGATTTGCCTGGTTTAGGGATGAAAATGACTCACCTCTCGCCATGCAAGTGGTATATATTTCTGTGCTATACAGGCTTGGTAGATGACGGTCAGCCACGGCGTCAGGAGCGGTACAATTTAATAATATTGCTGGACGTGACACACAGCGCCATCTAGTGCCACACTAAGCAATGAGACTTGTGTCGTGGACACCATATAGTTGATATGTCACCGTATAATTGACAAACACGTTAGATGTTAATCTCTCTAGCGAGGTTGTAAACTCTCGAAATATTGTCAACTGAACATACTGCTTACAATATAACGCATTATTTTTCGGTAGATTGTAATCTATCGAAGTGAAACCGTAATATTGTGAAATGCATGCGGCGGAAGTATCTCTGCCCCCATAATCGGAACTTGGGGCACCCTCACGTTAGGTTAGTTAGGTTCCTTTAAGGGGGATGCTCCAAGGTAGCCCGCGAAATTCAAATTTTCTTACGTTTTTTGCAATTTGCAGGGCAGTGCTAAGTTGTATGTTGATAAACGTATCGGTCGCGACTTTAAGACGCATTAAGTTACTACATTATAATCATCAAAATCATCAATACAACCCTCCAAGTTCATAGAGTCGATGAACGAATTTTTCGCGGTCAAAGTCCTTCTTCCACTCTTATGAACTTGGAGGGTTTTTCTCTAGTTATTTTACAATTTAACGTGTTTGACAATTTTACGGTGACAGATATACTACCTGGATGCTTTTTGTTTGTAAATTCGTACTTGTTATACACATTCATGATTCGGATATAAATGTCCATGCTCATCACACAAATATATCGGAAGATGCATTCACACCATAGAAACATAAAAAACAGGAGAACTGGCAAGGGGTGTCGGTGTCCGCGAGACTGGCACAAGAGGCCCAGTCATAAGCAAATAAATGGCTATTCTATTTTTTCAATAAATACATTGCTGCAAACTTAGATAGTGGTTGAGCCACTACCTAAGTTTATCGCTAAGTGACTGGACCCCCGCGACCACGGCTGGTGCAATCCGGTCGAAACGTCGGGCTTAAATTAAAGGTAAATTCGCGATAAATACCCGTTTTATATGTTTTATAATGTAAAAATCACCAAACGATAGTTCAATAAGCGGATGCATCACGTAGTGCGGCCGCTGTTTCTTGCGACGAGTTGAGTGATGTGCTTGTGTACCTACCGATGTTTTTGTGTTGGTAAATTGTACGGTGCATGGTAAATACACGATGTGTTTGATGGCATAAGGTTTATAATTGATTGTGTACTACGTTCTGTTTTGAGAAATGGGTGTGTGCGCGACTGCGTATCTATTGCTTTTACTTAACTGCATGTGTAGTAGTTGCCATGTGGTAGGGATAAAGTGGAGACACAGGGTTCCGATACATTTTCGTGTAACGGGCATATCTCCTTCTTTATTATAATATCTATGATTCACACAATCAAAAAAGACTTACCATCTGATGAAGCTCGAATCCAAAAAGTCTCATTTGGAGGGATATTATGTTTTTAGTCTTATATTTGATACCCTTGAATAAACATTTCAGATATCGGGACATGGACGACGATGATGATCCGATGATGGAGTCGAGCTTCGCGCGCCAGCAGAGGGAAGAGTACATCAGCAAAAAAATTGGTAAGTCTTCATTATCTGAGTACTTATAGGAATCAAGGGCGTAGCGAGGTGCGGGCAGGGAAACCAACCCCTAGAAGATGGTAGTAGGTAGTCCATTATACTGTACAACTAGGAAAGTAGGAAGGTAACTAAGATCCTGGTCGTTTTAAAAGAAACCTACAAAACTTCGTCGGCCGACTGAAGTATTGACCGCAAATGCCACTTCTGAGGGTTCGGTTCCCAGGTCGGCCAAAGTGTTATTGGGTTATCCACAAAGATTGGTCAGTAGCAGCCTGGAGTCCAAATGTGTGTCCGGTAATAGGCACCATCCCCTATTACTTAAGACTGGCTAAAGGTTTTTTTTTTCGGATGGAGTCTCAGACTTTTACTGACTAAAACCCATCCATGTTCCTTCCTCGCCCTTTGTGTTCCGGGGCCGCGGTATCTCTTTCGAAAAGTCCCGCAGCCCCGAAAGGGTTAATAGGCCTGATGATGTTTTGTAAACCTTCTATATATAATATTGTTTTCGTCCAGGTATTATGGAAGACTTAGAAGACATGAGAATGGAGGCTATGCAGAAGAAAAAACCCAACAAAAAAGGGCGACGTATCAGCGACGACTGACCGACGAGGAACTAACAACCGGCTTGCGATCACTGACTGTTAGGCGACAATCATTTGCGATTATTTATTTACACTACAAGGTATTTTAACTGTAATCATGTTTACAAGGGATCAATTAAACTCAATTAATTGTTGAAACAATTATATTTGCAACTGATTGTCTCCCAATAATAAAATATAGTCTTTATTTGAAATAGTTACCTGTACATTAAAATAATTTGTATAAAGTGAATTAGTTTTTTGAGTTTATGAATAGCACTTTTCGCGCAGGTCATTGTATGTACATTTTGTATGCTTTTTTTTTACAGTAATTAACACTGAAGTTTAACTTTCACAATAGAGTAATTGTTCGGATTTACAACGCATTCTAATATTCATTACAGATAATTAAATAATATTGCACTCTATCCTAGGTAGTCAGCCAATCTCCCATATTATTGTAAAGTTCAAGCCGATACTAGAATATCAATATTTGGTCAATATTTTTCAGATCTATATTAAGTACACAATATTGTGTTATAGACAACTTTAATACAATACTGAAATATTTGTTTATGTTTACAGTTATAAGTTCGTTCAATTTTGTTACTAAATGTATTAGTTGTAGCTCCGGTACCAAGTTGGGGTTGTTGGGTTATTTTGACCAATCAAATATAAAAATAATTTGTCAAGGATTTACTTTAATTTGACAGTTTTTAGGGTTCCGTAGTCCTGAGAGACTGTTAAGTCCAAATTTTTGTAACAGTCGGGCGCCCCCCTCTTAAAGCTAAACTGCTGGCTTGAAAAATCTGGAAACATTCATGATGTTAGTAAAAGGAAACAAAAGTTACTTGGTAAGTGTATAGTGTAATTCTTATGAGAATAAATGATCTTAAACCTATAACGGGCTACTACGGAACCCTACGCTGCGCGTGGCCCGACACGCACTCGGCCGGTTTTTTTATATCTAGCAAACTTTATTGCTTCTTTCTATTCAGAATTAAAGTGAAATATATATTTACCACAAGTGAATCAACTAGGGTTGTCTTAAAATGTTTATTTAATTTTAAGGTTGTTAAATAAATTGATTAATTTATATTTTATTACTTTAGAATCTTTGAGTTATTACATTAATTCTAGTGACGGCTGTAGTGTTAGTTCTTTTGCATAAATTATGTTTCATGTTTGAAGTCTGTTGTTTCATACTGTTGTAAGATTGTCCTTGTTTCTTTGCACTTTATAGTATTTTCATAAGTTCTTATAGTTTTTCAATATACTGCATTTTTTGTAATGAACGCCACATCACAAGACCATAGTGTAACCGCACACGGACCATTCACAACCACACAATGACAGCCTCACCATTAGTGGAGGTCATGAGTGGTTAGTTACAATTATATTTTCCTAATATTAATTATATATGTATAGTGTTTAAATTATACAGAATCAGAAAACTCCAAGCCTTAGGGGCCGCCTCCATGAGCGTACGAATCGCGGCGATGCAACGTATTTCTATACGAAACGTGGAGACGGCAATAGAGTGTATAGAAAACGTGGCAAGGACGATTTACTCGCCGCGATTCTCTCGCACGTTGAGGCGGCCCCTTAGATGAATAGTAGAAAAAATATTTACAGTATAAAATAATAAGAAAAAGCACAGTACAATCATAAACCGATCTTGCCCCAATACAATATAACTTGACTATAGCACTACGTTGTGATCTAGGGAGACAATTTATAGTTTATACTTTTTACATGCAGTGTCAAATAATAAATAAACACCACTTATAAGTAGCTGAGCGAGTAACTGCTGCGCTGTGCTGCTGCGTGTCGCGGAACAAACATTTGTATGACCTAGTTGTTCCGGGTCTGGCTGTTTGTGTATGCTTACATGTTTGTGAACGCACCCACGGTACCGTAAAAAATCCTAGTGTGGGGCGAAGTTTAAAAACAGGAAAAGATAGTTTCTGTCTTGTGTAGTCTGGTTTTCACCCTGTTTTAAGTAATGCATGTTTTTTTTCTCGGGACTATCGCCGCTATCTGATTTTTTTTTTTTGAAAATCACAAACAGTTACACAGATGTTTTCCTGAAGCTCTCTCTTGTCAATATCATTCAAGTGTGAAAAGAACCACACAGCGCAGTACAGTCCTTTCACAGAAGTTACCTGATTTGGCATCAACTTCCAAAATAAAGTGGTCTCTATTGTTGTCACAATAAGGTTGCTGCTGTCAGAGGTAAAATGACTGAAAGGACTAGGTTCCAATGGTAGATTTTTTATCTTTTAATTTAGACATTCCCACAGTGGCCTGACCTGTGTGGCTGTGCTTGTGAAAGTTGTTAAATAAATATTTTATCATATGTAATCGATAATCTTAATTGGAGATGAAAAATTGACTCGAGATAACAGTGCGTAGGTATAGTCGACCTTGATTTTTTACAACAATTCTGAGCAAATTGAAACTTTATTAAGGTTCAAACTTTCTAACTGTAACATAGACAAAAATTAACCTTGACGTGCAGGCAAGAGAAAAAAAACTTACATGGTAAATTCGATGAGAATTATTGAGGTCGACAATACGATGGTATAGTGTTTCGAGGGTCGATTACTCATCTCCTGTATGAACCTTAATAAACAACACTATGAAAGCATAATTATTGTAACCTTATAAATGTAAATCTTGTATACTTTTGTGATACTGAAGATGAAAAATAACAAAAATATAAATACATATTTATGAATATTTTGAAAAAAGTGTTTTAATTTGGCAATCCTACAGCAATGATCTTGCTCAAATACCTCCATACGTGCCCTAGTTTTTTGAGATATAAATGTGGACAAGCTTGGGAGACTCTCTCCAGATTGGCAACCTATGAACCCTTTTTGAACCAGTGACCGACAAATTCTGATAATTAGCGACAAATGTTAACTTATTAGCGACAATTTTTTTGTGTAATCAAAATTAAATATGTCCGTGACTACCGCCGGGACCACCAACGCCAATCGCTTCATAAAAACATGTCGACTAAAAACACGGTGAAGCGCAAGGCATAAACTAGTTTGACATTTCTAACTTAGTGCATAACTATAGCCGTCCTTTTCTCGCACTGCCTCTTAGTAAAAGATAGCAATAGTCTATATTAAGTTTAGTTTGTGCACAACAGAATCGACACCAGTTTCTCATAAAATACAACACTTGGGAATCTGAATTTTTGGTCACTATAACTTGGGAAGAAATCACAGAGTTTTTAATAGGGAAATCTTGAAATGATAATTTAACACCGTGACTACCGCCACCCCACCAATGGCATGGTATATCTCGTAAACTACTGAAGAATGCATTTTGAATTTTGGGCACCAATTTGGCCATTTGTTCTAAGATACCACTAGCGGAGAATCTTCACAACACCGCGATTCAGGATCGTGACGTAATTGTACAGCGCCATCTAGTTTGGTTTTTGGAACTTAAACATACCTTGCCAGATACAACATTACAAGGCAGACAAAAAAGAACTTGAATACAAACTATACAAAATTGTTTACAAAACAAATACAAATATTTTTCTGATGCGCAATTCCGTTTTAAACAACTATTTTATTAAGGGTGAAAGAGGCTTGAAGGTACATTTGAGGAGAAAACATAAGCCCCTCAATGTACCTTCTTCATGCCCCACAATTCCTTCTCCCCTTACACCTGATCCACCCATTCAACCCTTTTGGAAATATCTTTCAAAATTAAAAGCTTCAACTCCTGTTTTAAAGAGAGTTCCTCGAGGCGCGCGACCTTCTGTAGCATCAAGCTTAGCGCGTTGTGTCCGCCTCGCCGCCCGAGAGAACTCTCAAAGTGCTTGGGAGCAATTACTCACCTTCCCTTTTAGAATTCTACATGTGCAAAAAGATTTGGCAAATAAAAAAACCTTAACAACTCAAAGACAACTGTAACATTTCGGCCCAAAGTTTTGACCCAAAATTTACAGCACATCTTCCCCAAAGAGGTTTACTGCATCATGTAGAATCTAAATTAGGCGAGGGTGATATCAGTGGTGCAGCTAGGATCATCTTTAGTAGCGATGTGGTTGCGCCGTACTCTCCAGAGACCCTCACAGCTCTGGAGAGCAAACATCCCGCCCCGGCTGATGACCTCACCTTCCCTGACCCCCCCATTCCGGAAACTAATACACTCCAAATTACAGCTCAACAAGTATGTGCGGCCGTCTGTTCCTTCCGGAGTGGCTTGACTCCTCAACATTTGAAGGACCTCATTTGTTCAGGCGCCGGGGAAGCTGGTGAGTCACTTTTGAAGGAGCTGACGGCCCTCATCAATCTCATGCTCTCCGGCAGTGTGAACGATGCCGTCATCGATATTCTTTACGGGGCCCATCTTTGTGCCCTACGTAAGAAGGATGGCGGCATTCGTCCCATTGCCGTAGGGTCAACTTACCGCCGTATCGCGGCCAAAATTTGCTGCGCCTTTTACAGAGAAACACTGGCCAGCAAATTCCAGCCCCTACAGCTTGGATTCGGGTCCAAAGGGGGCTGTGAGGCCGCGGTACACGCTCTGACCACTTACCTGCATAGTAATAAGGGTGAGGTCATCCTTAAGGTTGACATTAAAAATGCCTTTAATTCCGTAAACAGGGACACCTTGTTGACAGAGGTTCAAAAAGAAATACCCAAAATTTACAGTTTTCTCTTCCCAATGCTACAGGAACCCCTCAAAATTACTCTATAAGGACAATCTTTTGGAATCAGCCGTTGGATGCCAACAGGGTGACCCTCTTGGGCCAGTCATTTTTAGTCTAGCAATTAATCCAATTATTCGACAGCTAAATTCTAAATTCAACGTATGGTACCTAGATGATGGAACCCTGGGAGGTGATGTGGACACAGTGTTAAAAGATTTAACTTTCATAAAAGAAAAATTTAGTTCCATTGGCCTAGACCTTAACCTTTCGAAGTGCGAAATTTACCTTCCAGAAACCACTGACAGACAGACTACCATTTCTAAATTTAACTCTTTGGCACCAAATATCAAAATTACCGAAAAAAATTCTCTTCACCTTCTTGGGTCACCAATATTTGACGAATCTTTTCCGTCTTTCATTGAAGAAAAAATCCAAAATTTTAATGATGTTTCGGAGAGACTTTTCAAAATTAACATTCATTCAGCCTTCACTCTCATTCGATACTGTTGTTTTGGACCAAAATTCACGTATAGCCTTCGCTCTTCTCATCTTTGGAAGCATCCACAGCTTTTAGAAAAAGTCGACCAAATTATTAGGAACACACTTACTTCAGTACTAAATGTGGCTATCTGTCTGATGCGATGAACGCTTGGAAAATGGCTTGTCCCAATACGGATTTACCCGACAACCTGTCCTCCCAGAGTCAGTGGGACGTGCCCCTCTGCAGTATTGTACGGAATACCCTTTTACATACGTCAATCAATACTGTGGAGCGTGCCCGTCTGCTGGCTGTGGGGGAATGGGAGTCGGGCTTGTGGCTTCAGGCACTTCCGTCATTCACCATTGGTACTATGATGGATGACGCATCGTTCCGGGTCGAGTACGAGTCTACGCTTAGGCGCACCTTGTGTTGCTTCGCATCGTTGTCACTGCGGTGTAGCTGTCGACAGCCTCGGACACCATGGCCTGTCCTGCTACAGGAGCGCAGGTCGCATTGCACGGCACGCCAGCATCAACGACATTATTCGTCGGGCTCTTGCCAGCGCCGGCGTACCTGCGGTTTTAGAACCAAACGGCTTGGTGCGTGACGATGGCAAGAGACCGGACGGCATGACGTTGGTGCCTTGGAGCGTTGGCAGGCCTTTGGTGTGGGACGCAACTTGTGTCGACACCCTAGCTCCTTGCCACGTTGCAAGCACGGCGGGCTGTGCAGGTGCTGCTGCTGCAGCTGCTGAGATCCTCAAACGGCGCAAATACTGTAACCTTATTGGTAACTACAGCTTTGAGCCGTTTGGGGTCGAAACGCTCGGGTCATGGGGTCCGAGTGCGCGTCTCCTTTTTAAGGAAATCTCCCGCCGACTGATCGACACTTCGCGCGACCAGAGGGCTGGCTCTTTCTTTGGCCAAAGAATTAGCATTGCCATTCAACGTGGCAATGCTGCCAGTCTTCTGGGCACGTTTCCCGATGACAGCGATGCGGAGGAGTACTTTGACGCCTAAGTGTCCTTTTGACATTGTTGTATATATATTGTTAATAGTTTTACGTTTAGTTTTAATTTTGTAATTATATATAGTTTTAGATGTAGTATGTAAATATTGTACATATTAACTTAAATAAAGACAACAACATAGGTACATAATTTTAATTTCATTCCAAATTATTTTTCGTTCATCATTCTTAACTTAGAATTAGTTAGTAATTTTGCCGGGTTAGAGGCAAAACCAACTATCCAACCAATGATATTTACTAAAATATCATTGCAACTACCTCGTTTTTTTTTGCGTTTTTTCATTTTATTACCATTGGATAGAGAATGAACACCGATTCGAATGGTATAAACTGCAAAAAATCGAGATAGTTGGTTTTGATATACATATGAATACTAACGGCAGTTATATTTTAAAATGGGTAAAATAAGCTTACTGGGTGCCTACATTTTCTCCACAGGACCTAGATTTCAAGTTAACCTAATATTTTGTAATGTCATAATGTGATCGCAATAAGTAGGTACCAGTCTGTACATTCACTACATTTACCAAAAGAAATAGTCTATGAGTGTATGAGTCGTTAGAAATTAACCGTATTGGTCGGTTGGTTATAACTTTGGGTGCATTCCGTTTTATTAAAGTATCACTCACAGCGCTCACATCCATATTTTGCGTTCCGATTTATATTTCATAATTATGACAGCTAAGAGCTGTCATCAGGTCATTTGACAGCGCTCACGGTGATATTTATTTGGGGCACGGTCGGTGTAATCGCAAGATGGCGCATGTCATGACGTCATCTATGACGATTCAAGGGACATCGAAATCGCGCTTGTGATCGCGCTCACAGTAACTCGGAACGGGTTTATGAACGCTCATATCGTTTACACCAGTCTCGGAACGCGGCCTTTATAATACTTTCTAGATACACACGGCAGCGCATCCGATGGTGAAAGCGTCAGGTAGCCCGCGAAATACAAATTTTCTTACGATTCGAATTATAATCATCAAAATTATCAATACAACCATCCAAGTTAATAAAGGTCTAGGAACGATTTTGACCTTGAAAAAGCAGTTCCTGCACCTTTATAAACTTGAACGGTTGTGTTGATGATTTTAATGCTCATAATTCTGCAACTACAAAATATATGTCTACAATCGCGAACAATATTTTCAAAAATTTAAAACATAGCACTGGCTTGCAAATTGCAAAAAACGTTGGAAAATTAGAATTTCGCGGGCTACCTTGGAGCATCAACCTTAGCAAAGATTCTAGAAAAGAAAAACTACTTATTCTGTAAATCTGCACAAATGCATGCTGCCCATTTTTTTTTAATTATCGCATTTTTCTAATAACGTTCCAAATGTTCCAATAGGATTCCTTACCATGCTGAGCAATATAAAAGACACTGTCATATCTATGTGTCCTTGTCGCAGGTCAGCCTCATAAACCGGGTGTAAACCACCTCATCACGAAGCCGTCAACCAAGCATTCTGTATTATCGAAATAAGTAACTTTACGCAAAAATTATTGCTGGGAAACATCTTTTTTTGGGATGAAAAATCATTGTGTGGTCAAAATTATAATGTAACGCACTTTAAACATTGTGCTGATGGATGGATTAAATAGTACAGGGGTCATTGAGGTGTTTACAGTAAAAGTCTTACGGTAAAAACTTGTATTTAAAAAAAACTTGTCAAAAAGTTGGAACTTTGAACCCCAATAACTCCGTAATTAAAAGGTTCCCAGGTATGGTTTAGCTTCAAAACAAAAAAAATATCTCAATGACGGGAAGAACAAATGCCTTTCGGCTTTGTTAAGAGGTGTTTTACACCCTCTATAAAATAAAGTAACAACGGGGTTTTATTTTATTTTATAATTTAGGGACAAAAAACAGTTTCACGTTACAATTTGTAAATTGGAGCTAACAAAATGAGGGATTTTCTTTTTCAACTCTTCCCTAGTCGTTTGATAGATGGCGCTGATCTCGGAACGTTACTGCAAGGAACTGACGTCACATAATTTCACTTGGACCTAATGGTTATATTCGAAAGCCTATGCAAACGAAAGTGTCAGTCAACAAGCGTATGTGACGTGTGTTTTTTCAAGCGTTTTGGCTTTGGCACCTAGTAACGTAGTCAGATCAACGCCATCTATCGAGTTCATGGAAACTATTTTTTTTATTCTCAAAAAGATAACCTCTCATTCATAACTTCTAATAACTGACTGTCTGTATATACTTATTCTACTCTATGCTGTCTGTCATTGACTTCTGACCGTAGGCTATAATGAAACATTGAGGTTAGGCTTTGATTAGAGGTTAGGTTTATAAGGCAGTGTAATGAAATGACAGCCTCCTTTAAAGTATATATTATGTTCTGTGACAGCTGACAGATAGGTGACAGGAGACACTTTGACTGTCTGACAGAAGTCAGTCAGATGTCAACTTGTCAACACAACACCCCCAGTTTTCTCTTTACGTCGTCAAGGTCGTACGTGGGCTGTTTGTCTCGTTCTTTTACTATTATTCTAATAATAACGCCACTTATTACTTAGCGCGAGCATTAAATAAATAAATTATCACTCGAAATTATTGCGACTGATTCTAATAACCTATCTTATAACAGGTAAGCATTTATAAATCGTTTGCTTTGCCAACTGTGGATTTTTGTGTTGAACATGAATTTGTTGATAGATACAAAATACTAACGTAACAGCTTCTACCGCTTACTGATTAATTCTTTGTTGTAGCTATGAAGTTTCTGACAAGTTTGGGCGATGTTCCCGAACTCAAGAAGGAGAACGTCCACATCAGGGATGAGACCGAATTGTTAAAAAAATTAAACAAAATGATAAAAGATGGACATGCTAAGTTACAGATCGTAACAGATTTCGATCACACTCTGACGAGGCACACTCTAGATGATGGAAACACTGTGCTCACAAGTTTTGGTAAGTTATTACATTTTTATCTCAACTTGTTATTAGAATCTGAATGAGATTTTACGACTGGTATAGAGACAAATCCAAAAACTTGGTTTTTTATCGTTTCGTATCAACTGTGACTGATAAAAAATAAGAATCATTTATTGGTAAACAGTAATAATTACAAAATCTTAAAAGTTAGGTAGTTGCGCTATGTTTTGCCAATTGACATACAAATACATGATCATATATCACACATCTGTTGATGAATTATAGATATAAGCACAAGTTGATCTACTAGGGATGTTGGTAACACATGCAAGTGTTCAATTGTAGGTATGTTCCGTGAGTGCCCCTCTATACCACAGCACTACAAGGATGAAGACAACCGGCTCTCGGGCATCTACAAGCCTATTGAGTGTGATCCTGTCATGAGCATAGAGGAGAAAACCAAACACATGATTGATTGGTATGTGGCTGCTCATGCGTTGCTCAAGTTAGTACCCCTTTTATTTCTTTTTTTATCATAACCCTTTTCCAATTTTTTTTCCCAAATTGACTATTGTAAGGTCAGTTGCTAGTAAAATTGCCAAAGGTTTGTCTTCCATTTATTTGATAGAAAGAATATTATTAATAATATCCTATAATAAGACAAGAAGGCTTGATATTATTTTCTTATGGAGGTTGTGGGTTCTGATAAAGCTACATAGTTGCTGAGGGCAACAAGGGTAAAAAGATAACAAATGATTCTACAATGTTAATAATGTATTCAAGTAATATGATAATGACTGATGTTAATTGATAAAGTCTTGGGGATTTACAAAAAAATGTAAGTGTAAACAATATTTGGTTACTATAGCGACAATCGACGACCCGAATGGTATAGTGGTAGTGAGGCCGCCTTACGTTCTTAGGGTCCTGGGTTCGAATCCCGGTAGGAGCAAATGTTTGTGTGATGACTGATGAGCATGGACATTTGTTTCCGAGTCATGGATGTTTATATGTATAATAAGTAGGTATGTATTTACAAACAAAAAAGTATATATGTAGTATATCAACTATCTAGTGTCCAGGACACAAGCTTTGCTTAGTGTGGCACTAGATGGCGCTGTGTGTTAATGTCCAGCGATATTTATTTATTTTAATCGCTGTGACTAATATTTACTTAAATCTAGTCTCATCATTCTTTTACCCACTTAATTTGGGGTCAGCACAGCATGTCTTCTAACACAGTTCTCTATTATTCTTCAACTCAGAGGTCCTTTCTAGCCATATCCTTTGTCCCACAGTTTATTTATTTATCACGAAACACTACGAACATTACAGGGCAATCCTAATGCCTTAGCGTGGTCCTTAATTAAACTATCTTATTGATAACTATTTTAAATAACATAACACATACAACATTGCAACATTTATGCATCCTCACAGTCTAACCAAATCTAGTTTAGATTAGTGACGCAAAAAAGAATACTCAAGAACTTCCTTCTTGACCTAACTACCTAATTGATATGCTATCAGATTATCCAATATTCTATTTATCTTTTATTTTAGAATTTTCTTTTCTTGTATTTTTCCAGAGGTGTGAAGTTCCCCAGACATGAGTTAATGGATAGAGCTCACAGGATGGTGGAGTGTTTCAGGTAAAATAAATATTTGAATGAATATTAGTTTTTATGACCTCAACAAATGTCGCTGTTGTTATTCATTGAATTTAGTCTTGACAATATGCAGTGTTAAAACAATTGAACAAGATAAAACACATTTTAAATAATAAGTTCTAGAATGAACTTAGTCTTCAGTCAAGCTTAGCTCATTCAAACTTCATCTGAAAATGAACCTTATTTGCATAATGTTAATATGCATATTCATAGGTGCAATTGAACAAGTATAATAATATCATACTAATAAGCCTTAGAAACTTACTTTAGTTACCTTACTACAATACAATACATCACCCAGTGTACAAATAAAAATAAAACATACAAAGGTGGACTTTATGCTTTATTAATCTGCTATATTTGGTGCATCAGATAATCTAATAATTTAGTTAGCAGTAACATATGAACACACTATGATAATATTTCACAGGAGTGGTGTGGGAGACATGATAAAATGGAGCAAGACTCAGCAGGTGCCAATCCTAGTTTTCTCAGCAGGTCTGGGGGAGTCGGTGCTGGCTGCTATGAAAGCGGCTAACTTCTTGCTGCCTCATGTCAAGGTAAAGTCGTTAATTCATTAACTTAATGACTGGACTATTCATTGATTAAGGGTCGTAGCACACGTATCAAATCGGAAAGGGATCATCACAGTATCAACTCGAGCCGTTCAGTATTATTTGTGTGAAACTCCCTACTGCAACGCACACTAATCGGAATCGTAACGTAATCGCCTCGCCTCGGGATAAGCTCACGAACCGCGGTGCGGTGCGTGGTCGACTTGCAATTCACGCGCTTACGGTTCTCTGTACCCAAGCTTACGTCTCTTCGTCCACGTGCCTCCCGCGGTCTGCGTTGCCGAACGTGCTTTCATTGGCTGTCATTCATAAGGCAGCTTCCAGTCGTGTTGCGCGCGTGTTTGATGGAATTGTTAGGTTCGATCGATAAAAAATAACGATGAATAAGAAAGACTCATACTCATAGAAGTAGTAAGGAAATATCCAAATTTATATGATTTGAAGTAGTGCCGCCTAGCCGTCAACAAGCGGTTGGCGAGCCGTAAGCGCGGCGTCGCCTAGCTGTAGCCGAGTCGACGTGCCGGAGCTTCTGATCCGCTTACGTTACGTGGACGCCTGTTTGACGCCAAGGGGAAAGGCGAGGCGGTGACGATCCCTTTCCGAGTTGATAAGTGTGCTACGACCCTTAAAAAGCGAATAATCAGGTTTATAGGTCTAAAATAAATTAAAAAGTCTACAATATGTTGTCTTGAAATTACTAATGAATGGTGCAACTACCCAATTCAAACTTGGACCATTGTCAATTTGTCTTGAATGGAGAAATTAATGATAAAACACACACAATTAATGACAAAACTAATGATAAAAAACTGAAACTGTGATAGCTGTTTAAATTGTTAAGCTTCAGCTCTCATTAACACCGAATTTAAACTTTTAGGTGGTATCAAATTTCTTAGCCATGGACGAAAACGACTTCATAGTCGGCATCAAAGGCGAGGTCATTCACACTTACAACAAGAACGAGACAGCGATCAAACACACGGAGTACTACGACATGGTGCAGCAGCGCTCCAACGTGATACTGATGGGAGACAACATCGGCGACGCGGGCATGGCCGAGGGCATGGAGCATTGCGACGTTGTCGTCAAAGTAGGCTTCCTAGGAAACAACGCAGAAGGTAACCTGAAAAACTACCTCAACAAATTCGACATAGTACTCGTGAACGAGCCTTCGGTCGACGTCGTCAACGCCATACTGCAATTTATCCTGTGATTTTATTTTATAATATGATCGTAGCTAAAGAAACTCACACCCGGCTTCTGGAAGAACTGTCTGTCAGTTACTTAATTTTGTTGATTAATTGTTCAGAAATTGGGTGTGAATAATAATTTATTGTTAGTGACAACTTTTTGTTAGGAAATTGTTTGTGCAATAGACTTTATTTGTTATGTAGATCAGCCAGACCCATGCTGCTTAGAGGTTAGAGTATTTTATATGTAAAAACATGGTCAAATTGTACATGTGTGTGTTGCCTTTATATTTCTTTTAAGTTATCACTATGTGCATTACATGCTTCGTTTTGTGAAGCAGCATTTTTGAATCAATTTTTTGATCAACATAATATTAATATCTTGATTATTCGAGCCATTTTTCTTTTTATAAATATATTCAGTGAGTAAAATTGTGCTTATTTTGTGCAAGCTGACGAATGAAACAGCAACGAACTTAGGGGTCTGTGTCTGGCCAAATTGCGAAAAATTATCAAAATATTTTTGATAATTACTCTCAGAAGTTTTTAATTAAGCAGCTTCATTGTTAACCGTGAATTGCGGCTTGTGTGTATCTTATCAAAGGTCATAGACCTCTCTTGTACATACAGGAACGCTTAAAGCTGCCCCACTTGTAAAAACACGCTAACAACTGTCTCAACAAGCTGACCAAAATGTTGCTCATAATGTGGAGATTGTTTCTCAGCAAACCGCCAAACTCCAGTGCGGCAAAGAACTTTTGGCGGTAAAATGACCGTGTCAGGAGGGCGCGATTACTAAACATATGGCGGCGTTCGTTCCGACTATGGCTACGCGCCAAAAGAAAGTTGTATTCATGAACATGTTACTAGTGGGGTTTTTAGCATAATCAAAGCTAGATGAGTCAAACTCTTTCCTCAGCATTTTCTATTCTACTTAGTAGATTTACTTATTGTATATTTATAAGTATTTCATAGGTATCTTCTTGAGGAATGGAAACTGAATAATAGTTGGTGAGAACCAACGTCATAGTTGTTTTTGTTGTTTACAAAAAAATTACCAGTTTCTGTGAATTTTGAAGTTTTGTTATTGTTGATTCTGTAATAACTTCATTTCATTTTGCTCTCAACATATTTATATTATATTATCTGTCTTACATTTCCACTTATCGTTGTGTTATTTTGTTATGCTGTTCCCTAAGGCAAATTATATATTTATGTTACGAATGTTTTCCAAGAGTTAGAAAGAGACGAGATTTTTGTGTTTGAAAGTACAACACTTACAATTCTATGTGCAATTGCAATTTCTATTTATTTTAAACTTTGTATATTCCACAGTGATATTCCACAGTCAATCCGTCGTTTTAGCGGACGTGACAATTGGGAAAACAAAAACTATTCGTGATATTCGTGTATTTGTGTAACTTTTGTATGTAGAACTTCACGTAAACATGAAATTGACACGTTTTTAAATGTTTTTTACACTCGCTTATTAAAACTGTTGTAGCAATGTTAACTGCACAAACCACTATTACTATTATGATAACTTTGTGACAAAATCAAAAGACATGATTGTATGACGAGGAAGAAAAATAAAACAATATTTGTAATGAAATTAAATAATTTGTTATTATTATAAAACAACACATCTATATGATGTATTTTCTAGTCATTGCCGTGCTTACATTTTGATATAGCGACTATAAAAGAGATTTTTGTTTTAATAATATCACAAAAACTAAATGCACAATATTAGTATTAGTATAAGAATCAACATGATTTATAATATAATGGAATAAGCAACATATTATATGCATAAAGTACTACGTAACTAAGGTTTATAATCGCTATTTAAATTTTTATTTAAAATTCGAATGTAGGATGATTGTAGTAAAAATTGAAGATAATAAAAGCGCATAATTAGTTTCGTAGTACTGTACATTGATAAAATGTATTTAAATACATTCATGGAAGATTTATTTTTATAATACTAAAAAGTTTTTAACAAAATTTATATTTCGTTGATAAGACTAGTAAATTTAAACTATACTGGCTTGTTTCACCTCCTCCGAGTTCTAGTTATCTGGTAGTTAATTATATAGGTGGTGTCTACCCGGAAAATGTTAAACAGGCCTTTATAAATAATATCTCCAATAAACAACACAATAATAAGTACTGATAATTTAAAAACTGGCAATATAAACGCACTGCTTAAATTCGCATCACTCTAGAACCGAGAAAGTAGTAAGGAAACATTCAAGCACTAACATACAATACAGAAATTGTACTAAACCTTGTAAACAACGTGGCAAGAATGAAAATCAGAAATGAACTATTCAAAGTTGGTCAGCATGATAACAAAATGACTGGAAAATACATGTGTTCATCACAATACCCTATTATATAGTTAAATTTAACTGAACAAACTAAAAGCTCTAAAATAAACAACAGTCTTAGAACATACAAGTTATTTACACAAAGATTTGTTTCATATAAAAATATCCTACTGTACACGTAACAATCATCTCATTCATATAGAAATATATTTGTTTCTATGTACAAAACTAGAAACGATAGTAAAAATAGTTAAATCTTTAGGAATCATCTACACGACGTCGGTTCGTGGCGAGGAATGCACTCGGCGAAAACGCTCAAGGCACTTGTAGTATTAACTAAATTGAATTGACGTTTGCGCGGGAATAATGGGGAATATGTAGGTTTATTAAATGTCGTTTTAACCCTTTATACCTCAATTCAACGTATTGATTATGAATACATTTTAAAATATGACTAAATGTTTGCTTAAACGTAAAATAAGTGACGAATCAGACATTATGCTTGTAGGATGTCTGATAGTCCAAGACTCGAAGATCCAATCAGAAGTTAGGATCAAGAAGTTGTTGATCCATGTCGTGGATCGATACTCTTTGTTAAGTTAAAGCTCCGGCCGCTCGCCAGTGTTAGGACTAGTCACAATGTCATAAGGGACATTAGATCGTGAACGCGCTACTCCGCCGTGTGTATTCCCCGCTACGATTAATGTTTGCCCCAATAACGGGTGCAGTCTCAGGCAAGGCAGCGTTTCTCTATAAATAAATATAAATATTCTGAGAAGGAAGTCAACCGTTATCACACACTAGTAACCTACTAAAATACAAGATTTCATCAACAATCACAATCGTGTCGTACTTTGCCACAAAACACGGTACTACATACCAGGTATTATGAACAACAGACATACAAACAATAACGTCTATTTACTAAACGCCAAGCTCGCGGTCATAAAAAGAGAGAGCGAGACGGAAACTGGACTACTCGTACGTTTTATGACCGCGACTTACATGAACGTTGGTGTTTAGTACAGTTCAACATTGACTAAGAACTAACGCGAGCCACTTGACACTTTCCCTGTTAGTCAGCGTGTTAACTACAATAAATACTTGCTGCGTTCATCGAATAGTCGTAAGGTTTGCATTTGTGTGAATTAATTTTCACAGAGGGCTGAGCATCAATTTGAGAAAATGAATTACACGGTTCCGACTAGAGATATTATTGTCAATGTCATTTTTTGTGACCAAATTCTGGATGGCCACTTACACAGATGCAAAACCTTAATAACATGGGTGACGGCTGTACTATCTTCTGGTCAAAACCTTTCTGCACGAAATGTAATCAAATGTGGAAAAGAGACAGCGCATTGTGTGCTCTCTTCGACTATTGGATCCTCATAGTTAGACGTAGTAAACCATAGATCGATCTAATTAATATTATTGTACAGCGCACTTAAAAACGTTTATGGTATGTGCGGTCACATACCGTGGGAAAGAGACAACATGAGACTTTCTCATACTAAATATTCACCATCCCTCTGGCACAGTTAGGCCGCGTTCCGAATTAGGCTGTAAACGACTTGAGCGTCCATAAACCCGTTCCGAAATACTGTGAGCGCGATATCGATGTCCCTTGAATCATCATTGATGACGTCTTGACATGCGCCATCTTGCGATTACACCGACCATGCCCCAAATAAATATCACCGTGAGCACTGTCAAATGACCTGATGACAGCTCTTAGCTGTCATAATCGTGAAATCTAAATCTGAACGCAAAATATTAATGTGAGCGCTGTGAGCGATTATTTTCTAATACGGAACGCAGCCTTAGTGACCGCGACTGCCACGTGTCTCGTTGTTTGCCAGCAGGCACAAGATTTTAGTCAGAATACAACATCCAAACATTTAATTGATTAAATATCAAGATTCCGATTGAACACATTTTGTTGAAAATGGTAAGCAGCATAACATATTGCTGTCTTAATAGTAAAACGAAGCGATTATAGTCGTTGTGAGTCACGAGCGCGCGTCTTATGACTATTGACATAACGTTTAGATTTCAATCACTGACATGATATAGGTTCACATTCAAGTATAGTTAGATGTTTACGTTTATTCGCGATGTTATTTGTCATAGATTTGAAATACGCTGGAACTTGTTAAAGGCTATACGATACGGAATTACTTCAAGGCTTGAATCATGAGATAAATAATGTACCAATAGCGTCTATAAACCCATGACCCAAAACATCGACATGCAAAATACTGATTTAAATTATTAAATGAAATACCTGGTGGTGCTGAGTGACTGTAAACCTCAGAACTATGTTAATGATCAGCCGTTAACCACCCAGTATCCACAGTGGGACACAGGGCTCCTCTATGTTGGAGGGAGTGGCCCACTACGGGTTGGTAGATGTCACATGTCTTTGAATTTTCGGTTCCGGCGGTTTCCTCACGATGTTTTCCTTCACCGTTTTGATAGTAAATGAATTAATTTAAACAAAGTGCGTTTTCTCAGCAGCGGGACAGTACAGGCTTAACTATAATAATAAAATAATAATCATGGGCCTATCTAAAAGAAAAATACTTAAAAAAAAATCTTTTAAGAATGTATTAATTTCAGTCGTCCTTCTAGACGAAGGGTCGTCGAAAGAGTCTTTGCGAGTTTCCTTGCTTGTTTGGTCAGAGTAGGTCGTAGACGCTCTTAAAATCTGTGGTTTGATAGTCAGTCAGCAGCACCAAGTGTATCGTCACTAACGTTGACAGATCTATGAGAATACCGCGAGATGCGGCGCGTAAGTACTATGTACTATAAATACTACACGAATAATGTTATACATATAATTATGGTAACTAACAACATCGGAAGTAATTTCGATGATATGGTAGGTTATACGTTATCGTTTTGAACACTTGCGATGAAATATTTACAAAGAAACAAGAATAGTGTATTTAGAATTCAGATTCAAGTTGTGTAGTACAATATAATTATTTTCTTGACTCACTGAAAACTATTTTTGCACTATGTGATAAACGACAGAAATTCACTCGATTTGCAAAAATGTGAGCCAAGATAAATGCTAGCTAAGTCTCGCCGAGCACACGTGGCTGCGACGTTTCTGATGCGTCCCTCGGACGTGCCTCATGTGTCCCTCGGACGTGTCGGCCGCGTCTCTCGGACGTGCCTCATGTGTCCCTCGGACGTGTCGGCCGCGTCTCTCGGACGCGCCGGCCGCGTCTCTCGGACGCGTTGGTCCCGCTTTGCAGTATAAAAGCACAATATAGTCTATATGTATTACAATAGGTCTATCGACAGATCACAGCCTAGTTCAGTGTAACGAGTGGAAGAGTCGCGCAGAGCTCAGGTGATGACGGCCACTTCCGGCGTTGGCTTCTGCAGACCGTCCTCGTCCCGCGCCCTGAGGAGTTACATACATCGTTAGTCGGAGATCTAGTTAAAAGTAAATGGATTAAGTACATGAGTGGTGAGGGGGGGGGGGGGGGGTCAAGATTGATAACTCACGATCTCGCGCTTTAGGGTTAGAGTTGAGATCTCGTCTCTGCGTATGACTAAAAGATTTTTTCAATACACTTCCTCGAAAATAGGTTCTTATCGTACTAATTAATTAGGTTCAACATGCAATTATTTCATATGCGTGCATTTTGTTTCAATTATCACAACGTGTTATTATTTTATAAAATTAAATTCCAGAGATAATAGTCGGCTATGATGGTTTTTTTTTTCAATCTCGGCAAAGTGATATGTCTTTACGGCGTAAATATCTTTTGTACGAGTATAATTACATTATGTTTTAAAATAGTAGATTGTTATACGAGGGTCGAAAAGAATCAATTCCCATACGAGGTATTTACACTATAGTCCAAGTAGGAATTGATGTCTTTCACCCGTGGACGAAGTATTATAATATCTGTGCCCGTGGTAAGCACTCTACTTTTCATTTCGAATATAAGGAAAGTAAAAAATAGTAGTTTTATTTTCTCATGTGCTCGCCACTTCATAAAGTCCATTGTACGTATTTTTTAATTTCTGGCAAAAGATTTTCGATAACTGTATTTGCCTCGTCTTTAGCAGAATCAGCATTTCAGAATCACTTGAACTATTTTGTAATAAGATATTGGAAAAAAACAAGATTTCGATACAGCTTACAGAGTTAGTATCCCGCCAAATTATATCCTATTCAAAATTTTAACTTGGAACACACCGCGTCACTGCCGGGTGCGGACCCGATTACTTCTTTTTTTTTTAAATGCACTGACTGTTTATACACTCACAAGACTGCAGCATTTTTTTCTTAACTATGTTAGATTATATGCAGCCGATTGCCTAACTAAATGCAGTTCTATTTTTAACATTTATTCCCGCCTTAGAGAGGGAAGCAATTACTATGAGTCTTTCCCACCCAAACGGACTAAACAAACACTTCTTTCCGATTATGAGAAATGAATACAAAATATCATGTATTTGAAAACGTTGTTTGATACAGGTGAGTATTTGTTACAGCAATTCTCAGTTCCATAACAACCTCGCCTACAGCTCGGGTGTGAATTCCGCCTCGAATGCAATAATAAAGTTTCCCCACTACGTTTCCTGTTGTATACGTACCGGTAGAGAGTGGCGTGTGGCGGCGCAGAGCGGTAGTGCGCGGCGTAGGAGCGCGCGCGCCGACGGGACGCCACCGCGCGCCCCAGCGTGCCCGGGTGCACCGTGTTGTTGTATACGTACCGGTAGAGAGTGGCGTGTGGCGGCGCAGAGCGGTAGTGCGCGGCGTAGGAGCGCGCGCGCCGGCGGGACGCCACCGCGCGCCCCAGCGTGCCCGGGTGCACCGTGTTGTTGTATACGTACCGGTAGAGAGTGGCGTGTGGCGGCGCAGAGCGGTAGTGCGCGGCGTAGGAGCGCGCGCGCCGGCGGGACGCCACCGCGCGCCCCAGCGTGCCCGGGTGCACCGTGTTGTTGTATACGTACCGGTAGAGAGTGGCGTGTGGCGGCGCAGAGCGGTAGTGCGCGGCGTAGGAGCGCGCGCGCCGGCGGGACGCCACCGCGCGCCCCAGCGTGCCCGGGTGCACCGTGTTGTTGTATACGTACCGGTAGAGAGTGGCGTGTGGCGGCGCAGAGCGGTAGTGCGCGGCGTAGGAGCGCGCGCGCCGGCGGGACGCCACCGCGCGCCCCAGCGTGCCCGGGTGCACCGTGTTGTTGTATACGTACCGGTAGAGAGTGGCGTGTGGCGGCGCAGAGCGGTAGTGCGCGGCGTAGGAGCGCGCGCGCCGGCGGGACGCCACCGCGCGCCCCAGCGTGCCCGGGTGCACCGTGTTGTTGTATACGTACCGGTAGAGAGTGGCGTGTGGCGGCGCAGAGCGGTAGTGCGCGGCGTAGGAGCGCGCGCGCCGGCGGGACGCCACCGCGCGCCCCAGCGTGCCCGGGTGCACCGTGTTGTTGTATACGTACCGGTAGAGAGTGGCGTGTGGCGGCGCAGAGCGGTAGTGCGCGGCGTAGGAGCGCGCGCGCCGGCGGGACGCCACCGCGCGCCCCAGCGTGCCCGGGTGCACCGTGTTGTTGTATACGTACCGGTAGAGAGTGGCGTGTGGCGGCGCAGAGCGGTAGTGCGCGGCGTAGGAGCGCGCGCGCCGGCGGGACGCCACCGCGCGCCCCAGCGTGCCCGGGTGCACCGTGTTGTTGTATACGTACCGGTAGAGAGTGGCGTGTGGCGGCGCAGAGCGGTAGTGCGCGGCGTAGGAGCGCGCGCGCCGGCGGGACGCCACCGCGCGCCCCAGCGTGCCCGGGTGCACCGTGTTGTTGTATACGTACCGGTAGAGAGTGGCGTGTGGCGGCGCAGAGCGGTAGTGCGCGGCGTAGGAGCGCGCGCGCCGGCGGGACGCCACCGCGCGCCCCAGCGTGCCCGGGTGCACCGTGTTGTTGTATACGTACCGGTAGAGAGTGGCGTGTGGCGGCGCAGAGCGGTAGTGCGCGGCGTAGGAGCGCGCGCGCCGGCGGGACGCCACCGCGCGCCCCAGCGTGCCCGGGTGCACCGTGTTGTTGTATACGTACCGGTAGAGAGTGGCGTGTGGCGGCGCAGAGCGGTAGTGCGCGGCGTAGGAGCGCGCGCGCCGGCGGGACGCCACCGCGCGCCCCAGCGTGCCCGGGTGCACCGTGTTGTTGTATACGTACCGGTAGAGAGTGGCGTGTGGCGGCGCAGAGCGGTAGTGCGCGGCGTAGGAGCGCGCGCGCCGGCGGGACGCCACCGCGCGCCCCAGCGTGCCCGGGTGCACCGTGTTGTTGTATACGTACCGGTAGAGAGTGGCGTGTGGCGGCGCAGAGCGGTAGTGCGCGGCGTAGGAGCGCGCGCGCCGGCGGGACGCCACCGCGCGCCCCAGCGTGCCCGGGTGCACCGTGTTGTTGTATACGTACCGGTAGAGAGTGGCGTGTGGCGGCGCAGAGCGGTAGTGCGCGGCGTAGGAGCGCGCGCGCCGGCGGGACGCCACCGCGCGCCCCAGCGTGCCCGGGTGCACCGTGTTGTTGTATACGTACCGGTAGAGAGTGGCGTGTGGCGGCGCAGAGCGGTAGTGCGCGGCGTAGGAGCGCGCGCGCCGGCGGGACGCCACCGCGCGCCCCAGCGTGCCCGGGTGCACCGTGTTGTTGTATACGTACCGGTAGAGAGTGGCGTGTGGCGGCGCAGAGCGGTAGTGCGCGGCGTAGGAGCGCGCGCGCCGGCGGGACGCCACCGCGCGCCCCAGCGTGCCCGGGTGCACCGTGTTGTTGTATACGTACCGGTAGAGAGTGGCGTGTGGCGGCGCAGAGCGGTAGTGCGCGGCGTAGGAGCGCGCGCGCCGGCGGGACGCCACCGCGCGCCCCAGCGTGCCCGGGTGCACCGTGTTGTTGTATACGTACCGGTAGAGAGTGGCGTGTGGCGGCGCAGAGCGGTAGTGCGCGGCGTAGGAGCGCGCGCGCCGGCGGGACGCCACCGCGCGCCCCAGCGTGCCCGGGTGCACCGTGTTGTTGTATACGTACCGGTAGAGAGTGGCGTGTGGCGGCGCAGAGCGGTAGTGCGCGGCGTAGGAGCGCGCGCGCCGGCGGGACGCCACCGCGCGCCCCAGCGTGCCCGGGTGCACCGTGTTGTTGTATACGTACCGGTAGAGAGTGGCGTGTGGCGGCGCAGAGCGGTAGTGCGCGGCGTAGGAGCGCGCGCGCCGGCGGGACGCCACCGCGCGCCCCAGCGTGCCCGGGTGCACCGTGTTGTTGTATACGTACCGGTAGAGAGTGGCGTGTGGCGGCGCAGAGCGGTAGTGCGCGGCGTAGGAGCGCGCGCGCCGGCGGGACGCCACCGCGCGCCCCAGCGTGCCCGGGTGCACCGTGTTGTTGTATACGTACCGGTAGAGAGTGGCGTGTGGCGGCGCAGAGCGGTAGTGCGCGGCGTAGGAGCGCGCGCGCCGGCGGGACGCCACCGCGCGCCCCAGCGTGCCCGGGTGCACCGTGTTGTTGTATACGTACCGGTAGAGAGTGGCGTGTGGCGGCGCAGAGCGGTAGTGCGCGGCGTAGGAGCGCGCGCGCCGGCGGGACGCCACCGCGCGCCCCAGCGTGCCCGGGTGCACCGTGTTGTTGTATACGTACCGGTAGAGAGTGGCGTGTGGCGGCGCAGAGCGGTAGTGCGCGGCGTAGGAGCGCGCGCGCCGGCGGGACGCCACCGCGCGCCCCAGCGTGCCCGGGTGCACCGTGTTGTTGTATACGTACCGGTAGAGAGTGGCGTGTGGCGGCGCAGAGCGGTAGTGCGCGGCGTAGGAGCGCGCGCGCCGGCGGGACGCCACCGCGCGCCCCAGCGTGCCCGGGTGCACCGTGTTGTTGTATACGTACCGGTAGAGAGTGGCGTGTGGCGGCGCAGAGCGGTAGTGCGCGGCGTAGGAGCGCGCGCGCCGGCGGGACGCCACCGCGCGCCCCAGCGTGCCCGGGTGCACCGTGTTGTTGTATACGTACCGGTAGAGAGTGGCGTGTGGCGGCGCAGAGCGGTAGTGCGCGGCGTAGGAGCGCGCGCGCCGGCGGGACGCCACCGCGCGCCCCAGCGTGCCCGGGTGCACCGTGTTGCGGATGCCGTGGAACAGTACCCTGTAGCACACACGCACGTCAAGCAGCGTCCCCACTAGGCCCGCGCGGCTCATGAGTTTATTATAAGTCCACACTCACGAGGCTCGGCCTCACGGAGCCGCGCGGCTTTAGTGGGGGATGCTGTTTCAGATACGAACAGAATAAGAGTTACAGGTGCTACATCCGTCGGCGAGATCCGGCACGGTCGGTCGGTAATTGAATAAATATGTATTGAAAACAGCAATGAGATGAAGACGACTTTATGTTTCTGTGAAAATATCAGAATATCCTCCCAAATCGGTAGGAATATCGAGAATACATTCATATTTCTGGCAGCTAACAACCGTGCGAAGCCACTAAAAAAAAAGGGCATCTTCTGAACTTTACAGCCATTTTAACTGTCAAGCGGCATTGCAAGCTTTTGGTATTTTTAATCAACTCGAAGAGTAGGAAAACCGTCTTTAAACCAAGAAAAAGATGAAGACAAGCGTTAAACATTTTTTAGTGCGTTTTTTTTTAAATTAGATCCTGATCTGGTAAGTAATGATAATGAGTACACATAACTGCCCCGGACGAAGAACAAATTATGTCGCACCAAGGTCTGGGACATCAGAAAGCAGCTCTTCCTCATCCTCGTAGTTTGAGGAGGGCACAGCACCGCGACGCGATACCGTAAGTACCCCCGAGTTGAAACTTTAATGTCACAGGTGATGTACCTATATTTCTATTTTTTAAAGCCAATACCTATTCGATGTGATATAAAATTACAGACCCCGGGGGTAGTGTTAGGGGCAGCGCAGAAAAGATTTTTTTTGTGTGTACAAATCTGCGATGGACAAAAATTTTGCGATAAAGTTTGCGTGTTTGTCTACTTTTTTGTCCACTACAAGGATCTACTGATAAAAAGGATCCTACTGATCGCCTTATTTACAGTGGACAAAAGAAACCGCAGCCGAGATACAAGGATTTTGCTGATGATGTACACTACAATGACGCTTGACAGGGAAAATGGCGGTAAAGAGCAAAACGGCGCCAAAATAAGAAGGTATTCTCCATTTTACCATCGATTTGGGAGGATATTCTCGTATTTTCACAAAATCATAAATACTGCTTCTTCATCTGATTGCTGTGTTTAATTCGACATATAGCACCTGTTTTAATTGTAAGCATTCTATGAGATATATTATATAAAAAATAAAAATGTAAGGTACCGGCCAAGCCGTAGTTGGTGTCACAATCTGTATAGATTTTTTTTATTTTAATGCAAATATGACCATAATTATCAAACTACTAAGAGTTAAAAATCTTTATTCTATTTCTATATTATGTCACGTAAAATTGTCAAACACGTTAGATTGTAATCTCTCTACTCTCTAGCGAGATTGTAAACTCTCGAAATATTGTCAACTGAACATACTGCTTACAATATAACGCATTCTTTTTCGGTAGATTGTAATCTATCGAAGTGAAACCGTAATATTGTGAAATGCATACCACTGTTAAACCCACGATGGTTTGTGTGGTATGTGTACGTGCTATATAATATTTGTAAACAATGTATTTTGAATAATAAGTTAAAAAAAAAAAGTATCTCTGCCCCCATAATCGGGACATGGGGCACTCCCACGTTAGGTTAGTTAGGTTCCTTTAAACCCTGCAGACGGAAACAGGGGCCCCGCGTAGCGGGGCTCCGTCGACTACGCTTTTTAGGGGAATATAAAGTGTTTTGGGATTTTTTTTATATATTTTTTTATTAATCGGTATTTCTCAGGAATGGTACATTATCTTTTCATGATAGTGGTACCACGGGGCAAGGGGGACCCCCTCTTCCCTCCCCCTCCTGCACACCGCGCGAGTTGACTTCCATCGCATACATTTTACAATATTACGGTTTCACTTCGATAGATTACAATCTACCGAAAAATAATGCGTTATATTGTAAGCAGTGCACAATGAAATACTTATTACTTACATTTTCTTCATAAGCACGAACTCGTACACTCGTACATTAATTTACCCTATAACTTTTTACTGTAAGTACCTATAACCATTTATTTATATTATTATTATTATGTTTGAAACTGTTATCTGTTTGTCACTTACCCCCTCAAGGTTCATTGGAAGACCAGCGTCAGACAGCATCACATGTCTGGCATGAATGCTGAAATGGACCATTTTGGCGCAGCCGTGAGGCACACAGTACATACTATGTATTTTTGTTCTTTTTTGTATCTTTTTAATATTAATGTGTGTGTGCTTAATGTACTGAACGTCAAATAACATTTTTTCTTTCTTTCTTTCAGTATGTTCGTTTGACAATCTTTCGAGAGTTTACAATCTCTCTAGTTATATTACAAAGTAACGTGTTTGACAATTTTACGGTGACATATATATTTAAAATAATTGCTGTTCGTTTGTTTCGCTAAAACTCGAGAACGGCCGGACCGATTTGTCTAATTTTGATTTTAAAATAAGTGCATTGCAATGCATGTCGGGTACAGCTAGTATAAAATAAAGTCATATCAAAATTAGGCTAAGTACTACTGACCTAGGCGCCAAGGCGGCCACAGTAGAGACCAGCATGACGAGCCAGTAGACCGGCTCCCGCACGGCGTGCAGCATGACGTGGTACGTGGAGGGCAGACTCAGCAGCGTCGGCGCCAGCGCCTGGTACATCAGCGTCAGGATGAAGAACGACAGCAGCGAGCCCGACAGCGCCACCAGGTGGATCACCGTCTGGGGATAGGAGGAACTAATTACTTCTTCTGCTTTTTCATTGGGCTGGATTTTCAATCGTCAGATTACTTTTAACTGAAGAATAATTACGACCGATGTATATACCAGTATTTAGCAAAGGGCCGCAGTAAATGAGTTGCAGTGCAGCGCATTGCCATACGATGAAATGTGTTGCGGCTCGCCTGTAATATGTGATGGTACTTAGGATACTAAAGCGATGAAGAAGCATTTTTGCAATGCGGCGTAGCCCGCCCAAATATGCATCATTTCTATCCCTTAGGTAAAAGTTTATCTGAGGATTAAAAACCCCGTCAGCGTCGAAAAATCTGATTTGGAAATTAAATTTAGCGCACACATTCTTGCAAGTACTATTATAAAACTTTCACTCGTGTTAGTATTTTCTATAAAATCGTACAGACAACCGCATATCAGAAGTAAGCTCACTACCAAAATCGCCCTTGCTGCTACGATGTTAAGGCGGTGTCGATGTCTAAGTTGGTACCACAGATGTGCGATTGACTGTACAGTCCTTTCATAGTTATATTACCTCTGAAATTGCCTCACCATTAAAATGACAGTGACCATAGAACACAGAATACTCTTTATAATGTACACCATAAATCTCAATAAATAATAATTATAATCTTTATTTTTATTGAAAAAAAGTTGTTGTTAGTTTGCTACAAGTATCACAAACCAAGTCCATAAGATTAGCTATCAGAGATAAAATAACTGTGCAATACTACTTATACTAAAAGTACTACTGCCTAACTTCTCATTCCATGCATTCACACACATACTTTAGTGTAAACTTACGAATGTGTAATTAAAACGCTGCATGTAATCAATTGATGAATAATTATATAAATAAATAAATAGTATTATAAAGATTCGTCGACCTTGTTAATTATTTTAAATTTTCGACTACGATTCCCAGTAAATTAAAACTTTACAGTTGAAATTATCTATCGAATACACAAATAGACCATGGCCTTTTTCTATAAACTAATAAATGACAAACAAGTGAAATAATGACAAAATTGACTAATTTCCATTTTTTATTATAGGATAAAATGTATAAAACTACGACTTATCGACTGTCGATTTGATCACGCAATAACGTGGTAGAACCATACAAATAATTATTTAATAAAATAAATCACTTTCGCATTCTCATTTAAACCAACAATAATATCGGTAGCAAACGTTAAAAGACATCATAGACCTCATCTATTGCTTGCCATCAGGCGTGATTGAGGTCAGACATCCTATAATATTATAAATGTGAATGTAAGTTTGTTTCTTACGCTTTCACGCGAAAACTACTGAATGGATTTGGATGAAATTTTGTACACATATTCTTGGAGGTATTAGAAGTAACATGGGATACTTTTTAATAAAAAAAACTAACCCTCACTCGCAGAAGAAGTTGCGCGGGTCAGCTAGTTTTGTTATAAAAATAATAATAAGCCCTGACCGTGCCCCGGTAGCTTGGACCCTGTTACCGATACTTTTTTTTTTAAATGGGCATTTTTTTATGTTTTTTTAAAATCAATAATTAAAAATGAAATGGATTTGTTTATAATTGAATAAAGGGAATAATAATAATATAAACTCACCCAACTCCTAGTCTCGATGGCGACATACAGCGTCATGACGACGAGACAGTTGGTCATACAGGAGAGGCCGAAGACGTTCAGGTCGGCGGTGGAGTCCCAGTAGGCGAAGCTGGCCGTGAAGAAGAGCACCAGGCTGATGTAGACACACTCGGCCAGCACCAGCCAGAAGGAGTGCGCGCGGTAGGAGAGGCCGCGCCGCGACGCCGCGTACAGTCCCGGACGCTCCAGCAGTAGCGCGGCCGGCGCCAGGCGGTCGTACGTGCCTGGGGGGCACACGTTTATATCATCCCGAGACTAGACCCACATTGATGATTTTGATAAAAATGGACCTTTAAGAAGCCGAAAGGCACTTGTTCTCCCCGTCATTGCTATATTTTTTTGTTCTACACCTTACCTGGAAGCCTTCTTGTTATGGAGATATTGGGGATCAATATTCCATCTATTTCACAGGTTTTTTTAATACAAGTTTTACTATAGGTAAATGTAAAGTATTGGTTAGTTTGTTTAGTTTAATGGCGTAGTGGTAGTGAGGCTGCCTTACGTTCTTAGGGTCCTGGGTTCGAATCCCGGTAGGAGCAAATGTTTGTGTGATGAGCATGCACATGGACATTTGTTTCCGAGTCATGGATGTTTATACGTATAATAAGTATGTATTTACAAACAAAAAAAGTATATATGTAGTATACCAACTATCTAGTGTCCACGACACAAGCTTTGCTTAGTGTGGCACTGGGTGGCGCTGTGTGTTAATGTCCAGCGATATTTATTTTTATTTTTTATTTATTTTATTTACTTTAAACACATCCACAACCCTCGAATGCCTGCATGACACTGATCCCCGTCGCCCGCGCGTTGCCATTTATAATGGAATGTTGAATAAAATCGTTTTTACTATTCAGTCCGTCCATCAGCACAATATTTTGAGTACATTGAGTTTTTTCGTAAAACGTGATTTTTCACCCCAAAAAAAAGTCGTTTCCCAGCAATATTTTTTTCGTAAATTTGCTTAGTTTGATGTACATAATGATTGGTTCACGGCTGCGTGAGGTCCATATTTCCCTGTATTTGTTTCGGCCGTGAATCAAATTTTGATCAACATACGACCTGACATGCTATTAGGATAGATCGCACCATAAATCAATAATTCCAAAACACCAATTTACACAAATTTAAAAACAAACCCAATTTATTTTCAATTAATTGCCAAATTTGATTTTTGGTTGCGTTGAAATAAATAAATAGTTGAGTCATTGAGTTGAACAGTAACGTCACAGCGTGCTATTGCCATACAGAATCTATGAGAGAACCGCGTTTTGACAGCTCTTAAAAAAAATCTAATGATTGGTTTGTCATAGCTACCCTATTGCAAAACAAAACGTTGGAAAAATTGAATTTGGTGGGCCACCTTGGCCTTGAAGCCTTCTGAAGTGATGTAAACTCACCGATGACGATGGGCGGCACCGCGGTGAACATGAGATTGTAGGTCATGAGATGCACCTGGTCGATCATGACGCTCGACGAGAAGCCGCAGTACAGCTGGAACCAGAACACCAGGAACACAAACGTCTGTGGACACAAACATTCACTTGCATTACTTCATTTGTTTTGTTCTAGGACTCCTCTGTCTCCGCACCGATTTTATGTATACATTGTTTCTTTATCATCAGCGGCGACCGACAGCCGTATTTGTTCCCGCTGACGTCCGCGTCACCGTCAGCGTGACAGAAATTCAGGTTTTAGAGTTATGGAGTTGAAATTAAAATAATATTTTGTGGATACGGTAAACAGGGCAGTAAGAAGAAGTGCCTTAACTGTTACAGCTACACGTAAAACTATCCATAATTTTTCGTGAATTTTTGATCCTCATTCACAGGTTTTCGAAATAATTAACAGTTACAAAGAAAATTGTCATTTTACACAAAACATTACCCCGTTTATCGCATCCACCCTGTATTAATTTTCGCTTACACGCCTATTGAGCAAGTGTGTTAGTAAATTAAAATGAAACATAACTGTGAAGACTTACGGCATTTTTGAGAAAGAAGTAGAGTATCATTCTGGCTAGCCTATCGTTGCACCAGTGCCCGTGCACCAGTAGGAGCCTCTCGATGTACTTGAACCGCGACACGGCGAAGTCAGCCGACATCACCGCCTGCATGCCCTCCTGCCCGGATATACCTGGGGGAGACACAATCACACTAATATTATAAAGGCGAAACTTTCTATGTGTGTATGTTTTTTACCCTTTCAAGCAAAAACTACTGAACGGATTTGGATGAAATTTAGCACACAAATAGTTTATAACCTGGATTTACACATAGGATTTTTTACCCGGATTGTACAATCCCGTGGGACAATTGTACAACCGATCTCCACGCGGGCGAAGCCGTGGTCCAACGACCACACAGCCTATAGACGCCTAATACACGATCTAACGCACGAAAACTATTCTGTCAACTCGCTGAGGTACGAGGTACGCGAGGGGGACGGGGTACTGCTTTCTGATTGGCCAATTCAAGGTCATTGCATTTCACTAGGGTAGGGACAGTTTTAAATCAAACAAGTGAGTATCGATATTTTTTAACTGTAGGCATAATAAAATATGTTTTACATACTTTACTTGCATTAAATTACCTTCTTTGTTCTAATTACGATTGAATCATGTAGGTAAAATATCTGAACTTATATGAACTTAGTAGGCGGCGACGGTTTTTCACAGGGATAAAACAATCTTCGGTAAAATGACGTGAACATATTAATAAATAAATAAATGTTGTAATTTTTAATTATTAAAAATATATTTTTTGCATAAATAAATAGTTATAGGTTTTATTTTTTGCTTTATCGACAACAGAGGTGGTCGTACGATTTGGAACATCACTAATTATGCTAACGTAACATCGAGGAAAAGAGATAGAGAAAAAAGTTCTTTCAAAAGAAAGGGACGCAATCATAAAAGACACCAGTATAAGATGAACTCCGATAAATATTGTCAGAAAATTAATCTAATTTAGATTATGGAACTTTTAAATTACCGATGAAATGTGATACCGTCTTTCAGGAAACTTGAAGTCCGGCTTTCTTTATCACACCAACGTATTATACACGGGGCCATATTATGTCTATTTTCTCGATTTTTTAAAGGAGTAATGCGGAAGTGTTTGCGGCTCACAGGAGTGGTCGAAACTAATTCGAACTCGGTGAGTGACGACGGCTATAAGATTTATACCCCTTATGTGTTGACAGACATCGGTCGCCTGTTATTAGGAGTCTAGAGGCTGTATGGTCGTTGCCGTGGTCATAAGGCACCTTAGTAAATTTAACACAAATATACATGCATGTGAGTATATTCTCTTTTATTACAACGATTATAAAGTTGATCATTCAAAATTAGAAATAAAACAAGTAAATTTTTTTTATTTACACCGACACGTTGGGTCAAGGTATTTTTTTTGGAAGGAAGTTCCTTACAGGTAGTACGATTTAGTAGAAATCGTCATGTAACGAAAATATGCCGTTTGCTGTTTGTGTGTGTAGTATAATAATACCTATAATATTCCTCATTCCCTTTCAATATATATTCATTACATATGAATATATATTGAAAGGGCCATTATTTTACTCGTCAAGCCCTTTCATTTGATACCCATATTGAGGGAACTGTGAAAAAAAAATGTACTTCACCATTTTGTGGTGGCGGCCATCTTGGATTTGAAATGTATTAAAGCGTATAGTATTCCACCACTAGTCAAGCCCTTTCATTTGATACCCATATTGAGGGAGTTGTTGAATAAAAATGAAATCCGCCATTTTGTGTGGCGGCAGCAATCTTGAACTGATTTTTATCAAACATAGCTAAATAGCATAGGTGAATTACCCGTCGTTTTTGCGTCGGGGGTTAATTACTGTGAAAGAACTGTAGTTGCTGTGACCGTCTGCAAACTCATTGGATTTAAGTTATTTAAAATTAGAAATAAAATTACTGTGAAAGAACTGTAGTGCCGGGACCGTTTGCAAATTCATTAGTGATATGAGCCTTAAAACACACTAGCTCTTTCCCGCGACTTTGTTCACGTCGAAATAATGATGTGAGAAAAATTGTGCTATACCAGACTTTTATCTACATCTGTATACCAAAATCTCATCCAGATCCATTCTGATATGATCGAGTAACAAACATCCATCCAAACTTTCGCATTTAAAACATTAGTTTAGATGTAAATAAGTAAAAAAATGTCCTAAATAAATTGCCTCAATTTATTACATCCAATTTAGTCAAGGTTACGAGATCATTGCCACAATTCTATCTTATTAATTTTATTGCGTAGAGTAACTAGCGCGCACAGTCGCACAACGATATTGAATTAAATCATAGACTTGCAAGTCTCTTCATGTGTCAACTAGAAGAACGCACGTCATCGCAGATTTTTAGACAGACATTTTAACGAAGTAAATAGACTTCTTTGATTGAAGTAGTTGAAGTGATTGGAATGTTAATTGGTCGTCATTGTGTGGACAAGGTCACAAGGGCAATGGATGTAAACACTGCTTTTTGAAGTATTATCTGTCTGTCTAGAAGGTTCCCCCAGCTGAGACACAGGAGTCCTTTCTGAAGGTGGAGTAGTCGCCGGCCCAGTCCGAGTTGGTGGATCACATGTTTTCGATGTTTTGGTTTAAGCTGAAAGCACTAATGTAGCCCGCGAAACAAAAAAAATTTTTTTTTCGTTACGCAAATGTCTATTTATGTGTAACGATATGTGTGTGTATGGATCTTGTACCTTTCGAATGAGATTTTCAAGTAAAGATTTGTGAATTATCTGGGGAAATTGTATTGTAAAAACGAACGAAAGAACCATGCACCACGTCCACTACAGACTAATGAAATTAACACAGCACGCGTTATCTACGCGGAACTTATGTGACAGTTTTACAGTTGAATGTTAGTGAACTCACCGACGCCGACGTCCGCCGTCTGTATCATGGAGACGTCGTTGGCGCCGTCGCCGATGGCCAGCGTCGTGACGCCGAGCTCTTCCTTCACCGCCTGACGATAGACATATTACTATTTAAACACATTTAGTAGCAAGCAGTGTAGTGACTTGAAGTGTGTTTTCCGTCTGTGAGGTACAAATAATAGTAGATTATACAACAAGTGAAAAAAAGAGAAATTAATTCGACGGACTAAGCTGAATCCCGAGAGCAGCGAAGGATTCTAGAGTACAATCCCGAGCGTAACAAGGGATTCTAGAGGAGAATCCTGAGCGGAGCGAGAGATACAAGAACCGAATTGTTTTTTTTTTCACATGTTGTATACTCTACTTTTTACCGTTGACTGCGAGAAAATTAATAGAAGTATAGTTTTTATATTTCTCATAGGTTAATAATAACAGTTACTCGGGTCGATCTCATGCCGTTTATTTTGAATGGTACCTTGACGATGTAGGCCTTCTGCAGCGGCGTGGCGCGGCAGCACAGCACGGCGCTACAGCGACGCGCGAGACACAGGAAGGGTGCCACGAGGCCGGAGCGCCGGTCCAGGATGTAGGTGAGCGTACGTCCGTCCACCACCAGCGCGCGCCCGCCCTGCGCCTGCGCAGGCCCACACTCCAGGTAGTTCTTGATCGTGGCTTCTGCGTGCTCCTGTACATACATTACTACATTATAACTGACTATATTTTGGATGCCGTATTGATAGATTGGTCCGAGCGCTACCGCTAAACTAGTCTGATTTTCTGGCAGTAAATTTTCATGACATATACATACCTCCTGTTACATTAGATTTAAAGTAAAAGCGCAAGAAAAAAAAAATCTCTTTCGTTTTTTTGTAATACGCAGGTCAGTGTCAGGTTGTATGTTGATGAAAATATGATTCGCGACTGTAATGTTGACCTGGTGAAGGTCACCGTTCAATGTGGCGACACATGGGAAGAGGCCTATGTCGAGCAGTGGACGTCTTTTGGCTGAAATGATGATGATGATGACCGTAACAAATTTGGTCGGGTTGTTAGTGTACCTTGTCCCTGGATATAAGGTAGAGCAGACGGTCGCTCTGCGAGAAGAGCGCGGCGGAGTAGGCGATGTTGATGGCGGTCTCGGGCTTGTCTCCGGTGAGTACCCACAGCACGATGCCGGCGTCCAGCAGTGCGCGCACAGTACGCGGCACGCCGTCCTGCAGACGATCCTCCACACCCGTCGCGCCCACCAGCGTCAGTGCGCTCTCCAGCCGCAAGATCGACTCGCGGATGCGCCTGTCTCGACCTGGGAATACACACACTCTGGACTCTGCACGAATCGGAACTACGAAGCTATACTATTCTTTTTTATCTGATAGACTGAAGAAGTTGGTATTTACTGGTACTTAGGGGCCGTTCAAGTATTACGTAAGCACTATTGGGGGGCGGAGGGGTCTTTGTTTAGCTTATTTTGGATGACATGGGGGGTAGGGGAGTCTAGATGATGATTACGTCATCGGTAGTTATTTACTTTTTTACACGAATGGCAACCCTCACATTATCTATGCTTGAAAACGAAACGCATTTTCGAGGATTCCCGCAAGTAAAGCATACGTTTAGGCACTCGCTTTAGAACCGATTAGGGGAATTACCGCGCGCTATTCACTTGTCTAAATTTCCTCTGTCAGTGTATTGTTTTGTTCAGTAAAATCTAATCTCTATCCTAAATCTATTCTTATTTTTGAAATTATAAATATAACATTATAATCATAAATAAAAAAAGATACATTTATAATTGAAAAATGTTTACGTAAGCATAGGGGGAAGGGGTAAGAGCTTTGCTTACTTTTGCTGACAAGGGGGATGGGGGGGTAAATAATTGTAATAAAGCTGCTAACGTAATATTTGAACGGCCCCTTACGATGGTGACCACGATAGACATCGATCTAAATAATTAAGACTTCATTTCTATTTTCAAAACGAAGATTACATAAGGTCTATTCATACACAAAATCTCTTAAGGAGTCATCGTACTCATCATGAACACTTTTACTATGGGACCGAACCCTGAATCGCGAAAAAAATCAGCTGACCCCTTATGAGATTCCGTGTATAAACAGATAAACATTATATAGAGCTTGCCGATATAAAATCTCAACTCAAGCATTTGGTCGGTTGGAGTGGCATGAGAAGTTACCTTCCCCCATCTCGCAGGCCCGGTTGTGTCCGGCGAGCCAGTCCTCCCACAGATAGGGCTGCATGGTGCGCTTGGCCATGACGAGCGTGCGCAGGCCGGCGCGCGAGTACTCCAGCACCAGCGCCTTCGTGCGCTCCAGCGCCGCCGCCTCCGCCGTGTCCGCTCGCGTCGGCGTCAGCGCGCTCAGCACGGTCGAGTCCGCGCCCTTCACGTATACCACGACCTAAGGAATCGAATACATCTAATTATACCAATACACTTGCAACAGGCGAACAGTGTGCGTTTTGGGGAACTGTCTCTTGTTAAATTTTTGACGGTCAAAAATTGCTAATATTACTTTTTACTTCAGTATCTTTTGATTCATCATATACCTAGACTTTTCCCAATTATGTTGGGGTCGGCTTCCAGTCTAACAGGGTGCAACTGAATACCAGTATTTTATATGGAGCGACTGCCTATCTGGCCTCCACAATCCAGTTAGTACGAGTACTTTTGATTAAAAGTTTTAATTTAAGTACATACAAGTAACATTTTCGATTAATCTAAACTTCGTAAGAGGTCTATGAAAACTCATGATTATAAATAATAAAGCAACAGTTTCTACAGAACCGGCTTTGAAATGTGAAAGAAAAATAAGTAATAAACAGTTGTCCTATTCAAATAACCTGTTGAGAGGTTTAGGGTTAATTAATAAAAAACTAAAGTCGTAGGTAATTAGGTATCCATTATTGGCAGTTTATTCCACACCCTAGGTATCACTGACAGTCCCCTGTGCTGAGCGTGCATGGAGGCGGAGGAGACGGTAGCGCATGTGCTCCTTGAGTGCACAGGCGTTACCAAGATTCGCGAGGAGACCCTGGGAACGCCAAGATCACTTGCGGATGTCCTGAGGAGACCGGAAAGTTTAATCTGCTTCTGGAGGGAGGTGGGCTGGTTGGAGTAATCGGCCACCATGGCTCTCGCACAATGGTCCATTTCAAGGACTAAGTGCGGAAACCTAAACCCCCATGATAGATAGATTGGCAGTTTATTAAGAAAATAAATTGATGTATTTAACGAGTTTACGCAAGTACCTATTGATATTTGACTACACCTGTACAATGATATGACAAGGTAATGCACAAAAGGCTTATAGACTTCTAAATGCACGGCGCATGTACTTTATTATTAATGCCAAAGCTACGTACTGTCTTGACAACATTATAATGCGTACACTTTGCGAAAAAGATGGTAAAAAATGTCTGTATAGTTAGCTATTTTCAGGCCATTAATGCAAAATTGCCTTAAAACCGTGCGGTTTCACGGTTCTAAATCAAAATGTAGTTACGGCATCGGTACAAAATTGCCAGCACGCTCTCACGCCAGTAGAATTGTCCATGTGTCCGTGACATCCAAACTATTACATTACAAACGTGTCGCATTCGTACTGCTCGCCTCTGCCAAAAATATGTTTTTTTGCCAATTCCCGCAAAGGTCGAGGCAATGGCGAAGCCAGAGTAACATTTGTGTGTAGCCCGATATATTTATTTTAATATCGTCACTGATGCATTAGGTTATAGGTACCTACTGTATAACGAAATGAATTTTATATTCTTAAAACTGTTTTGCTAATTGATATAATTAAGGTTCTTCAATTGATGATAACTAAGGTCGGGATACCTTTATTTTTTTTTACGATGGGAAATCATCAAATGACTTCTCCCACTCTGGGCGGAGCGGGAGGGAGTGTCAGACTTTTACTGACTGAAACCCATCCATGTTCCTTCCTCGCCCTTTACGTTCCGGGGCTGCGGTATCTCTTTCGAACAGTCCCGCAACCCCGGCAGGCTTCGCCCTTGCGGGCCCCTCTCTTCTGCTGACATCTCTTTGAGGCGCGCATGGAACACGAACGGAACGCGCCGTTGACACGGCCTGTCGTCACTAGACGGACGGACGGCTAGCTAGCCCATAGCTAACCGTCCACAGGCCCGCATCTACGGTGGCCGGTAGCCACCACGTGGCCCCCGACGCCCGGTGCGTCTCCCGCGGCGGCCGGGAAGAGAGGCTCTCTCCCTCTTTCGTTCCGCCACCTCCTTCGCTAGCATGACTGCTTCGCAGAAGGTCGGGATACCTTAATTATCATACTGCGTTCGATAATACAATATATAAAGTATTTTAATAAAATTAAATCACTGACAAACAAACGAAAGACGTTGCATTGTATAAAATGTGCTAGGTACCAGATTGCAGTAGTTCGATGTCGACTAGTCATATTGATCGTCTCAAATGTGACACCTCATATATCATAATTATTGTCTCAAAACACGTCACTTTACACAATCACGATATCATCGATCGACAGCAAGTAGTTGCCCCTTAATTACGCCTTTTGGAATTAAACATGTTGCAGACCTTACCTTACGTCAACGACAATAAAGAACATTATCCTTCAAAACAAACAATATGGAAAGGATAGTCGTAAGTTAAGGAAACTGGTGTTACTTAGCGGAAGTCTATGACAACTTTTGTGCACAAAAAATATTTGGTTCCGCGTAAACTAGAACCACCAGTCTTCTATGCAAACTATAAATTCTTTGTTTTTTCTTTTATTGCACCAAAAGCCATCACAGTACAATCATCAAAAACAAAGAGCATACAAGGCTTATAACTAGTTCACAATAATTTTAATTCTCTGACTCCTAAACTAGGTGTATGTGCCTGTGTCTTAGAAGTCAGTGATTCTCCGTTATAGACAAGACAAAGCCATAATATAAAAGAAAAAACAGGACATTACAAACAGTAAGCAAATGGTGTAAAAGAAAACAGGATATAATCTATTTAAAGAAAACACAAATAAAAACGTTTAACTATGTGGTGGGTTGAATAAAATGCAGGGTCCGAGTGTGTGTGTGTTTGTGTGTGTGTGTGGGTAGTGAGTGGGAGTAGGATGTGTGTGAGTGCGTATGTGGTGTGTAGGTGTAGGGTGTGTGTAGTGAGAAAGAATGAGGTGTACCCAGTATACTCATCCGTTTATGGTTAGACTTAGACTTATTTTTTTGAAACTGCAGCACGGCCCTCCCGCCCGGTCACTCACATTCAGACGGTGCAATAATTACAATGCAACACAAACCTATACTGATACTGTTAAAAATTAATTACTGCTGCTTTACTGTTTTAAATTTAATTTTTATTTTTTTTTTACTGCTGGCGCTGAGCAAAGGCGTCTTCCCACGACTTCCAGTTCTTTCAATCTAGCAATGGTAGTTGGTTTTATCCAACTCGCCCCGCCATGTTTTACGAAGTCAACCCAAAACTAAACCTTACAGTTGCTGCCAGTTAAGATCGCATCACCCATCTACATTTATTCAACTTTTCAACTTTGAAATCCAAAACTAAGCCTGTTCAAGCCTTGAACCGTCATCTATGCTCAACACTTTTTCTAATGAAAAACGATACATTGTTCATTTGTTTTGGTTCGTACGAAGAGATATTATTTGGAAAGGGCAATGACCGCTATATCGTTCTTAACTGGCTTATAATAATAATAAGTGTGTATTATTTGTTAACCTGTCCATTAGGCGTCCTCATGGCCACCGACATGCACTTCCTGTTGGCGTCGAACTGCTGCACGCGCAGCACCTTCATCTTGGTGAGCTCCCCGCGGATGCCCACCTCGACCTCGTCGGGCGCGCGACTGCGCAGCTCGTAGCCGTACGCCAGCGCCGCCTCCGCCATCGCCAGCTCGTCCGGGCTCTCCGCTTCGTAGCGAGTCAGCTGAACAAACAATACAAGAATAAAACTAATATTATAAAACATATGGAAACGAGTATTTATCGCGAATTTTACCTTTAATATAAGCCCGAAGTTTCAACCGGATTGCACCAGCCGTGGTCGCGGGCAGACTGAAGTTTTGGATTTACCGCGACAGCAAAGCGAAGGCGTTTATTCAACTACCCTCAATACAACTAATATTGTCACTTTAGGTATATCTTCCGTGTTCTTTTTTTATTATATCGGGAGCTTAAAATAATAACGGAAGATATCCCCTAAGTGACAACATAAGTTTAGTTTTTAACCGTGAAAGCTTAAAACAGTGTTTAAACAACACAAGATAAAGAACAAGAGGAAATGGTGCATAGTACTATTAACTTGAACCTTAGCCATATGTAGAACCTGGACATATTATACGATGGAAATAGCAATGTCAAATATGTGATGTGATGGTCCAGTAACAAGATTAATCTGGCAATAGCAAAGCTCAACTCACCTCAAGCGATGAACATTTTTATGGTATGCTCAAAGAGGAATTGGTCAAATTAGAAATGGTGGTAAAAAGTCATGTCTAAAACTAGTGGAAGTGACTTTAAGCTTGTGCGGAAATCGGTTGTGATACTATAAATGTAATACGGAAAAATGAGGAATTTAAAGGTGAATTTTTCAAGTGTATGTGGGTGGCCAAATGAGAAACTATGAAGAATAGCGAAAAATGCTCAAAGGAGTCTCGAGCCCGATTTTAATGAAAACTAAAACCGCAACATTGGAATTTTGAAAAATCTATATTTTTCTACCCAGGAATAGAACCCGTTGATTTTGAAAAAGGAACCAAACTGTATTATTCACACAATAAGATAGTGTCGTTACTGGGGATCAAATTCTGATCAATGACTTTTTCTTTATTTTTTTCTAGGGGTAAGATTTGACTATTAAAATGGATGACTATAAGGGTACCTTCAGGAAGACCAAATAAGCGATAAATTGATGAAGCGGAATATGACAAGCAAGACTGGAAATTTCTACTGCGATGAAAGGAAAGAAATAGAGACGATCCACCGACAAATAAATAAGAGATGGGTAGGATGACGTTTGATGATAAAGATTTACTTGGTGACAGGATACTCACAGGGTGTTCCACAGAAGTGCTCGGCGTTTCGTGGTAGGTGCTTTCCCTGCTACCTCTGATGAGTTTCGGCAGTCGTATCTTGAGGGGGGAGCCGGTGGAGGGCGGCGGGGACGGCGTCGTAGAACGGGACTCCGTCAGGCGAGCGTAGCTGATGATGACACATGAAAATGTTAAATCTTATCAATCTTATCAAGTCGTCTTGAATGTAAAGAAACCAAACAGCAGAGTTTACTTCTAACTGTGGAGGTTTGTCGTTGATTTTTGTATTGTTTTTGTTAGCTGTAAGACACCCAAACACAATAAAATAATGCTAGCGCTCTATGCGGAACTAATTTGTCAGTTTTATACCCATTAAAAACAAATCGTTGAAAGTAAACAAACACAAATTAGTTTTTGTGCAAACACCGGTTAGATCTATCTGGCGCTGATTCTCCTTTTAAAGATTGATCAGGTAATAGGCTTGTTTCCACCATCAATAAATTGCAAATCTATTTAGTCCGTCAGTTAGAGTATTAGAAAATAATGGACACGTATTTTTTGTTTTTGTAAATCAACGAATATTGACAAAGATAAAACGCATCAAAACTCGGGCGTGGGAGCTCGTGACGTCAGTACTCACTATGAATCATACCGAACAGTGACGTAGGTATTGGGAAATTTAAAAGCGTCGTATCTTCGTCAATTTTGTTTTATGTGACAAAAGAAAAAATACGGGTCAAATATTTTTTGATAATCTAAGTGACGGACTAATTAGATTTTTTCAGTTAACAAGCCTTGGAGTTCTTCCGATAGTGATTGTCTGGGAGAGTTTTTGATATCGCCATAGATCCAGACTGAAGGCTCTATCTATAGGTAGTCTAGATCTGGAAACTCGTGTGTTGCTATATTAAAATAAAGATTTTATAATTTTTCAAGCAACTTATTAACGGTATCTGATATCTGACAAGTAATTAGTAGCAAACCTTTACTGAGAGAAATACACAATTTTATTATCAATTTATTTAATTTAAGGCCCATTATAGTATTCAGTAGCACAAGCCAAGGATTATGTAAATGGAAACTAATTAACAGCTACCCACTTCTTTTTAATTATTACTTCGTTAGGAGGAAAGATTTTAATCATCAGATGCCCTTACCGTATTTAGGTCGTGCGAAAAACTGACCAGTGTACAGTATTGTAATCACACTGATAAGAGTGAGATCGCACATTGAGTGAGTAAGCGAGAGACAACACTTTTGAAATGTCTTTGTCATCGAAACAAAAGTGAGCATTTCGGGCGCGAGATAGGACGAATGTAACAATATGTATAAATCCTTGTTTAGGTTCCCAGGTATAGTACAGAACAAAAACATGATCATAATGACGAAGAGAACGCATTTCGGCTTAATTAAGGGTATTTTTGCCCAAAATAGAAGTGACCACAGTATGTCTATGAAAAATGTGCTAGAGCCAGAAACAACGTTAAGTTCACGCAATAAAATTGAACAGTTCGAAGCGATGTTAAGTCGCGTCGCGTCGTCGTCCGAAATGAAGCAAAACGAGGCCTCTTTGTAACAACCGACCGGCCCAAGCCGATCACATCGCCGGTAAGTGTGACCACTACATAACCAGGATAACCCAATATTAAAACTAGTCTTTACTGAAACACACTATAATTTATTATATAAATGAGAAGGTTAAGATGTTTGACTTACTAGTTACTTACTTGTCGTTCGTTCGCAGGGATCCGTTGGTCTTGGTCAGCTTCTCCGAAGGGATGTGTTCGCCCGATGTAGACGCGCTCAGTTGAGTGGTGTCCACATGTGGTTGGCTCACCACGACTGTGTTGCATACGGCCAGGATTAACAGGAATTCGCGAACCTGGAATTTTATTACGGTAAACGAACGAAAACATAAATTGCACATTATTAGCGAAAGGCCTATTAAAGTCCCAATCAGACCAATGATGCCAAGCTATTTTGAAATATTAAACGAATTTAGTAGATTTTCAACCAATGACAATGCTTGGAAGTAGCCAGGCTAGAGCAGCGCTATTAGTTACACAGTTGCCTTTGCCTTCCCCATGATTTGAATGAATAGTGACTTACCTTCTGCGAGTGTGCAGCATCGTTGTTGTCAGTCAAGTGTTGCAGCATCCGTCTGTTCGGTGACACGCTGGTGATGGGAGTGACTAGAGGCGGCAGTTCCGGCGAGGGCTCGGCGGGCGGTCCCGTCGGGTGGTCATAGTCGACGCCGTCCACCACACACCGACGAAACTCCATCTTGTTCTCAGTGAGCGTTCCCGTCTTGTCACTGAACAGGTACGCCACCTGACCCAACTCCTCAGTAATGTTCAACGCGCGGCATTCCGTCCGCATGTTCGTGTCGGGATCGTACAGCTGAATGTCTTGGTGTATGTGATACACTTGTAACAGTTTCGTCATCTCTATCGTCACGTATAAGGACACGGGTATCATCACCTGCAGCGCTATGATGTAAGTCCAGAATATGAGCAAACCCTCGAAAGCCGGCTTGTTCACCATGGTTATGAACGGGGAAAACTTGTATGACGAGTTAATATAATATTGGTCCAACCACATCTTGCAGCCGACGGCGCCGGCGCAACAAAGAAACAGTAACACTAAGACACACCATATCACATCTGTGTTCATTTTCTTTTCTAAGCTTGAAGCCTTGTATCTTGGTCCTCCGTTGTTGAGCATCGCCTTGGTCTCGTGTCCTGCGTACACGACGATGCCCTCCACATAGTCGGTGTTCTTGATGGTGCAGTCCCTCAGGAGCAGATTGTCCGAGGTCAGCGGCACTCGCGCTCCGTTAGGGTGTGAGATGCTACCCGTAAACCTATATATTTTTGTGGATGGTCGCTCCACTTCTACAGTACTTCTGAATTTGATTGGATCGAACTCTGGTTGCTGAAAAAAATAATTCACTTATTACACCTAAATAGGTATATTAAAGGCCAAACAGACAATTTTGTAAACTAGGTCGCGGTACTACAACGACTTTTGTTGTATTCCACAAGTATTGGAGAAAGTGTTCCCACGCTCTGCTTTTTTGTTGGTTTGCATTACGCATAGCAAACGAAAACTAAAAACAGCAATATGATGCTCATCCCATTATAAAACAGTCGACCCAGTGACACTATAGACATTCGGTCGAATTTAAAAGATTGCATCTATTGAGTTTCGCAATCTCATCCGGGAACAGAAACGAAATAAACAAACTCAAAAATAACAATGGTAATATTCTTTATGCTCAACGGTACTATTGCAAGTGTAACGGAGTGAAACAATTCTTCGGGTTTCATAGGTAGGGATTGTTTTCTGATGAAAACTTAACGTAAAAAAAAGTTTCACCAATCGAGATTCTTAATAGTACCTACGCTGCACCGCACCGCCTGCACTTACATTCGGAAAATCGCAATAGTTTGCTTATTCTATGGAATATGGGAAGATTCGGTCGCTGTGTTACCTTTTCCTTAAACCCGGGCGCAACTAGCCTCTGCTTAAGATTAGTCTCCCCGTCTAGATTGCACGTCTCCAAGTAGCAGAGGCCGTAGGGGTTGGAGCTGCGGAGCAGGACGATGTCTGCCGGCACCGCCTCGTTGTTCGACAGGTGGATCAGGTCCCCGACGCGCACATCTCGCCATTTCACTCGCACGTACCGCTCCGCTGATCTGCCCGACAGAAATAGAAACAATCAATAATGTTTTAAGAACAGCTCAACAGATTTTCGTGCGATGCAGTAGGTAATCAGTTTATTCAACACGTGCTTTTCGCTGACTTGTGAGTTGTTGTTCTCTTTTCACGCCTCCAGATTAGAAATAGCGAACAAATCAGAAGTATCAACGTCAAGTATGTTTGCTTCTCTTTCCCAAACTTTATATCGGTGACCTTCTCACAATACCCTCTTTAGTTATTATTAGCATCTATTTTAAGTGGAAGCAAAATCGAGGACGAAAACACTTGCCCAGACAAAAACATCCACTTCAAACCTTACTTCACACATAATATATGTCCCTAATAAGTCCTTATAAGCATAATATGTTCGTTATAATTAAATTAATAGGTACTTAACTACTTTTAATAATATTTAAAAAATCATAAGAGTTTAGTCTAAACAATCTACCCACGTTAGGAAAAAGTAAAATCATAAGATAGTAAACTTCTTATTTATGTAATTAAATTGATAATTCAGTCGGCTAATATCAATCTTGTTAATGTAATACAGCAGCCTACCTCATTTCTTTTAGTAAAGTAAACTTTTTTTTTTTTTTTTTTTTCCTGTTTTTCTCCCTTTCATCTCTAAATTTTCTTAATTGGTCTATCCTATTAGTTCTCACCGTTTCCTTATTTCCAATTTTCAGAAACCAATCCGGAAACCATGCCTGTGATGACCCGTAAGGCTACTGCTCAGGATATGGAGCTAAAATTGAGAACGGCCCTCCAAGAACTAAAGGACTCAAAACTCCAATGCCAACAGCTATTGCAGGAGAGAGAAGACAGTGAGGAGGAGGTCATTAATATTAACAGCAAAAACTCCAGCTTAAAAAGGGAGCTAGTAGACCTTCATCAGGATTACTTGAATGTTGTCAATGAGCGGGATCACCTAAGGGTGGTCACGGATGGGTTCCATAGCTGCAGCAACTTATATGAGGAGGCTTCGTGTAAAATTAGGGACCTAGAGGAGGAATTAGTCCATGCTAATGTTAAACTTTTAAATTTAAAAAAGGAACAGGATCGTACTCAGGTTATGGAAACTGATCATTTGTACAACGAACTAGTAAATACAAATTGTAACCCTCATTCCCTCATAACAATAGACCTTACAGAGGACTCCTTACTGAAACATAATTCATACCATAAAGTAAGTAAAAATAAAATTAAGAAATATGCAAGATTGAATAAAATCATTAAAAAATGTCATAAACACAAGAAACAACAAAAGCACTGTTCCAAAAATATTCAATTAAGGAAAGAACGTGTTTCTCTTGTTAATAGATTAAATAACTATCAAATTAAGTTAGAAGACAGTACAAGTATTTATGAAATAGACACTCAGCGCTTACAATCTGAAATTGAGGCACTGAATGAGTCACTAAAATCTTTATATAATAAATATGAAAGCTCTAAAAAACAAATTAAGGAGCATATTCTTGTCACAAATGAGTTGGTTGACAAAGTGGACTTGCTGACTCTCAGCAACACTCATTGTACTTGTCGGAGTGAACCCAGTCTTGATGCCCTCCAGCCTGAGGCAACGGAGGACCCGTCTCAAGCTGTGAGTGCTCAGAACTTTATCATCCATCAAAACCATGATTCACAAGTAGTACAGCCTGAGATTAGTCATTTTGTTTCACCTGATTGTAATGATTGTCATCATTCAGTTATGTTTTCTGATAGTATGGGTAGAGGGCTAGGTAAATTGATCAGTAATAACCTGAGTTACTGTACCCAAAATTATTGCATGCCAGGGTCAAGCTACAAACAAGTAATGGCATCAGTAATAAAAAATGATTGTTATCTTAACACTACCATTACTCTATGTGTTGGTAATAGTTCTAATGTAAAAAAGGAAGATATCACCGACTGTGTTTCTGAGTTGCTAAAGTTAAGATGTAATAAAATCATATTGTGTGCTTTTCCATATTTTGAAAATTTAAGTAGTGGGAAAAACGATTATATACATATGTTGAATAAACATGTACATTTTTTAGTAGGTCACTATAGTGACAGGCTTATGTATCTGGATATCAACACTATAGTTGGTAATCTTAAGTCGACACGGGGTAAGGTGTATCTACCTATTGTATGTAGACACAAAATAGCTCGGCTATTAGCTTATAGTATTCACACAGACATAAATAGTATGTCTAAGTTTAGTTATATTATTAACACTGCGACGATTAGTAATTCTACTAATGTACAGGTGACTGGCACAAATGAATATAGCACTAGTGCTATAAATATTTACAAACATTGTACTGAGGAGGATCCATCTGTCACCGTGGAAAATTCTCAATTAGGGTTTATTAGTGATAGGGTCTTATCGTCTGAGGATGGCACAGGAGTCTCCGGCCTCACTTCAAATATAAATTTAAACTAGAAAGTGAGACAACAGAAGGTACCATTAACAATATTTTTGTTAATCCTACCAACAGCAAGGTACCTTCTTGCACTCAATTAGTTAGTAAAAAAGGGCCTCAGCAGAACACCTTAAAATTATTCCACCAAAATATCCAAGGCATTTCTTCGAAATTATTAGAAATTGAATTGTTTTTAGAAAGTAGTAAGTTTGACATTATTTGTTTTACTGAACATTGGCTAAAGGATTACCAAATGCTTATTAATTATGAGAACTATATGGTGGGTAGCTGCTTTAATCGTAAAACTATGCTTCGTGGAGGTTCCCTAATATTAATAAAAAATAGTTTTAAATATAAGCAACGTAATGACATAGTAGGTCTCTCGGTTGAACATTGCGTCGAACTGTCCTGTGTTGAGCTAGATAAGCATGTTATTGTGTGTGTGTACAGACCCCCAAACTATCAAAACTTTTCCATATTTGAATCAATAATGGAAGATGTCCTGGCAAAACTTGCAGCCAGTAATAAAGCTACAATAATTTGTGGTGATTTTAATATCAATATTTTAGAAGAAAATTCAAATAGCAGTCGGTTATTAAATCTTTTTAAGTCATTTGACTTGACTAACGTTTTTATTGAACCCACTAGAATCACAACTTCTTCTGCTACTTGTATAGATAATGTTTTCTGCGATTGTGATTACTTAGATAAAGCCATAATAAATTGTTTGCCGTCTGACCATAGCGGACAAACTGTAAGTTTTAGTTGTAAAACTCCAATACAAAAAGTTCAGATTAAATTTAGACATATAACTTCTTGCAAATTAAATAGGTATAATATTTCCCTACAGAACAAGTTAAGTGTAATGAGCCAAGAGGATATTAATATAAATCAATTGTATGATCGTTTCTTTTCATTAGTTCACACGGAATTCAACAAAACTTTTGAAAAGAAGACAAAGAGTATTTGCCCTAAATTTATATTTAGTGATTGGGCAACTAGAGGTATCAGAAAAAGTAGGGAAAGGCTATTTGAGCTTTATAGCCTTAAGCCTTTTATAAACACTGAAACTTTTAGCAAGTATGTTGCTACGTATTCAAAGATTTTTAGAAATACTTGCAAGGTTGCTAAAGCCCTGCACATAAGCAACAAGATCAAAACAGCAGAAAATAAAATAAAGACCGTTTGGAAAGTCATAAATAACGAGACTAACAGAAAGAAAATACGTAATAATAGCTTTACATTAGATACAGCATGTGGTCCTAAAAGCTCTGATCAGGAAGTAGCTCAAGAATTTGTTAATTTTTTTACCGAAATACCAATAAAAACTACGGAGGCTCTGAATTCCTCACCTGAAGCCTCAATTGGCTTATTAAAGGCGAATGTGTCTGGCTGCCTGGCTGAATTTAAATTTAAACACATTAACCCTATGACAGTTATTAAAGCTTTCCGGCAAATTAAAATCAAACTGACCGAAGATTTATGGGGAATGTCTATCAAAGTTTGTACATCTATACTTGAGACCATAGCCCCGTATTTAGCTTTAATTTTTAATTTATGTGTAGACCAAGGAGTTTTCCCGGATTTAATGAAATACAGTAAAGTCATACCTCTTTTCAAATCCGGGGACAGTAAAGATTCCAATAATTATAGACCTGTATCCGTGTTACCAGTTTTTAGCAAGGTTTTTGAAAAAGTAATGCTTAATCAAATGCTTTATCATTTTAACACCAACAGAATCTTACATGATCAACAGTATGGTTTCACCAAGGGACGTTGTACAACTGACGCCGGTGTAACCCTATTAAAGCACATATTTGCTGCGTGGGAAGAGTCCCAAGACGCAATAGGAATTTTCTGTGATCTCTCGAAAGCTTTTGATTGCGTAAATCATGACACATTACTTTTGAAACTGGAGCATTACGGACTGGGTAAACTTGCACTTAGCCTGCTAAAATCTTATTTGAGCGATAGAAAACAACATGTTCAAATAAATGGTGTTAATTCACAGGGTTTGAATGTAAAAATGGGGGTTCCGCAAGGCTCAATATTGGGTCCTTTCCTTTTTTTAGTATATATAAATGATCTACCCTATTTGTTGAAACACCAACCTCAAAATATGGTGTTGTTTGCTGATGACACTTCTCTAATTTTTAAGATAAATAGACGGGCCCAAAATCTAGATGACGTGAATGATGCCCTACTTCAGGTCCAAAATTGGTTCACAGCAAACAATTTGGTATTGAATGAAAAAAAAACTAAATGCATAAGATTTTCATTACCGAATGTTAAAAGTAGTGATTGTGAGATAATATTGAATAAAGAGAAACTCGAATTCGTAGATAAAACGGTTTTCCTGGGGCTTACGCTTGATTCAAGGCTACAATGGGGTTCTCATTTAACATCTCTTGCGGGGCGCTTAAGTTCAGCAGCATATGCCATTAGAAAAATCCGTCAATTCACTGATGTAGATACCGCTAGACTGGTCTATTTTAGTTACTTCCATAGTATAATGTCTTACGGTATTTTGCTATGGGGACGGGCTGCTGATATTGAGTCTATATTTATTCTGCAGAAAAGAGCCATCCGAGCCATATACAATCTTCGTAGGCGCGATTCTCTAAGGGAACTTTTTAAGGATATTGGCATCATGACGGTTCATTGCCAATACATCTACGAAAACATAATGTACGTTAGAAAAAATCTGCATCTTTTCGGTAAAAGAGGCGACAGACACAATTACAGTACTAGAAATAGGGACCAACTAGTTCAGCCTGGCTTTAGACTCGCTAAAGTAGACTCATCTTTCATGGGGTACTGTTTGAGATGCTATAATAAAATTCCACAAAGTATTCTTGAACTGAATGAGACTAAATTTAAAACATGCATTAAACGCACACTATGTAAGCAAGCATATTACAAGTTGAGCGATTATATCGCTGATAAAAATGCTTGGCTCAATGCTGGTCCTGCTCCACAAGGACAGGGGCTCAAAAATTGATAGCATTAAATGGTATTGTTGGAGCTGCTGAAGATTGTACAACTATCTTTGCATTGTATAGATTCAATCTATTTAATATTATATAAACGCATAGCCCATATTGTGTGAGTACTATGTACTAGAAAGCTATCATTCACTGGAAACCTACTTTAGTTTTTGACTTGAATGTGCCCTGGCGGTTGAGAGTATGTCATGCTCACTCAAATGTCTCGCTGATCATGGCGCGTGTGTCGGACCATTTAGTTCCCTTCAAAATGGTTGAGCTGAATGGTGCTGATCCATGCGTCATGTGCGTGAATGGGCGCTGTCAGTTGTGACTGGTCATCTCTTAGTCGCCATGGTTTATTTGAATTAATTATTTTGTTTTTGAGTTGTATTTTGTTTTTGTTTGGCTATGGACACTTTTAACGTGCACATCTTGCTACATTGTTCTCACATAATATAACATCTCAACATGAATGATGTAACCAAGATTTTGTAACAATATTTTGATTTAAAAGAGTGTCCATGGAGTTTCTTGCCCGTTCTTCTCCATAGAGATCTACGCTAGGGAATGGGCAACTACAGTACTTTCACAGTTTTTATGTCTTGTGACTGGGACTGTAGCTACATTTAATTTTCATCTTTGTTTCGACAATTCAAAAGTGCCTGTTATTGGCCTACTTGAAATAAATGCTTTGATTTTGATTTTGATTTTGATTTAAAACCATAGTAAACAATATTTTAGCAGCAATTAGGTTGTTTTTGGGATGCTATCGAAGACAAGCCTGTCAAAATCACAGCTGGCAGAGGTAAAATTAACTGCGAATGGACTAAGCTGATCAGCTCCAAACATGTCCGAAGACTAAGTTAGCCTTTTGAGTTGACGATTATGACGATTACGTCAAGACATAGAACTACCGTGCGAGACAAATTCGCATAGGTAAGTTACATCATTTATCGTCATCGTCACGCACGTCAATATCCACGCATTACGCAATGCAATCGTTTTACATCAATGTTACTGAAATTGCTTTTCCACAACTGCACGTGTAGACAATTTACTTTGCAGCCTATCATCCTATAATGCCGCGTATTACCGTGATACCGGGGAGCAGTAGTGAAATGTGATTACGCTCAAGTACGTCATTGACGTTCATAAGTACGTCGCGCGTCGGTTGAAAGTACAGTAAGTGTTGGCACACCTGCTAGAGTGCGTAAATTCCACTAGTGCTATTTGTCAAAGAGCGTTGTAAAAGTGTATTACAAAATCGACATACTTATTGGGGCACATGGCGAAAAAGAGAACCATATTTGTATCATGTACAAGAACTTTTGACGTGTGGCCGCGCAAAAGGAACTTATCGCGCGATCTTGTGTTTGCAATAGGTACAAGCCCTCAAAACAATTTAACGAATGTTCACCACCATCAGCAACAGCGGCGTCAATGTAATGCTAGCGTCAAAATATCCTTGTGGCTGCATACTTCTATAGGATGACATGGAATTGACAGGATTCTACAGCTGCTCTTACAGCGCCGCCATAAAATTCACAAAGATATTGTCGAACTTTGTGCATAAATCATTTTCAACAACATGATTGTAGTGAATGTACCGGTGGTAACTAGCTAGCTGGTGGCTGACAGTCCAAGTAACTCTAACTACTTGCAAGTCGTTCGGCCAATTTCGTGAAGCAAGCAACAGGTCGCGATTAGAGATTGTGGCATGATACCGCTCCGAGCAATACTTTCTACGGCTTGAATGAACTTTACAGATCATTTCGCGATAAACGTTGACGTCCGACATTTCTGTCTTTCTTTATGTTGTTGTTTGTTAGAATAACAATGAGTTTACTGCCGACAGTCACGCGTACACTCATTCAATTATTATTTATTGTAGTATCGCAGAAGTATAGCTGAAGACTTCTTACTTTCTGTGTCAACTCACACCTCACACGGTGTTTTAACAAAAATCTATAAAGCAGTTGAATAGGCAAAAATAGCAGCATAGGCGTCTCCAACACCTTTGCTTGACGCAGCAATAGCATAATTATTTCAGGATGATTATGGTTTAGCTCTTACTTTTCGCTAAAACTGCATGCTGAAATATTGTTATATTGTTGAAGGCGGTAGTAGAACAATAATTTGTTATCTTCAAAAATATTTGTTGTAGCCAAACAACAATGAGGTAACATTGGAAAGTGTGGCCGTTGCCGTCGTGACCCGTAACATGAGTCATCTTAGCACTACGAAACAATACCAACAATACTCCATAGTGCACGTCTCAAATGCCGTAGACACAACTAAACAATAATAATAAATGCTGAGTGGCAGAACGGAGCCGAGGAGATCCGGGTAAGCCCCCTTTAACAAAGTCCTGCCACGAATTAGTAAGTATGGAAGCTTTCACGGTTAGTACCGGATCAAATTTTGTAAAAGAATTTTTACCTGGAGACCATTGAATGAGTGTTGACTGCTGACTGCTAAGCAACGAGATCGGTATGAAACCAACAAATAACTAAGGGTAAGATCTAAATGAGACTAAAAGACAAATGAGAGCAGCATGAAAAATAAAAGAAGGCTTATTTATACTAGCAGAGGGTGGAACTTGAAGTAAATGCTGATAATGACGATGATCTTTACATTAGCCACCGGCTTCCCGTCGCTGGCGCCAATTATCCATTCGACGCGTGTGAAAAGGAGCTTAATGATAAGCATGGAATTACACAATACACAGCCTTCATGGCCTTTAAACTGGAACACAGCAACAGTAGAAATATGAACTGTAATTCCCCTTTACAAAGACCTCCTTCTACTGCTAAAAGTACCGTAGTTCTGGGAGACGTTAGAGCGAAATGAAACAATACTGTAATAAATACCATAATGAATTATAAACAATAATATTTGAAGTGCGGCGGCGTACTCGGTGGAGTAACGAGTGCCGCCTGGGAATCTGTGTCATCGACACAATGCAACTATTAACTGAGCTTGATGTTTATTAAGACGACAAAACAAAGCATTGTGGGCTTTATAAAACAACTAGACGGTGAATGCAATAAGTGCTAGAGTTAGAGAAGCATACAAGTAGCATCCACCTATGATCAACGAAGCTATTATCAGAAAAATTGCTTGTGGGTCGGCATTCTAGGAAAAAGCCAAAATGTCTCGTTCCTGAAATATTGAATTATTTACAAACAGCACGTCACTGAAGCATTGATGTCGCTAGTGATTTCCTATTAGTCATCTATTAAAGAGACCTTTTCGAAAACAATACATAGTACGATCAGACATGCTTGTTGACTGACGTTTCTTGTTTACAAATAAAAACAAAGTCAATTACATATATTTTACACTACAAATAACGTATGTATACGATACGTATCGTTTTTAATGTTGACAGATGGTTACAAAAATATAAATCTCAGATGGCAACATTTTCAGCCTTCAACACAAGCGGCACAAAGCGGAAATTGTAAAAATGCTTGTTTATCGAATTTTGTCTAATCGATGACGTAAACCTCGTCAAACGAATTTGTAAACTACTAAAAGGTACAGACATGAATCATCATACGAAAATTACAAGTGTTTGCACAGCAGTTCCAAGACTGTGAAAAACAAAGCCAAGGGGCTTACGTAGCTACGCCTTATTCTAAACACACTTGCTACTATTTCTTTTCTGGTTGCTAAATTATAGATTTTTTACCAACATATTTTCGGTAAACCAAGGATTGCTTATAAGAGATTTAAAAGAAAAGTTATGTTGTTGTGAATCAAGGAAAGATTCGTCAAAAACTATGAGATATCTCAATGTAGTCAGCCGATAAAGAAATAAATTGTAGGAATTCTAAAACGGGACGTTATCAACGATATGGATGAATCAGCCAAGCCCTAAGAGGATGAGCTAGTCTGACTCAGAGATAAGTCTGCTACCGAACAATACTTTTATCATCCCTATGATCCATCAAATTAACTTTTTGCTTTGTGACATTCCCTGTAGTGCTACAGCAAGAGTTGTACAGGCTGACACTGAATAATGTTGCAATCATTTAGGGGTGAAAGCACTCATAAATATGGATAACTTTTACCACAGCTTTTACTATGATACCAACTCTGGCTATTGGGTAGTGTCGCAATTTAGCATGATACAGCAGAAAACTTTAACCCCAAGAAACATGACGATGTGTTTAAAGTAAGCATGAAGAAAGAGTCGTGCATCACAGTATAGTTCCAAATACTCAACAAAACAGATAAGTCCATTTACAGATCTCATGACATCTATTTTACGTATGTTATCAGTTTCCGCGTTAAGAGCTTCAAATCCTAACCAACATTTGATAAAGTCTGCACAAACACAAGAATAAAGATGTAAGATAAACCTATAGAGGAAAATTCTTTAATAAACATAATAAAAATGATTGTATAACAACTCAATAACGTTATGATAGGATGGCGTGCGGCGACTTTCTCATAAGATGAACGATTTATCTCTCCCCACTGAACGAAACATTTCTGTCCACCGTCTTCAGGTGTCGACAATCAAAGCTGTTATAATGCCAAGGATTCTTCGTATAGTTTATCTTAGAAAATTGATGTTGAGAAATGGCATCGCGATGTATTTCTATTAGATAATGACGACAAATGAGCAATGAGAGCAACCAATAGAAACAATCTGATACTATTAATCAGATATTCGAATAAAAGATCAAAGTAATAGCCGTATGTAACGACCTACATCGTAATACCTAATACGAGTAGGTACAAAGCGTTTACTTTGCTCTCAAAGTAAATACATGAGATATTGGCAAAACAGAGGCCCCTATTTACATATCATCGAAATATAAGTGTACCGACTGTAATCCAGTTAGTTTAATATCCATGCAGAAATCTTTATCGAACGATTTTGTGTCTGCGGAATAATCGGATTCATTATTCTTTGTTTAAACAACCTTGTTATTTTTTATGAAACGTCCCAAACGTGCCAGGTCGATAGGTTATTTTCCAATAAAGTTTTATAGGACAGGCGTAAACGAGTTAAGTATTCTGTAAATCTTTAAGATTCCACAGTCGGTTAAGTCTGCGAAAGCCGTAGTGACGACATGGCTGGTCAGTGCAGGCAATGTGAAGGTCGAAACGTTCACTATTGGCCTTAACAACCTGTCGGTAATATCGTGTAATTACAAAACGTACTCTTCGAAAATGATGTCGCTTAATTTTACAAAAAGTCGAAACACTCGTGAACGCGCGCAAGCGTTCAAACGTTAATTGATCGTTTCCGATTGAAAATAAACTTTATGATTCTTGCAAGCTTAATTAAATGGTTTGATTGTTACGTACTGTACAGAGTAATGGCAATTTGGTGAAACAATGTGCATATGTAGTTTTTAAAGAAACAAATGTATCACTAACCTACATTCTATATTATTGCATTATAAATTACATACTTGTAAAAGGTATCAAACCATAGAGCAACACGGCCTGTGTTGCTCTATGGTATCAAACGCTTAAGTCGAATATACAATGGTTCCCCGTATGAGGTCATTGTATTTTAGGTAAATCAAGTACCTATGAAGAACTTTTATACACCTGAGTACCAAGCCTTATCCGTGCAAAAGTCTCTCAAACGCCACATAATGCGCTCCAGCAGTCTGCTCATCGGAATCGGTGGGTTCTAACGGGGCCAAAGATAATCCCTTGCGAAATCCTTTTCCTTAACGAAGTGGATGACGTATTATTTGCATGTTTACCGATCACAGAAAATACTGTTTCATCGACCCCTATACAACTACCGAATACTGCTAAATATTTATTTTCCGGGATTGTAACCTCACGAGGCCAGTATTTCCATGTCTACCAGTTGCGCTGATGTTATCGTGTGTTTATCCTTCTATATTTTTAAAAGAAAGCGGCCTCGGTCTGTCTAAACTCAATGTCGAGCGATCAATGCCTCCATGCATGCAAATCTGAGATAACCTACACAGCTACATTTTCCAGCCATTTGGCACGCGTTTCAAATATTGTAGGTAATATAATGATTAATCGTTATATTATTACAGTTCTTTGAAAAGATTAATTAAAATAAGTACGTATCTAAATATGGTATGACACATAAGAATGAATAGGGTAAAACCGCGTGTAAATATAATGTTTTGATTGTGTTCGATTTATCATCCTCTTGCCTTTGTTTCAATTGTAAAATGTAGGTATTTGAGATCGGCGTTGCATTCGATTTTCTTCTATCACAACTGCATCAACGGTCATCTTAGCATTCGTTTCCTTTCTAGCCACATCATTAGCATTTGTCAGACAATATTTCCATATTTAACCATCAGTATGCCTCTTTTCTTACAACCATCCATTAGCAAGATCGCTTTTTTAAGTACGCACTATTCATTAGCTATGTTCGTCAGTTGTCACAGGAGAGCTCCAACACTTATTGCGCAAGGAATTGGACGAGTTTTTGTCTTCAGCTAATAGCTAATTATAGACAGTGAGCAAATATTTGCATAATTTACAAATCGCTTTACTTTTTAAGTAGTAATTGAACGATCGTTTATTCTTATAGCTTACAATATAGATGACAAGAAACTTAAAGGTAATGTTCATGGTAAAGAATAACTCATCAAAACAATAGGCTTGTTTCCACCATCAATAAATTGCAAATCTATTTAGTCCGTCAGTTAGAGTATTAGAAAATAATGGAAACGTATTTTTTGTTTTTGTAAATCAACGAATATTGACAAAGATAAAACGCATCAAAACTCGGGAGTGGGCGCTCGTGACGTCAGTACTCACTAAGAATCATACCGAACAGTGACGTATTGGGAATTTTAAAAGCGTCGTATCTTCGTCAATTTTGTTTTATGTGACAAAAGAAAAAATACGGGTCAAATATTTTTTGATAATCTAAGTGACGGACTAATTACATTTTTTCAGTTAACAAGCCTATTATAGCAAATTGCTATGAATAACTGAGTAGCTATAAAACTCATGATTGACGGCAACGCTGCACCCACATACCCCAATAATTACTAAAGTGCATTATTATTGTGAAAGCGACGATAATTTTGGATTAGACTTTATTGACTGTCAATATTTGTGGATAAATATTACGTTCATTGTCGTTTAAAATGTGTGGTATAAAAACAAAATAAACTGTGAAGCTCACAGCTCACAAAGCATCTTTTTGGGACACAGATTCCCAAACTGATGCTTCGAGTCTTCGAAAGATTGTACTTTTCTTCGAGTCTTAAATTCGACTCTCAGAAAACACTTTCAATGCCTCAACGGAATATAATGAACTTTTTCATTATAAGTTTTGTTGATACAGAAAACGTGCTAGACTCAAATATCAAAGATTTGGCAAGGACATGCAATAATAATAAAGAACAACACGTCCGTTTCATTTCCATCAGTAAACGTGTTGTAATACGTTCAGCCTTATTTATTTTAGCTAATTAAATTATTACTAGCCTTGCCGCTAATACTGAGAACTACACGATAATTATTCTTGAAACAATAAATTGCGATTCAGGCAAACAAAATCAAAAATCATCAATATCAAAGCATTTATTTCAAGTAGGCCAGTTACAGGCGCTTTTAAATCGTCGAAACAAAGATGCAAATTAAATGTAGCTACAGTCGCAGTCACAAGACATAAAAACTGTGAAAGTACTGTAGTTGCCCATTCCCTAGCGTAGATCTCTATGGAGAAGAACGGGCAAGAAACTCCATGGACACTCTTTTAAATAACGGCACCAAAGATTTTTCAATGGTTCCAAACCCAAACCGCAAAATTGACATTTCAGAGAAGAGAAAAGAGCATATTGCATTGAAGTTGCTTTTTCTCATTATATTGACATTTCTATAGGATAGTTTCATTGACGGTTAATCTAAGATTGTAAAGATAAAACTGTTTTGAGATGAACGCTGTAAAGCTGTTATTAGCTTAAACTGTTTCATCTCGTTTGTTATTGACAGTAAACTTATATTTGCTCCACCATTCTACGAGTTACTTTGAGATATATCTTTGCTAAAATTGCATCTTTTAAATTGCACAGCCTAAACCACCCAGTGGTTCTAGGATCATAACATTGAATGAGAGAGTTTCAGTAATAACGAAGGTGATCAAAACGCAGATTAATTCTTCTCAAGGGCTTGAATGGAGGATGAAAATTTGGATGTTATTCCATCGTGTTGGCCAATGGGAAATCCCAACGTGCACATGGCTTGTCCTCAATAAATCAATTACTGTTGTTGAACTTGGGCCTTTATGTGACTCATGGTCGTAATGAAGGTACAACCCAAAACTGATAGCGTTCGCGAACTTGACGAGTTTATCGGCATCATTGAACTCAAGCATTTTGGAGGATCGACAACACCCGTACCATCGCCAGTTGCCACCACAAGATAGCTAGATAGATAGAATGTGCTTTATTGTAAGTACACTAACATTGTAATAGCTCTTATCAGAATGTAATAGCTCTTATAGCGATTTTGACGACTTTAGCTATTCTAATACAGTCCGTCGTTTGGAAGTTTTTGCAGTTCACAGATCGTCACCTTTTACGAATTCGTTTATGACTTTAGAAGTCTAGACAGCCTTAATTTCGCAGTCGCTATTAGTCTCTTTTTCAATTTAGGTATTTGTTCTTAAAATGGAGCGATATTTTTGTCTTGGGCTATATTCATGCTGATGTCATTCGACATCATTTTATATCATTCCATTTGTGGTTCGGCTGTATGGTTCACTTTTACTTTCCACCATTAGAAAGTTATGTGTTGAACGACCCGCGGTAATGTGTATGGGTTATCTGATGTAACCAATTTGACCGGTTTAGCAAGCGATTAATCTCAGGCAAATATTTTAGTGAAATTACAAAATAACTTGGGTGACAGCGTTAAAATTAAAAAAAGACATTTAAGGGCAAGAAAAAGGACAGTAAAACTCTGTTGATGTAGTTGAACAAGAAACTAAACGACCAGATATAAAAAACATATCAATTTGGTTTCAGACAATAGCAAATGCAGAGCTATAAGGATCTTTTGGCATTTAATTAACGTATACAGAGGAGCGTGGTTGGTAAACATTTGTGGATTGAGAAAACAAGATGGCAGCGGCGTTAGTTCTTACTCTGGCTAAGCATCAAAAGATCCACATACAGCTAAACAACCTGCATCCTACAAAATAAATCAACGTATGACGTCTAGTTCATCAAACTCCTGCCCTTGACCCAATTTCTTCGGTCGACGTATCATGTCTTCATCTTCCATACTTTTCTATTCCTCGTCATCTCGGCAGTCATCACCTTCCAGCCATCTCATCCTTCACACAGTCCATCCACCGTTTCTTTGGTCAATTGGCTCTCCGTACAAATTGCTAATGTGAACTACGGCCAAATAATTTATCTCCACCATGACACCAGCGCGTGAAGGTTTATTAAATGAATTGAGTGTCAATAGACAATTGCTAATATTGTTGTGAACAGGGGGGACTGCGACATTGAACGCGTTTGTTTTATCTAAATTGTCTAGTACTTGACTGCGGCCGAAGCGTTTATCCTAATCCTAACTAATAGTATAAATGTGAAAGTGAGTTTGTTTGTGTATTTGTCTTTAACAAACCGAGAGATTTCTATGACATTTTGCCAACGAATAGAGTATGATTTTTATCCCGGTAAGACGTTCTCGTCGGAATAATTTAAACAAAACGAGCAAAGCCACAGCAGCTAGCTCATAATTACAATACTCGTAATTATGTCACCAAACTTCATGATTGATCTATACACGTTGTTTTTGAAAATTCAAGGCAAATGTTTGTCAAATAAACGATTTAGCTGAATTGGCCATCAATCAACAGCTGGATCTGATTGATCGGATTGTTATAGCTCTGGTTAGAAATAAACAAATTGGTACATTCGACAGTTCTGTGACGTTGACTGTGCGTAATTAAATTCTAATGAAGCTTCAAACAAACGGGTTTTGGAACCGATCAACCGAGACAGATAAAGTAGGTTCACCGTTTTCGAATTAACATAAAATATCTAGAATAATATTGGTATTGTGTATTGAGGACATTAATATGTGAGTTCAGATAATAATTATAGGTTGAAACTGAATTCCTACATCATGTAAGTTACATGTTGTATGAACACTAACCTAGTTGTGAGGTGTGGTAGATACTCAACGGCCTCCACACGAATATAATAACTAATTTATAATAAAACTTACAGTCAAGGAAATCAATTGTTCAGCAGTTTCACAGCCTACAAGTTTTAATACGAGTGATACAGAAGGCATTGTGATAAGAATACATGAACGACTTAAGATTACTGGTCGATTAGACAAAATATCTACATACATATTTCCCTGACAGTAGATGAATAGTTTATGACTTTAGAAGTCTTCAAACACCCTATGATGCTATAGGCACTCAATTTTTTTAATGTCTATTCAGTCATGTTTCCAATGGATAATATTTAAATATTAATGAATATCCACTCTATCTATGTGTAAATATATAGTTGATTTTAGAATGACTACTATGATTGAATTACAGTTTACGCCGAAAAGCGTACGCGCCGCTTCTGGGCCTCAAAGATTTGTCACTTTCGCTCATATTGGGTCACATGGCACGGATGCGGTCAAGTCACTCCGCATTCGTCGTCGATTTCAATTAATGGCTTTTTAGTTTTTAGCTTTTTATTGCTGGCCAGACATTGCAATTTGTAGCAAACTGTTTGAGCATAAATAAAACGATTTATGCTGGAATGACACTTGTACAATGTACACTTCTACAGTTTGTGTTACCTTTAAGAAAATACAGATTATTAAGATTTGACAGGCATACTTGACAGAGACAATTCAACACTACTTAACCATATTTTATAGATGGAGAATACAGCTTATTTTGACAGTGACACAAAATTAAATTTAAATTATTGAGAAATTACTGTACAGTACATTCGCACACAATTTCTATTTTTGATACTGCCGTAGATCGTGTCCTCTTGATTAAATTAACTGACTTAACTGAAATTGGATCGTATAACCTTCTGCCCACACGATGACTTCGTACTGGGCCTGCACCTTGACTCTAAACTTAGATGACGTGATTTCATACTAAACCTACGCTCACGTTGTCTATGCACAGCTAATAAAATAAGGACTTGAGGAAAATTAATGTCTTTAATGAGGCTTGGCCAAATTGCATCACGATTGCTTTGTTTACTAGCTTTTGCAGCTAAATTCGGTTGCGTACGGTTAGGCTGGAAGCCGACCCGGACTTTAAAAAGGCTAGGCAGCAGATTTTGTGTACCAACTAGCTTTACCCGAGGGTCCCGAGGTGCCCGAGGTTTTGCCCGCGTATTAGTTAGAAATTATACTTACACAGACATGTCCTACTGGAATAAAACTGTCCTAAGTGATACAGTTACAAAGTCACTTAGGATATTTATAATATTATTTACGATTGCTTCTTCTCCATAAATGAGGATTCCGTATGTAACACGTTACCAAAAGATACCGGTAAAATAAGGTACTAAGGTACAATACCATAGGTTTAACAAAATACTCGTAATTATGCTGAGTCGCGCAGTACCGTTACCTATTCGCTTTCTTTTCTGACGAGAGCCTGCGCGTGCACACGGCCGGGAGAAATTCATGATCCAAACACATGCGGAATGATTTCGCGGAACTACTACATGGTGAATGAAGGAAAACATGTTTTATTTAAATTATTATACAATCAATGTCAGTTTTGGGTTTACCACTCAACAAAACACAACCGCGTAGATACGCAGATTAAATTCCTAAAAGAAAATCGAAGAAAATCTATCACAATAAGTTAGCACCATTTAAATGCTGCCTCAACTAATGAACTAAACCAAGAGCAGAAATGCTACGAGCTAAGATAATTGAAACGGAAAGTCAGATATAAATGATGAAGCCATTATTCAGGTTTAGGTTTTTGCCCCGCAAACAATAGCTTCAGTGAAGTCGAAAGTTAATGTTCCGTTGTGACACTATTAATGGAGTGAGGTGTATTGTTAACGTTGTTGACGTAAACGTCACGTCACTTTGAAGAAAATTTCTTTACGAGAAAACCGTATTGAAGCAATAAATTCAGCTTGTCGTTAAACAAAGCTTTAAACAAATGTTTGAGAAACGGTAAAAGCCGGCTAGTACACATTGACGAACTCTCTGTCCTATAAGCGAAGTAAAATGTTGCTCGGTCATTGCCGCGAAATCCGTGTATCTTTTAAGGTTGAGGAGAACAACCAGTTAACATTTGAACGCTTTAGTAACCAGCAGGAAGTGACAGGCCGGTCGACATCTCGACTGGCCTCGGACTCACGAAGTCGCACCCGCGGAAAAAACAGCTCCAAGCTATGCCTCGCGAGACTATTGTACCGCACTCTAAAACCGGATGCTGGCCAACCTTCAGCCACTTCAGGGACTTCGAACTAGTTCCGACTATTACAATAGAGATTGTGCTCTAAGTGTAACAATAACTAGGTAAACTCAATCCAAACTCATACTTTTTTATACGAATGAATTTAAAAATAGGTGCTCCACACAACTTTGTATGCAAAGCTTGTTTATCTTCGACTGCGAGATTTTTATTCCCATTCTAGCTCCAAGCAATGATGGATAAATATGCATATAGATTCATATTGCTTGGTTCAATATTGGAGTTGGGCCAATTGTTTTCCTTGAACACGAAGAGACTATTGTGTGCAGTGCATCCCTCTGGTTTTTAATAACCGCACCAAGTTTATTGAAGGTCGTACCATCCCGACCGTCGTTACATGAAAATCAGTGAGTGCCAATGGCGCCGAGCTCATAAACGTAAGCGTCAATATACATTTTATTAGTTTGCCCCGTGGCGTCCCCGCCTCGGAAGACCTTCGCCAGCCATTCAGCTCGTTAATATACTATTCATATAAAGTATGCCATTTAAAGAACAATTTCAACAACTTATGCACTAAATTAAATCATTTCGGCGTGACAGAATCTAGCGCCAATTTTTAATTCAGACAACGTTTCGCGCATCGTATCCGTCTTGTAGACAGAAGCTAATGGATGGTCTTCGTTTAAATGGAGCCAGTGTTTACTGTTAATAGCTACTTTATTAACCACGGTGATTGGAAACCGTTACAAAACTAGCAGTTCAGCGAAAGTGGAACACACAATGATGTTGAGCGAGTAAACGTAAAACTTGCGGAATTGTCTAAAGTTTAATAAGATCAAGGTTGAAATGCGTTTCTGACAATGGTAATATTAGTGATGGCTGTGGCACATTAGGCTCCTTAATTATGGTTGGGCATGAACCGGACAGTAAAAAGCTTATGGGTGACCCGGATACGTCGCGTCCGCGTCGCCAGGCTTCGCTGTACACGCAACTGTATCGATTGACATTGACCGTGCATCGTGATTCGTGGTCACCATTCTCTTTGCCGCATGCGACGACTGTCTGCTGTCATGAATATTCTAGTTTAGTACGCTACGATGAAGATCACCGTTTTTTCGAATGCAATCAAAGCAAAGTATCGTTATCAAACTAGTTGTTATGAATTTTATTAACGTTATTTTCTAAATAAGTGGGGATGAATACATCTCTTTACGACAAAAGCAGCATTCATTAGCGTCGGCGTGATAAGCAGCTGACGACTGCTTATCAGGCGGACTATTATCTTGAGAGTAGGTCATCTGGTTTAATATTATAATTGATGCCGAACAGGCACTTTTGACATTCACAGTCGTACAATAGGCGTAGGCACAATCACGTTTACAGCGCATCTAGACCGTAGAGATAAAAGCGTTTGACAGAACATGACCGTCATGCTTAGTGGCGAGGTCGAGAGTTCGAGGTCTACAGGATAAACAAATGCAGGCTCAGTTTGTTTTGGGTGCTACATGATGATCCTTATCCTAACGCAAGCTAAAATGTTGATATTAAACACTGTATCGAAGATGAATGATGAATGTCGTCCGGGACGCCCTGGGCAACATACTTTGCCCTCTGGTGAAACCTTTACAGTTTACACCATCTTATCGAGTCCTATCGAATCCTACGTACTTGTACTGCTGGTCAGATAACACGTGTGCAAGACTGAACTCGTAGACTATCAAAGTCGTAAAGGGAAAACACAATGAGTCACTTCATTATCTGGAGGTTAGAGGTGAACGCTTTCAGGTAGACATACCAGCTACAAATCGAGGAACAAACAATTCGTCATCGCTGTTTATTTATTCAGATTACACTACAAACGAAATACATTGTTTATCACGTTAGCGTGCACTACTAACTAAGATACCCAATACTGATAGAAAGTCAATCAATTCCGTTAATCAATTGTTCACAATGTACAGACACGGAAAAAATGCAATTAGCAGTGTTGTCTAGGTTGGCTTATGGTTCAGTTTTCCGTGACAGCGGTGGCTCGTTAGGTCAATTAGGAATTAATACTCTAGTGTCCACTTCGATATTAGTGATTTTAGTTTTGGGAATCATTTTTGGAAATAATTATGATTTCTATTTCCTTTTTCCTGAATTTTATTTACTCGGAAGCCAAATGCGCGTAATTGGATTATATTGTTAAAGGGTAAAGGCATTGCCTACGCTCAGATAGGTATTTGACGCAGATAAATTAATGATGTTTACAATAAATAGTATTATATTGTTACAGTAATTGCTGTTTTCGTTGCATTTCCCTATGACGGAAACTAATAGTACAGATGGTTGTTCGTTTTGCAAAATCATTATCATTCCTAACATTTTTGAACAATGCTAAAAGCAAGAATCTGATTTGATTCTTGACTGAAATAAAAATCTCAAATCTGCATATTGGTAAGTAACAACACAACGCAATGCAATGCAACGCAATGCTTCTTATTATCGTAGTGCGCTGGCAGAGTCCAGGTGGAAAAGCTCTGATCAATCCCTAATCAATTGTCAATGATCAAAAGAACCATTACTGAATTCGAATATCCGCATTTAGCCGTATTTCTGACTGACGCAAACCCGTCAGAACCAACCAACGGCCAGATATATTCAGTTCTGATAATAAGCCCCAGTAGATTCAATATGGATGGCTTACCATGTACATATAGGTCGGCATGGAACAATGGTCGGTAACATTTATACATATAATCTAGAACTAGAGCAAGGACATTTACCTCTATTTATAGTCTTTTCATATCACGGGGATGACCTACTTTGGGTGAGAGTATATTTTCTCTAAATTGCGGTTGGGCATTTGGATCGAATTGTCTGTTAATTTCATGAATTAGTTTAGTTTCGTTGAAAGATAGATAGGTTAAATGCTTTATTGATCACCAAAATGATACCTACCAAAGCTCATTTACAAAGCCATGATATTTAAGATAACAGCGACAAACTTTGAATGGATAGTGAGACAGTAAATTAACAAGGGGAGTAAGTCCGTACATATTATGGTAATGGACGACACCATCCACTTTAAAGACGGAATACAGTAAAACAACCCTAAAATATACTACCACCTGAGTCATCATCATTAATTCTTCGTACAATTACCACCCACCGTTAGCCACTAGGTAACTGTCATCAGTCAACAATCAAATGACCAACCGGATTTAGGAAAACTCCGTAACTTCACAGCAGAAAATCAATCAATTCTGGGTTAAGCTCACCGTTGTATGTACATAAGCTAAGTATATATTTTAATATTGTGTATATTTTAATATTTGTTTGTTAATTTTTGTGTGCAATAAAGAAAGAAAGAAAGAATAAGAATCTTTAAGAATACCCGCGTCTTCGATCACGATTTATTGTTGATACGAAGCGGTCACCTTTTGTTATCAATAGTCATAAATGATAATATAAATATTGTCTCCCATAACATACGTAACACCGTTCATTCAACCGGAAAGGCATCGAATCCTCGAGCAGTTTCCATTTCTTATATGGAGGTCCTTGTACCACGCCCACTTGTTAGTAACTTATCGTTAATTGCATTAAGTTTCTAGACTTAAAAACAACATGGGCGCGGCGATATGACGTCAGGACATCACGACTCGGACTTTGATGAACGGTCAAAGAAGGACTTTGGAAGGCTATACTCAGGTAACGTTGATCTGATCAAGATTATGTTATACGACATCGCGACAGCACTAACCTGACCGATTTTGGGCAACACTAGCACTAACCAAGATTAAGAATCTTTGAGGAGAACAGGGCTCACTAGGCCCGGTTTCCACCAAAGCACAGACGAGCATAGCGGAGAGGACACGTGCGGGAATCCACCAATCATCATCAGCCGATTAATGTTCCCACTGCTGGGACACAGGCCTCCTCTCTATGAGAGGGAATGAGCTATATCTACCACGCGGGCCCAGTGCGGATTGGTAGATGTCACATGTCTTAGAATGTTTTGGTTGGACATGTCGGTTTCCTCACGATGTTTTCCTTCACCGTTTTGAGAGCAGTGGTGATGAAATTAATAAATTACACAAAGTAATGCGCCTGCCTGGGTTCGAACCCACGACTTATTGTTCGTAAATCGGGGCCGCCACCACTAGGCCACCGCTGCTCCCCACCAATCACATTAGTTGATATTATCTACAAGACAGTCAATTGATTTGAGTCTTACACATCTTCTCAACCTGCTGCACGTCTCCGACTTGGTGGAAACAGGGCTCTAGCGAAAGTTAAGTAGATCTGAAGATAACGTCACTTGGGAGTTGGGAGACATTGCAACAACCCCAATCGAGGCTAAGAACCTTTGAAAAGATTATAGGGATCGTTAGGCTATTCACGTACTACAGCTTCGGGGCAACAAACGCGTTAGTGTAAAGTTATTATTCAATTCTCACAAATATTCTTACTACCTACGCTCTTTTTTTGGTTTTTGTTTTTTTTTTATTTTTTTTTTCAGTGCAGTCATGGAGTATAGGTATCGTAATACTCAGTAACTGGGTTGTGGAGGTCAGATAGGCAGTCGCTCCTTGTAAAATATTAGTACTAAGCAGACTCCAACATACACACACCAGCACCATATCCGTTTTTTTTTAATTCGTGGGTAATTCTTCAAGTGGTTCATTTATTTAAGATTTATTACCCTCGTAGAACACAACATTTTGAGACATTTTGACATTTTTCAATAATCTAACAGAAATTATCAGCGCTTTTAAGTGTTTTTGATAAGAATTTTGTTTATGCAGTCATTAGTGGCCCTAGCTTATTTAGTTGTTATTGTTTGAAGAGTTAACATGGTATTGCATACAAAATGAGTGATTTGCCGGCAACTGAAGTCGCCAGAGCAGTGACAATGATCGAGGAAGGTCACCACACATACCGTTCAGTGAGTCGAACGTTGGGTGTATCAGTATCTGTGATCCACCGTAATGTGAAACGAAACGATACAGGCAGACAGGATCTTACGTGCAAAGGCGGGGACAAGGCAGAAAACGTGCAACCAGTGCCGTAGACGAACGTTTTATAAGGGACATCAGATCTCAACGTATGCGATCGGATCTCAACGTATGCAACGTTGAGAAACCGTCGTCAAACAGCTGTCCAGACGCGAAATCTCTTAGAAGAAGTACGTAACGTGCGTGTAAGTGAACGAACACTAAGAAGAAGGTTACACAAAGTTGGTTTAAAGTCATACGTACCAGCTAAAGGGCCTAAACTTGAGGCAAGTCATCGATTAGCGTTCGCTCGTCATCATCAAGATTGGTCCGATGAATGGGGTCGTGTTTTATTCTCTGACGCAAGCCGATTTTGTGTGAATTTCATCGACGGGAGGGAAAGGATGTGGAGGTATCGAGGAGAACGGTACCATCAAGCCAATTTTACCGAAACGGTGTCATATGGTGGAGGGTCCATTATGGTGTGGGGTGGCATAACTTTAGGAGCACGCACAGCTTTGGTCATCATTGATGGCGATTCTCTGACTGCACACAGATACATAACAGAGATCTTGGAGCCCCATGTAATGCCTTTTGCCCCATTTATAGGCCCAAATTTTGTGTTTATGCACGATAACGCACGGCCCCACACTGCTCGCGTCGTTCGCAAGTCGGAATTATTCAAATGGACTGGCCTGCACGATCCCCAGACAAGAATCCGATAGAGCATGTCTGGGACATGATTGGACGGAAAGTGCAGGAGAGAACTCCACCTCCTAGGAATTTTGAGGAGTTAAAATTGGCGCTGATTGAAGAGTGGGACAATTTGCCCCAGGAACTGATTGAAAGTGTCATTAGAAGCATGGGCAGACGTATTCAAGCCCTAATTAGAGTCCGCGGAGGCAATACAAGATATTAATTTTGTTCCTTAATAAACTTTTCAAAGATAATTTAATTTTAAAAATTGTTGAATAAATTCAAAATGTCTCAAATTTCTTTTTTTTCTGTAATTATCTATAAATAATTTTCAACCCTAGTTTCTGTTCTGTCATATTTCTATTGAATAACCGAGCCTAAATGAAGCGAAAAACGTACATAAAAAGCTAAATAATAAAATAAAAAAACTGTCTTTTTTTGTGTTCCCCTACTTTTGCCGGTGTGTGTAGTTAGAAAAAGGCTAGGCAGATGATGATCTACCTATTTCATGTCAGTCGCAGTCTGCTACGTTGCATTACGATCAGTTTTTAGTAGCACGCTGTTGTTTCCCAAAATCCCCACGGGCGTAGCCGTAGACACACGCTAAGGTAAAGTTGTAGCACAGACTCATAGCTCCGACAAAGGTCGCAGTGACCGCCATATACATGCATTTACCAAGGGAGTGGGGAGTGATGACCGTTTATAGCTGTTTTCACAATAAAGATTTTAAATTTTAGCTTTTGTACTAGACACGCCCAGTAAATAACACGAAAATTTCACCGATGACGCATTAATAAAAGTATTTGCTCCGATTTTTGTGTGTATGTTAAAGTACATTGCCCCAGCTATGTAGGTACACTCGGTACAATCGTTTGACAGGGTTCTTACAGACAGTTTCGGGTCGAACCGTCCGTTTCAATATGATTGTGACGTCATTGGTGACTTGTCCGGGTCATGGATGCCATACAATCGTAGAAATGCTCAAGATTAAGGTGCTAATTGTTAACAAGACACTTATTTGTTTGTAAGCACAGTGCGGGAAATAGGGAATGTTTAGCAAAAGTTTATTCAAATCATAATGAATGCTGAAAATGTTCCTTGGACTGTTCAGTCAAGAATTGAATCATCAGTCAACATAGCAAACATCTACACAGGAAATAGAAGAAAAAAATGAATTTGGATGCGATTCTAAAGATAAGACAGACTGCGTTTTATCAAATTGTGTAGTCAGTACAAAACTGCGATGCACATGCAACCCTGAAAATGATTACAAATGAACGCAACTGTAGAAGCTGTTGTGTTCAACGGAAAGATATTAAGAGAATGTGAAGTGATTAGCAGCAACGAGCGAGCACAAACAATTAACATGTAGTCAATACACAATTAGCATCAGGTAAAAATAACGTGGCTATCATACTGTATGAAGAAGCGAGGCTTCTACAAATAGGTAGGTTTTAAAACTTAGGTAACAACCTAAAAGTGTTAATTAACCACACGGATGTCATCATCATCATCTTCCTGATTCCTGACCTTATCCCATGGTACTTGGTGTCGGTTCTTCCCCTGTCAACAACCGTCACACAATCATTTACACTTTTATCCTTCATATTTATCATTCTCCACTCCACACAATCCATCCATGGTTTTTTTGACGACTCGAATGGCGTAGCGGTAGTGAGGCTGCCTTACGTTCATAGGGTCCTGGGTTGAATCCCGGTAGGAGCAAATGTTTGTGTGATGAGCATGGACAATTTTGTTTCCGAGTCATGGATGTTTATACGAGTATGTAAATAAGTATGTATTTAAAAACAAAAAAGTATATAATAATATGTAGTATATCAACTATCTGGTGTCCACGACACAAGCCTTGCTTAGTGTGGCACTAGATGGCGCTATGTGTTAATGTCCAACGATATTTTATTTATTTTATGGTTTCCTTGGTCTTCCTGTCCCCCTACATCCATCTAAATTAATTAACCACACGGATGTTCAAATAAAATAAATAATTTAATCTCAATTTAACGGGAAAATTTGTTAATTTACAAATTTGTTACATTTTGAAGTTCATGTTCGATTGGAGCACACTGATTATAATAAGAGGTCACATAGTGGCACGTTATCGGTTATTGTATTTCAACGAGTTATCTACCAATAATTATGGCTGGCTAGAAAGAGCCAACCCTATTACAAGGCAGTCAGACCTGGGTCGGGCAAATCCATGAGAATGCAGGAACGGTAAATCAAAACACGTATTAAACTTCCATAACAAGGCTAATATTCAGTTCACAGAATGTTTTTGTTGTAGTAATGACAAAAACTGTTTTACATATATCGTAGTAAATGCCAATGGCCTTAGTTCGTAGGCCGCTAAGGTCACGCAGTCAAGGCCGCACCGGAGCGAAGCACGCAATTAGTGGTTTCATTAGTTAGGCTTCATATTAACACCCATCGCTTATTCCAATTACTTTTCATAATACTACAATAACGATTACGTAGTGTCTGAACTTGAATGATGTTACTTGCCAATTATACTGGAGGTCGTTAATATCGACTGTTTTTGATACGATTTTAATTGTTAGTAGAAGTTTTAAATACACATACATACATAAACTCAACTCACGTCTGTGGGTACAGGTAGTGATGACAGAAAGTCACCTGCTATGATCTTTTAATTACGGTCAACCTTTCTATTTGGATTACATTTTAAACCTAAAAATATAACATGCATATTTATATTTTGAAATGTGTTCTGTAAAGACTGAAAGATAGCTTACTCTGCTTACCTTGCAAAACATAAAAAGCTTGATATTATACAATAAATATTAACAAGGCTCACCAGTTCACTAGGAAAAACAACTGTATATACATTTATTTAGCCTTCGTTCCTCCAAAAACGGGTAAAATATTATTAAAAGTAGAATTCCATAATTTTTGTGCTCAATTTGCATGATAGAAAATGCAGTTTTAGCATAACTGGTATATTCAAATGATCTCGTAAACATCTGGGTATCGAGGTAAACGGCTTTATGAAAGACGACTAGGGGTCACTTGTCAAGGGGGTCTGTCTCAAGACTCTCAAGTCTGTCACCATGTAGGTTTAGTTTGTTATAGAGTACGAACTAAAGAGTAGGTTTACATACGTCAATTAAGGAATGCGTTGGGCATTATTCAGTTTTAGGAAATTAGTTAATTTAGTACTTACATAAGACTTACATAGTTAAAAAGTTAGTGTTTTTTTTTTAAATTAAGTATTAAGAAGTTCGCTAACCCTGTCCTTCAGCTTGAAATCGTTCGTGTAAAAATGTCAAATACGTAGAGTCGTAAACAAAATTCACACGAACCATTTCAAGATTATTCACTGACCCCGCCCAACATTTTTTTCCATGAATGTTAGACATGTTATAAAGTTAATTTACTGCTCTTCATTAACATTTTATTTGCATGGCTCAAAAATCTAAATCAACGCGTTTTTCGTAAGTATAAGGTGAATTTCAGTTTCGGCAAATTGGACTATCAAGGTCACTAGCAAACAGCTAAACTAATCCATGTAATTTTCTGCTGATAAATCTACCACAATAATCAAATTAATAGTTTAAACAGGCAAGCATTGAAATGTAATCGTTTAGTACCTAAGTCGTTGATGAGAATGACCGATATCATATTATCGACGATCCGGTTATTAACATTAATTGGAATTAAATGATTTAAATAATTCTATTATTTCCGTCTCTCAATTTAAAATTGATTACGATGATTACCGGTGACAACAGCAAATACGTATTAAAACACCCACTTAAGGGTGTATTGCCTGGTCATTTTTTTAGTAACGATTTGTCCACTGACGTAATCACAGCGTGCCCTACAAACTTGTACCTTTGAGTGTTGACAAACACTACAACGAACGACCCTTATCTATAAAACGGTTAATTGGAAAACTGGTACAAGTACCTGTTGTACCCTGTTACGTGAACCAACAAATAAATTGGGGACACGGGACAACTGTAGACTACAGCCTGTAGCGCAATTAGACTGAGTTATTAGAAAATTTTAGTCTTTTGTGTGTAATGTGGATTAATACAAGACCGCATAAAAGGAAAAGTACCCATAGTGCGTAATGTGTATGTTGATGACTAATAGGTAGGTCTAGTGCCGTTCGCAAAATAAGGACTTTGGACGTGTGGAGCTGCAGAAACCATTTTTCTTAGCCTGTCTTGTGTCCCACTGCTGGGAAAAGGCTCTCTACCTCTTCCTGCCTGATATACATAACAAATAATCTGTTTAATTTCAGCTTCTGGATTTTATAAGCCATCTTTCCTAATTGCTACAAGCCAAAAATGCCACCACGTTTTTCTTTGCTAAGTAATAAAATATCATTTTGCGCTCCTGGCAAACCCGCGAACAAAAGAAGCAATTAAGGAAAACTCCAAAAAACAACAATACAATAATACCAAATTAATGATCAACAAAGACTTAGTAACCAATTAATATTTCTTCCACGTAAAATGTAAAATATGTAGATAAACGCCCTACATACTAACTAACAGACATAACTGTTTTTCACTATCTAAAATATATGCAAATGTAATATTGTACGCTTATAGTTTAACGATGATTAACGTTCGACAGCGAGGATGCATTTTGTAACTATTAAAACTTTTTACGATAAGATACCGAGCTGAAATTATGCGTCAACAACAATGTCAGTTTCAGAATGTTGTAAAATTCACTAAACGTCATCAGAATTGTTGAAGAATATATAAAAGAATAGAGCTTCCTATTTGAAAAAAGAAAAACCGCTTCGTAGAACACTCCGGATTTGCAGCATACAACGATGTTATATTATCAAATTAAAAGCGACAATATTCATACTAGGATCTATTATTTTGTAATGTTTATTTGGTACAACATAAAGGATGTTATAATATACACTTATTATCACCACTACAAATATGAGGAAACATATTTGTTATGTATGTACATGTCACCGTAATATTGTCAAATACGTTATATTACAATATAACGTGTATCTCTCTAGCGATATTGTAAAGTCTCGAATTATTGTCAACTGAACATACGGAAGTATCTCTTGCCCCCATAAACGGGACTTGGGGCACCCCCCCGTTAGGTTAGTTAGGTTCCTTTAAACCTTGCACTCGGAAATAGGGGCCCCGCGAAGCGGGGCTCCGTCGACTACGCTTTTTAGGGGAATATGAAGTGTTTTAAGGTTAGGTTATATTAATCGATATTTCTCAGGAATGGTACAGTATCTTTTCATGAGAGTGGTACCACTGGGCAAGGGGGACCCCTCCTTCACTCCACACCGCGTGAGTTGACTACCATCGCATGCATTTCACGAAAAATAATGCGTTTTATTGTAAGCAGTATGTTCATTTGACAATAATTCGAGACTTTACAATATCGCTAGAGATATTACAATATAACGTATTTGACAATTTTACGGTGACATTACAAAGCAAGCAAATGTGTGATACACAAAATATCCGGATTTCTTTTAATTCATCGGATACTCTGCATATCTGGCATTTTTGAATGAAAGGTCCGCTAATCAGACATATCGTTCTATCCTGCATCAACACCCTAAAATTGTGCCAGTCGTCATGATGGTCATGGTGACGTTCACAAGCACGAAGTTTGCACAACACACCACACTGCCCACGTCCACGTACTGTGTACATACTTTCTTAAAGTAGTTTATTTTATGCGTGGATGACGCACCCTCCCTCCACCTCCTATAAAAATATCTATTGGAGAACTTCTATCACGAAGTGTATACAGGCTGTAAAAACACTCATCACGAAGCCGTCAACCAAGCATTCTGTTTATCAAACTAAGGTCCATGTCACTCTGGGGTTGCGGGACTGTTCGAAAGAGATGCCGCGGCCCCGGAACGTAAAGGGCGAGGAAGGAACATGGATGGGTTTTAGTCAGTAAAAGTCTGACACTCCCTCCCGCTCCGCCCAGAGTGGGAGAAGTCATTTGATGATTTCCAATCCTAAAAAAAAAAAAAATGTCCATGTCACTGTGACATGTTCCCATTCAAAAATGTGTTTTAAACAGCTGTTTTTAGATAATCAGACCGTTATCCTTTTGGTGAACATGGACCTAAATAACTTTACGCAAAAATTATTGCTATGAAACGACTTTTTTTTTTGGGTTGAAAAATCATGTTTTGCGGTAGAACTCATTGTAACGCACTCAAAACATTGTGCCGATGGATGGATTGAATAGTACGGGGGTCGTGGAGGTGTTAAAAACTTATCAAAAAGTTGGAACTTTGACCCCCAATATCTCCGCGACTAAAAGGTTCCCAGATATAGTGCAGATTTCGGGGAGAACAAGTGCCTTTTGATTTCGTTAAGATTCTTTTTATACCCTTTAGATAGACATTTTGAGGGAGTTTCCCTCAGAATTTGTTGTCTCTCTAGCCTTCACGAGACTATGCAACCTTCTTACAAAAATACAAACACTAAATTTGTAAGGCCAAATTCAATAAAACCTAAAACAGTTCCTGCTGAGTCATACAACTACATTTTATTTCAAAAAGTAATTTCAATTAAATCCTATAATGGAGCATTTAAAAATGACCTGTTTACGGAAAGCCAGCCGCAATATGCGTGACGTTTTATGCTAAATGTTCCTGCTTTATGTATTTTCCTTGTAAACTGTTAGACTATATTGTATGTGTTCATATATTACTACTAGAACTCAAGTGCATTGACCGGTATTTCTAGAAAAACGCCTACCTACATAGAAAGAAGGAAAACATAACACGTGAACAATAAAAAAGGTCTAGTGCGAGTCAAACAAACATAATAATATAGAAGTGTTTCTTACAAATCAAATTAAAATTCACAACAAACTCTCGTTCGGTATTTCGGAAGTTCAGGCCGCTCATAACGCTAAAAATTACAATGAAATGCAGTTCAAATGATAACGAACCTAAATACTATGTTGCATCCGTGTGAATAATAATTTGATTGTACTTTGAAGCATGCCATTATCACATCTATTCTGTGATTATCACGAAGAGTGCGCTTACGCATGTCTAGAGCAGAAGATAACCACTTCCTTCTTATTTTTCGGGTTTAAAAAAAAACTAAACTTATTAAGTACTTAATTAATGACAAAGATTTAATTTCATAACGGTTGTACGAAATTTCGAGAATTGTCACATTATACATAACATATTCTTGAGCAATGAACACAAGCTGCCACTTGTAATTATTTCTTAGAAGTTGGGAAACACTTGGTTGAGGACAAAAAGCAAGAAGGCACGACAGTTATGGATTGTATCGCTTTCAAGTGTGCATGAGGTGACCTGTATCACCTGTATGACCTGCACCGTGCATCGGCATGAGACCTATTTCAAAAAAATATAAAAGGCACTCACGTAATACTTATGGCATGCAAACTCGACTATTTATAGGGCGTAGATACTGTAGATAGAGAATGCCTGCCCGTGTAGAATGCCCACCGTAGACACGAAAGAGAATCGACAAATCTTTTGTTCATCTGTCATTGAATCGACAAAATGGTTAACTTGAACTGGATTCGCTGTAACCACATGTACTATGACCTATAGGGTTCACTAACGGTCGCCCACTTTTCAACTTTATAACTAAGGTCCCATGTTCACCGAATTGATAAGTCTGATTATCTGAAACAGCTGACAGGACAAGTTTTTGGGACATGTCTATGGGACATGTTCCCCAACAAAAATGTGTTTTGAACAGCTGTTTTTAAATAATCAGATCGTCATCTTTTTGGTGAACATAAGGGTGAAAAATGGTAGAACCGTGATTGAACTCGGTACTACAGTCGATATCATGTGATATCGACTGTAGTAACTTACCGAGTTCAATCACGGTTCTACCATTTTTAATCGCCAGCACAACAAGTTACCACAAAATGTCAAATTTCTCCAAATGATTTTAAACCATAAAATGTTGGTGGGTAAGGTCAAAACCGAATGAGAATATTTGACAGTTTGTGGTAACTTGTTGTGCTGGCGACTGTTATACCTACCCTCTTGTAGGGTGGGGTGGAGTTCTGTAGTGGTAATGTAATGCATAGAAACCGCACCGACACCGGGTTTTGTTGGGCCTCGGTTTTTGGTGCAGGTGCGACTCCACCGACGCAACCACCACCAGTGGTGGTAGATGGGACAAATAGTTGCAACTGCCACCAGTGTGGTGGCGGACCGGTGGTGGCAGCCGGGAATAAAGGTTATTGGCTAACTGGGGCCTGAAGATAGCGATAGAGAATATAAATATTGATTATATTTCTGTCTCTTTTACACCTGGATCTATTAAGTTTTCCTTATTACTATTTAGTGCCTTCCATACACTATAGGCTTGTTAACTGAACAAATGTAATTATATGTATAGTCCGTCACTGAGATTATCAAAAAATATTTGACCCGTATTTTTTCTTTTGTCACATAAACCAAAATTGACGAAGATACGACGCTTTTAAAATTCCCAATACGTCACTGTTCGGTATCATTCTTAGTGAGTACTGACGTCACGAGCCCCCACTCCCGAGTTTTGATGCGTTTTATCTTTGTCAATATTCGTTGATTTACAAAAACAAAAAATACGTGTCCATTATTTTCTAATACTCTGACGGACTAAATATATTTGCAATTCATTGATGGTGGAAACAAGCCTATTCTCAGTAATGGGGTTTTGTTTTAACACAAAGCAATGTGAAACTGGGAATTTCCGATTCCGTTATTTATAGCACATTAAAACTTGGCTGGTGATTTAATTGCACATGTAAAGGACATAAAACTACACTATTTATTGCTATGTCCAGATGTAACAAACGACTGCGTAACGATTGGGTAGATACATTGCCAATTTAGTTAATTAGCAGTGGAAATATTACTTTCGAAAAGCGATTTCTTTTTTTGAGCATGTTTATCTGCCTACGTGTCTGTCTCGATACGCTGATCGACAAAATGCTAAGAGTCCTTATGGTGTCCATTAAACGTTTGCATGAGATCAGAACTATAAAATAAACAATTAAACTATAGAAGAAGATGCATCTGAACAAACATCGAAGAATTGCAACAAAATAAACATCGGTATGAGCTCACTAAACATTCCAACAATTCAAACAGATACATCGCTCGGGGATTTCTTCGAACACATCGAGTTAAACCAACAAGTTTTATCTCACCTTGATTTTTATGTACCTACCATGATACTATCATAATTGATAAAATACGTTCCCGTATGAAGTGAATCAGCCCATTGAGATAATCTGCGTCCATCGTCTAGCTGATACCGTTATCAGAACATCATACGTCATTTTTTGAACCAAGCTGATTGCTTTAGGTTTAAAAATTTAACTGGAATAACATGTCATATCACCTCGTCCCCCTAAGTGCTTTAATTACCGGTTGACTCATAACTGGACCGAGTTGTGCCAAAATGTTCCAACCCACATATTAATCAAAATTGAGTTATCTATACTAACCAATCTGAAATGAGCCTTATTTTCATGTGGCAAAGACTCATATTATTATCTGCTCCCTAGGAAAAGATATACTGAAAGTATCCCACTCCACATCTATGGGATTTTTGAAAAATAAATTGCGGAAATGATTCATGTCTTTTGGAACAATTTTTTTCTGATAAATACAAATCGGTTTTGCCACAATGATTCAGGTACACTTGAACCCTTGATTTCGACATTGAAGAGGATTAGTTCTGTTAAGACAGTTAAAGTTTCGATTTCGTTTTTTTTCTCCACAAATTTATTATGTACCTCAATAAATTAATTAAGTTTTATTATTCATCGTCACTGTTTATATGAAAAACTTGCGTAGATATTAAACTGTTCATAGAAGTGATTTAGATCATTATTCCAAAATTAATTTTGACACATTGTCATACAAAATTATTTTTGGCTGAAATGATCCAGACGATATTCCTCTCAATATCTTAAAAAGTAGCAGCGGCTGTATATTATAAAACATACTATTAGAAACCATATTCATAATTTCAAATATTGATACTTTCATTTGTAACAAAATCGGCATGATTAAATGGAAAAACATCGTCTGAATGTTTAAACTGAAATAACTCAAAATGTGTTCATTGTGGGGTGGAACATTTTGGCACAACTCGGTCCAACTTATAAGCGAAAATGATCCAAAAAAAACTTTTTTGCAAAAAATAAAACCGACTTCAAAAAGAAAAAGTGAAAAATAACTTTAGCTTCTGAAGTCGGTGACGTTTGTATGATTGATTTAATTTTTTTGTCACCGACTTCAGAATCTAAAGTTATTTTTCACTTTTTCTTTTTGAAGTCGGTTTTATTTTTTGCAAAAAAGTTTTTATTTTTCACTTTTTAGTGGTTCACATGGAAAGTGCATACCGTTACAATTACAACAAGCCCAAACACGACTAGGATACATTGTCTCATTATGGAGTTCCGTGACTCTTGGCTTCATCATCAGATCTGATGGTAGAATGGTTCTTATCAAACGCAAATGCTTCACTTGTTGTAGAAAATATAAAAATTGCTGTACGTTATCCTATAAAATTTGAAGAGTTCCCTCGATTTCGCCAAGATTCCATCATCAGATCCCGACTTGGCGACTATGGGACCAACTTGGAAGTATACCCTTTCAAACAAAAAAAGAATTTTTCAAATCGGTTTAGGCGTCTTCGAGTAATCGGGTAACATACATAAAAAAAAAAAAAAAAACATACAGTCGAATAGAGAACCTCCTCCTTTTTGGAAGTCGGTTAAATACATTCTGTTTCTCAACAACATCAACGTTAAACCTCGTACAAACGGTACCAACTCAATTAAAAGATTAAACTCGGAAATACACAGTCAAAAACGTATTCACAGTACCTAACCTATAAAAGCGCAACACCAAGTTTTACTGTAGTAATGTCCGTGAAGCACGCATAGACATTTTATTACGAGGACTTTGGGAAAGACATTGTGTTCACGTCCCGTTGGACCTTGACCAATAACCTAGTTAGAAAAGAGCTGCGTGTCCAGGGTAGACAGTACTGTCCACAAAAGAGTTAAGTACACGACCGACAAAGATTATTTTTTCACTGTGCTGTAAGTACTCAGTAATGTGGAGGTAAATGTATGTAAACTTTTACTTACGAAGCTTTTACGATTTTTTTTTGTTAAAACTGAGAAAGGATTCCAGTTTTTTCGGTTTCCTACTAGGTAGGAAGAAAGAAACATGAAACACAAAGAAGAATAAACACAAAGATTAAACACAGAAACACTCTGTGGTCAGCAGCATTTTATATTTTGACAGATGGTGCAAGATACAAGCACATTCCTTTCTGAAAATTGTCTCTTGAGGAAAGAACCATAATTATACCGATATATTATGATTGCACCTGTTTTGACAATTTGTCCTACACTCATTTCAGTATTATAATATTATATTTACAAATAAAACACACTTGATTAAAGTGTGAATAACTAGACTATTTAATAAAAAAAAAACAATAAATTCGCGATAAATACCCGTTTTCATATGTTATAGTATATTGAATAAATACACAAAAATTTACAAGTTGTTGCAGGCTATCAGTTTGTACCCCCTATCTATTCGTTCGACGGTACATTTATCTACACCCTCATTCCACATTCACTCGGAACGTAATCACTGTCCCCCACTAATGGACATTCATGAAGGTTTCCACTGCATCATAAAATAGTCATACTATTATAGATCGACGCTAATGTACTCCGGACATAATAGTTCCTTCATCGATCACGATCTATCCATTTGAAGGGAGTTATTGAAAGATCTAATTAACCATTTATAAATTTTAATGTTGTTTACGAGTCAGTTAGAATGATTGACTGAGGTCTACAGACTGCTTGTTTCCAATGTCTATGCAAATGTGTATTTCCAAATTATGATATAAAATTTCTACTAAAACGAATATCAACTTTACAGTGGAGTAAATTAATTGTTTTCCGAATGGCTACTGAAAGTTTTAATGAAAATATCGAAAGTTGTAGCAAAAACTGAACTTCTTTCCATTAGTTGTGCCCGAAGTTAGAAACATGACGTGCATACAACGTGGTATGCAGTAAATTATTTACTGAACTGAATCGAGATAAATGTCAGAAAATAAGGATGTGATAAGGGGCCGTTCAAATATTACGTAAGCAGATTTATTACAATTATTTACCCCCCCATCCCCCTTGTCAGCAAAAGTAAGCAAAGCTCTTACCCCTTCCCCCTATGCTTACGTAAACATTTTTCAATTATAAATGTATCTTTTTTTATTTATGATTAAGTATAATGTTATATTTATAATTTCAAAAATAAGAATAGATTTAGGATAGAGATTAGATTTTACTGAACAAAACAATACACTGACAGAGGAAATTTAGACAAGTGAATAGCGCGCGGTAATTCCCCTAATCGGTTCTAAAGCGAGTGCCTAAACGTATGCATTACTTGCGGGAATCCTCGAAAATGCGTTTCGTTTTCAAGCTAATGTGAGGGTTGCGTTGCCATTCGTGTAAAAAAGTAAATAACTACCGATGACGTAATCATCATCTAGACTCCTCTACCCCCCATGTCATCCAAAATAAGCAAAACAAAGACCCCTCCGCCCCCCAATAGTGCTTACGTAATACTTGAACGGCCCCTAATGAGTGCATGAATAGGCTTGTGTCCTAAAAAAGTCTAATTAGTCCGTCAGTTAGATTATAAAAAAATATTTGCCCCGTATTTTTTCTTTTGTTACATAAACCAAAATTGACGAAGATACGACGCTTTTAAAATTCGCAATACGTCACGCCGTGCTATAGTTTTTAGTGCGTTGTGACGTCACGAGCCCCCACTCCCGAGTTTTGATGCGTTTTATCTTTGTCAGTACTCAGTAATTTACAAAAACAAAAAATACGTGTCCATTATTTTCCAATACTCTAACTGACGGACTAATTAGTTTTGCAATTTATTGATGGTGGAAACTAGCCTATTCAGGACATTTGCACAAATGTATTGTAGCGTTAAATATTGGTTCATATTTTATCGGTGCATCCTGAACATTTACTTGTTACAGAAGTTTGCAGCAACTGCCTCGTTAGTCTAGTACTCACAAGCGCTACTGCGGTGCAGAGGTCTTGCGTTCGATTCCTAGGTCCCAGCAGTGCTATCGTGTTTTCTACCAGATTCACACTAGCAGCCTACAGAATACATTTACGATCGATTGATAGTAATAGGCTTCTCCTCATTACCACTATCTAAGAGTCAAGCCTTCGTGGGTTACAGTCTTGATCTTATGTCATGTATGGTTGCATCAACTGTGTTTACTTTTATGGAAGAATGTTATGTGAATATTTAGCGCAACAAGTACTAAGAAGGCAGTTTGCAAAAAAATCTTTCCATGAGTGACGCAATGTGTAATGTTACAACATTCACTTCACACTGCAGTAACTAGACTATGAATAACGATTCTAATTCTACTGTAATATATCTCTCCATCGAATTGAAGTAGAGGAAAATTAAACAATGAAATCTGTTACCCAATTAAAATGTTTACATGTAACTGTCAACGTTATATTAGTATTACGAAATGATCCGACAGTAAAAAATGGCATATCGACGCGGAAGCGGTTTTAAGTGATCAGATATAGCTTTACATGCAAAAACAGCAAATACTCATAGTCCGGACAGGTTGTCTAGCCGGGTTGTCCGAACGGAAAACTAATAATGGAATTCTTTTCGCTTTAATTGCAAGGACTTGAGCTGAGAAGCTCTTTCTTAGCTCCGTCTAAAGTTGCTCCTGTTTCGATAGGAGCCGACAGAACCTTACAGAGCACGAATCCACAATGGCCCGTCAATTAAGCCCCGACTAAATTACTTTACGCCCAGTTCCACCATGGAAAATACGATCTAATCAATTTGACGTGGCACACCGATGCAACAAGAAAACAGAATAAATTAGCGTGTCTTAATTAACGAGTGGCCATTAATAACAATGAAGGTTTTCTAGTAGGTAGTCGATTTGCTTTGGCATATTGTATTGTATTCAAAGGCTTTGTAATCGTTGGATTCCTACCTCGTCAAAAAATGCCGTTTCCTTTTCGTGGAAATGGCATTTTAATTGATAAAATGATGTAGGTTGTAGGTACATAATGGATGTTAATAATATGGCTAGGATGAATGTGACTGAAGACATTCTGCACGGACCCCAAATAAATTGGGAAAATGGCCGGACAATGATGATAACGCGAACTAATACGATAAACATCTAAAGATTGAAATCTATGATTAGGTAGGTACCTACTTAGTACATTTTCTTTGTTGGTTGGTGCGTGATGGATGACGAAAGCGTGGGTTTGTGTTTAAAACAATTATTAGCGTGTCAATAGTAATTAACTTCCGACAATCGTTATCAACACGGAGTAGGTGTGAAAGTGTTGTGAGGTAACTGACTAAAGTGACATTGTAATGTTGCGTTTGAAATAATACATACGGTATATAATATTTATAGTGCTACATGGTCCTTTCGGCGCTTGAATGACATAGTGAGGAGGGCGCGGTTTGTAATTATATCTGTTGAAATTGTATTGGAAGAACGAGATAGCGGCGCGGCGTTCGTTCTATGGCCACACGCCAAATTAACCATGCAGCACTCTACGACGACGGAATGATACGTTTAATGGAGTTTTAGCTAATATTTGTGTTAGTTTTGACATGATTATAGATTGTGTGTTAAGAAATCAGGAAACGTTTACAAACCAAAGTATAGGCCATAAATATTAAACTACAATGATTGCGAGTGGCGACCTTGAGGCTGTCAGTCGAACAATCTCAACAAAATCAATTGAAATTACAGTCAACGAGGTGCGCGCCTGAAAGCTGTCTGAAGATCAACGATGTTTGTCTATCATTAAATATTTAGACAAGTTCGTTAGTTCAGTGGTCGCAGGCGCAACCGTTGAGCATGGAGGTCTGGATTATCAGGACGGGAAGTTTTATTGGGTTTGTCCGTCTGGAATTTCAGTCCGCAGGCTGGATTTGTGCCCGGTTGACGGCCATAGACTCGCGCATTTAAACAACAAAACTGGCGAAATGTGGGTGCACCTTCGCCTAACACTTTGGGTAATCAATCATGACATTTTATGTTTGTATGAAATATTTTGACGTGTCATCGATCAGACAGCACGTGCTTCAGACTGTCCGTAGCTGTAGTTCTGTTTGGCCCGAAATGTGCTCGTTTTATCCATGACATGACACGGAAGTTAGCAAAAGCTCACCTCAATCACTACAATATCGCAAATATGGATTGGTCCATAAAAATTGTTGTACGAAATTTATTGATATTCTTTGATTATTTATTGCTAAACGCTACCAGGAATCATGATTAAATGGTCATTGTTATATACAGACAGTGATCGTGGAAAATCAATTTAATCGAACCTCATTTATTATTATTTATTTATTATTATCCATTTATTTCAGACATAATCCATAGTAATATGTATTAGTATTTAGTAGTGCTCTTTCCGCCAGTCCGCAAGAGCTTTTTGATCAAATTGTTTTGTTTACATCGCACCGTCAACTTTATTACTTATGTGCCTAATTAGCGGGCTTATTATTCTGCAAAATTTACAAACTTCTTTCAGAACTACGTAGGTACATCATAAGAGAATGTTTGAAATATTTTCTTTCGTAAAAATCACTTCAACAAAAAGAAAATGGAACAAATTTCGGAAGAGAAAAGCGATAAACTCTCTAATAGAATAAATAAATATCCGATTATTTACGGCCAACATGTTCAGTTTCCATCATACGCTTGTAAATATTAATGGTTAATTTATGAATCGGAGTGGCCGAACCGCCCAACCGCTTGCTTGTAGCAAACATCATAAGAAATTTACTGTACGTCGAATGAATTACTTATGTGCTGCGCTATGGACATGGTACTGAGGACGTAAAAGCTCAATTACGACACGCAGGCCCCATATTCACCTGTATTTAGGTTACAGCTTTTACATTATGTAGTGTTAAGGTAAATTATAATATGGATTATACGAGGAAGTAAAGAGAGAACGTGAGGATCATAACTCATGCCGCGGCAAATCGCCGCTCAGCCGCCGCCGCCGGCGCGATCTCATGGCGACATGGAGAGAGCGACTGTCGCAACCCCGTGCAGGGCATGCCACGATAGTGGCGGTAAGTCCCCTCTTTGAGGAGTGGCTTGAGAGGCGCCACGGCGTCCTCACCTTCCGCCTGACGCAGGTCCTCACCGGACACGGATGTTTCGGGAGGTACCTGCACCGAATCGGGCGGGAGGAAACGCCCGGGTGTTTCCACTGCGAGGATCGACCGGAGGACACGGTGGAAGTCTGCCCTGCGTGGGCGGAGCACCGCCGGGTCCTCGTAGCGGCGATCGGCGGCGGCGACCTCTCGCGTCCGGCCCTGGTTCAATCCATGGTCCGGAGCGAGACGGAACGGGAAGCCGTCACCTCTTTTTGCGAAGCAGTCATGCTAGCGAAGGAGGCGGCGGAACGCGAGATGGAGAGAGCCTCTCTTCCAGCCACCGCGGGAGACGCACCGGGCGTCGGGGGCCACGTGGTGGCTACCGGCCACCGTAGACGCGAGCCTGTAGACGGTTAGCTATGGGCTAGCTAGCCGTCCGTCCGTCTAATGACGACAGGCCGTGTCGACGGCGCGTTCGTGTTCCACGCGCGCCTCAAAGAGATGTCAGCACATTGAAGGGTAAGGGCCGAAGCCTGCCGGGGTTGCGGGCCTATTCGAAAGAGATACCGCGGCCCCGGAACGTAAAGGGCGAGGAAGGAACATGGATGGGTTTTAGTCAGTAAAAGTCTGACACTCCCAGAGTGGGAGAAGTTATTTGATGATTTCCCATCCTAAAAAATAAAGGATCATAACTCATAACATAAGATAACAGGTGGCGTTCAGTAGATTCTGCCTACCCATGGGAATAAGTCGTGAGTTTGGTAGGTATGATAAAGGACTATCTACGAACCCGGAGAGATTGGTGCCGTAAAAAACGACATAGACTCGCGGTAGACCACGAAGACGATGCCTGGAAGACTTGGATATCTCGACGTGGAAATACTGGAGAGGGTTTTCCTTAGCAGTGGGACAGGCTATGGCATGCCGTTAGAGAAAACACGGAGAAAAAAACCACAACCCAGGAATGTACAAAATTACATCAGACAACTAAAGGTTACCGGGGCTGCGGGACTGTTCGAAAGAGATACCGCGACCCCGGAACGTAAAAGGCGAGGAAGGGACATGGATGGGTTTTAGTCAATAAAAGTCTGACACTCCCTCCCGCTCCGCCCAGAGTGGGAGGGGTCAAAAAGAAAAAAAAAAGGAATGTGAAAAATTACATCAGACAACTAAAGGTGCTCATCACTTGGAGCATTCGCTTGTAATGTAACGTTACAGAATCCATTAGTGTGGGAAGAGAACCGAGCATTACAGCGCGCAACCTGTAATGTCGAAATCGAATCTGCAATGTTACATTACAGGCAAATGCTCGTCTAGTCAGGGAGGCAGTACTGTAATGTAATGGTCAAAATCGAATCTGAACAGGATTTACAGGCGATCAGTCCAGGTGAGGGAGCACCTTAAGATAACTCACGAATAGCATGGGCAGCGAAAAAGCAACGCACGCAACGCAAAGAAAATGGTGCATCCAGGTACGGTGTAAGGTCCATAACTGCATAGGTACCGGAGGGCGGAGTACACTTAACATCGGTTCGTTTTCCACCAAATTAAAACTTAAAAAACAATCAAACAAAATGTCAACGCTACAACAATAAATATATCAACCAAGTTAATGGCCACACTTAAATCGTAGGTACGTCAAGTGGAATTATAAACGGTTAAGTGCTCACTTTGAGAAGTTCAAATAAGTAATGATTGAAAGATGGATGGTCTTTTACGTTAACAACTTAAAAGGTCTGGTAGGTAATTTGCCATCAATACACAAATACAATAACATGTACATCGGTTAGCCGTATTTTCCCGCAAAGAATGAAGAAGTTGACAATTGCAAGCAAGCTATTTTTCCGACTCTGTAGCCAAAATCTATTACCGCTTTACTAACCACCTTAACTCCCAAGATAGGTACGTACATTATTAGTCCTTCGACATGTCCTCGATTGTATTCCCTACTGGTGTGGTGTCTACCGTTTCTAACGAAACCAGCTCGGAAACCTCTACAACCTTGAGGACAGAGCAGAGTTACAGACCCCTTGATTGATAAGTGACTAGAAACGCTTAACGAAACTTTGCCAATTTTAATTAGAACTTTTATTTTGTTGGCTTTTTCACCTAGCTCTGCATTTTGGACCTGTTGAGCAGGATTCCAAGACACCTTGGTGTCCAATACACTTTGTCGGTTATGATTTGGCGTAAAAAAAATCTGTTGTTTTATGCTCCCCAGTACCTACCTACGATGTTTTCGATTGGTATTCCCTTTATTTTAGTTTAGATCCTTCCGGCTTGCGTTTGGCTACTACATACATAGCGAACTATTATAAACGATCTACCTACTCCATTTCAGTTAGTCATATCAGTAGGAAACATTACGAGGTTATCGAACATTTTTTGCCGTAGGAACCTAATAAATACCGGGTATTAGGAACAATGTTTAAGATAAGACGGTATTATTTACACTACTTTGTGCGTGCGATATGTTCGTAATTACGTTGTACGGGTATCCGGCGAGTGCGATAATTTTGCAAGGAAGCAGTTACTGGAATACCTACCTAGGTTCCCTAACAACAGTTGTATCAGGAGGAAAACCATTTTACTTAAATTAATGGGCGAAAATTCCAGCTCATTTTGAGTAGTTACTGTAACTATTTTCGCCATTTGGAATCGATTAAAATAAACCAGTAGGTAGGCTTCCAATAGGTAAGTTCGCATACGTACGCACGGTCGCTTTACCGCGACGTTTTTTTTTAACGTGCACTGGAATTTCAACTGTTGGTGCTGCGTGCGTTGAAAATTCAGAATCGAACGCGGAAAAAAAACGTCGCGTCAGAAAAGAGCCCATGCGAATGTGGGTAGGTAGGTAGGTACCTACTATGCGAAGTAATACCAACGACAGGTTACATTTAAATACGTAGGGTAGATGGCATAAACTACTGGCTAGTACTTTATGGACCAAGCACGTTATTAGAGGTTTCTGAAGCGTCGAACGCAAACCAACTCGAAAATTTTCGGGTTTGTTCGGTTTTCACGAATGAATCACGTTTACCTCCCATAGAAAGTATTCCATTTACTAGTGACGTGAAGCCTACGTAATAGACGTGTAGGTATGCCGTAAGTTCACTGCCTACCCTCCCACACAAGTCATAAAAATCGACCAGCGAAAGTCGAGGCGTGTTTTTGTATTCTGTTATTACTTGTATTAGTCAACACTATCTACTCTTCTGACACCTCTAAGCACTGATTACACGACTGCCTAAAAAAGAGGGTTATATACTTCTCTCTCTCATCATATTCTCACATTTCATTGCAATAATTTTTCCTATAATGTAGTATGATGTACCTATAATACCTAACAATGACAGTCTTATTTTTAATTATACCAGTAGGTATTTTAAGTTTATAGATTCTAAGCATTCTTGAATTAGGTTTTTTACCTATCTCAGAAATAAATTTTATTATAGTTCTTTTCAATTGTAATTTCTCATAAAAAGGGTCACAGAAGGCGTTTCAAAATGACTGCAAGTAATAACTCAAACGGGTACAACAGATTACATTAGTAAGAGACAGTAGGTATATTATGAAACATAGTGGTATCAGGTATTAACCTAAATTACTCATTCATCTTCTGAAAAATACACTTAGTTTTAACCACATTAAATCAAAATTTGTCTTTCATACATCTACATTTAGAGTGTAATATACAATTCACAGAAAAATCATTTTAAAGTGGAAACAAATATAGATTAAATACTAACTGGAGCAAATAAATAAAAAACTTACTTTTTGAAAACTCTGCAAAATGAATTGTTTATTCTTTTATCTGAATTGTGTCTTCTGCGATCTTCAAATAAGTCTTTAATGGCCGTCACACCAAGCACAAACAACACAGGCAGCATCGCAATCTCTTTACCGAATGCACTGATTGCAGGCACCCAGTTCAACAACACTATGAATATAAAGTACACATTTGCAATCCTGTGGAATTGTTCAAACAAGTTCTTGGGTAAAAATGATAGTAAAGTATATTTTGTAGTCCTAATTTTATTATCGCATCTATTCCCATTAGGGTGATCTTTGGGTGGTGTTTTATCTGGCACCAAGTGGTTAGGGGTGACGGACAAATGCCTGATATCAATGCTGGGCTGCTGGCGCCGCAATAGCCAGAACGCAGCTCGTCTCCAGGGGCCCACAACGGACGTGCGCCGGATGGTGTAGATGGAGTCGGAGCGAGAGGCCTGGCGCGAGTGGATGCGCACTGAGCCCAGGCGCGGTGCAACGCTGGGTGCGGGCGGATCGCGGTCGCGGTGCCCGGGCGGCAGGATGAAGTCCGTGCGGCTGCCGGCTCGGCTGTGGCCGGGCCCGCTGCTGGGCCGTCCGCCCTCGCCGATCTGCCCGTGCGAAAGCGCGCGCTGGTGCCCGCGCATCGCCGACTTGAGCGAAGGCCGTGGCACACCGGGATTGCCCGCGAGCATAGGAGTGCCTCCATGGCTTACAGACCTCGAGTGTCCTTTCGCTTTCGGAAACAGGTAAGTCTGCTCCGGTGCCCCGGGTAAACATGGCACGATAGAAGGTGTCTCTCCACTGCCTTCTGTTGACATTTTTATTCATTTGAATGGTGTTCACCCCACTGTTACCTTTCATTTAAAACTATTGTATCGCCACACCGTTTAGATGTTTTTGTTGAACGTGATTTAGAGAGAATGTACCGTACGAAATCAAACATATGGTAGGAAGTCATCCGTTCACAGATTCACACATCACTAACTTAATTATTTCCAATAGTCACTAGACGAACAGATAAGTTTTGTAGTAGCCCGTGTATACATATTCTTAGAACTTTTAAAATAATTATTTCACCACCACGGAACGTTTACACACGACGAGTACGAAACTTAAAAACAAGCAAAAACACGAGACAAGTAACTGACTGAACTCAATGACTGACTGACATACATGATACGATACATGACATTTCTTTCATTGCTTGCTTGGTCGCCAAACATGACAAAACATATTCGGGTTTGCCAACAGCAAAATAAATCCTTCTTTTTTAAACCATATCGATGTTTTCCGTAAAGCACTCTATGCTGTGATGTGATGAGATTGTAGATACTGGGTCAATCTGAGCCAGTCAAAAAGGAAACTGCTGCGGAGAAAGTAAGGAGCTAAAATATTTTTTCCGAAACAATATTTTTTGTGGCGTATGGCGGTGGCGCGGGTGTGCGGGAGGGCGAGGAAGTGGCACCATTTAAGTTTTCAGTTGATTATTAGTATTTTCAGTGGGTTTAACAGTTTTCTTGAGCATGTGTTTGAACAAAAAAATAGCTAGAATGTAAGTTATAGTGAGAGGTTTTCGTTTTGACAATTTAAAAAAAAAATGTTTCCATGAACTCGATAGATGGCGTTGATCCGACTACGTTACTGGGTGCCAAAACACACGTCACATACGCTCGTTGACAGACACTTTCGTTTGCTTCCGAATATAATCATAATATTATCCAGCGACTAGGAAAGAGTTGAAAAAGAAAATCCCTCATTGTAATGAAAAAAATTACCACCATACATAGCACATGTTTGGAATAAAAAACAATACCATGAACTAATTTTATATAATGTGTTACGTATAACGTGTGTGCGTGTGTATTATTTAACGTGCATTAGCCATATATCAGGGAGGTTGGCCCCGCCATGTCATTTCTATAGATTATTCCTCTATGGAGCCAGTGGTAGGGCAGTGAAACTTCAAGTAAAATTTTCATAGATAGTGCTGCCATCTGTGTTTAAGGACACAAACTTTTCAACTGTTTGACAGCTTACAACTGTCTTAACCAGAACAGCTATTTTATACAACTTGACAGTGAAGTAGATAGCCTAGCGGTGACAGCGGTTGCCTTGTGAGTAAGGGACTACGCACACTTATGAGACGCGTACGCGCTGAACGCGCGCGTACAAAGTCGTTGTTTTCTATGGGCATAAGCTGAATAGAGCTGAATAAGTGTGCGTAGTCCCTAATAGTTCACAAGTTCGAATCCTCGGTCAAGAATAACTTTTTGCATTTATTTGGTTGAACAAACACTAACAGAGCCATCTAACAGCTTAGGTACACAGTTTTAAAAACGAAAACCAGAGTTGCGCATTTATCTTGTATTATATAGTGTACTTGCTTCGCCCGCGTAAAATTTTGTACTCTATTAAAAAAACCCGCATCAAAATTCGTTGCGTAGTTTTAAAGATCTAAGCATACATAGGGACAGACAGACGCGGCGGGAGACTTTGTTTTCTAATAATAATATGTAGTGATGATGATGATAGCAATAGTGATAGTGATTATCTATGGGGCAGTCACACACACCGGGGGTCTAAAATCACCGCTTTAGCAGAATCGTAAATGAATCACGTTAAAAAAAAAAATCATAAAATGGTCTTTGTAACCATTTCCATAAAATCCATTTTGAGAATTTTAAAATTTTGTTCAATAAAGTGAATCACAAAAATTAAAAATTCATAATAGACTTTATGCCAATGTTTTTGCCATTTTACACCCCCTGTTCTGTCACAATGAGTTGTTGTTTCAGTTGCAGCATCATAGATAATACACTATAAACATGTCACCGTAAAATTGTCAAACACGTTATATTAAAATATAACGTGTTTCTCTCTAGCGATATTGTAAACTCTCGAATTATTGTCAACTGAACATACGGAAGTATCTCTGCCCCCATAATCAGGACTTGGGGCACCCCCCCGTTAGGTTAGTTGGGTTCCTTTAAACCCTGCACTCGGTAATAGCCTCCGCGAAGCGGGGCTCCGTCGACTACGCTTTTTAAGGGAATAAAAAGTGTTTTAAGGTTAGGTTATATTTAATCGGTATTTCTCAGAAATGGTACAGTATCTTTTCATGAGAGTGGTACCACTGGGCAAGGGGGACCCCTCCTTCCCTCCACACCGCGTGAGTTGACTACCATCGCATGCATTTCACGAAAAATAATGCGTTTTATTGTAAGCAGTATGTTCGTTTGACAATAATTCGAGAGTTTACAGTATCGCTAGAGATATTACAATGTAACGTATTTGAAAATTTTACGGTGACATATCTAATACAAGATAGATGCGCAACTCTGGTTTTCATTTTAAAACTGTGTACCCAAACTGTTAGATGGCGCTGTTAGTTTTTGTTCAACCAAATAAATGCAAAAAGAAATTCTGAGGAGTGAGGATTCGAACTTGTGAACTATTAGTCACAAGGGCAATCGCTAGGTTATCTACTTCACTAGCAAGTAGTCTAAAATAGCTGTTCTTGTTATAACAGTTGAAAAGTTAGTGTACCTAAACACACAGATGGCAGCACTATCTATGAAAATTTTGTTTGAAGCCAATGTATGGAAGTTTCACACCCCTGTGCAGCATTATAAGCGCTGAGTAAATAGAAAAAAATCATCAACTAATCAAGTGTCCTGTCTGTGCAAGTGTGAAAACACAAAACTAAAATAATTGTACATGTACCACTACCAACACAAAGTTTCACATATTATCGATGGTGGTCATAACAATGAGGGATTTTCTTTTTCAACTCTTCCCTAGTCGCTGGATAGATAGCGCATCATTTCACTTGGATGAATGGTTATATTCGGAAATATTAAGCAAACGAAAGTGCTCAATCAACGAGGTATGTGACGAAATGTTTTTTTTCAAGCGTTTTGGCTTTGACCTAGTAACGTAATCAGATCAACACCATCTAGAGAGTTCTTGGAAACTATTTTTTTTACTCAAAACTAGAAAACCCGGTGTTGTCAAGTAAGACACGGCCCGGGCTTGTAGTGAGGATGTTAAAATTAATACTTAGCTGTTGAACAAGGGTTTCAAATGCACTCCTGCAGCCCAGCAAAGAGTAAATACTTAGACCAAAAGCTTAACTGAACAAAATTTTATCTGAATGATTTTAGTCAAAGTCAAAATGTTATAGAAACTAAACAACATCACCCTCGTAAACAATTTGTTTTCTTGACAATATTTTTGTAATAATGGTAGTGTTGTAGAATAAGAAAAAAAGACAAGCAAAATAAATAAATAAAACAAGCATAAGAGAGAACTAGCATCTCAAAATTTCTAAATTATCTTGATTTGATAATATATTTTTACATCAGTTGCCATTAAAAAAAAAATGATTATCGACTGTTTTGTAAATATTTACTTGCGCAACACTAGCTCACACGTCGCCATCATCGATGTCGGCCATATTCTTTCCGACATTTTGACATTTACCACCCGGTTGTAATTTCTTAGTGGAAAATCTTCTCCTAAATCTTTCAACATGGATGAAGAATACGACGCGATAGTTCTGGGAACGGGCTTGAAGGAATGCATCCTAAGTGGAATGCTTTCCGTGTCTGGAAAAAAGGTACTGCACATTGATCGTAATAAGTACTACGGTGGTGAATCTGCGTCAATTACCCCGTTAGAAGAATTGTTCGCAAAGTTCAACGCACCGGCTCCCGACGAAACATACGGCCGAGGTCGCGACTGGAATGTAGATTTGATTCCCAAGCTGTTGATGGCAAATGGGCTTCTTGTGAAACTACTCATTCACACGGGCGTGACGCGATACCTGGAATTCAAGTCTGTGGAGGGCAGCTATGTCTACAAAGGCGGAAAGATTTCAAAAGTGCCCGTCGATCAGAAAGAGGCGCTGGCATCGGATCTGATGGGGATGTTCGAAAAGAGACGTTTCCGAAACTTCCTTATTTACGTTCAAGACTTCCAGGAGGACGACTCGAAGACCTGGAAGGATTTGGACCCAAGTACGGCCAACATGCAGTCACTGTATGATAAGTTTGGCCTTGATAAGAACACGCAAGACTTCACTGGGCACGCTCTGGCCCTTTACCTCAATGATAACTACCTCCAACAACCAGCTATACAAACTATCCACCGTATAAAATTGTACTCTGATTCACTTGCAAGATATGGCAAGTCTCCATACTTGTACCCTATGTATGGATTAGGGGAGTTGCCTCAAGGCTTTGCTCGCCTCTCTGCTATTTATGGAGGCACCTACATGCTGGACAAACCTATAGACGAGATAGTGCTCGGAGAAGGTGGCAAAGTAGTTGGAGTACGCTCTGGCAATGAAATAGCCAAGTGCAAACAAGTGTACTGCGACCCTAGCTACGTTCCTGACCGTGTCCGCAAGAAGGCCCAGGTGATCCGATGCATTTGTTTATTGGATCATCCTATACCAAACACTAAGGATGCTTTATCCACCCAGATTATCATTCCTCAGAAGCAAGTAGGCAGGCATTCTGACATCTATATCTCTGTTGTTTCATACACACATCAAGTGGCTGCTAAGGGCTGGTTCATTGCCATGGTGTCTACCACTGTTGAAACCAATGACCCAGAGAGTGAGATCAAGCCTGGCTTGGATCTACTTGGGCTTATCCGACAGAAGTTTGTGTCAGTGACAGACTACTATGAGCCCCTTGATGATGGCACTCAGAGCCAGATCTTTGTTTCAGAGTCTTATGATGCTACCACACACTTTGAGACTACTTGTTTAGATGTAATTAAGATATACAAGTACGGAACAGGTGAAGAATTTGACTTCTCCAAAGTAAAAGTTGAACTTGGAGAAGAGGAACAGTGAATTATGTTATAATGAATATCATGTTTATGTACATTGCTTGTTAATTTTATATTTGTGTAAGAACTGTTCTGGCAACAATAACGATACTCTAGGGATTTTGGGTTATCATTTAAGAGCTTAGGTGTATTGGCAGTAGATCAAGTATTAATGTATGTACAACACTCCCAGTGGTTCCAAAACTGATTTTATGCATTTTATTGCCAAAAATAAAATATTATTTAAAGGAATTTATTTTAAAGCTGCTTTTTAAGTATACAAAGCTATGTGATCTGCACAAGTGGTAGGTTATTTGTACCAGATGTTATGCATTCCAATTTGGTATTCATTTGATTCTGTAACCATATCATACTTGTAACAAGTCAAAATTTATGAATGCTCACTATACCTATATGTTGTGTAAGATCATGAATAAAAGTTAAAATAATAATGAGATGTTTTATTTTGAAACAAAACAATAACAACGAAGCAATATTTTTCCTTATGCTTATTAGGCAATTTATACTTAAACTTTTAATTAATTTTAATATCACCAATTTATTTTTTAGACTAGATGAAATCACAACTTACAAGTTCAAAATATATTTAATAGCATAGAGATGGTCATTTCTACAACCAACAAATATGTAGTCGCCATATACAGCTGGTGAGGAAAATACTTCGTTTGGTAAACTGAGTTCTTCTAATACAATTCCATTTTCTGCATCTAGGACACATAGTTTTCCATTATTTGATACGGCCAATATCAGCTTGTCGTTCAGACCACAAGGGGTAGAGTAAACTGGAGCAGAAAGATCAGTCTTCCAAAGCAGACTTGGCTGGAAATTCTTAATACTGAGGTTATACACTCTTTTGTCGTGACAACCAAACACCATGTGCCATGTCAGCCTATCAACTGGCTTTACATAGATTGAAGAAAATATATTTCCTTTTGCACCTGCATATTCCCAGATCTGAAATAATAAAATATGTTAAATTTGTTCATTGACTATTCTTATCAAGCAAACAAATAGATAAAGGTTTTTGAACTTTTTCGCAGCACAATTAATTAGGTACAATCAAAGCCAGCCGTCACTATGACGCATTGTGTTTTAGATAAGGTACAGCTTTGTGGAGCATGCAAGTTATCAATACGAGTGATGCGCCATATTATTATACTAACAGGACCTGTTACATCTGTTATTCAGGTAGGTATTACTGTACTATGGTTTGATTACCTTGATACCCTTCTCGACAGTTCGGCAGTGTATATCGCCGGCGACTTCGGCAAACATGACGTATTTATCTTCGTCGTACAGCATTGGGCTCGCGAACACCGGGCTAGCGAGCACGCAGCGCCACACCAGCATGTTGGTGACGGTGTGGATGCATGCACACACACCAGACATTGTGCCCACCAGGACAAACTCCCTCTTAGCAATCACAAGATCAGCAGATATAGGCTCGTTGCAGATGCTTATCGTTACCTTCGGGACACCAGACTGGAAAATAAAATTTCTTATTAGCAGGATCAATAACAAAGCAGTTATTAATTAAGTACCTGAGAGAATGCAATCATTACTTAATTGAGAATTTGTCATCATTATTTATGAGCACTTTGGATATTCATCGCATGGAAAATATTAAAATAACATGACGTTAGTCATCAGTAAAAATATTAGGTAAGTACTTAGCTGATGGTGTGGTGATGACTGGTTATATTTTATTACGATACGAGATAACTGCCAGCTAGCGAGCGAGCGATCGAGCCGGGCGACTCACCACTTTTCATACTTCGGTTCACACCGTGAACTACAAACATGTCAGCGAAACAAACGATGCGAATGAAATATCCGACGATGCCAGCGATGCTATTCGTTCACCTTCCCGTGAAAAATGCCTAATAAACGCATACCGCACCGTGCGGGGAGACAGTTTGGTTATGTGGGGCTTGCACCTACACTGCCGTGTGCCTACTGTCGCCTTTGTCATTCACATGGGCCGTGAGAACTGCTACGCATGACGTTCGAGAGCCGTGAAATGTAACGACGACAGACTCTCCGATCTATCGCCCGTGTCTTCGCTGCAGCCGCATTGGTGACACACGGGAGTCTTGCCAAAGCAGCCATGCTCTGACAGCACCTGGTCCTGCACCAGACGGAAGGACAACGTTCCGTGTCGCCTCCGTGCCCACTCTTCAAGGATCGGCTGGATAGCCCCCACGGACCAGTGACGCAGTGTGAATCGAAGTATGATAAGAGGTGAAACGATGCTCATATCTAGCGCCGCTGGCGGCGCGGTGGCCTGCGCTTTATGTTAGCAAATAGTGAGGTGACATGACCAGTGGCCTTACAATTTTTATATAAATTTTGTCCAAAGGAAACATTCCTTTATTTTTAAAAAGAAACAAATCTGCATACACAGATTTTCGTTTTTTTCATTTGTCACACTCGGGAATCGAACCGACCAAAGTTCGAAAAATAACATCCTGTACCTTTTTGACATCAATCGATAGGGTCAATCTCTCACAGGGTCTCAAACAATCATTGACTAAAATTTGCTATCTCCTGTATTTAGAGTACTTTCCCCCCAGATGACATTGAAAAATTCCACTCTGTAAATATACTTACGAACATTTTAAAAAATTGGACTTCCCAAGCCTGCTAAGAGACAAGGAGGCCGTGTTCACCTATTGCCTCGCTACCACCTAGTCCCTTTCCATTGCTGGTATTTAATTCTAAATAATGAAAACTTTCAATAAAATACGTACCACGATATAAATACATCTCACATTCCCGTCGTACGCAGCGACATACAAAATACCCTTACAGCAAACAGCTTTGCTTTTGATCATGTGTTTGATGTTGACCCTCCAGTTTTCTTGGTAGGTCTCTAGCGAGAAGCAGACGATAGTGCCGTCGTAGCCTCCGACCACGCCGAAGGGGCGCATCACGTTCACATCATGATAGCACAGGACGGGGGCTTCTATCCTGGTGTTCAGGGTAATCGTGCTCTCAAGTGTGCCGGTAATTGCATCCACTATGATGATCTTGCCGGAGTGACTTCCCACTATCACATACAGGTTTCTGGAAAATGTTGACATGCTTTGTCAGTATAGAAATCTACTTGTATAATTTTCTGCTGTTTAGCAGGTAGGCTGCGCGCGTAACGGGTGTAGAGTTCATAATATGTAAATCTGGCTAACTCATACCTTTACCCAGTCATTTTATTCAGCGATTTAAAATCAAATCAAGTCATAATTTATTTGTTAATATATATAGGTAAAAAAAATATAGATATACACTAATGTTTGATGAAGAGAGCGTTATGTTATGTTTATTAAAGGTGAACGCAGACCTGGCCGCACCGCACGCGCCGCAGTCATCGCTTTTGTTTATGGCCTCGCACACCTGTCTGCGCTGCAATCACCGCTTTCTTTCCTATCGCCGCCTCTCATCAAGTCATCAAAGAACATTAATATTCACTCTCTCCGGCGGCGTTGATGACATCATCAGCTGCGGCTTGGGGAGTTCAGACGCTTCAGGTACTGCGGCGACTGCGGGGCGTGCATTGTGGCCAGGTCTGCGTTCACCTTAAGTATGCAATATTAAAAGTAGGTAGGTCTAGGTATAGGGTGGTTAAGGTGGCTGGTTAAGCTGAATATGAACAATGTCTATTAAATTCGGATTGATCAATATGATCAGGCTAATTTTTTCATGCATTTGTCACTTTAGATATAGATATATTTGTCACTTTAGGAACTAAGAGCATAATTATTTTAATATATTTCAGTGAGTGTAGATCATTACTTACTTTCCCGTCTGAAACAATGTTGGTGAGGCATCAACACACTTTCCAGTATCATGGCTCCACAGCACATTGAACTCGACTGGGTTGCTGTAAGACCTTAAACTTGTTCTCTTGCTGCACACAACATCAGAAGCTAGCGATTGTGCTGCATTGCTCAACATCGGCCTTTTCATGTTCTTCTTTCCTTTCGTGTTCTGACCGCATATTTTGTTCTGGACTATTTGCATAATTTCTTCTATGGTGTTTTTATGTGACATCAGGTGAGGCAGGATCAACTTCCCAAATTGCGGGCATGTCAGAGATATTTTGTTACATATTGATATAGCCAGGAAAGAGTTTCCTCCCAAAGCAAAGAAGTTCTGAGTTTTAATTTGCTCATATGTGAAGTTATTAGTCATTGCATACTTGAGCTCTTTCAGGAGGACATTTTTTAGAGAATCAAGTGATTGGTGTCCTTCCATTTTTTCAAACATTTGTTTTATTACTTGTTTTGATATTTTCCCATGATTATTTGTAGGCAAATTATCTACTCGAACAATTTTATCAGGCCAATGTTTATCATCAAGTTTGCATTTCAGAAAGTTTGATAACTCTTGGCTGGTGAGGTGTTCTGCTGCAAAATACACAACGAGGAGCATTGGCTTTGGTAGCCATATACATGTACAAGTCCTCACCCTTGGACATTCCATGATAGTGGATTCAATCACTAGCAAATTAACTCTATGGCCAAATCTCTTGATAACATCATCTTGGCGCCCTCTGTAGTAGATAGTACCACTTTTAACTTCTCCAATATCACCAGTGTCCACAAATTTCAGCGAATTTTGTTCTTCAGGACCGTTTGACTTGTTTAGAATAACACATTTTCTAGATTTGCTCACTGAAACAGAATTACAAATAGAGTGAGTGTGGCTGCCCAGTTAAGCAGACGTGTTCACTTGTTGCCTAGGTCATCTTTAAGCAAGTTACTTACTTAACATGATCTTTCCAGTGTGTTCTTTGGCATGATTTGTGTGCTTAATAACAAGTTCTGTTTCTGAGAGACAATTTCCTAGTGGCACTTCTCTGTCGCTCTGCAGTTTGTCCACATTCAGTTCTGCCACACAGGCCCAGCATGACATCTCAGTGACTCCATACAATGTAAATATCTTAGTTTTATTTTCCCCATGCTTCAGTTCCCTCAACCTCCTAATACCATTGAAAGGTTCTCCACCCAGAGCTAATATCCTAAGGGTTGAGTTTTTAGATAAAATTTTGTTTTTAATATCTGCATTTGAATGCTGTAAAAACTTTGATGGTGTTGTTTGCCAAACTGTAACAGAATTAGCTCTATTTCCTGGGAATAACACATCTACTTTATCTGGTGCTATGAGTAGGGAAGCTCCATTAATACAGGCTAATAATATTTCTATCATTGATGGATCGAAAGTAAGGGGTGTTGAGAAGAATATGACATCTTTTGATGTAATGCTAAACATTTTGGTTAAATCATCTATATTAGGCTGTATGCATTGAATTGGAACCTGTACATGTTTAGGCTCCCCGGTACTACCTGAAGTCATGGCTATATACGAATGCTGAGGCACATGCTTGTAGTGTGTTTCATTTGTTTCATCAAAGTCATAAAAATTTATTTTCAAGTCAAAAACTGAAACAGTGTGGTCAGGCTTTTTACCACATAACTCTGATTTAGAATCATTGTCACTGTTCTTGATAGTCATTATGATTGTAAAATTAATATCTTTAGCTATGGCCTCTATATCTTGCGCCGGGTCCACGAACATGAATGTTGTGCAACTTTTGTGAGCTCTGTAAAGAATAAAAAACATGACTTACCTATGCAACAGTTTTCTTTATTTAATTTCATTGGAATTACAGGAGGATGTCTGGTGATACTCACGCGGCTATTACACATGGTATGATGAGGTTTCTTTCCGACACTAATCCTATTACGCCTTTGTTGCATTGACGATTCTGAAGCTGCTGCGAGATGTACTCGCATACTCCGTACAGCTCCGAGTACGTGTAGTTCTTGTACACATCGCCCACATAGTGTCTCACGGCAATGCTGGACGGGTATTTGGCACAAGTATTTACGAAAACATCGTAATAACCACGCTTGACTTTCATTTGCTTGCTTTGTGTTTTGCCTGGTAAATATAGCTAGTAAGATAGGTATTGACCAAGTTAAAATTTAGCCTAACAGTTTTTTCTAAACATTATATTTGATATAATAAAAAAATAATTGATGAAATCTGTGTAACATTACGAACCAAATCTGTTTACAAGTTTAGATTTTGTTTTGCTACCAATTAAATATCACCATCTGAGAGGTTGACAATTGTTGACATGGACATATTAACTTAACAAATTGACAATACTGACAGTGACACATTGAATGTCATAGGCTGCATTCCGAATTCCATAATAATCGCTCAAAGCGCTCACATCCATACTTTGCGTTCCGGTTTAGATTTCACGATTTTGACAGCTGACAGCTCTCATCAATTCGGAACGCTCGTGAACGCGTTCACAGTGAACTAACCCAAAACCTAAACCTTTCACAAGACCTATTTTTGAAAATGGAAGTTATGTTGGTTAAGCAGTACAAAACTTGTTTGTATTGTGTAAGCCGACGAGCTTAACTTAAGGTCGTCGGCTATATTCACTTGAATGCTCATGGTTGCAATGGATGAATAGACTATTTAGACTCCTTATGTTCATAACAAAACAACTCAACCTTTGAACACAACCATCATTTTTGACAGCACTCTCACGGTGATATTTATTTGGGGCATGGTCGGTGTTATCGCAAGATGGCGCATGTCATGACGTCATCTATGACTATTCAAGGGACATCGAAATCACGCTCACAGTAATTCGGAACGGGTTTATGGATGCTCAAATCAATTACAGCGTAATTCAGAATGCAGCCAATGTTTGGCAACGCATAGGGGCTGCGAAAAAATCGATGTTTCGATATTAATGTTGTGCTCCTTTGTTTTCGATACTTTTAATTGAATTTTGGCCGAATTTTCTTCCACCAATTTGATTTTTGTTTCAAGTAGTGGCCACAATACAAACAAGTTTTGTACCAGGCAAAATGTTCTAATGCGGGCTCAACATTCGCGCGGCGAACACCCGCGAAAGCTGCGAACCGTGAATGTGGATGGCTTTCGCGCCTGTTCGCGCTTTGTTCCCCGTTCAGTGTTGGTTTTTGCGCTCGTTTCCAGGGGTTTGCCAAGCGCGAACCTCCCGTGAAAGTAAGCGCATCCACAATCGCGTGTGAATCCAAAGACGTATTTTTTGTATTTGTTTACGTTTGAGTCAAAATTAGCGTCAGCTGGACGAATAAGCTGGATCTCTTATTGATCGAGAGCTACCATGCCGAACCCATTTTATGGGATCCTAAACACAAAGAACATGGAGAAAAAGCGAAGGTACATGATGCATGGATGCGAATGCAGGAACTTATGAATACCAATACAAATGACTGAATTAAAAAAAAATAGTGTAGTGTCCAGTTACAGGACTTATAAAGAAAAAGGTGAAAGATTCTTTATATACACGTAATTGTAGTGAGCCAAAGCACATAGCGCTACCTGATTCGGCGCCCATTCTCGACGAGCGCGCGAACTAAATGAACTATTGCGAATGTGGAGGAACATATTTTTCGCGAAGACTTCGCGTCAAAATTACGGGCGCGAATTTGACAGTTGTTCGCGGCGCGAATATGGAGTCCGCTTAAAGTGTCACGTTTCCAAGTTAAGAGCTCTCAAAATTAATTCACTGATAGCATCTTTAGCACAAATTTGACTTGATCAGGTAGGCATGGAACGTGTATTAATTGATAGCTTATTTGCAGCATCAGCGCAGCGGCATCAATAGAAACAAATTTTGTTTCAGATTAAATATTTTAAAGTGCCAAGTTTCCGAATGTATGGCGTGCTGATCGCTACCTTGCACATCTTTGGTACGAGTAGCTTATGAGGGTTATCACAATTTTTCTTGTATTTAAGTGTTTTAAGAGTCTAATACTCTAATACATGAAAAATATTGTTATTTATTTAGAACACTCCCGAGAGAAATAATCAAACTTCCTCGGGCATATTTTTTAAAAATTTTGTGGCCATTTAAACCATAACCTCACCTAAGCTCTCAGTTTTTACGATATCAACAAATAAGAACAATTAAGGTGAAAGCGTCAGATTCAAAATTTCTTACGTTTTTTTGCAATTTGCAGGGCAGTGCTAAGTTGTATGTTGATAAACATATCGGTCGCGACTGTAAGACGCATTAAGTTACAGAATTATAATCATCAAAATCATCAATACAACCCTCCAAGTTCATAAGAGTCGAAGAAGCACTTTGACCGTGAAAAATTCGTTCATCGACTCTTAATAACTCGCGGGCTACCTTGGAGCATCCCCCTTAATTAATGAATTTCTTTTGAAATATGCAGTACCTTAATATTGAGTTTACAATTGATAATAATATCACCAAAATTAACAAAAAATTAAACTTGTATTATTCAACACGAAACATATTTCTTGTTCTATAACAGATAGAGTTAAACCGATTAGATAGAAAAATAGGAAAAAATTCAAGCTTCAAGATTGTATAAAGAACTCAAAACTGCTTCAAGTTGAGTTATATCACTATAATTATGTATTTATTTTTATTGGTTCACCAACAATTGTTTACACAGGTTGTATGCTTAAGGTAACATGCAAAAATTTTGTTTTGGGTATGGTTGGGTATAACGAACTGAGGGTCAGGAGAGATCTCACACTCACCTCGTACATATTCAAGGTACTTAGAGGGAAGGTACATAATGCGGACATTTTAGGGTACATAGGTTTGTGTGTTCCGGACAGGTACGTGGGGCGACGTCGGCAGCCACGCTTGCTGGCGGTGCCGTGCCGCGCGCGCGGACCAATCTGTTAGGGGAGGCGCCGCTGACGCGTGCGCTCCGCACTCTCAACCTCAACCTCATTGACGTTGATATAGGTATTTAATTGTTCTCTGAATGAGTTCACAAAAAATGCTTTGTTTGTGGTTAGTTACAGATTTTAATATTGTTATTTTTTACACTATCGCATTAGGTAACCCTGTAAAGATAGTCGTAAGGTGGAGAAATAAATAAATAAATAAAAATAAATGGAACAGTGCAACAATCACTTAAAGGTAAACTCCGCATGCTTATAGAAGTTGTACAATTTATAACATTAATCTAATTTAATAAATTTAATCTAGTTTAAAAAGTTTATAGTTTAAGTTAGTTTAGTTTATTTTAATTTATAATTGTATGTAGCATTTTTAAAATGTTAATATATAAAATTTTGTTTGTTGTTATAATGTATATGTATGTGCTGCTCTATTGTGTTGTGCTGTCCATTAACGAATAAATGATTATTTGTTTAAAAATAACAATAATAATAATCTAAAGGTCTAACTAATTAACATAACATTTTGAGAAACTTATATTTTACTTAAATATACTCTAACGGGACGAAAAGTTAAACTATTTAGCAAGATGCTTAAAAAAATTGGCTTTCAATTTGCCCAAACTATCAAAGTGCAAATCAATTTGATCACTGCAGCTATTTACAACCTTGCATAATCTCGCATAGGGGGAGTTGGCGCCTAGAACCGTTCTTCTCTGCGGCGCGCGGCGGTCAGAGTGGTGTAATTGCACTGCGAGGGATTCTTGACGGTGCACGGAAATTAAAGGTGTGCAATATTTGTGGGCAGTCAATTTTGTGGTGCATTACTTTGCACACAAACATTGCGTCATTAATGCGTCGGTGATTGTCTAGCGAAACCATTTTAAAATAAAAGTCTGTTACTGTACGAACGTACTTTTTAGGGTTCCGTAGCCAAATGGCAAAAAACGGAACCCTTATAGTTTCGCCATGTCTGTCTGTCTGTCTGTCCGCGGATAATCTCAGTGACCGTTAGCACCAGAAAGCTGAAATTTGGTACCAATATGTATATCAATCATGCCGACAAAGTGCAAAAATAAAAATTTAAAAAAACATTTTTATTAGGGTACCTCCCCCAGACGTAAAGTGGGGAGCGATTTTTTTTTTAATTTTGACCCTGACGTGTGATATATTGTTGGATAGGTATTTAAAAATGAATAGGGGTTTTCTAAAATCATTTTTTGATAATATTAATATTTTAGGAAATAATCGCTCCGAAAGTCAAAAACAATGTGTCCCCCCCCCTCTAACTTTTGAACCATAAGTTTAAAAAATATGAAAAAAATCACAGAAGTAGACCTTTATATGAACTTTCTAGGAAAATTATTTTCAACTTGATGAGTTGAATAGTTTTTGAGTTATATAGCACTTTTTCAAAAAAACGCAAATGATAACTTTGTTTTTCATACAAATACTATGAAAAACAAAGTTATTTTTGCTGACGAAAAATGTTGGTATTTTTAATGGTCTGGGAAGCTACGGAACCCTACAGTGAGCGTGGCCCGACACGCTCTTGGCCGGTTTTTTTTTAGTTATTACTTTTCACTAAAGGCACAGCTTTGTGATCTTCTATGTTAATATTTGTAGGATAGTAAAAGAAACGTATAAAAGTGTGTGGAATGGAATGTTGCGGTGTGAGTGAGAGAAACAAAGTATGAAAGGGAAGAAGAGAGAATAAATAAGTAGTGACAGAAGAACAGCTGAGAAAAGATTCGATTTTGATTTACGACGTAATTTTATTTTATGAAGTTAATTTAAGTTTATTTTTTGTGTAAAGCATGAAGCAAAATAAACAACGTCGTACTTGAATCAAGGATTTCATTTCCACGATCCCGAATCTACATATTATATTGTCCTTTTATGTATTTTGTGTCCATATAAATAAATAAATAAATAATAAGAACAAAAAGATATAATAACAAAAGTTAATTATATAGTGTTATCTTTTCACCCTGGTGTGGAGATAGGGTCTCGTCGTCCACAATAATATACTCAAAAATTACAGCTGAATAATAAATAGTATCAACACCGTTTAAGCAGTGTATAGCCAGGGTTAACAGCACTAGATTTTTTTAATTCCCGCCTTTTTATGGACAGCTTTCGTTGGCCAAGCTCTAAGTGAACATTTTTGTTCTTTTATACTTTATATAATTATGTTATATATTGAAATTGGTAATTTAATGAAATTGGTAGTAGAACAGCGCTAAAACAGACACCTTCTAAAATATGTTTTGAAAATTAAGGTATTGAGACTGTGTTTTTAAGTAGTAACAATACATAATACTGTTAAAAACTAACCACGGATCCTTATTCTTAGTGTAGTTTTTCTTAAACGTGGAAATTATATGTTAAATATTTAACAAAAGTTGTGGGACACCCCAAAAACGCGATGTACAGTTTTTGTGAAAACGACCCAACTACGTCTTACAGTCGCGAACAATATTTTAATCTACATACAACCTAGTACTGGCTTGCAAATTGCAAAAACGTAAGAAAACTTGAATTTCGCGGGCTACCCTGACGCTTTCACCTTAATAAAACCAAAGGAAGTTAGAATATGGGTATAGAATTTTATTACGCTGGTATCCCTATTTCAAATATAATCTACACTAATCTACACTAATATTATAAAGAGGAAAACTTTGTTTGTTTGTTTGTTTGGTTGTAATGAATAGGCTTAAAAACTACTGGACCGTTTTTAAAAATTCTTTCACCATTCGAAAGCTACATTATCCACGAGTAACATAGGATATATTTTATCCCCGTACTCCCACGGGAACGGGAACTATGCGGGTGAAACCGCGGGACGTCCGCTAGTGTTGTTATAAATTTGAAAGTGGTTTGTTTTGTTCCAGACTTAAATGTTTTCAGGTAAAGCAAAGATATTAAAACCTACTTTTTCAGCGGTGATCTTATCTACAAATCTACACTAATAATATTATAAAGAGGAAAACTTTGTTTGTTTGTTTGTTTGGTTGTAATGAATAGGCTTAAAAACTACTGGACCGTTTTTAAAAATTCTTTCACCATTCGAAAGCTACATTATCCACGAGTAACATAGGATATATTTTATCCCCGTACTCCCACGGGAACGGGAACTATGCGGGTGAAACCGCGGGACGTCCGCTAGTGTTGTTATAAATTTGAAAGTGGTTTGTTTTGTTCCAGACTTAAATGTTTTCAGGTAAAGCAAAGATATTAAAACCTACTTTTTCAGCGGTGATCTTATCTACAAACGAATAGATTGTCTCATTTTGTAAAATAATTGTCGTCCATTCAGTGTTAAGTGTTTTTTAACCAATATACTATGTTTATTAAATTCCTGGGACAGATAATTAATTAGCTTATATAGGTCACCGTAAAATTGTCAAACAAATTAGATTGTAATCTCTCTATCGAGATTGTAAACTCTCGAAATATTGTCAACTGAACATACTGCTTACAATTATTTATCGCATTATTTTTCGGTAGATTGTAATCTATCGAAGTGAAACCGTAATATTGTGAAATGCACGCGACGGAAGTATCTCTGCCCCCATAATCGGGACTTGGGGCACCCCCACGTTAGGTTAGTTAGGTAACTTTAATAAAAACCCTGTAGACAGAAATAGGGGCCCGGGCGGCGTAGCGGGTCTCCGTCGACTACGCTTTTTAGGTGAATATAAAGTGTTTTGAGGTTAGGTTATGTTAATCAGTACTTCTTAGGAATGGTACAATATCTTTTCATGAGAGTGGTAACATGGGGCAAGGGGGACCCCTCCTTCCCTGCCCCTCCTCCACACCACGCGAGTTGTCTTCTATCGCATACATTTCACAATATTACGGTTTCACTTCGATAGATTACAATCTACCGAAAAATAATGCGTTATATTGTAAGCAGTGTGTTCGTTTGACAATGTTTCGAGAGTTTACAATCTCTCTAGTTGTATTACAATCTAACGGTTTTTACAATGTGGCACTGACATATACACTAGAATATAGATAAAAGTACTTAGATGTAGTGACAAAAACCACTTCTTTAAACCCTTATAACTTTTGTCCAAAACTGCGGAGTAATACGCACCTTTTTAATCCTGCTAAAGAAGATTTTTACTATTAAATGACACAGATTTTATATCTGTATATTCTGGGGTACATGCTCATACAATTTTTGGGCAAGTCCTTTCTTGCTTTTCTTTTTTGGTCCACGGGCTTGAAAAAATGCAGCAGCTAACTGGGTTGTGGACGAGTCCACCGATACCAGAAAGTTTTGAAAGTGGGCTACCAGAAAAAAAATCTTGCGCCCGGCAGTCTTTGAGTACTGCCGATAGTAGTAATAACCAAGTCATCTACACTCGGTTCCAAAAATAACGGGTCAGTCACATAAACCCGTATATCTCCCGAACTACGTATGCCATCCTAATGAAACGAAGACTGTTCTATTGAGAATTTAATTATACAGATAAAAAATTAAATAAAACTTAGTTTCACCCACAATATTAATCTCTAAATTAAAAAAACACTAAAGTAGTCATATTTTTCTTAAGATTACATTTTTTTTTATGATTGTTGTTTTGCTGTTTTCATCACTAGAAAGTGTGTAAATGAAGAATCATTTAATACTTTGTATTGCCCCCCACAGAAGCGGCGAGCATCGGAATGACATGCAGCGAGGTGAAGCGTGAAGTTCAAGACCGATCGCGATGGAGGACATCTGTGGACGCCCTTTGCCCCATCTAGGGGACATAGGACATGAATGATTGCCCCCACGAGCTCTTTTGACAGCTTCCAGGCGATTAGGCATGCTGTACACCAAATTTCAGAGCCGGTGCTGAGGAATACCTTCCCATTCCTCCACCAGTGCTTGTTTGAGCTCGGGAAGCGTGATTGGTGGGGGGTTTCGACCTTTCACGCATCTCTGAAGTCGTCCCAGGCGTGCTCGATGGGGTTTAAGTCCGGGCTTCGCGCTGGCCACTGCATGAGTTCGATACCGACCTCTTCAAGGTAGTCATGTACAATTCTGGCGGTATGGGGACGCGCATTATCATGCATTAATATGCCATGCCGCTTTGGAGGTGGCAAACCGCCTAAGGTCTACAATATCTACAATGTCTCTACAACGGTTGTACAGATGTGTTAGTACGGCGCGCTCTACCGCTCGCACCCTTTGTAGCACCCTTGGATCTACAAAGGTGCTATGCGAGCGGTAGAGTACGCCTCAGGATCTAAAATAAGTTACAAGAACTTATTTTACGACTGTAGAGCTCGAACCGTATTTAAACGCGACTGTATCTCAGAAATGAACAAAACTAATTGAAAATTTAACTTACGAGTGATTGATGGATGAATTGGAAAATAAACAACAGTAGTGTTGATTTTTCCTTTTATGTATGCAAAATACCCAGTGCGAGTGCCACCGTATTGTGAATATATACATATGTTTTAGCTAAAATTTTCACGCGCCCCTGCTGTTTATGCAGTTTTTTGGATAAAAAGTACATTTGATTGGAGGGTTTGAATTTAGTTTATTTAAGACAGTTTAGTTTTCTAGGTAGTTTCATTAGAATCCTGGGTGAGAAAGAGTGACGTGAATTCGGTTTTTATAAATATTTATGACTAGCTTCTGCCCGCGACTTCGTACGCGGATCCTGTTGCTTATACCAGCGACACCGGGGTCGTCAAAATCGAAGATCTGAAACGTCTGACGTTCTAAGAGCCCGGGGACGGGAAAAGAACGGATCTTTCCTACCTGAGCAACATATACCGTTTGTTTCTTTTTGCCATTTAAAACAGCTTCACAAAAAGTACAATTTTATTTCAAACCAGACCTCCGATGGCGGAATATGTTGCGTATTCAATCATATTTAGAAGTATACGTAAATGCGCTCCATTCCTTATCAACCCAAGGAAGGTCGCAATGCCCTACGGCTATATCTTGAGACACATCCGATTCTTCAGATGATATCGACATTCTGTTCAGAGAATGTCGAAGTCTTCGCGCTCTTCTTCTATCTCTTCATACCGTACTCCAGCAATTCTTTCTCTCTCACTTTCTAACTGAATATGAATATTTTATTGTGTGCGTGTTCGGGACAATGTATGATAATCACGATCAGCGGACAGTCGCGCATCACGTTCCGCACTTGTCTCTAGAGACCTAGAAGCAGATGCGTAGATACGCTGAGAACTCAAGCGCAATTCTCTATCCGTGAACGTCTCCGAATCGCGAGATAATGCATGACGTTCACGATCAGCGGTCAGTCACGCATCTAATCTTCACTGGTCTCTAGAGACCTGGATGTAGATGCGTAAATACGCTGAGAATGCAGGCGTGCTTCGCGATCCGCAGAGGTTTTGCACGGAGCAAGTTGCAACCTGATGTTCTCGAACAGCATCAAGTCTCTCCTGACGCTCTTCGGTAGAATCTTGGGATCTTATGATCCTCAATCTTTTAGCTCCTTTGGAACATTGGGAAAGACTTGACCTCTTTCTAGGCATGGTTATAGTTATGTTGTGAAGATACCTGATCAATTAAAATCTAAGTGACTGCTCCCCTGCGTTACCGGGTAGGCTACCGAGTCACGAAGATAAATGGAAAAGTAAATTAAACACTCAAATAACATGAGCCCGAAGGCATATTTATTCAATAAAATAAAATAGTAAACGGGAGTTTTGGCCAGTAGAGTCAAATCAATGGTGTCCCATCGTCATCGAAAATCAGTCCTAAACTGTTACCGCCTTCACCGCGTGGAGGTACTCCCAGCTTATGTTATTTTATAATTATATACTTACAGTGAAATTAGTGATAGCTTTGCAATAATTTTCAAATCAGAAGTTTCTGATCTTCGATTTTTTATAAGTCAACAGGAAATGCCCATCAGACCGAACAACTTTTGCTAAGACATAATTCCTATATGTGTTATGGTGTAGCTGGGCTCTTGGAGTTCCACAACAGGTGTCCCAGATCTTCGATTTTTATAAGTCAACAGAGAGTGCTCATCAGATTGAACAACTTTTGCTAAGACGTCATTTCTATATGTGTTATGGTGTAGCTGGGCTCTCGGAGTTCCACATCAGGTGTTCCAGATCTTCAAATTTATTCTCTCAGCAAAAAATGCTCACCACGTGGAACAATTTTTGCTATGGTGTCATTTTTGTATCTCTTATAGTTTAGCTGGTCTGTTGCGGTTCTGCATCAGGTGTTCAAGTTTTCAAGATAAATTATAGCTTATATGTTGCCCAGACTTAATATCTATACAACAAAATATAAATCATTCAAATCCGTCCAGTACTTCCGAAGATTAGCGTGTACAAACAAACAGACAAACAGACAGACTTTTTTTTTTGGATTCGTGCTCTACTACTGTTTCTAATCCCCCGCAATTTTTTTTTTTTTAATATATTCAATGTGCAGACACAGTTTTTTACTGTTTTATTAAATGTATAGATAGATATAGATAGATGTAAATAAATTATAAAAAATCATGAGAATTGTTTTTATTACTTAATAATAAAAACTTTTTTACAAAAAATAAAACCGACTTCAGAGAAAACAAAAAAGTGAAAAATAACTTCAGAAAAAACGCTTCAGAAGTCGGTGACCTTTGTTTGATTGATTTAGTTTTTTTGTCACCGACTAAAATGTAAAAATGTAAAAAAGTTTTATTTTTCACTTTTTAGTGGTTCACATGTGCTTACCCCTTCACAGCGTACCGGCGTGATTTTCGGTTATGAACTGGTGTAAACAATAGACAGATATGAGATTTCCGCAATCCCAGTACATTTGCTATCATTTATTGAGGAGTTCCTTTGCCTATCTCCGAAGTTCTTCATCAGATCTTCATCAAATTGAAATGGTATCACTTCGAGAAAGTACACTTCCTAAAACTACCCAAATCGCTTCTAGTGTGCCTATAAAATGTGAAGAATTCTCTCTATTTCTCCAGAACTCCATCATTAGACCCTGATTTGATGATTATGGGATAACCTGAGAAGTATACCCTTTAAAACAATTAAAAAAAAACAAAATCAGTCCCGCCATATTCGAGTAATCGGGGAACATTGAATTGAGAACCTCCTTATTTTTGAAGTCGGTTAATAACGACGTCATAGTAGGTGACTCAAATATCCGGATAGCCTTAATAAGATTCGGCCGAGTATCGTTAATTTGCTCTTAAGAATTTAAAAGTTCCGTTCCTTTGTCATGGATCCCATAATCAGACGTAATCAGAACCTAACCAAATTCTCGTCAATATACCCTTGGAGTACATCCTTTCCAATAAAATAAAATAAAAAACAATACATGTCACGGTAATAGGGCTTATCCCCAATAAATGGAACTTAACTCACCTATCTGTCGAAATCTGGGTGTATTATACACTTCTGACTACCCCCTCAAAGCATACAGGCGTGATGTTACGTCGTGATATTGTTTAAACAATAAACAACCAACCGTTTTCAGCAATCACTGCAGCTTTGCCGTGTATTTTTGAAGAATTCCATTTATATTTCCGAAGATCATTATCAGATCTTCTGCAAATTAAAATGGGGCCACACGAGAAACACCAGCTTTCAAATAAAGAAAGAACCATCAAAATCGGTTCACCCAGTCGAAAGTTCTGAGGTAACAAACACTGTCGAAATCTGGATGTATTGTACACATCTGTGCACCCCCTCAGAGCATACAAGCGTGATGTTACGTCATGATATGGTATAAACAATGAACCTACAAGCGATTGCAGCAATCACTGCAGATTTGCTGTGTATTTTTGAAGATTTCCATTGTATATCTCCGAAGATCAGCATCAGGTCTTCAGCAAATTAAAATGGGACCACACGGGAAGCACCAGCTTTCAAACAAAAAAATAACCATCAAAATCGGTTCACCCAGTCGAAAGTTCTGAGGTAACAAACACAAAAAAAAAAATACAGACGAATTGAGAACCTCCTCTTTTTAGAAGTCGGTTGAAAACTCTAATGGCGTCTCGGTTACAACAGCCTTCAGAGTTTACTAGAACCATTCTACCGGTTAAGCCGCTAGTATCGACCATTGTAGACCTTTCAGTTCTATGGTGGTGGTATTGACGCTCTATTGTACTCTTCTAGGTCTATATCGGTAATTAATATATCTTTTTAAGGATGTACAACGAATTATTGTATATATATATTACAAATATGCAATATACCACCTAAAGCGCTTTAAAAGAAGCTTGTAACTCCATTTAAACAATTTTAACTATTATAGCCCTGTTGTACGACTATTGTACCACCTGCCTGTTAAAGAGCGATTGAATACGCTACTGTACCACATAAGTATTATAGAAAACCCCTTTTTTTTTTTTTTTTTTAGGATGGGAAATCATCAAATGACTTCTCCCACTCTGGGCGGAGCGGGAGGGAGTGTCAGACTTTTACTGACTAAAACCCATCCATGTTCCTTCCTCGCCCTTTATGTTCCGGGGCCGCGGTATCTCTTTCGAACAGGCCCGCAACCCCGGCAGGCTTCGGCCCTTGCGGGCCCCTCCCCTTATGCTGACATCTCTTTGAGGCGCGCGTGGAACACGAACGCGCCGTCGACACGGCCTGTTGTCGTTAGACGGACGGACGGCTAGCTAGCCCATAGCCAACCGTCCACAGGCCCGATAGTAAACCCCTTGAAAGGCTATTGTAGAACATTCAGGTTGTAAAGAAGTGATGGAACCAGCTTGTGTGCTAGTTAGGTAGTCAAGTAGCTAAATATTCCTCATAGAAAATATGTGTATGTGTGAAAGAAAAGCTGGAGCTTATCTGCTATTCCAGACTATAATCTTTTTCTGTGCTATTTCATTCAGATCAGTTCAGTCGTTCTAGCGTGATTGAGTAACAAACATCCATAAATTCAAACTTTCGCTTTGATAAAACATAGTAGTAAGAGTAAGATTACTTGGTTCATTATCTACCTGAAAACTGATAGAAAAGTAAAATTCGTCCTGCTCATAGATTCCTGCTATAGCAGCATTGTCACAATGAACAATGCTGATCCTTAACGATAGCACGACACGTGAGGCAGTTTCAAACTTCTCAGATATTGGTCCATTAAGTCTGTTCCACGAACTTATTATATGCTTGTAGGTATGGCGTCGCTAGAAGCCGCAGCGTAGACGTGGCATAGGCTTGGTGTAGGCCCGTAGCGCGTGGGCGCGTGACGGCGGCGTAGGCTCGTAGCAAGAGCGTAGTCTCGATGGAGGAGCGGGACGTAAGCTCGTAGCCGCAGCATAGGCTCGGCTTAGGCGCGGTGTAGGCAAGTTGTTGCGTAGCTGCCGAGAGTCCGCTTTAGTATCTCGCATTATACCGCGTTCGAATTCAGGAGACAACTTTTCAAGTTACTTACCAGACATTATATAGGGATACGCTTTTTTTGGTTAAATGATTGACTCAAGAATCATTTTGATACATAGGCTGAGAATGGTTAATACTAACACTCGTATATATAGCTATCAAAGTGTTTTCATAGCATAGGTAACTTGTAGAACGACTTCATCATCAAGAGTTTTGCAGCTGGAATGGCTTCACAATATTGATACAGTTTTTAAATAACAATGATGTATTGGTTATAGAGATACGATCTCACGTACTGAAGAAGTAGTAAGTTCACAGTTATCTGTCGTTTGAAGAAAGTAGGTAATTCATACGTCGTAGCTACTCGTACTTAATTTCGAGACTAGAATGTGTGCCTATTACCAAATCGAGTTAATTTACAATTATTTTTTACGTTTAAAGTTAGTTGTAGAGATGGTCAATCAATCAAGCTTTAATATAGTACTCGCAACCAGCGTATGCGTATACCAGAATATGGACGAATCAAAGAAAGTATATAAAGATTTGCAAGGAACGTAGTTGGAGGTGAACAGTAGTGTAAGTAGGTTCTTTTAAAATAATCACCAGTTTTGTAACCATGAATCGAGCCTAGCCATCAACGAGCTTCTTGTGACGAGCGATAGCTTATTTTGTTGATAAACCCTGTAAAGAAATGGCACTGGTGGCAAATCCATAGCCAGCTGTTGGGATAGGGCCACTTAAAACTGCATAGCAATGCTCTAAAAGCCATTTGAGACGTTACCCTACATACATTGTACTCGCGTAACGTAACACCAGGACATAATACTTTCTGTCTGGACTTTAAAAGAGACATTGACCTCTCAATTTATTTCGGTTATTCTGTTTTTCTCCGAGGTTCTTTGAAAGGAACACCAGAGGTTGATGATTCAGAATTACTATATTCAGACTATAAAATATTGAGTAAAAGTGTCAAAGTTTAATACTGTTTTATTTTTCATCTTTCCTGTTGATTCTTACATCCAATGGATGTCTGAAAGAATGTTCGAACCAACTTCTAGTAATTGCCTTGACAGGCCTTTCTGATAATCCACAGTTGTTTCGGATTAATGGAAGTCGTCGACGAATCTTGCATTATTGCGGGATGACTGACATCGTCGCTACTTTTGCCGATGCAATTAAAACTGCACAATACAAATTCGATTTGGAATTCGAAATCGGATACGTCTTCTTTGTAACCCACGGTAGTGGATCTCTGTTGTTTGTCAATTTGTTAAATAATTTTAGATCAGAGATTATTCACTGTTAATTATTGTAATTATCGCCAACTTACGTGGCTTATGTCTGAATAGCTTTTACCTGCGACTATATGCCCGCGCTTTCCATCAGTGAAATAGTTTTTTTTTAATTCGATTAGTTTGGCTAGTTCTGAAGATTATCTCGTATATCAGAACAAGGGATGCCTCGATAGCGCCTTTTTGCCGATATGATACCGACACCGATACTGTTATAAAAATATCGGCGATACTGATACCGATACCGATACGCTTATTGAATTCAAAAAGGAAGTTAGAATAAAAAAAAACACAATTAATTAGCAAATTTAGTGATAAAAATTAACATTTATAAGATAAATATTCTTAAGTTTTGCGGGCAAAGGCGATTTCGCAAGTCTGTTTGAATAAGACCTGCGGTGGAAAATAGTCTCTCAGATGCGACAGAACTCATTTGGAAACTAAAGTACTTCTGCGCCATTTTTTTAGTTTGGGTATAAGACGTCATTTTTAAAACGCGAAATTTGAAAAGTATCGTTGAATCTGCCATAAAAATATCGCCGATACAGATATATCGGCAAACCCGAAGTATCGCCGATATATCGGTATCGGTATCGGATGCATCCCTAATCAGAACATTCAAACCTCTTTATGTTAAATAGCTGACCCGCGCAACATCGTCTGCGAGTGAGGGCCCGGTTAGATATGCTATCGCGGACTTTTTTTAATGATTAAGAGGAACAATTCCTTCGTACGTGATTGCTGTGTAACTTTAACCGTGTTATGCAGCGCTTGCAACGGAAGCAAAGAAAAAGAAATAAATCTTTGTTTTAGGAAATCTTTCATTGATGCTCCGCTCCTATTGGTGATGTTAGCCTTCCTTGATAAAAGGGCAGTCCAACACTAAAATATGTTTTTAACTCGAACCACCAGTTCCTGAAATTAGCGCGTTCAACGAAACAAATAAACTCTTCAGCCTTATAATATTAGTGTAGATTCAAGTAGGTAACATTATAATTTCTCGGAAATCTTCGCATTATTCGCTCATATTTCTACTTATGTTTTTCCAAATAATGGCTTCCTTCGACAGCTTGCCCATGCTGGCTCACTGGAGACGGCTGCACACGTAGCTAGGTGTAAGTCGTATCTATTTTGTATATAGGGTGTAAAACACCTCTTAACGAAGCCGAAAGGCTCTTATTCTCCCCGTCATTGCGATATTTTTTTTGTTCTACACCATACCTGGGAACCTTCTAGTTACGGAGATATTGGGGGTCAAAGTTACAACTTTTTGACAAGTTGTTTTTTAAATACATTTTTTTATTGCATAATTTTTACTTTAAATTCCTCCACGAACCCCGTACTATTCAATCCATCTATCAGCACAATGTTTTGAGTGCGTTACATTGAGTTTTGACCCCCCCCCAAAACGTGATTTTTGACCCCAAAAAAAAAGTTGTTTCCCAGCAATAATTTTTGATTAAAGTTACTTAGTTTGATGTACAGAATGCTTGGTTGACGGCTTCGTGATGAGGTGGTTTACACCTTGTATAGTGTGTTTCTTATATTTTCACTTTTTTTTTTACTAACATTAGGTTATGACTTACTAACAACATAAATGGATTGAACTTATATTGTCAGGGCTTCTTGCAACTGCCTTTCGTCCCCATCGTTAGACCGTCAATGACAGTCATATTCCAGCCAGGTCTAAAGTTCTAATCGGAGTGCATGAAATGAGCCGAAACACGATATAGGTGCTGTAAACTTTTGGGGACTTCTCGCTACTGTCTTCCAACTCCATCGTCAGGTCATCGATGAAAGTCGTATTCTAGTTAGGTTAAAGAATCTCATCAAGTTGCATGAAATGATCCTAAACTGCCTTCCATCTTCATTGACATACCTTTTGTGACAATTTTGGAACCAAAATGGTTTAATCGTCCATTTCAAATTTATAACTCTACGTCCCTATGAGGCCGTGTCTTAAAAGTGCATAACCTCTAAAGCTTTGAAACCTTTAAATATAATACGGTGACTTTCGAGAAATTCCAATTTTAGAGTATTAGCACCAAATTCCAATTTTAGAGTATTAGCACCAAGGTTTTATGTGAGTTCAACCTTTTTTGAATAAAATCGGATTTAGTTTTCAAACATGTGTCAAAGTAAAATGTAGTTTAAATCAAAAGCTCTGAGTATTGATATCAACTTCGAAACAAATCAACGCCATGTTCAAAATAATTGTCTACCTTTTATTAACCCCGTTAGGGTTTAATTTCAATAAAATACGAAACACGTCTTCCATCAATTCTGTTAAAAGGTTTATGCAAAATTTCAAGTAGATTGGTTGTCTCATACAAACTTTGTCCCCCTTTTTTACCCCGTTAGGGGTACAATTCCGGAAAATTATTTCATATCGGATGCCTACATCTTAAAAATAACACACCCTGCTAGTTTCGGGGCTCTACGATCAGTGGTTTAGGCTGAGCGTTGATCCATCAGTTACTAAAGCTAAATCATCAGTCATTAAGGGGTCGGCGGAGCGTGCGTCTTTCATACAAACGTAATACCAAAATAATTCGTAAACCAAACATATTCTTAAGGAAGTGTCTATTTATTTCGATTGGATTACATAATATCTAGGTTTGCAAATATATATTATGAATGTACATTGATTTAAACAAGAACTTTATGAGAAAAATAAGTTTCTCATCTCTTTGATGTGACGCAGACGAAGGTAGTCCCTTTATATATGGCTGACAGTGGTACTGGTCACCAAAACCTGTGTTGGTTTTGCCATTTGACAGGAATAAAGAAATGGAAGATTAGAAACCATTAATTCCTAACTACCACCTAAGGCTATAGTAATGCGTAGTAGGTTGGGTAACCGGTAGGAATGTACACAGGCACGCTAACTCGTAAATACTTGTAATCCCGCAAACTAAGCTGCCCGAAGGTAAGTAGCTACGCTACGAGCTATCAGAATTTGGGATATTTAGAATTAGTAACCATGGGTCATTATCGATGCAGTGACCTTTAGTAAAATATTAGTAGCTAAGTGAATATTTTAGGGAAAATACGTAATTCACGATTAGATTAGGAAACAATAACTGCACAATATGGTGTCAACCTACACATTGTGAAACAGAGCACATATTTTTAACCAATTTACGAAAAAAAGTTTTTGGTTGAAATATGCTACAACGATATGACAGAGCGGTTTAAAGTTGTTATTCCAAAAGTTTTCACATTATTCTCAGTAGGTTTTAATTAAAACTGTATTCCATCCAGGTTGTGCTAAAAGTTTTCTCTACATACTCGTATCATTCGTTAATATCGCGCTCGAAACTGCCTCCACCTTCAGTACCTATTCCACCATACTCTGTCACAACTCTTCAACGAGCCACAGCTAAGATGAAGCTCCTAAGAACGGGGCGCGAGGCTCTGCGGCTGAACTGACCTAAAACATGTTCGGCAAGTGAACGGGCCCAATCAATTAGGGGCGGTCAGCGATCCGCCAGAAAAGAGGGCAGCGCGCGCGCTCTCCGAGGAAACTCGGGAAATGGTGGCGGGGGGCGAGGGAGGGTGCGAGGGGGGCGCGGAAGGGGGGCCTGGGGGCGGGGCGGGGCTGCTGCCGGAGGGTGCGTGTCCGAGAGGCGCGAGCGAGCATCGATCGAACCGCGCTCAGTCCGCCGGGGCGGCCGGCGAGAGCGCGCGTGTCATGCGCTGCCGCTGAGATGGCCGGCGCTCGGGCGCTCGTCACCGCCTGCTGCTGCTGGTGGTGGCTGATGACCGCAGCCGGTGAGTACTCCCCATCATACTCTACCCACGCTCCTCGCTCGACCTTGCACCCGATCAGCTGTTTCGCACGTCGTGACCTCCAGAACGGCTGATTTTGTCGACACATGACTTTTCACGATTTTCCCCCGGTGTTGCGTACGTTACATGCTTTTCGTAGCAGTTTCATGAGTACGGCAGTGTTCTGTGTGTGATTTATTAACGAGCGACCCCCTATTGTACATTTGTAACTTGATCACGTGAAGGTTTGATGCATAATTTCGATTAAGTTAATTTAATTGGTCTGAGGTGTCTGTTTTTTAGTTTCTTAAGGTTATGTTAAATCGTTGCGGGTGGAAGTTAGTGGAGGGGTTTGTAGGCTTGTTTTAGAGTAGTATTTGTTTAGACAGAAGGTTATTATATAATGTGGTGGTGTGTTGTCGCATGCAGCGGCGGCAGTGGCGGGGTTATCGCCAGCCGGCACTGCTGAGCTGCTCGTCCTTGCTGCGATCACTGCTAAACAAACGTTGATATTATTACGTAATGCGGCGAACAGTGTCACATCTGCGTCAATATTGATCAAGATCACGCCACTGTGAGGAGGAAGTCAGGATTAAAGTGCAGGCGAGACGAGCCGACACCTGCCGTGGAGCCCACAGTCACCCACTGTCACCCACTGTCAACTACACTTCTACTATTATTACTCGTTTAGGGGACACTTTTGAATACGCTGTCAGCCGGACTTATCAAGATTGGACATCTTGTTTGATGTATACCTACCGTTTAGTTTTAAAATATTACGAAAATATTTTTTTTATTTTTAGTTTAAACTTTAATCCCTTTTAAAAGACTTCAACGCGTAAGTTAAAATTTTAAAATATGGGATCACTTTGTGTTGTACTCTACTTAACTAAACTAAGTTAAATTGTCAATTGACGTTTAAGTTTTTAAATTCAAGTTAAATAATATTAGTAATAAAATAAAAAACTCGTCATTGAATATGTTTCCTAAATGACAATTTTAAAATTATCATTTCATAATTTTGCATGATGCACTTGTATAGTTGGTAACTTTTATTTAAGTATGCCAATTTATTAAAGAAATGCAAACTTAAACAAAGTACTGAACGAGCGATTAAAAAACGGTTAAGGTTTACATCCATTACTTTATGTGCCCCTTGCGAAGTACAATTAGCACTTTCATGATGAGATCAGAAAATATTTAAGTTAAACGTGAGGTAATTTCAAAAATTACAATTCCAGTTGCAGCTACTTGACATGTAGCTAATATTGATCCTTAAACTCTACATGAATTTCTGTTTTATCATACATAGTTTCAAAGCTGATACTTGAATTAGCGACAAGCAAACAACAGAATAACAGATATATGGCTCAAATTAATTAAACAATAATGCGGTAGCTTTGATAAATTCTTCGCACGGCAATGATGTTTATAAAGCGGTTAAAAGTTGCAATTATACGTCAATATTCCTCTTATCCGTTCAAACCATTATAAACAAAATACTGTATGAAACGAACATGTGACCTGAAATATCGTACCGCCTAGCGCCGCGCCGTGTGTACGGGGCCTTAAAGCTCGCTCTTTGACAAAATCCGGCTTCGTAGCAACCGTAGCGATTAAAAGCTTTTGGCTGCCTTGACAAAAGAGAATAACAGAAAGCACTTTCAGCCGCATCGATCATTATTCGGAATATTAAATGTAAAGGAATGGTTTCTTCAATCGGGGTAAACTTAAACCTGATTTAATATTTCTCATCTATACTTAGATGCAATCTTCTGAGTGTTTTAGATCATTTCTTGAGTGTAACTTAGCTTAAATTAACATAACCGGGGTGGGAGAGTCATGAAATAAGAGTCTGGTATAAATAAATACACAATTATTATCATTTATATCAGTGTCAGGCGTGTCCCCCGGAAATATAATTCAAAATGTTTTTTCAATGGCACTTTTTATGCAAGTAAAAAACGCGAAGCAAAGAATAACTGACATGTTTGACATGAAAAATGGCGTTGTATTTCCATCAGTATACCGAGTCGTAGTTTATTTTATGACTTTTGTCTATTTTCAATATTTATGGCAGATACTACTCTACCTGCATATTGCCAGGGACTCAGGTGCCCTGATTTTAATTCCAAGCATGCAGAGTTGGAGACCCAGCGAATGTAAAGATAAAAGTTTATTTAATATAAAGTTAGTTGCCCGACTTTCAAATTAACGACCCAGTTTCCGAAGAAACTTTATCGAAGTTACAAGACCGATACGTCAAACTCTTGGTTAAGCTCGTTGTTTAACTTCGTTTAAATTGACCGAGTTTGTCTTCGTCTGCCGGCTAAAAACATATTTTTTAAATAGTTCCCATGGAGATTCTTGCTTGTTCTTCTCCATAGGAAATGATCAATCCAAACAACCTACATTTTGACATTTCACAACTGCCCATGTGAATATTATAATTTGATTTTAATTTTTACTGACTGTTATATTTTTACTACGACATACACTGTCGTGCATATAATATCGTTTTGGTAAGATTTGGTTTTCTTCGTTATTTAACGAAATATTATAGAAAATGGGAAATCAGTGTAGTCAGTAATGGCCTTCACGGAATTCCTCTGAACTCGTAACAGTAGTATTCTCCAAGATGCAAGTCTTGGTAATTGTCTAACCAAAGTATACCGTAAGTAAAAAAAACGATTTCATTCTCGCGGCACACTATTCTTTGATCTAATAGATCAACAACCCAACATGAAAATCAGATGTACACGACTTCCGGAAACAGCATGCACCCTTCCGTTGATTTACATATTTTATTGCCTTCCCGGATAAGTTCCGGAATCCCGGAATTCCGGATAACCTGCCAGGTTAATTATTTGTCTTTTTTAAACTTTCACGATCAGAACACACAACAGGTTAATTAACAACAGGTTAATTATTTTATTCAAATTCTGTTCCATTTTATCTAGTGGAAAGTACCGGAAGAGTGAAACAGCTCTTTAATTTTCCACGTAGTACAATATTCATCACACTTAAGTATACTCCTGAACAAGATTCCCTTATTAAATTTTGATAAGATTACCCCCGTGTTTTTCCCTCTCCTCTGTTCCTCAGTCTGCAGTTAGTTACGTAAGCCTCTCATTGAAGTTTCACTATCTCGTGAGTGCCCCCTCCTGGCCCACCTGGTACGCCTCGAGGTATCTCATTCAACTTTTATTGCTTTGTAGGAAAACTTCGCGCTAACATGTCTAATCAAGAATTTAGGCCATTCCTACTCCTTGTTAGAGCAGGAGCAATTTTTGCTGAAGATTATTTAAGAAACAGAAGTCTGTTAGGAACTTTTTTTCGCAATTCAATTTGGATTGGAGTTTCGTAAAAGTGTACCTAACTGTAGTTTGACAAAGAGGTGTAAATTGCTGCGTGGATCGTTCATTTCTCAATCGATATTTATAATTCGATATTTTTTTATATAAGTTGGTTCTAATTTTCTTTTAGTAAGTGTACTTTTCGGATAAAAAAAGCAATCATAATAGCGTAGCCTGGTAATTTACAAATGATTGTAACACGTTCTTACTTTAAAGGAATGTAGAGATTATTTGATTAGATACATTTTGCAGGTTTACAAACGGAGAACGGCTCAGTAATTTAATGCAACTTTGTCAAAAGTCTCTAGTACTACGACTATTACCTACGAGTACAATGTAGGTTACAAGTTGGCAATAAGCTATTTAAAATGTAACAAAGAGTAATTTTTTTTAAGCCAAACTCAGCCAAAGTTCCGTTGCCAACTTTTGGCAACGAATGCTCACCGCACAGTTAGCATGGTGCGAATGTTTCACCATTTTATTTTGAAACTGACTTTAAAAACAATTTTTCTCCTTGGCTGGATATTCACTTTGGTGAATTCTTGATAAGTAAAAAAAGCGGCCAAGTGCGAGTTGGACTCGCCCATGAAGGGTTCCGTATCAAAATTGTGTAAATTGTGGTTTACGATTTATGACGTATTAAAAAAAAACTACTTACTAGATCTCGTTCAAACCAATTTTCGGTGGAAGTTTACATGGTAATGTACATTACACATTTTTTTTAGTTTTATCAGTCTCTTATTTTAGAAGTTACGGGGGGGGAACACTCATTTTTCCACTTTGGAAGTGTCTCTCGCGCAATCTATTCAGTTTAGAAAAAAATGATGTTAGAAACCTCAATATCATTTTTGAAGATCTATCCATAGATACCCCACACGTATGGGTTCACGAAAAAAAAAATGTTGAGTTTTAGTTCTAAGTATGGGAAACTCCCAAAATTTATTGTTTTTTTTTTTATTTTTGTGTGAAAATTTTAATGCGGTTCACAGAATACACCTACTTACCAAGTTTCAACAGCATAGTTCTTATAGTTTCAGAAACAAGTGGTTGTGACATACGGATGGACAGACAGACAGACAGACATACAGACAGACATACAGACATGACGAGATTCGTCGTAATAAGGGTTCCGTTTTTGCCATTTGGATACGGAACCCTAAAAGTAATTTATCACCACGCATTTGTTTAGAACATCGTTTTGTCAAGTAACGCTTGATGTGACTCCTTGAATTGTGATAGTTTTCCTGTCACTGATTAGCGATAGCGGCTTATTGTCGGGATTATGCTGTCCTTCCATACTTTTAAGTACTTCACTTCAAAAAAGTAACCACGGAGTTTCTTGCCGGTTCTCCATAGGAAATGTGCACGTTTTCTCGACGTTTTATAAGTACTCAGGTTGGCATACTATGTGAAATAAAATACTTTGAACTTTATGAAAGTTAAGTTTATTTGTGGGCCGACATAAGCTATCGCAAAAGCTTATTAAAGGTAAGCGTCCACCTGTCCGCATCGTATACATTGGATGCATCGCATCAAACGGATCATAGAATTCTTAGAAATTCGCTGATCCGCACCGTATGGATCGCCCGAATCGGTTCAATAATACTACGATCCGTTTGATGCGATGCGTCAGATGCGTACGATACGGACAGGTGGAAATCCTATTGAAAGTTGTAGAAACATTTTGACATTTTGTTACTTGTCAAACCCTTCAGGTTCTCCAGAAGGATACTGCTTCTCTGGTCACAATCGCAAATGACATCAATAATGTTATAGTAGCAAAAGTAAAGTCTGCCGCTATGTGCCCAGTTATCTTATCAACTAAATCTACTTGGAGAGAATAATCCTTCGTTATCAGTATTGTACTCCGCCACATAACGGTAGCTATTTAGTAGATACAAATATACGTAAGTCTCTATGTTAAATTAATACATACTATTACAATACTAGCTGTTAGTCCGATATTTTAGGAAAGAGTTCGTAAAATGTTATTTTCCTCGTATGATCGATAAGGCACGCCTGACGAAAACATCGTGAGTACACGTGGATAGTATTATTATTCCTTCTAACTACTTACTTTAAACATAAAAAAAATATTAAAAAAACTTCGATCAAAAACTAAAATTCTAAAAAATTGTGGTCCACTGGTCCGCCCGGGAGCAGGGTCCAAGCTACCGGTGTCGAGGAGTACTGCCTGAATCAGGCCCTCATTATTATTATTTATTAAGACATAAAAACATAGTTAAGTACATTCATTTTGCAACATAACAAACAACATAACAATCCAATTCGGTCCAGCCATCTCTGAGTAATCGGGGAACATACATAAAAAAAAAAAGGTTCCGACGAATTGAGAACCTCCTTCTTTTTGAAGTCGGTTAAAAATGCATTAAAACACATAACAATGATTAAAATAACGACAGTAATATTCATAAAAACTCTTTGGAAAGAACCAACTTCCTGAAAACACTTGTTATGAATCTATTTCAATTATTGCTAGAGGTTATTATTATGATGTAAACTCATAAACTTCTCCAGCAAAGTTAATAATGTATGTAATCTACATGGCTTCAGCATTTCAGCAGTGCTGCCTCGGTAGAAGAACGCAGGCGTTGGTTTCCACTCTTGCCGATGGGCCGCCGCTTGTAAACTCAAATATTTGAAATTACGTAATCTACAGAAATCGTATGTTCCAAACAGGAATTTGTAGGTCAATAGGATAGTCAGCTATCTTGTATTAGGAATAACCCATTGAAGTTGTATGTTAAATAGGGAAAACTGCGAAGGGAATTTTAATTATGTAATCAAAAGTTGCATACCGGGTAAAACGGGTTGAATAGAAATGCAGGGGTGAATGGAAACAAAACTTTAAAAGCGATTTTATCGCTGAACTTATATTGTAAATCGCCAACAAGGTACCTATATAATTAAGTATAATTTAGTTAACACAATAGAGTACTTGTTGGTACCGTATCATGTGAATTCAACTTTAAAATCCATTCCAAAGTTTCTTTGGCCAAAGAATTAGCATTGCCATTCAACGTGGCAATGCTGCCAGTCTTCTGGGCACGTTTCCCGATGACAGCGATGCGGAGGAGTACTTTGACGCCTAAGTGTCCTTTTGACATTGTTGTATATATATTGATACTAGTTTTACGTTTAGTTTTATTTTTGTAATTATATATAGTTTTAGATGTAGTATGTAAATATTGTACATGTAAATACTTCAAATCTAATACAGGTAAATATAATTCCAAAGTTTTGTTTCTATTCACCCCTGCATTTCTATTCACCCCATTTTACGATAGTTACAATTTTTTTCCTGTCATCTTTAACCGCATATTTAAGATATGGTGATTTTATATCCTGCTCTCATACAATTAAGGAAGGTCATCGCGGTTAATCGATCTCTCATTAAATAGTGGGATGGGATAGGAAAAAACCGTATCCCGATATATTTTTGTATGTAACGAATAAACTACAGGACTGATTTTTCAAAATTCTTTCAGCAATGGATAGCAACATTATCAGCGAGTAACATAGGATAGCCTATGTTATTTTTTTCCGGTCTTCCACGGGAACGGAACCTACACGGGTGAAACCGTGTGACGTCCGCTAGTAATTAATAAGGTTGTGGTTTTTGGAAATCCATAAAAATGTATTTTATGTTTTTTGTTAAAACCAGCCGTCGTATGCCCGAAAAATCTTCCATCGTTAAAAATTAAAAAGAATGAGCAAATTGGTACACCCCCTTTTTTTTTTTTTTAGGATGAGAAATCATCTACTGACTAAAACCCAACCATGTTCCTTCCTCGCCCTTTACGTTTCGGGGCCTCGGTATCTCTTTCGAACAGTCCCGCAACCCCGGGGTACTCCCCTCCAATAGCATTGACATATACGTCGTTGGATAGTTCTTTTTAAATGGAACAACATTTCCTATAAATCCTTCAGTTGTCTTTTCGAAAACACCAGCCAATTGAAAAGTGAAATTCATTTTCGTTAAAGAGTCTGTACATTACATAAACTCTGAAACATTATAATAATCTCAGTTAAAGAAAAGGTTCTTAAAATACACATAATATGTTTCTCGGAACGCTTTCGGCGTGGGAATATTGCTCGAAAACAAATACTTACACGTGTCGGTATTGACCACTCGCTCTTTACTTATTGACACATATGATAGTCACCCCTCTCCGCGAGGCCATTAAACTGGAGCGAAATGTTACAAAATCTTATGAAGAGTTGAGTTTTTGTAAAATAGGCTATCCATAATCCATGCTCATCATCTGCCTAGCCTTTTCCCAACTATGTTGGGGTCGGCTTCCAGTCTAACCGGATGTAGCTGAATAGGTACCAGTATTTTACATGGAGCGACTGCCTATCTGACCTCCACAACTCAGTTAATACTGGGAAATACGATACCACTTGGTAAGACTGGTGTCAGACTTTTGGGGCCACTGACTACCTGTAACGACTGTCAAAGATGGACAAATGACAGCCGGGACCAACAGCTTAACGTGCTCTCCGAGGCACAGAGGAAACTCGGTATGTAAGGGTGGTTACCCATCCACAGACCAACCTAGGCAAGAATGGCTTAACCTAAAGATCGACCCGAGCGGCTGTTATTATTTAGCCAGGAGCTCTTCAATAATCCATGCTAATATTATAAAACCGGCCAAGAGCGTGTCGGGCCACGCTCACTGTAGGGTTCCGTAGCTTCCCAGACCATTAAAAATACCAACATTTTTCGTCAGCAAAAATAACTTTGTTTTTCATAGTATTTGTATGAAAAACAAAGTTATCATTTGCGTTTTTTTGAAAAAGTGCTATATAACTCAAAAACTATTCAACTCATCAAGTTGAAAATAATTTTCCTAGAAAGTTCATATAAAGGTCTACTTCTGTGATTTTTTTCATATTTTTTAAACTTATGGTTCAAAAGTTAGAGGGGGGGGGGACACATTGTTTTTGACTTTCGGAGCGATTATTTCCTAAAATATTAATATTATCAAAAAATGATTTTAGAAAACCCCTATTCATTTTTAAATACCTATCCAACAATATATCACACGTCAGGGTCAAAATTAAAAAAAAAATCGCTCCCCACTTTACGTCTGGGGGAGGTACCCTAATAAAAATGTTTTTTTAAATTTTTATTTTTGCACTTTTTCGGCATGATTGATATACATATTGGTACCAAATTTCAGCTTTCTGGTGCTAACGGTCACTGAGATTATCCGCGGACAGACAGACAGACAGACAGACAGACAGACAGACAGACATGGCGAAACTATAAGGGTTCCGTTTTTTGCCATTTGGCTACGGAACCCTAAAAAAAAGTATTAGTGTCGTTTATGTAACGAAATCTTTTGAAGAGGTTTTCAAAGGATTATTAGGTTGATATTGGGCACACGGATTAACCATAACCTGTACATGCCATGCTTTATATCCTGGTTGTATGTTTGTATTGTGTTCAGATGATTTACAACCTACGCAGGCGAAATCGGGAATAATGCAAGAAATAGGGGTGTTTTAACAGCTGTAAACTGTATTTCAAATTGACTTTCTTACCAGGAACTATTACGTTTTAATTTACGATTTCTTTCAACCAGGCTTTTCATTTAACACCCTGTATAATTACAAAAAAACCAGCCAAGAGCGTGTCGGGCCACGCTCAGTGTAGGGTTCCGTAGTTTCCCGTCCGTCACAATAAGTGTTCAATCCAATCCGATTTTAATAATTCTTTTTTTGTTTGAAAAAAGATACGTTCAGGATAATAAAATATGTAAACATGGTTAAAAAACATGCTTGCATATACGATTATACTAAAAACTTAGTCCAGAGATACAACGATGTACAACTTTTTGTCTTTTTTGTACAAAACTTGTTTCCATCCAAGTTCAAAATAATTTTCCTAGAAAGTCCTTATAAAGTTCTACTTTTCAGATTTTTTTAATATTTTCTAAACTTATGGTTCAAAAGTTAGAGGGGGGGGGGGACACATTGTTTTTTACTCTGGAGCGATTATTTCCAAAATTATTGACATTATCAAAAAAAGATTTCAGTAAACCCCTATTCATTTTTAAATACCTTTCCAACAACATATCACACGTTAGGGTTGAAATTAAAAAAAAAATCACTTCCCACTTTACATATAGGGGGGCTACCCTAATTAAACATTTTTTTTCCAATTTTATTTTACCACTTTGTCGGCGTGATTGATACACATATTGGTACCAAATTTCAGCTTTCTAGTGCTAACCGTCACAGAGATTAAGCGAGGACGGACAGACGGACAGACAGACATGGCGAAACTATAAGGGTTCCTAGTTGACTACGGAACCCTAAAAACTGAGACAGATTTTAATCGCGTTTATTGTTATTGTTTTTTTTATTTTAGTATTCACGGTTTGTAGGAATTCACTTGTCGTTTCAGCCATCGAAACATAAAACGATATAATCGATGGAACATCGTCCCGCACTAGATACGAGATCGTCACAGTTTTTCTTGCCGTAATAAAACAGAGTATTTATTGTATCTAAGTATGTCTTAGTAAGTCTAAGAAATAATTCATCTAAACAGTAAACCTTAGTATCATAAGTATTCGTCGTAGACTTCTTTTTGCCCATTTCCGCATTTTACCATTTCCTTTTATTGTCTTTTGCTAAAGTAAATTGCGTCAGATATTCATAATTTATTATAGAAACAGGGAACGTTTCTTCGGCTTCTTTCCGAGTCTACGGCATGCCTATATTTGGAACCCTCCCGTAATGTCTTCAATATCAATAAAATGCTAAATTGGATCCATCGCAAACCTGTAGCGGTGGCGAAACTGTAGCTCTTGTCATATCAATCAAACGTTTCAGTTTTATCTACGAACGTTGAACCCGTTCTTTTGAACTTTCTTAGTTTTTATTTTAATTAAATTGTTTGTACGAAGAAAATGTGATGGCTGTCCATCCATTTTCGTGTTTAACATGAAACACAGATAACTTGATGCGAAATTCTATTTTTGTACACTGACTGACTCAAACGTCACTGTTACTCAACAAATAGTAAAAAGAAAGTAAAATCTGAAACGTTCATCGTTCGTTTCGGTTGAATAATAAAATGAAAAGTGGAGATCGCGTGCCGCCCTATGGCCGCGCTCTGTCTGCGGTCCGCGCCACACCACAGATCCGAACAGAATACTCGTACCTAGTTTACACGAAGCAATAAGAGAGACACGCATTAGAAAGTACAATATACAATACACTGAAATGTGGCGAATTATCGGCTAGCGTTTATCATTTACAGTTATCATGCGTAGCAAATAATAAAAAAAAAATCGTCCTTTTGTTATTTACGATGGTAGATGGGTTGAAAACGGGCCTTGCCACGCAAGATAACGTAAAATGGCATCATTTCATAGGGATTGAAATGAGAGAGTACCCGCGTGGGACCTTTTGTATCTTTTATTAGAAGATTTACACATGACTGTAATAACTATTTTACTGAGTGTCACGTCTACGTTACGATAATGTTGCGTTAAATATTTATGTAAAGTGTTCACTTCGAACTTTCAGCTTATCTTGTAGTCTACATATTTTTGTACTTTTTGACATATTATTTATACGAACATAATAAACATAGAGCTCAGATATTCCGATCAGAATTCAGCCTCCATTTCAGAAGTTACAATTCGAAACCAAATCGATTACGTATCCACCGTTATCCGTCCACTAGGTAGACTGCTTATGACAACATTATTCTTCATATCACTGCTAAGCCAGAATAAAACTGTATCGAACTATATTATTTGTAAGTAGACTGTGCAATTCGTATCCTCTCGTTTGTAGCGCCCGCCGGCACCGCGTAGCACCGTAGTACGGTTTAAAATAACTGAAGTTTTTATCAGTATTCTATTTTCCTATCTTCTTTCAGGGCATGTGCTTAACCGGGTAGGCAACTAGGTACACGTTGTACTTATTTTTATTATAAACACGACGTAGTATCTAAAACTAATTCCGGAAATATCGCGGATGGACTTTTTCCGTAAAAAGATTGCGGAAATGATGATTTACGCGAACTTTGCTCTTTATTTTCAAAGGTGAAACATTCCATGATGCGAGTAACTCCTCAAGTTTTATACCGCGGAAAATTTTACTGCTGTTCCTACACGGAAATTTATTTATTACGTAGAAACCAGTAAAATATTCAGAGGGTAGGGCGTGCTCGGGCCAACTGTACCGAGTCTACAGACATTACAAAGTTACCCACAAACTATAATGATCTTGTTACGTAACTTTGGCAGTTTGACCAAGTTACTGTAGTTACTGTTTGATACCTTCATGACTTTATTACTGTGAGGTCCTAACACGAACGTGCGAAGTAAACGTAACGTAAATTATAATGAATTTCTTTACTTTTACTTTATTTTAAATAACACAACTACGGACTACCTGCCTATATCTGCAGATATTAAAAGATTTATTTTTTTATTTTGTTTCCTAGGAATGGCACCAAAAATATTTTCTTCATACTAAAAGAATATTACTCCATCAATGAATACCTAGAAGAAAAATGAAAACTTTTTTATATTTTTAATACTTTTTCACTTCTCATGCTCTAAAAGTACGCTAATATAGCCCTACGAAGCAAGACTAAAGTTTAAAGACCACTTTACTCCCTAGGGAGTAAAAAGTAATTAAAAAAAATGGAACGATCTTTAACCACCTTTTAATCTGAAACATGGTAACAATTCAAAAGAGTAACTTATCAAAGGTTTTAATTTTTCGAATTGGCTCGCAAATAGAAAGCGGTTTATTGAAACAAAAAAAAAAACAAATGAACTCTTCAACGCGACAAAAATTAATCGTTGATTTTGAAAAGTGTATGTGCAATGCCTCTGTTGCTAGCCGCTGCAGTAATGTAGGTACTAATTATCTTTGGAGTGTGGATCATCTTCATTGCGGAAATGTTGAGAGTTTGTGTTGTGTTTTGAATTGTTAATCTGTGACTGACCTGATAGAAGAAAAAACAGACCGCTCAGTTCAGAATTTTTGTAGAGTGTAGCTCTGTTTTAAATGACTATTTTTCTCGCACTCGAAGTGAAAAGTACAGTTTGCACCTCGAGACTAAACGCCAACATAATATAATATAATATGTTATGGCTTCGTTTAGTTCCTCGTTATAAAATATACTATTATTCACTAATCTAATTACTTGGTTCAAACGATTGTTATTAGCTTTGTATTGTTTAAAATTTGTTTTTGTTTAATGTTTACTTTAATAAATACTAGCCGATGCCGCGGCTTCGCCTGCGTAAAATTATATACTAAAACCTTCCTCTTGAATCATTTTATCTATTAAAAAAAACGCATCAAAGTCCGTTGCGTAGTTTTAAAGATCTAAGCATACGTAGGGACAGACAGACGCGGCGGGAGACTTTGTTTTATAATATGTAGTGATTTAATATTAGGGAATTAGCTGTAGTAACTTGGTTTTTAGTAGATGTTAAGCTTGTAGACTTATAAAAACCTCAAACCTACACTAATTGATGTGTAAACATTATTTGTATGCCTTGTAAGGCAGCACGTAGTGAAACTTTACTTATTTTTATAACACCATGTACCTATTTTACCAATGTATCACAAATAAACATATTTGAATTTATATTTATTTCAACTTTCGTTCGAACTTACATTATGTTTATTAAAGCGTTGGGGCTAGGCAAACACGTGTATATTCGGTTATTTCTACGTATTTTATGTATGATTATCATGTTTCTCACCCAAATGTGGGTCACCAAACTTAAAGGTAGTGAATAAAATAAGGTATCGCATCAATCAATCAACGGAAATTCGAACAGTTATTTTGGTAGCTATTGTGATGAAAGAAAATGTTTTCATTTCCTTGAGTTATACCTACCAAAACTATATCAGTTTATGTTATGGATTACTTTATTAATGTCAACCTTGAAAGTCGTGCTAGTAGTTGACAATATTTGGTATACATTTATAATACTTTTTGTGATGAACAAAAGTTTTGTTTTTAATATTTTCACGCTGTTTATATTCAGACTCTGAAACCTCTCTGGATCACACGCCATTTTTCTTAATATTTTCCAGTTCTTGGCAACAAAATTTATTATTTCATAGTCGACCTATTTTGCCATCTCTATGACACAAGTAACACCACGTATATTCTAGGCAAGTGTTCTATTGAAATCTTGATTTTGAAATAAAATTCCGAATACAAGTTAAGTAAAATAAATGGTGTTTTTCCCCATATATTTTTAGCCACTTGTCCCGCAATTTTATGCCCAAAAGGGTTACAGTATTGGCTGATAGCCGGGCCGCTAATAAATTGCATGGTAACACAGTGTAATCCTACAGGGATTACTTAACCCACAACATAATCCCAAAAGTGGTTGGTACCCAGTGGTTTGGCACTAAATGTAACTACGGAACCCCTGGGGCAAATTATAATAATCTGCAATATGTATTACTTAATGCATGTATGTTTATTTTATTCAATCCTTGGCATTGACACATTTAAGTGTAGCGAACTTGTCTTTTAATATTTCATGAGATTCATGAACTTCCCGGCAGCGTTCCCTAAGATTTCCATGAAAAACCACCGTGAATGCTATTTTCTTGGAAAAACTGATCGGTGACGTATGGCGGTCTATTTCCGACAGGTTACAGGGACAGGTGTCGGTGCGGAACCTTGACTGGCTGCTAGTACTCGACGACAGCAATTTACATGCATATTGAATGCTCCTTCAAGCTGTAATCATTGTGTCTGTTAACCTTCGCTGTTTAGTGGAATTTCATTTTTCTGTTCATTTGTTTTTATTTGTCTTTTGGCTGTTTGAATATGGTTATTACTGCGACTCAAGTCACTTGGAATCTTTTTTTTTTAATATAAAATTGAATTGCACTAGGTAGGCAGAGTAGCGATGCGATGCGTTGGAAGACCTCCCACAATAGGTGGACCGATGACCTGGTGAAGGTTGCGGGAATCCGGTGGATGCGAGTCGCAAGGGACCGGTCAATGTGGCGACACTTGGGGGAGGCCTATGTCCAGCAGTGGACGTCTTTCGGCTGAGATGATGATGATGATGATGAGGCAGAGTAGTGTAGATAGATAGTTTTAAGGCTAAGCCATCTCAAGGTTGTTTTCTATTCTTTTCCGGTGGTATGCCGTGCATAATGACGAAATACAGAGAATTTTGTAAATTCTCGCTTAGTGCTGAGCTCCAGGTGCAAAACGTCATGCTTCTAGAATCATTTACTAGGCCGAGAGTCATTTGTAACTCATTGAGTTTAAGATTTGTATTAAGTAGATTGATTTGCTGTTGGTGGAGTGTATTGGAGTAGAAGGTTCTAGGTACCCCAAAAATGTTGTTACTTTCTAGTGTTAAAAAACTTGTAAATAGTAAAATGTGTTGTTGGCAATAAGATGAGAACGCAGTGAGAGATTGCAGGCAGCGCAGTGGGCGCATTGCGGCGCTTCTACTAAATCTATAGTTTGACCTCAGTTCACGGCCATCTTGGAAAGTTTCAACTTTTAAAGTCATAGCCGTTTCGCATTTTAACTAGATTAAATATTCAATGCAATACTTTGCATTTTTTACAAGACTGAAGACCTAGTTTAGTGTAGGTATGATTCTTCAGCTTTATTTTTATAATAATGAAAAGATGAATATTGTATTGAGTTATCATTGTGGCCCCAAAAACTTTAATAAAAAGAACTGCTATTGAATTGCAGTTACGGAATTTAATCAGATTTTGTTATATAAATTGTCTAAGACTTTTTTTTGTTTAGTACATCGACGGGTGCAATCTTATGCTAGGTTCACATAGGTGAAACGTAACATAAAATGTAAATCACGCAGAAACAAATTCGCTTCGTTGTTGGGTTACATTTCATGTTGCATTGCATTATAGCATACCTAAGTTGGGACGACTCATTAGTGGTATATTACACGTTACGTTTAACCAATATATACCCGGCATTATGTGACTCAAGATCAAAATATAAAGATATCGTAACGAAATTCAAATATTATAGCCAAAGAGCTTGATTTCCGATTCCAAAAAATACGTTTATTTACCATCCCGTTACCAAGCGACCGGCTTCCACCCAAAAGTACAATATCGACCAACCACACGCAATTAACTGTATTGTAGTATCCTAAACATATTAGTCGTATTGGTTTCGTACCGTCGCGTCGGCGAAATAGGCGACACATTTTATACCTACATAGTTTTAAAATTGACGGAACTTAGCAGTTGACTATTCAGCAATTTATATACAAAACCAAAGCTGCTGATTATACGCATACGACAGCCTGAAAATAAACTGTCTACCTTAACCAATTAAGTGACTAAAACTTAGTTTTTATACAGCAGGTGGGTAGTTGTAAAACGGCACGACACGACGGTAGGTTCTCGTAATATATGACAAGCTACAGTTAAATTATGGACGGGTAGAGCCCACAATTAGGTCGACCTTAGTTGCTATAGTCGCCTCGTTGTTTACTTTGCCTTTATTTATCTACCTTGAACAATTTTCTGTTTTGCTACGCTATGTAATCCAATTCATTATTTGTCTTGGAAATACTTGGAATATTCTATCTTCATTAAGGTCCGCCATTCTCAGAGAAAATGGTTTTCTTTTTTCTGTCTGTACATGACCGCAAAATGGATATCTAGGTAAAGAAAGAGCATTTCTATTCTCCTGTGCTACCGTAAAATTGTCAAACACGTTAGATTGTAATATAACTAGGGAAATTGTAACCTCTCGAAAGATTGTCAAACAAAGATACTGCTTATATTGACGCATTATTTTTCGGTATATTGTAATCTATCGAAGTGAAACTATAATATATTGTAAAATGTATGCGTTGGAAGTCAACTCGCGTCATGTGCAGGAGGGGCATCCTTGCCCCATGGTACCACTCTCATGAAAAGATAATGTACCATTACTGAAAAATACCGATTAATATAACCTAACCTTATAACACTTTATATTCCCCTAAAAAACGTAGTCGACGAAGCCCCGCTTCGCGGGGCCCCTATTTCTGTCAGCAGGGTTTAAAGGAACCTAACTAACCTAACGTAGGGGTGCCCCAAGTCCCGATTATGGCGGCAGAGATATTTCCGTCGCATGCATTTCACAATATTACGGTTTCACTTCGATATATTACAATCTACCGAAAAATAAAGCGTTATATTGTAAGCAGTATGTTCAGTTGACAATATTTGGAGAGTTTACAATCTTGCTAGAGAGATTACAATATTACGTGTTTGACAATTTTACGGTGACATACCTATACACACTTTTTAAGGCGGACATTATTCAATCCTGATGCAATAGAAGCGAAAATTGATAAAGAACATTGGTCATAGCTTAGTTAGTAACTGGCTTTACCTGATCATCGGGACCAATAGTATCCGCCTCATTCTAGCTGTGAGCTTAAATTCATAGACAACTGTTTAATCTTTAAGGCGTGTAAGGGTAAGAGACAGACAGGCGTTACTTTCGCATTCATATTTAGATTTAAATAACATACCTGAAGGTAAATTAGCATTACTATCTTATCAAAAAACGGCCTAAAAGCTTCCGCGCTAATCTTATCAGATGACGTCACACATAAGGTGATCGATATGATGAGGTGCGAAGAGTCACAAACTCAATCGTTTGCCGTCGCTCACTAAATGGAGCGAGTGTTACTCCCCGGAGGGTTCAAGGCCGACTCGTGTATTCCCCAATGTGTCTGTGTCTGTCCTGTAGAGTCCGACCGAATTTTGTTTTCGTCTTTCGGCAATTTTGGTTTTCGGTCTGCAAAACCTATGATTTTCGGCAGGGGCCGAAAAATGTACTCTCTAGAAAATTACTTCTTACTTGGAAACTCCACCATCACAAATATGGTTGTATAAATAAAAAGAACAATAAAGAAAATGCAGAGAAATAACTTTTGCTTGCATAAAACGTGTTATGAAATATTAGAAAGTCATTTTTCGTGTGATGTAAGTATAAACGATTAAATTGGAGGATTAAAAGATTCATCCTGCATTTATGTTAAAGCACAAATCAGGCCGAATTTCGTTTTTGGCCGAAGAATAATTCATTTTGGGTCGTTCTCTACTGTAAGGTACACAAGTCGCGGTCGTGGCCGTAGCTACTGGGCCACCGGTGCTCTTACGTATGTTGGAAATATTTAATTTGATTGCGTTTGCGAACTCGGCGTGCTACCCTGTGTAGGTGTAGCTAATTAACATTCTGAAGGGAAAATGCCAGACATTCCTGTTTTAAAATGAACATAGAGTCCTTTTTCCACATGAGGGTTTATCGTCAGGGATTTCATTTGTGGTATTTTAATTAATTTTTACCATGTTAGGCACAAACCACAAGATAAAGAATGATGAGATTTTTTTACTGATATGCATAGAAGCTTATGTAGGTGATGATATGCAACACCAACCACCACTATAAATCACACCTTTAATCCTAGAACTGACGAAATGTAACCTTACCCCTACCTTACATTTCGTCAGTTTTAAGTTCCATGTAAACCGTCCTATGAGTGACACAAAATAATTAAATACTTCAAGAGTGATATCACCAGTTGGACTGACATCGATCAGGACTCTAATACCCGTTTAAGACCTGTCCATGTTCCAAATCAATTATAACACAATAGCTCTTAATCCCGGTTGAAATCGGTTGATGAAGTTCAGCGTCATTGGTGAAATTGGCCCTTAATATTCAATTTGTAGGCGTAACTTGAGCTTCATGTTTAGTATAGGTAGCGTATGATATAGTAAGTCGGAAGGAAAAGGGCCCAAAACAACATGTCAGACTGAAGGTTCTCCCTTAGGGGAATATGTAGGTTAAGTAAACCTATAATAATGTATATTCGTAAGAATCTTGCTCATATATTTATTCATCTTGATGGTTTCTTTAATTACAGTAGCCATGTCTCAAGGGGTGCTGACATAAAACAAGCTCAGAAAAGCGATAAATGTGCAATAATTTGTATTCAAAATCTTTTGTACCTAATAGATTGCCAACACGCCGTTGGACATACTCCTTTCTGAGTGGTTGAAGATTCAGAGATAGATAAACAGCTGACGTCTGCTAATAACGTCTTTTGTTTAATTAAATACGGTTAGAAGGCGTGGTTCTTTATAACTATACAAGGGTCTCTGTGCCTTTCATTCCTAGAAAACAAATGAATTAACGTTTTCCAATGTACCGGCCCGTTTGTTGAATAATGTTCTTGATGCAATAAACTCGCTTTACTGTAAATCGATATTTCCTTGAAGTTATAAAACTAAATGAGTTTGCAAATATGAAGGGGAGTCTGCGTAATGACTGTAATTGTCCGAGTGATTTATTATACTTGTAAAATTTACTTTCACGTGCAATAAGTTCGGCCAATTGGCTCAGCGGTGAGGGTTGGAATGTATCCCCGTTCTCAGAGGGTTGCAGTGCCGTGCCGACATCGACAGGTTGTCGCCACCCCTCGGTGTAGCCGCGGTACTTACCTCAGACCGTGCGTATCTAATGTTTGCTCAATACCAACACCGTTACATTTTTATTTGGCAGCCAATAAAACTGAGCAATAATGATCACGGTTTAATATCTCCCTGTCATGGGGTCCACGAATCCATATTAATGTTATAACGCAGAAGTAACTGTATCTTTGTCGGTGTTTCCTTCTAACGATCTGTTTATCTGTTACTTTTTCGTCAGAACGAATTTTGACGGCATTTGGTACACATGTAGAGGAATACCTGTGTAGAATTTGCATCATAAACATAAGATATTTTAAACCGATTTTTTGTTTCCTCGTGATAATTTCCAAGCGCTTTGCGGGCGTAACCTCCGCAAAAGAAGTATCTGTCGGAAGTAATATACGAGGATGTCCATAATATATTGTTTGAAACTCTGTTGCGAAGATCTCGAAACAAATAGTATCGCTTACAGTAACATTGAACTCGGTATCGATCTGTGAACGTTAGTTTATTTGCTGTTACAGTTCTGTGTTATATTATAGCCGACGGCCACGCGATATTTCTGATAGTTTACTTTAGCCTTTTTAATTTGGACTAAAAAGAACATTTGTTGACGTAATTGCGTGCTGGGTAACACTTGGCAACACTTGGTTACTATTGGTTATGTCAATATTATCCAGACTGCTTGCGTGGTATAGGTATAAAGAGGACTGCCCTTCATCGGTATTCTACTTCTGATTCTTTTCTAAACCATAGTGATCTTGGTGGTCTTTTCAATAACGCTTCGGCCATTGACTTATAGACTAGTCTGCCAAAATCACCGTGATCTTTATTTATATTGTAATAAGAATGCTATTGAGCATTAGACAGATGTAATCCCTTTATGATTTGATCCACGAGTATTCAAGGCAGTGTGAATGAGGTGTCGAATGTCCCAGTGTGTGGATGTCAAGGTGCAGGAAGCGGCTAGTGTGTACACGTCGTATAATAGCGGGCTGTGCACACGTGCGGGGTTCTTATCTCTCGTGCTGTGTACTCAGGATTAGACGCACGCCGAGCCCCGCCTGCGACCACTGTCAAGTTCAAAATGTCAAAGACATTCCGAATTTATCGAAGGTTATCCGAAATAGAACGATGCACGTTTAAGATTGCAGATTGGTCTTTACGATCAATTGCACAAGTTCGCTTTTGTTGTACAATGAGGTCCTGTTTATGTAAAGTTCTAATAATATTGTTAATAACACAGGATAAGGAGTAGATGATGACATAACTTCGTGAGTTACATGTAAGGTATGTAGAGTCTAAACAAGAGATAGGTACAGAGGCATAGTTGATATATCTATTGGAAAAAAATAACTAGCGTTAAAATTGTCAATGTTTTGCTTGTGCTGAGTGGACAAAATGTTGTTGCTTTTGTGATCGTGTTCTAAGCTTGTAAAGAACTTTGATATTTATGAGTGTTGGACAATACTAAATGTAATTTTCTTTAGTTTTTATAAGCACCCGATATTTCGACGCTGTTGCAAGCATCATGATCGCAGGAACACTAAATGTAGGTGTTATTAATTTATTTTTGGTGATAGATAAGTATACACGACACGCTAAGAAGTCTTTGATATTTAATAACGAACTTTAAGTGTGCATAATGTACTTTAATGCTGGTTGTACAATACGTTTTACCTTGTATAGTATGTAGGCATATTACCTACAGGTTAATTCATACTTTCGTTATCGTATGTGTACAGTTGAGTAGGTATATGTTTATATTGCGAGCAGGCTTTACTCTCGATAATCCCGTACTTATGAACAGCGGCGCGCGAATTATGTGTGTGTAACGCGCTGGCCAATTAGCAGCACTAATTGTTTATGTAGCGGATATTTATAAACTTTGTCCGCGAGTGTTTAGGAAGTTATCCCACGGGAAAATACCTTCTACCTAGATAAAAAGCCCCGGTCATGGTCCCATGTGTGCCAAAATTCAACGAAATTCGGTCAGCAGTTACTGGTCTGGTGTTAAATATTACGTTAGATGGAATCCTGTATAAAACAAGAGTTTATCACGTTGACTGCGCACCTCTAAGAATGATCATCTGCCCAGCCTTTTCCCAACTATGTTGGGATCGGCTTCCAGTCTAGCCGGATGCAGCTGAATACCAGCACTTTTCATGTTATTCTGAGAATACAAAATGTTAAATTACTCAAGCATATAATACTTACTATATGTGATAGTATATGGGTTTAGTTCATGATGGCTAATCCGATTATAAATAAGTAGGTTCACCTAGAAATGAATCAATTTGAGGACTCGACGAGGTTCTCAATGCTGGTTTTAGTCTCGAACTCATAAACAAAGCATACATTACAAAAATTGTAGTTTCCTTTTCAAAAGCGTAGATCTCTATGAATTATAGAGGGCAAACAAGAGTGGTCTCCAACATTCAAGTTGGTATTAATATCGGCTTGACCGGTAATCAAGCCGATATTAATCTAAACTAAACTATAATACTACAAAGAGAAAAGATTTGATTTTTTGTTACGATTTAACTCAAGAAATACGCAACCGATTTAAAAAATTCTTTCACCATTAGAAAGCTACGTCTTTGCCGAATAACATAGACTATAAATTATATTGATTTTCTCGGACGAAGTCACGGGCGAAGTGCTAGTATTAAAATAAATGTTCAAAGCAAACTATCGTGGGTAAGTAGGTCATTTTCTGCACATGTATGTTTACAAAGGATATCAAAGCTTAGACTTAGGTATCACATCCATATTCTAACACTGACAATAACATATTGGCTCAGTAGCCCACCGGATGTGGTTTGTAAGCATTTGAGTACATAGCGCAAAGGGTACGTGAAGGACACTCCATATCAGAATTTCAAATACAGCGTTAGAATTGTGGAAAGACTCATATTGTTGTGAATTATGAATGTACTTTAACAGATTATTATACTGGACGGCGCCATGATTTGATTATATTAAAGAGTCAAGGAATACCTACCTTTTTTACTATACAGACTTGGTTCGTTCATAAACAGGATAACATCGTTTGTACTGCGGATTTTCTGAGAAAAACAGGATCAATGAACTTCGTTGAAATTCTGAAATTCAAGAGCAAGTGCAAGTTTTGTCATTCGCTGCATTATTTCAGTTTTTATAACTGAATTCAGCGTAGCAGGCATGGTAAGATGCACAACCATAACAGACACTGTGAGCTGAATCCTGTGATTAAAATTTTAACTATCTAAGTCTTTGGTACGTCCATTCTCAGTTTATAAGGTTAAGTGTACTCACCCAGGATTATTATTGGATAAAGATTTATAAAATTTGATTTGATTTGAAAGAGTGTCCACCGAAATTCTTCTCCGTTCTTCGCCGCAGAGATATATTATTCATGTCATACGTTTTCGGACGGACAACTAGGGTCATCTTTCTGTCTAACTGAACGACACTTTGACCACCTAAAAGTGCTTTTAAATGTATGTATGTATAAAGAATGTTCCCAAACTCGATATTGTGGTATTCCTCAGAGCGCACCAGCTATTTCTAAGCGCAACCATCTAAGCGCAACTAAATCATTCCTCAGAGCGCAACCATGATTACAAAATATAGAGAAGGGTTCATTCATTATATTGATAGATAGTTCCCTCTGCTAGCCCATCAAAATGTACTAGGCTAGCAGAAGTTCAAAGAGTAGTTTTTATATAATTTTATGGGTTAAAGAATAACAGATTTTCGACAACGTCTCCTATCATAACGAAACATCACGCCTGTGTGATCCCTGCAAGGGTTAGCAGAGGTGTACGACGTACGTGTACTGTGCTTAACTCTCATGTAATAGGGTACGAGCCTATTGCCAGCAAGCGACCACAAATCCAGACTACGTGACTACTAATGAGAAATTCCTGATGGAAAAACCCAACAGCACTTTGTCGGACTTAGCATTTTTTCTCTTTAAGGCGACTAGATGAGCTAATTTAGCAACTCTATTTGTGGTGGTTCAAACTTCGTTTGAAATGCTGTAAAAATAAAGTTCTAATCAGCTTGCACTACAAAGTGGTTGTTACGTCAGTCACTGCTGGCCAAATAGTGCGAAATGAGTGGTTTCGATCGATTTACAAAAAACTCTTTTGATTGGACTAAAAAACTAAAACATTATAATGCTTGTAGAAATAATTGTAGAATATATTGCTTGTAGAATTTTTTGCCAAAAAATCAGAATGATCGCATGTATCATCATCATCATCATCATCTCAGCCGAAAGACGTCCACTGCTGGACATAGGCCTCCCCCAAGTGTCGCCACATTGACCGGTCCCTTGCGACTCGCATCCACCGGATTCCCGCAACTTTTACCAGGTCATCGGTCCACCTAGTGGGAGGTCATCCAACGCATCGTCTTCCGGTTCGCGGTCGCCACTCCAGAACTTTTCGGCCCCAACGGCCATCCGTTCCATCGCATGTATATTAGTATGTTTTTTTTTTGTTGAAAGAAATTTTTACAGATAAGTTCGTGATTTTTTTTTATCGAGTCAAACTAATTGTATTATGTTTTCAAAACACTATCATACTAACATATGTCCTGAAGAATATCATATATTTTTCTGGTTTTGTTTATTGCAGTGAATCATATACTTTTAGTCATTATAAAAATCGCGTTTAGCTCATATGGTCGCCTTAAATACTATCATAAACCGCAATAAGAATTAAGAAAGCTAACCTATAATACTTATTTCCGACAACTACTTAAGGTCTTCAAAATACAGACAATATTCATAGTGATCCAGAAACTCTTGCACCTACAAAGTGTCTGCGCGGGTAGGGCACGGTAGCATGCGCGGGCGCACCGGGCGCGGGCAGCAGCGCGTGTCGGCCACCTGTCAGCGCACCGGTTCGATTCCCGGCCACCCCTCGACCACGGCTGGCTTATTAACTGAATTTCTATTCCAAAATCCTGCCTGTTTTGCATGCACACTAAATTAGCTCAAGATTTTTGAATTCATTGTTTTGATGTAGGTGGTGAACATCAATACATTGTTAACCGAGATAAATCACAGTTTTGATTTCAAAACTAATGAGATAATGCTTTGTTCACATGTTGCTCACCCCCTTAAGCAAGTAGGTACAGCGATAATATATAGCCTATATGTTGAAGAAGTCTCAAAAGAATATTTGTGCAAAATTTGAACAGATATTAGCTTTTTTGTTAACTGCACTTTAACTTCTTTTAGTCCCAAAATACTACTCAAAAATGATTATTTTATTTGAAATTGGAATCTGGGTCCCAAAAGCCCAACGAACCATTTGGAAACTACTGTTTTTCTCATCAAATCTCCATCTACAATTTCTATTAACAGATTAAAAAGGTATTTCTCTAATAAAAAGCTAGTTCGTTTCTATGTAGTATGTGACTGTGTCATTCATAATCGTACGATTTCGTAGTATTTTGACTAGACAATATTTCACGAAATCATCACTTATTCGTGTTAAGAGGCCTGCGGAGCATGCGAATTTCATACAAAAGTAATACCAAAATAATTTGTAAATCAAACATATTCTTAAAGTAGTGTGTATTTATTTTGATTGGTTTACAGAATATATAGGTTCCCAAACACATATTTTGAATGCACACTGATTTAAAAAAGTTATGAGAAAAATAAAATTTCTACAGAAATTTTAAATTCCTTATATCTCGTCTTCATATCATTGTCCTTTCAAAATATTTATTTGGGAACATAGATATTCTATAAAACAATCGAAATATATACACACCACCATATGAATATGTTTGATTTTCATATTATTTTGGTATTACGTTTGTATGAAAAACGCATGCTCCGCCGGCCCCTTAAGTATTTACTATTTATAACAAGTATTTTGTGCACAGGTGTCGCTTATTATTTTGCTTACGTGAGAAACATCGTATGATGTGATCAGGTGATCACACATCATACGATGTATTTTCTGCTGATGAAGATGTCTCGAGACTGATCGCCTCTTTCGTAATGAGTTATTGTTATGATAGTTTTATTTAAGCAAATTACTTGTTCCAACAGTAGGTCATTAGGTTAAGTGATGGGTCAAATGTTTTCGTTAACTTTTTATTAATTCAAGCCATTAGTAAACATTAAAGCCTGCTTTTAAGGGAATCCATTTAATATTTATCAAGTAATTTTTTTGTTCTACACCATACCTGGGAACCTTCTAGTTACGGAGATATGGGGGGTCAAAGTTACAACATTTTGACAAGTTTTATTTTAAATACAAGTTTTTTTTGTATGATTTTGATTTTTAACACCTCCACGACCCCTTTACTATTCAATCCATCCATCAGCACAATGTTTTAAGTGCGTTACATTGAGTTCTACCACAAAACATGATTTATAACCTCAAAAAAAAATGTTGTTTTCCAGCAATAATTTTTGCGTAAAGTTACTTAGTTTGATGTACAGAATGCTTGGTTAACGGCTTTGTGATGAGGTGGTTTATACCCTGTATGTATGTAATTTTTAGTTAAATTGTGCTCGCCCTAATCTTCAAAACAGTACTGAAAATATCTACTTAATGTAGATAGATACTGACATGTTTATTACAGGCTCAGGACAATTTTGTGGCTGTCACTACGCTTGATAAAGTGTTGATGGATTGATTCAAGTACACAACCACTTACATTATTAGAACAAACTACTACAACTATTTACTATGTATAATAATTGGTTATGTGGAACGTACAACTAATCCACTACATTACATTCTAGCTAGACAATAGATAGTGTAGACTTAGCTAGATCAATAAATACCAAACTAAATGTCAAGGCTGTTTCGAGCTTATAAAAGAGTTATAGAGGGACTGGTCTTTAGGTTTAGCGTGAAACGAGGGTAACTACAACTGCTAGCTTAGTTAAACATACAAAGTTAAACTTATAAGCGAGGTTTACATGAGGAAATTTGATGGGTTTGCTAACATTCCTGATGACGTTTATTGATAAAACTTATAAGCAATAGGACACTTGACAAGATTTGATTTGGCCCTCTAAAAACAGCCACATCAATGTAAAATAAATTTAAAAGATGTAAAAGTAATTAATATGATTGTGTTGTTTTAGTTACGAGGGTAGATTTAACGCTATAAGAGGTATACCTAGTCTGCATAACCCATCGAGGATCACAGGAGTTATGTTTTTTGGCCCAAATATGAGCTAGGTCTCCAAAAAGGAAGGGTCTCTCCTTTCCTTTTTCTTATTTATTAGCAAATCCAAGATTTTGCCATGTTTATTAAAAAAAATCAATGTTATAAATGCACATAATATTACGAAGAGGTTAACGTTTTGAGAGTCCTATATTTATCTTTCAAATAGCTGATTGATTAGCATGGACATCATGACCTGTTTAACTGTCTGCACATACTGAATATAGGTAAGTTGAAGTAAGCACAAAAACTTTTTAAAAATGTTTAATCATGGATGTGACCATGTAAGACACCCTTTATGGCATTGTGGAGCGCATGGCATTGTGGGGCGCATGGCACGCGCCGCGTCGCTTGACATATGTCGCAGTCTAGCCCTTACAATACAGCCCACTGAGCCTTACTTTTTGTACCATTACCGTAATTTGACCTTATTTGGGGTTTATGGTGGATGAGTCAGCTAAACTTACGTAATTTTAATTTTAAACTGTTGGTGATATACTGTGAAATCATTCGTTTTTTGTGGAAGTCTGTTTTAATTTGGTGTGCCCGACAGGACAGGTTCCTTATTCCTTAAGGCGTCAGGCGCCAGTTACCTAAGTTATGCAATTAGGGTGTAAAGGTGCAAAATACAACCGAGTTCCAGTCGGACGAAGTCACAGGCACGGGCCAGCGTTTTAATAATAATTTATAAGACGCGTGCCCGGCCACAAGTGTTCCAAGAAATGCCTTCAAGGCATCCGTGTATGTCACCCCTCGTGTTTTGAGGTTTAACATAATTACGGCCATTATCCTGGCAGTATTGCCACTGGCCATATGGCCAGGCAGGTTGGCAGCGCGTGCCGTCTCCGGTTACAAGGGACTTCATTAATTAATCACCTTCCGATCGAGTGCTTATTAATTAGTTGATAATTATTATCCGCGGGATTGGGTTTCGGTGATGTAAGTTTGTGTTTGTAACCTTGTGTTTTTAGCGAGAGGGTTAGAACAGACAGTGTATTCCACATGTTGTGTCTATGGTCTTGGTTTTTCGTAGGAAGAATCTTGTCAAAGAAGGCAGGTAAGCATATGATATAGTATGATTAACATTCATAATGTTTTTGAGAAGTGCGCGTAAAAATAGTGCAGATCGAAATCGCTACGAGTCTACGAGGTTGAGTTCCTAAAGAGCGTTCCTGTGTTAGACACAGAAACTCCATTTAGCCTACCTACAGCCGAATTCAATACATTCGCTTTCGATCAAGAGCATTTCAATGTAATTCGTATAGTGTGTATGTGAGGTATTGAAGCTCAGCTCAGGCTATGCTATACCTATCTATAGGTAGGTTATCCAAAAGTACTGACTACCAAAAGTTCCGAACAGAGATGAACACTGGAAACACATTCATCATAATCATCCACAGGCCGACTTCTGGGTGTAGGCCTCTCGTTGTTAGTGGTCATCACCACACTCTTGGTGCTAACCTCATGCAGTTTAATTTTACCCGCGATGACCACAATGTCGACTGCTCATCTTTCTGCCAGACGATCAATACTTCTATTTTAACTCTTGAAACGCATTAATTACCTGCTTTAAAGTCACGCAATGACCGTACAATTCCGTAGAAATCCTAACTGGAATCCTACGTGACTCCCTTCCATTCAATTAGGGCACCATTACCGCTAATCTTATCCATACAATCGAGGTAACGGCCCAAAATATAGCTTTTTTAATTAATTAGGAGTTGCACTGCGGTCTTAAACGTAGCTTAAACGTCTGTTCGTGGTCTGAAACAGTAACATGGCGGCCGATTAATAACAATAAATGATATTGTCTGCATACCTGACGGTTTGCACGTTTCCATGTAAGGAATTTTCATAACGCACCGTTCACAACATCAGAAGATTCGATTTGAGTTATACGCGTGCGTTGTAATTTTTTTTATCTTATTTTAAAAGAATCCTTGAAGATTGGAAAGAAGGAGTGGAAAAGTGAAAGTTGTAAGGAATAGAGTGAGCCAGTGACAAGTAGTCTTCAGTGCGAATACAAGTTTTTTCTTTCATTTGATATCTTCGCAGTCGTTATCGGAAGACGAATGAATCTCACTTGAACGTAGAGGGTTGTGACCGCGGTAACAGTTTCGTTGATTAATACGCTTGGGGCTTCGTTAAATATGTGACGCGTTTTTAATTTAATGTTGAAAATCTTAATGTGTTGCTAATTACATTACGTGGGTGAAGCGTGGCTTAATTTATACCGCTAAGCGTTGAACGGTGATACGCCCATCATTAGTTACCCATTTTTCTTTAGCTACCAAATTGTAACAGAGTTTTTCATGAAGGTTGAGTTCTAAATAAGTTATTTAATTATAACTCGTTACGTGACCAGAGAGCGGGCCTGTTTTATGGCCAAAGAATCAGCATTGCCATCCAACGTGGTAATGCTGCCAGCCTTCTGGGCACTTTTCCTGTTGACAGCGATGTGGACGAATTTTTCGACGCTCTGTTACCCACCCGTTTTGATATTTGTATTTTTTTTTGTAATATAGGGTTAGTGTGTAATAAGTCTGTGTTTAATAAATAGATTATAACTTAGTACTACTTAGTGCTACTAAGTTATGCAATATGCCAGATTAACAATTATTTGAAGAAAGATACAAAACACTATCTGAAATATATAATTTTTCTGTAATTTAATAACCTTTCGTAAATTAGAAGAGAACAGAGGTATAGCAGTTTTAATCCCATTAAAACTTGTTGGCTTGAGATAGCTACATTTTTTCTTCGTCTCCATTTGCCCCTCTTTCTAACTATTTGTCAGACAAATCTGATGGAAACAACCCATGACGTAGCCGACGAGAAAGATACTAAATACTTCAGCTAGTACCTAATCGTATATAACAAAACGACTCATAATTAAAGTGTATTAAAACGTTATCGTCCGGTCTTACAAGTACTAATGCCAATCGCAATTTCCGACTCATAAAATGCATTTGATGTTGCACGAAACTGCATTTCTCGTAAACCGAAAATTTTCCTTCTACCAAACACATTCCTTACAGCTTTAAGGATAAGGACGATAGTTCTGTGGCATTGTGGAAAGGTTATGTAGCATTATCTGGTCGTTACTGTATCTAGTAGCGATGTACTATAAACTAGTGTGGGAGTCGAAGTGTTTACGATCGCCTGGAACATACGTTTTACGGCTTTCAGCAGTTTCAGCGAGCCGTACGAGAGATAGCGAACTATAGCCATATATGTTGGGCACTGAGGCATTGTTGAGGAATATGAAACGTAGTTGAGAGTATTTTTGTGTTACTCGGTCCTCTACTATGGAGAAGAAGATATGCACACAACATCAAATGAATGTAGTTGTATTAAAAGTGACTGACATCAAATCAAATTCTGTAATAGAATGATGCCTACGGACAGAAAATCATAATCGAACTAGTTATCTATGTGCTTATGCTCACATTTACCCTCGGCTTATTTCTCCTTTGTATCGTCAGCAAAACTATACCTACTAGTATATCAGTACACCTAATCGACATCTAGACCACCAGAGTGCATCACAATCAGAAACCAACTCTATTATTTGCATTGATAAAAGACAAAAGCCGTTTACTCCGATGGCTAAACAAATGAATAACAGTTATGGGTCGGCCCTCGGCTGCAAACAGGCAGAGTCTACAGCCCGTCAGTTTACGACGCAATCTGGAGCAGCTCTTTTTATGTGGACCGTATCTGTGTCGGCGCGGCGCGGCGCGGCAGGGCAGACGAGCCGGCGACAAGACGGCGCGCCGGCGCCCGCTCCCGGCTCGGGGACGAGGCTGGCGTTTTGACGGAACCGCGACAATGTTGATCATGTCTGTGTCATTGTATTGATACATCTATTCGAAGAAGATCTAGACATTATAGGCAGATATCTTGTAGACTGTAAGCTTGGTTAATCTTGAATGTAAAGAAAACTTGTCTAGAGAATCGATCTAGGTACAACCCAAACCGCTGGGTTCCTTGAGTTCCTATATAAAGAAAGTAACTAAGGACTAATTTAAGGGAGTGGTTTTATGTAAAATTCAACAGCTGAAGGGCTAAAATAGGAGGTGAATGAAAATCCGTCCAATTTTGGATAGAAACGTGGTAGGCTGTAGGTCTGTTACACGTATAAGTTAGTTCATTGTTTTCAACCCTTAAAAGGCTTCTGAAAGAAGGTTCCAATGGGTAAAGACATAGGGCTCGAGCTTGTAGATAGACAAACTTGACAGACAATATTGTCTCACAAAATAAATAAACTTCTTAGAAAAATGTTAGGTATGCTCTGTTATTTCACAGAATCTTCGGTGCGCGGTCATGACTCACAGTTGATTGGATTTTTCTTTTAAAATAATGCTATCTCCATCGCGTCGTATCAGTTTTTATATACACAGCTCAAATATTATATCAATCACCATTACTAAATATGTCCGAGAACAGAGCCAATTGAAAAAAAACTATTATTTTGTTTTCCCTCAGACTAATATTTCCTGTATGATGTCGGCATTTCCTTCAATTTACGACTGTTCCCGGTAATGTGTTTAGTTTCTCCTCTTTAGATACCTAATGGTCTGGAGATATCACACATGATTTATTTTCTGTTAGAAATATTTGCTTATATTTCTAACCACTGTTTCATTTGTGAAATTGTGACTGGGTTTGAAAATGGTGTCGTTCAGTCTGGCGATGAGAGGTGCATGATTGCAGAGCTAGGGCTTAGGGGTTTGATCTCCAAACTAGTCAATAGTATCGTGATTTTCCGTGGGGTTTTTTTTAGTAGGAGCCCAAATGTGGATTTCTGCGTTTGAGCGCAAAACTCTGGGTCCCATTGAACTTGACAACTCGTGCAATGTGGGTTTAGGTAGTATGTGATGTAATACACCTCTATCTTCACCTCTGTGAAAACCTAGCGCGATGTTATGTAATTTAAATGTAAAACATGGTGTGAGACACAGGCGCTGGGCGTCACAAATTGGAGCTTTTGTGGAGAGAGGGCTCTTGCTTGACACAACCCGAGGCGCTTGTTAATTCAACAACAAATTAAGAGAGTCTTGTTCATGTGGAAATGTTGGAAAGTTATTTAGTGTTTTAAACAAAAAGTTTCTTTATTGATAACTTTTTATTATAAGTATGAATATCTGCAGAGTGGTCAAATTACGACTGCAGAATTTCACTAGGTACTGTTAATAGCTTTTGATTGTTATTATATAATCAAGCTCGGAGTAATATTATTACACAAGGCTTACATCATTGTGCAAAAATAGAAAGTAATGACCGGTAATAATGAAAACGCACTATATAGTAGATTTAAAGGCTAGTTTTATTCACTACCTGTTTTTCGTAGCACCTAGTAGGTAAGTTTTAGTTTGGGTCATTTATCTATATTGACACTACCAAACCTGCTTATCCTATGGAAAATAGAGGCGAAATGCAAATATCGCCCCAATTCCCCTTTATCGGGGATTAGCAGTGACAAAAACGGTGGCTACTTCACAAATGTCAGTGGCACTTGAAGCAGCGCGTGGCACGTGCGTGGCACCAAGCTACCCGTGTTTGGCAATTCACTGTCACTGTTATGTTGACTGAAATATAATATAAATATATAGGAGAATAAAGTTATTATTGTTTTCAGAATATAACGCGTTAGGCAGAAGTGTGCTCACTCACCGGTAGATCAATTGATCAGTTATTAGACACAAGTTCCAGGCGGCGACCCTAAGGCCATCCATCCAGTGCAGCGACTGAGAAATGTTTGATGAAAACTCCAATAAAACTGCTGGGAATCGAAACGATAAAAAAGAATTCTATTTGTCTTTTTCTGTATTTTTTGTACCACGAGTATCTGTGGTTGTAGTTTGGCACAAACAAGCCGACTCATTCATCGCAATTAACTGATTGCAAAACGCAGACTTCGACCATATTCTACCGCTATGGCTACAAAGTATAAATTAATAGCCCACCCTACTCACAGTAACCACCGCGATATATTATCAAAAGTCTAAAGTTTAACCAAAAATTAGGTTGTACGGGGCTTATCATAACTTTGTAACGAGTACCCAAACGAGCAAGTTTGCCTTTTCATAAAAGTTCACCTACCGGGCGGGGGATGGGGAACCGTTATTGTTCGCACAGAATTAATTAAATATTCGGAAGGTAAGACAATACCTATTCTGTCCCAACTTTGCCACGAGGCAACCAGCTTTTATTTTAAACGCAAAATGGTTTTAAAAAGTAACATGATCAGCTTAGAATATTACTTGCTGCTGACAGACAGGCCTCTTCTTTATGAGAGGGAGTGGGGCCGTATCCCACCACGTGAGCCCAGTGTGGGTTGGTTTTCTCACCATTTTGAGAGCGACGAAATAAATTACACAAAGTACCTGCTTGGGTTTGGAACTAAAACTCGTTAGTCTGAGCCAATAAAACTGGAACAGTACTACTCTATAACCTAACATAACATCACGCCTGTTATATCGGAAGGATGAGGCAGATGTACCCATCAGCATACCCACATTTCGGCAAAAAGCGGGGACGAGCCTATTCCCATCAACCGGGCACAAATCCAGCATCCGTGTCTGCTACTGAGAAATTCCTGATGGAAAAACTCAGTAACAATTTTCCAGACCCGGGAATCAAACTCAGTACCTCATGTTCAGTAGTCAGTTTATACTGCAGCACATAATATACTGTGAAAAAATCTCGTAGTCACTTCATATCATGCGAAATCTCGTAGCCCAGTTAGTTTCGTAGCGCGGTGCTACGCCGCGCAGTTGTAACCGGTCGAGCGGTCGGCGTAGCGCTACGTGACCGGGTTACCGGGTGATAGATGGCACTCTGCTGGCTGCTACCTCTGAAATACCTGCGCTACCGAATTGTACGGAGGAATTTGCTTAAATACTACCTTAGTATGTATAAAGAAGATTTATGGGCACACGGTAGGGTATTATGGAAATAGGTACATGAATTTAATAAATCTGTTTTAAATTCTTTTCAGATATTTTCAAATTTTAAATTTTTGGTAAAGCAAATGTGTATGTTTGAAAGGGTGTAAAAGTATCCTTAACGACACCGAAAGGCACTTTCATTTTTTTGTTGCTGGCCATCCATACCTTCTAGTTAAACAGACATTGGGTTTCAAAATTCCAACATTTTCACGTTGCACAAGTTGTTAATGTCATAAGTTTACTTTAAATACATTCATTACCCCTGTAACATTCAATGCATCCACCAGCACAATATTTTAAGTGCGTTACATTGAGTCCTACCGTAAGGCCAAGTCCCGCTTTGTCGTGACGATAGATAATCGTGTAGTTTTAAGGGGCCGGCGGAGCGTGCGTCGTTCATACAAACGTAATACCAAAATAATTCGTAAACCAAACATATTCTTAAGGAAGTGTGTATTTATTTCGATTGGATTACATAATATCTAGGTTCCCAAATAAATATTTTGAAAATACAATGATATTTGGACGAGATATTTAAAATTTCTATAGAAATTTTATTTTACTCTTAACTCTTGTTTAAATTGACTGTACATTTATAATACATAGGACGACGCGATTACTGTCGTTCACGACTTTTGCCAACACAAAACCAACGTTATATTAATCGCCACGACATGGTGGGAACGCAGCCTTAAACGTGACTTTTCATTCAATAAAACAGCAATCATTTTTGGGTTGAATGTCTTAGTCTGATGAACAGAATGCTCAAGGTCTGTGAGTAACGCTATCCACGCTATAAGTAGTTGTTCTTAACATTGTGGCAGTGTATTTCATACAAATTCTCTCTTTAAGAGATTAGTATCTGTTCCGAGACAGGCTCTTATGTGAAAATTATTCAACCCATCACCAACTATTAGCGAAATTACATTATAATACAACCCTCCTTCTGTGAACTTCAACCAATTACCGAGCGGGGCGATAGGTGGCTGATTGCTTTGACTGATGGCTTCCATCACGCTTTTGTTATCAGTGTCAAGAATTATACCATGCTTTTAACTATAACATTTTGTGGGTACTTTATTTTATTACTAGCGGTGCCTCTCGACTTTAATACGCGTGAAATTATTGTAATACTTCCCTATTTGATTCGGATTTTGTTTCACAATTTCGAGAGTTTTCTTTTTTATTTGCACGGAACTCTAGTCATTTTTATTATAAAATAGATTACTCCTTATAACATCATTTAGCTACCTGCCAGTGAATCTCGTCAAAATCAGTCCAGCCGTTTCGGAGATTAGCCGGAACAAACAGACAGACAGACAGACACCCAGAAAAAAAGTAAATATAGTTTTATTTTTGTTACTTTCACATCCATTCAGTAAAAAGCGCGTTACTTTAAAATTCAAACCGACACTTCGATTATTTTTATTTGTATGGGTTAACCTACAACTACATGTCACTGTCAACTCACATGTTACTTTGAATTATGTCTTATCAAGCAAGGTTACGTCAACTTCATTATTATTGACTGAACCACGTGTTTACACTGATCGATACCATCGAGGCTGCCTCCTCAATATTTTGGTTTCCGTCTTTCCTATTGATTGTATGAATGTAGGCCAGTTCCACTTTATTAGGTCGTAAAAAATCATTTCATATAGAAAACAATAACGTATATTGATCTATCATTTTCCGTAGTAGAGATTTTATAGCCTCTGTCATGAATTTCAGGATATTTTACAACCGAACAAGGGAGATTTATTTGACGTTTAAGAATATAATATTGCACGGAGCTTAATGCCGTAGCTTCTAAAGTAGAATCTGAGAGAAAGAAGAAAAAAAATACTAATAATAAGCTTAGTTTAATGTAACGTGTCCAATGATGGAGCACGATCGTAGTTTTACATTTTTTTTAAATCAAGCAAACAATTAATAAAATGTAAATAAGAGCGTGGACCACCACGTCTGCAGTAGAAAATTAATTAGAGCATCAACTTCAATCATGTTATTCCATGTATGTGAAATCTCAAAAACAAATAAAGGAACATATCCTTGCTACAAACGAATTAGTCAATAAGGATAATAGTAATGCAGACTGTGAAGACATGATGACCTTCAATAACACCCAATGTACATCACAAAGGGAATCCAGCCCGGACACTCTCCTGCCTGAGGTAACGGAGGACTCGACCCGGTTGGGCAGTGTTCCGGGTTGTATCCCCATTATAGATTCACCACACATTGTCCAAGGTTCATCACTGGTAGGTCAAACAGAATGTAGTTCTCCCCCTTGTTGTAGTACACATTGTGGTTGCTTTATTATGTTTTCTGATAGTTTAGGGAAAGGCTTGGGAAAATTGATTAGTAACAATCTGAGTCATTCTACTCAAAATTATTGTACACCTCAGGCTTCATACAACCGGATAATGGCATCCATAACTCGGAAGGAATTCGATCCTAATGATATTGTAACTATATTTGTTGGTAATAGTTTGAACGTTAAAATTGATGAAATCACTGACAATGTCACTCAACTGTTGAAACTAAATTGTAAGAAAATCATTCTGTGTGCCTTTCCATACTTTGAAAAGTTGTCAAGCAGGCAAAATCATTATATTCATAGTCTCAATAATCACATGTGTTTACTAGTAAGTCACTATTGTGACAAGTTGACGTTTTTCGACACTAACAGTTTCGTCCAGAAATTGAAGTCAACGAGGAATAATGCGTACCTGCCTATTAGTTTTAGACGTCAAATAGCTCGGCTATTAGCTTTTAATTTAAACTCAGACATATGTGGTATGTCGCAGTCTGTTGTAAATAGTTCCACGGAAATTAGTAATTATACTAATTGTAATTATACACATTTTAGCTTAGATTTAAACTAGTCAGTAAGACAATGGAAGGTACGAGTGATAATTTAGGTAAACTTATCAACTCTAAGGTATCTTCTAGCTCTCAGTTAATCAATTGTCAAAAAGGGGTTAAGCAGAATTCCTTTACATTATTTCATCAGAATATTCAGGGTTTTTCTTCCAAACAATTAGAAATCGAACTATTTTTAGAAAAAACCAAGTTTGATATTATCTGTCTATCTGAACATTGGATGAGGGATTACGAAATGCAATTTAATTACGAGAATTATAGTGTGGGCAGTTGCTTTAACCGGAAGTCTAAGATGCGTGGGGGTTCATTAATCTTAGTTAAAAATTGTGTTAAATTTAAGCCTCGTAATGATATTGTCGATCTTTCGGTTGAACATAGCATAGAATTGTCTTGTGTTGAGCTAGATATGCATGTAATAGTGTGCGTTTACAGACCCCCTAATTACCTGAACTACTCTATCTTTGAGTCAGTAATGGAAGATGCTTTGGCAAAACTTGTGACTGGTAGTAAACTAATAATTATCTGTGGTGACTTTAATATCAACATTTTAGAGAATAATGTAAACAGCAGTAGATTTTTAAATCTCTTTAAATCATTTAATTTGTCAAATGTTTTTTCAGAACCAACCCGAATTACTACAAATACTGCTACTTGTATTGATAATGTTTTTTGTTGCTGCGACTACTTAGATAAATCCATCGTAAATTATCTTCCTTCAGATCACAGCGGACAGACAGTTTCTTTCGCGTCTAATAAACAATTACAAAGAATTCAGATTCAAACTAGACAAATAACACCCAGCAATTTAGAAAAGTTTAATAATAATTTAATTAGTAAGTTAAATATACCAGGCCATATTGGAAACAATGTAAATGAATTGTATGAAGAATTCTTTTCGGTAGTGCACACCGAGTTCAATAATACTTTAAAACAGAAAACTAAGACTATTGGCCCAAAGTTTATTTTCAGTGACTGGGCAACACAGGGTATTAGGAAAAGTAGGGAACGATTGTTTGAGTTGTACGGCCTTAAGCCTTATATCAACACAGAAACTTTTAGTAAATATGTGGCTACTTACTCGAAAATTTTTAAAAACACTTGCAAGATAGCCAAGTCTCTTTTCATTAGCAACAAGATAAAATCAGCCGATAACAAAATAAAGACGGTTTGGAAAATTATCAACAGTGAGACTAATAGATCTAAAAAACCAAGTAATGACATAACACTAGAGACCTCACATGGTCTCGTGAGTTCTAATAATGAAGTCGCTCAAGAATTTGTAAATTTCTTTACCAGTATCCCACTTAAAACTACTGAAACCTTAAATTCCTCTCCCTTGCTCTCTATGGATTTATTGAAGGCGAACGTTTCAGCCTGCTCAAATGAATTTAAATTTCAGCATGTAAACCCCATGACAATCATAAAAGCTTTTAAGCAAATCAAGATCAAATTAACCGAAGATCTATGGGGTATGTCTATCAAAGCTTGTACCTCAATTGTTGAGACTGTAGCGCCGTATTTAGCCTCAATATTTAATTTGTGCGTGGATCAAGGGGTCTTCCCGGATCTAATGAAATTCAGTAAGGTAATACCGCTTTTTAAATCCGGGGACAGTAAAGACACCAACAATTATAGGCCCGTATCCGTGTTGCCGGTTTTCAGCAAGGTGTTTGAGAAGATAATGCTCGATCAAATGCTTAACCATTTTAACACCAATAAAATCTTACACGAACAGCAGTATGGTTTCACCAAAGGACGTTGTACGACTGACGCCGGTGTCACTTTATTAAAACATATTTTTACTGCGTGGGAAGAGGCACAAGATGCCATAGGAATCTTCTGTGACCTCTCGAAGGCATTTGATTGCGTAAATCACGAAACCCTGATTTTGAAGCTTGAGCATTACGGTTTAGGTAAACTTGCGCTCAGTTTAGTAAAATCATATCTGAATGATAGACAGCAGCATGTACAAGTAAAGGGTGTAAATTCGATGGGTTTAAAAGTAAAAATGGGTGTACCACAAGGTTCGATATTGGGTCCCTTCCTCTTTTTAGTATACATTAATGACCTACCCCATTTATTTAACAACCATCCGCAAATGGTGTTGTTTGCTGATGATACTTCTTTAATATTTAGGATAAACAGACGTGCCACAAATCTTGACGACGTAAATAGCGCCCTACTGCAGGTTCATAATTGGTTTACCGCTAATAATTTAGTACTAAATGGGAAAAAAACTAAGTGCCTAAGATTTGCTTTACCAAATGTCAAAAGTAGTGATTGTGACATAGTATTGAATCAAGAGAAACTTGAATTTGTCAATAAAACGGTTTTCTTGGGAATTACGCTTGACCACAGGCTACAATGGGGTCCTCATTTAACATCTCTTGCAGGCCGGCTGAGCTCAGCAGCGTATGCTGTTAGAAAAATCCGTCAATTTACTGATGTTGATACGGCGAGGATAGTCTATTTTAGTTATTTTCATAGTATTATGTCATACGGTATTTTACTATGGGGACGTGCTGCAGACATCGAGTCTATTTTTATTCTGCAGAAAAGAGCCATCAGAGCCATATATGAATTACGTAGACGCGATTCTCTAAGAGAACTGTTTAAGGAAATTAATATCATGACAGTACCTTGTCAATACATCTATGAAAACATCATGTACGTTAGGAAAAATCTGCATTTATTCAGTAAAAGAGGTGACAGACACCACTATAATACTAGAAATAGGGACCAACTGGTTCAGCCAGGTTTCAGGCTTGCTAAAGTAGATTCATCTTTCATGGGGTACTGTTTAAAATGTTACAATAAAATACCTCCCCACATTCTACAACTGAATGAGACGAAATTTAAATCTTGTGTAAAACGCACACTATGTAGGCAAGCATATTATAAGCTGGGGGATTACATTGAGGATAAAAATGCTTGGCTAAATGCTGGTCCTGCTCCGCAACCTTAGATGCAAACTTATTGGACAATTATTGTGGTAGCTGCAGAAGATTGTAAAAATATTCTTGCATTGTATAGATTCCATCTCTTAGTATTGTATAATTGCATAACACATGTGTGAGTACCATGTACCGTAAAGCTACCATTTGCATTTAGTTATGTTTCATTGACTTGAATATGCCTTGGTGGCTGAGAGAATGTCATGCTCGCTTAAATGTCTTGCTGATGGTGGCGGGTGGGTCGGGTCATTTAGTTCCCTACAATATGGTTGAATTGAATGGCGCTGATTCATGCGTCATGTTCGTGAACGGGCGCTGTCAGTCGGGACTGGTCATCTCTTAGCTGCCGTGGATCATTTGAATTGCTTTATTTTTAATTGTTGATTTATTTATTTTTACTCTGGACGCTCTTATTGTGCACGTCTTTCTACATCGTTCTCACATATATGTATAATCTCAACATGAAAGATGTAACCAAGATTTTGTAACAACATTTTTGATTGAAAAGAGTGTCCATGGAGTTTCTTGCCCGTTCTTCTCCATAGAGATCTACGTTAGGGAATGGGCAACTACAGTACTTTCTCAAGTTATTATGCCTTGTGTCTGTGACTGTAGCTTCGCTTTATTTTTCGTTTTATCGACATTCAAAAGTGCCGTAATGGTCTAGTTGAAATAAATGATTTGAGTTTGAGTTTGAGTTTGAGTTTGAATTATAAAAAAAAGTAGAATCTAAAGAAAATCTCGAAGAATTAACCTCTTTCGAGCTAAAACTCTAGGAAGTGGTGAAGGGATGGCGATTTGTGTGTTATATATTTTTGCCGTTCAGTAAGGGCGATTTTCAGCCTAATTTGGTTTGTTGTAGAAAACTTGCGCTTTGTAGAAAGCATTGCGCCTGTCCCAGCTCTTCCTAAAGGCCTAAATGTCATAGTACCGCTTAGGTACTGCATTAAATGTTGGTTGAACTTTCTCGTACTCCATATTGTAGTGTCATGTAAGATGTATCGATGGTAATTGAAAACGTGTCTTGTGTCTGAAAAATAAATAGGGTACGAAGCAATATTTTACGAGAGAAACATACATTACATTTTGTAGCCAATAAGCTGTTTACAGACTTTCCATGTGTATGAGATGAACCGTACTTATTTATAGGGTTTTGAGCACACATATGTGGACGCGAAATGTCTTCAGTCTTAGTGTGTAACGTGTTTTAGTTTTAATCATGGCTGGTAAGTTACAATCAGTTGCAACTTAACCATGCTAAAAGCAAGAACTAGCCTTTATTTTTGATTCAATTAGCTCATTCGCAGACTCTGAAACTAATGGACTTGCGTCTATACCAAACTGCACCACAGCATCTAATCCTTAACCTTCTACATCCAGTCTTTGCCAGTCACCTTTTTTAGGTCTTTGTCCATTTATCTAGCTAGGGGGATCCAACACAACTAAGCCACTCAAAAATGAGTGGTGCATCTACAAATAACTGTGTTTATTAGTTACGCAATGGGTTAAGAGACTGCTGTGCACGTAAAAGTTGAGTGGTTATTCGATCAACGGCATGTTTGTAAGGTCATGTGACTGTTATGTTGTGTTGCCCATAAAGTTGACCGTGTACTTCTTGTTGCAGCCACCGAGCTAGACCTGCTGGGCGCTTTGTCGCTGCACAACACGTCGCGCGCAGGCGTCACCGCCGCGCAGGGGATGCAGCCGCAGCGCACAGCATATACGTTACAAGGTAACACTATCACAGTTACACTCTAACACAGAGATATGAGTAGCAGGCGGTAATGGTGTTTACTCACACACTTTTAAGATGACGTGGTCTTTCTGCAGTAAAGCAAACCTAGGTTGTTGAACTTACTCTCTCATCACAACACTTAAGTGATAAAGTGAATTAAAACACTCGATGACCGACTAAGATTCCCACTCTTACGTTAGCAAAAGATTCTTCTACAAAACAGCACAGGTCAGGTTTACTACAGCAAAGGTACACTTTCGATTGTAACGTAACACCATTCGCAAATAGCGTCCAAGCCCCCCCTGATCAGTTAGACCACGCCAACACTAACAGTTTCTTTGTGATACTATAAGAAAACGTTTCAGAATATAGCTAATAATCGCATTCAGAAAGGTACTTTAAAGACGTAGTTACGAGAATGGCACGAGAAGGTTGTTAAGTAATGAGTACATAAAGATATTAAGTTTACACATTCCAACGAACATAGCAGAATGATAAAAGTCCACAGAGTGTTACCATTCTGTCTACACACAAGTTTATAATGTCAGTGTCCCCGTTCCACGCGTAGTCGCGTAGTCGCGTAGTCGCGGCGGAACTAAACAAATATAGGTTCGTGAGACGGGCGGGGAGGGGTGGAAACTAGCGCTCGCTACACAAACCCTGAATATGTAATACCTACTGTTGTGTACCTTTGGGGATGCTTTTACGTACTTAGAATACTCCGAAATATTTCACTAGCTAAATTCAACACATCGTTTGTCACGCGCTCGCTCATTTGAACGCTATCATGACATCTGTACAACGTTCAATATCTGCCAGTTTGATATCAAATAACATCACGCCTGTACCGGGGAGAAGGGTTAGGCAGAGGTGGACGTAATAGTAGGTATACAGGGTGTAAACCATCTCATCACGAAGCTGTCAACCAAGCATTCTGTCCATCAAACTAAGTAATTTTACGCAAAAATAATTGCTGGGAAACAACTTTTTTTTTGGGGGTGAAAAACCATGTTTTCTGTTAGAACTCAATGTAACGCACTCAAAACAACATTGTGATAATGAAAGGATTGAGTAGTACGGGGGTCGTGGAGGTGTTACAAGTAAAAATCTTACATTAAAACAAAAAAGTTTGATATCTCCGTAAGTAGAAGGTTCCCAGGTATGGTGTTGAACAAAAAAAAAATATCGCAATGACAGGGGTAACAAGTTCCTTTCGGCTTCGTTAAGAGGTTTTACACCCTTTATACCTACATTTCGCTAGTCATGTTTAAGTCCCATGTATTAATTAGGGGCCGAGCCTATTACCTATTATACATCATTTAGATGTACCTAACCCGTTAGGGCGGTAAACGTGAAGTAATATTGGTAATGAATCAGTAGAAACAACATACCATCAATGGGGCACATATTCAGACTCCGTGATTGTTACTGAGAAATTCCTAATGGTAAAACATCCACTCACTGCCCGACCTGGGGTATCGAAACTAGGAATGTCTTAAACTAGGGGATATGGAGGAGGAGAGGAGGATTAGGAAATATACCTGATACAATGACGACTGTTCACATAATAAATTATTGAAGCAAAAAAAACATCCGCCCGGCAGTCTTTGGGGATCGCGCCGATAGAAGTGAAAACGAAGTAATCTACGAGTATATCTGTTAAGGGTTGTGACCCGCGCACGCCTTAGTGGTGCTCGTAGCCCATCCGCTACGCCGTAGCGGATGCGGCTACGAGTGCTACGAAGCGTAATGTGACGGTCACGCGAATTCCATGATTTTGTTCACCCACAAAGTGCTCAACGCGCCTAAAGAACACTTCAAAAACTCACGTGGAAAAGAAATAACATATATTATATTGGATGTTCTATGATTCCCTAACGATAAAATAAGAGGTAAGGTATACCTATACATCCTTTACTAAAACTTCAGAGATCAATCATGTGAACCGGAAGTAAGGAAACCCCGGGGAAGGACTTCCATTGACCTTATTTGTGTCGTCCTTCAAAAGGGTCAAGTGCGTTGTACTAGCAGCCGGCGGTCAGGAACCTGACAACACGAGTTTATCACGTGACATACTGCACTTAAATATGCAGTGAGAAGACAGAAAAAGTTAAGAAAGAAAGAAAATGTATCTTTTTTTATTATTTCCCACAAATACATAGTTAGAGTCTCGTTGATCTAGTGTTAGCAAGCGCGACTGCTGACCTTGAGGTCCTAGGTTCAATTACCGGGTCGGAAAAAGTCTTGTCCGGATTTTCAATTTGGAATTCCTCAGTACGGAGCTTGGGTTTGTACCAGGCTGATGGCAATAGGCTCACCCCGTATTGTCTGAGACTTAAACATAACTAGTGAAATGTGCATGTTAGACTCCACCAGATGTCTATACCTACTCCTTCGAGTCGTATCTGGCTCTTCGACCACGTAAGGTTTGCTGACAAGCCACACGACCTAGCGACATGTATCTTGCGACAGTGACTGCGCAAAAAAACAAATAAAAGAAGTTCCTTGCGACGCTAATCACTCGAATTAAACTGAAGCACGCGCGTGTCTCTTGACGCAAAATGTATCGCCCGAGGTCGTACATGGTCCTAACATACGGCTTGGTAATAGCGTAAACACTGTCAGGTATGAATGCAATCCATTTCAGTTGCAATTCCATTCCACCAGCAGCCATCCATTAGGGCTGGCATTAGAGGTGCGCCTCTTTAATGTGCCCGAAGCTACGTACGGCAAGACTTACGTGCGGTATCGGTATCGGTTTCCATTTGATTACCGATGGAGTGAATGGTATCGTGTGTGGCAGTTTATTTTGATAAAGACTGCATGGTGTCTGTAATGGATTGAATTGCTTTGTTTTAGTTGAAATAGGCTGTCATGTGGCTTTTACTATGAGGGTAGAAAATTATCACAAAGAGGTTTAAAACTCATACAATTTAATTGAAATAAACCACTTTCGCACTGTCAGGGAGTTAGTCAGTTATTCTAAAAGTTGAAGCTAGTTGCCTTAATGGAACTTTGTAATACTTTAGCATGATTAAAATTAATGGTTTATTTACCTTTCCACCAAACTGAAGGTCTGGTTCAGTTCAATTTCAGGTAAACAAAGAGACCGGATGCTCTCTGGCGCTCCATTGAATTTGGCTAGTTTTGGTAGCAAATCCATTAGAATGTACTCTTACTCCGGGAAGTAACTGAATAAATAAATAGAATAGAAAATTAAAGTAATTGTTGTTGTAGGTACCCAACAAATGAAGGTAGTAAAATAAAGCGTCTCTACAATACAGAAATAATTTTTATTCAGTGCGCAAACAATGACAAACAAAACTTAAACGAGTTTTATTAAACATACTAGTACATTATTTTGATAAGTGTTAGTACAACAAAATAAAGTTATCATTAACGAAAGATGTTTAACTTACTTTGGAATTGATTTTATGGGCTCTTTCGTTTTTCGTGCACAGGCGTAGGTTGGTATTTATGTGGGTTACAATTCCTATTTTTCCTTCATACTTCCATGGGTTTAGGACCTTATCTTAGGGACCTATAAATGTGTTCTATTACTGATACTGAACCACCAAATTTTTGGTCAGCACTAGTTAAAAAATATTCCAGTATACTCCTAGGGTGTTTCATAATAGAACGAAAGAAAACAAACAAAAAGAATAATAGAACAAAAGAGGTTTAGTTGAATTGAGAAGACCCAACAATAATAGATCAATTAAATACGTTATGGTTCATGCTTGTTTTCATTGACTTTCAATCCACAGAGTATATAATCACTTGCTTCAATCCTTCAAGGTTTTATGCAGGGTATTCCAAAGTTTTTTCGTAGAATATTGATCAGTTCTTCTTCTAAAATATTGATAAACTCGTATATTTGGTGGGAGTGTACAATAGATGTTATTTCCGTGACTGTTATTGTAAGGGGAGCAACGCTTTGTGCCTCCCCTGCTCCTTTGAGATGCAGAGATTGATCGATCGAGATATGACACAGTGATTTATTATAAAGTCATAAACATGCAAGGTAAATATAGTTTGAATCACTTTCAAATTCGGCACAGTTTTGGACAAATGATAAGCAAATAGAATATCACAATCAGCCTATACCAACCTGTACTTTATATGTCTTGTAATTTTTGTTTCTAAGGCACGCAAGTTTCTCAACGGTATTTTTCTTCATCGTTTTGAGAGATCAAGTGTTGAAGTAACTTGTATAAAGTAGCGTTCGAACTCTTCTTGGATTCGTACCTGCAATCTATAACTCATGTTTTTTAACATTCCGACTAGGCCACCACAGCTCAATAAACAGAACGCATTCGTAAATGAATTTTATTAAATTACGTGTTCATAAATGTATAACTTAACTCCATTTTCCTGCCATAGAGAAAAGGGCAGACACAATTAAACTTCAGCAAATTTCCTTTCGTTCCGACCTTTTTCAAATTGGATTACTAATGGCGTAACCATCAAAATTTACCGCTCTATTATGCTTTAACTTTGCACCACATACCCGGTATCTACCAGATCATTAATTAGTCCCAAAATGATTCACCCGGTTCAAAGTTGATGATGTTAATTGATTGTAACCCGCGCCGTCCGGACGACCGGCTATTACCGCCGAAGCAGGGTCCATAACCGGCGGTCAGTACGGCTCCCCTGCCGCAACTGGTGATTAACTGACCTCCAAATCGTCCCGGATTTTGGCATAAATCTACAGGGCTGTCAAAGGTGTGCGTGTTATGATTCTAGGGTGGGTAACAGCTTCGAGAACAGTCTTTTTATTCGATGGAAATGTAGATATTGAAACATCACCACAGGTAAAACCTTTTTACTATAATGACGTGAAACAATGATCATAGATTTTAAGTAGCTGAAAAGACATAACTATTAATAGAGATATAACAACTTTTAAACATCAAAAGAACGACCACACTTGATACACGCACCCTAATAAAACTAAACCCGTCCATACGTTTCACCAATCGGTTGTAAAAAAAAAACACAATTTTATAATTAAAAAATATGTCACAATAGATAGTTGGCTCACGTTCCGGGCAACCCTACTAGTTTGTCCCGTTTTCGCATTTCACTTACGCGTAACCTAATCCCTGCCATTAACCGACTCGCGCGCACCGGGCTATTGTTGGAGGGTGTTCACCCTAATTGCGAGCCCTGTGGGGATCTCCTACGCCATATTGTCTCGTCGACTTGTGCTGTTCAAGTGTCAAACACCAAAAGTGTCGGATTAGGGACGCAGCGACATTGTCGTAAATACGCACCATTCATTAAAACACTTTGCCTCATTGACTGAGAGTGGTGACGAAAATGATAATCTGTTCATCAGCGGCGAAGTGTGTGTGACAAGTACAGTGTCGGGTTCTGTACATAGATTTATTTTAATCAATATCAAGACTCAAGCTTAAGGTTAAAAATGCTAATAGGTTTTTAGAATTGTAGTGAAAGTCGTTACGTATAGAGGTGCTTCAACTATTCCATTAATTTAACTCGTGAACTACTAGCCTATTTAGTCGGTTTAATGTCGCTTTTAATTACATTTTAAGTGCCACTTACCTTCATTTCACATATGGTGGAGGTAAATTAACTTTAACTTTAATAATGCCTAATGGCGTAATAGCACTATCTGTCTCTTGCAAAAGTCTGTGCGGACGAAAATGGCATAACTGTAAGAAAGGACCTTTAAACTCCTGTTTGATTATGGAACCCCAAAAAGCGTACTTTTTTGGTAATGGTCGTCAGTTGTATGACACAAAGCTTTCACCGACAGACAGGCGTGTGGCAGACAGGCGGCTAGGCTTATGAATGATATGCATGCACGTCATAGCGGCCGGATAGGTCGTCACGTCAAGGACAGAGCCAGTAAATAAATAATTACTGTGATTGTTGTGGTGTGATATAGTAATGCGGTCTGTCAGTGGGTACCGCAGAATTAACGCTCATCAGAAATATTAACATGCTTATTGATTATTTGGTATATTATGTGCTATATGGTTTGCCGAGAGGTGAGGTCTTTGTTATGACTCCTCTAGGTTTGTTAAATGTTTTATTGGTATAGACACCTTTCCAAGCCTCAAATCTAAAAAATACTTGCTGCCTTTAACACTGCTACATATGTATGAACACACACATGTAGCACAGATAGTTATACTTTACTTACGGGATAACTTCCGTGATTGTTGTTAATTTTGAGCTCCCGATATTTCGACGCTGTTCCAAGCGCCATGATCGCGGGGTAACTGGTATAAGTTTAATTATAAACCGTGAAAGCTTAACACAATGTTAGTTATACTTTGTGTTAATCGGGCAAAAATATAAAATTCTAGGCTCCAGGCTACCTCCTAAACTAATAGAAAAAACCCAATATTAGGCACCGCTAATATTTCCGACCAACAAGGAGAACTTAGTCTCCTGATTAGCTGTCGTGCTTGCGACTGATAACGTACCAAAACGCTTTTCTTAACGCTCCTTACAATTTTACGAAGTTTAGAACAATATTTTGTTTATGCTCATATAATAACGTCACCGCGTCACTGGCACTGGTGTGAACTGATCTCTATTTGTTCAGCGAGCCGAACAACAGCGCTCGAAGCTCAATCACGTGAAAATGCGTGCTTAATTTATGAAAACATTCACTTTTAATCTGAACTTGGCCTAGTTATGTCAAGTGAGTTTACAACGGCGTCTGTCTTTTAAACTTTTCACTTTATTATGTGTTTTATAGACCTGTTTAACTGCTACTTAGTAGAATTTCTAAAAGGGATGAGACTAGTGCCACTGTACGTTGAATGAATGGTTTAGAAAACGAGCTTTGTTACAATTTTGAAGAACAATAAAGTAAATACCATATCTACATGAACTGACTGTAAGCTGTTCAGTACATGATAAACTCAAAGATATAGATTTAATTGACCTTGAATAAAAGCACAACGAAAAACTTTTAAAGTTCTCATAAAGTCCCTAACGTAGAAAAAGGTGTGTACTAAATCACACAGTTCGCGTGTACTTTAGCGATTTAATGACGATGCCGTAACAAGTCTCGTGCGGAACTAAATGCCACCACCTCACGAGGAATTCTCTCAGGTGACCAAAAAAAGAAAACACTTTTACACGAGTGTTAGGTATTTTTTTATAAGGTTCGCATGTTCGAAAATAGGAGTTAAATACTCCGGTCAAACCCAAGTTGTAAATTACAATTAAACATTTCAAAAATTCGTTATTATATATTAACAAAGTTCATCGTGTTAGACAAAGAGCAAACACATTCAGTCTCATTCTTTTGGCTCTCTTTTTTCCAATACCGTCCAGTATGAAAGTGGTCTAAGATTTTGGCATAGACAGCTGTTCTCACGGTCTCACTCGGCGCTAGTGAGTAGTGTAGACTGTAACTTATACATCCATTACATTACACATTAGTAACACTAGCTGAGCGCTTGCTTGGCCCGCATCTAACATTTTTTCCGGGGGTTATATTACTTATTCGATTTGGGAAACATCATGTAAGAAAGTGACTGACAGAAAATATTCAAACTCATCTAAAATGAAGCCAACTTTTCAGACAAAATAATAATTTACCATCATTTCGTCCTGAAACTTAGAAATATTTGTACCTAAATTTAATCAAAACTACAAAATATTTATCCACAGCCAAACCTCGGCACGTGTGGCAAGTGACAAACGACTTCCAATAAAATATATCCATTGCCACACGACATTGTCACACAATGAGTGTTTACACAACGCAGACTCCACGTTTGCACACCACCGACACGAGGGTCGATTACAATTAAATCCAAATGTATCTGTGACATCCTTAATACCTATAAGTAACTTTAAGCTCGGTTTAAAGCCTATAATTGTAATGTGGTAATTCGTATGTTTGGTCTTGGGTCCGTTTCTCTAGTAGGACAAAGTGTAGGTAATTGACTTTTCCATAAGGATTTTTCTGTATCAGTCCTAAATAGACCAGAATTTTCGAATGGAAATGTCTTCACCATACCACGCGAATAGCGTAGACGCAAGAAAAGTGTTTAAATTGCGTCGTAGTTGATGGTACCTATAAATATAGGTACCTATACTTTTTCACAAACGGCGAGACACCACGTCAAACGCTGTTTTATGTTATGAGGGCTTCACATCACCTATTCACGAACCTTAAACGTCAGCTTTTTGAAATATTTACAACTTTCAAAGCGCTGCAGTAGTAATATACAACCATAAACCAGTAAAAATATTGCCTACGTGCCGCTGAGGGGCATCTCATGATAACATATCACCTTGCATATCTACGCAACCCATAAAATATCAGTACACCATACAAATTTATTTCCATAATATCTCAAGTATTTTGCAAATATTTTAATAAACCAACATGAATAATAAAACCTTTGCATTATACAGAATCTTCCCCTTATGTTATTTCAGTAACAAACAAATGAAATTTGAAGCGGTGCATAGATTCTTACCCCTCTGTAAGCCGGACTATAGGGTTGCTACCACCAGATTATAACGACCTCTTTTTACCCCAAGACCTTTTTAATGTAAAGACATCTAAGGGTCTTATGAAACTGGTTGATTCTTGAGCTATCTATTGACTGCAGCAGTGAGCTAATTGATATTAAATAATAATTGAGGTAGGGGAAGTCACCACGGGACCGCGTGCCGCGGGGCCGAGAAATGCATTATTCATATTTTCGTGGAAATCGAGCCTTGTGGAAACAGATGTTTTTCCGTTTTGTTTTTAGAGGACTCTTGATATGTTGCGGTTGTATTTTTAGCAAGATAGGTGGGTGTAATTTTAATGATACAATAGCAATATTTTCGGTTTAGAACTCCTTTCTACAAATTCATACCATTTGGAAACAACAGATTTAGATCATTTCTGTTCTTAAACAACCCTAAAATAGGTGACGTCAGCGACGGGTTCACTGAAAGTTTTCTTTAGAAAATATAGCAATTAAGTAAATTGCTACACTTCGGTCACGTATGTAAACATTGGCTATTTTCGCCTCATGTTTACTGACAACTTAAATGGGGCTGCAGTTAGCGGATAATTAGCATTTAAAAGTGTTCGTTACTTACTTTGAACACGAGTGGAAACGTTTTAGAGTTTAGAGCAACGCCCTTTTTGGTGATAATGAGAACCTCCTCCTTTTTGAAGTCGGTTAAAAAGATAGTTTTACTAGCTTAGCTTGCAAAGTTTTTTAACAGAATATACACGTACGGCGTGTCATGATGTCACTGTTTTGGACTTTCAGGGTTTTTCACTACACTTAAAGTACTTACGGGATAATATCCGTGATTTTCTTTTTGATCTTCTATGAGCTCTAAATATTTCGACGCTGTTGCAAGCATCATGATCGCGGGAATACTACTGTTTTCCCGCGCGTGTTCAGTGTCATGATGTCATCTACAAAATGTGTAGAACAGTTGACTTTTTAGTGTCTTAAATTTTGTCTGGAATCATGTTCAACCCATGGTAAAAGTTTGTTGCACGATCTGTTTCCCATAAAGGTAGGCAGAAACCATAAAACGCCTCATGCCAATCCTACATACTCCTTTAAACATTTAAATGATTTTCAGTTTTCATTTCAACTAGATTGCGGTCGCGTACGTAAGCCTCAATATACAAATTGCTCACGATATTTTATGTAAAGGGTGGGTAATGTGGGCTGTGAGCAAACAAGCGCTGTGGCACCTAATGGAGAGTGGTAACTGTCGCCTACACACACACAAACGGTAAGGTGTTACCATGCCACCTTACAGACAACTTTACCATGTTTAAACTTTAATATGTTTCTAAACAAATAAGTAGAAACAAAAAGGTGGGCTTGGTCTACGTAAAACACTGCTATGCAGCTGCATCAGGTTAGACTGGAAGATGACCCCATCCGGCTCGAAGGACCATGTGTAAATACTGAAGGACATCAGCAGCAGCAGACCCCAATATAGCAGGAGGAGAGCCGACGATGATGATTTATCAAGAGAAACCTGTATAAACTTCTTTGATTTAACTAAAATCTGCTGCGTCTACAGCTATGACATTTTGAACGAAAAAAAATGAATGACGGGGAGCATAACGAAGACATTTTAGAAAATGCATCCCGTCAAGGGGTTAAATAGGGGATGAAAGTTTGATTGGAAGTTCGTAATCTTTGAAGTTAGGGACGTGGCAATTAGTACGTTTATGGGATTAACACATAGACATGTCTGTTTATGACTAAAAGTGAGTGGTTTTATTGTTTTGTTTTTGGAAATCCTGAGAATTCTATTCCAAAACCCCATCGATCACACAGTCTGTGTTCTTCCGATAAGTTTCGTGGCAAAAGAAAATATCTTTTCTTTACAGATCCCACTGTATAATTTGACAAAGTCAAATCCGTCAATCTTATTCATTGCTTAATATATCATTGTATTATTCAATCCACTTACGTTAGCGGATTCGTCAGCTCCTCGAAAGGGTTTCATAATCGTCGCTTGTTCAGAGTTCTGGCGACTGTCTCCCTATTGTTTTTGTTCAATCTTATACAATAACACAAGCGTGGATAAAGCATTATATTCACTAAAGCCTCATCCACACTCTCTAGCGATGCAACCTGTCGCAAATCGAGTCTTGGTGACTCCCGCAGACGCTGTCACAAGACATTTGTCGTTTGAGCGTATCAGCGTGGAGCTTGCGGTGTCGTGTTATTTTATTTTATACAGTGTCGTGGTATGCAATAAATCTCAGGCAATATTAGTAACATGACTAAAACGGTAAAGTCGAAAGCTCTACTATACCCTCTAATTTAGTACCGAATACAACCGTGAAATCTTATAGAACCAATTTTTCTCTCAATCGAAAAGCTTCTGTGTGTTGAGTCATAAAGGAAACTTTTCCAACGCCCGGAGATTTCCAGGAAAACGTTACTTATATCTCGGGCAACATCAACAATAGTCGGTCAGTGGGAATGTGGCTTTATCAATAACATCGTAGGTGTGTCTGGCAGGAGTCATCGAACTCTCAGGGGTTGTGGAGCGAGGCAAACTTTCTCACTTAACGTATCTACTCGAGGTACTGAGATAGAGCTGCCGAGTTTACCCGATTGAATATTCTATTGTATTCCTGATTCAAATACCTTTCCAATGGAGAGAAGGGTCTCCCCTTCTGAAACTGTAAAACTGTTTGGGAATCTTCTCAGATTCTCAAACAGTTTTGTAATAATAGCAGGCCCGGCAGTCTCGACAGAGATATCGACAAAATCGCCAACTTTCGATCGCTGATTACTAACGAATAAATTCGGTTGCAATAATAATGCTTGCAAATAATGAAAGTCTCTACATTATGGACGCGTTTCCCGCAAGCATAATTATTGACACCAAATTAATTCGTTCGTTATTAGCAATCGAAAGTTAGCGATTTTGCAAAATAAAAATTCTATTCTATTCTATTGCCGCTATCTATGTCGAAACTGCCGGCCCAGGTTTAAATTAACATTGAATTTCGGAAATTGCGCATCGTTGTTAGGGGCTTTAGCGAAGGGAGTTGATTACCTGCAACGATGTTACTCACGTTTTAGGTACCAATCATGGAATGGTTGCTTGTTAAAAACTACCCTCGTGGTCGTGCCGCCCCCGGCTGACATCTTCGTGACAGAAGGTCACGTGACCGGCAACGTCGCCGTCACCCCGCGTCTACACGAGCACGGCTAATTGTTACGCACCGCACCAAAAAAAAACAAGGAATTATTGAACAAAATCGTCTTAAAGCTGAAATGTTGGTAATAAATCATCGAAATAAACACGCATCATTTGTTCTCGAATCAATTACAGTACAGATACACTGAATGACAGATTTATTAGTTTGGATTCTCATTTGGAACCGTAAAATATATTGTCGGTCGGCGGTGGGTCGCGTGCCACCCTTCCGACCGACTACCCTCGCCGCAGGGGGCATCACGTCATTCATTCGCGATATTATTTCGTCATCTTATTCCTCCCCCCGTGATTTAAATCTCTGTGTTGCGCACTTTATTTTCCGCTCGTGATTTCTGAGTGTGATTTTGCTGACACATTCCGACGAATAGATCTGAGGGTTCGTTTGCAGCGATTTAAATAGAATACTTAATCGATTGTGAGTTGGGTGAGGCTGTGTTTATTGCGCTAGATTATCATACATGCACATATAAACTCACGTATTTCAGGCAGACAGGCAGAAGCTACAGACATCACTTTCCAAGATTTTAAATACTCCTTTTGTTTCGTCCACATTCATACATATGTTCATACACGCCTGCCGCTAGATTATCATCTAAAAGTAACCTAGATAGGTACTGCTTGGAGAATAGCATCTGCAATAAGTCTGCATCACAGTAAACTGGTTTATAGTTTCTCTCGGGCTTTTGTGGTGCATTGCAGCATTGCACTGCGAATTAGTAACAATTGCGGTAACCTCGGCTTTGGCAAACATTTGTACACGAGTCGGTAACTAAAGTAGGTGTTTCTGCCAAATGCCGATAAAGCACTAACTCGATTTGATATAGCTTTTCTATTATAGATGAGAATTTATAGTTGATGGAGATCAGGGCAAAGTTTCAACGACTATAAATTGTATAATTGGGGATTTACGAACTAATTCAGTTTCTTAGAAATATGGAGAGTATTTTGTAATAATATGGTAGTAACTAGCAGACGCTGCAGAACACGCGGGTTCATAGGATTATACTTTGTTCAATGAAGGGATATCGTATTTTACATTTTCATCACAAGTTCATTAAAATAGTTTAAATATCTAATTTCCCACTTATTCCGCTTTAAAACTATCTAAATCGTGGATAACATATCAACCTGACAACCTCCTAATATAATAAAGTCAAACTTCAAACTCACACACTCCATCTAGAATCTAGTTTTTAAAATAAACGACAACAGAAACTTACATCAAGAAAACAAATCGAAGGGTACTATCCAGTCCTACATGATAAACATTTCGTGGAACTGCCTTCCCATGGTAGCAAACATGGTGGTAGATAGAGTGAAATAGAACCACGTGTTTGGCGTACAATGTTAGCGTAGTTGGGAGTGTTGTGACAGCTTGCTCAATCGACACAAAAACTAGGCAAACGAGCAAGTGTACGATTCATACAGTTTGCATGTCATGTCATCATGTGTACGAACATACTGTACAGGTTATGTGTTCGAGTTTCCATTCAATAGCTTATAGGAATATCAACTTGTTGTGAACATAGATTCTTTCTTTATACATTGTCGTAGCTTGTACATGTGCCTGGCTGGTTACGTTTGAAATGGGAACCTTTCTTATTTGTTTAAAGGACGTGCTCTGTGTCTTCTTCTCATCGAGTGATTATATACTCCGTGCTTCTCATTATCATCTTAGCAAACGCTTGGCAATTTAAAATTCTAAAAAAGACTTGATTTGAGTCTAAATTCAAAAGCCGAGCCTTACAACATTTTGAGAAATGTGAATTTATTTGATAACTACATAATTAAACCCTGTTCCAATTAATTTTCAATCGTATTTTGTATGGCAAAGTTTCGTCTCAGTTCAACACAAAGCTCGCTTAAACTCGACCGATTGAAATTCAAACTTTCACTATCGACGCTTATTCAAAGCCAGATTGTTCCAGAATTTCCCTGGCTATAGAGAAAATTAATTCTAGAATTATCTGAAAAGCAATCAAGCTAGGGGAAATCTTACGGAGAAATCAGTGAATCAAGATAATAGATCTGGCTGAGCGCCAGGGCTCTGCGATCGTTACTACTCGTAGTCAAGGACTCCAAGATCACGATAGTACACACATACGAATATAGGCTACAATATACACTCACGAGCAATGAAATGTATACACGTAGCAACTTTCACAAATGATTTTCTCCTGTACTGTATTGATTAGCGTTTTACGTCTTCACAAACATAGTAATTTGGGAGCCATACGACTACGAAATATGTCTTATCCTAAACCGTTATTTCACGAGAAAATTGCTTTTGAATTTTGCAAAGTGAATACTTTTGACTGCTTGTGACTGTACATACACATGTAGACTACCATATACACACGCACACACACACACACACACATGTCGGCTACGATAACAGCTGACTGCTTTATTTTACTGCAATAGGTTTTATTAAGCCATGAATCGTTAGAAAATGGCCAAGGAAAACTTTTTGTAGGTATTCATAAAATGATTTATGTTTATGAGCTATTATAATGCACTTTTACAAGAATTTTCATTGATGTGTGACCACACTACGATATTTAACGACACTGCACACATTCGTATAAAAAGCGATACATACACAAACACTATAAAAGTTTAGGATATTAAGCCATCTTGTGTTAACGAATGGACCACAACCATTATCATGTGTAGTTGCTACAATATCAATAACTGGCGGAATGTGGGTGACAGGTACAGGCCTCACCTGTCGAGAATTGCAGGCGTATTTTTATGTTATGTTCTAAATGATGTGTGTCTGTACGATGGTGTATCTGTATCTCAGGAGAATCTCGTTCACTACAAGTGGAAGGCGCCGTGTTTGAGCGCGCAGCCGAACTCCTGCGCAGATCACCCGAGTTCACAGTCCTTGCGTCGCTGAGGCAGGAGCCCGCCAACTCGGGCACCATCCTGTCCTTCTCACATGGATACAACAGGTAACCTGCCCGCTGTGTACTCGATGTTGTCGTATTTCATTATTTAAGGTAGTAGCACGTTTATGCTTAAAAGTATTATTATTTAGTCCTTGATATTAAGTATTAATGGTATGATTATGGTAAGATGGGTCAATCGTTTTGGTCAGACGCTAAGATTAGTTAAATTTAACGATCTTATTCATAAAAGCGTCAATGACAAGTTCGTAGCACCCGTCGTAGCAGCTGCTACGCGGCGTAGCACAGCGTGTAGCGACCACAGGCTTGAGAGCTGACAATGTTTTGATGTTTCGATAATTAAATTGTTGAAGTCCCGATTTCACGACTTAATTATGTATTCATCTGGTATCGAGTAGTGGAAGTGGACGGCGCGGGCGCAGCGCGGCCGAGGCGGCTGCGGCGGGCGGCGAGCGCGCCGGGCGCCGCGGCCGAAGCGCTCCGCACGGTGAGTTCTAGATCTCAACATCGCTGCGCGCACGCATGCCCCCGCCATGCTCACCCACCGGCGCCATGCGTGCGCGCGTCTAGGGGAGAATCATGTATCTTGGAATGTCCTGTGCCTCGGAATGTCCTCCTCGATCCATCCGTTGACCTAATTGCGCTCACTGTCACATCTGCATGGATGTTGTGTGCGCGGACGGGCCGGCTTGCATGCGCGTCGCGCCCCCCGCGCGCCCTTCCCCCCCGCCGCCGTCCGTCTTGTGTTCTGTGTCTTGACGTTTTGTGTTCTGTATATGTCCGCCCCCCCACGCTCCTCGTTCGATGTTCTGTACCTGGATGTTGTTGTTAGAGGCGCGCACGCGCGGCCGCCACGCATCTCCCAGCGCCCGCGCGACAAGAGGGGACGCCGAGCAGTTCTGCACACGCATTCCAAGCGACATGTGGATCCTTTTTGTCTCGTATGTGTGTAAAGCCTCGCGCGGCGCACTGGCCGTCTCTGCGCCTTTGCCAACTCGTAAATAACTGTTCGGTCAATAATTCTCCCTTAATCAACGTAAGCGGACACGGCGAGCCGGCGCACCCGGAGCGACGTACAGACACCTTGCGTCTCTGTCGACACCGAACGCAATTCGTTCCGAGGTACATGGTCCCCCATCCTGGCCGAGCGATATTGAGATGTAGAGCGAGCCGAGGTCCGCTCGCGGCCGGTGCGCCCCGTCGCCGCGCGATCTGTGTGTTGTTTGCTTTGTTTATGTGTACCTCGGAACAGTATGCGAGGCGGGGCGGAGTCGCCGGTCGGGTGCCCCGGTGACGTGTAGTGAGTGTGCGCAGGTACCTGGAGGTGCAGTCGAGCGGGCGGCGCGACGAGGTGCGCCTGCACTACGTGGCGGCGGGGGGCGCGGCGGCGCGCGTCGAGACCTTCCCGTTCCGGCTGGCGGACGGCGCCTGGCACCGGCTGGCGCTGGCCGTGTCAGGCGCGCAGGCCACGCTGCTGGTGGACTGCCACCCGCTGTACCGCCGCCTCATCCCGCCGCCCGACCGCAACTTCACGCAGCCGCAGCTAGCGCTCTGGCTGGGCCAGAGGAATAGCAAACATTCCTTATTTAAGGTACGTCCCAACTATTTGTCAATCCACCTTAATAGATACTTTAGATTGTTCGTCGGGCATTGAGCTCCTTAAGTTTCCAGTTGTGCTACGTGTATACTGGCACATGTTTGCACTGAACTGAGTGGACACTTGGACAGGCCCAAATCGATGTGGTTATTTCTTGAAAAGAATAGCTTAGACGCGAATTTCGTCTGATCAAGATAATGTCCGACTTCAAAAAAGACGACATCATCTCCTCGGAAAAGCGACCATTACACAGTCGATTATAATATCCGCTTCTGTCTCCAGGGTACATTACAAGAAGTAAGACTGGTGAGCGGGCCCCACGGCTACCTGGCGCAGTGCCCGGGGCTCGACTCCGAGTGTCCCACGTGTGGGCAGTTCGCGCTGCTGCAGGCCACGGTGCAGGAGCTCACTACACATATCCATGACTTATCACTCAAGGTCAGTAACTAATCTGAAATTATTTCAACTTAAGTCTTTGAAGGGCAATCAAGTTGACGGCACACCCATTACCTTCAGCCACTTCGTGAGATATCCATACATTGTCGGATTAGCGTTACAATTATGTTAGACCTGAATACTTCTGACGCTGATGTCGGTGGCGTACAAGCGTCGGCCGCGCGTACGAATAAACATTGTGTTCTACGTTGCTACTGTATAAACATTGTGTTCTACTCGTACGTTGCTACTGTATTTCTCGCTGACGTACGCGACCGCATAAGAGGAATTTATATCCCAATCTCAATAATGTTTCCTTCCAGTTGGTTGGCACGGAGGCAAGGTTGGCGCGCCTGGAGCAGTGCGACTGTCAGAAGTCGTGCTTCTCCAACGGCACGGTGCACGCTGACGGCGCCTCGTGGCAACGGGACTGCAATCGCTGCTCCTGTGTGGTACTACAATCACTATTATTTACTTCCTTCTTCGCGTATATTAATAATAATAATGTATTTAAAATGTATTTTTTAATTTTTTTAAGATATATTTAAAAATGTAAATGATATGTTTTATAAAATGAATAAACGAAATAATAATAATTTATTCATCAAAACAAAGCATTGTAGTACATGTCACAATTCACAGAATAGCTATATAATGATAGTGTACAAAGACTACAATAAAATGAATGGTAGGTGAGGTGCTGTATTCCTAGCTAGGTTAATAGATAACCTGTGTTAAGGAGTACAGTGCCGGTCCCCAAGGAAAGAAACTAAAAAATTAGTACACATTATGCATTATAGTACATTATGATGTGTTTACTACAAACAAATTTTGATGCTTAGCTATAAGGTATATATATTTTTTTTTTCCTACTATGGCTTAAAACTAAGAAACAAGTAAAATAACAAATAAAGAAAATAAAATGATAGGGTAACTATATAAACTAAAAGTAAATCATGTAACAAGTGGGTAGGTGAGTATTTGTTGTGACCAAATGTTTGTGCTGTGCGAATAAGTTGTATTTCCGCGTAAGTCATAAACTGTAGCGGATTAAATTGTATGACTGTAACGTATGTTAGTGAGATGTGCATCTTTACAGTACTTAATCTTAATTTATTTTATAGTAGACTAATAGTATTTGTTGTAAATTATCAGAAAAAAGAAAAAGAAAGTGAATCAATTTAAATCAGTTAGGAATTTTTCTGTTTCGTCGTAATTTTTACCTTGTAGGAATGAGTGAACAGCCTTCTTACAGTTGTAATATGATAGACCATATATTGGAGAGTGCTTGTTAATCTTATTATAGAGAGCCGGGCCTTGGTAGTAAAAAAATCTTTTAAAGAAGGGTGATCGCGTTCGTGGCAGTGAGCATATTTTATCCTTTCGACGTTTTGTTATTTTTTTGTATGGGGTTTTCTTGTGTTGTAATAATATTACTTGTAAAATAAAATTTTGTCGTATGTTGAGAATTCCCCAGTGACTGTACAATTCATTGGTAGGGAACATAAAATGTCGAAAGGTTGCAACCTTTAAAATGGCCCTGTGAGCGACTTCTAGGGGCATCAAAATAGTCTTAGCAGTACCACCCCAGCAAGAGATACAGTATGTGATAATAGAAGAGCACAGGGCAAAATAAACAGTACGAATAATCTTAAAGTTTGCAGCGTATCGTAGGGTCCTAAATATATAAATTAGTTTTCTTACTCTACCCGTAAGTCGGTTAATATGCGTCTTGAAGTTTAAATTTTTATCTAATAGTATACCTAGATATTTTATATGGTCAACGTTTTCTAAAGATGGACAATTACACGATGTTTTTGTGAGGCAAGAGTGTGCTTTTAAGATTATGGTAGTATGTGGTTGGGAAGCCGCGCTTATAGAGTAGGTAAGAAACTTTGTTTTGGTGGTATTTAGGGTAAGGGTGTGTACAGTGAGCCAGTCTAAGACTGTGTTAAGGCCGTGTTGAGCTATTAGTTCTAGCTCAGACCATGTGTCTGCGGTGAAAGTTATAGCGGTATCATCCGCAAATGCAACAATTCTGCCGTATGGAATATTAAGGTTACACAGATCATTTATAAAGATGAGGAAGAGGGTGGGACCTAATATGCTGCCTTGGGGGACCCCGTAGTTGATGGGAAGCTCTTCACTACTGTAGTTATCAATCCTGACAGTTTGAGTTCGATCACTTAGGTAACTGCGAAAAAGGTCCAGAGTTGCTCCACTGACGCCCACACTTTCAAGCTTGAGGAGAAGAGTGGTGATGGGAACCGTATCAAACGCCTTCGCAAGATCTAAGAAGACTGTAAGAGCTTTTTTATTCTGGTTAAGGTGCAGAACAACATTAGAAGTAACATCTTGAACTGCATCACAAGTTGATTTATTTTTGCGAAACCCGAACTGTTGTGGGGATAATAAATTGTAACGTTCAAGGTATTTAGTTAGTCGTCTGTTTATGAGACGTTCGAGTATCTTGGATAAGGCACTCAGAACTGCAATAGGACGATAATTGCTAGGTATTTTCCCATCTCCACCCTTGAATATCGGATGAATAATTGCCTTTTTCATAGAAGTGGGAAATACAGACGTTTCGAAACATAGATTAAAAATATGGCATAGTATGGGCGCCAGAGTTTTAGCATACTTCTTCAGGAACAAAGGTGAGATGGTATCCCAACCAGTGGCAGCGGTTGATCGTAGTGAACCTATAATAGACATAATTTCATCGGGGTCTGTTGCTTCTAGGACGAATGATGTTAGAGGAATTGAAGTTTGCGGGGTCTGTGGAAGTGATGCCGACTGTAATGTAATATCATTGCAGATATGATCTGCAAGTTTCCTGCCAATGCTCACAAAAAAGGAATTTACAACATTACAAGATTCTTCTGGTGTTGATGCGCATATCAATAGCTGTTTGGATGACTTTGTACTGTTGGTGGTATTCGTAATTTTCTTTATAGTTTCCCATAAAGCTTTTGGATTGTGACTTGCTTTATCGAGTTCTTGCGTGTCAAATGTTCTTTTTGCTTTTTTCAGCAGGCCTGAACAGAAATTTCTGTATCGTTTGTACGTTATCTTTATAACTTCATTATCAGGAGATAACTGAAGCTTTCTATGTAAAGTATCCCTGTGTCTGATACACCGTAACAATCCTGGGGTGATCCACGGTTTGAGCAATCTCTTCCTTGCTGGTACTTGTTTAACTGACGTATTGTTTGAAATAGCCGTAGCCAAGAGGTCTATTAAGTTATCCGCAGCTGTGTTAACGTCTTGTGCACCCAGAATATGACTAAAATCAATTTGGGATATCGATTTATCCAGAGCCTCAAAATCTGTTCTTGTTATAGTAGGCATGAAAACGGTGCGCTCGCGTTGCCTTTCTAGACACAGCAAGGAAGAGTGATGATCAGTGACTGAGGTGTCATAAACAAATGAGATACATGGACATTTTGTTTTTAAAATTAGGTGATCCAGGCAATTGTTTCCTCTAGTTGGCAGGGTATGCGCAGGGAGGAAACCCAGTGACGCTAAACAGTTTAGATATTCGAGGGAACGTGTGTCAGTAGTAGTAGATTTAATGTCTATGTTTAGATCACCAGTTATGATCACTGTTTTAAATTTATGCAGTGATGAAAGAAGATTATTTAGAGCCAAAAGAAAATCATGGATATTACTAGATGGTGAACGGTAAATGCAGACTATTGCCACTTCCAATTTTATTTTAATTATGAGACCAGAAGCTGTTTGATTAAAATCTGGTTCTTCAAATGTAACATGTAAATCAGGCTTGAAATATACTACCACACCATCACTCTGATTGAGATGTTTGGTGGTCTTAAGCATAGTGTAGTTTTGCAACATCGGAAGATAGAAATTGTTTGAACAGGCTAACCAACATTCTGTTAAGACCACCAGGTCACTGTCACACGAGATACGGTGCATCAGAGTTTCTAAGTGTTGGAAGTTACGATTTATAGAACGAATATTTTGCGAGAGTACTTTTAGATATCTATTCGGATGTTTTAATAATGTATTGGTCAGTTCAGGGGCACATGAGTGAATTTTCGACACAGAAAGTTCGTCAATCCCATCAATTAAATGGTCTACGTCATTATTCATTTTTACTTTGTGAGGTAGCTTGGAGACTGGGGTTTAAATGGGTGATCAAGAGTAACATAGGTATAAGACGTATCTGTTGAATTTGACGAGAGAAAGCATCATAATAAATGCAAGTCAATAAGCACCACCATGTATTCGCAATCATTGTTTGATTGCACAGCAGTATCAGAGTGCACATTTGTGATAGATGTTGTGTTATATAAGCAATGTTTACAAGAAATTCGTATATGGATTCGTAACGATAATAATGATTTTCAATCAAGTTACATGCATGCGTTTTAACAATTAATTCTATGAGGTAATTGAAATAATTAAAAACTAAGTTATCTAAATTAAGTGGTAAAAAGGTAGAAAAATAATGATATATATTACGTAGTCATGCATCTGTGGCATCCTTGGCAGTTGCGTTGTTAGCAGAGGGCAGTTGTTGCAGTTGTTGTTCGCTTTTGATCAGGATGGCTTGACTATCGGGATCCTTTTTCAGTATTACTCGTCCGTTTGAAGTCCAACAGAAGCTATATTTGTTTGATTTAGCGTAGTTCCTGGTGAGGTAAAACAGTCTTCTGGTGTGAAGGGTCAACTGTTCGGCTATATATACCGGAGTCCCTGGAGTAGCTTTTAGGCCTAGGTGTGTTGAGCACAGTTTGTGATTAGGGTTTCGTTTATTGTAATCCTTCACCGCTGTGAGGAACTTAGACTTGGTGAGGGCATTCGAAAACTCAACTGTTAGATTCGATGTTGTATTTTCTTTCTTTGAAGGTTGTCTTATTACATCACGAATACTAGTAGGTTCTGTTTGCACTTGTAGTTGGTTTGACAGGTGCTGTATCATGTCGTACAAAACTGTTTTACTCTCGTTTGCCTGTTTGGGAACATTTCGGATTTCCACAGATGTTTTAATAAGGTTTCGCTCGAACAATTCGACTTTTTCCTCCAGTGTTGATAACTTGATCACCAAGGTGTTTCGTTCCTTTTCTAGTCCGGTAATTTTGTTTTCCAGTGACGATATCTGATCGGAGACAAAAGTCAATGATTTTTCCAGTTCACCATTTATCTCCTTAATCTCGGTATTGTGCTTTTTTATTTCCATGAGATGGTTCTCCAATTTATCTAAACGTCCATTTTGTGCGCACATCATCTCTTTCATCATCTCAATGATTTCTATCTTGAGGGTCTCCAGCTCACCACCATTTGCGTCGCCAGCTAAACACTTACGTTTTGCCCGTTGGGTGTTATTGAGTTGAAGGGAGTCGTCTACACAAAGCTGGCGTATGTCCGATTCGGAGCGGGAAGGTACATTTCCCATCGGGGGAGTCTTAGCTGGTATTTTTGACATTTTATATATTTATTGTGGTACTGCTCCCGCTCTCGCCTATGACTTGTTCCACGCTCCGTTGGTGACGTAGTGCACGCGTAAGCGCAGTGTAGATCCGCCGACTATTTTGTCTCGGTTGTTGTTGTCTTCTTCGTGCGGCCGCCGCGGCTCGGTATATTAACCACTACGCTTGTACTGCGCGCCTAGTACTTGAACTGTTTTATTGCCGTTTTATTTGTAGTAAATATTTTATTTTTAATAAAATTATTGGTAAAATAAATAAACTAAACTAGTACGGATGCACACGTCCAAACGCTTTCGCGGTCCGAGGGGAAGGTGATTGTGTGTTGTATATTGTATCATCCAACACCTGCTAGCGTGTCACAAATGATATCGATTCAACCTGCATCCATGACAATCTACACAATAGCTATACATAATTATACGAGGCCCAAACAATAGATGTACCGTCGATAAGAAAAAATAAGGTTTTCCGCAGTTATGCTTGATAAAAATCTAAAATTCTTTACTGACAACATAAACCAGAGCTCCTGGGTCTAGAAGCTAGAAATTCCTTCGAAAGCGAGCGCTCAGGAAGGAAACAAAATAAAAACTCTTTTGTCCTTGCGTTTAGTTTTTATTTTTCTTGTGAGTTTACAAGAGTTTGGTTGTTCCAGCACGGAGAGATAACGTGCAGGCCAGTCGAGTGCGATAGAGCTGAGTGCAAGAACCCCGTCCTACATCCGGGCGAGTGTTGTCCAACATGTTTGAGTAAGTATAGCTTTTGAACCGATTTAGAAGACAAAACAGTCTTTGATACAAATTCTAACTGCCACCGGGAATCCATAGCATGGCATGAGCTGATGTTACTGTAGTTATTGATGTGGTGTCTTGTAGATTTACTTATTAATGTCGTGCTTTTTGAAATGAAAACTTATTTAGGCGCGTTGAGCACTTTATTGGGTGAACAAAAACCATGGAACTCGCGTGACCGCCACCTAACGCTCCGTAGCACTCGTAGCCGATGCGCTACGGCGTAGCACCACTCCAACCCGTAGCAGATGTAGATTACTTAGTTTTCACTTCTATTGACAGTCCCCAAAGACTGCCCCGCATTTTTTTATAACCTAACCCGGTACAAAAAAATATTTAAAGACTGTTCAAATCTTTGTTCCGTGTGTCTTTCAAATCGCGCCACGATTGGAATTATCACAAGGACTGGCGCCAACTGTGCTGTCATACTTGAACTTGTTCATTAGTTTCTCATGTGACTATCTTTTCCCAGGGCAGTGCCTTCTAAAGGGAACGCTATACGAGCACGGCGAGAGGTTCGCTCCGAAGGAGTGCGCGGAGTGCGTGTGCCACGACGGTAACATGCAGTGCACGCGCGTGGACCCCGAGCGCGCCTGCCCGCCGCTACCCTGCGACGTCGCCGACCAGTTCACCGTGCCCGGCGAGTGCTGCAAGTTCTGTCCAGGTGGGGTTTACAACGAGGCCGATATTAATAATATGCTTCGGTGTTCTTCATGTTTGCATTTCATTCGGTATTTTTACCACAAGTAAAACGATTGATGCAACAGTGTTGGATTTTGGCACTCGGTATTTTTCATTTGCCTAGGGAATTACCGAAAATGGAAATGAAAGGATTAAACATTAATTTCCACGTAATTTATCGCGTCTATATGGGAACTCGAACCAGAGACATGGAGTTTTACATGCTAGAATGTGTTCTAGTATGTCTGGAACAATAAGACTCGGACTGACGTGGTGTTCTCCCTTCAAATCCATGGTTCCCCATCAAATACACCTGCGCCCTCTAAATATTAAGGTGGGAAACAATGCCAACACCTGCATTGTCATTCTGTGATCAGACTTAACCAGCATAGGAACTTAATGTACGTACTTTCTATGTCCTCGCGACGGTATTCGGTCTGGAGGACTGTCTACCATGATCACCGATTTTTTATAAAAATATACATCATGATGGTTTGTCACTAGGCGTGGACTACTGCAGCATGGGACACTCCTGCGATGAAAACGCAACGTGCATGAACCTGAACACCAAGTACACGTGCAAGTGCAACCAGGGCTTCCAGGGCGACGGACTCTCTTGTCAAGGTATGAGTAACACTGCTTTTTGTGACGGATGATTATAATGAACTGTCTTTATGCACACGACTCTAGGTCGATTGTCGATCATTGTCATCGTTCTGCTACCGAACTACTTGTAAAGATCAATGATGTACAGGATTTACCTATCATACTAGCGACCTGCACTGGCTTGACCGATTTCCAGTATCACCTCCAGTAAGCCCACTGTTCATTAATACTGTCAAAGCATTTATTTCAATTAGACCATTACGGCACTTTCGAATGTCAAAAAAACTACATAAAAAGCTAAGCTACAGTCACAGTCACAAGGCATATTAACTTGAGAAAGTACTTTAGTTGCGCATTTCAAAGCGTATTCCATGGATAATTCGATATAGGTAGTATCGTCAGGCCATTGTATTAAATGCTTATGTACCAAGGATTATTCTCTCCTTTTCTAGATGTGGACGAATGCCAGCGCGCAGGTGGTCTGGACGGCCACCACTGCCACTCCAACACGCGCTGCGTCAACGTGGTGGGCGGGTACGTGTGCCAGTGCCTGCCCGGCTACAACCGGAAAGACAAGTTCAATTGTGTTGAAGTAAGTTCATTCATCATCCTGCTTCTTTTAACATTGTGGTGGCATCAAAAACTCATTCAAACTGCGCTTTATTTGCACTTGACGCCACGTTAATCTAATTTTCCGCAAACAGAGTTAACTACGAGATTGGGTTTGATAATTATGTAATGGCTAATAGCCGAAGTGCGGCAATCGGGAAACGCAAGATATCTCAAAACAAAATGAAAATGCTAAACTGCACTGACTAGTTCCGGCCGATGTTAAATAGGATACACCTAAGTTAACCACCGGTCTCGCTACACCTAGTTGTAATCGAAGATAAGTAGGATACATGTAAGTTTAACCGCATGTGACCGGCTGCTCCTAGTTGTACCTACCCGGCTATTAGCCGTAACATATATAACAGACCAAAAACAGTCAGGTAGTAACCCACCTGACAGAACACTTGTCTGGTCAGTTAGTTGCTGCCAATATTTTGTATTTCTTTTCCAGGTAGACGAATGCTCGGTAAAGACGCACGGCTGTCACGCGCATGCCGTGTGCACCAACACTCCCGGCTCGTACACGTGCCGCTGTCGGGAGGGCTACACCGGAGACGGATATGAGTGCAACCGTATGTACCGCATCTTCATACAGAGTAGTACATTGATCAGATCGATCTTCTGCTCTCTTTGACAAGTATAGACCCCAATTTGCTTGGGGTCAGAGCGCAGGTTTTCTTGTTCATTTTGACATTACCAAATTTCATCGGTCCCTCAGCGATCTGCACGGGAGGATGCCTGAACGGCGGCGTGTGCGTGTCCCGCGAGCTGTGCTCGTGCGCGCGCGGCTTCGGCGGCACGCGCTGCGAGCGCGACGTGGACGAGTGCCGCGCGCCCGCGCCCGCACCCCCCGTGCCCCCCGCCTGCCCGCCGCACGCGCTCTGCGTCAACACGCCTGGCAGCTATTACTGCGTGTGCGCGCCGGGATATACGAGGGATGCTGTGTTGGATACATGCCAAGGTACTGTTGGCCACCACATGTACCACCGCTACCGAGAATAACAAGTACCCATGGGGAGAAGATAGCGAATATGGGATAATAAAACTACTGACGCTGCTTGCGGCAACAGGCTAATAAATTGTTTGTTGGGTCTGAATAGATTCAGACCTTACTATTTATTTCATAGAATCATTTGAGACCATCAGAATTGAATCGTTTTTCCCACCACGCGCCCCCCGCCCGTTTGATTCCTTATATACTATTTTTGCGGTCGTAGCTTTCACAAGTTGTAATGTTTCTTATGATACTCGTACATTCCAGACGTGGACGAGTGCGTGGAGGGGTTCCACACGTGCCACCCCAGCGCCCGCTGCGTCAACATCGACGGCGGCTTCAGATGTGAATGTGACTCGGAAGAACATTGTGAATTAAGTGAGTATGTCTACCTCTTACATTAACGGTCGCCCGGATAGTACGCATTACTTGACTATTCCTAAAAACTCTTTTGTTCGATTGTAACATTATTTCAGACAAGTGGTAGAACTATAATTCTAACGTGCAAATGGCTAGAGCAGGTTTTATGAAAAAATAAGTGCAATCTGGAAGTACTACACAGTAGTACACAGTACAGTATAGAAGATTCGGAACACTCACTATGTCTGAAAACTAATGGCATTTCAAAAGTGACAGGTATACAGGAATAAAAGATGTTGCTCGCAATCTTTAAATATAATAAAAGAGTAAAAAAGCTGTGTCTGTACATTGAATATATTTAAAAAATAATAATTGAAGGGAGTTTAGAAACAGTAATAGAGTACGAATCCAAAAAAAAAGTATGTCTGTTTGTCTGTTTGTTTGTACACGCTAATCTTCGGAAGTACTGGACGGATTTGAATGATTTTTTTTTCGTTGTATAGATATTATGTCTGGGCAACATATAGGCTATAATTTATCTTGGAAACCTGAACACCTGATGCAGAACCGCAACAGACCAGCTAAACCATAAGAGATACAAAAATGACACCATAGCAAAAATTTTCCACGTGATGAGCATTTTCTGCTGAGAGAATAAATTTGAAGATCTGGAACACCTGATGTGGAACTCCAAGAGCCCAGTTATACCATAACACATATAGGAATGACGTCTTAGCAAAAGTTGTTCAATCTGATGAGCACTCTCTGTTAACTTATAAAAATCGAAGATCTGGGACACCTGTCGTGGAACTCCAACAGCCCAGCTACACCATAACACATATAGGAATGACGTCTTAGCAAAAGTGGTTCAATCTGATGAGCACTCTCTGTTGACTTATAAAAATCGAAGATCTGGGACACCTAACGTGGAACTCCAATAGCCCAGCTATACCATAACACGTATAGGAATGACGTCTTAGCAAAAGTTGTTCAATTTGATGAGCACTCTCTGTTGACTTATAAAAATCGAAGATCAGAAACATCTGATGTGAAAATTATTGCAAAGCTATCACTGTATAATAAAATTATAAAATAACAAAAACTGGGAGTAGGTACCTTCACGCGGTTAAGGCGGTAACAGTTTAGGACTTATTTTCAATGACTATGGTATATTTGACTCTACTGAGCAAAACTCATTTTAGCGAATAAATATGTCTTCGGGCTTATGTTATTTGAGTGTTTAATTTCCTTTTCCATTTATCTTCGTGACTCGGTAGCCTACCCGGTAACGCAGGGCACTTAGATTTTAATTGATCAGGAATCTTCACAACAAAACTATAACCATGCCTAGAAAGAGGTCAAACCTTTCCCAATGTTCCAAAGGAGCTAAAAGATTGAGGATCATAAGATCCCAAGAATCTACCGAAGAGCGTCAGGAGAGACTTGATGCTGTTCGAGAACATCAGGTTGCAACTTGCTCCGTGGAAACCTCTTCCGATCGCGAAGCACGCCTGCGTTCTCAGCGAATTTACGCATCTACATCCAGGTCTCTAGAGACCAGTGAAGTATAGATGCCTGACTGCGTTCACGGATAGAGAATCGCGCCTGAGTTCTCAGCGTATTCGCACATCTACTAACAGGTCGTTTGAAACGAGCGATGAACGTGATGCGCGACTAACTGCTGCTCGAGATTATCATACATTGCCCCAAACACGCACACAACAAATATCCATAATCAGTTAGAATGTGAGAGAGAAAGAACATTCTCTGAACAGAATATCGATAACATCTGAAGAATCGGGTGTCTCACAGGGCATGACGACCTTCCTTGGGTTGATAAGAAACGGAGTTCATTTACGTATACTCCTATGATTGAATACTCCACATATTCCGGAGGTAAGGTTCAAGATTATACTTTTTGTGAAGCTGTTAAATGGCAAAAAGAACCAAACGTTATGTGTTGCTCAGATGGGAAAGATCCGTTATTTTCCCGTCCCCGGGCTCTTAGAATTCGACGTTTCAGATCTTCGATTTACGAACCCGGTGTCGCTGGCAAAAGCAACAGGATCCGCGTACGAAGTCGCGGGCAGAAGCTAGTTAGTTAATATGTGACGTGGGCAGGAAGAATGTGACGATATCAATCGCATGATTGCAGGTTGTTCATGGCAAGGACGAATGATGTCGGACGGCGCGTCGTGGTCGGAGGCGGGCGGCTGCCGCGCGTGCGCGTGCGCCGCGGGCGTGGCCACCTGCCACCTCGCCGCCTGCGCCTGCGACCTCGTCGACAACCACACCACCGCGGTAACTATCGCTCGCACTAGACTGATTGTAAGTTAATACGAACTCGTATCATTGTGATTATAATGCTTAACATGGAATATAAAATCCTATAGCTCGATTTATCAACAATAAAAACGGTATCCTTAATTCTTCTTACACTTTTCAATCAATTAACTCGCAACTAACTGAAAATAGTACACTGCTGAAAGTGGAGGACAGGAAATCCTGCCCGATCCAGCCACCTTTTAAACCGATCTTTGGATGATCTTACGTGCTGCTCGCGTCGGGTCTCATTTGTTCCATCGCATCGGCTATCGCGACTTTCGAGAAATGTTTCCACCACTATATTCTCAATATTCCACGTATTGATCACACAGTTGCAGAGTACGTCGCTGCCGTCGCTAGCGCCGGCGTCGTGCTGCCCACACTGCGAGGCGCGCTTCCACTGCCGCCACCAAGAGATGCACCACGTCACCTTCCGCAGCGGCGAGCGCTGGCTCTACCAGTGCCAGATCTGCGAATGTCTCGTTAGTATTGCCATGTTCATTGACATCTAGTCTATATAGACTACGAGTTGGACACGTCAGCACCCCCCGGGTGTACTACGATATGGCCAGGTAATGTATGTCAAATTACAACACTTACGGTGTTTGAGTTTGTTCAAAAGCCTGTCGCTTTTTCCGCTGAGGAATGGCTAAATGATTCGGGTCCACTATGGTTGTTTTGATCTGTATTTCACTGTCTGTTGCCTCACTACATCATTAACTTCATTGTTCTTTTGAATGTCGTCCGGAACTTTTCGCGAGAAATAAAAGCAAACCTATAGCCTCTGTTGTGTGACTCTTCCCACACCTAGAACTTGTACATGTCTCTCTGTTGATTTGTGTGTTGACTGGTGAATGTCTGCTTGCAGCTTGGGGAGGTAGACTGCTGGGAGCCGGAGTGTGGGGAGTCGGGCGCGGGCTGCTGCGCAGGGGGAGGCGGCAGTGCCGGGCCGGGGGGCGCGGGAGGGGGAGGGGCAGGGGGCGCGGGGCCCCCCCGCCGCCTGGAGCTGGGGGGGTGTGCGCCACCGCACTGCGCCGCCTGCACGGTGCGTCACATACCATCTGATACACTGCGACACATCGGCTGATGAGGCTGGCGGGATAAACCGAGCGATGACTTTCCTCTTGAATAATATTTACCGTATATTTACTGGAACATATTCTAGTCTCATCTACAACTAAACAACATATTTTCCAAAATAAATATACCCGTAACTTCACATCAGAAAATTCCAAACGAAGTCGTTATAGTTTTAAAAGGTTTGCTACATTTTTTGAGCTTATCTGCTCCTGCCAGCCTCAGAGAGCACCAGTGTCTTCGTGCTAGCTTGAACTAATCGCTTCATACGCCCCGACGCTAGCGCCCCCACATCACTAACAGCCGGTGGTATCATTGGTTCATCCATAGGGGTGCTAAACTCATGTTCATGTCGGATCAACAATAATTATTGCGACAACAAAGCCGATCTGCAGCAATTACTTAACCTATTAGGCTTTAATTTTGAGTAGTCAGAAGTCTCTGTCAAGTGACAACTATCGTGGTAGGTACTCAATAATTGGGCGTTGTGGAGGTCAGTTAGGCAGCCGTTCCATGCAAAATACTGGTATTCAGCTGCATCTTATTAGACTGGAAGCCGACCCCAACACAGTTGGGCTTTCATTGTGCTTACATTGTCGCCGTCGTCGGAACTCCGTTCGGCATCTGCCTTTGCTGAACCATGTTAACTAAACGGAACTAGGCAAATCTTTGTTTTGTTTAATATAATTATTTTGACGTTTAAATTGCATAACTCAACCTACTTAATTTGAATAGGTATATACTAATTTTACCGAATCATTCCGGCCTGAACATGTGTAGCCCCTTCATTGACCCCGCTGGCAGGGTGTTGGTGGTGTGACGGGCCGTCGTGTCGGAGAGTGATCGCATTATGCTTGTTACAGGGCAGCCAGTGTGCTACTTTGGTGAGCAATCTCGCGTGTTGTGTGCATCGGTAACCATTCCCACTCTTCTTATTCATTCATACATCTGCTCTATTAACACCTGTTTTAGCTTGAGTCCTTGATTTAATTACATCGGTTTTAATTTTGATACATGCAGCTAAGGGAGACATTGAATAGTTCCTCTGTAAGTTTGGCATGATCAAGTAGCGTTACCAAATTATGGACGGTAAAATTGTTCAGTACTTTGACAACATTTTTTCATTGAACAGAGGAATTGTTGTGAGTGTCACTGCTTATTGCTTGTATTGCCAGCGTCTACCACCGCTGCCGAAACGGAACAATACCCCGACTCCTGAACATAGCTGTAAAAGGACACTTTTCTAATTAATTTTATTTCTTAATCAATTAAACTAGAATCAATGTATCCGAGTCATTAGCTGTCACATTGTAGTTTGTACCCTGTACCATATTCTTCGACATGGCAACCCGGTAGCCAGTACCGGACAGGGTTGCCATGTTACTACCAAATGTATTAAATTGAGGACATTCATTCTAGAATCATTTTATGTTGCATGTTTTATCATTTACTCATCGACTACATCTCGTTTTCTCTTGCTTTGATATTATTTGAGCATCTTGAATGCGTCACGATGAGAATTTACTTCCTTTTAAGTTTTGCATCTACAAGTTACAAAATCGTAATTTGTTATTTTTCACCTTCCCCCACTAGTTTAGAAATTAGATAGAAGTAGATATAGGTATTTTCGAATTAGTTACACTCTCGAAATATACTTTCCCTATAAAGATAAAAGTTGTAAATTATATTTATGTACAGAGTAGTGCTAGTCATAGATCGTTGGAGAAATAAATAAATATTAGGTTATGAGTGTGATGTCCTGACCGAACAGCGCGCCCCGGTAAAAATAAGATTTCACAGTGCAATATTCTCCGCATGCGGTTGTACGTGTGCATCGGGCGTGACGGAGTATCGCGGATGAGGAATCCGCGACACACGAAGATAACGCTCGATTATTTTAACTTGTGCGGTGTACGTCAGTGTTTTTTTCGTGGCGCGGGTTCCACATTCGCGACGCGCCGTCACTCAGAGCGCTCTGTTCGGCCGGGAGGTGAGTGACGTGTGACGTGTGACGTGTGACGGGCTCGTGTGTGTGTGTGCAGCGCGCGGCGGGCGGTGCTGCTGCTGACGCTGCTGGCGCTGTGGTGGGGGCGGGGCCGCGCGGCGCACCGCAAGCACCGCGGCGCGCGGCGCTAGAGCCGCCCTGAGTGCAACCACGGAGGCTCCTCTATTTATTCTAGATAGACCTAATGTTACCGCGGCAGCGCCCGCGAGCCCGCGCCGCCCCTTCCAATTCTAAATTTAAACGTAAGTCGATCGCTTCACATTATTATCTTAGACTCGTCGAGTACTTAGCTGTTGCGGCGGCGGGGCGCGCGAGGGGTGGGGGCGCGGGTGCGGGCGCGGGCGCCGTGTATAGTGTTGGCGCGAGTGGCCGGCGGGCCGGGACGGGCCCCGGGGCCCCGGGGCCGCGGGGTGAGCGACTGAGTGGAATCATTAGTGCGTACGTTGTATAGTGTAGTATGTTACGTGAGGCCCCCGGGCCCCTGCGGCCGCTCGCTCGGCCGTCTGCGCCCGCGCGCCCGCGCCCTGTTGTACCAAATTTTTCATAATATATTATAGTTTTTGTTTGACTTTATATAGAGATCGTTTTTCTTGTATAATTTGAAAGTAACCAAAAATAGGTACCAAATATAGAAAAAGATATGATTGTTTTTGATTTTCATAAAGCATTTTAATGCTTGCATGTTGTATTGTGTTCAAAAAATTACGATTAAAAAGATATCCTCGACTTTTGATCTTATTTTTATCCCGAGCCCCATGTGTCGAAAAGCAAACACATATTGTCAATAAAGACCTTTATTTTACACATTCACATACGACTTTTAACAATTTTAAAGGACATTAAAAACTAAAGTTCCAACATTATTCCTATGAGCGCATTCCAATAGGAATACACTTTCACACAGTCTGCAGAAGCTGAACAAATACTAGAACTGGCATAAAGGGTCACTTTCATCACTTCTGGTTTGAGACGGAATGTGTGTAGCTGGATATCGCGAACTTCATATCCTGCTGAAGCTCACCACCGGAACAGCTCAGCATTTAGAAAGTGAATGTGAAAAAAGGCAACCAGTCCACACATTACTATTTTAATCGCTTTACAAGTCAAAAAAAGTGATTAAAATAGTATTAATGCGTTGTTGGCACAAACCAACACGATCACAAAAAGAGAATTTCTGGACCTGCTCATATACAACGAATAGGACAAATGTCAAGCATTCATCTGAGTACTGTTCGTTCTGATGGCGTACACGGTGGTACAAGCCCCGGTTTCCAGCAAAGTTGAGTCGAACGAGAAGTGAGGAGTTGACCAATCATATTGGTTGAAGTCTAAGATCGCGTATCTCGCACCTTAGGGTGCTGCATAAAGATACAAGTTTCCAACTCTGGACTGATCGATACCAATCGGTACAGGTAAAATAGTCGCATACTTTCTGTATACGCACATAAAGAAATAAGTGCGACAAAAACATGAAGCAGTAATAACGGTACGGTCCACCAAGCTATTCGGTTTGCATTTTAACATGCAAATTACTTTTCACTTCTCATGCTCTAAAAGTACGCCATTATAGCCCTACGAAGCGGGATTAAAGTGACCGTTTATTCCCTAGGGAGTAAAAAGTAATTTAAAAATGGAACGATCTTTTACTCTGAAACATGGTCACAAAACAGTACCTACATACTTTTTTTTTATGGGCAAAGGTATTATTTAAATTTCGAATTGGCTTGCAAATAGAAAGCGGTTTATTGAAAAAAAAAACAAATGAACTCTGCAACGCGAGAAAAATTATTGTTGTTTGTGTGCATTGTTGATTTTGAAAAGTAGGTATGTGCAATGCCTCTGTAGCTAGCCGCTGCAATAATGTAGGTACTAATTATCTGTGGAGTGTGGATCATCTTCATTGCGGCAATGTTGAGAGTTTGTGTTGTGTTTTAAATTGTTAATCTGTGACTAACCTGATAGAAGAAAAAACTGACCGCTCAGTTCAGAATTTTTGTCGAGTGTAAATTTGTTCGGCTTTAAATGATTTTTTTCTCGCACTCGAAGTGAAAAGTACAGTTTGCACCTCGAGACTAAACGCCAACTTAATATACCCTCGCTTTTTAATGACTCCCTCGCAAGCTCGGGAGTCAAACCACCTCGGGTATATAATGGCTTCGTTTAGTCCCTCGTTATAAAATATACTATTGTAAAATGTAAAACAAATAGCTTGGTCGACTTTACCGTTTTAGTGCTTCATGTTTGACTGCACGTATTTCTTTACGGTTTTTTTTACGGTTGGTTTCGGTACGGTCGAACAAGCTATTTGGTTTACATTTTACAATGTAATTTGCATGTTAAAATGTAAACTAAATAGCTTGCTTACAAATTTTCCGCAACAGACAAGTCTGCATCTTCACGCTGTCAGCACCCTGTGATTGGTCGAATTTGACAAGTCTCCTTTCCGTTCCGGTGGCTTAAGAAAGCGTTTAAAATAAAGTGTCGAGTGGGATTTCGGTAGCGTACAATATTAGGTAGCGTTTACATGGAGGTGTCGTGCGGCATGGCGGCGGGCGACGTGAGCGCCACGAGCGGGGGCGGGGGCGGGAGCGGGTGCGTGAGGCAGGCGATGCGCATCGGCGCCGGCGACTTCAGCAGGCGCGCCGCCCGCAGCTCCACCACACCCGTCACCAGCGTGTACGCCGCCGCGAACAGGGTCACAGTCTAGTATGTGCGACACAACAGTTAACTGATCAATATAACCTTCTTTATTATATCTACAGGGTGTAAACCACCTCATCACAAAGCCGTTAACCAAGCATTCTGTACATCAAACTAAGTAACTTTACGCAAAAATTATTGCTGGGAAACAACTTTTTTTTTTGAGGTTATAAATCATGTTTTGTGGTAGAACTCGATGTAACGCAGTTAAAACATTGTCCTGATGGATGGATTGAATAGCACGGGGGTCGTGGAGGTGTTAAAAGTCAAAATCTTACAAAAAAAACTTGTATTTGAAAAAAAACTTGTCAAAAAGTTGTAACTTTGACCCCTCATATCTTCGTAATTAGAAGGTTCCCAGGTATGGTGTAGAACAAAAAAATGATCGCAGTGATGGGGAGAACAAGTGCCTTTCGGCTTCGTGAAGAGGTGTTTTACACCCTTTATGTATACAGAGTATGTTAGTTTAAACGAGGGACTTATTCAAACCTGCAATAGTCCATACTTACAAGATACTAATAAACATATGAACAAAAAGAGAACGCTATTACATAACAGATAGATCCATACCAAAACTTCACCTAAGTTTCGCAACGTGTGCGCCATGCGCTTATCGCAGAACATGTCTGCGGGTCAATGACTTTTCTAGGTATAATCCATTTTCCCTTCATACTTTAAATCTGGCTTTGGACAGGCAAATATCTAGGTAACTAGGTACTGACCGAATGTTCGCAGTCGTTGATTGCATAACAATTAACGGTTCCTCGCACAATATCACTAAATAACACTTAAGCACGAACCATAATCCCAATATTCTTCACTGGAATAATGATAAGACGTAATTTTTGGTTATTCAAGAACACGTTTACAGGACACTCTTAATATCGCGAAGTAAGCGGGGTTGTTTGTTAAATGCGATACGCGGAAACGCAATATTAGACATTCGGAAGTGGCGGCGCTCGCACATACACTGAGGTCAGCGCGGGGTGGCGCGGGGGTGTGCCCTGTAGGTGCATCGGGGACGCAAAGCAAAGGGGCGGAATTTGCGCACGGAGCTCAGGACCGGCACGTGTTTTGCCGCGTGATACCTACTTGCGCGCTCAGTGTCCATGAGTAATGTATTTAATTAGACAATTATGTCAAAAAATAAGGTTATAGGTTTTTACATATTTGGGTTGAGAATCGAATACTGAATACCTTCCCTCAATATGTCCTTCGTTTAACCTAACACGCTGTATATAACTATGTTGTTTTTGTACTGGGTAAGGCCTCCCACTATGCCGTGACGACAGATAATTGTGTAGTTTTAAGTGTCGTGGTTTGTGTATCTATAAAAGGTGTTAAAAAATTAACTGCTAGAATTTCGTGTACGTAGTTGGTATCAAAAAACAAACATTCAAAAAAAAAAACTTTTTTCTAGCATTTTTAGTATTTACATAAAAAAAAATTGCCAGTCTGCAAAATGTGATGGGAAAAGTTAGAATCAGCTGTCTACGTTTGCGCTGTCGCAGGGGTGAGCGACCACGCGCGCGGCGCCTGCACGGTGCAGTCACAGTACAGTCAAGTGCGCATATTCAATCATTTTGTGGGCAGTGAAAATATTGCATATCTTTGAAACGGATCGTTACTTATATAAATTATTTTCGTGATTATTTTTTATTTGTGATTCAAAACAACTCCTCAAATTTCTTGCAGTTAATTTTTTAACACCTTATATAGTGTTCACATACATACAGGGGCGGATTTCTCTATAGGCCGAGTAGGCCCGGGCTTAAGGCGGCAAAATGTTTTTTTTTATAAATATTTGTCTTCGTGTAAAAACTGAAAAATGTGTCCATATTATAGCATCCCACAAAAAAAAATACATGTATGGCGATTACGATTATTGCTCATCCAACTGAATCTTTGCTTACTAAATAGTTTATTCCAAGGTTAATATAATTTCTATAGTTTATTTAATTTTTCATGCTTTACAGCACATAGGGCATACATATAGGATGATATGATTACTGTCGTCCATAACTTTTGCCAACTAAAAACCAACGATAAATTAATCGTCACGACATAGGGAGAACGGCGCCTAATACGACACTGTCGTGTTAGTTTTTTGTTCTTTAATGTTCATGTGTTTTCTGTATGAGAAGACGGAGCCTGTGCTCTGCAGCCTGCATATAGGACTGTCAATAGGCTGGTATTTATTGTACCTATGACAGTAGACAGTAGGCGACGGCATTTACGCGCGATGGAGCAATCGCCTTGTAGAGTGGAGACCGCGTATCAGCAGGCGCATCGTTGGACGCATCGCTTCGCCCAAAAAACCGGCCAAGTGCGAGTCGAGTGAATATTAACTAAATATTCTACGAATATTACATGCGTCTACCTGTTGCCTTTATTATTAATAACGAGCCCCCTTAAAATATTTAGTTAATTCTGTTTTTAGTATTTGTTGTAACAGCGGCAACAGAAATACATCATCTGTGGACATTTCAACTGTCTAGCTATCACGGTTCATGAGATACAGCCTGCTAACAGACGGACAGATTGACAGTGGAGGCTATTAGTAATAGGGTCCCGTTCCGTTTTTACCCTCTGGGTACGGAACCCCAAAAGGCAGCTCGGTAAAAGGAATGGATCGCTCACCATGACGATGACGATGCCGGAGGACAGCGCGGCCAGTGAGTTGGCGAAGTAGCGCAGCTCGGCCAGCGCGGGCCGCAGGCACCCCATGCTGTACAGCGGCACCTCACACGTCTCTCCACGCTTGAAATTCATATGCTGATCCTGTTAATAACTCGTGCTTCAACTCAGTACCTACCTTATGAATTCGTCATGAAAATTCAAAATGTTTTGAGTTTCATTAATCATTCCTAAATGTTTTCATTCCAGAACAAAAAGATAAGTAACAGTCCTAGTCACAACTCACAAGGCTTAATAACTTTCGAGAAGTATTTAATTAAGTAGATTTCTCTCGGTATTATACTTAGGTAATAGGTACCCTTATATCACGAGGATTTGATTCTCAAGTTGAGCAAAATTATAGTCGGTTTTTGCCATATTCGTGTCCGGTTGATGAAAATATGCAAGGTAACTATGTTAGCTATTGTTTAAAACTTGACACCTTACTTTCAAAAAATCATGTTGTACACGGCAACAATTTATTTCTTAGCCCAGTTCTGGATAGACCTTTGACCGTTACCAACAGTCCTACAAATAGATCAGTTTGTCCAGAAATCAGAAAACCAAAGAAAGATTAAGCCATAAATAAATAAGTATTTATTAAACTGACTGCGGTCTGAGTCCTAGAATTGTTGATTGACGTGACACCGCTGGTTTTCAGCCACAGCCGGCGTTGACCTGATGTCGTCAACCAGCGCTGCATAGAAAGGGCTACTAAGTTTGTAAGCTGATTTAAAATAAAAGAAAAAGCAGGTGCAATGTATGTACATACAAATATTACCTTCCCAGTCCACATCCGTCCGCAGCAGGCGGGCGGCAGTGTGCGCCGGTGTACGTACCAGTCGGAGTACGACTGCACGCCGCAGCATCTCAACTGAAACAGGCAGGGAGACTGTCATTTACAGATTCCTACCTATATTATAAGATACAGTGGCGAGGGGTTCATACAACTCGAAACCTACCGGCTTCCCGTTGGGATAACGACTGTACTGGAGTCTTTTTTTAAATTATTTTTTTCGGATGGGAAATCATCAAATGACTTCTCCCACTCTGGGCGGAGCGGGAGGGAGTGTCAGACTTTTACTGACTAAAACCCATCCATGTTCCTTCCTCGCCCTTTATGTTCCGGGGCCGCGGTATCTCTTTCGAACAGTCTACTATTGCCAAAAGTAAAACAAGGTAGGTAATTCAGTTAGGACGTGATTGCCCAAACATGACTAAAACTACAAATGGTTCTATGTATGGTTTTTTCAAACACTATTAAAAATATGCACCGGACCAGCTTAGGGGGCGTCCATAAATTACGTGGTGTTTTTTAAATTTTGTGTCCCTCCCTTCCTCCCTGGTGAGATGTCGTGAGATTTTATTCAACCCCCTCCCCCATCCCCCAATCTCACGTGAGATTTTTCAAAATGTTGGTTCTTCGTCTTATCTAGACGTATCTTTTGACGTATGGGTTATAAAAATCTTGATAACTCATTTTAAATTAGTAAGAGCATGCACTGAGTCGAGTAAAACATTTACAAGAATAAACAAAGCAGGTTGGAACCTGTCCGTGTGTCGCTGCCACTCAGCTCGTACGCTCTCGTTCATCGAGTCGCGCGTTCGGCTGACAGTGGCGCGAAAACAAAGAACGAGCTATAAAACAAATATGGTGGTAATGATAGTCAGTACATGTACATCGTCGAAGTATGAATGAAATTATTTTCTTTCGAACGAATTAGTGAATGATCTTAATCGTATTACCATATACGATTAAAATTAAATCTTAAGCATGTACAATCTGGATTAAATGGACCAAAATAGTATAAATAGTATAATATTTTTTTGTTTCAATCAGAAAAATTATTGCGTGATATTTGCCGAGACCCCCCCTCTCTCCAACGTAAGATTAGATGAGATTTGACTCGACCCCCTCCCCCCCTTAAACATCTCACGTACCTAATTTATGGACGCCCCCTTACCTGTAATAAAAATTTTCACTTCGCTACTGATAAGGTATATAGGTTTAGGTATCTTCATCATCATCTGCTTGCCTTTTCCCAACTATGTTGGGGTCGGCTTCCAGTCTAACCGGATGCAGCTGAATACCAGTATTTTTTTGAGGTATGTCTTCCACAAATTGTATTTCTACTTACAAGCACGGGCTAAATATTGAAGTCGTCCTCACTAACAACCTTTCCACTCCGACCCTACGTTAACCCAAATTACATTATAATTACATACCAGAAAAACTTTTTAGCAAAAAATAAAACCGACTTCACACAAAAAAGTGAAAAATAACTTTAGCTTCAGAAGTCGGTGACCTTTATTTGATTGATTTAGTTTTTTTGTCACCGACTTCTGAAGCTAAAGTTATTTTTCACTTTTTTGTGTGAAGTCGGTTTTATTTTTTGCTAAAAAGTTTTTATTTTTCACTTTTTAGTGGTTCACATGTGTATAGGGTTTTCACAGCATACCAGCGTGATTTTTTGTTATGAACTGGTGTAAACAATAGACAGACATGAAATTTCAGCAATCCCAGTAAGAGACACTAATTTGCTACATTTAATGAGGAGTTCCGTTGCCTTTCTCCGAAGTTCTTCATCTAATCTTTACCAAATTTGAATGGGATCACTCCGAGAAAGTACTCTTTCTAAAACTACCCAAATCGCTTTTGGTGTGCCTATAAAATTTGAAGAGTTCCCTCTTTTTCTCCAGGATCCCACTATCAGGATCCTGACTTGATGATTATGGGACCTTCTGGGAAGTATACCCTTTCAAACAATTAAAAAACAAATTCGGTCCAGTCATCTTCGAGTAATCGGGGAACATTGAATTGAGAACCTCCTCCTTTTTGAAGTCGGTTAATAACGACGTTATGGTACGTGACTCAAATATCCGGATAGCCTTTAAAAGATTTGGCCGAGTATCGTTAATTTGCTTCTAAGAATTGAAGAGTTCCGTTCCTTTGTCATGGATCCCATAACCAGAACCTAACCAAATTCTCATCAAACTACCCTTGAAGTAGGTACCCTTGCCAATAAAATAACAATACATGTCAAGGTAATAGGCTTATCCCCAATAAATGAAACTTAATACACCTAACTGTCGAAATCTGGGAATATTGTACACTTCTGCGTACCCCCTCAGAGCATACAAGCGTGATGTTACGTCATGATTTTGTATAAACAATAAACATTCAAGCGATTGCAGCAGTTACTGCAGATTTGCCGTGTATTTTTGAAGAGTTCCATTGTATATCTCCGAAGACCCGGATCAGATCTTCAGCAAATTAAAATTTAACCACACGGGAAGCACCAGCTTTCAAATTAAAAAAGAATCATCAAAATCCGTTCACCTAGTCGAAAGTACTGTGGTAACAACCACTGTCGAAATCTGGGTGTATTGTACACATCTGCGTACCCCCTCAGAGCATACAGGCGTGATATTACGTCATGATGTTGTATAAACAATAAATCTACAAGCGTTAACAGCAAGCACTGCAGATTTGCCGTACATTTTTGAAGAGTTCCATTGTATATCTCCGAAGACCAGCATCAGATCTTCAGCAAAATAAAATGGGACCACATGGGAAGCACCAGCTTTCAAATAAAAAAAGAATCATCAAAATCGGTTCACTCAGTCGAAAGTTATGAGGTAACAAACACAAAAAAAAAAAAAAAAAAAAAAAAAAAAAACATACAGACGAATTGATAACCTCCTCTTTTTAGAAGTCGGTTAAAAAGCAAAGTAGTAAAAGAAAAGTGCGTTAAGTAATTGGCATAATTAAATCCAAATAAAAAATCTTTCGAGTAACCAAATTATAAAAAAACGTGAAGTCGGTTATATTTTTTGCAAAAAAGTTTTTATTTTTCACTTTTTAGTGGTTCACATGTGCTTACCCTTTCACAGCGTATCGGTGTGATTTTTTGTTATGAACTGGTGTAAACAATAGACAGACGTGAGTCTTCAGCGATCCCAGTATATTTGCTATCATTTCAGGAGTTTATCAGCTAAGGAGTTCAGTTGCCTATCTTCCGAAGTCACCAGATCTTTATCAAATCGAAATGGGATCACTCCGAGAAAGTACTCTGCCTAAAACTACCCAAACCACTTCTGGTGTGTACCTCTATTTCTCCGGGATCCCATTGAATGGAACTTTACACGTCTAACTGTTGAAATCTGCGTGTATTGGGTGTATTGTATACTTCTGCGTACTCCCTCAGAGCATACAGGTGTGATGTTACGTCATGATGTTGTATAAACAATAAAAAAATTAAATATAAGCGATTGCAGCAATTACTGCAGCTTTGCCGTGTATTTTTGAAGAGTTCCATTTATATCTCCGAAGATCAGTTTAAGATCTTAACCAAATTGACATGGAAACGGAAAGCACCAGCTTTCAAATAAAAGAAGAATCATCAAAATCGGTTCACCCACTCGAAAGTTCTGAGGTAACAAACATTGTCGAAATCTGGGTATATTGTACACATCTGCGTGCCCCCTCAGAGCATACAGGCGTGATGTTACGTCATGATGTAGTATAAACAATGAACCTACAAGCGGATGCAGCAATCACTGCAGATTTGCCGTCTATTTTTGAAGAGTTCCATTGTATATCTCCGAAGATCAGCATCAGATCTTCAATAAATTAAAATGGGACCCAACGGGAAGCACCAGCTTTCAAATAAAAAAAGAATCATCAAAATCGGTACACCCAGTCGAAAGTTCTGAGGTAACAAACAAAAAAAAAAAAAAAAAAATACAGACGAATTGATAACCTCCTCTTTTTAGAAGTCGGTTGAAAAGAGAAAGCGCTTCTGCTCAGCTTAATGCCATTGCTATTTTTAGCCTTACCTCAATCTGCATAGCCGCGAAGGAGCTCCGAACAGCGGGGTCGAAGGCGTCGATGGCCATAGCCCGCAGCATGCTGGTGTTGAGCGTGGCCGGCTCGCGCACCGCCCGCGACAGCCCCGCGATCGACCCCACGCCCACTGATAGCATCACCATCGCCACGCTCACCAGAGCCATTAGCTGTAACGGAGAATCATGGCTGAGGCAGTACGTAACATAATGTTGCGGTTGGAAGATTTCAATCTGAATAAAGCCTAATTAGGCAGCAAAATCAAATATATGTAGAGATTTTAGATATACGTTCGAGAAAAGTCGGCTTAGCTCCATTTGTAGCACCTGATTCACGATGGTAGATGCTGAATGGAATATGCCAACTGGCACGAATGAAAGCCAAGTATTTGTTTCATCATCATTAATTAGCCTGAATCACCCACTGATGGGAATAGGCCTCCCCAACATGAGCCGTCAGTGGTTTAAACCCTGAACTGTTTGAATAGAACCTATTTGTTTTTCATTCTCCATAGAAAAGCAAGGAGCCTCCGACCAGATAGGTGTTATGTCTATGGTGGGATCCAAGTTAAGTTTAAATGTGGCGGTATAGATGTCGACACAGACTTAGTAGTCTCTTACCGTAGCTGTCAGCGACAAAGACTTGGTGTGGTAGGGGACCACTGTCGAGAGCCAGCACACGGGCAGGCAGAGCAGCGCTCCCCCCAGGAACAGCACGCTGGAGCTCAGCTCCACGCCCAGGTCGGACGTCCAGAAGTAGTAGGACATTCGCAGCAGACTCCATACTACTGACCCGCCGAGGATCGCGCCACCGCTCTGAATGGTAACACAAGTCTACAGTTTCCGGCAGTAGTCCTGGAGTATTGTAATCAAAAAAAATCTACACACACATACACATAGGTTAGGTACTGCCTGCCTAACAAAATGCATGGCGCTCCGCTGTATATTTATTCATGCATCTTCTTTTTACCGCCTTTAACGTGCGCACTGCAATGCTCTGCAATCTCCTATGTGAGCGGGGGCGAGGCGTAGTCCACTATGTGAGCCAAGTGTTTGGGTGGATGTCACGACTACAATTAAGCCATTACACCTATTCAATCTGTTATTTTCCACGATGATCGAAAGATCTCAAGGGAAGCCAACACCGGTCCACAGAAAATGGAGTAAGTAGTGCCGAAATACTCACAAGTAGCAGACCAGCACACGCAAACAACACCAACCCACTGCTTCTCATTCCGGTTCTATTTTTAAAGCTTTTTTATAATTAATAATTAATAATAAATTAATAAACGGCAATAGAATTTCAATATTATTTCTGACAAGAAAAGTCACCCGAACAATTTGAAAGTAATTTGAAAATCGACTGACTGACAAGTTGGGATTTTTTTTCATATTGAACGTACTCCGTTTTAACAAAAAGGAGATTGCACGGCCCTTAAGGTGTGAAATCATCTTTATGCAGTCAATAGTTTTACATTAGCCATAAGTCAAATGACGCCTGCATTCCCTTAACACTCAGTTCTTTGCGTTCCGCATTCTGATTCTGATTCCCTTCGCGTCTTCTAGCTAGAAGGGCAACATACTCCGGGTAAAATATACATTTCCTTTTGATTGTAGATTCAACGAGACAATAGTACAACATAAACATAACATCACGCTTGTATTCCCCGAGGGGTTAGACAGAGGTGTACCTAGTATGTAGTACACCCATATTTCACCAGTTGTGTAACATACAGCCCCATGTAATGTTATAGAAGGCGAGCCAATGGCCGCAAACCGCAAATGACTCCGTGGCTGAGAAGTTCTTGATGGAAAAATCCCCATTCCTCTCCACCAGGGAAGCGAACTCAGGACCTCATGCTCTGCAATCCGTGTGTATCAGTGCTTCCGACCAGAACAACGAGGTAGTTTTACCATGCTATCTGCTATCACAGTACCTATGAGAACTCTTTGAGTGAGGGCAATGAGGGTCGGGGACCACAGCGACAAATGACATCTAGTCATCCACAATAGGGTAGATGACAAAAGAATAATAATTAGTCCGTCAGTTACGTAGAATAGCAACAAATATTTGACACGTATTTTTTCTTTTGTCACACAAACCAAAATTGACGAAGATATTACGCTTTTAAAATTGTCAATAAGTGACGCCTTAATATAATTTTTAGCGAGTTCTGACGTCACGAGCCCCCACTCCCGAGTTTTGATGTTATAACTTTGTCAGTATTCATTGATTTACAAAAACAATAAATACGTGTCCATTATTTTCCAATACTCTAACTGACGGACTAACTAGAATTGCAATTTTAGATATCATCATGCCTATTTCTGAAAGAATTTTCAGATCGCTCGAATTTAAACTAATAATTAGGTACTGTTTCTTTGCAGATTGAGACCCGATAAACAACAAGAGTTTCCGACATAGCTTGCAGAGGAAGAGGCAGTAAGCTAGGCTAGCTCTGTCTGTTGAAGGCCTAATGACCAGTCAACTTTCTTATACAGGGTGTAAACCACCTCATCACGAAACCGTCAACCAAGCATTCTGTACATCAAACTGAGTAACTTTACGTAAAAAATGTTGCTGGGAAACAACTTTTTTTTTTTGAGGTGAAAAATCGTGTTGTGGTATAACTCGATGTAACGCACTCAAAACATTGTGCTGATGGATGGATTGAATAGTACGGGGGTCGTGGAGGTTTTTAAAGTAAACATCTAATAGTAAAAACTTGTACCTAAAAAAAAGTTTGTCAAAAAGTTGCAACTTTGACCCCCAATATCTCCGTAACTAGAAGGTTCCCAGGTATGGTGTAGCACAAAAAAGTGATCGCAATGGCGGGGAGAACAAGTGCCTTTCGGCTTCGTGAAAAGGTGTTTTACACCCTTTATAAAATGCGGATATGACGCGAAAACGAATAACAAATAACCATTTCAAATTTTATTATTAAGGTTCAAATCGAGATGAAATTACAGATTTAATTCGAATGCACTGCGCATCTTGAATGGTGGTCACACGCGCCCATTTTTAAACTTCTAACATAATTATCTAACTAAATAAAGAAAACTTGCGAAACGATTGACAAAATATATTTATTAACAATAACAAAAAGCATGTTTCACAATAAATAGCTTAAGAATGATTTCACTAGCGTTATTATACAGATCCATAATATACACAAAATGAAACAATATTAGGTGCCTGTAGCAGTGGCTTTACAATGCTAAGTGTGGACGAAACAATAAAAATAAAGTTGATTCAAATCATTCTTTCCAATTGATGTTATTTCTACTTGAGTAAATATTGTTCATTTTAGAATGATTAATAGTACTATGGAAACATGGCAAAATGTTGAAGTTGTAGCTTATGCTTTCAAAAATTGTTTACAAGTTTTAAAAAATTGCGAACGCATTCAGTACAACAAATTAAAGTAGGTACATACGTAAAAATTGCGTCTGTGTTTTAAATTATTCATTTGTTCTAGAATGTGTCTATGACAAATTATTATTGTTTATACTACGTATCACAAAGAAATCTATACGTTTTGTGAAGACTTAAAAACTGTACGGAGCAGCGGTGGGTCGGAGGTCGTAATAAAATAGACGCTCTAAATAAATAATGTCAAAGCACGTTTGTCAATCTTTGGTCAACCTAGCAAAAGTAGAGTATCGTTTGACTATTAACTACACAAACCTAATAATGTCGCCGACAGTATGTACTAACTGCAAAGTAGTGTGGAATTCTTAAAGTAAATTCTAAAAGTAATCTACCACTGCTAAAAACCACATCTTGCATTGAAAAATAGGCACAATTCTTGCTACATGAACATTATCACAAAAAAATCTCTTAGACTTCGGGTCACAAGCTCTTAGCCCTCCTATCTTTAAGTAAGCTGGTGATGAAGAACTCTCCCGCCCTATAGGATGACCGGACTAGTGGTCCACTGGCTGTGTACAGGAATCCCAGTTCGTTGCCGCGGTCCTCCCACTCCTTGAATTTAGCGGGTGTGACGTATTCAAACACTTTGAGATGGCGTTTGGTTGGCTGCATGTATTGACCCAAGGTTAGGCAGTCGACGCCGGCTGAGCGAAGATCTGTGTACAACATATTTATTTGTTAAGCCTTGTTTATAGACTGAAAACGGAGTTAGCCTCTGGGGTGCAAATATACGTCAATCTCTATACTTTTTTTTGGGTGGAAATTAATTACTATCATTATCATTTCAGCAGCAAAACTCTACTGATTTTCACTCAGAGGAATCGGCGCTAGCAAAAAAAAGCTCATCGAAATAAAAAGACTCAACAGAAAGACCACAATGCAATGAATATGGTATTTATTTACAAGGTAAAGGGTCACCTGAGTTCAGCAAAATTAAACTAAGCATACTCATTACTAATTCGTAAGAACTAAGATGTTTTTGTTTAATCACCAGTTAAAACTATACTTTACCACTACCACCACTGTGGATTACACAGCCCGACAAAAAAGTTAAGATGGCGGCGAAACGTGGAACTACAAATTTCGTACCTGGCAATACCGCGTTTTCTGTCAAACTCGACAATGTCATTGGCTTGTCACTGCTCAGGGTTGCCAGAAAGTCGCTAACAAAGCCCTAATTTTTTCTATATGTACTCTATTTTGCCAAACTGTACGTAAATGGTTAACTATGGACTGCTATATCAGGAACTAAAAACAAACTAATGGTAATTATACCGTTTTATTGACGATGGACTACTAGCTAAGTTATCTTACCTTTCATTGTCTGTTCCACTTGCTGGTCAGTCTCGCCGAGCCCCAACATGATCGATGACTTGGTGATCAAGTCAGGGTTGACTTCCTTGGCCGTTTGCAGCACCTTCAGGGTTTGACGGTAGCTGATGGTAGAGAATATTAAATACAGTTATTTGTTAGGAAAACAAAGAAAAGATGCAATGATCTCGTACAAAATATACTGTGAACATACAACTATACTTTAGAAATATTATGTGATATTGTTTGTGATGATGCTTAATACGAAACTTACACAGAATTGAACGGATTCGGATGAAAATAGGCCCACAAAATATGTTACCCGGTTGAGCCATTGAACCTGCATGGTGCATAAAGACCTGTGTCTCAGGCATGGGAACAAATTGTTGAATATATCTTAGGACAAAAAGGGGACTTTTTATCCAGGAAGTCATCATCATCTACCTAACCTTTTTCAAATATGTTGGGGTCGGCTTCCAGTCTAACCGGATTTTACATGGAGCGACTGCCTATCTGACCTCCACAACCCAGTTAGTACTGGGTAACAGATACTCCTTGGTAAGACTGGTTGTCAGAATTTTTAGGCCACTGACTACCTGTAACGACTGTCAAAGATCTACAAATGCTTAACGTGCTTTCCGAGGCACGGAGGAAACTCGGTATGTCATTACATAGTGGTCACCCATCCAGTCTTACTTTTTATCCAGGAACTACTGAACTAATCACTAGAACCTTGGTGTGTAATGGGTGATCACACATCCAGTCTTACTTTTTATCCAGGAACTACTGAACTAATCACTAGAACCTTGGTGTGTAATGGGTGATCACACATCCAGTCTTACTTTTTATCCAGGAACTACTGAACTAATCACTAGAACCTTGGTGTGTAATGGGTGATCACACATCCAGTCTTACTTTTTATCCAGGAACTACTGAACTAATCACTAGAAACTTGGTGTGTAATGGGTGATCACACATCCAGTCTTACTTTTTATCCAGGAACTACTGAACTAATCACTAGAAACTTGGTGTGTAATGGGTGATCACACATCCAGTCTTACTTTTTATCCAGGAACTACTGAACTAAACACTAGAATGCTAATTAAAATTGCATTCAACACCAAGTAGGTTCACAAGTATTACCCAGCCCTAGGATCCCGCACAAAGGGCGTGAGTCGCTCGACGGTCTCGATGTTGTGCGCGAACACGTCCAGGCCGCAGTTCGCGATGGTCGCTATGCACTCGCGGTCTGCCCTGAAGTCTGGCACCAGGCATTCTACTAAGATGTCCTTGTTCCTGAAGAGATATACAATTTATTTTAAGTTTTGGATTTGGGCGTCATTTTGCGTAAATCCCTGACAGTAAAATGTTATTCAAAATGATTTAGTTTTAAGCTAATACGGGATTGCAGCACCGCCTTCCCGCCCAAACTTCTTTTTGCGGGATTTTGAATTTGAAGGTACATTATTTTATAATTTGTTTCTACATGTGAGATGGTTGACGACGTAACCAGAAGAATTGCCAATTTAAGTGGAAACGGGCAGGGCACATTGATCGCAGAACGGATGGCCCGTGGGGCGAAAAGTTCTGGAGTGGCGACCGCTTCCAACGCCGTCGGAACAACTAGTGACTACATAGAGGTGGACCAAAGACCTGGTTCTGAGACGCACGGTGCAGGTCAATGTGGCGACACATGGGGAAGAGGCCTATGTCCAGCAGTGCACGTCTTTCGGCTGAAATGATGATGATGATTGTGAGAAGATCATATTATTCAGTACTTACTGTTTTTTTATTTCTCTCACAGTTTCAGCAAGATGATTTGATCCGCCGTCGGGTAAATCTGTAAAATTAATTTCACAAATTCATAATTATTGAGAGCATGACTATGCCAATCGATGCAGATAGCCGTCAACGGATTTACAAATGAATTAATACAGTATATGTATACAGAGTGTAAACCACCTCATCACATAGCCGTTAACCAAGCATTCTGTACATCAAACTAAGTAACCAACAAAAAAATGTTGCTTTTTTTTTTGAGGTTATAAATCATGTTTTGTGGTAGAACTCAATGTAATGCACTTAAAACATTGTGCTGATGAATGGATTGAATAGTACGGGGGTCGTAGAGGTGACAAAGGTTAAATATTACAAAAAAACTTGTATTTAAAAAAACTTGTCAAAATATTGTAACTTTGACCCCCTAAATTGTAACTTTGACCCCCTATATCTCCGTAACCAGAAGGTTCCCAGGTATGGTGTAGAGCAAAAAAATTATCGCAATGATGAGGAGAACAAGTGCTACCTGGGAACCTTCTATTGGGGGTCAAAATTACAACTTTTTGATAAGTTTTTAGCCGAGTTGCGATTGCGAATTTCTTGAATCATATTAGTTACCATCTCTATCCACAGAAGTGAGCACGATGTACCCGAGCCCCCACTGCCCGATGGCGTGCGCAGTGTTGCGCGGCTCGTCCGGGTCCAGCGGCGGCGGCTTGCGCGACGTCTTCACCGAGCAGAACATGCAACCGCGAGTGCACGTGTCGCCCATTAACTGTCATACGAGATAATGTTAATGCTACTGTATTTTAACCATTTAAAGCTGATTATGTCCTGCGTAACCGCTAATATCCGGCCAGACGGGCCCCTTCAATGAAGACAGGTTCTGAGTCGCCTTACATTCAGATAAATGTAAAAGAGAGTGGTTAAGTGGCAGTAGTAGTCCCAACCGATCCATAGTCACATACACACCAGTGTAACTATGGATGCCTGCTGTAGGACAATACAGATATATCTCTCTCTAAAATTACTGATGTGGCAATGCCAGCCTTGGACTTATCAAGCAACACATTTATATTAAAAAAAAATCGGCAGATGTGATGTTAGCTTTTTGATGTGAAAAGTGGCACGACTCAGTCATAGTGAAACATCATCAGCAAAGGGCTACACTGCTGTTTTACTACAGAAAGTAAATTGCTTACATGATTAAGTCATGAGTGGTGAGCTTGTTTAGGGCATTTAGCTCAAATAGGTGATCAGTTACAATTAACAATATACAATAAGGCACTGTGGTTGTGGTAACTCTATCCAGAAAAAGAAATTCATGGAATCATTTGTGATTTGATTTAGTAAGAAAAGACGTGATGTTATCAAGTGGGTTATGTAAAGTTACCATAATAGTTGCAGTAGAAGTGCCATGCTTGCCGCCACTCCAACACTCTCCAATGTTAGGACAGCGAGCTTCCTCACATACTGTGCTCAGCTTCAACTCACGCAGCTGTTTCTTTATCTCTGAAAACTTTGACCCTGAAAAAGCACAACAATTACTTAACGCAGTGTAAATACAGAGGTTATTAGTCCTCATAATGGAATATATCTTTTTAGTAAACCACAATAAAATTACAGACTTACAAACATACTACAGTTTAGAACAAATTAATTGCAACATTTTATAGTTTAAAACTAGCATTAGGACGTAATTTATCACATTTTAATATTATTGACTAAAACACACAGTGGTCCAAAGGTTTTTGATCATTTTTTCTGGAAAACTGATCTTGAAATACTTAACTGATCTTGAAGGCAGAACTAGTCATCTTAGAACTTCCTATCACACAATAATAATATTGACTCTAGCTTAACACTGATAAAGAATTATGATAAGGCCTCTGAGAGGTTTTTTACTTATCTTCAATTACACAATGTTATTTTATGTACCTACTTTACAATGTTAATGGTGTTACTAGTTAAAAGATTTCATGAACAATAAGTTCTAGTATGGTATAATAATAATTACCTACTTAATAATAAAAAATCAGTACCAGTTTATGATAGTCAAAGTTATGGCCTTGAAGTAATTTTATCTAATAACAAATAAAACTCATTCAATTACCAGTAGGTATGGTCGTCTTCAACCATGGAGGCAGCCTCAATCGCTCTTTTTCACCCTTCTCCCTCTTCAGCTTTCCCGCATACTCCTCCCAGTCCTTTGGACGGTCTTCAGAGACAAAATCAGCTAGACTGGGCCCTTCGCGAAGTTTCTCACGAATAGCATCGAGTTTGGTGCTCTGCTGCGTGCTTTTGCACCTCTGAAGCTAGAAATAGTCACATAATAAACACATGCAAATAGAAAACAAAGATAATTATGGTTTTATTCTGTTTGAAGCATAGACTTGTAACAATCAGTGTCTAGCATTTAGCATAGCCCTTAGATCTTGCAGTTTAACCCTCCTAGCACCTTACAAGAGCATTATAGTTGAATAAACAGGCCCTACGCATAAACTGAAAATTATTTTGATGTCAAAGAGGTTATTTTGATACTTACGTCATGACTTTTACAAATAAGAGTAGTCCTTAATTTGTTGCGAAACATTTTCACAGGAATATAAAGCTTATATCTTGATATTAAACTTAAACACAATGCCGCAATTTACACTAAAAACAATAATTTATTTTTTCCACTTTCCACGGACAATCATCGCACAACAACAATCACAGAGTACTTTTATATATAGGTATTTCTAATGTCAACAACAATATTTCTAATGTCAGTGTCACTGTCAGCTGAACTCAGCTGGCTGTCAGTGAGTAAAGAGATGTTAAAATATACCGGTAGGGAATGGAGAAACTATAATCGACTATTCAACCGACTCAGGAAATGAGAATGTTTTGAATTTTGGTGAATATTGAATAAATAATAAATTATAGAATGAACATGTATGAAAAGCAGAAGACAATAAGAAGGCGTGTAACAAAAAATCATCCACATCATCATTCTCTTCCCCTTATCCCAATTTATTTGGGGTCGGCGCAGATGTCTTCTTCTTCCATTCTCCTCTATTTTTCGTCATCTCATCAGACACTTCTTTTCTTACCATATCCTTCTTAACACAGTCCATCCATCGTTTCTTTGCCCTTCCTCTACTGAAATACCCATCCACATTCATACTCAAAACTTTTTTCACGACATTTTCCTCATTCCTCCGCATCACATCGCATACCACGACAACCGATTACCACACAACTTTTCAGTCACCGGCGCCACTTTCAGACTTCCTCTAATATCATCCACATGATATTATTATTAATATTAATATTATTGCTCTCATCTTTCATAATTTTCTATGATAAAGTTGGTATCGATTTGATTGTAGTTTTGACAAAGGTATGCGGAAATTTACAAGCAATAGGCTTGTTAACTGAAAAAATCTAATTAGTCCGTCACTTAGATTATCAAAAAATATTTGACCCGTATTTTTTCTTTTGTCACATAAACCAAAATTGACGATAATACGACGCTTTTAAAATTCCCAATACGTCACTGTTTGGTATCATTCTTAATGAGTTCTGACGTCACGAGCCCCCACTCCCGAGTTTTGATGCGTTTTATCTTTGTCAATATTCGTTGATTTATAAAACAAAAAATACGTGTCCATTATTTTCCAATACTCTAACTGTCGGACTAAATAGATTTGCAACTTATTGATGGTGGAAACTAGCCTATTGAAGATAGCTTCTTCCATGGAAAAAGAATTTATGCTGCACTGCTGCTGAGTGATTTATTAAATCGACTAAGCACACAATTAATCGACTCTTATTTTAATTTTTCCCCACAACTTTTCCCAACGCTAAAAACTAAAACTATGGAAAAAAATCCTAGCATAGGGTAGGGCTTTGTTTGTAAAGTGAGTGAATTGAATTCTAAGATATTGTTAGTTATTCTAACGCAATAAATTGAAAAATAGTTTTAAGTTATTGTACGAAAAATAATATAGAGTTGTTAGTTTTAATCTTAAACCAATAAAAATAAGTAAATAATTTGTGACCTTGAGCGTAAGCAATACAGCTGTCAAATAACCTAACCACAATTTGTATAAACGAAAGATGAAAGAAGTTTTTCTTGTGAACTTTTGTTGCATGTAGCGTAGGCTGCGAAAGTACAAATCCTTTGTTACAATGGACGAAACTGTCACGCACTATATAACTTCCCACCCAGCTGATCAGGTATGTTGACATACAATTTTATAAATTAGCCCCTTTACAAATTAGTTTCAATCTTTTCTAATTGTTTGCTGTTGTTTCATTGAAGCAGCGCTCAATTCTAGATCTCATTTTGATCAATAAGTCTTTTAACCAACAGATTTGTAACTAAGAAAATGCCTTCGTAATTTACCCATTTGATATAAAAATATGAGCTAAATTAATTTTGATCTTTTTCCATTGCCATGTTATTTGTTATCTTATTGTTACTTGTGAGGCAGTAGAAAAGAAGTTAATATTCTAAATAGTGTTGTGTACTTCCCCACAGACAGTTCATGTGGATGGGAATGCCCTGGCCCTCAATGTGCAGGATGATGGGGGCAGCAGGGTGGCCATCATGCATTCACAGACCTACTCCACGTCATTGTGCAGGTATACCGCAAAGCCCGGCTGTGTAAATATAGATCTTGGGTAACTACAGGCTGAGTAATTACTATTAAAATATCTGCTATCAAACCAAGCCACTGACTAGTTTATAAATAAGTAAAGACTGTTGCCTTAATAATCATATTTAGGCCTGGTCATTTTGATTTTGGCATCCAATGTTGATTGGAACATTATTAATTTCAAGACAACAATAACAATTTATTGTTTACTTAGCCAATTGTTATTTCTACAAACAGGCACAGCATTACACCAAAAAATAAGTTTATAGTAATAAAAATGGAATCATAAACTTTTCTCTAGGCTTCTGTTACTGCTGTTACAACATTGTTTGCTAAGAATTTTGTTCTAACATCCATACATGTAACAGGCAAGTGTCAGTGGGTGACCAAGTGGTGGAGGGTCAATGGAGTGATGAGATGATAGACCCAGAAGGCAGGCTGGCAGCACTCATGGCACACATCACAGCCCAGCAGTCACGCGGGCACCAACAACTGCACCATAAGGTATATCAAGTTAACAAAACCATTCTTGTATCAAAGAGTTGCCACATACACTGAATTTGTTCAAATGCATCAATATGCACTCAACACAAACTGTAATTAGACTTATAGGTGGTCAAAACCAATAAATTACCATTATCGTCAAAGTATGATATTGCTGGTAGTCAATAAGCTCTAAAATAAAAGGTACAACACTAAATTATTGCGAATAACACAATTATATTTAGGGTTCCATTTCGGTATAGTCTAGCATTAGTGAAAATGCGCATAAGTTTGATTTGTCTTGAACTCTAGCTATAGCTTTATATCTTTTAATTCTCATTGATTTCTGTAATTTTGCCGAGCAGTCACAACTAACCAGTACTGTGTTTTACAGGTGCACTCAGTGAGGGGAGATGTGGACACATCTATCATCCTTGATAATTCTATGAGACTCTTCCATGGCCAGCCAATGGTAAGTAAATACTTTTGGACAAAAAACAGATGTGAGTGTGAAAGATGGTATGGATACATAGAGAGTGAATTCTAGTAAGGAATTACATTCTCACTGGAAGGGTGGGAGATGCTTAGAGGTGACAGATGTTGATCAGTGGAAGTTGTTTGGCTGAAATGATGATGATAATGGACAGGACTATGGTGGTGATTATTTTCTTCCTCCAGGATCAGTCACAAGAGCCAATAGTGGTGGAGGTACCCCCCCTACCGCCGCTCCCGCCCCTGCAGGACATGAAGAGATGTCAGGAAACCGACTGGTTCAATAAAAATAAAGAATCACTTAAAGTAAGTTTTCAAACTAATATTAATACTTAAGTAGAAACACGAGGTTTATTTGTAACCTTTCTTTTTTTTATGGGTGATTTTTTATAGGATGACTCATCAATGATTGATTCTGATGGACCGGTGTTAGAACTTGGTCCGGGAGCATCGCCGGGGCAGCACAAACTTCAAAGCAAGAAGAGTCTTCCACACAAGAAGAGGATATCTAGGAAGCTAAAGAAGAATAACGGGAACAGTACTCCTCAGCAGGTCAGTTTTACAAGATTTTATTAAGACAAGAACTGGTGACGTCTATAATTAGATGTTTGCAACTTTGGATGAGGTTTCCAAAAGTGTTATAGTTTGTGTAGTTTGACCAACATTTTATTACAGCTGCATATACTTTTCTTAGTTAAAACTGATAACAAAGTGACTGATTTTGAAGCGGCCGAACACATTATTTGTATATTATGCAACATATGAAATGCTCAGAAAGTAACTAAGACGACAATAACGTCTTAAAAAAAACCATTTAGTCCGTCAGTTAGAGTATTGAAAAATAATAAATAAATAAATGGAGTGACGTATTGAGAATTTTAAAAGAGTTGTATCTTCATACATTTTGGTTTATGCAACAGAGAAAAAACACAGGTCAAATATTTGTTGATAATCTAATTGACAGACAATTTTTTTGTCGTCTGGCCTTTTCTTTTTGTCTTCTCCATTCAAAGAATTAAAATCCAATGGATTAATTATCTGTGTGACGTCATAAAAAAGGAAATAGTAGTTTTGCACAGAAAAGAATTCTCCTTCTAAAAGCATTAGCAAACACATAACTTTCCTTTTGGGCTTCGCAACAGTTGGTTAAAAAGTAACACACGTCAGTTACGGGCGTATGTTACGCCCAGTACGTTCAACAGCGTCATTAAGCGATCTTTGATAACGATTTTTCCACTGAGAATGTCAATATTGTGATACCTTCACCATATGTTTTAGTTATCCACGGGCTTGCAGGAAATAGTGGTGATCAGCTGCAGGGACGAGGAGGGTCGCATCAGCTGCGCCGACCACGGCGCGGAGCAGGAGATCCTGCCCGACAACTTTGTGCAGCAAGACCACATGCCGGACGAGACGCATCATATCACACATGAGGTATGTTCATGAACTTATCAAGAACTTAAGGAAAGGTAACAAAATCAAATAAACCTTTTATCTGATTAATATTGTGAAACCAAATAATTAAAAAAAATAGTAACCATGGAGTTTTATGGGGTGTTTTTTCCATGGGATACGACCAACCTTGTCAGTTGTCGCACTGTAATTTGCATCTTTTTAACTTTTTTCTAACAGTCTTATAGTAAGACCTATTGTTTTCCATCCCCATCTCCCCATCAGTAGTAACATCTTTCATTTCCCTCTCCCCAGGTCCGGCCGATCTTCATCTGCCAGCTATGTGGCGAGTTCTACGGCGACGAACAGCTGAAGTTCTTCCAGCACCTGAAGCAGCACTACGAGCCGCACATCATCATCGAGAACCCCGTGCAGGACCTGGGAATGGACAAGGTATGACTTGACTTTACTTTTAGCTCAAACGTCATCTAATAAAAAAATCTATAGAATAGGGAAGACAACTTTCAAATTAGTGTCGTGTAAGGCCCCGTAGGCCCCTAACGATTCATTTATCGTATGTTTTTATTTGGCGAAAGTCATGGACGACAGTTATCGTGTCGTCCTATATGTGAACACTCCATTTAAATACACAGGCCACGACACTTAAAACTACACGATTATCTGTCGTCACGTCATAGTTGGAACGGGGCCTAAGGCCAATGTTTGTTACATTTATTCAGTTGCTTTGAAGTACCTTGCTGAAAAGTTAGCCACGAGATGGCGCTAAGTGTTTTATCTTCTAACCGATTGGTCGCTTTTCATTCAAGTGGCAATCACGCAGCACTCAGTCGTGGCGAAGCTTATTTTAGTACGCGCTCTCCATTGTTGCTTGTTATACGGGAATCTCGAGACCTCTGTTCAATAAAAAAATACACAAACATTTACTACATATAATGTAACCACTTCTCCTGAGCGTGTTGAACGTAATTTAAATCGGAGAACTAGGTGGCGCTTTTAGTGTCTAGCTACTATTTGATAGTAACATTTTATGAGCAAAGTTTTTCGCGAATAAAATATTATTCTATCAACATTTCTTCGCAGATGACCAATTCGTGCATCGTAGATAACGTAGCAACGATTCCAGACTCAATAGTAGAACTGTCTCTAGAAAATTCCATACCAAAAACTATATACCAATCTATGGACAAACACGTCCTATACACGACAAGCGATAAAACGTTCACGTACGCCAGCAATAAGCTTCAGTATTCCATGGCGAGTATGGACAAGGAACCGACGTCGGTAGTTCAGGAGGCTGAGAAGGCGGATCTGTATGATACCCTGGATAAACTGGACCTGTATAGCTGTGGGAAGTGTAACAAGTCTTTTAGAAAGCAGAAGCAATGTGAGGCGCATATCAAGGAGGCGCATTCTAATATGAAGGTATGTGTTTGTCAAAGTTAACTGTATTTGTGTTGTTAATGCATGGATTCATCGTTAACACAATTTGGATTTTGGTTTTAAGTTTTTTTGCTAGTTTACTTGAAGCTCCGGACTTATGACCGACGAATGTATGGACTATTTTTTCACTATGTCGCTTTTCGCTAACTACCGGCGGTGAGACAGGCTGACGTCCAAAACGACCTTCTTACGCTATTAAGCGTATTATATTAGATGGAATAGGATTGATTTGATTTAATTTGATTTTTGTTTGATCAAATTAATAAAAATTACGAAGATTAAAATCATCAAAGATCATGAGTGGGGGCTTGTGACGTCACTTTCCGGTGAAAAATGTACCGAAATGTGACGTCACTCGAGTTTTCGACGCACTGTATCTTCTTCAACTTTTGTTTACTTAAAAAAAGAAAAAAAAATGTGTTCAATATTTTTTGGAAATTTACCTGTCGGTCTAATTAGTTTATTTTTGTCGTGTACCTTATTGTAGATGTTCATAAACCATAAAATAAACGTTTTCCTGCCTCATTTTTCTCTTGGTTCCTACCAACGACATGACTATATGAGTACATACTTCAGCCACCCTTGCAGTTAGAAGACATGGGCGAGTTCAGCGAGCCGGAGGACCTGATGGAGGGCATCCACGTGGCGGTAGAGGAGCCTCCCGAACAGTACGAGCAGTCCCTGCTGCCGCACCTCACTGTGGAGAACGGACATGCACATCAGGACAACGTGAGGCACTGGTCAGTACACTCCAGGGTCTGAGGACATGTTTTTATTAAGAGCAAGTCGAAGTGACAGTAATAGTTGCACTGCATTAAGGTGGATGTTCCAGGGTAGCCCGTGAAATTCAAGAATGACTTAAGTCTTTCCTAGACCTTTGATGATTTTGATGATTATATTTCCATAACTAATTACGTCTTACAGTCGCTAATCATATTGTCATCAACATACAAACTAGCACTGGCCTGCAAATTGCAAAAAAACGTATGTAAATTTGAATTCCGCGGGCTACTCTAGAGTTTCCGTATGACGAAAGTAACGGTCATTGAACCACCTACATTTATTAAAGTTCTTAACTTTGAAAACTAGACGTAAGCCTGTTCAAGTCTTGAATCGTCCTCTATCGTGTTCTTTTTTTTTAATAAAAAACGATACATGGTTCATTAGTTTTGGTTCGTACGAAGAGATATTAGGGATACGGCATTGCCCGCTATTGTCATCCAAACAAAATATAGCAACCTTATATTATGCTGTACAGTTCATAATGGCTTAACTTTCGTGTAACATCGCACTTTTTAACACTTTTTTTGCCAAATATGGTCCTGCTGTAAAAATAAACGTTATCATCTCGATGGCAAGCATCCAATTTGAACTGTAAGCTAATATTGATGGCGTTGTCAGGTACGGACGTAGTGTGGGCGCGGCCACAGCGTCGTGTTGCGCGACGTGCGCGGTGCCGCACGACACGCAACACCTCAAGCTGCTGAAAGGTAACTACCACTCCATACACACTTATTTTATCTCTCTTATTCTGCACCACTCTCAAAACACAATAACTTTTATTTTCAATCCATTAACCTTTTGACCGCCACAGCATAAACGCACGCGCGTGCCCTCCACGCCAAGCCACAATTTCATCTACTATTTTGTCACATATTTGTGTCGTTTGGCGTACAGGGCACGCGCTTGCTTGTCACGTATATGTGACAATGGCGTCCAAAAGGTTAATAAAGCTTTTTGGTTACTGCTACATGGCTGTTAAAATCAAATTAATCTTTAATCGATCGAATAAGGTTGAATATTATAATTATTCATCTTTATTTGGATCAAGCAAGACCAAAGAAAAAGTAGAGGTAGTGTATCTCGTAATACAAAAGATACGTCAGGACTTCAGGAGATTGATACACGAATGAAAACTGAAAAAAAAACATGCGGGGCAGTCTTTTTGGAGTGCGGATAAAAGTGAAAACTATTATTGGTGAAAAACGAAACTATTATTAGTGATCTATATCTGCTACGGGTTGTGCCACGCCTAAGTGGTGCTACGCCGTAGCGGATCGGCTACGAGTGCTACGAAGTGATTTTTGTTCACCTAAAAAGGTGCACAACACGCATAAAGAAGTTTTCACTTAAAAAAAAAAACAACCGGCAGACGTCTCTGCATTCATCTTTCGTTACAATGGACGATCGACTTCATACATGCCTATCTTGATCAAATATTTTTAATACTTCATCCTTCAGACGAAGTCCTGCGACGGATCCTAGAGACGGACGTAGTAACGTCCGACAGCCAGAACTTCACCGACAACACGATGACGGACAATGGCGACACGGCCGACACAGCCGACACGACCGACCTACCGCCCGACGACCCGCCCACCGACGACAAGTCGAACGACAAGAAGAAACCGAAGAAGTTTGAGTGCCAGCAGTGCAACCGAGTGTTTCAGCACAGGTAATGTTCGTGGAGTGGTGGAGATGATGACCAAGGATCAGCTTAAATATGTCATAACATAAATATATCTTAGATAATATCTAAGATATTATTATATTATAATACTATCATTATTAAAACAGATTGAAAACATAATCTATCACTAAACTGACAGGCCCTCTACTTTGTTTGAAATGTATTTGTTTCGCAATTAAATCTACGCTGCGTTACTTTTCGCCAGGTTTTTGCCGACCCTGACTCATGCATGCCAAATGTTTGGACAGGTCCTCTCAAATCTGTATGGTTCTTTTCTCAAGAGACCGTGTTGAACTGTGCAGGGTAACGTATGAGACGAGACGTTACCCTGCACAGTTTAGATCATTACTAGAAACTGTCTGAACTTTAAAATAGACCTCGTTTTTTGTATTTGTTTCAATGTCTCAGTGGTATGTAGCAAAAGAGTACATAGTACTAATATTGTACCAGTTATGTTTAAGTTTTAGGGAAACTTATTAATAGTGTTTTGTGAATAGGAATAGTCTGCTGTACCACATGCTGTCTCACAGCGGCAAGCAGCAGATGTGTCGCGAGTGCGGGAAGGGATTCTACACCGTCGCCGCGCTCAAGGTAATGTACGAGTACCGCCCACCCATCTCTCGAACTACCGCAGCAAGCGAACTTAAACCTTTTGTAGCGGTATAGAGTCACTTTGACGTCCTCCAATACCGTCTTTGTGGAGTACACAATTTGTTCGGCTTAGTGGAAAGAAATTAATGAGCTCTACGATGAACAAGCGCAGTCCCAATACCAGTATTTTTTCATGGAGCAACTGCCTATCTGACCTCCACAACCCAGTTAGTTCTGGGTAATACGATACCACTCGATAAGACTGGTTGTCAGACTTTCTGGGCCACTGACTACCTTTCACGACTGTCAAAGCTCTACAAATGACAGGCGGGACCAACAGCTTAACGTGCTTCCGAGGCACGGAGGAAACTTGGTGTGTAAGGGTGGTTACCGATCCACAGACCAACCTAGGCAAAGCACGGCTTAACCTAAAGATCGATCCGAGCGGCTGTTATTATTTAGCCACGTGCTCCATCAGTCAGAAAATGTCTAATATAAAGTATTTAGATCGTTAATTCGTCGTACCGCGTGATAATCACTTTTCTGTTTCGTCGAATATTCAAATTATTCAAAAGTCAATCATTTGCATACCGCGTTCTATACGCGATATATGAGGTCACTGCCATCGAGATAATTTTTTCGCGTTACATCTAACGATTTCAATCTTCGCATGATACTGTCATTATTGAAGTCTTAAAACTTTCACTTTAAATGCTTAGATTTTTCACCATATCTTTGTGAAATCAAAATTCCAAATAACCATGTTATAAAATTTCCACCGAAATATTTATATGTCGCATCCTGGTACATAGAACCGTGGCCAGGACGTACTAAGTGACTTACATAGTGTCAAACTGTTGTGGGCGCAGAGTGGGAAACGGGTAAACTAGAGAATTCGCTCCTTTAACTTGTTTACAGTTATTTTGTTACTGAGTCAACTACTAACACTATACGGTACTACTAACTAAATACTCTGAACTTAAAAGGAACACAGAGCAGTTCCTAGACCAGTATGTGTCACGACCACGCCCAAACGATCACTGTCGATCCATGGGGCCGAGGTCCGTATCGAACGCCATTCCTCTAGACCAAGCTCAACGCCAAACAAAGCGCTTGTGTTTAATTTAAAGTGCATACTCATCAGGATCCGACATCTTGTGCACCTTACAGATACACAAACGCGTGCACAACGGCGACCGGCCGTACAAGTGCGACGTGTGCGGGCGGGACTTCCGGCAGTGGAGCGACCTCAAGTACCACAAGGTGTCCATACATTCCGACCAGGTAACACTACTCACACAACTTCATTTTAAATCAAATATCTCAATATCTTCGTAATATTAACCGAAAGACGTCGGTTATAGTCTTTCGGAGTGCAGTACGGTTGAACAAGCTATTTGGTTTACAGTTTAACCCACAAATTACAAATGTAAACCAAATAGCTTGTTTGACTGTATATAAGCGGGAGCCGACTTCCGCATCGGTCGATCTGGTGACACGACGTTTGGGGAGTCCTGAAATCAATCAAATATCTAGTTGTAATGGTAGTAACTACAAGATTTACCAAGCGTACGATTGTTTCAGAAAATGTTCAAATGCGAGTTCTGCGGCAAGGAGTTCGCTCGAAAGTACTCTCTGAACGTGCACCGACGCATCCACACCGGCGAGCGGAACTACAAGTGCGAGTACTGCAACAAGACCTTCCGCGCCTCCTCCTACCGCCTCAGTCACATGAGGACGCACACCGGTAACTATTGTACACATAAACTACAAGTGCGAGTACTGCAACAAGACCTTCCGCGCCTCCTCCTACCGCCTCAGTCACATGAGGACGCACACCGGTAACTATTGTACACATAAACTACAAGTGCGAGTACTGCAACAAGACCTTCCGCGCCTCCTCCTACCGCCTCAGTCACATGAGGACGCACACCGGTAACTATTGTACACATAAACTACAAGTGCGAGTACTGCAACAAGACCTTCCGCGCCTCCTCCTACCGCCTCAGTCACATGAGGACGCACACCGGTAACTATTGTACACATAAACTACAAGTGCGAGTACTGCAACAAGACCTTCCGCGCCTCCTCCTACCGCCTCAGTCACATGAGGACGCACACCGGTAACTATTGTACACATAAACTACAAGTGCGAGTACTGCAACAAGACCTTCCGCGCCTCCTCCTACCGCCTCAGTCACATGAGGACGCACACCGGTAACTATTGTACACATAAACTACAAGTGCGAGTACTGCAACAAGACCTTCCGCGCCTCCTCCTACCGCCTCAGTCACATGAGGACGCACACCGGTAACTATTGTACACATAAACTACAAGTGCGAGTACTGCAACAAGACCTTCCGCGCCTCCTCCTACCGCCTCAGTCACATGAGGACGCACACCGGTAACTATTGTACACATAAACTACAAGTGCGAGTACTGCAACAAGACCTTCCGCGCCTCCTCCTACCGCCTCAGTCACATGAGGACGCACACCGGTAACTATTGTACACATAAACTACAAGTGCGAGTACTGCAACAAGACCTACAAAACGACACCCGCTATAATCCCTACACACACGTTTCCCTTCATAGTGATGCCCTCTGGAATTTACAGCGAAGTACGTTCCTTTGAGTCATCAAAGAAAGCTGCCTCATTTTCTGCCAACTTTCAAATTGCTGCACCCCTTTTCAATGTAACACAATTATAGTGCTAGAACTGTAACTAGACTTTCCTTACTTGAACAAAAGTGTGTTTTTCCAACGACCATCCATACTAACATGTTGTGTATCTCGTTCGCTAGGCGACCGTCCGCACAAGTGCGTGCAGTGCGACAAGTGCTTCCGTGTGGCCGGCGACCTGCGCCGACACATGCTCACGCACGACAAGGTGCGCAACCGACTCGCCGAGCACAAGAGCGCCAAGCTCAACGACCACAAGGAAGACAAGAAGCCCATCGTCAAGCTAGAACACAAACATCCCAACATCAAGATCGAAGACGTCGAAGTTTCCAAAAACATTAAGAAGATCGCCCTCGCGTCTACGGCTAAACCCAATATCCTCAGAACTGTTCTCACCTCTGACAAGAAGAAACCTAACAAAAAGAACCAGAGCGGAAAGAAAGGAGCTCCCAACGTTACCATAGACCAGATAGACGATAGCTACACAAACAATGTAGAAGTATTCGACACGCGGCAGGATTACGGAAAACTTAACATAGTTAAAAAGATGTATAGTGACCCTAATTACAAGCAGGAGTTAGACAACCCGTTTAATAAGCAAATTATAACGTCATACAAAGACGAGCAAACGCAGGAGACGGAGTTCGCGATACTTAGACCGATGTATAGGAATAATGGGTTATGTGACGCCGTTGAGCCCGACCAGACTGTGTTCAGGACGGAGAACACTGACGGTAAGATGCAAGTGTACACTCACATAGAGAAGAACAACACCATCGTTCCTAACTCTCAAGTTTCACTCAACGATATGCGACATCTAGAGCGAGAGGTAAGGAATGAGATCCACGGAGAAACCACGGAGAATGGTTTCATAGAGAGACTTACAGCGTTATATAATATACCCGCTGTATGAGAAACTGTGATAGCTATTACTACTAGTTTCAATTTGAATGTTAGTATTAAAGAAACATAGCTGCTGAGTTCAGGCGCTACTTTGCTCGTTTTAAAGATTGAAGAAAAATTCGACTTAAATTTTAAAGACTGCTAAAATGAAATACGATTTTCCATGTCAAAAAAGCTTAATAATATAGTCAAGCTAAAACAAGGTATAATAATCTATAAGAGGCTTTGTAGCGCCTAAAGCGATATTAGTAGCATCCAACCTTATAACTTAGGACCAAAATAATAAAGTTAAATTATATAAAATATTAGAATAGGTTTGTACTGCTTTGTTTGTATTTTATATCGGCACTGGTCTTACGCAAGGGAGCGTTCAAGTATTACGTTACGAATTAGGGGGAGGAGAGAGTCTTGTAAAAACGTTACCATGCGGCATGCGTTACATTTTGAACAACGCGTTACGTAATATTGTTTTTTTTTACCCTTCAGAACTTCCGGTAGTTAACGCCACATAATTGTGACTTTTAGGTAAAAATGGTTACTTGGTGGTAGGGATGGGCAAGTGAAAAAAATATATCGATATATATCGTATCGATATTTTTAAATAGTATCGATAATTATCAAGAGAAAAATATCGATATATCGTCCGTTTTCGGATGATTATTCAAACATATTCCCAAAGCATTCAAACTTCGTAAAACAAAAATAAAAGGAAACGGTATTTTTTTATTGATGCTTGAGCCTAAATAATTATATACAATTTAATCAAACCAGTAGTCATCAGATATGGACACAAAACCAAAGTTGCGTTTAAAAAATAATCGAATTTGATACGAATTCGATACTCTAAAATAAATATCGATTATCGATATATCGTGATTAAAAAATGTCGACGATGTATATCGATAATTGTATGGAAAAATATCGATATTTCGATATATCGATATTTTTTGCCCATGCCTACTTGGTGGTTGCTTGGCTTGGTGGGTTGGAGAAGCTCCTGGCTAAATAATATCAGCCGCTCGGGTCGATCTTTAGGTTAAGCCATGCTTGCCTAGGTTGGTCTGTGTATGGGTGACCACCCTTACATACCGAGTTTCCTCCGTGCTTCGGAAAGCACATTAAGCTGTTGGTCCCGGCTGTCATTTGTCCATCTTTGACAGTCGTTACAGGTAGTCAGTGGCCCAAAAAAGTCTGACACCAGTCTTACCAAGCGGTATCGTATTACCCAGTATTGACTGGGTTGTGGAGGTCAGATAGGCAGTCGCTCCATGGAAAATACTGGTATTCAGCTGCATCCGGTTAGACTGGAAGCCGACCCCAACATAGTTGGGAAAAGGCTAGGCAGATGATGATGGTGGTTACTATAACGTTTTACTAAGGGGAGGAGGGTACCGAAAAACGTTACGGCGCGTTACATGGGGGAAGGGGAGGTCAAAAATCTCCAAAAGTTGCGTTACGTAATACTTGAACGCAGCCCAAGTTAGGTGAATGTTATAATGATTTAGTTAAATAAAAATATTTACTAGAATGTACCTGCTGCGCTTGTCACGTAATACATTTAAAAACCGGCCAAGTGCGAGTTGGTCTCGCACTAAGGGTTCTTTCTATAGCACCAAACAATATTATAATAATATTTTTTCTTCCAACTATGCTTTAATTTCATCATAATCGCACTAAAAACTCAGTACAAAGCGAGTGTTTAATGCTCTAGCTAGAGCAATAAAAATGTATGAAATTTCATTATTGCACAGTTTATTTTTTTATCTCAATGGATTAGCTCTATTCAGCCAGCCGATATCAATACTTTTTTTTTACGTACGTATTATTCGTTTCTATTCTACTTGTTCCAAATTTAAAAAATGATGATTTGACACACATTCACGAAATAAAGAACCCTGTGCATGTCCCTCATAACAAGTTTTCGATTGTAACTGACATAATCACTTGCACTAATCAATAAATAAGGCCTTTAAAATAAACTGTTGTAGATGTTATAGAAATATAGTCAAATTAAATAGTTGCTCGCTATTTATATGTGTTCTAAGTTAATGATCAAATACCGAGATGGATAATATTTACTTTATAATGAACTAAAGATGACCTCTAAAATGTACTGTAAATAACCTGAAATAATAAGTCTAGTTATGTGCTGAAATAAAGACTGAATTCTTATTTTTTTGCTATAGTTTAATGATATGTATGTTATAAGAGTAATATTAGTTAATGCATAATTTAACGATGAAGTAATGATTTTTTTATAGTGAAGCGTGTGATATAATGCTACATGGTTATTTTAGTGCATGAATGATATTGTAGCGGATTAAATTTAAGTGACAAAGAGAACTCTAGCGACATCTATGACGTTCATTTGCGTTCGAACTAAAATCAAAACTCCTGCATCACAATATTAGAGTTTCCCTGCGTAATAGGAACATGTAAAAAAACCTGACTGTAACCGTCGTTCGGCAGTAGCCCACCAAACACCACCAGTTCGGAGGATTTTCCCTTTTCTCTAGAGTATGAGGAGCTTTACACCCTGTTTCTTATACCCCTTGAACATTGCTAGAAAGGTTTAAAGGCGTCTATGGACGTTTTATACAAAAAACAATATGGCGGCTTGATGTCCGACTAAGTTCATGCGCCAAAATAATCATGTCGCACTATAACAACATCGTTAAGTCAAAGTTCACAGAGTGCCAATGACTGAATCTATACAGGTTGATGTTTTTAAGTGAGACCTCTATGGTAGCTTCACTCATGGACTTTTCATAGAGATCATTGTTTATAAGTGAACCCTGTATAGTAATTAGTTGTTCTTAATTAATCGTTGATTCTACATGTTGGGAGGAATATCGAAGCGCAACTTAGAATTGATTAAATGATTCTATCACCAAATTTTTAAAAAATTTTTGGCTGTTTTTTAAATAAAAATTACGGTTTCATACACTTTTGTATGGAACAACTGTTTTTTTAGAAGGTTTAGAATGTACCAAATTCAAGGGTCGATGACCCTTCCACTATGTATTGCAGTCTCCAGTTCCACAAAGGTGATAAATCTGTTAAATAAAAACTACACAATTTTCATTTTGTTATTACTGTTCAAGAAGTTAAACCAATGCGATGATTTTACCCAATTAACAAATGTGACAATTAATACTTTATGGCACAATTAATAGTTATACGAGTAGCTTTTGCTAATGAACACAAACATGCTAGTAAATAAATGCCTTCAAAAACCAGGGAATACTTGTGTGGTACTTAATAAATAAAAACAAAAATCATGGGATATCATATTTATTTCACAACAGAATATTGATGAAGTTTAGAAAGTTTATAGCAAAAAGTAATGTTTAACTGTCAGGTTTGATAAACTTAAATAATGAAACAAAGCAAATAGGGCAATTTTATACCATAACACGCACAGTTAATTAATGTCAAATTGTTTTTTATGTAAAGTGTCGCTTTGCAACTTGGTCAAATTCAAGGGTGTGCGAAAATAAATCAACGCCCTCATACAAAATACCAATACCTACTCGACCAAATGTATAAGACAGCTGATTATTTTTTATGATTAGAATGGTGGTCCCATAGAGAAAGTTCTTCAGTTTGATGATCTGTAACACATCCTTGAATTTGTCCGGGATGAAAAGCAACACCTTGTATAAAAGTTTATTTGGTCTTTCTTTGTAAAAGCTCCAGAGTTGTCCATAATTCATACCACGCTGTTGTATACGGACTGGGTTCCAATTTTATCACCCTCGTTGATTATTTTCAATGTATTTTATACCTTACTTTAGTTTTAAGAGAAAATGATTGTCTGAATGAATTCACATGAGACCGGATCTACTATAGCGGACATTAGATTCGTGGGAACATTTTACATCACTAAGACAATATGCCATTAGCAACAAGAAAAGATCGGAAAAGTGACCCATAAGTTTTTTTTGTAAGGTTTGGTAAAACCGGTAGGGACCCGTTGCTTGGACAGTAGTTCAGGTGTGCGTAGCCGCGTAGGTTCAGTTTGTTCGCACCGGTTTTGATCGAACCCTTTTGCTCTAACCTTTTAATACATTTTGAGAAAGAATTCGAAGCTTCCAAAATTTTGTTAGCAGCCGACCAAGATAATAGAGTGGGTGGGTTATCAGTTAGATTATCAAAAAATATTTCACCCGTCTTTTTTCTTTTGTTACGTAAACCAAAATTGACGAAGATACGACGCTATTACAATTCTCAACACGTCACGCCATGGCATAATGTTTAGTGCGCTCTGATGTCAAGAGCCACTCCCTAGTTTTGATGCGTTTTAGGCATCGTTCACACCAATGCGTAAAGATTTATTTCAGCCGCCGACTGGATCAGTCGGCGGCTGAAATAAATCTTTCATACATTTTGTACTGGATACTCACAGTCGGCGGCTGATTATACGCATTGGTGTGAACGATGCCTTATCTTTGTCAATATTCATTGATTTACAAAAACAAAAAATACGTGTCCATTAATTTTCATAATGTACTGACGGACTAAATAGATTTGAAATTAATGGACACATAAATTTGAAAGTATGGGAAAATAATGGACACGTAGTTTTTGTTCTTTGTACCTATTTTCTATTCCTTTCTTCTTTTCTGTATGTAGTGTGTACTTAGATTGTTAAATAAATAAATAAAATTATATACTAAAACCTTCCTCTTGAATCACTCTACGAGTATCTATTAAAAAAACCCGCATCAAAATCAGTTGCGTAGTTTTAAAGATCTAAGCATACATAGGGACAGACAGACGCGGCGGGGAGACTTTGTTTTATAATATGTAGTGATGAATATTGACAAAATAAAACGCAAAAAACTCGGGAGTGGGGGGCTCATGACGTCGGTACGCTCAAAAATTTTGATTTACGTAACAAAAGAAAAAATACGGGTCAAATATTTTTTGAAAATCTAACTGACGCGGACGGACTAATTAGATTATTTTCGTCGTCTATTGATATCCCTATTGTCTTGATAATCTTGTTTGTATTGTTAGATAAACTGTACAGAGAAAATATTCATCTATGATTCCTTTCAGCGATACATACAATCAATACAAATGTTTATGCTTCAGAAAGACATCAGGGGGGCGATCGCGCTAAAAAATCCCATCCAAATCAAAACTAAACCATAACCGAAACACGATTTTAAGTACTTTTCGCATCGCGCTAAAGTGTTGACAGATGTTTGAACCGAAGTTGGACTAGAACAGAGACAAAACCAAACCATAAGCACAAGTTGTGTTAAAGTTACTACGGAGCAACTTTTTCTGAATTGGTTTAGTGTTTTTGTGATAAAAAGTAGTAAAAATCGTTAAAATGATGTACCTAGACTTCATGGAAACGACGCACGAGTGTGATGTGGCCATTGCACGGGCCCAATCAAAAAAAGCCTTCTAAAAACTCCAACATCATCTCCAGTTGGCGAACAGTCGTGGACCTGCGACGCTGTTGCTCCATTTTCTATAAAATTCGATGAATAAACTCAGAAATAGGTAATATAAATACATTATCAGTAACAGACTTAAACTGAGGAGGCCGCTAGTGGCGCATAGCCGACATCGACTCCGTATTCGAAATCAGTAAATAAATAGTAATTGTGCATTAATTAACTAATTATTTATCTAAAATTGTTCAGTGGGTCATCTTATTCATAAATCAATTATTGTACAGAATTACTAAAAGTATCTTTGTGTATTTATAATTAATAAAATAAATGCCATTATTTCAAGAGAATTAAAATACTTACCAATACAAAATATTTCACAGATTTTTTGATATATTTAAAACACGTATTCACTCCCGAGATGTTGAAAGGATACAAGTAACTTTCTAAGCTAAATAGGTAACCACTTGAAATCATATCTCGACATTTTTTCAGTCACCACTTCAAATTCTTCGAAATTCCCACCTAAACTCCAACCAAAGCAACATAACTCATAGACAAGTGCTGTCAAAACTAGAGGTACAACAATATAAACGCTGAGTCGACGGTCGATTATGCTAACAATACTAGGTTACATTGATACACCTCTAATGTTTTGATTATGAGAATGGTTCAGTTTCAGTTCGACTTTGGTCATCACATAAACTTTAGCGCGATACCAAATTTCGTTATAACTGAATTACAGTCAGAGTTGAACCAAAACCGATCTTTAGACATTTGTTCATTTTACAAAATAGCGCGATCGCCCCCCTGTAGTTATTGTTCATACATAATCGAGTCTATATAGGGTGACTGGTAATTAGTGTACGATACTTAAACACGTGATTGTGCTCATGATAACAAACAACTTTTAATAAGGGACCAACCCTGAAATCGCGAAAAAAAAATCAGCTGTTCAGTACATTTATGTTCGCCTAATGTACTGAACAGCTGATTTTTTTTCGCGATTTCAGCTTTGGTCCCATACTAAAAGTTGTTTGTTATCATGAGTACAATCACGTGTTTTAGTATCGTACACTAATTACCAGTCACCCTATATACTTTTGTACATTGTAAATACTTGTAACTTATCATAGTTAACTTTCAAGAGAGTAAATGAGTTTCTTGTTATCTACATCGTTTTATTTGAACACCTTTTCAACAATACCTTTTTTTTGTTTTTTTTTCGGGTGGGAAATCATCAAATGACTCCTCCCACTCTGGGCGCAGCGGAAGGGAGTGTCAGACTTTTACTGACTAAAACCCACCCATGTTCCTTCTTAGCCCTTTGTGTAAATGTGTACCAGGGCCGCGGTATCTCTTTCGAACAGTCCCGCAGCCCCGGCAGGTTTCAACAACACCTGAACAGATTTAGTTGACGTTATGTTGGCACTGGGTTTGGGCCAAGCAAGCGAGCGAGCCGAACAAGGCATCGTTTGACCCCTTTTCATACAAACTGATTCACACCGCGAACGACGAGAGCCGAAAGGAAGTTTGAAAAGAGCCTCGCCCGCTTCGCTCGCTAGCTGCGTGTGGCCTGCGCTTTAAGCCTTGACCATTGTCCCTACATCACCGAAAGTTTGACCGATAGAGAATGTATTTGTATGACCATACTCGCAGTGCATGAAGCATTAAATACATAGATAAGTAATATTAGCCAACCAGCAAGCCTGGTAGTGATGGTGTAAGTGCCCGAGACGCGCTGTTTCGTTGTCTGGACACCTAGGTACAGTTTGCTCTTATGACTGCCTGAGAGGTGGTGGGTGGAAGTCATTTGCGGAGGCTTGGACGTCTATTCGAATAAAATTACTATTTTCGTTCCTCTTGTCGTATAGATGTACTTCTATATTAAATAGTTTGGGCCCAGAAGGTGGCCAACTGGCCACGTTTATAGAGGCGCTATTCAGGTCGTCCTGTGTGCAGGTAAACGGACACCTGGGACACTCCAGCAGGTGGGGCATAGTTAGGTCCGAAGCGCCGAATTCGCACTCGGTGTCGGAGGAACCAATAATACCCCATTTTGCCAGATTATGTGCCATAATAGTCGTGCCTAACCATAAACGTTTCGCTAGTAATATGTAATAGTAGGCGAGCCTATTGCCATCAACCGGGCACAAATCAACACTCCGTGGCTGCCACTGACAAATTCCTGATGGAAAAATCCAATAACACTGCCCGACCTGGGGGTTGAACCCGCGGACACATAGGTACTCAGTAGTCACGCTTGCGCCAACGAGGGAGACAAAAAATCGATGTTTTGATATGTCACTGTTACTCGTACCATGAAAAGCAACCATCTCATCTTTCTCTTAATGGTTTTAATCCAAAATCCCTTGAGCGTGAATGCAGCCAAGCCTATAAAATAGGCAGCTTGCATAATTTAAGGTATGTTGTAAGGTACGGGTAAGGTCTTAAGTAGGTAGCTAGTTTATCTTACGTAGCGTTACTAGCGTTAGTTTAATTTAAAGAAGATATTTTTACTTTTACAGTTGGTGACCGCGTAACGTGTTTACCTACTTGGATATTATTTTTCCTCAAATATTTGCCATGTTAGTGCGCAATGAGAAAGTCATCCGGAGCGAATGCCACCCGTCCCGTTGAACCCGATTCCGGCGGTGATGTGTTCGACAAGATCTCCCGCAATCCGGCCCGTTTCCGGTTGAATGTCTGCCAACTATTCAGAATATTCCCCCTTGTTTAGAAACTTAGTCACATTATAATATTACTAAGTTCAGAGATCTAAGCTTTAAGTTTTGTCCCTATGTCAACTGTTGCAATTATGTTTCGCGTTCCTCTATGCCTAGGCGTGGCACTCTGAAGTTTCTGCCAGCTCCCTACCAAACCCATGGAAAAAAGGTGTTACCCTAGACTAGGAGTAGGAGAGGAGACTTCTAGTTGGAAGTCTTATACGGAACGTAGGTATTTAGTATCTGACAGTAGCAAGCGGGTGCATGTCCAGGTGCGGACTTAGAAGTCTCACGGATCATGATTTCACTAGGTAATTATTTAATCTGGCGACGTCTATATGATTTACTTCATTTTAGGTACTTATGAAACTTGACAGTACCTTTAAATCTTGAGTTGAAATAAGTGAACCCTCCATCTTCGGCAGGGTCTGCGCCGGCGCCGGTGCGGGGCGCCACCAAAGATTGCTTCGACAGACTCAACTCTAGTTCGGCCCGCCACTCTTCACAGGTTTTTCTTACTTTACAATACATCTCAGGGTACATATTTGAATATCGAAGATTAAAATACCTACACTTAAAATACCAACGTTCAAAACATCGAAAATTTAAATATCGATTACATCAAAATGTCGAAAATTGTTATACGAGTACCTACGCTTAAAACGTCGAAGATTGAAATGCCGAGTGATTCAAATTTCGAATTATTCAAAATATCGAATGACATTAGGTATGCTTAAGTTCAAAATATCAACATTGAATACATCTAAGTTCATAATATCTACGTTAAAAATACCTACTAGTTAAAATACCGAAAACAAAAACATATTTTCTTACCGGAAAAAATAAGGTTTCTGTCACGGCTCCGGCGCTGCAGGGCTCCGGCAGTCCCACGCGAGCTTAACGTCACAGATGGTCTAAACGCTCACCACCGCAGTTTCGGCTTGTTGGCCCGCTTCGCCGGCCAGCCTCAGCTGCGGCGGCGGGTGTTAAAACCACCTGCTCCTCAGCTCGCGGGCTGCCTCGTCCCCCCCGCGCGTACGCGATTCTAAATTACACTCTAGGGGTAGGGCAGACAAGACTACGTGGAGTCGGTTTTGCAGCGATACGTTTCTGTCACTAACTTTAGTAGCACAGCATATTGACTTTCAAGAAAATATTTTAATTTAAAGACCTAAATAATACCTTCACGATTGACCTATGCTTGTACACTGGACACTGATTTTCATGGATAAAATAGGTCGAAATTGTTCCAAAACCGAATTGGGGCACCCCGAATTTACGTAGTCTTTTGGCTGTTACCCCTAGAGTGTATATAAAATCCGGAGGCGCGAAGGGAGGGCAACCTCCGCCCGCTGTAACAAAGCATAGGCACCCGTGGGAGCCGAAGCTGCGGAGGTGAACATGGGTGCCTATCCTTTGTTACGCAAGGGCGAAGGGGTTGCACTTCCCGTAGCGCCGGAGACGTTGCAGAAGCAACCTTTTTCCACTCATACTACTTATATCAAAATTTGTTCGATATTTTAGCTTGTACGTATTTTTAGGGTGAATTAATGAATGTATTAAATGTTGAAAATTAACCCATTTTTACACATAAGTAGGTAGGTATATTAATTTTGGATGTTCAAACCCATCGATATTTAGGACGTTCGATAGTTTGTACTTCGATATTTAGGACATTCGATAATCTGTATTTCGATATTTGGATCTTTCGATGTGACTTTTGTAGATATTTAGATTTTAGATATATTGGACGTAGGATATTTAACCATTCGATAATATAATTCGTCCGATATTTCCATTTTCGATGTTTTGAACATCGATATTTTAACAGTACCTAGGTATTTTAATCTTCGATATTCAAATATGTATGTACCAGTCTGAGCCTTATGGAAGCATTCACGGATTTCCTCTACCTACTCAAACAAAAATTCAAATAAAAACGCGCAAAACCAATCAATCAAAACGAAACTAACTAACTAGTGCCAATCGATTTATCAACAATTAGTACCTACTAAGGTGGGTATTACCTACACTAGTAGGCAATTAATTAAGTCTGAATGGCGAATCAAATCCACATCGTTTGGGAGATAATGAGTAGTAATGAGTATTAATGTTAAACATGATGATAGTGATCTGTTATCAGTTGGCATCGATATTGTGATGGAATTTGGAAATGCTCTGAACAGCACACAGATACCTAGATCGTTTTACAACCTGGCGAATTTTGTCACCTTAGCGCTCTCGCACGGCTCGGCACGTAAGTAATATCCACATCTATGTATTTGTTGCTGGACTCCGAGAAACGCTTTAGAGAAGCAGTACTTTGACGTACTTTACGTAACTGGTCCGTTGTGGTCTCACGGTCTTATTAGGCTACTTCATTAGCAGCCCAGGGTTTAAAACTTGGCGGTCGCACGTTATGTCGTTGCTCCTGCGCCTGATCCCTCTCCGTTCACGTCGCAATAATCGGGGTATGAGAGTAAAGGAAGATAGAGTGCAGTTGCACACGAGAGCGAAAACGATCAGGAGCACTATATTTTTACCTACTTTTGGACCCCAAAAGGTCCACATTCAGAATTACTTACCTAAGCTGCTTCAGGACTCAGTAAAGAGTCGGGAACATACTAATGAAAAACCAACAGAGTATACTGACTGATGTCGCGACCTATTGAACCACAATGACATTGCTTGTTTTTTCCAGATTCCTTACCCTCAACTATTTACGATTTCATTACCCAATTTCCTCACATGACCGTTTAAAAATAACGGTTTGTTTTTATACTTTTCCCAACAAAGAAAAATTAGTTGTTTTGATCGACCCCGCGGCCCAAGAGTAGGTATGTGGGCGAACTGTTAAAATTAATTTTGTGTAACGTGTATTTGCGTGTTACCTGGTGGAATTCGTTTCTGGTGTACTGAGTAATAACAGAGGTATTTTTCGTGTGCTCAAATTCGCACCTTTCGTGTGCAATCGGGGATTTTCCATGAATCCCTGTAGGTTCCCGCCAAATAATGTGGATGGCTGTAGGTACTGCCAAAAGATTAATAAGTTAGAGATTAGTTAGAGTGTCCAGCAGAAGTAAAATTTTGTTGGCTCAAAAGAGTGTCACTTCCTCTGCACGTTGCAGCACGTTGACTGCATGTGGACCATAGTTTGCGCCATAGTTCCCACACCCCGTTGATATTTCATCAAGATACCTACCACGAGGTTAGCTATATAGCTAGCATGCCTAATAACTTCCAAGTAGGCCACGAAAGGTTTCACCTCGCTAGGTGGTGATCAGGACTTGGTTGGGAAATATTAAAACGGTTGTAGGTGTAGAAATGAAATGCCGCAACCCCCAGTCCCAAAACAATATTAAGAGAAAGGACAGGGGATGATGATAATGGCACTAGAAATCAGATCACGGCGAGCTATTGTTGTAGAAAGTGCCATTAGATTAGGAGTTTCATAAGAACATGAGAATATTTGGTAAAAACCTACTAGATAATTAGGATTTCAGTGCTAATGCTACATGAAACAGTAACATGCTTAGGTTCTATTGCTTTCTTCCACGGCCGGCGAGACTCTTCACAACGAGTGTTTTGTTAATACTACTCAAAAAAGAAAAATAAAGTGTCAATAGGTCGGGCATGAGTCACTGTTATTTTCCGAAAAAGGTCACGTCCGTGTGTCAACTCATAACCGAGCATCTTCTACCCCTAGCTATGTTTAAATCTGGTTTGTGGCTATCTACTTAGAAGTTGTAAAACCAGCTCTAACAATCATTATTGAACACTGCTTGTTAAGATCAACATCATTGGACTCCTGCAAGTCTACTGGATTCTCCTGTATATTTAAAGAAACATTCTTACTTCATAGATTTACTGATGTAACATATTTCCGACCATGACGCTATCCCGCTCCATCTACTTCAAAAGTTAGTCGTTAGTTACCTCTAAGCAAATAAATGAATCGTTACTGATTTCCATACCTAATTATTTATTTGCCTTTCGTTTATAGTTGAAAACCGATTACCCTCATTTCTACAAATTCCATAGGCTATTTCGGTGCCGAATAAAAATATCGGAAAGTTATATTAAGACCAGAATGCCTTTATACCTATACAGTAATGTGTTGAGGTCGAACTAATCCGCTAAACGGTCGAATCTACGCTCGTCTATCAGCGATCTTAGTGAATTTTCACTAAATTGAATGTTGCAAAACAAACACGTCTGATTTCCGCGCAATACACAAACAAGCGGCGCTCGCGCATCAATCTGCCACGCTTGCCCACGCGCATGCGTTCAACTGTTCCTAATTAAAGCCTAGTGTTTACACTCCTAGGAGCTATAACGGTGGATTGAACTAAATCTGAAGCTGCAGTGTAAAAATAACATCATGTAGGCCGCGGTTAACGCAATGACCCGTGTCCGCCGCGACCCGCCTCTCGACCCGCCCCGACCCGCCCCGACCCGTCCCGACCCGCCAGACCCGCGCTCCGGCCGGGCGGCCGCGTGCTTTACCTACGCTTGGCCTTTTATGGGCATTACACTCTCTCGCACAATCACGTAAATTGCCAATAAATCTGTTTCCTGTGTTAACTCGTGCCAAGAGTTGTCACTATCCATTATCGCTGTCTGTATTTGGAGCTTCGGGTGTTTCTCGGCCTTTGCCGATGTGTTAACTTTCAGTAGCCCAAATACCAAACACAGGATACAGACGAATTTCGTGCGGAACTGCTGCGACATTTTTAAGATTTTCATAGGCCACACGTAGGTACCATGACATTGTTCAATAAGTAACTGCTGTGATTCACCATAAAGCTAACACAGATTTAGATGGTGATAGTTGAACTGAACCAACACTAATGTTGTGCTATTTCCGTTAAGGCTGGACTTAGTTTATTTTCTCATAATAGCACCAAGTCGCTGAAACTAGTTGAAAAAAAACCCTTGCTCTTACCCCTTTGTTGGTCGCAATTGGCTTGGCCGCAGTCTGCCACTTACTTACTTTCTAGCCTCGCATCTTTATCATCGGTTACCGAGACAAATGATTCGATCCAATAACAGATCTCCAACCCAGGGTAGTTCTGGGTTCTGCGGCCACCATAGAACGTGTATCACCTTACTGACCTGTCTGTGCCATACTAAGGGAGTCATGGCAGTCACCTAGCTTTGAACAGGCAAAACTTCAGACGGCGTCACACAATTTTCCCTGCTCGTCTTTCAAAAAGAACTGCGGTTCACGGCCGCCACTGGCGAGTTCCACATGTAAGGTTTGCCGACCAGGTTGGGGGAGCGTGACGAACAGCGCAAGTCCTCGAGTGCCTCGGACTTTTATAATTGACGAACACTGAAGGATACGATGTTCTTTGCTGGTTAAATGGGACTATAGTAGATATGGAACCTATAGACGGCACGTTAACTACACACGGACAAAATATTCCGACATGTCAGCTTTACATTAGATCACACATACGTCGTAGCGTCAGGCGGGACCACGTGAAATATATGTGTAATTCTGATCACCTATAGCCAGGTAGTGAGCACACATCTTTAACCTCAAAAATGCTCATTGTTATGACGTTACGAACGTCACAAAACCCACATATATTAGTTACTGCAGCAAGAGTAACGCTTCAGGAATGCCGACATTTTGCGTTGATACCATAATAAAGCGGTGTTATGAACAAGGGAAACATAAACATTGACTCATTAACAATACAGAGCTCATCACGAGGGTTCTGACGTGCGAACGTGTGGAACGTTCGTTACTCTGTATGGGCAGGCGCACTCCATGTCATTAATAAAGGTTAGAGCAGGTTAGGTATATACTGAAACAGGACTGAATGTGAACATGACGGTTGACGGGGAGAAGAAGAAAGAAGAAAACAGATAAGGGCAGAAATATGAAGATGGTAATAAGGTTTTTCTCCCATAGTACAGAAAATATTGTAAACTTTAACGTGAATGCGTTGATTCATTCGCATACACCTAAAATTCCGCACTGACTCAATTTGAATTGCCACACGCTAACAAAAAGCAAAGTCGTTTATTTACTTCAGTTTCACCAATTCAACACTCACTATCAAAATATTTCAGGTCACTTTCAAAGACTCTTAAACTCGGTACTCATCTCAGATATCAGACACGAGTGAATCACGCAGGAAAGCACCGCGCGTATCAACAGGTCTCCGCGTCAGTCAAATAGAAGCATTTGTTAGCTAGGATTACTTTATCATAGGATACAGGGCAGAGTGATGAATGAAACGATGTTGGCTGACGGGGGAGTATGAGCCGACAGATTTCTGTGACAGATTAGATGTAATAGGTGAGTAACAAACATAACATGTTATCGAATTTCTAATGAAAATGTCTCATTCATATCAACATCCGCCATTGACGTAACATGGACGTAACACCTGTCTGCGGTTCCGTAGGTCTTTTATATTCGCAGTGTATGCAACGTTGATGGGCTGAACCTAGACCCTGCCTACTTATTGAGGAGCGTCTTCTTCTTAGCGTGTTGATGGCTCTGAACTGAGTTACTTGTTTGGCACTTTCAGTGGCGTCCATAAGTTCTTGTAGTGAACAAACAACAGGACACGCTCAAAAAGTGGTTTCGGCTTTTCAGCCATTGCGACACCAGCCTAGTTAGGTGTAAATGGTGTCGTGTGTCTGAAACGAATTTAGGGGCGTTTACACCAGCCACGTAGATAGCCGCATGCTGCAAGAGAAGTTGACTTAACGTGGTATTATAGTTCCCCATTATTCTTAGGACTATTTGCTGTATAGGAATCTACCGTTTGAGGATCATCACGATCGCGAATACGATCGATTTATTTTGTTAAAGGTCGCGGGTAACAGATCTAGAACTTGGAGACGCTCAGATTCTTTAAATATCGAAAATAATTTCATCATTTGTGTATTATTACCAAAGATGTTGTTTTAAAATGTCATCGTGTGTTTGCGCTATTTAGTAGATGATAACAATAACCAAACAAAACTCCAAAGTTTGTTAAAAATATTAAAGACGTCACCCAACTCACCCACGTAGTGGCAATATAAGTAAAAGTACATAAACAACATTTACTTAAAGAAATCAGCTATATCAAATATTAGATTAGTAAAAATAACGCCTGTGTGAACCGTGAATACAGAACATAATCCAAGAGTACAAAGTGCGACTATTCAAGGAAATCTACTTCAATTACGGAATTCCAATTACATAATATTTAGTTAAACAAAAAAGATTAGATATTGTCAAGAAAAAATCATAGGCATTTGTTTACTTACATACGTACCTACATTAAAAACCCTAATGTAACTATTACTCCTAGGAATTATCTGGGAAATCAGTAAAGTGCCAGATAACTTTTAAGAACCACTTGTTTTTGTAGCCGACTGAAATATATGTTATGTTGTAGGTTCTTTGGAAGCCCAGACGGAGTGCTTTCTGTAAAAATAAGCATGTCTACCTTTTTATTAGCATATAACATTTCAGCTTTATAAAACTTGAAAAATTGTTGTTGTTGTTATAACTCTAACAATTTATAACTGCTGACAAGCAATTTAAATCGTAGCCCCTTCGTACACAAGGCTACGCAAATCTTCGATACTAATGTCGTATACCACATTAGTATCAAGTCGCGAGTATCGAGTAGCGCACGGTCCGTACACATGACATTGAATCGCAAGACGCGAATTGCCTATTCAGTCGCTAAGCAGATCACATTTTACCCAAAATGTCAAAAATCTAAATGCCATCTTGGAAATCGCTGCGACTTATGTAGCGATCTAAGATTTGATTAGCCTTGTGAACGAAGCGGCTTAATCGTTAAGCTATTAGCCCCAAAGACTAGAATATATTGATTGGCCCCGGCCACATGTCCCGGCTGTTATTTAAAGATCTTTGACAGTTGTTACATGTAGTCAGTGGCCAAAAAAGTCTGACAACCAGTCGTATACTAGCCAGTACTTTAATAACTGGGTTGTGGAGGTCAGATAGGCAGTTACTCTATGTAAAATACTGGTATTCAGCTACATCCGGTTAGACTGGAAGCCGACCCCAACATATGTAGTTGGGAAAAGGCTAGGCAAATGATGAAGCAATTTAAATCTCTTTCTCAATATTGCTTATCCGTGCACCTGCACCGTGTCAAATCCAAAAAAATCTAGACTAGGTCGGCCAGAACTAAGACCGAACCTAGATCCGCTCCATCATCCATTAGGCAACTAAAAGTAAGGCATGTACCGGCTTACACCATGATCAGCACAAAGTACTACACGTGCTTTGAACAAAAACTGACCAAGATGTTTGGCATTGACCTTGATGCCAAACAACGGGTTTACCAAATGCACTTCCGCCGGGTATTCTCAATTCACAAAAAAACTTAACAGACTTAAGTACCAATGTATCATGGCTATTTCGAGGTTATTAGAAAACGATACCCGAACTAAACTGTTTAGCTTTTTTTGGGTAATATCTTCGCACTTTGGTTCGTATACAATTTGGCGTTAATTAAGTGGCTAAACATAAAAAGTGGTCAAGTTTGTGTAGTGTTCAGTTTGGGTTCCTTATGTTTCTATACTAAATACTTAATTTTATGACAATTATAACGAGTTGCGAGCGAATTGAAAGCGGAGTGCGCAGCGAGCTCGCCGCGAGTTCGCAACGTGTGCGCTAGTGTGATAAGGCTCTTGATCATAGCTGTTGACGCTGTTAATTACAAGTTTTGTGACATATTTGTTTTTAAGTAACATAGTCGGGTAGCAGTCTTTATTGTTAAGTATTCTTGCTATCATGTGTACATGCGTCACTAAAGAGCTGACATGGTCGGGTAAGTAAGTCCAAAAACCTCTTAATAAACAAAGGTAAAAAGATAATCAATAATGTCAACAACCCAGGCACTCCAATTCTCTAGCTGGACCTAACGATTCGTTTTAGTCAATCGTCTACGGTATCCTAACAGCAAATTATGATTCACGTGTCGCGATAAAAAGTGGGGTTTCCTATGTTTTTTCAACAACATTCATCACCTCCTTTGTAATAAGATATACTTTAGATTATTGTACCTACTGCATACTTGGCGGTTTATTATGAGTATATTGATAGCATCACATATTATCAATCTAATCAATCTGCCGAGCCTTTTCCCAACTATGTTTGGATCGGCCTCCAGTCTAACCGGATGCTGCTGAAAAACAGCATCTTACATAGAGGGACTGCCTTGAAGACTGGTTGTAATACTTTCAGGTTCATGACTGTCCATAACAGTTGCAAAAGATCACAACATTGCTAGTCGGGAACTCGGCACTAACAGCTGTATGGAGATACGATTTAAGAAGTGTTAATGCTAGCACTTCTCACACATGTAGAAGTAACCCGGTATGTAAATATTGAGTACAATTATGAAATATTATGAAATACAAACAAGTAACCCGTCACGGGGAACTAAAAAAATTACAATCATATAGGGAAACCCTATGGGGAACGATTTGAACACCTTTAGAACTCAACTATTACTGATTTTCCTGTAACTTATATAACCCAACAATATAAACGTCTTTCTTAATAAACGGTCTATTTGTGTTACAGTTAACTGCATTCAAGCTGTTCAAATATAACGTTATCAATTAAATGTGTAGTGTAGGGGAATCACTCAGATCTTGTCACAATTAAACACATTCTTGACCTTTTATAAGTACCTACCTGCTGCTTCGATGTGTTGTTTTTTTGTAATGTTGGTTCAGTATTTTGAGATTTATGAATATAAATATAAAATATTTATGGTCTAGGCTAGGTTTGAAACTTAGCTGTAGGTGTAACCTGCTCTGTTTATCTGTGTACCTAATTTTACTAATTTAATAATTTCCATAGATTCAAGTTCCAGTTAAACCTAAGATTTACCCATATTCAGGCTTTTCCTAATATGGGTAAATCTTAGATTTAACTGGAACTATATCCATAAAACCTCAACTCAACCTATCGACGGGTGTTACTACCTATAATATAATTAATTTGGTTTTAAAAGAGACATCATCTTACTATTGCGGTTTTAATAAATAATGTAACGGGTGATTTATTATTACATAACAATGTTTATGTTACTCACAAAAGAACGTGTTTAATTTTTATCGTAATGATATTTTATTCGACACAAACGATTTGTAAGTTAGCGGCACAAATGAAAAGAAAACATGTCTACAGGATCAGTTTGAAAATTGGGACTGGCACCTATAGCAAGTTGCCCATCGTTTTTAAGTTCCAAAAAGTTCTAATTGTTTTTACAAAAAACCCTTTTTTACCTGCACAAATTCCTATTTTTCGAACTGTGATAACAGTTTGTCAAACTATTGTTCCCTATAAGTTTAAAAGTAATCTCAATATTACAATAAAGTCAAAATACTGAAAGCTCTGCGTAGCCGCTACGGGCCCGCGCCGCTACGCCGTAGCACCGGCGCGGCGGCGGCGTAGCTTGTAGCCACCTGCGGGCTCTCGGTACTGTTATAATGATTTAGGTTCATTAATTCCAATACTGCATTCTTGCATAGTATCTTAGGATTTGTATCTAAAAATATAGCTTCGTCTTTAGGTGAGAGACCAATAGGTAGATTAAAAAAAAAAAAAAAGAAATCTACCTAAAATAACCGCACGCCTGCATTCCCCGAATGGTAAGTGTTGTGCTCGTTGGTTAATTGAATAAAAGATGCCGTTGGGAAGACTTGGTTTATTATCACAAGGTCACATAGCAAGAGTACCCAGACGGGGTTTAGTAATAACATACTAAGGTCTATGTTCACCAAAAAGATGACGGTCTGATTATCTAAAAACACATTTTTGTATGGGAACATGATTGTCACAGTGACAGCTGTTTTTAGATAATCAGACCGTTATCTTTTCGGTGTACATGGACCTAAATAGTGATGTAACAACATCCCCCTTATTGAGTTTAAGTTGGACCCCTGACAAACAAATAAAAAAAAAGTACAATGCTAAACAACTTAACTTATAAATGACAACATGCTTTGTGATACTTATAGTTACGTTAAAACTAGACAACATTCTTATTAATACTTTAAGACTAACATTAGATCTTAACTACATTTTTAATTCTTAGTCATTTAGTTAATTTTATTTCTTCAATTAACCTTCTTGTCGGTTTTAAAATACGACCTGACTTAGTTGTTACGCTTGAGGATTTTTGAGATGAGGATTCTTGATGTCTAGACTCCTGTCTGTCACCTTCCTCTCTCCCTTGTGACGAGTTGGATTGCATAGGAGGGTTTGTAAAGTTATTTGAATACTTAAGTGTATTCTGTTTCTCCTATAATTTACACCATGGACATCATGACATATGACCTATTCTTCATCATTCTCTGTTTGACAATAGCTTGTTCCCAGTTACAGACAGAGATGTACGTGACGCCCGACTTTTCCAGTTATTTTTAACCGGTCACAACCTGACTGCCTCTGAGAACTACCTAGTGGTATCAGTTTACCGGGACCACTGACCTTCTTGTTTCATATCCTATCATTTGCAAACAGTATCAGAAGGTAATTGTACTGTTTATTTATAAATTAGAGTGAACGTACTGTAGTTTCATCAGTCAATGAGTCTTTGAAAGAAAACACTAGTTATTTGTGAAATGAATATCGTTAAACCGAACACATTTCTATTTCTAGTAATCGTTTAGGTGTACACCGCTATTTTTTTGTCACGCTATTTTTTGACATTCAAAAGTGCTGTAATGGACTAATTGAATTAAATGCTTTGAGTCATTTTAAGTACTTTAAGGAAGAAGACATGTGACATCTACCAATCCGCACTGGGCCCGCGTGGTAGATTATAGCCCATTCCCTGGGAGGCGGTGTCCCAGCAGTGGGAACATTATAGGCTGATGATGAAGTACTTTAAGGGCGTCTAGTACTCATGAAAATGAAAAACTTTTACCGACTATGAAATCTTGAAAAAAAAAAGCTGCTTCATACATTTATTGGTCGCGTAACTCGAAAAAATGTAGGCAGCAACTGTATTTTTTTAATTGTTTTTGATTAACATAGTTACCTCATCAAAAATATGTTTAGGTACAAAAAAAATGTTGTTTAAAATAATTTGTTGATTCATATTCAGTCTTTCCAAACACACCCATTCACATTGTCATTGTGAATATGCAAAAAAATATGATTGTGTCAATGACTATGGATAGGTACACATCACACATGAACTAAATCAAAACGTTTTCCTTTGCTAGTGGCGTTGTAATGCGACAGGCTCCTGATAATGATGATTGATGAAAAAACAATCAGTAAATAAAAGCGTGACAGTTGACAGAGGAGAATTGAACCTGGGTCTTACTATTACAATAGTGTCAGAATAGTCTATCATTGACTTCATAATTATTTTGTTGATTTTGACAAGATTGGTAGTGTACTAACTTAATGGCGTCAGTATGACTTTCCAATGGACAAGCACAGACACTCCATTGAAAGAAATGGCATCGAAGGTAATCTCGTACATAATGACACATGAATGACTGGTGCTGTTTACGAACTTTTAACTACTTCAGATTTCTTATAACACTAATAAATAACATATAAAAATATTTAAACTGGAGGGTTTTATAATAATTTTACTTAAAACGATAATGTCATTATAACATCATTATATTATGAGACCATTGACAGACCAATGACTGACCATTATGAATTTAGCAGATTACAAACTTTAAGCAAAATGACAATGGGATGAGAATAGGACCGTGTTGGAATGACGAATTCAAAAAATAGCATACTAATGCCCCTGAAAACGTGCTGCGCCGACCCCAAGAACTACGGGATAAGGACAGAAAGATAATGATGTTATGTACATACCTGATGACCACGACACTGACGATGATCCAGTCGCTGATGATAAAAGGTGGTCTAGAAGTAACCTATTTGTGAGAAGAGAACTCCTAGGTCAAACCAAAGAGACTAATCTAGTATTCATGTAATGTTTTCGATAGGAACACCCCGCTATTTCTGTTAGGAAAAGAATTTCTATTATTAAAAGTATTAGAAAAAAGACTGAACACCTTTTAGCGCCCAGATGACTTTGACAGGAGGGCTGGTAACACAATAGATGGAACGAAAGCTTTAAAATTTTTCTTGAACAAAAAAAGTGGTGTTCATTCTATTTTGATATTTATACCAACTTAGTAAAGAGGGATATACCCGTACCGTTTTTTTATGAATTTTGTTACCCCAACCATCTATTGGCATTAACTTAATTATCTCAAACCCAAATAAATCTTTAAAACCGCAAATCACTACATTAATCTAAATGCTGTGGTTGTAATCACATTAATATTCAAAATCGTTTAATATATTGAAAATAATATTTTTGGCATGGAATTTCCATGATTTGCAGTAGCCGGTATAAGGTAGGGGCATCCCGTATGATCACATAACTGATGCTAAACCAGTTTAGTGCGAATCGCTTGTCAAAAACACATAATATAGGTACGCAGCCACAGGATGAGATATGGATATGTCCGTAAAATTGTCAAACACGTTATATATTGTAATCTCTCTACCGATATTGTAAACTCTCGAAATATTGTCAAAGGAACATACTGCTTACAATAAAACGCATTATTTTTCGTGAAATGCATGCGATGGTGGTCAACTCACACGGTGTGGAGGGAAGGAGGGGTCCCCCTTACCCAGTGGTACCACTCTCATGAAAAGATAATGTACCATTCCTGAGAAATACCGATTAATATAACCTAACCTTAAAACACTTTATATTCCCCTAAAACGCGTAGTCGACGGAGCCCCGCTTTCCGAGTGCAGGGTTTAAAGGAACCTAACTAACCTAACGGGGGGGGGTGCCCCAAGTCCCGATTATGGGGGCAGAGATACTTCCGTATGTTCAGTTGACAATATTTCGAGAGTTTACAATATCGCTAGAGAGAAACACGTTATATTGTATTATAACGTGTTTGAAAATTTTACGGTGACAGATATAAAAAGTTGTAAAGTGGAAACACGAGGAAGCGACGCGCCGGAAGGACAAGCACTCGTACTGAGTTTATTGGTAATGTTATTGAAAAAGCTCATGTTTACCAGGTAAACGTGCATGTATGTTCTGCCTGTCCTCATAGGAAAAAAGCGAGAGTTTATGTTTGTGTACGCAGGATATAGTTTTACACTTAGATCGGTAAATCCAATGCATTAAACACAATTTCAGTAACAATGCAGTTTTCCTAGTAATTTATGCAATTGAACTTGTCTGAGACAATTGTTTTGTAGTACTCATTAGGGAATACCTGATATGAGGTTATTTGGTCCATGTACAGGTAAGGGGGCTTCTCTTCTCTGTGCGTTTTAATCAATGTGAATAATTAGTTAGTAGCGTAGTTGTAGGGGTTGAGAACAAAAGCGCTTGACACGTTTTATTAAAAAAATTACCGTCGATGAAGTTACTGTCGATATTATGAAGGTAACCCTTACAAAGGAAACCAAATAATATCTTAAATGTGATCTCACAAAAAAACCTGATTAGTAATGTAACTTGTCAATGCTATAATGCACCGACGCAGAGTGCAAGTGCTACACACAGGCTTATCGTGATTTATACCAGCAGCGATCAGACCAATGTGTTATCTACTGTTATCTATTCGGCTTTTTCAAAGACTTTAAACGTTATCACTATAAGATACCTATAGATTTCAAACATGCAAAACACCTGTTATTCAGCCACCGACCAGCAACCCTTTTCATCGTCTGCTTAGCGGTTTTTTTTACTTTGTTGTCATCAGAGTCTAGCTAACCAGATGAAGCTGAACACCAGTGTACTACATGAAGCGACTATCGCAAGTTCACTGTTCAGTGACTGGGTAACCTATTGACTTTGATAATAGGTTTCCGTTCTTCAGACCTGGTCTAAACGAATGATGGTTATCCGGAAAATTAATACCAGAACCTGAGGTTGCTTATCATATATAAGCAAACTCAGGTTCTGGTATAACTGAAAAGAACTTTAGTTAAGAGGTTTTTACCACCAAAGGCAGCAACACCACACAGAACTGCCGTCTGATCGGAGGACCCTCTTCAACGCAGGAAGAAGAGAGAGGGTACTATACCTATACTCTCTGTTCCTCCTCTATTTTATTAACCTTCAAAGACACACACAGACTGTCTGATTGAAAAACCGATCAATCAAATACTCGCCTTCCTCAAAATTACAATTTCAATGCAAAAGAGATAAGAGAACTTGCATTCTTGGTATTACAATAATGATTAATTAATAATATCATTGTGTTAACGCGTGCCATGTCAGTTTACATTTCTAGCTGAGGTAATGCCACAAATTGCATAATATTATTGGTTGTAATGTATGTGTCATACGATCGATATTCATATAGATTTAAAATGATCTCGTGATGGTCGCGTGATTTGGGGATCTGACTGGTAAGTTTCTTCTAGGGATTCACTGTATTTGTACACATAGCATGAAAACCAGAACACTAAATATTGTGTCATGATGGGAAAGTCCAACATGATTTGGATTGACATAGACTCCAAAAAGCTTATGTCAATTTGGTAGAAAGTCGTTTCAGAAATTCGTCGTGGTCGTCTACTTCTATCTTCTTAAAGAGAAGGCGTAGGTATTTTCTTTTGTTCTAATGTAAGTTTCATCGACTTGCTTTGCAGTCTTTCAATTTGTAGGCCATCACCACAGCAGCAGGGAACCTGCTCTACTTACCATATCCTCACCTGACCACGTGTTTCACATACTGTCATTTTAAAGTTATCTACACGGATATTGTATTGTAAGCCTTACAACCAGTTTTCCTCAAGTGGTCCCCGAGTTGTGGAGTTCAGCGTTATTCAAAGTAAAGTACTGGTATTCAGCTGCATCCGGTTATACTTACTGGATATCACAGCAGGAAAGCAGATGACGACAACCGATATTTGTGAGCTTTTTCTACTTTTGTCTTTGATGTCTATTTCGTACGATCGTACGACGGGTTCGATCAACCCCGTGTCCTCCGGACAGAATGACATCTTGCGATCTTCCAATTGATCGTTAGCGGCTAGCATAGAAAGTTTTCAAAGGGTTCAAAGTTTTCAATAGAATCTTTTCTTTTCCTCTTATTTTAGGTTACACAATGATCTAAGAACATTAGAAATTCAGGGAATTAATCAAAAATATAGTTTTAGGTTCTGTTTTTCTAAAAACTGTTTATTTTGTAACTTATTCACTAAAATACAAAAGCTTAACTCTAATCATGTCCGTCGCTTAGCTTTTAAAGCTCGAGTACCTCCGTTCAGTAATAATAAAATAAATAATAAAAACCGAATAAATAAGACAACCTACGAGATTCTATGCCTTTGGCACAATAGAAGACTAGGTCCTAATTAAGTACAGGAGGTGCCTGAAATTCAATAATTATAACTAACGTAAATATACAAAAGAGAGCAATACTAAGATATACAATTTTATACAAACTTAATTCATGACTAGACAGCAAATACTTCAGAATCTAGTTAATCTTATTCCCTAAGTACTTAACAAATCTAAAGTTAACCTATCAGAAATGGAATACCTATTATCACAATTTAGGAATTGCGCAAAATTCAGTTTCGCGCTCGTCATTAAACACTAAAATTGCTAAAATACTGAACAGTGATGTCGCTCGGAGAATTGCGAAAAATGCACATTAACATAAAATAAATAAATAATTAACATAAGCTAAGAACATTAGCCTCGTCAGTTTAGAACTACGATCACTAACGTGCGAGGTTTGGTTCCAAGGACGGGTTACAGTGAAATTGCGTGGAACTGAGAAATTAACTACTATGAAAGCTCTTGTACGAGCTTGATTAGCAGCAATTGGCATCCCACCAACACACCTTTACCCTTCCATTGAAGCGTTTCCTTTCAGGAACACTACAACTAACTAGTTACAATAAATAATAAATTTCAAATAATACGAATTTAAGTTACAATATTAAGTACATTAGACAGCAAACCAAAAAGTCATGGAATATATTAGCAATGCCTACTCACAGCACCTTTTGGCCCCATTTGATCTTAAAGCTAAACAAATAAATAACTTACAACACTATAATACTGTTACATTCTGAATTATTAAGACACTTCACTCAGTCGTTACGTATACTGGTTCACGAGACTTTAGTTGTCACCTCGTGACCGGTGACTATCGCATCCAAATATTGTGTTTGAGTCATGACTTGACTTCATACGTCACTAGCTTCCACAGAAGAAAGTCTGTCGATGTCACCTCACTAATCAATGTTCTGATGCTCTGTTCATATTACTGTCTCTAAGTTTCACAACACTGTCTCAGGACTCAGGTATCACTGACCCACCATTTTCGGGCCACGTTATGTCTTAAGTGCGAGTCCACTAGACTCTTCTCCGCTGCTCACAGGCGCATTTAGACCGATTCCACCTCATATTCTGGTTCCGCTGTAACAAAGTAAAAAGAACATTGCTAACCTTGTCGCGAAAAAAGTAGTTTGTCACTATGATCTTTAAAATACATTGAAAATTGGGACAGCTTTTGATTACATTGGGTTACTGTAATCAAATTATGAGAAGATTATTTTAGAACTTTGATAATTTGCTACTGTTTGAATAAAATAACAAAAACAACAAAATAGTGACAAAAGCATGCGAGTAATAAAATAAGAGTGCACACAAAAGCAAAAGATTGAAAGACAATGGATGTCAGTACAAAACGCGTCGACATAGAGCAGGCGTCAGACATTAACCAAATATGTGTTTCTTCTACTTGAGCATTGGCCAGTGTTGACTTGACCTCATTGTAGGCAAACACAGTAAGACACGCGGATCACAATCACACAGGTAGCTTGTGAAGATAAACAACATCGAGAGAGAAGTAAAAGAAGCGTGTGTTAACAAGGCGGGAGAGGAGAGTGCTGACGCTGAGTGGGCGAGGCATGCGCCCGACGATACGTTAGTGTTGCTACAGACATCCATTATCTTACGAACCTTTTTGAGACAATTGCGGCGTTCCTCCATGTTGGGACATTGACAGGAGCACTTACGAGGATTGTACACCCTCGGCGCCGCGCACTCCTCCGGCGACAGCGAGCAGCAGCCGCACGACACGTGCTCCACGATGGGGTACGTGGCGCACGTCTCCTTGTTCGTCTTCGCGTTGTATATTCGTATCTGTAACAACATTAACATCTTCGTCAAACACCGGAACTTCTGATCATCTAGAAATATCCGCACAAATGTGCTGACTCATGGTAGCAGTTATAGTGTTCACAGTTATGTCACTATTATCATTAAGGACAATCACAGTTACGCAACTCGGCGTACTCTTGTACAAATATAGTAAGCGGGTCAAGGATGCACCAGAATTAGCTGAGTGTAGATAAGAGATAGCGTAGCGTGTGATGTACTTACGGGAATATGTCGCACGACAGTCTCGGTGGGCACGCAGGTGCCTTCATTCTCGTACTCGCAGAGGCCGACGCAGCGCTTGACCCACACCGCGCGAGGGCTGATCTGGGGAAACACATACTCGTCAGCTTTCGTACAATACAAGAGTTGAGGATGTTCTCACGCGACGCTAATCACGCCGTGTTTAGTAACCGCGAAACGGTGGCGGATGTACATATAATAATATCTAATATTTGCCGATGAGTAATTTGATTGTTAATCGGGTATATGTTAATCCATTTAGCATTGCCGCTGATTTATTTAATGACGAAATTTGAGACGTCACCGCGTCGCAGCAATTGATAGGTAATCTGATTGCAAATATTTGCCCAAAAACAGTTGGAGTATGGGAATTTATGTTTTCCAATAACTATAATTATCTTGGGAGTCATTGGCACGTAATGATGGAGTCGCGCGATAGTCACGAGTTGTTGGCTAATAAGGTCATATGATAATGGGTTGTAATGACACTTTAAAATCGGTGGCTTAATTGTGTCATAATCATAATTGAATGGTTAAAATTCCATTGTTTCCTAACTACTCGTATCATTATTAAATTGGGGATCATCAATAAATTAAGTTAGTTGAGTGATATTTACCTGCTCGTGCGCAGCCTTCACCTTCAAGTATTCGAAGACCTCTTTGGGGTCTCCGCACTTGGACTGTTCTATAATGTTTCCACGTTCACGTTCATTGTCACCAGAACATGCCACTGAGGACAAAAATAAAAATTATTAGCAAAAATATTTTTACAAGTCCTCAATTTTTATTGGGGTCCAAATGGCACAACTAAAACTATTTATGAAGATATCAGCAAACTTTAAATATTTATTTAAACTTTACAGATATCTTCAAAAAACATTTTATAATTAAAAAAAAATTAATATCTCCTTCTGGAAAAAAGGAATAAATCAAAATAATCATTCACCTTTCCTCGGCATCGGTATAATAAAATCCTCAGCATTTTTGGGGAACTTGGGGTGGTGCTTATGTCCGGCAACCACCACAAACAACACCACACACAATATTACGATTTTAGCCATTATTGTTGTTTCACCTTTCACTTTAATTATTATCACTTTTTGATTCACGATTTATGTATGAGCACTTGTGTTCACGTGTTCACTGTCACTGCGTGTGTCTCGCTCGGCGCTCAGTTGGCTTGTGCTCGGAGGTGGGCCGGTATGCTGTTATAAAGCAGCCTGACTCAACACGTGGGACCGGCGGAGGGCACGGCCAGTAGCGCCTTGCGTCATCGCCGACGTGCACTGTTAGCACAGCTGATGCTACGTCACCACGCTGACAACCCAAAAACTGCCACCAACCGCTACTGTTCCCGAATTTCAGGAACTTTGGACGGAACTTCGCAGATAGACGGTCACATTCTAGAAAGTTTTTTAGAGAGTGGATTAATACTGTCTCTACGTCATAATCTAATGGAATTTCATCATGAATACTTTATCTATTTAATCCTATTTCTATAATAATTATCTTTAAAATTAATTGGAAAACCTAGTTCCATGATAATTTCGCTGAGATTGTGACAAAGTGCGCGTATGGAAACTCCTAAGGTAAAAAGTTGGCGGCAGCGGTAATTTCATTACGTCACATGCAGTTTCCTCCGCCGCTGAGGTCGGGGACCGGTTGTAGGGCTCACCCACTGACCAGCGTGACCAATGTCCGACAGCTACTAACGAGACCAACCTTGACAGTCCAAGAAATGAGAAAGTCGAGAAGAAAGTAGACTCGATTATAAAATATTGTGCAATTCTTACCGACTTGCTTTTTTGAACATGGGTAAACAGATTAGGAGGCGCGATACTCGACAGTGATACCTTGTGTATGTGATATCTACGGTTACAGAGCAAATAATGTAACAAGTGTAAATGTTGCGTGTGATGTGTTTGAACTAGTCGGACATGTTGTCACTTGCGCCTACACTCGGCACTAACCTACATTCTTTTCGTTGATTCAATTTTACAAAATAATACTATTTGCGAATTCAACTGGAGTATTACAAGACTGATTTTGACTGAACGATCATGCAATACATTGCAATGTACGATTATCAATCCATTGCCAAATAACCTAAGCATCTTAAAATACCAAAGAATGAATGAATATTGGACGGATCTAATACACAAAAATATGTCGTGGGGATTTCCTAAGCGGCTATCATGAAATAATATAATATCGCATATTTGTGTTCGATCATTTTACGTTATTGTTATTTAAGATATAATCTATGATCTAATTTGTAATCTTTACGTGCGCACGCGTTCTGAGTAAAGCGGCGCCGTCTGATAGCTTATCTGACGGTTTTTCGGTTCCTTGCACCTGCTTCTGAATGCGCCACAGAATACTGATGACTACTATGGAACTTTAACTTTCCTTAACATTTTGCTTATCTGTTCTTATGTGCTCAGAAATGCAACGTTTCTTATTTTCAAATTTCCGAATGACAACAGGGTTTTCCCTCTAGACACCCCCTGTCAGTATCCCCAAAGCCATCCTAAAGATGTCCTTAGTCCTGTGCTTCCCCTGATTCGATTACGCAGAACATAAAGGACGTTGACTTACGTCCGACATCAATTAAAAAGAATATAATAAGGATACGGAAGGAAATCTTGAAAGTCCGACATTATACATATTATTATGTCACTTCCGCGACGGTAACGATGAATGATGCATTACGTTTTATAGGACTTACATACTTGTTATTTATTTACGTTTTAACACTAACTTATGAATTCATGAATATTTCCATAGTAACTTGTTACGAACGCTAACATTTTCCTGGATTAAGACAAACTAATAGACTTGCATGAGTTAACTAGGTTCCAGGGTTCTAGCTACTAATTATTCCTACGAATTCATTATGAAAGGGTAATTTAAAGCAGTGTTGTGTGAAAATATTTCTGGGAAAGCGTGTGTATGTAGGGTACACGTCATAGTTAGACTAGGTATGACGTCACGTGGCGTGGTGACTGGTCGGAATGTGAACCACCCCCGGCCACTCGCGGATTGAGCTTGATTTTCAGAAGTGCTGAAGTGTGATGGTATAATCCACAAGCGATTGAATACTGACAGCTAATTATCACCATGTGCCTAGATTTTTCCTCAATCATCTTGAGATCGGCTTCTAATCTAAACACATACAACTGAATATTAGTATTTGACAGAGCGACTGCCTATCTGACCTCCTCGACCCAGTAACTGGGTAAAACAAACCCCATTGGTAAGACTGGTTTTTCAGATTTTGCCAATTCTGACTTCGCTCACTTAGCTAACCGAATTTCTTTTAATTAGTGAGTTGTGGTGAAGGTTCATCTTCTAAATTGTAGTCTTTGCTTGTTACAACTAGAGTGACTTGTATGTCACGTCCACAGCACGTGTCCGGCGTGTTTTATTCATTACTTTCTGTCCGTGACCCAAATATATAAGATACACTGAAAGTTTCTTGACCACCAGAAGACCGGTTTTGTGCACGCTTTAAATAAACCCAATTATGTTAAGATTACATCTGCCAAGCCTTTTCTCAAATTATGTTAGGGTCGGCTTCCAGTCTAACCGGATACAGTTGATTACTATTGGTTGGTTTTACATGGAACGACTGCCCATATATCCCATCTCCATTTCTGGGTACCAACTACCCACCACCACTTAACACTGGTTTACAGACCTATGTCAATAAGATATAACAACTCATACTGATTATTTCATAAGACTTTTTAAATGTTCCAAAAATTATGAAACTTTGAACCAGTTAATCATGGGTAACGATGACAAACAAAAAATAAATACGAAAAAAAAAGAGTAGCTCTCACACGTTTGGCTCGGAACTGATCGTACAGTCAATTCCTTTGCCAATGTCCGGCTGGACTTTAAACCCTATCTTTTCATGAGTTTTCATTTCAACATTGGCCCATTTTTTATGTTCGAAGTTTTTGTCAGTTTGAACGGATGCCAGCCGTCTATCGGTTGTCAGCGTAGTCTTGGTTCTTAGTGAAAAAATGTACCTTAGATTGGTCAGTTTTGTAGCAATGCCAATATTCCGTGATCCGTAATTCTGTCGTGTGTACGCTTAACCTTGACTTTAATTTGTGAACATGTTCTAAATATGGTGTTTATCCGGGAATTTGTATAAGCGATCCGAAAAGACGTAGTTTTTTGATGTAATATGAAGCTCTTAACTTCTGTCAATTTTCATCTTCCAGGAAAAGAAAGCAATGCCTAATCAAATCAAAATCAAAATGATTGATTTGATTTTGATTTGATTGAACGAAAGAAGAAGCGAAATAATTAACTTACACCTCCTAACCTACTAAGCATAATCAGATTGTAGAGGTACTGTTCTCAAGGGACCTCCTCTCTATGAAGGTGCTGGTATAATCCAGCACGTGGGCTCAGCATGTATTGGAAGATGTCACATGTCTTGCAACTTTTGGTTCTAGAACATTCTACTAGAACGTTTCGACATAATGTATTCCTTCACCGTTTTGAGAGCAGTGGTGATGAAGTAATAAGCACATGATTGTGTGAGTGTATTTTTAATTCAAGTAATAACTTTCTTGAATAAGTCTGTCAAGTTTTGGATTAAAAGTTATTGCAAGTGAGGTTGATAAAGCTGAAACGTCAGCCAAGATATCATCATTATATGTATTCATGATCTACTTATCTCGAAGTTATGTGTAGACTTGCATTTATCTACAAATGATTCACACAGCGGTTGACTATCTCAGTTGATGACAATTTCTTCGCTCTGAATGAAGAAACGATGATTCGTGATGACTCAGCATTATTTTAGTGCCGTAAAGTTTAATTATGCAATATAGTGGACCCACAATGGGGTCTTAGGTTATACTATGCGATAAATATGTCATAACGCACACGCAATAAAAGTTTAATTGAAATCTTTTTAAGATGATCAACGTCACAAGCTATCTAAGAAAGCTTGCTAGAATGCTTTGCATATCTCTCCTATAGAGTCTTGAGACCTGTGTCCTAGCCTTGGGAACATAGATTATCTGATTATACCTACTTATGTTTATTGATCTAAAAGCGTTTGCCCGTGGCTTAATTAGACTGCGTGTAGGGCGGAAAATATCCCTCAGGAACGTACTACCGGGTTAAAAAATGTCCTAATCCTTATCTTGGTTTATGCGTAATTGTGCTGAATGTAATCCAAATCGGTTTAGCCGACAGGAAGACAGATAATTTCAGAGTTAATTTTATTTTCTTTCTGTATTTTGAGAATGCATAGTATATATATATATATTTATTACCTTCAATAATTGTACACGAAACACTTATCTAAGCACTATGCAGCGTTACAACTAGGGAAAAGAGTGTTTACGATGAGCTCTGGCACCCAATGTAAGATTTAACTTGTGTTTAGGGTGCCAGGGTCCTCGCCTATACTTTGGACATGTAACAATAGTTGTAAGACGAACACAGTATATCACAATTAAATTACAATACTATAATTACTAGCTAATGCAACCAATAGTTATAGTACTCTTCACAAGTACCCACAGAACGGAAGCGTGGAAAAGAACTTTCTGGAAAAACCATCTCTTGCCTCAAATCGCTGGCGCTTTAAGCTTGGCGATCGCGCAACCTTGACATACGAAAAAATGCCTACTCATGAAATGATGACGTAGCGCGGGTAGAGCGGTACCCTGGCCACGGTACCACGATACAGCTAGCCCGCCAACATACCGGTATTCACTGAAACCCCATGAATGAATTTAACTAGTCACGTTTATTCGGAAGGCCGTCATTCAGTACACAATCTGAAAAGTTGAAATGCAGTCTTTAGTCATCGTCTAGCAACCTGTTTTTCTTACTGATTTGGAATAGACTTTTGCAGTAAAGTCATGAAAAAGCGGCCAAGTGCGAGTCGGACTCGCCAATGAAGGGTTCCGTAGCAGCAAGTAACATAGGTAATATAAAAGTTACGATTTTACGATTTATGACCTATAAAAAAAAAAAACTACTTGAGTACTAAATCTCGTTCAAACCAATTTTTGGTGGAAGTTTACATGGTTATGTGCATCACATATTTTTTTTAGTTTTATCATTCTCTTATTTTAGAAGTTACAGGCTGGGGGCGACACACATTTTACCACTTTGGAAGTGTCTATCGCGCAAACTATTCAGTTTAGAAACAAATCATATTAGAAACCTCAATATCATTTTTGAAGACCTATACATAGATACCCCACACGTATAGGTTTGATGAAAAAAAAATATTGAGTTTCTGTTCAAAGTATGGGGAACCCCAAAAATTTACCGATTTTTTTTTCAAATTTTGTGTGAAAATCTTAATGAGGATCACAGAATACATCTATTTACCAAGTTTCAACAGCATAGTTCTTATAGTTTCGGAAAAAAGTGGCTGTGACATACGGACGGACAGACAGACAGACATGACGAATCTGTAAGGGTTCCGTTTTTTGCCATTTGGCAACGGAACCCTAAAAAATAACTAACACTGTCAATTACGGGACATCTTCCGTGATTTTTAATTATGATATTAAGTATTATGATAGTATAAGTTTAGTTAAAAGACATGAAAGCCTTAAACAGTGTTTAAAGCTATGAAAAGTTAAACAATTTGAAAATTGTGTAACAAACGATAACACGGTTTTATTCATGACGGTTTTATTAATGACGGTTTTATTCATGGCTGACTCTTTGGGCTAGCATCAGTCACTCTTAGGTCGCAAGCGCTACGCACTGCCGTCGACCTTGGGGGTCTTGGCTTCGATTCCCAGATCGTGCTAAGTGTTATTGGGTTTTTAGAAGAACGGGGTTTGGATTAGTGCCCGGATGACGTCAATACGCTCGCCCCTACATGGAACTTTAACAAATGAGCGAAATGTGGGTGTCTGTAGGTACTATAAATTAGCTATGCCTATAGCCTTTTGAGGAAATATGCTATGTTATGATCTGAAAAGTAAGAATGTAGGGTAATAGAGGTTTTTCACGCAACACATTATGCTGATGGGAAGTTTGCAACCAAATAATATGGTGTTTCACTTCCATATTGTTATTAGTTCTAATTGTAGAGTTACAAACAGGTGGCCTAGTTACTGTGGTATACCTGAAATGGCTTTGGCCCCGATCTTTAAAGATTCCTAAGAAGCATAAATAAACAGAATGGTTGAATAATCTTGCTGCTACTATTTTAGCTTCGTCCAGATTTTTTATTTGAAGAACGCAGAACAAATAATTATAAACTCACTTTACGAGGTTTAAGGGGCCGGCGGAGCATGCGTATTTCATACAAACGTAATACCAAAATTATTTGTAAATCATACATATTCTTAAGGTAGTCTGTATTTATTCCGATTGGATTACAGAATATCTATGTTCCCAAATATATTTTTTGAGAGGACAATGATACAAAGACGAGATATGAGGAATTTAAAATTTCTATAGAAAACTTATTTTTCTTATAACTCCTGTTAAAATCAGTGTCCAATCAAAATATAAATTTGGGAACCTAGATATTCTGTAATTCAATCGAAATAAATACACACTACCTTAGGAATATGTTTAATTTACAAATTGTTTTGGTATTACGTTTGTATGAAATACGCATGCTCCGCAGGCGTCTTAAGTCTTTTCTTTTATTATTTGCTTATTTGCGTTTGTGCACTATAGGTGTACTACAAAAGTAAATGCACCAGCAACATATTTCTATAGTGTTTCGACTTTCGGGCGAGTGGAGTCGCAGGATAGCCTTTAATGTTCACACTGCTGGGACACACACCTGGGACACAGACCTCCTGTATTTGAGAAGGAGTCTGACGTTATCCACTATGCAAGGCGCATTGAAGTTTTGGACCAGGGCAGGTTTCTTCATGATATTTTCCATTAACGTTTTGAGAGCCATGATGATGAAATCAATGACATGAAGATGTGCCTGCTTCAGCTGTAGATATTAATGCTTAAACCTTAAGCACTACTAAGAGCCAAGCTTTAATTCAAAAGTAAGTATCAACGTAGCCAATTATCTACTTTCTAATTAATTTTCCCAAACAATCATAAATTCATAATTACCTGGTAAAATATCAGTACAGGAATCGCTTTATCAAGTATCAGGATAAAATCTTAAAATCACGCCATTCATCGGGTGACCAGTGATCCATTTCAGTCAATGATATGAACTAATCAATAATCTGATGATCTTCAAAGGAAAATAAATAAACAGGTGTGATTAATGAGCTGGTTGATAACGTACTTTGTTTTGGGCTTGCTTAATTAGATTTTAGGAATGAAGGCTTAGCTTGACTTTTATACGGCTCGATGGTGGTTATGCACGGCTCGATGATGGTTTTGCACGGCTCGATGATGCTTTTACATGGCTTGGTGATGCCTCGCGGATGCGATTTAGACTTCGGAAAGCGCCGCCGACACCGAATTATCATCATGTATTCTATCAATCGAAGATCAACTCAGCTGACAGACTGATTTGCCATAGCAAGCCTATATACGCTAGGCTCTAGCTGAGCCAAAATACCCTGTTCTGGATTCCGATTTCTGTCTGATCCAGCCACCTTGTCAAGGTGGTTGGTCCAACAATATGAGGGCGTCCTATATTATTTTTGGTGTACAGTTTCCAGGACTCATTTGCTCATCTTCGTGCATTGGCCACTTACCTTTTAAGATACAATATAAATGTCTCGGTAAGCCTTTTATAGTTAAGAATAAACTTCATATAACTCCTCTAATTTGTCTCCAAAGAGAGTACCCAGTCAGATTAAGCTTTCCAGTTCAGTATTTTTTTTAAATTTCCCTCCTTTGATAGTCTGCATGGCATGCCGTCGATCTAGTTCTTTATAGGTAAATCAACGGCACCATCTTAATTTATAGAAGTTAAATCATCAGCATTTTTTTTAACCGACTTCTAAAAAAGGAGGAGGAGGTTCTCAATTCGGATGTTTCGATTTTTTTTTTATGTTTGTTCGCGCATAACTTCGTCGCTTGCCAACCGATTTGAAAAAATATTTTTTTGTTGGAAATGGTATACTTTACAAATGGTCCCATAGCCACCAAGTCAGGATCTGGTGATGGAATCTTGGCGAAATCGAGGGAACTCTTCAAATTTTATAGGATAACGTACAGCGATTTTGGTATCTTCTGCAACAAATGAAGCATTAGCGTTCGATAAGAATCATTCTACCATCAGATCTGATGATGAAGCCAAGAGTCACGGAACTCCATAATGAGACAATGTATCCTAGTCGTGTTTGGGCTTGTTGTAATTGTAACGGTATGCACTTTCCATGTGAACCACTAAAAAGTGAAAAATAAAAACGTTTTTTGCAAAAAATAAAACCGACTTCAAAAAAAAACAAAACAGTTAAAAATAACTAGCTTCTGAAGTCGGTGACAAAAAAATTAAATCAATCAAACAAAGGTCACCGACTTCAGAAGCTAAAGTTATTTTTAACTGTTTTGTGTCGGTTTTATGTTTGCAAAAATAGTTTTATCATGGACAGTAATGGATCGTCATCAAACTACATTTTTCCGGTGCCAAAAAAAAAATGTAAAATTTTATTAGACAGCCCCAAAACGCTCACCCTTCTCCACTTTCTAGTGGCACTTGCTAGTAGGTTGGAGAGCAAAAGTTGCGAAACAAACTCCCTAGCAACCCATCTTCAAGCCAACCTTAGCAACCAAGAACATTATGATTTGAATCTGTTGCACCTGTTGTTGTTGTTCGTTGTCACAAAGACAGTTATCGCCAGGTGGGCCGGCGGCGCATCCGCTTTTGTATGACATAATATTGTGTTTATTTTTTATTTATTTATCGTTGATTTAACGATGTACCTACAATGACGTAAAAACGGGGATTAAAATTCTATCATTATTAATATCCGTATGAAACACCACCTGTCATAAAGTCTAATTTTAGTGTATGAACTATTCGCATAAGTTGCTAGGTATAGGCTCCAAAGGGGTTTTAAAGGTTTGAAGAACTTTGAAATAAAATAGATGGGCTTTAGTTTAGTTACAGTATGTACTTGCCTATGCCTACCAAGGAAGACCATAAAAAAGGATTGTTTGAATGAGGGGAAAAAAATGAGGGGAAAATGGAAGGAAAAAATGAGTTGCACGTTCTACAAGTCATGTGGGTCTAGGACAGGACAATGATCTCTACCTACCTATAGACATATCAAGAATTTTGATGCCCTGAAAAAAAAACAGCCTTGAGATGATGCATGAAAATCCCAATATGCAAATAAGGTTCTAAAGCAAATAGTGCAGTTACCTGCTGCTTAGTAAATCAATCTAGCCATACCTACGTGTATCAAATATTTTACAGTACAGGGCGATTTCCACCCGAGGTTTCGCGTTCCCACGTAAACAGAACATTATCATCGGCACGTCCAAGGTATCAAGCTATTACTTTAATTCAGTTACCCGACCGCTATATCTATATTGACACAAATATTAATAAATATGACGGAGTGAGTCACGTAGCTGATAAGGGGTCAAAGCTGAGAGTGATCTTCGAATGATGCTGATTTTGGCGAAGAAAGATCTCGAGCTCTTTAACATATGTCAATAGCCTCTGCAGGGGTTCAAACAAGTGGAAAAAAATGACTGTTGGTGTCATAACATTAGGTAGGCTTTTATATCGCCCGTAAATTCTGATAGTGATATTGTAAGCAGTAGACTTTAGCAGCCAAGCTACAAAAAGTACACTACTATGGCAGACAAACGGTTTAAGTACCTACTTAAGTTAACAACGGGTTGTTAACATATCAGCGATATTTTACAGACAAGCATTGTGTATGACGGAACTTCCTTTAGACAAAGATACGACGACCTTTCATGCAAGCTTATATTAACTGTTTAATCCCTTTTAGAAGATGTTCCTTTTAATGGTCTTTCTTAGTGTTCACCTGTGTTACAAAAAGAACTTTGATCAAAATTCTATGCTTCTAGACCCATCAGCTGTGCGTTGTTAGTTAGTGAGTGTTGTTAAGGGCTAAGACGACAGACAATCCAGGTGACGAAAAGGATTTTCTTGCAATAACGGGTTTGCCGACACAGTGACACCTAATATTAATTAGGAGCATGCTCACATCGAATTGGCATTGGTCATCACGAGCTTAGCATTTTATTTCACGTTTTGAATGCGGAGTTCTCGCCATAAGCCTTGCATGGTACTGACAGCTGTAAGCACCATATGACAGTGTGTGTAGTGTGATAATCACCCTGACATCACGTCGTGAACATAGGGCCGACACTAACATCTTATCACCTTGTGAACACGAGTCTTCTGCAAGCCTTTCAGTGACCTCTACAACCAACATACGAGAAGCAAGTTATTTTAAACATAAATCATAATCAGTATTTACAATGACTTCAGTGTCTCGTAGCGTCATCGGTATCACGCTATTCGCGGCTTAGTTTATGGAAAACTTGGATATAATCTATGTAGTCCTAGTCTGAAAGCACCTATGCACAATTAGCCCATTAATGTCCCCACAGCTGTTGGGACTCAGGCCTCATCTCTATGAAAGTCAGTGCATAATAATCCACCATTTGGACCCTGTTCGGGTTTTGCGGGTGTCACATTATGTCTTCGAAGTTTTTAGGTAGATTTCCTTTTTTTGAAAAAAAAAAAATCTACCTATTGGTCTCTCACCTACGGGGATATTTAAGAATACGTATGTATATGGGTGACAAGCAAAATTTAGCCACACTCTACAGGTCGCAATTATGAACCGATTGCTTTCAAACTTGGCCAAAAAATCGAAACGGTCAAAACTTAGGCTAAGTTCGTGAATGGGCGGAATTTGTCCATGGGGGGCGGCGGGGGGGCGGTTTTTCTAAAATCAGTTTTTTGGCCATAACTTTTTTCCTATGGAAAATTTTTGAACCGTTTCTCATTTTTATCATTCTGAGTACAAATACGGACATCTTTAAACTAAAACTTTTTTGATGCAACCCCTAAATTGGGGAGGGGGTGGAAAATTCCAAATTTTTTGCGAAAAAAAATCATATCTCCGAAACAGTAAACATTTTGACCGTCGCAAATATTTTTTTTTGAAAGCAAATTGTTTACTTTACAATTGTTACCTTCAAAGTTTAGCGATAAAACTTATAGTTTTCGAAATAAAAAATTATAACTAAACATTTGAGGGCGTTTCCATGCTAAACTCATATGAGAGAATTTAAAAAGGGTAAACTTTCCATTACAGGACAACGATTTTGAAATCATATTTTTTTAGTAGATTGTACACAAAGTACAACTCTTTATACAAATTTTCAATAGTCGGACGCTCCACGACGCACCTTCTTCTAAATCTACCTCCTCCTGCGGCTTGCCGGAGGGATTTTTTTTAAATTACATTAAATAGGCTACGAACTTTTGTTTCTGGGACTTGCCAGTTTTCTCACGATATTTTCCTTCACAGTTTTGAGAGCAGTGCTGACGAAATAAATTACACAACGTGAAGTTCTTGCCATCATAACGTTATTATCTTCAGTTATTATCTTTAAACATTTCTTGTATGACTTCTTCAGTACTTTCCGCCCTAGGCTGCTTGGATATGGTAATTTCCCTCCATGCGTACGTTGGAATACACATCGCGAAAATTGCGCTCTTTTCCTGTAATGCGTTTTTGTCGGTTCATCAGATGTCCCCTACATGCACTCATAGGCGGTTTTCCCGGTAACCAGAGTAAACGTTACTGTTATTTCTTGGGTTACATTTAATTTATGTCAGCGTCACATTGTAAAAACCGTTAGATTGTAATATAACTAGCGAGATTGCAAACTCTCGAAAGATTGTCAAACGAACATACTGCTTACAAAATGTCGCATTATTTTTCGGTAGATTATAATCTGTAGAAGTGAAACCGTAATATTGTGAAATGTATGAGGCGGAAGTCAACTCGCGCGGTGTGGAGGGGGGAGTGAAGGGGGGTCCCCCTTGCCCCATGGTACCACACTCTCATGAAAAAATAATGCACCATGCCTGAGAAAAACCAATTAATATAACCTAACCTCAAAACTCTTTATATTCCCCTAAAACGCATAGTCGATGGAGCCCCGCTACGTGGGGATCCTATTTCTGTCTGCAGCGTTTAAAGGAACCTAACTAACCTAACGTCGGGGTGCCCCAAGTCCCAATTATGGGGGCAGAGATACAGAGAGCCATCGCATGCATTTCACAATATTACGGTTTCACTTCGATAGATTATACTCTACCTAAAAAAAATGCGTTATAACTCTTTATATTCCCCTAAAACGCATAGTCGATGGAGCCCCGCTACGTGGGGATCCTATTTCTGTCTGCAGCGTTTAAAGGAACCTAACTAACCTAACGTCGGGGTGCCCCAAGTCCCAATTATGGGGGCAGAGATACAGAGAGCCATCGCATGCATTTCACAATATTACGGTTTCACTTCGATAGATTATACTCTACCTAAAAAAAATGCGTTATAACTCTTTATATTCCCCTAAAACGCATAGTCGATGGAGCCCCGCTACGTGGGGATCCTATTTCTGTCTGCAGCGTTTAAAGGAACCTAACTAACCTAACGTCGGGGTGCCCCAAGTCCCGATTATGGGGGCAGAGATACAGAGAGCCATCGCATGCATTTCACAATATTACGGTTTCACTTCGATAGATTATACTCTACCTAAAAAAAATGCGTTATGACGTATTTTTTTAAACAAATCTACAATATATTGAATAAGCAGTGTGTTCGTTTGACAATCTTTAGAGAGTTTACAATCTCGCTAGATAGATTAGGATTAGTCTAACGGGTTTTACAATTTTACGGTGACAAATATACGTGCAATTTGCATAAAAGTATAAGAACTATGATTTTTTTTATTAAAATTCCAAGAAATTCAAAATATAGTGGCTAACATTTTAAATACATGATGTCGAAACAGTTTAAAATACTAGCCCTAAATACACTGTGATTTTCTTTCAGACAGCTTGCTACATTGCAACGCGGTTTCCTAAGATCTGAACGTAACCAGTGAAAATCGGATCGAGTTGCTACGTTTTCTCATGTGATTTCGGCGTCAGAAGTTTATTCATGAAGTATTAAAGTCATGTATAAATAATTATGGTTTTAGCTAATAAGATAAGATAAACATACGCTTACGCGGTAGACAACAAAAAATCGCGTGAATGCTTCATTTGCAACACTTTCTGATTGGTCCACGAAGAATTTGAAACTACGTCAACAGCATTAAACCTTTACGAAAATGTTCTTGTTTATTCCACAATTTAAGATTTCTATGCAGGCGGACAGACTGATCGACTGCGTAGATCGATGTCCTAAATATAATTAGAACAAAACAAACTCCGTCAACTTTTATTATAGAGGCGATGTCGCAGTACACAACTAGTGGGTGGCCATCATAAATAAAATTATTAATATTTGTGACTTGTAACAATTTTAGATGAGAATATTCTTAGGGCGGTCAATTAACTTCATAATTGACCACCGCGCTATCTTTAGATGTACTAAGAAACGGTTTCATCGCAAAAAGTCTACCAGTGTAAACCGTTGGTGTCGACATGATGAAGACATGCTAAGAAGATGATGAAGGCTATCCTTCATCATCATCTTAGCATGTCGACAGAAGGACAGAAGTCGTCTACGAGTTTGGTGTCTTTAGTAGCATCAATCACAAGGTGAACTGTGGTGGTTCCTTATGATAGGTCCTGGCAGGCACAGTTAACTTGTGGGATTCATCCGTCTATCAGTTCTGGTAGTGAGCTCACGTTAGGACATGTAGCAATTTGAGTGATATTAACTGCTCCATCCTTTGAGGGACAGCCGTTTACACGATAAGGCGGTATCCGTTTTAAGATGATTCTTGTATTTCAAAATTTGCGCTAGGAGTTTAACGGTGTGGAAAATCAGATCTTTTGTCCATTACACAGGATTGAACAAATTGCAGACTCGGTTTTGGACGTGGACAGTGGACTTACAATACTAACTGAAGTGTCCACATCTCGAGGCGTGTCTGAATGTTGTCCTAGTTTGACCGACCCTTTACCGCGCTGTAAGTTTAAGTTAAGTAGTTCGATCGGTGCTTTACAGTTAGGCATTTAGTAATTTTGCAGCAGAATTGCTCTGATAGTGAAAATTTATGTAAGTTTTATTTTTAGCTTTATGTATATTGTTGTTATTGCGTATTAAGATAACTGTCCTATTAATATTCGCGCCAAATAAAGTTTATCATGGAGTAAACACTTAATTAAACAAAATTAATTAGTGCATTTAAGAATATTTACATATTTCATCACCTAGACAATACTGTATCTCGGTGGCAATATGTCTATGTGTATTACAACAACATTTACATAGATCGGACATCTTTAAATCAACCAGCAACCCGCACTTGGCCTAGGCGATTATATACGCTTACTGTGCCCTGCCTGGGTGGAGCAGAGCAACACCCTGGTAGCGGAAGTAGTAGGGACCGAGTTCTCGCTTCCAGCTGTACTTAAATGTATGCTTTGAAACGAGAGCTCATGGCTAGCAGTATAGCTGCTTTCGCAGTACACGTAACGGCAGCGAAAGAGGAAGCAGAAAGGGAGAAGCAGATGTTCTCCACTCTGCCTATTCGTGCCCGATAAAGTGACCTGCTGGCGATGGACTTGGGGAAGTCCGTCGCTAAGTAAATAGGCCCGAACTAGTGTCGTGTGATAGACCCCTCCGCCGACCCCAAGGCGAAGGAAAAAAAAAGCGATTCTGGGTCAGGGAACATTATACAGGCTGATTATCCAACCCAAAATTCCTGAAGTATTTATTAGGACTTGGTCACAACCCGAGAACCAAACCCCATGCACAGTTGTTGAAGATAAATAAACAACTCTGTGCCACGAGCAAAAAGACCTGCAGCTAATCAATGGATCTTATGTCAACGACAAGAATTTGATCATGACACTTCTTTTATTAGTCACTTTTTTTCGTCTGTTATGTTCGTAGCCTCACATCAATGTTGCATATTTTAGGTAGATTTCCTTTTTTTGAAAAAAAAAAAATCTACCTATTGGTCTCTCACCTACGGGGATATTTAAGAATACGTATGTATATGGGTGACAAGCAAAATTTAGCCACACTCTACAGGTCGCAATTATGAACCGATTGCTTTCAAACTTGGCCAAAAAATCGAAACGGTCAAAACTTAGGCTAAGTTCGTGAATGGGCGGAATTTGTCCATGGGGGGCGGCGGGGGGGCGGTTTTTCTAAAATCAGTTTTTTGGCCATAACTTTTTTCCTATGGAAAATTTTTGAACCGTTTCTCATTTTTATCATTCTGAGTACAAATACGGACATCTTTAAACTAAAACTTTTTTGATGCAACCCCTAAATTGGGGAGGGGGTGGAAAATTCCAAATTTTTTGCGAAAAAAAATCATATCTCCGAAACAGTAAACATTTTGACCGTCGCAAATATTTTTTTTTGAAAGCAAATTGTTTACTTTACAATTGTTACCTTCAAAGTTTAGCGATAAAACTTATAGTTTTCGAAATAAAAAATTATAACTAAACATTTGAGGGCGTTTCCATGCTAAACTCATATGAGAGAATTTAAAAAGGGTAAACTTTCCATTACAGGACAACGATTTTGAAATCATATTTTTTTAGTAGATTGTACACAAAGTACAACTCTTTATACAAATTTTCAATAGTCGGACGCTCCACGACGCACCTTCTTCTAAATCTACCTCCTCCTGCGGCTTGCCGGAGGGATTTTTATTATCTCTAATTACTTAACTAATATATACTGCAAAGTGGTTTCCGGGCTTTTATTTCTACAGGTTATGGGCCGTCCCAGACCATCTAGCTAGTATTTTTAGGTTTCAGAGATATTTATTTCAGAAAAATTTGTATTGGTAAAATCGACGCCGGCGGCGCACACCGTATTTGTGCGTATTGGATTCCAATCCGAGGATTATTGAAGGAAAATAACCTAATTGGCAAGCATGGCGAATACCAATCTACAAATTGCAAAATTGACCGGTAGAGGTAATTACGACACATGGAGATTTGCAGTCAAAACTTATTTGGAGCATGAGGAATTGTGGGACTGCGTAGAACCAATCGTTGGAAAAGCGATAGACGCCGCAAAGGATCTCAAAGCTAAGTCAAAAATAATTCTCCTCGTCGATAGCATCAATTATGTACATGTGCAAGATGCCAAGACAGCAAAGGAGGTGTGGCATAACCTACAAAACGCATTTGAGGACTCTGGTCTATCAAGGAGAGTGGGTTTACTCAAAGATTTAATTAACACATCACTAAGCAACTGTGCTTCAGTCGAAGAGTATGTTAATAAAATCATGGGAACTGCACACAAGCTCAGGGGGATCAAGTTCCAGGTGGATGAAGAATGGTTGGGCACACTGATGCTCGCAGGGCTTCCAGATACATATAAACCAATGATAATGGGTATCGAGAGCTCTGGTGTTAAAATAACCTCAGACTTCATCAAGACAAAACTGTTACAAGAAGTAAATGTTTCAGAGTCTTCTGCTTTTTACACTAAAAAGAACAATAATCAGAACAAACCGAACCAAGAAGTCAAAGACAAAAAGGCGAAGGGCCCACGGTGCTACAATTGCAACAAACATGGGCACCTCGGCAATGCATGTTGGTTCAAGAAAAATGGTAAAAGTAACAAAGAAAAAAAAGGAGATACTAATAGTTTCATTGCAGCTTTTTCAGCTAGCGCAAATGATACAAAAAACTGGTTTGTGGACTCCGGCGCGTCTATGCATCTGACCATGCACCGGGACTGGCTGGAGGATGAGAAGGCATCACCTGTCAAAACTATTCGCATAGCCGACAATAAAACTTTGGATGTGGTAAGCTGTGGTAATGTATCACTGAAAGTGCCTGGAGACGATGGCAGCAGCAATGCAATTCTGGTAAGGAATGTCTTATTTGTTCCTAAGTTGTCAACAAATCTGCTTTCTGTCAGCAAAATTATACAGAGTGGGTGCAAAATAAACTTTCACCAAGCAGGCTGCCAAATATTAAATCAAAGCGGGCAGTGTGTTGTAAATGCACAGCTAATAAATGATACATACATGATAAAACACATTGACAATAATGAAAAGGTGATAGCCAACACAGCAGTAAATAACAATATGAATGTATGGCATAGACGCATGGGTCATTTAAATTATACAGATTTAAAGAAGCTAGAGTCATGTGCTGAGGGAATAAAATTAGTAGGCACAAATACTACAACCTGTATACCCTGTATTGAAGGAAAACAAAGTAGATTGCCATTTCCCAGTTCTGGTTCCCGGGCAAGTGCACTATTAGAATTGGTTCACTCTGACCTTTGCGGGCCAATGGAAACCCCATCTATAGGAGGGGCTAGATATTTTGTTACCTTGATTGATGATTATTCAAGAAAAGTTTTTATTTATTTTCTTAAAAATAAAACAGATCTGAAGTCAGTATTTGAAAACTTCAAAAATAGAGTAGAAAATCAGTTGGACTGTAAAATTAAGACAATAAGAACTGATAATGGCAAAGAATATGTCAATAATGATTTCTTAAAATTTCTAGCCAAAACTGGTATCCAACATCAGCGGAGTAGCCCATATACAAGCGAGCAGAATGGACTTGCTGAGCGCATGAACAGGACATTGGTGGAGAGAGCCCGATGTATGTTATTTGATGCCGAGCTACATAAAGGTTTTTGGGCTGAAGCAGTGGCTACAGCAGCGTACATAGTCAACAGGTCTCCATCAAGGGTCATTTCAGATAAAACACCTGAAGAAATGTGGACAGGAAAAAAGCCAAACATTTCTCACATGAAGATATTTGGTTCAAAGGCAATGGTTCATATTCCAAAGGAAAAACGCTTGAAATGGGATAAAAAATCAAATGGAATGATTTTTCTAGGCTACAGTGAACATTCCAAAGGATACAGGCTGTATAATTTAAAGAATAATAAAGTAGAAATAAGTAGGGATGTCATTTTCATAGAAAACTGTAATGTTATGAAAGAAACTTTAAATGATGTAGATAAGTCTCAGCCTACATCAGTGGAGTTGACATCAAGCAGCACAGAGGAGGTAGTCAGTTTAGAAAACAGTTTCCAAACAGAAAATAATATTAATTCGTCACAGACTGACAATGATGTTACTTTGTCACAGCAGAGCACATCATCTTCAGAATCTTTTAGAAGCATTCCAGGGGATGAAACTTATTACCCAAACAGTAGTGATTTTGAAGACAGTGAAGCACATGATTCAAATGTTACCCTGAGATCTCATCAGAAACAAAAAAAGGAAAGTCAGGTTAGAAATTACATGTGTGTCACACTAATTACAGATCCAGTAACTGTTGAGGAAGCATTGTCAACCCTAATGCAAGTTCCTGGAGAGCAGCCATGGATGATGAATATAAGTCTCTGATGACAAACGGTACCTGGGAACTCACTGATTTACCAAGTAAGAAACGTGCTATACCATGTAAATGGTTTTTTAAAACAAAACTTAATGAAAAGGGTGAAGTTTCTAAATACAAGGCACGCCTGGTAATTAAAGGCTGTGCACAGAAGAAAGGCCTGGAATACCAAGAAGTATATAGTCCAGTTGTGAGACTAACCTCACTTAGATACTTATTTGCCCTGGCAGCCAAGTATGACCTAAAAATCCATCAAATGGATGCTGTATCTGCATTTCTACAGGGATACATAGAAGAGGAAATATACATGATCCAACCACCAATGTATGAGGTTGATAACCGCGTTTGTTTATTGAAAAAATCACTGTATGGACTAAAACAAGCGAGTCGACAATGGAATAAAAGGTTAGACTCTACATTGAAAGAGTTGGGATTGACTCGTTCAAGTCTAGATCCTTGCATTTACTACAGAATAACTGATAGTAAAGATATACTATTTATAGCAGTTTATGTGGATGATCTGATTATTTTCACCAACTGTAAAAACACATGTGAAGACATTATGAAGAAATTATGTGAAAAATTCAAAATGAAAGTTATTGGTGAATTAAAATATTGTATTGGTTTGCATATGAAAAGGGACAGACAAAATGGTATAATTTACTTGGATCAGAAAAAATATATACTAGAAGTTTTGACCAAGTTTGGTATGATGGACTGTAAATCAGTAAAAACACCAATAGATGTAAATGAAAAGCTACAACCCACTGAAGATGAGTCACAAATATTAGAAAACCTACCCTATCAAGAAGTTATTGGATGTTTATTGTATTTGTCTCAAGGGACGAGACCAGATATCAGTTTTATTGTCAACATGCTCAGTAAATACAACAACAAGCCACAGTTACAACACTGGAATGCTGTAAAGCGAGTCATGAGATATTTAAAAGGAACACAGAACTACAGATTATGTTACAAGAAAAATCCAGATGAAGATATGGCTCATGGATACTGTGACTCTGATTGGGCAAGCTCAGCAGATGACCGGCGCTCTTGTACCGGCTATGTCTTTCTTTTTCAGGGGGGCTCCATATGCTGGAATTCCAGAAGGCAACCAACTGTTGCTTTATCAACAACAGAGGCAGAATACATGTCTCTGTCCTCTTGTGTACAAGAGGCAATGTGGCTCAAACAATACCATGAAGAGTTTTGGCCATTGTTAAAAAATATAAAAATGTCATTGTATTGTGATAATCAGAGTTGCATAAAACTTTCAGGTACTGATGGTTATCACAGCAGGACAAAGCACATTGATGTACGGCACCACTATGTCCGTGGAAAAGTGTCAGAAGGTGCCATAGAAGTACACTACATACAAACCGGAGAAATGGTCGCTGACATACTAACCAAGGCTACTCCATACTCAAAGCTGGAGTACTGTGCCACAAAAATGGGTTTATGTTTAAGGGACGATGTTGAAGATAAATAAACAACTCTGTGCCACGAGCAAAAAGACCTGCAGCTAATCAATGGATCTTATGTCAACGACAAGAATTTGATCATGACACTTCTTTTATTAGTCACTTTTTTTCGTCTGTTATGTTCGTAGCCTCACATCAATGTTGCATATTTTATTATCTCTAATTACTTAACTAATATATACTGCAAAGTGGTTTCCGGGCTTTTATTTCTACAACAGTAGTCGCTGTGCATGGGGTTTGGTTCCCGGGTTAAGCAAAGTATTTGGAGTTTTCCATGCAGGAATTTTCTCAGTAGCAGTCACGGACTCTGAATTTGAGCCTGGTTGATGGAAATAGACAAGCCCCCTATAATATTATACATATATGGGACTTAAACATAACTGACTAAATGTGGGTGTACTATAATCGGGTACCACTGACGAAACCTTCGGGTATTACAGGGGTGATCTTATGTTATGTTGCTTCGAATTTCATTATGATATACATCTAAATCATTGTGTGCAATACGACGCATCACCGTGCCCCCGTGAACTGTTGCCCTGATAACGGCGAACCTACTGATAACCATCACTTCCTGGTCTAATTAACTAACTAGTTCTGTGGCCGACATCACGATTAAGACGTAGTAAGTTAATATCATTCTAATTATATTATTTATCAATGAATTAATTGTAGCTCGTGCTATGTGATGTATGATTAAACGCACAAGTTATGATGAAAGGAAACTGGGTGATTGTGATTGCGACTCAGTCTCATGTACCTACTTTCTTCTTCTTTCGAATCGGTCAACTTTTTGGGAAAAGCTCTCATCGTGGTAAGGGTATTTTATTTATTAGCCAGTTAACCAGGTGGAGGCTATTTTATTTCACTCCACATTTATCTTCTTCGTTAGGCACCCATCACGCGTCTATTTGCGAAATTACAGAAAATATCAATTTAAACAAAGTAACTGCGTCAACCCATAATGACAATTACCATCAAAACTATCTCTGTCATCCCATTATTATCGTCGGACACACATTTTTGTTGTAAAAATATGAACGTCAATTGCTATGAATTATTTCTATAATTTTATTTGCCGACATGCTGTCATTAGTGGGAAGTTGGGAGCCGTCTGGCACAAACACCAGTCTCTTTGATGCAATGATAAGTGTAACGATCGACGAACATGTGAGTAATGCGAATAATTCGAATATCTCAGCGATTACCGCCGAGTTAATATAGTTTTGCGTAAACACCAGCTTTCCACAGAATTACCCACGCCGATCGGCCGTAAACAGTTTATGGGGAAATATTTTCAATAAGTCTATTGGAATGCTGAGTGATGTCCTCATTAATACTCTAATTTAAATCCAGAAGAGCTCGGAATAGAATATCATTTTTAAACTTGCACAAATTGAGTGGGAGTTCCGTCGTAAAGAGATGAAAATATCTCCTCTGTACTAATTGAGAGTTGCGGATTCTATTACAAAAGTCTAATAAACTCTTTTATTAACTGTGCATTTAGTTCAATTTACGAAAATACACCCACGTGTTACTATTTTAATAAAGTTTATGTAAATAAGTTATTTAAAACTTGAGCGCATGGTTGCGGCTGCCTGATTTTTTTTCAACATTGTCTGAGACCTAAGTGCCACGCGAAAAAAGAAGACGAGTTCAAAAGTCCCTAAACCAATGCGCGAACCCTGAATCATATATAAGGAAAATCCTGACACGTTTATCTTTTTATCAAAAGGTAAAGATCTAAAAGTCATTTATTTCGCACCTGCCTGATGACGGCGTCGCGGTTTCGATCAAACGATGAGTAAAATCAAACAAGAGTGTTACTTGAAGGAAGTTTTTTCATGGTTCTGAAATACTGGAGCCCATATTAGGAGTTAGACGGTTATTTGTTGCGTTAGCTGACGAAATTGTCGGTGACGGTGACGCTGACATAGTGGGTATTTCACATAGGAAACAGTGCAGTCCTCATGTTCACAGGAACCCTCAGTTATCTTTATGATATTTGTTCGCGCGCTACGGGTGCCGCGAGTGGCGACATTCTACGCGATATCGATGGTAGGGGTCAAAGTAGACGAATTGCAATATATCGTTACACGTGACGACATTTCAGATTAAGGAGTGGCGTTACAATAATCAGAACATAATATTTAGAACTATCTTCCTCGTTTATCTACTAAAAAAAATGTATAAAGTCCATATAATGACTCTGCCATCTTTGCGCGCGACGCTGTTTCAATTGATTGGTCACACTAGCTATGGCCACGTGCCCCATGACGGAGGACATCCATCCATTGAGGATTTCCAAATGTAAACGTGTCTAAGAAGACACCATCAGTTGAATGCCATCATCATCATCATCCACTACCCGACTTCACCCACTGCTGGAAATATAGATCTCTTTTTGTTTGTGCTCCACGATCTTGTGCCCTTCTGCCGCCACGCGCCGGACGACCAACACTTCTCTTTCTATTCCTAATTAAAGCTAGGACGCCACTCGGTCACAGCTTTACTGCACCTGCCATCACCGCGTTTTGCTAGGTGTGAATGCCAGATCCAAGTAATTCATACCTTGTCAATACAAGCTCTCAAAAACGGTGAAGGAAACATCGTGAGGAAACCGGCATGTCCTAGAACCTAAAATTCGAAGACATGTGACATCTGCCAACCCGCATCGGGCCCGCGTGGTGGATTATAGCCCATACGCAAAATACTAATTTGCCGCGGAGCTGCGGACACCAGCACGTTATTACAATTACAATACAATTATTGTAATTGTAATAACGTGCTGGTGTCCGCAGCTCCGCGGCAAATTAGTATTTTGCGTATGGGCTATAATCCACCACGCGGGCCCGATGCGGGTTGGCAGATGTCACATGTCTTCGAATTTTAGGTTCTAGGACATGCCGGTTTCCTCACGATGTTTCCTTCACCGTTTTTGAGAGCAGTGGTGATGAAATAAATTACACAAAGTAATGCACCTGTCTGGGTTCGAACCCACCACTCACTGTTCGTAAGTCGGGCCCGCTACCACTGGGCCACCGCTGCTCACTAATTCATACCTTATTCCCAGATATAGAAGTATCACCGTATCACCTTTCTGATATTAAAATGACTTCGTGTTCAAGCGACCAAATGATTAAAAACCGCGTTAAAAATACAATTAGTTGAAATTTTCAAGTAGTTTTCTATATCAGTAACACATCATCAAACCTTTAGGTATAACCGATGTCCCTTGATACCGGCTCGCACATTCCATAGAGTAACATACAACGAAAATAACGACACACGCTATCATCGCATTAGAGAATCTAATAAATAATATCGACACTTATAAATCTGATATACCTAAGCTCCTAAACCTAAACAACATAATCAGATCTATCAATGTACATAAGTGGTTTACTCCGTCACGGCTATGTCATTGATAGTTCGTCACATGTGTACCTTGTTATCACTTATCAGTCATTCATGTGTCGTTAGTACATAGTATAGTGTCGCTCTCGTGAGCAAATATGTGAGGATTTCGTCTGTCCACGTCACATGTGCATAAACCTCTGTATAACGGGCAAATGTTGAAAACTTTGATTGTTTTCTTAAAGAGTCATACTTAATTCTTACTTTTCTTAGGGTAATATGATCTTCTTACACGATTATGCAAGATGCGTAATAGTTAAGCTTATGATGGTATTACTAATGTGACTCAAATCAAATAGAATTTCTAGGTAATCTCTGCCTTGTCTTAGTCGTACATCGGTACAATGTTTAATGCGGAAGATAAACTTCTTTTGGGCGTTAATTTTACGATTAATGAACTTGCCAACAGCTTTTCATCTTCAGCTTCAAACGTAACCTATAAGCACGCCGGGGCTTAGGCATGTTTATGCCTGAAAAACGAGGTTGTAGTTTCTTTAGCTTTATACGTTACAGGAAACGTGATGTCACGCTGGTATAAATATTAATATTGAATTGAAAGTTTTCACAGGTGGAGTAGACTGTAGGTAGGTAAAATAGTAGGTACATTTCAAGGATTTTTCAGTCTCGATCCCCGATTGTTAAGGAAATCCTGAATTTTAACATTTTATTTTTCTACACGACATATTTTGTGTAAACGCGCTAGTGTTATTTCTTCTTAAAAAAAATTAGTCATAAATAATTTCTCATTGAAGACTGGCCTTCACCATTCTTTTAAGTCTCTCATAACAAAAGCCAAGGTTCTATAGGTATTAACAAGAACTGTCTATAGGTATATCCTGTTAATCATTTCGTCAGACTGGAAAATCCTTTCACGTAGAGATCGATACTGATACCGATACCGCAGCTTGATACCGACCGAGTACCTACGTGTCGGTCACAGATCAATGATTACTGAATGCAAGATGCGCAATACGCTTTTAATAGCAACTATGGCATTAATTTACGGATACTGATAACTATGTAATCATTGATAATGTCATAGTTAATTAATTACGTTGAATTTTCTTTCGTAACTCTGTCGCAATCGTTTTATTTGCGTGTGGAAAATTTGATGCCAGGCCGTATCCGCAAGTAAGGTGACAATATTGCTATTTTAAGTTATTATTTCCTTAATTAATTTCGTATTTTTTAATTGTCTTTATCTCGTATTCTGATCAATAGGGTAGACGACAGCAAAAACTAATAAGTTTGTCAGTTAGATTATCAAAAAATATTTGACCCGTATTTTTTCTCTTGTTTAGAAAATTCTTAATACGTCACGCCTAGGTATAGTTTTTAGAGCGTACTGACGTCATGAGCCGCCCCCCCCCCCACTTCCGAGTTTCGATGTGTTTTATTTTTGACAATATTCATTGATTTACAGAAACAAAAAATACGTGTCCATTATTTTCCAATACTTTAGCTGACGGACTAAATAGATTTGTAATTTTTTAACATAAGTATCTAAGGTCCATGTTCACCGAAAAGATAACGGTCTGATTATCTAATAACAGCTGTCACTGTGACATATTCCCATACAAAAATGTGTTTTTAACAGCTGTTTTTTGATTAACTGACCGTCATCTTTTTGGTGAACATGGAACTAAGTCTGCTTTTCCCAATAATAGTAGAGTCGGCTTCCAGTCTAACCGAATGCAGCTGAATACCAGTATTTTAATTTAAAGGAACATAACAACCCACTTACTGGATTAGTGAAAAAACTATGGCGTAGTGACAGTATGATTCGTTTAAAGATGAAATGATTCAAATATACTTTGGTACGATTATCAACCGAAAAGTATTCGTGAATATGTATTTATAAACCCTAAAAGCTTAGCCAATCACAGCAAAAAACTGCCGCGTCTCTTTTCTCCACCTTACTCTAGGCCAGGCTGGCCAGGTGACTGAATGAATCAGTTTCCCAGAAAGCTGAACGACCCCGCTGCAAGATATAATACTTCACCTGCATACCGCTTGACTCACAGCCGAAAGCTCGTTTACCTTTGTCCAGCCGTCTAATAGTGGGGGGTCACGCAGACACGCCTAGTTCTGCGAACTTTTTTACCGTTGTGAAGTTTCCAGTTACGAATAGGTTTACCTAACTTATTGCAAAATGTTTGATTAGGTGACAATCGATACCATAATCTTAAGTCATTTATGTCCATGTTCACCGAAAAGATAACGGTCTGATTATCTAAAAACAGCTGTCACTGTGACACGTTCTCATCCAAAAATGTGTTTTAAACAACTGTTTTTAGATAGTCAGTCTTTCGAAGGCTTCCTAGCCGGTAGAATCATATTGATCAGCTATGTTTTGCAAACGATTCGAAATTCAAACTCATACAAAGCTCTGGGCCGACTCCCATTGCCAAGCATCGTCGGAGGTTTCAATCGCCTAGTTAAGATGACGAAGAAAAACGTTTTGAAAGCCAACATTAAATAAGACAGGACTGTCCCTCAAAAACGCCCGACCTTCACCACTTTTCAGCTGGGGATAAGGAGGAAAAGGAAAGGAGGAAGTGGGCAGAACAAACCTAAAGCAACAGATATATCTGTCAAACAAGCAAAAGGTCCATGGCATGCAACCACATGGCGTTGGACACTTCATCTGCACTGTACGAATGGATAAAAGAGAAGAAACCTATGAAAATACTATGATGACATCTCGGAATAAGAGCTTGTTCTGTACAAAAGTTCTCTCAAAGAAAGTTCTCCGATTTCAGTTGGTGTTAAGTCTTCAGTTGTCAGGTTTTCTCAGCGTCACAAAGCAAGGAAGCGCAGAATTTCATAGTAGGGGTGCGTTGGCCATTATATTATGACGTATATCTGACGAGTTCAATTGATCCACAAATTACACACCCACTAGCTGAGTGTGATGACTTAAAGTGGTCCCAAAGGGCACGCCTTATTTGATTGGCACTTTAATCAAAGTTCCCAATTCAATCAAAATCGTTTGACACTGAAAATATTCAAGAATGTTCCCAACACATACCTACACTTCGAACTTTCTCGAATTATTTCAATAACAGATTTCAGCTACGATAGCAAGAAGTTTCCCATGAAAAACAAAAAAGGACCTCATCATATTCGATACCTGATGATACTGCTGTGTTTCCCTATTACATAACTACTTCAACCTGTGAAATTCTTCACTCTACATGTTAGCACATGTCATCGAGTACCTGCGTGGCTGCGTATCTACGTCATCTAGTTCTCATTCTTATTTCCGTCATGTGGCACCGCGAGTACCGCGACTCCGAAAAACTATGATTCACGCATTTTTTGCACGTCACCGTAAACGTGTACATCTGTAGATATACAGAATTATGCGGTGTTTAGTCGTTTTACGATTTGTTATTATATTTATCTTACGGCGCGGCCGGCTTGTGTCATGTATTATCATAGTACTCGTATTACGTTGTCTTACCAAATATGGCAGTTACTGTATTTTGCGGATTTCTAAGAATTTTTTGTCTGCATTAATGAGTCGTGGTCACATTGTGTATCATGTTTGTCTAATTAGCAGCGGGGATGTTACTGATTCATTACCAGCCTTACCAGGGGTTATCGTTTTAACTGGTAAGTAATTGGGTTGTGGAGGTCAGATAAGCAGCTGCTTATCTGACCTCCACAACTGGAAGTGACTGGAAGTTAACTCTGACAATGTTGGGAAATGGTTAGGCAGCTGGTAACGGACAGTGGTTCAAAATAGAAGTACTCGTAATATTATTTCATTCTTAATTTTAAGTCCTATATGAGGTGTAAACGGCCCCTTCGCGAAGCCTTCAACCAAGCAACAAAGGTCCATGTCCACTGAAAAGATAACGGTCAGTTTATCTAAAAACAGCTGTCACTGTGACATGTTCCCATACAAAAATGTGTTTTAAACAGCTGTTTTTAGATAATCAGAGCGTGATCTTTTTAGTGAACATGGACCTAAGGTCCATATTCGCCGATAAGATAACGGTCTGATTATCTAAAAACAAAAATCACTGTGACATTCAGACCGTCATCTTGTTGCAGTATAAGAAGTAAGTATATATAAGTAGGTAACTCTGCGCAAAAGAATTTGCTGGGAAACCACTTTTTCTTGGTGGTAAAATAATATGTTTTACGGTAGGACTCAATGTAACGCACTCCAACACTGTGCTGGTGGATGCATTGAGTAGCGCAGGGATCATGGAGGTTTTAAAAGTAAAGTTATAAAATTAAGAACTTGTATTTAAAAAAAAGTTGTATAAAAGTTGAAACTGTGACCTCCAATATTTTTGTTACAATCTATATCTAAAACTGACGTACCTACGCCCCAAAAAAAAAACCTGTCGGGAAGAGCAATTAATACCCATCGACTTTTTACTTTTATAATGCTACTAGCTGACCCGCGCAACTTCGTCTGCGAGTGAGGGTTAGAGAAAGTGTGAGTCAACCTTAGACATATGCTATCGCGGACTTTTTTTTAAAATGCTTAAGAGGAACAATTCCTTCGTACGTGAACTTTAACCGCGTTATGCAGTGCTTGCAACGGAAGCAAAGAAAAAGTAATGAATCTTTGTTTTTGGGAAATTTTTCATTGATGTTGATGCCTTCCTTGATAAACGGGCTGTCCAACACTAAAATATTTTTTTAATTCGAACCACCATTTCCTGAAATTAGCGCGTTCAACCAAACAAACAAACTCTTCAGCTTTATTATATTAGTGTAGATTCAAGTAGGTAACAATTTAATTTCTCGGAAATCTTTGCATTAATCGCTCATATATTCTCTTATGATTTTCCAAATAAGGGCTTCCCTCGAAAGCTTGCCCATGCTGGCTCACTGGAGACGGCTGCACACATAGGTGTAACTCGTATCTATTTTGTATAAAGTGTGTTTCTTATTTTTACTTTTTTTTTACTATCAATAGGTTAATACATAAATAGATTGTATTTGATCTGAAATAAAATTTATATTATTATCATTTACATTTGCTTCCTTAGACACTTGATGACAGTCATACTCCAGCTAGGTCGAAAGTTTTCATCAAGGTGCACGCAATAGGCCGGGACACGATATAGCTGCAGCTGTCATACTCCTGCCAGGTCTAAAGTTCTCATCGGAGTGCATTATTACATGAGCCGAAACACGATATAGCTGCTGTAAACTTTTGAGGATTTCTCGCTACTATCTTTCATCTCCATCGTCAGATTATCGATGAAAGTCGCACTCTAGTTAGGTTAAAGGTTCTCATGAAGTTGCATGAAATGATCCTAATGCTTTCAATTTACACGTTTCGAGTCTTACAACAAACGCACTGCTTTAGCACCGCAGCGGCGCGACACGAAACGTCTAAATTGAAAGCGCCCTAAACACGATAAAGCTGTTGTAAACTCTTGCGGCATCTGTTGCAAGGCCATCTGCCTTCCATCTTCATTGACATACCTTTGGTGACAATTTTGGTACCAAAATATTTTAATCTTCTATTTCAAATTTCTAACTCTACGTCCCATGAGCGTACCAATCCGCACTGGGCCCGCGTTGTAGATTATAGCCCATTCCCTCTCATTGAGAGGAGGCCGTGTCCCAGCAGTGGGAACATTATAGACATTCCAATTTTAGAGTATTAGCACCAAGGTTTCATGTGAGTTCAACCTTTTTGAATAAAATCGGACTGAGTTTTCAAACATGTGTCGAAATAAAATGTAGTTTAAATCAAACGAAGCAAGTCAGCGCCATGGCCAAAATAATTGTTTACCCTTTTTTAACCCCGTTAGGGGTTCAATTCAATAAAATACGAAACACGTCTTCCATCAATTCTGTTAAAAAGGTTTATGCAAATTTTCAAGTAGATTGGACCAAGGAATCACGTTGTCTCTTACAAACTTTGTCCCCCTTTTTTACCCCCTTAGGGGTTCAATGTTGGAAAATTCTTCTATACCGGATGCCTACATCATATAAAGAACACACCCTGCTAGTTTCAGGTCTCTACGACCAGCGGTTTAGGCTGTGCGTTAATCCATGAGTCACTAAAGCCAAATTGTCAGTCATTAAATTGCTATTTTGTGCGTATTCAATATTCACCTCAAAAATCAAATTTCAAGGAAACTGAGAAATTATATTTATCTGTATTAGATTTGAAGTATATGTAGCAACTTTTAAAGGTTTACACTTCATAGGATTTTATTCTATAGGTGTATGAAGTTAATTAATTTTAAACACAAAACCCTCTTTTTTACGTCTCTGGATAAATTTTGTAAAAAATGCTGAAACAGGTATTTCTTTATTTTTAATAATAAGTATTTATTCTGAGTTTCATGATTCTAGAACAATCTAAAATTTTTTTTTGATACAAACTTTACCCCCCCTTTTCACCCCGTTTTTCCAAAATTTTCCATAATTTCTATAGCCTAAATGTTATTCTGAGTTTATATAAATAGATTCGTGAAGTTTTCATCAAAATCCGTCCAGCAGTTTTTACGTGATGCGCGTTCAAACAAACAAACAAACAAACAAACAAACAAACAAACAAAAATTTTAAAAATGGTTTTTATATGTTCAGTTACTTATTTTAAGTCACCCTAGTCGATTTTTTTTTTTAAATCTTCAATGTACAGATTTTTTGGTCTCAACGATTTTATTATATGTATAGATTAAAAAATCTAGGTACTACTTATTATTCAAAAAGTTGCGCAACTTTATGGCTCATCCATGTCATTTCTGTCTAAATGGCTAGTATCATAGCTTTGAACTTGAGCAAAAAATGTAGGCACAGTGACTCACGATTTTTTATTCAAATAACTGTGGTTACGTATAATCGAAACTTTGCATAAGCTTATGAAACTTCAAGCATAGACGAAACTTCAGTTGAACGTATTCCAGAGGGCCTGGAATAAATGCAAAATCTAAACTATCCTAATAAAGAGGAAAGATTTGATTTTCTGGTTGTGTGTTTGTTACGATTTAACTCAAGAACTACTCAAATGATTTTAAAAATTCTTTTACCATTAAAATGCTACATCTTTACCCAGTAACAAAGGCTATAAATTATATTGATATCATGCAAATTTGCTTAGTTATCACAATTTTCGCGGATAAACTCGCGGGCGAAATGCTAATAAAAAAATAAAGATAATACTTAATTACAGACGATTTATGATTTAATTATGAGTAATGTAAACACTGTTTTAAGCTTTCTCGGTTTAAAACTAAACTTATATTGTTACTAAGGGGAACTCAAAACAATGAACAATCACGGAAGTTTAAGTGATAGAGTTAACGAGTTGGTATTCTATGGACCTAAGCTACCATAAAGTCTAATATTGAGCTTTTGGTATATAGTGGTGATTATCGTGAGTAGTTATCGCTTCAACAAGATGGATATGACAAATAGATATGTCAATCTCTTTGTAGCGTACGAAATACATATACCTACTTTGAAAGCAATCACCACTAAACTTGTTTGCTATTATTGTACACCAGTTTTTCCTCCAAGGCACATAATTCTATAAATATCCGTTGTACGGTAGCTTTATCCATACCACATCCATACTTAGCCAGAACCCGTTTGCAGTGCGTTCTTTCTACAAAAACAAGAGTAATTTGCCAAAGTTATTACGCACTTGCATTCAGATGCAACGCACGATCGTTAACAGGTCCTAGATCTATCGTCAAGCACCAACGTAGTGATATTTTTCCTGTTACAGGTACATTCCACTGTAATAATATACTCTACGAGTGACGTAGTTAACTTGCTTTAACTCTTAGCATGTGCGTACTGCGTGTCCGTTTTCCGAAATGCCTAGTTTGGTTAAAGTATCAAACTTATGAAATCGAAATTTAACCATTGACGGCAGCGGTTTTTTAGTTAAAGGAAAATTGTTGTCAAAGATGTTGATGTGACTTTTCTTATTGACTACCTTTCAGTCTTATATGACGCGTTGTGTGTGCATGGAGCAATGGATGAGATCTGTAACTCCTGGCACTAAGTTAGTACTTGTAGGTTTTTTTTAGAGTTTCCAGGCGACGTGCGACGCGAGTTTCTTAGTGGTCCTTTTTTCTTATGTTGGCTAGTCTGTGTTTAAGCATAATTATTGCCTGCCTGGTTAAAATATAAGATAAATAGAAGCTAGAATATGTGGTGTTAACAAGGTAGTAACAGGGCTAATTGCTCAGAAGGCCTTAACAAATTGACTAAATTATATTAGTTTGATAAAAGCTACTATAAGAAAGCTGAAAGTCTTTGTATAAGAATATAAAACGCTTTGAAAGCCACTTGAAGACCAATTTACGTTTGTATTTACACATTTGTCCTACTCAGCTAAGGCCGTTTGAATAATTTTCAGGCTGCTGAATATATCAGTAACACCTACCTATACCTAATAGTTTTGCATAAGCTAAGTACGAAAATTTCACGATGAGTGATCAGTCTGGTATTGTCTGGTACAGATATAACTGCAGGTCAAGTGTTTTACTATAATATAGTAGTGTTACGTAGATCGACAGACACTGACGTCACAAAGATAAATAGTGAAAACTCCATCAGCGGAACATCAATACTTTCTCCTGAGCAAACACTTGAACACATCAAGTATGTAATAGATGTATTAATGTGTCTAACGCAATAGTGTTTCTTAATGACCTTTACGTTGTTAAAATGGGCCTTGAGTTTGAGTGCCGGCTGATGTAAAACATAGGATTGATTGCAGCGGATATTTTTTTTCGATTTCGAAAAGGGAAGCGCGCTATTTGTCTTTTGTACGTTTTAATAGGAACTGTCTCAGTAGTGTTTTGTAAAGAAGTAGATAATATGCTAACTTTCTGAGACTTTTAAAAGTAGATTATCCGTAAAAAGTTGTATTACCTATAGGTATTTCTTTTGTGGTGTCAGCTTAATTGTAACTAGGCCGGTGTTCTCTTACAATTAAAAAAACTAGGTGTGAAATGTCAACAATTTTGCTAATCCTTTAATTACTGCTAAATCTGGAAAGTTTATTAATTAATAATCAAATAGGTAACTAGTTCTTGGAAACAAATGAACCTAGTTATTAATTACCCAAGTACGCCAAGTCGTATCTGTTTAATACCAAATTAAAAAAATAATTTTAAGTGAGTGGACACCTAATTACACCAATGACTTAATTCATTAAGATAATGGGATTACACAAAGTAATATTAAAACCAGTAAGTACCTAATTCAAACTAATCCTTTCTTATATTACTAATTAGGTACTAATCTGTAAGCTAACTCGAGTTAGTTAAATTCTCGTTACGCTTATCTAACGCTGATTAGTTTATCTCTGAACGCAAACTACGCACATAGTACTACGACGACCTCGTTTGCACTTTCATGAATGAAATACCACGGCTCGCTTCAAACAACTGCCAACACCTTACATTATAACTCCGTACACTGCTTAGCCAAAACCAACTCTAGACCACTATATTTAAAGTTAACGTTTCATCGGAAAAAGATCATGAGAGCTTTCTTTCCAAAGACATTGCATTTTCAACCGTCTTTTTTTAAAGATAATGCTGAATTTTGCCGGCAGAGACGTATAACTTACGCTATTATGTCTGGGGTCGTCGACACGACCTCGGCGCGCACGTGGGGACAGCGTGCCGTTCGCACTTCCACAGCACAGTGTGCGCAGGCGCGACACTGCCCATTCAAGCCGAAAAAATGCCGGATCTCCGGATTAACCGGATTTTGGCAGGTAGAAGCCAAGATCATATGAGAAAGGAGAGACAATTAATATAATCTGGATGAAATTGTTCAGTTGATACGATAACAGGCTGTATGAACGATTACCTGACCTGGAAAGGGGTGTCCGCAGAGATTACGTCGAGTAATAGAGGAGTATTGAAGAAGGAGACATGCTGCCACAAATAAATTGGGGTTGGGGCAGGAAAATGACGATCTTCTTAGATCAGAAATGGTTCCAGTTTTGAAGACATGGTTATTTTAAATGTTAAATGACCAAGTCTGTTGAGTCTCAGAGATAATGTTCTTACTCTTTAAAACCACGTAGACTTAGGAATGGTGGCAGTAGAAGTAGTAGCTAATAAATAAATTATTATCCTGACCAGCTCTAAAAATATGAAGTTCCTGCATCATAAGTTAAAATTGACATACTTCTAATCTAAAAATACCTGGAAAGATGACCCACAAAACACATTTTGTAACCGTTACCGTCCAAAGGTCGTGAACAAGGCCGATATTCCGGTAACACCAACTCACACAATTTCGTCGAAGTACCGTAACATTACTGACATCCGTCATTGTCTACGAAAGTTGAACTTGATGCGATATCGGAAGGAGTTGCATCAGACCAGTGAAAGCTATTCTCCGAAACATTCTACCACTTACCACACTTACCAGTCGTATGCGCGACGGGTGACGGGTCGTAACTTCGTAAGCATGTTCACCTCACCTCGAACGATAAGGAAAAATGGCGCAGCTATTATTAGCTTGTTCTTATTTGTAATTGTATCGTGTATTGTTTAGACTAGGTGTAGTTAAGGAAAAGGTTTATTTATCTAGTCAAGTTCCAATGCGGCAGACTGAAACAATATATTATGAAAGTGTGTTTTCCGGGTAAAAGCCACTACTAAGGATATATCGTTTCAGGGGATGTTTTTGTCTTCATTAACTCTTTAGAAATTACTAATTGTAATTTGAAAAGAAAATCAACTCCCTTCTTTATTTTAGTAGTAAACATATTTAAGAAACATGTTTTTCCATGCCAACTAAACTTACCATTACTTACCAAACAATTATAACTTTGCTCATCATTTGAACTCAATTTAATGCTCAATCTAGATTGTTATTGCAACTAACTTTTCGAGTACCTACACGTGTCTTCAATATGAATCATGTTTAAGGAAGTTCAATAATATTAGGTAGAATTTACATGAACTGAAATCTGTAGGCAACATTCTAAGAACGATGATCGAGCATAAATCTATATTCATAACCTATTCATCAGGTTTCAAAGTAATCCTGAACAGAAATCTTGCTTGAGCTTTGTTCTTCTTAATAAATAAGTCTGTGAATGAGTAATTTGGGATCGTAATAAATGAGGACTTAACTGTCCGTGTATGCTCATAAAAATAGAGAAGATTTAAAAGAGAGCTAAAAATAAAATATTTAATTAACACTTGGAGTGCCGGAATTCTTCCAATGTGGCTTTTTACGGTATAGTGGCAGATTCCATAAAAAACTCTATATGAGCTCGTTGCTACTAATAACAATCGCACGATGAATGACCAGCGTCGGGCACTAGCTGCTCGGCAGTTTGCTGAACTGGGTCGTTTTGGCGCAGCCGTGAGACACACAATATTATCTCTTTTGTTTTCTGTACAGCTTTAAGTTTCTTTATTTACTTTTTATTGTTTAGTTTTAAGTTTTTATTTTATTTTATTCTTATTTTTGTTATGTTGTGTGCACTTGCGGCAGAAGCCAAATAAATTACGAGTATGTTTTCTTCCTTTCTTTATTTCGTTCACGAGTTTATTGAAGTTTAATAAGCTGCAGGGGTCGCGGTTTGTTCGTGGATGGATGACCATTGGTGATCGATTGATTTATTACATATCGAGATCCCTCGGTGTCTCGGAAAGCACGTTAAGTCCCTGGTCCCTGCAGTCATTTCGAGATTAGCGACAGTCTTGTCGAAGGTCTGTGCAAACAGTTAGAAACTCGAAAGTTTGTCCACCAGCCTTCCAATTACTGGGCTGTGGAGGTCAGATTGGCTGTTCCTCTATGTAAAATACTGGTATTCACATTCAGTTGCATCCGGTTAAACTGGAAGCCGACCCCAACATACCTAGTTGGTAAAAAACTTAGAAGAGATTACGATTATGAGTGGCAGTATCCATATGCAAACCGACAATTAGTCAAATTACTTTCTTCATATTATGTCGGTCTGATTCATGATCATGTGATGTAAGTTGATGTAACAAACAACAGATATTAGCAACAGTCTGTAGAATGTCTAGAATGTCATCGTAGACACCCACACACAGCTCCTACAGCTCTGCCCAGCTCCCCCGCAAACAGTAGCGAATTAATTAAGACATGACGACAATAAAGATAAAACTTATCTAAAAATAACTACTGTTACAGCTATATTTAGCAAAGCCTTGAACATTTTTATCATACATTGCTTCTGAGAATTCTTATACAATTTTCCAATGACGCAACGACACTTTGTATGACATTTTTTTAAGTAGGTTTAAGTCTCTTGTCTATTGAAATAAAGCATAAGTGTTTGCAGAAGGTTCTGTTTCATGAAATGTGACACACGTTCACAAATCGCCGGATGTAGACGGTATTGTCGGAAGAATTGCAATTAAACGAAAATACTTAACTGTTTCCCACGACATCGTTAGCAAAGGTACAAACTTCAACAGGCCTAATGGGACTCATTCGCAGGTCAGAGGAATTCGGAGAAGAATCTTCGAAGATCTAATTCAATTCAAGGCTTGCAGCTAGGTAAGATAATGAATATCAATTAAAACTTCAAATAGGTAAGTAGGCGAGACATTGTTCGTCTTTGTCCTAAGCCTTTGAGTTCAACTTTCTTTTAGAAGAGTAACGATATCAATTCAACTTTTGCGATCCCTGGCTGATCGTCGTGGTCGTGATCACAGCAATTTGTTTTTTTCGCGTCATTTCCCAGCCCTTTTGCCCACCAATGGAACTGGGATGAAACTTTCCAAGCTAACAATAACCAGTGACTAAATCAACATCAATCTGTTTGTTACTAAATCGAAATTGAGTGCAGTGACCTGTTTAAAATGGTAGTAGGTAGATAACGAGTCACGTATATTTTATCACTGAAGGGTTAAAGATCGCTACAATTACAAGTCTCAACTTGACACTACGGCACGGCATGCGGCAGGTCGACAGCGAATGAAATCTCCATAATTATCTACTTCTATTCCAGTCCGCGGTTTACACATTATGTATGTACGAGTTACTTGTAGTAAGATGACAACATTGATGACTTGCGTTTTTTAGAGGAAGACACGCGACATATCTGGTATTACACCACTATTTAAACAGTAATGAATAACATAATTTGAGGAAGTAGGAAAAGAAAGAGCGGATGAGGCTTTTGCCCAGATAGATGCTCTTTATTATCATCTACCTGCAGCATACAGAAAAAAGCGATGAAAAAAATACTGAAATGTCGAATTTTCCGTCCTTGTAGCACGTTACTGAAAAATACTGAAAGGTATGTCTTGTTTTTTCTGTTTTGATTATCGAAACACTGTACCATTATCGTTCTTTATAGTTTGAAAGGTAAGTACATTAATTTATTATTTCTTAAATTATCATCGTTTATTTCTTGAAAAAATGCAATTATAACCCACAAGTACGCTACGGGCTACGGGCCTACGACAGACTATGACATGATTATTATTCAATACAGTTCAACAATCACGACACGGTCCACATGGCAACATCACTCATGATTCACTCACAGATATGTCTAACTAGTCGACACGTGTTTCGTAATAACATTTTTTTGGGAGGTCGCCTCGGTTTCAAAGTGACGTACGCGTGCCTTATCGCACGTGGGGGCACTTTTTATTAATGATCGATGAGTGAAACTGTATAATAAAACAGTCATTTAATGAGTAAGATGAATCCCTTACATATGTAACTAAGACGTTTTTCCGCAAGGTTCGGTACAGCACCTTCATTATTTCTGGCCCTTTGACTTAAGGTTGATAACTGTGACAACTAGCTCTTCACCTTTTAAATCCCATCCCAAACCGTGACTGAAGGCAGGACTTTTTTGACTTGGCCCTGATTTGTGTGGCTACTTTAGCCGTTCAAATTCTACATCTTGGTAGGACTGGAGCTCAAGATCAAGACACGAATGAGTCTTTCCTCATTCGTGGCTACATCTTGAACTCCATCTATCTTGACACTATTAAAGTCTCTTTCTCGTCTAGAGAGCCTTTTGACTTTTTAACCGACTTCCAAAAAGGAGGAGGTTCTCTATTCGACTGTATGTATTTTTTTTTTTTTTTTTTTTTTTTTTATGTATGTTACCCGATTACTCGAAGACGCCTAAACCGATTTGAAAAATTCTTTTTTTGTTTGAAAGGGTATACTTCCAAGTTGGTCCCATAGTCGCCAAGTCGGGATCTGATGATGGAATCTTGGCGAAATCGAGGGAACTCTTCAAATTTTATAGGATAACGTACAGCAATTTTTATATTTTCTACAACAAGTGAAGCATTTGCGTTTGATAAGAACCATTCTACCATCAGATCTGATGATGAAGCCAAGAGTCACGGAACTCCATAATGAGACAATGTATCCTAGTCGTGTTTGGGCTTGTTGTAATTGTAACGGTATGCACTTTCCATGTGAACCACTAAAAAGTGAAAAATAAAAACTTTTTTGCAAAAAGTAAAACCGACTTCAAAAAGAAAAAGTGAAAAATAACTTTAGCTTCTGAAGTCGGTGACAAAAAAATTAAATCAATCATACAAACGTCACCGACTTCAGAAGCTAAAGTTATTTTTCACTTTTTCTTTTTGAAGTCGGTTTTGAAACATGGGTTTTTTTTTATTATTTCAGTACATTTCAAAAGAATTGTGCTACGAAAATTGGAAATTCGCTACATTCTAATTTCGCTTTCATGTCTCTACCTGTTCTACCTGCCCGTGCCCAACCTAATGGCCTCGAAAAAAACCGTTCACGAAATGATCGCATGATAGTGAATGAACAGTCGCATGCGCAGCGTCTGGCACGTAGCTCTTATCAGTGACGTCATATTTAAGTGCATATCTGACCTCCCTACGGCTACGTGTGAATACAGACATGCCTCTACTTGCCTCCACTTGTACCGTGTAGTGTAGAAAGCCCTGTGCGCACGCGCAGTGGTAGAAAACACATGGTTCTAGCTTCCAAGGTAACAGGAAAAACTTGTAGGAAACGGAAATAAATGTGAGAGAGCATGTATAAAGATGGGGGTCCCCTGAGATGTTGTCAGAACAGTGACTTGTGATATCAAGGTCGAGTTACAGTAGGTACCATGAAGTATTGCAAAATTACAAAAATAAGATCTCATCTTGTCTCCCCAGGAATGTTTGATTATTGCCTTCACAACCTAAGTCTTTATGAAACAGTAGGTAGAGTCCGACCAAGTTTCATGTGCGGTCAACTTTCAGAGTTTCAGCTGAAATAACAATTACAAGTAGGTATGAGACTTCAGTATGTCTTGACTAGTTTGACCGTATTTTTTTTCATTACTTAGGCATTCGCTGTGAATATGATTTATTTATGCCTTCTTTATAAACCTGTTTGGAGATATAAACTTGTACCTAACTACGTTATGTTGGCACGTGTACCGATGAACTTTCATACGTCATTATTTGTTTATTAGAAACATCCATTTCAGTAATTAGTCAAATAAGTAGACTTTAGTCTTAAAAGATAAACTTCTAATAAGATATAGCAACCCTGTGCAAAGTCGAAATATTTAATTACGTGGATATATTGAACTTTAATATGTAGAAAAGATTACGACAGGTAGTCTTTGAGTCACCGTACATAATTTGGCTAGTCATGTCATCGAATTGAAATAACTATGTCTGTGATTAGGTATAGATTTGAAAACAATATACCTATCAGTTTATTGCACAACAAAAAATATAACATGAACAAAAATTTACAAAAACGTGGTTACTGTAACTAGAACCGTCCATTACTGATAACTGAGACACCTCCGTGCAAAACACGTTAAAACGTCGATCCTGACTGGGATTCGCAGATCATTAGCCGGTTGTCCGAAGGTCTGACAACCAGGTTTACCAATGGGAAGAGTGTTAATCTTACTCAGTATCTGGGCTGTGAAAGTCAGATAAGCAGTAGCTCCACGTTAAACCCTAATATTCGGCTGCTTCCAGTTACTGTTCGACTGGAAGCCGACCCCGATGTTTGGGAAAATGCCACATGATGAAAAATATGAATACCAAAAGGTGAACTTGTTTCAGGCAGGTGGTAGTCGCCTTTCGGTTTGCAGTGATATTGTTATTATTATGTATAATCGTAATCCAACAGTGACATAAACAGTAGGAATTTATTGGTTTTATTGTCGATATGGTAGAGATGATTAATTTATTACGTTTTCGGTATAAATTGCTTTACCTACACGCTTTTGTAATGCTAAACCGCATCGGCGAAACTTTTCCTTATCATACCTACTTACAATAAATTAGTACGATAAAAGCTACGGTATTATTTACATTATTTACAAACTACGACTCTTTAATAGTAATAAAAATATGTAGGTACGAGTATCATAGGGTTACAGGGCGTCAAAAAATTCGTCCACACCGCTGTCAACAGGAAAAGTGCCCAGGGGCCCAATTCTGTAAAATAACCAACTGGTCAATAGTGTGTCGTTAGTGTGTCAGTAGTGTCTCAATAGGCTAATCATTGACATTTGGTATTCTACATTTTTATAGTCATTGACTTACGACTGTAGTGCCATTGAGACGCCATAGAAAGACTATTGTAACAATGTATTCTGCTCCACTATAATCTGTCAATGTCATCATGATGGCCAAAGTTACGGTAGTCTGTGAATATTTTAAGTGTATTTGACAGTTGTGTCTATCGAAATGCCACACTATCGACACACTACTGAAGTACTGAGACACCGCTGAAACGCCATTGAAGTTTTTGCAGAATACCGCAACAGTGGCAACATAATGTCTGTAGTGTGTCGATAGATTGTCAATGGCGTGTTGCTTAACGTTAAGTTACAGAATTGGCACCTGATGGCTCTCAGAATAAAGATACGGTTTTCAGGTGCAATGTACATAAGTGCTTAGATAGTTAATGTGCATTGCACAGTAACCTGTAAACGCTGAATTACAACGATTGGTGTACAATCATGCCAAAACCAATTCCACAATCTATCTAACTAATCATCTAAAAACTAAATTTAATGCAATTTAACTCTATAATACTAAATTCAGTGATGGATTTCAGTCAACTCATTTCGATAAAGAGTAGTCTGAATGCAACGTCATGAAGCGCCTCATGTTTCATGACGATGGGTTTAAACTCATCTGGTTATACTTAAAATGGTCGTCATGAAAATCAGCGTAACGACGGTGACGTAAAAAAAGTGTTGATCTCGCCGACCTATCCGTTTGGGCATCCGTGTACCACGGCGTGACGTCATCATCTCTATCCAGTAACACGTTACAGATTGAGATTAGATAGCCGTTATGACATCAGACATGCTTTTTACAACAACATTATTGATGAAGTGGAATTTTGTTAAGTTTTTGCGGCCATTACTGATTGGTAAACTTACCGGAATGTAATTGGGTTAGCCACATCAGTAATCTGTTATGTTATGCCGGATGAGCATCAGGTAATGACAAATACCAATAGACAGTAGGTCCAAAACAGCAAGATGCAATGACGCGGCTAACTAAAAGGAGATAGGTAGACGCACGTACAAGGCACTGAATAGATTGGGGTTCCTACATCCCATCTGGTACTTTCCCATTTCGCCAACTAAACAAAATATGCATCACATAAAAGTTTTGTAACTACATATTTTGATCGTCATACATTGAGTCTCGTTTCGTCAACTTTTGAGATGCGTTATGATGAATGATCCTATTCATTCCCGTATGGAGACAGCAAGAGAATTTATTTAAAGAAGGTTCATGTGGCAATGTCCTGTTAGTAGTGGGACACACGTTAAGGGCCTTTTACATTCACACGGAGCTCTTTCCGTGTACCTAAGGCACGTCAGGTGCTCGTCGGAAACAAATTTTCCGCCTTACCATTAAGGACTCGTTTTTCAGCGCGTTCACGTGCAATCGTGCATCAACGATGTATATCAAAAATGGCAGTGTGCTTAGGCCTTAAGGCTATTACATTGCTCAATGACCTTGACTATATCGTGAGGTTGGTTAGTCGTTTTTAGGAATTGGTGTTGGTTTTAATGGTGCATGTAGACTTTCTTGAAGTACGCACATATCTTCGTGTTATGGCTATTGTATCGTAAGATTCTTTTCCCGGTCGTCTTTGTTCATTATTGCCTGTAATATCATCATCCTCCAGCCCATGTCTCATTCTATTGGAGGTCGGCGCAACACTTCTCCTTCTTGCATTCTCCCCTGTCAAACGTCGCGGTATCATTTACTCCTTTCTCTTTCATATCAGTTTTCACATAATCCGTCCATCTTTTCTTTGTCCTTCCGCTTCCTCTCCATCCATAAACATTCATGTCCATCACTTTTTTAGTCACATACGTTTCTTCCCTCCTCATTACATGTCCATACCAAGGTAAACAACTACCTTTTATTTTTTCTGTAACAGGCGCCACTTTTAAACTTCCTCTAATCCTTACCTACTAAACTTTCTCTATCCAAACACTGTTTTAACCTTTCACGGTTTATATATCTAAACATGTATTTTCTTTATCCTTACTTTGTCCATTCTAAGTCTTCTTGTACTTTACCATCAGTTATGAAGTACGGGCTGAGGTCGTCAGGACAGGGTGATGAGATTTGCAACATGTTTAGCGAAGTTTTTGAGTTTAACTTTCTCCAGAACACTACTCCCGATGTAACTCAGTTGGATAGCGACATGCACTGTCTTTATCAATCATCTACCTCTGATATAAACTCTGTTGAAGTCTGCGAAATTGAAGTACTGAAGCTATTGAGGGCTATTGACGTGAATAAATCTGCAGAGCCTGATGGTATTCCTGCTATACTCATAATTAGGTGCGCAGAAAGCTTAACTTTACCACTTACCTTAATATTTCGTCGTTCTCTTAATGAGGGAGTGGTGCCGCATGTTTGGAAAACAGCTTTTATTACCCCCGTCCATAAAAAAGGCCCTAAGGACAATGTAGAAAACTATAGGCCAATATCCAAACTGTGTCTATTTGCGAAGGTTTTAGAAAAAATTGTTTACGCTTCAGTTCATAACGCCATTAAACAATCTCTTAATGACTATCAGCATGGCTTCCTAAAAAACAGGTCTGTTGTGTCAAATTTGCTTGTCTGCTCCGACTACTTGTCCTCTAACATGGCTGAACCCTCTCAAGTGGATGTTGTCTATACTGATTACAGCAAGGCATTTGACCGTATAGACCACGGTGTTTTGTTGCGTAAGCTGCTTGCAATGGGTATCAGAGGTGATTTATTCAGATGGTTTAAGTCGTATATTGAGAATCGCTGTCAGACAGTTGTGCTGAATGGATATAGTTCTGTTACTGTTAAAATACCTTCAGGAATACCACAAGGATCCCTTTTGGGGCCTTTACTCTTCATTATTTTTATAAATGACATTGGTTCGTGCTTTACCCGTTCCAAAATAATTCTTTACGCTGACGATATGAAAATTTTATGCCCTATATCAGAATTTTCTGACTGTTTCAGTTTACAGCGGGATCTAGATGAACTTAAAAATTATTGTCTACTTAATAAACTCGAACTTAACGTTTCTAAATGTTTTGTTAGTACCTACACACGCAAACCACATGCAATCACGTTCCAGTATAAGTTACATGGTACTAGCATAAATAGGATAAGTGTTATTAGGGACCTGGGTGTCACGTTTGACTCTAAGTTGCTTTTTGATGCTCACATAGAAAGTATTATCAATAAAGCGTCTAAAGCACTTGGATTCATACTAAGGTTGTCAGCTGATTTTAAAAACGTTAAAACGTATAAAATCCTGTATTGCGCTTTTGTCCGCAGCCACTTGGAATACGCCTCACAAGTGTGGAACCCTTGTTATAATATTTATATTGACAGAATTGAGGGTATTCAAAAGCGGTTCCTACGTTTCCTGCAGTACAAAACTAGGAAATATACTCCTAATTATGAAGCGCGATGCAGGAGATTCCATATTTTACCACTGCATGAGCGCAGACGCATTGCGGATATGATATATTTATTTAAAATTGCGAATGGAATCATAGATTGCCCTGAGCTGTTGGGTGGTTTAGGATTGGTCACGCATTGCAAAACTTTTCGCAAACCCACTTTGTTGCATATCCCTCACTCCAAGTCCGCGTACAGGCAGAATTCGTTCCTGATCCGTGCGTGCATAAGTTTTAACAGACTTAATAATGAACATGATTTGGACATTTTCAACACCAGTGTTTCTCAGCTTAAGCGTTTATTGGTGAAAAGCTTTTTTATGGATAAGTAGTTATTTAGTTTGTTTTTTTTTTTTTAATAATTTTTTTTTGTCTTTTTCATAAATTTGTGTCTGACTGTATGTAGCCTTTGGTTTGTTTTTTTTTTATTAATTTATTTTTCTCTTTTGTATAACTTTTCAGTTTGTAATTTTGTATTATTCGACAGTGTTGGTATTTTTCAAAACTTATATTATGTATTTTGTACCAACCACTTTTTTTTTTGTTGATTTTCTTTCTGTTTTTTGCTTCGAATGTATTTATCTGCGGAAACTTGTAAATGGCCTTCGAATCCGTATAATTTAAGAGCATTGTTTTTGTTAGCTGTAAGTTTCCCGAAAAGTATAAAATAAAATAAAATAAAATAAATAAATTCTGGTCAGTCCTCACATCTATCTCTTCATTTTCATTTCCGCTACATGCAATAGTTTTTCATCCATCTCTTTTTACAGCCTAGCATTCTAATTGCACATACTTCCCAGGCACACCACCACAGAACCTCATAGGGTTCTCCGTAGTATGCCGTTTCGAGAAATTTCAAGAGTTCCCTCGATTTCGCCAAGATTCCATCATCAGATCTCGACTTGGTGACTATGGGACCATTTGGAAAGTATACCCTTTCCAACAAAAACAATATTTTTCAAATCGGTTGGCAAGCGACGGACGAACGAAAAAAAATATTCCAAAGGAAATTAAAAAAAGTCGCGAGCGGCGAAATGTTTTTCAACATTCTTTTCCACTCCTCTAGGAACTCAATAAAAAAAAAGTCCCATGAAAATCCGCCCACTATAAACTTTGTTCCACCTTATTGTCTAATTGCACTTGACTAATTTAGCGCCATTAGTTTCACAGATGCCATCTACTGCATTGCAAACACCGCGTTGCCACCACTGCGTGCGTGCAATAAAATATACGATGCGCAGTTTGTAGATAATGATCTTATAGATAAGAAAACCAATAATCAGATTAGTTTGTTTGGGTTGTAACTGATTAGTTCGGGACGATCCCGTTTACCCGGTATTAAAATCAAATAGCTATCATTTCAGGAAGAGACCTCATTAAATTATGGCTCATATTATTATCCTCAATAGTTGCAATATAGATTGTTCAATCTTTGTAAATCAATTGCCTCTATAAACTTTTCCATATAATTCTTGATAATGGAGGCTAATCTATCGTCGTGTTGGTGACCTAACCTCTGTAATGTCAGTTTTACGAGTTCCAGTAATTGTTGTCTATCTTGAACCAGCTGACTGACTATCTTTGCCTTAATAAGGAAGTAATAAGGAAGGTTTGAAATTAGAAATAACAGCTAGCAAACGGATCAAAATGATTAACGAGTTTGAAAACGACTTACATCGTCGATAGTAAATAATTACATCAAGCATGAAATCTCCGAAGAATTAGGCAGAAATGAAAGCAATAGAAGGCAACATTTTATTAGCTATGTTTATGTACTCATGTGATAGTGGCCGAGCTTATTGCCATCAACCGGGCAGAAATGTAGACTCTGAGCTGCCTCTCTAGAATTCAGAAACACTTTGCTCGAATCACGAATCGAACCCAGGACTTCATGATCAATAGTAAGTAGCACAAGACTTGCATCCACTAGAGTACTAGACTAACAATACACAACAAGACATTCAATAAATCATTCCGTATCCTGTATGTCCAACCAAACTGTATCATATGAATTGCAATATAATAGCAAGTCATGATGTTCGGTTTCTAAAAACTGGATGCAAATATTTGAAATATGCTAGACAAGTGGACACACAGCGCCACTGCGACATATTTGTCGAATCATGCACCATTCACAGGCAACATATGTACCTATATCCGGAAACTGGCCGAAAGGCCCCCATCATTCTCCCCATCATTGCGATCCATCAATTATTAGACCATACTGGAAACCTTCTAGTTTCGGAGATATTGGGGGTCAAAGTTCCAAATTTCCAATTAAAAAAAAAACATGTTTGACTTTTACTTGAAACACCTCAACGACCCCCACACTATTCAATTCATTCATCATGGCAGTACAATGTTTTGAATTACTTTGAGTTTTGCCGTAAAACGTGATTTTTCACCCAAATAAAAAATCATTTCCCAGCAATATTTTTCGTACACGGTTACTTAGTTTGATGTACCGAATGCTTGTTTAACGGCTTTGTAAACAGACTATTTACATCCTGTTCTAGCACATTTTGCTTTGTTAGTTTGTCGATTGTCCCACTGCACTGCTGGGTAAAGGCCTCCCCTTGCTCCTTCCAAACCTCTCCATCCTGTCCCATTTTCGCCCGGCAGACAAGAACGGAGCGTCAGTCCATCTCCGCCGCCGCGGTCTACCTCGACGACGTCCTATGAGTGATCTTTGCCAATTACATATTATACAACGTGTAACAAAAAGGGTACCTATAGGGTACCTATTATATACCCGAGGTGGTTTGACTCCCGAGCTTGCGAGGGAGGCAATGAAAGCAAGGGTATATTAATTGGCGTTTAGTCTCGAGGTGCAAACTGTACTTTTCACTTCGAGTGCGAGAAAAATAGTCATTTAAAACCGAACAAATTTACACTCGACAAAAACTCTGAACTGAGCGGTCAGTTTTTTCTTCTATATTTCAGGTCAGTCACAGATTAAAAATTTAAAACACAACACAAACTCTCAACATTTTCGCAATGAAGATGATCCACACTCCACAGATAATTAGTACCTACATTACTGCAGCGGCTAGCAACAAATGCATTGCACATACTTTTCAAAATCAGCGATGCACACAAACAACCATAAATTTTTTTCGCGTTGAAAAGTTCATTTGTTTTTTTTTTTTAATAAACCGCTGCTATTTGCAAGCCAATTCGAAATTTAAATAAAACCTTTGATAAGTTACTCTTTTGTGACCATGTTTCAGAGCAAAAGATCGTTTCATTTTTAAATTACTTTTTCATCCCCCCATCTCGGAAAGAGTATTTTTGCTCTTCAATATCTGAGTGCAAAAGCCGTTTTTATCGTCTTGAGGGTAAAGTAAATTTGAATTTAGAACATCGTGTGCACTAAGCATGTGAATTCAAAACATCATTAGACCTATTTACTTCTACCTACCTCTATGGTGCCGAATTTATCATATTTTTTTTTTAAATTTGTTAAGAACTCAGACTCGGAACCTTCTTGGTGTACTTTTTTAATATGTTTTGCGCGCGCCATTTTCTTTTCACGTCATATTGTTAATCTTAGGTTAAAAACAAGGAATCCAACTTGAAAACAAGTGAAAAACCTAAAATGACCACTCATTATCTAGCGACGAGGAAGTTTATTTGACGCCAACAGAATTAACTGAATTTGTTAATAATGCGCAATTTTTTTTTTGCGTTTATTCATTTCCTCGCTGAGGTGGGATGAAAAGTTACGTGTTGCACTCGAGTGCAAAGATTTTTCACCTCGAGCTCATCTGATTCCCACGCTAACGCTCAAGATTGCTCGGTCATCAAAATTGAGCACGCGGTTAAAAAACAACTTTGAACTCTTGTATAACAAATAACTATTTACTCCCTAGGGAATAAACAGTCACTTTAATCCAGCTTCGTAGGGCTGTAATGGCGTACTTTTAGAACAAGAGAAGTTAAAAAGTCTTTTTATCACCCGCGAAGTGATTGGGGACTATTAATATCTGGCACGCTTTCCGTACCTAAGTGATAGGAAATCTTAAATCATGAACATTCTTTAAATACCAATGACCGATATGTTATCTATAATAATATAATATAAAATAGTGTTTCAGGCCTTCTGTTAGTCTTTAGCGAAATATTATTAACAATGTCGTTATCAATAAACTTAATGATGAAACATGATTGGTTACACGTTTCTCTTATCATAGTTTGATTAATTTTGGTATTTGAAGTACAATAAAACCTGTAAGTAATGACAAAAATTTTCCTTTGGTACAATACGTGTTGTAGAAGTCACCAATCTATCTATCTATATATACTTATAATAAATCTGTAGAGAGGTCAATTCTGTACATGAAATATATTTACAAAATAACTATCGGGGGGTGATTAGTGATCGATACTGATGCCAAAAATGCAATCAGTAAAATTTTTGTCTGTCTGTCTGTCTTTCTGTCAGTCTGTCTGTCTGTATGTTATTTATAGAAAAAAAAACTACTCGACGGATTTTAACGAAACTTGGTACAATTATTCTACATACTCCTGAGCAGGTAATAGTATACTTTTCATCACGCTACCATTAATAGGAGCAGAGCAGTGAAAGGAAATGTTGGGAAAACGGGAGAAGTTACTTGGTTTTTTTAGCTTCCGTCGCGTGTGCAGCCTAATGGTTAAAGCTACATAGAAATCATGTATAACGGAAATATTCCACATAAAATTATATAAAAAATATCCCAGGACAGCATATGTCTATCTTTTATAGTTGACTCACAATAACACGTGTAACTCCCGATAGCTTAGCAGTTCGGAGAATAAATGTGAATGTAAGTTTGTTTGTTGCGCTTTCACGCGACAACTACTGAACGGATTTGGATGAAATTTTGCACACAGATAGTTTATAACCTGGATTAAAACATAGGATACTTTTTATCCCGGCAGTAAGATTCCATGGGACAATAATCAAACTTCACGCGGGCGAAGCCGCTGGCAGAAGCTAGTTCTATAATAAAATTGAATCGTGGAGTCTGGAGTCACACACAGACCCGCATGTTACCGCATGTTACAATATTAGGTCCTTTCCTCTTTTTTGTTTTTTTTTTTTTATTCTCAGTTGCAGAAATGACACCTACCACTGCTTGTCTCTGCATCACCTAAAGGTTGACTGGTAGAAAAACTTTTGTGCTTGAAGTGTTAAATAAATAAATAAATAAACCCAACTTCGGAAAATGGTGTTATTTACTCCTACAGGTGATTCGCAAGATTGCTCTATTTTTGAGATAGGTACTTTAACAGCACGACATTGGCACAGTCGGCTAACTGAAAAATCCCTAGTCGATCATATTTACAATACTTGACATTCAAAGTACCTAGTCTTCTTTTAAATAAACGACATTGACTTTGACAAACACATTCCAAAAACTTATTTTTAATAATAAACTGTTAATAATGCGGCTGTAATTTCCAGGTCACCTCAAAATAAAAGTAGGAAGAAAACAACACCCTAAAACAATATGTGGGTCGGATAATTATTAGGAATGTACACAGGAGAGGCACATAACACATAAAAAATGTTAGTTTACACAGCTTTTCATTATTAATCCCAACTTTACTAAATCAAACGAGGAATGTTCATAAATTAACGAATATTTCTTAAACGGGAACATTTTCTAAATGTTTGTGGGAACACGTCACTCTTGAAATAGATCTTCCTTAGGCGCGTGCGATTGTGGGTCACTGATTTACGCGGCCGTGACCCAAATGAGGAAATCTTTTAGATAAAGTAATTTCCCTAGTTCCAAAATAATAGAGGAAATATTTGCTAACTATTGTAAAACAGTATGACAGTAGATATAATGAGGGAAATGTAAATAGCAGCTTATAACATAGGCCACATGTCCTCGGATTTTCCTGAGTTTCAGTAGTGACGGAAAATTCTATCTAGAAACACGTGCCTCGTTTGGGTTTTTTTTATAATTTTTATCTTTCCAAGACTCGATCAAATGAAACTTTTGATTGCATTCAACTGTGAACTTAGATTTTTTTTATTTAGCCTGTACTGTCCCACTGCTGGGCAAAGGCCGTCTCAAATTCCTTCCATGTGCTCTTTTCCTGTGCCGCCTCGGGCCAACCCTCGTGATGCGCGTCCAAATCGTCTCGCCACCTTTTTCTGGGTCGGCCTCGGCGGCGCTGTCTGTCTTCCGGCAACCATCGTGTGGAGACCTTTGCCCAGCGGTCATCGTGCATGCGACTGACGTGACCCGCTCAATCCCATTTTAGCCTAGCAGCCTTCATGCCAACGTCCACTATGCCCGTTTTGGAACGCAGCGTGTTCAGCGTGTTCGAACCCTATGCGCTCAGAGGAATACCTCTGTCTTTTGACACCCAAAATGCTGCGTTCCATTGCTCTTTGGCAAACTCCAAGGCTCGGCGAGCGACCAGGTCTGAGCACCGTAGGTTAGGACGGGCAGGATGCACATGTCAATGAGTTTGCGCTTCAGGGAGTTTGGAAGATCACCCTTCATTAGCGTCTTCATGGACCAGTAGCTTTTCCAGGAATTTTCGACTCGGCGATCAATTTCTCTTTCTAGCCTATTTTCAAAAGATACTAACTGGCCCAAGTAGATAATATACTCATCTACATACTGTATTTCCTGCCCATCTACCTACCTCGACCCTACGCTTAGTGCTGTTGGTCATGGTGAACTTAGTAGATCATTCAAATCTTGTCTTGGCACTTCACTAAAGAATAACTAGAGAGCACAGTTATCTAAATTGTTAGTAGGCAAATGGTTAGAAAGCTCTCTGTGAAGGAATACTTAACATTCTATAATAAAGTTGATCACTTTTTCAACAGACTTCCAAAAAGAGGAGATTCTCAATTCGTCTGTATTTTTTTTTTGTTTGTTACCTCAGAACTTTCGACTGGGTGAACTGATTTTGATGATTCTTTTTTTATTTGAAGCTGTCGGATCCCCTGTAGTTCCATTTTAATTTGCTGAAGATCTGATGCTGATCTTCGGAGATATACAATGGAACTCTTCAAAAATACACACAAAATACAGCAAATCTGCAGTGATTGCTGCAAACGCTTGGTTGTTTAATGTTTGTACAATATCATGACGTAACATCACGCCTGTATGCTTTGAGGGGGGGTAATCAGAAGTGTAAGTATAATACACCCAGATTTCGACAGTTAGGTGTGTTTAGTTCCATTTATTGGGGTTAAGCCCTATTACCGTGACGTGTATTGTTTTTTTTTTTTTATTGGAAAGGATGTACTTCAAGGGTACATTGATGAGAATTTGGTTAGGTTCTGATTACTTCTGGTTATGGGATCCATGACAAAGGAACGGAACTCTTAAATTCGTAAGAGCAAATTAACGATACTCGGCCGAATCTTAATAGGTTATCCGGCTATTTGAGGTTCTCAATTCAATGTTCCCCGATTACTCGAAGATGGCTGGACCGATTTTGTTTTTTTTTTATTGTTTGAAAGGGTCTACTTCCCAGGTTGTCCCATAATCATCAAATCAGTATCTGATGATGGAATCTTGGAGAAATAGAGAGAACTCTCACATTTTATAGGCACGCTAGAAGCGATTTGGGTAGTTTTAGGAAGTATACTTTCTCGAAGTGATCCCATTTCAATTTGATGAAGATATGATGAAGAACTTCGGAGATAGGCAACGGAACTCTTCAATAAATGATAGCAAATGTACTGGGATTGCTGAAATCTCATATCTGTCTATTGTTTATACCAGTTCACAAATGAAAATCACGCTGGTAGTTATCTATAACAAAATACCTCATATGCCTACAAAGAAGAATCGTTAAGTATATTTAAAAAGAGGCTAGCATCCTTACTAATAGATCAATTTTGTTATTCTATACAAGATTTTTTAAATGATAAAAGTTTATAATGTTTTATTAATTTATTATAATGTATTTCAAATTTCATTATCTTATGTCTTACCTCGTTAATGTGGGCATTAAAATATTCAATTTATTCAATCACTTGTAGAATACGGAATAATATTGTTGTTTTTGATGTTTAGTTTATTTATGGAAGGTTGTAGATTCACATAACTGTAATTATAATTATTTTTTATTTTTTATTTTTTCTGTTTTTGTTTGTTTGTTCGTATAAAGTCTAAGTAGATTTAAATATGTTTTTACTTTTGCATGCCGTAAGGTAAGAGTGTGTTGGAACTGCTTTTACAATGTTTACATCCTATTTTGTACCCACATTCATGGCAAATAAATGATTTCTGATTTCTGATACGCTGTGTGTTCCACTTTTTAGTGGTTCACCCCTTGGTAAGCACATGTGAACCACTAAAAAGTGGAAATAAAAACTTTTTTACAAAAATAAAACCGACTTCAGAGAAAACAAAAAAGTGAAAAATAACTTTTGCTTCAGAAGTCGGTGACAAAAAAACTAAATCAATCAAACAAAGGTCACCGACTTCTGAATCTAAAGTTATTTTTCACTTTTTTGTTTTCTGTGAAGTCGGTTTTATTTTTTGTAAAAAAGTTTATATTTATTTTTTCTTTTGTAGTCTATTGTAGAGCTCATACGAGAAGTTTTCCATATTTATTGTGAGAAACAATAGTTGTCATTCGTGTCCCCAAAAAGATAAAATCTTAAATAATATTGGTAATATTGTAACTATCACCCAAACTACATACATGATAACTGGTGCAAGATAAAGATGGGCACATGTTTAAGTCAAAGCACGTGCTACATACATATTCCTAGATCTCAGCCAGAAACATGGCTGTCACTGCTGTCAGTCCATGACTCCGTAGTCAAAGTCCAACCTCAAGGGTGCAGCTACCACGTAGACAGAAAGGATTTAACAATAAAATACGTGGGTAAGGTAATGCACTGATAACCTTCAGTCTTGGCGGAAATACGTAGAAACATTTCATTGACTGAATACGTAACACATGGAGCAACTATTGGAGCAACTGGCAACTGGCAACTAGCTGTTTACATATATTTCAATTGAACCGCGCACACATAGCAACTCGAGTTTCGAGTTCCGGTAATCGTCAACAGTTTTCAGTTGCTGTAATCGATGACTAAGATAGTTCCTAATTGCCGCAACTAGCAACTGTTAAATATTATACCGGTTTTTAAAGTTGCCGGTTTCCTCAACCGTCAATCGCAACGCGTCGGGCGATTTCACACCCTCCCTCCCCTCTCCCTGTGCCCGAGCAACTCGGCTTTGAAAGTTGCTCACAGATTGCCATAAAATTGCGGCAAACGTAAACGTTATAGCAACTATCAACTTTTTACAAGAAACTTTTAAAATGTTGATAGTTTCCTCAACTTAAGTTGCTCCATGTGCAAAGCGCCTAAGAAAACTGCTGCGAATTGAGATAAGTAGCCTAGCAACCGCAACCATTATCTGACAGATACCAAATATTCCGGGAATTTCTGTCATGTTTTTGTTTTATTAATAAATCTGTAGTGGAAAATATTGGCAGATAACTTTGTGCACGTTTTAATTGAGTAATTTAAATGGAATAGGTACAAAGCCATGTGATAAGATGGTTTAAATAATTATGTCACCGTAAAATTGTCAAACACGTTATATTACAATATAACGTGTTTCTCTCTAGCGATATTGTAAAGTCTCGAATTATTGTCAACTGAACATACGGAAGTATCTCTGCCCCCATAATCGGGACTTGGGGCACCCTCCCGTTAGGTTAGTTAGGTTCCTTTAAACCCTGCACTCGGAAATATGCGACTACGCTTTTGAGGGGAACATAAAGTGTTTTAAGGTTAGGTTATATTAATCGATATTTCGCAGGAATGGTACAGTATCTTTTCATGAGAGTGGTACCACTGGGCAAGGGGGATCCCTCCTTCCCTCCACACCGCGTGAATTGACTACCATCGCATGCATTTCACGAAAAATAATGCGTTTTATTGTAAGCAGTATGTTCGTTTGACAAAATTCGAGAGTTTACAATATCGCTAGAGATATTACAATATAACGTGTTTGACAATTTAACGGTGACAAATATAAGGAAAAGCTCCTAAAGAAAGCTTTGGCAGGTAACGAATGAGTGGATTGTTATACGATGATCGGGTCAGAACCATTTGTCAACCCTTGAATTAAGAAGAAGACATTGCATGACATGACAGATTGACCGAGCGATATGGATAGGAAAATTATCACTCATTGTTTATGACAATTCCAATGCGAAATCACAAGTCACACACTCCGCTTTGATAATAAGTTATAAATTATTACTCACATTAAAATCGGACCGGAAATTAGCAATAAAATTTTAAAAAAATACACGTGTTTGAAGTAAACAGTGGACATTTCCAACCACCTCCTAATTCCGCAGGCGTCGCCGTGTGCAAAGCATACCTAGTGTTCACTATATTTTATGTTTATGAGCATTTTTCTCCCACGATAGCGGTATCGAAGGAATGTAAATTAATTGATTTACGTACATTTTAATATACCTATTTACACTCACTGACTCACTCTTATCTAAAATGGCGCAATGAATGAACTCTCAAATAGAATTTTCCTCAAATTATAGCTTATTTTATAATTATTATATCTTGTGGTTAATAATAGGTTAGTATGTATGATATAATGATGATGTAACACACGTTTTTTATATAAATTGTGGTTAGCTCGTAATTTATTGTTTTTATATATTTTATACAGTTAAGTTTTTGCCACTTACACGTCCACGTGGTTCTTCTAAAACCTAACCTTAAACGGATCTATCTAGGCATAGATATTATGTAAGCATAATCAGCGTTCCGACTACTGGGGCTCAAGGCTTCTCTTTACGATTGTGTTTGAGAGGAGGGACGGGAGGGATGGGACTGTAATCCACAAGGTGGCCCATTAGAACTCCGCGTATGTCACATGACGTATCTTTGTGGTTCTAGGATGTGCCGGTTTCCTGGAGAGGTTAAGTGATTCAGAGCTTGCTTATCTAAGTACCTTATCTATATATATATATGTCACCGTAAAATTGTCAAATACGTTATATTGTAATATCTCTAGCGATATTGTAAAATCTCGAAATATTGTCAAATGAACATACTGCTTACAACAAAACGCATTATTTTACGTGAAATGCATGCGATGGTAGTCAACTCACGCGGTGTGGAGGGAAGGAGGAGTCCCCCTTGCCCAGTGGTACAACTTTCATGAAAAGATATTGTACCATTCCTGAGAAATACCGATTATTATAACCTAACCTTAAAACACTTTATATTCCCCTAAAAAGCGTAGTCGACGGAGCCCCGCTTCGCGGGGCCCCTATTTCCGGGTGCAGGGTTTAAATGAACCTAACTAACCTATCGGGGGGTGCCCCAAGTCCCGATTATGGGGGCAGAGATACTTCCGTATGTTCAGTTGACAATAATTCGAGACTTTACAATATCGCTAGAGAGATACACGTTATATTGTAATATAACGTATTTGACAATTTTACGGTGACATATATATATATATTTATTTTTGTATGCTAGAGACTTGTATGGTAGAGAATGCCTTGTGACATCAAGTCTGCCGAATGTAGCACTTCTGTGCATGATTTAAATAAGTATAAAACGTACTTACTTACCTTTTTAAATCATCAGGTATAATCATCTGGATACTAATGAAACTTTTCACTTTTACACGTATCAAGCTTGTTTTGGGCATTCCCCACTAATACGTTATAATAACAATCTGCAAATGACTTTAGGTACCTATCTTTAATCATAATATTTTCATTTCATTTAATTACAAACGGCACCCGGATTAAGATATAATACATAACTCCTTTTAACTGGTTTTGCTTATTGTAGGATTTTCCCAAATTATTTGAGTTTAGCAATAAAAAAATCGGCGAAGTGCGAGTTGAACTCGCGCACCGTGGGTTCTGTATGAACTAGCAGATAGGTATTTTGTTATTAAACTATGTACCTAATAACGTTTTTCTACAATAGTACGGTCGAACAAGCTATTTGGTTTACATTTTACAATGTAATTTGTGGGTTAAACTGTAAACCAAATAGCTTGTTCGACCGTACATTTTTATACAAGTGGAGAAAGTTTGTTATTGTATTCCAAGGCGGTATTAACGCGCGAGCCGTAGGCGAGGTTGTTTTTGAGCCAAGAACTGCAATAACAAATGTCCACGTGTATCAAACGACGTTTTTCAATACACTTTTGAAGAAATAAAATAAAAGAATGAAAAACTTTGTGACATAAATAATTATTACGAGACTATGATTTAAATTTTATTTTTTCTACGCGCTTTGCTTTCGCCAGGTTGAAGGAGAAGCAAAGGTATGAAGCCTTTACACAGCCTAAAAAAAATAGTTTTTTATAATAATATATTTTTGAATTTAGAACACAAATAAATGTTAATTTGTTTATAAAAGTAAATATTAGTTTCAAATAATCATGTTTATCTACGATATTGAATTTATAAACACAATTTGAATATTCAAAAAATGTTTAGGTACGCCATAAAGTCGTCGACCGCTTTGCCGAAATTATAAAAAAAAACATATTCACCTCTGATTCTGATTTGGACTAAGTGTCTGTTGTAATTTTACACTGAAAACTGGTTCTTTTCGCACTACGATTAGGTTCAAAATGCAGTGTATTTCACACACGTGCGTTTTTCATGTTTTTTCTACACATGTGCAGAAAGCAAAATTGCCACAGACAACTTTTTCTATACTTAGTCCAAACTGGTAAATGCATAATTTAAAAAAAACATTCACATCTGACTATAGAGTCAGAGGTGGATGTTTTTTTAAATTTCGGATAAGCAATCTACGTCTTTACGGAGGCGTAATCATTTATTGAATATTTAAATTGTGTTTATAAATTCAATATCATGGATAAACATGATTCTTTAAAACTAAAACATTCTTTTATGAACAAATTAACATTTATTTGTGTTCTAAATTAAAAAAATATGTGAAAAAACTATTTTTTATATTAGGCTGTATAACGGCTCCCATACCTTTGCCTCTCCTTCAACCTGGCGATAAGCAAAGCGCAGAAAAAAACAAAATTTTAATCATAGTCTTGTAATAGTTTAAATGACACAAATATTTTCCATTCTTTTATTTTATTTCTTCAAAAGTGTATTGAAAAACGTCGGTTGATACACGTGGACATTTGTTATTGCAGTTCTCGCCTTACGGCTCGTGTGTTAAAACCGCCTTGAACTACAATAACAAACTTTCTCCACTTGTATCAAAATGTACTATTGTCGCAAAGTGCTTGGCGAGACTGAAAGCGCGGGCGCGGGGCGGGCGCGTTTCGACGTACCTACTCGACAATACCAACTTTATTGACTGGGAGAAGGAGAACAAGTGCTTTTCTTACACTCATTAAATTACGTGTAGGTATGTACTTGTATGGTAATGTATGAGAAAAATAAAATGCGGGGGTAGTCTTTGGGGATTGTCGATAGAAGTGAAAACTCGTAACAGGCTCCGAGTGCTACAAAGCGTTAGGTGACAGTCACGCGAGTTCCATGAATTTTGTTCACTCAAAAATTACTCAACGCGCGTAAAAAGTACTTATTTAAAAAACAAAACCGTGTGTCGGTAGTACCGAACTGTGTAGGTAGGTACGGTTAGATATAACCGTAGGTACGGTCGAACAAGCTATTGGGTTTACACTTCACAATGGAATTTGTGGGTTAAACTGTAAACCAATTAGCTTGTTCGACCGTACATGGTAGGTATTCGGTAACTTTCAATAGTAAAGTTTTCCGTATATGCAACAGACATCAAATGAAACAGCTATAATTTAATAAGGAGGTTTAATTAGCATACTTTTTTACTGTCTGTTAATAAAAAAAAAAGTGAGTCAATTCAACTTTATCAGGTCAAGAACCTTATTATAATCATTGGTGGAAACCCCAGCGCTGAAGGCCTATCACATGTCATTTTGGTCATCATAATTTGACCTTATACATATAAGAATAGTTTCAACACATTTGTTAATAGACTGTGGTCACCTAGTTACCTTGTTCACTGAATATTAAAAAGTTAAACAATACAGGTGAATGCTCCGAACAGATTCATTAGAAATGAGTCAGCTTCAAAAGTCGGTGTTGTAATCGCTCTGCAATCATTAGGTGCAGTAACTTTCGACTAGAAAACATGAACCATCGTCATCCATCTGCCTTGCCTTTCCCCATCTATGGTGGGGTCGGCTTCCAGTCTAACCGGATGCAGCTGAATACCAGTATTTTACATGGAGCGACTGCCTATCTGACCTCCACAACCTACTTAGTACTGGGTAGTACGATACCTTTTGGTAAGACTGGTTGTCGAACTTTTTGGGCCACTGATTACCTGTAACGACCGCCAAAGATCTTCAAATGATATCTGGGACCAACAGCTTAACGTGATTTCCGAGGTACGGCGAAAACTCGGTATGTAAGGGTGGTCACCCATCCACAGATCAACCTAGGCAAGCACGGCTTAACCTAAAGATCGACCCGAGCGGCTGTTATTATTTAGCCACGACAAAACACACGAACGCATTGAAAACAAGTACCAACTGATGAAAAATACGGAAAAAAGGTACCAATTAACGAACGTGGACGCAGCAAAAGGAGTCTGACCTAGCCTAGTGCGGAGGTTCAACAAAATGGGGCCCGCTCATACTGGTTATAATACTACTGCCTGCGGTCTACGGTACCTATAGCAAAATACTTAGGTACTTGTTTTTTATATTGCTAACTGCTGTAATGTTCCAGTAGATAGGTACCTACTGTGGTTTCCGCTAGATCATGGTCGATAATATTGATGGAATTTCTTCACTTGCAATCCCTTTTACGTCTATATATATTAGGTAGATCAGATTCACGGCCGACGACCCGATTTCTGAGGAAGGGGGTAACACACCGCCAGCTTCCAACTTGGGCACAGATACCTACTCCAAGCTTACTAAGTTCTGAGAAAGTCGTAGGTAAGCAAAACTGAAACTAAAATAAACGTTTCATATATTTTTGGTTCCTATACAGGATCGATGGAAGGCCACAGAATCAAAAACCCACGTACCTACCTACCTACTCAGTGCGTAGCGCTTACTTACGTATTTCTGCGGCGAAGCTTACCGAAGCTAGGTATGTCTAGCAGCTATAAAGCTCTCTCATAATTATTTTGAAATGAACAAGTTTCAGTAAAACCAGTTATTCAAAAACAGAGCTACGAAGCCGGAACTAGAAATACTTAGAGCAAATATATTTTCTGCGTAACTTTATAACAATAATAAACAAAGCATTGTACTTAATAAAACGCACACTTACGCACACCAACGGACTATTATAATTAATTCGTGGTACTATTAATGATGTAGGTACAGAGCAGTTAATGAGCTGCGAAATTATTAGCTAGACATGCTCCGGCGACTCCACCCGGATATTCGAGGAAATCCCCGGTCTGCTTACAAAGTACAGTCGCGGGCGTAAATATCAACGCATATTGCAAAACAATGCGATTTGGAACTATTAATTATGTACCTATAATACGAGTAATACCATACTTTCGCTGGATGAATTTTCTCGAGTTGCAGGTCAGGCAGTAGGTACTAAGTATGTACGAGCTTAATGTCTGTTTGTGATGGTTTATAATTATTATTGTGAGCAAAGGTTATCACCAATTATACCTCCCCAAAACTTACGTGACATTTCATGGGGTTGGCACTGCCAGTGCCTGCTTCGTTCGCTTCAGAGTTGACATTTACGTTACGCAGAAATTCATATTTACTCCGCGTATTTATAGTTCCGGCTTCGTACTCTTCGTAGGTAGCTCTAATTTTGAATAACGGTTTCGGTAAACTGCCACACTGTGACTGTGAACAATATGAGAGAGCTTTTTACCTAGACTAGCTTCGCCGCAGGGAATATTAATATAGTATGAATACAGATGTTAGGGTAGACAAACACAGGAGCGCTCTCCCTTCACTTATTCTTGCTATTTCGTTCTGTACAGCTGGGCAAGATTGATAAGTGATCACAATTAAGACGCCTGCGGAGCATGCGAATTTCATACAAACGTAATAATTATCATTTGTTTGTTTCATATTATATTGGTATTACGAGTACATTTGTATGAAAAACGCATGCTCCGCCGGCCCCTTAAGCCACAAAGAAGCAATTGTTTGGTTAATACTAAGAAGTGCATGCCACCAACACTTTACGTCACTCAACTTCAAGTGTAACTTACGGAGAATTTGTTGCGTTGCGACGGAAAAGGGAAATGCCGGTTTATGTGCACATACAGCCTGATTAATGACGTACATCACTGGCAGTTGCAAGCTTGATGTTCCAAGAACTTGCGACGTTCATTTCCCCGCTCACTATTGCAGAATCTTCCGTGGGGTATATCCGCTGTTTTTACTATATTTATTGAAGGTCTAGAAATATGCTTTGGATAAAAATTGATCAAATCTTGAGTGGATTCCCGTGCTCCCGTGCAGGGATCGGGTACTGTTGTTCCCATCCTGTCAAGAGGGCCAGACTCACTGGCATTGTATCTGAAAAAGTAGAAAAAAATCTGATACGAACCGCTTTGAAAACGACTGGTCCTTTCAAGCTGAGTAAGTTTACTCGCTTATTCTCTAGCTGTAAACTTTTAAGGTATAAGGGGGGACTGGGGCAGTCGGGGAAAAGCTCATTCTGCAGAAGCTTCAACAAAACGCACTTTTTCAGTAGGTAGTGGTATGTTATGAATCATATTCCAAAATGATGATGATGTTTTCAACCTGCACGCACGGGCCATAGCTAATCATCTATAAACACAATCACACCCCGTAACTCAAATTAGTGAAGCGCGTCACAAGGCGTGTCGTCATAGCCCGGCCGTGCCGAGCTATGTGACTGTGTGGGCAATATAGCAAGTAGACAATACAGAATGTAGGTACATGACTAACAAAGTTTATATAAAACCATACACATAACTATAAATATCGCTGGACAAATATCGCTGGACATTAACACACAGCGCCACCTAGTGCCACACTAAGCAAAGCTTGTGTCGTGGACACTAGATAGTTGATATACTACATATATACTTTTTTTTGTTTGTAAATACATACTTATTATACATATAAACATCCATGACTCGGAAACAAATGTCCATGCTCATCACACAAACATTTGCTCCTACTGGGATTCGAACCCAGGACCCTAAGAACGTAAGGCAGCCTCACTACCACTACGCTATTCGGGTCGTCAATGTCTATGAAATGGTAATGTATAGGGCTTTATCACAATGGTGGTCGCACCTGAGACTGAAGAAGGAATTAATATTTATTAGTTTTATTTTTTTAAACAAAACAGGAATCCATTGGTTTGATGACACTTTTTCTTTATCGAATGTCATCATAATTTCATGGCACTATGGCATACCAATGGAATGGCGCCCGGATGGTTTGTCAGTTAATGAAGCTCCTGTGCCAGATGTTGCTTTAAGTAGGTATATGAAAGTGGATGCGATGGGTGAAGCAAACATTTTGTTTCGCTACTTTCCCGGATGGTATACAAAAGACATACAAAACAAGTGAGTAAAAGTGCCTTTTCGTACCTAATTTGATCTTCATATACTCCTGCCCCGTTTCGCCAACTATTGGCTAGACCTAACTTTTCGCCAACTTTAACTTATTTTTGCGATACCTACCCAGCAATACAGAAGTCAAATTCCATGCAAAGAAAATCCTTAAAACAGTTACACCTACACAACACTGGAATCGATTAGCATAGATAACAGTATTATTTAACTTACTATGTAAGTACTTACGTCAATAAAAACACAATGTCCGCGGAAAGCCCCAAATGACTTGCCGACACGGAGTAACTACAAAATGGAGTGATCATTAGCATAGATTTCTCATGTCTTACATCAGCATCTGCCTAGCCTTTTCCCAACTATGTTGGGGTTGGCTTCCAGGATGCAGCTGAATACCAGTATTTTACATGGAGCGACTTCCTATCTGACCTCCACAACCCAGTTAATACTGGGTAATACGATACCCCTTGGTAAGACTGGTGTCAGACTATTTGGGCCATTGACTACCTGTAACGACTGCCAAAGATGGACAAATGACAGCCAGGACCAACAGCTTAACGTGCTTCCTGAGGCACGGAAGAAACTCGGTATGTAAGGGTGGTCACCTACCCACAGACCGACCTAGGCAAACACGGCTTAACCTAAAGATCGGCCCGAGCGGCTGTTATTATTCAGCCACGAGCTCCTCTCCCCTCATGTCTTACATAAAGGGTGTAAATAACTTTTTAACGAAGCCGAAAAGCACTAGTTTTCCCCGTTATTGCGATATTTTTTTGTTCTACACCATACCTTGCATGGGAACCTTTTAGTTACGGAGATATTGGGGGTCAAAATTCCAATTTGTTTTTTAAATATAAGTGTTTATTGTATGACTTTTACTTTAAACACCTCCACGACCCCCGTACTATTCAATTCTTCCATCAGCACAATGTGTTGCGCGTTACATTGAGTTCTAAAACAAAACATGATTTTTTACCCCAAAAAAACAAAGTCGTTTCCTAGCAACAATTTTTGCAAAGTTACTTAGTTTTTATGTTCAGAATGCTTGGTTGACACCCTGTAGACGTTGTTCCAAACAAATCCTCGTGGTTAAAAGTCAGGACTGAGGTTTCTCCCTCATGTAACAATCTTGTAATAGGCTATCGTTTTCTACTTTTGTTGGCTAGCCACGACATTTACCCACGATTTAAGTAAATACTCGTCATGATTATAAATTGTCATAATATCTGCTGAAAGAGGCCTACAGCTAAATATGTTCACAGAATCCAGAAGATATTTATTGCAGTTATTTTAGTGTCTGGTCTCGTGGTCGCAATGCGCGAGCTTGAGGTCCTGGTTTCGAATCCTGGGTGGGGAAGAATGACCTATTACACGAGACAAACATAACTGTCGAAATGTGAGTGTACTGTACAAATAGGTACATAATTATGTCTACTTAACCCTTCTGGGATTATAGTCGTGATTTTATTTTAGAGTTTCTTCCCTACCCTAACTGCGGTTCAATTAAAATTAATGACGGGGCTTGAAAACTTTGTAATCAAACCATGACGATGACATACGCTCAATATTACCTACTGTAAAACAGGGGTCATACTAATTGCGTCAACATGCGATATTTCGTATGGATAGTTCAATTTTTATATTTGTTGATCCATGTTCCGTAGGTTGGTAAAGATATTCAGTTCGATGGTCTAAATACTATCGTCCTGTATACTAACTATGCACACATTGCAAATTGCAGTGTCTCCATTTCCTAATGCTCTGCGGTCGAGATCTGTCCAAGATAACAGCACAGCGTCGATTCGTCGTGCCCTCGCTCTGCTTGTGATAATTAGCTGTGGTCCGCATCTGCATCCGTCTCGTTGGAATAAAAACTGTTGCTCCACAGATGAGAGGTTTTAACGTTGGTTGATTTACATTAAATAATGAAAGTTTTAGTGGTGTATGTATGATGATGAATTACGAAGAGGCGGATCTTAGAAAATTAAATACCTAATTATTAACTTGTATTTTTTCCCCCATCATGACATAGGCCCCTCGCCGATATGATTAAAATTTACCTTAGCAGCGTCGAAAGTTTTCTCCTAAGAATCATCCAACGCCAGTCTTGCGCTGGTATGTCATGTAAAAATTCATATTGAGTAATCCCTGCAAATAGAAACCCCCTGAAAAGTTAAGCGAATCAGCGGGATCAGCAAGTCGTTAAGTTAATCAACAGTGAGGGTACAATTTCGGTTTCCGTCCCGTTACTGAATAATCCTTGATGGGCAAAACGAAATAACACTGACCGACCTGGGAATAAAACCCAGAACCTAATGAATACTCAGTATCTGCGTCATCACTTACTAACGAACAAGACAGAGATTAGATACCTATTAATAAATGAACTATCTATGTCTATAATATGATATAAACAACAAAGCATGGCCTATTGTTACGCAGCCAGAAATGCGTCTCTCACGTGAGATGTTTTTAAAACAATACACCGTGATCTTAATGAAGATGATTAACGCATCATTATAAATACCATACCACGATGAACGATCTAAATCTATACTACATACTAAACAAAACTTTAACGGGATTGTGTCTGTACATAAAATGATCAAACAAAACTGAATTCAAATCATTTTTGAAAAGGATGTTCGTGGGTTTTTCTATCTCACCCTCTGGGTTACTGTATTCGGTCTCATTGCCGCTTTTATTTTTTTATATGCAAAGGTAGGTAGTTCTAAATCTGACCTCAGAGATGTTAGTTAGGTACCGGGAAAGTGATTCCAAAAAATTAATATTGTGGATAATAAATAGGTAACGTGTGCCACGTAGACGGGGCGTTTAAAAAAGTACTGACAGGAAAAGCCTATTACAGTGTCAATGAATTTTTAAATGACAAATCGCTCTAAAAATACTTACTAAGTCCATTAATTATTTTTTAATTCGAATCGCAAGACTATTTATATTCTATTTTCTTATTTAATGTTAATTGTTGATTTGTTCAGATTATTAAACTTGACATTTTATTTTATTTTTTGAAACATTATGGGCTTTCGACCTAATTTGTACACCAGCCCTAGTTATGCGTGTTGTGCCAAAGAATTTATTATTACCCACCTCCTGTTATTCTAATTGATATAATAAGGTTATTGTAGTTTGCATAATGCTATTATTATTTCGCTTGACATTATTTATATATTTTTTATTACTTTGAACATATTGACATTTCTATATTTATTTTTAATGACTGACTATTTTTGTCATTGTTAATTTATTTTTTATTTTACATTTTTTTTTAAACATTATGGGCTTTCGACCTAATTTGTACACCAGCGATGGTTAAGCGTGTTATGCTAAAGAATTTATTATTACCCACCTACTGTTATTCTAATTGATAAATTATTGTTATTGTAGTTCGCATAATGCTTTTAATATTTCGCTTGACATTGTTTATATTTTTTTTATTACTTTGAACAATGTTGACATTTCTATATTTATTTTTAATGACTGACTATGTTTGACATTTTTTATTGTATGTCCCTTGTTTTACCATTGACATGCCACTTATTTTGAATTTGTTTATTTTATTGTGAAACAATTATTTGCATGCCCATATGACGGCAAAATGTGGAGAACTTTATTCTAAAAGAACATCTATTACCCATGTTATTTACAATATATACACACTAACTCTATACTAGAAATAAAAATATGTACAAGTATCAAAAAGGGTTACAGGGCATCGAAAAATTCGTCCACATCGTTGCCAACAGGAAAAGTGCCCAGAAGGCTGGCAGCATTGCCACGTTGGATGGCAATGCTGATTCTTTGCCCAAAAAATAGGCCCGCCCTCTGGTCACGTGAAGAGTCGACCAACCGTTTAGAGATTTCTCGAAATACTAAGTGGGCACTCGGACCCTATTGCCCTAGTGTTTCAACCCCAAACGGCTCAAACACATAATTACCGATTAAATTATTATATTTGCGCCGTTTGAGGTTTTCAGCACCTGCAGCAGCAGCCCCAGCGCAGCACACCGTGCTAGGAAGATGGGATGGCGCAAGGGTGTCGACGCACTTCCATGGCATAATGGTCATACCATCTGGTCTCTTACCATCGACGCGTGCCAAGCCAGTGGATTCTAATATAGCTGGCACCCCGGCGGTGGCAAGAGCACGACGGATGAGATCATTAATGCTGGCGTGCCGCGCTATCCGACCTGCGCTCTTAATGCAAGAAATGCCATGGTTTCCGAGGCAGTCGACTGCTTCACCACATTGACAGCGATATTGAGCCCCACAAGGAGCGCCCAAACGCAAACATGTAGCGAGCCGGAAGGTTGTGTCACCTAACATAGTGCCTAAATTAGGTGACGGTAGTGCCTGAAGCCATGTTTGCAAAGAATAAATGATTTGATTTGATTGATTTGATTTGACGGCTTTATTCGATTTCCAGACAAGCGAAGTCGCGCGCACATCTATACTCACAGTATTCTAATATTTAGACCGTTCATCATCATCGGTTTACGTTAAAAATATTCCAAAAATATTCGCGTTTTAAATATACTGAATCTTTACGGAATTAGTTCTCTGAATCATGGCTCATTGTAAAAAAACAATGTAAAATGTTTATGCTTGCGACTGTAGCAGATGTTTGTCAATTAACTTTTGAGTGGATCTACAGTTTATAAAAGTAGTTGAAATATGTATTTCTGTCTTTGCTAAAAATATGTGAGATTGTGGGAAAACAATCCAGTGATCCATTTTAATTTATTTTTGTTTTCTTCGCGTGGAATGTTCTGTCGGAAATCGGCATCATCATAAAATCTCCATAAATGTCAGCCGCGAGACATTTTGCCTTTATAGTAAGATTTACAAGGTTTATTGAACTAGAATCTGTTATTTGCGTTTCATTTGTAGGTCATTTTAATGCACAATTCCCTGTTTTTACCGAACAATTTTTCTTGTATTCCTGCGTAACTAGGAAAGTAGATAGGTACCTGGGTAAATATCAAAGCAGCAAATTTTACGTGTCCACGTTGAGAATCAAGGTGTAAAATGATAGGATGTTTCTGATTTTTTTATAGTAAACTACGTTACTTGGTGCAACTAGCACCATATTTTTTATTGTTTATAAATAATCAGGAAAAATTCTTATAAGCTATAAAATTCCATTTTGATGCCTTGTCCCAGTCCCATTTTTTATATAATTTCATTCACCAAAGTAACAATTTAAATAAACAATTTAGTTGGTATAAGCATTAGTCACATTATCTAAAAACAATTAAATCATATTAGAAAATGTAATTTTAAAGCACAGGAGACTCGATCAAAGTGTGTCCAAGCAAAACACCAAAATTTATGGGAACTTTTTCAACTTACTATAACATGTGACCAAAAGTCAATGCATGGTCTTTGAGACGAGTAGTGCGAAATGCCCACAAAATATACCACCAGTATATCTCAATGATGTTCCCCTAGACTGGGTGAAACAATTTAAATACTTGGGGCATTATAATAATAATAATAATAATAATAATAATAATAAAATTTATTTTGCTCCCACAAAGTACAGTTACAATATAAGGTGTTACAAATATTGAAGGCACAAAGATTTGTGGGAGTCAGGAGTTCAAACTAGGCTACCCTGTGCTATGGACTCCTGGCCCCCCTCGCCGAGATTTATGACAATTTTTATACATGTCATTGTAGGACTATTGTAAAAAAGAATTACATGAAAAAGTACTTATAAAATAAAATCAAAAAAATAAAATAAAAATGCGTGTGTGTGTTTGTGTGCGACGTGTGAGTGTCGAGTGTAAGGTGTGGTGTTGTGTGTGTATGTGTGTGTGTGAGAGAGAGAGAGAGTAAGATAGTGTTAAGTATGTATAAAGATGGATGTGTATACAATTGTCTGCGTGAAGGGGTGGACTGCCACCCCCTCCACCCGCTGTAGTTATGAGAAAAACGCTAGACTAGGATAATTTAGTAAGCAGTTTTTCAGTTTCTTCATAATCAAGTTCCAAAAGCCACTGTGTCAGCTTCTTTTTACATTCTACTCTAGACAGATTAACAATTTTAAGAATCTTATTTATTTTATTATAAAGTCTGCTTGATCTGAAATTATAGAAATTACTGGCAAAAGAGGTTTTTACCGGTGTTGTTTCACAGACTTCATAGAATCGTCTAGTATTAACCTTCTGTTTAGCCGTAGAAACGTCTATAGAGGAATGTTTTTTTATAACTGTTTGCAGTATATAAAGTTGCCTGATTGATAATACCTTTGCTTCGTTGTAGAGGGTTTTTGTAGCGTATAGACGTGGTTTGAAAAGAGCGACTTTTAGAAGAAGTCGTTGAGCTCTTTCAACGTTTAAGACATTTGTTTTATGTGAGCCGCCCCAGGTGGAGATACAATACGCTAAGATTGATTGGCAAAGGGATTCGTACACATTTTTAACCAGTTTCCAATTTGCAACATGCCTAAGATTTTTAAATATATGAACGAGTTTTCTAGTTTTCTGAACCAGATGTGCAATGTGTTGTTTAAAAGATAAGTTTTTATCGATCATTATGCCTAAGTATTTTATTGATTCTGTTTTTGATATCATTGGGCACCTGGTACAGTTGTTGGTAACTGGATTACATGTGTGTGCATAAACATGGAAATTATTAGTGTTTGATGCTATATTATGTATTGTAAACTCTACATATTTAGTTTTAGTTGCATTTAAGGTCAGTTTGTTGAGAGCAAGCCAGTGAGTTACACTATTGAACCCTGCTTGGGCAGCAACAAAAGTTTCGTCCCAAGAGTCACCATAAAATGTTAAAGTAGTGTCGTCGGCATAAGACATTACATGACAGTTTCCAATCATCAGCTGGCAAAGATCATTGATATAGCAAAGGAAGAGGGGGGGGCCTAAGATACTGCCTTGTGGGATTCCAATATTAACCGGGCTCTCTTCACTCAGCGTATTGCCTATCCGAACTGATTGATAACGATCTTGTAAATAGCTCTCAAACAGTTTTAATTGTGTGTCCCTTATTCCCATTTGTTCTAGTTTTGAAATTAATATGCGTGGGCACACAGTATCAAAAGCTTTCTGAAGGTCCAGAAAGATAGTCAAACATTTTTTTCTATTATCTAATTTACTTACAATGAATTCAGTGAACGTATGAACACAATCAGTTGTGGATTTTCCTTTTCTGAAGCCATACTGGTTAGGTGACAAGATGTTTTTGTCCTCTAAGAATTTTACAAATCTATTATTAATAATCCTTTCAAATACCTTTGAAATAGAGGTGAGCAATGAAATTGGCCGATAATTGGCCACTTCTTCCTTGCTACCGCTCTTAAAAATAGGGATAACAATTGATTTTTTTAGAGATTCTGGAAAAATGCCTTCTGCTAAACATCTATTCAGGATATGGGTGAGGGGAGGGACTATAATTTTTTTTAAATTTTTAAGTACTGTTGATGATATATTGTCCCACCCTGCTCCACAATCTGAGCGAAGGTTGCTGATTACTCCTTCTACTTCCTCTTCAGATGTCTCCAAAAGCACAAAAGAGTTACACGAGGACTTGACATTTGCCGTTGGGAGTGGAGAAAGACCAGTTGGAATTTTACTTTGCAATTCCATGCCCACACTTGCAAAATAGGAATTTACTGCGTTTACTGAATCTTGAGGGGTTGTTTTAATATGTAAAAGTTCCAAAGGTGGTGCGTTTGATTTTTTTAGATTGGTAATATTTTTTATTGCGGACCAAAGTTTTTTGTTATCATTTCCAGCCGAATCAAGTATATTCCTGTCATATTGTCTCTTACATTTTTTTATTATGTCATTACAAAAATTTCTGTATCGTTTGTAGGATATTTTTAAGACGTCATTGTCAGGATTGTGTTTTAGCTTATAATGCATTCTGTCTCTTGTTCTAATGCACCTCAGGAGGCCTGGAGTAATCCACGGTTTTATGGTAATTTTATTTCTAGGAATTTTGATGTTTATTGTATTGCTTATTATAGTTTTTTGTAAGTTTTGAATAAAATAGTTCATGAGGTCATTCGGATTTATACTTTTATCGTACACACTATTAAAATCAATATTTTGGCAGTCATTGATCAGATTTTCAAAGTCAATTTTGTTCACAAATTTTGCTTTGTTGTTTTGTCCACTTAAGCTCAAACAAAAAAGGGTAGCTTCGTGGTCAGTAACTGTAGATTGAATAATAAAAGTAATAGAAGAAGCCTTAGTTTTAATTATCACATGGTCTAGACAGCTAGGTCCTCTAGTTGGCTCGTAGTGTGCAGGTATCATACCAGAGTAAGAAAGTAGGTCAAGGTAGCTTGAAGTAGTTACATTTGAATCTTTGATATTTATATTTATGTCACCCATTAAAATTACATTTTTGAAACCGGATAGTTTTAATAACAGTTCTTGTAAGGACTTTTAAGGACGAAGACCAAAATCTTATTAGATTCTAAATGGAATGTAGATCCTATTAGAATCCAAAGTTACTGGGGAACCTATATCACCAGTAGCAGTTGGGCCGCTGGTACTTTTTAACACACATGTTTACGTAACTTTTTAACTCTACGAGTCCTCTTTTTGTTGTTTCTAAAATTCTAAAATGTACTCACCATACTCAATTATTGATATTTCTCGGATAATATACACGTTTTAATCACATAAAATTATATATTCAATGTTTACATACAGCACGTTAGGTATACATACCTATCACTTTTTCACAGGAAAATTACTGCAACTTTGAGATTCCGAAACTAAATTGCTTAGCCACTATATTGTAGCACGGTTCTTCACCTTCATTTTGATGTATAATACTATACTAAAATACGACTATTTCGATAAGAAAACAATTTAAATACGAAACGGCGCCGGCGCAACACGGAAAAAAATGGCCGGATTTGTTTACACTAAAGTTTTTTATTTCATTTTGACGTTTGTCGATGCATTTGGGCACAGATAATTATTATAGAGTTGGGAAATATTGTTGAGAATGTAGTGGAGACCATAAATGCATGGCCATAGTAAGTACAGTCGAGTTTTAATGCATTTTTTGAAGGCGGGTATTTGAAAATGCGACTGGTTAAAGGCTTTAACCAGCAGCGTGCAACTGGAAAATGAAGGTGGTTAAAGCCTTTAACCAGCAGCGTCTCAAAGGTTAAAACCCCCTATTTAAAAGATTTTTTTTATGCTTGGTTCCAGGTTTGGTGGGGTTTGCGGACTTATGGTACATAAATAGCCAGTTTTTACGTTGTAAGACAGTAGTTACGTTGTTACACTTGGGAGTAAATAAGACCTATTATTAAAAGGGAGCATACTAAAGATCAAGTTTCTTATTTTTATATTGTTGCTTTTTAGAATGGCAAAACAGACCAATGAAAAGAGACTGCTTAAAAAGAGAATGGATGAAAGAAGAAGGAAAGCAAGAATAATGTTCCATCATCAGCCTACAACTGCAGACCTCTGCTGGACATAGGCTTCCTCGATGGCAATAAATTCGATTCTCAGCAACTCTCATCCAGTTGCTACCAGCCACCCTGCAAAGATCGTCACTCCAATCACTCGAGTCTGAGGGCATCCCATCTTACGTTTGTCGATTGGCAGTCTCCAGTCAAGAACGCGTCTACCTCAATGGTTATCGGTTCTACGGCTAATATAGCTGCCCCATTGTCACTTCAGCTTAATAATTCTGTAAGCAATGTCGATAAGTCTGGTTCTCAGTCGGATCACCTCTTTCCGGAGATCCACCCCACTTCAGAAAGACTCCAAGCACAGCTCGTTCCATAGCTCGCTGAGCAACCTTGAATTTATGAACCAGCCGTACCGTGAGCAGTGACGTTTCGGTCCCGTATGTTATAACAGGCAGGACGGGCTGGTTGAAGATCTTCCGTTTTTAGGTACTGTGGAAACTCGACTAGAAGACTGGACTATATTTCCCAAATGCTGCCCTGCCTAGCTGAATTCTTCTGTGAGTCTCAAAGTTGTTCTTATCAGACTTCAGAGTTCGCCCGAGATAAACATATTCTCCATCACCCTCAAGAGGACCGCCATTGACAACAACTGGTGTAGAAGTGACCGCAGGTCTCGACAGAGTCAAAAACCTTCTCATAGTCTACAAATGCAAGACAGAGCGGCCGAATATACTCTTCGGACTTTTGTATAATCTGCCACAGAGTGTGGATGTGATCTATGGTGCTGCATCCTCCTCGAAACCTGTTCTGCTCCGGTGGCTGGAGGTCGACGAGTCGTTGCGCTAGACGATCTGTAACGACTCTTGAATACACTTATACACGTGGCTAAGGAGCGAAATGGGTCTGTAATTCTTTAATAGGGTCTTGTTCAGCTCAAATCACAAGATGCCCTGTTAAAAAAACCTGTACCGTTAAGCATTGGTATACATTAAAACGAGACTTTTGTCAAGAAAATATGCTTAAATGTATGAATGCCCTTCAAAGCCTTAGTTGTTTACAATTTTACAGACCCAGATAATGCATTCCGTGAATTTAACAGCTTGTTTAAATTGTTTTACGATCTTTGCTTCCCCATAGTTAAAATTAAAAATGAATGCTCCAAAACTCTGAAATGGATTACGAAAGGTACGAGTATAAATAAGACTATGTTGTAAACGTAAGCGTGAAAAGCTATGGCAATTAAGACGCCAACCAAACAAAACAAATAAAAACATTTATAAAACCTACTCTAAACATCTCAAATTAATAATCAAACAAACTTAAAAGACGCAAAATAGCTACTTCTTTAAAAACGCTGACACCAAAGTTAAAGCAACTTGGAGAGTTATAAATTCAACCAAAACTAATTAAGTACTCTAAACTTTAGAGTAATTAGTTTTTTAGAGTCTAAAGAAAACACTTCTAAAATACTTACAGATAATAATGAGTACTTACATCACAGAACCAAATATGGCCAAATATGGCTGAAGTACGGTGTCATCTTATGGGGCAACAGCACTGACGCGCCCACGCTATTTACCCTACAAAAGAAACTTATAAGAATATTAGTAAATATTGAAGTAACCGATAGCTGTAAATCCCACTTCCAGGAACTAAAGATTCTATCCCTACCCTGTCTCTATATATTTGAAGTTTGTAAGTTCGTGCGTAAGTATCCAGGATTCTTTACAAAAAGAGAGGATATACAATCGAAAATTGTGTTAAGACATAAAAATAGGCTTAACTTACCAACATCGCGACTAAAAATGCACTCCAATAGTACCTTGGTCATGTGTATAAAAATGTATAATAAGTTACCCGAAGTAATTAAGAATTCAAATAAATATAACATTTTTATCAATAAATTGAAGTTATTCCTTTTAGACAAATGCTACTATAGTATAGGCGAATACTTAAATGATAAATTATGATTTACTGTCTAATTGTTTCTACAAATACATTTTTAATATCCAATAAATAAATGTAGGCTCCTTTACAGTTAATTAAAATTGTTTACATTTCATCAATATCTTAAACTTAAAACTAATATACACAAACAAACACAAGTACAAATAACAATACTATTTACAATACAATATATAATTAAAAATATATATATATATAACATACATACTTTCTTACCAGTTGGTCGATAAATTTACCGTCGATAGTCGATGGTCATTAAACTATCGACCGAACCGTCATCACTAATTACCGATATCCGTACAACTATCAATAGCCATATACGGCCGGCTACGGAGGCGCGGGCGCACGCCTTTCACTTTGCAAGGTCAAACCAGTCAGGATCATACCTCGACGCGGAGCGCACGCTTGTCGCCTCAATTTCATAAACACGCGATTTCGCGATCTAGCTTTGCTTTTCATGTTAATTTCATCTATACTTCATCTGTCTATCATTCTTCTACTTTCATCCTTCCGCTACTACATACTGTGCTTGTGCTTGTGCTTGTGAACACTTCCCTATTGTGCCTTCTGAACTTGGTTTAATGACGTGTGAGGACTTGTGGACAATATAACCTTTTGGAACGTGAGTTCGTCTACTTACTTATAAATCTCACCACTCCTAACCATACTGGTGACCCCGTGAAGAACAATGGAAGGTGATATGTTTAAAGACGCACGAGGCGCGGCAACGTCACCGCCACCTAGCACTAGTGATGGGGGGATATCGATAGACCCCAGCAACGTTTTCAAAGTCGGCGTACGAGTGCCCCCGTTTTGGGCTGAAGAGCCGGAGATTTGGTTTGCCCAGGTCGAGGGACAATTTAGTATAGCGGGAATAACTAGTGATGTCACTAAATTTAATTATGTCATCGGACATCTGGACAACCAATACTCCAGAGAGATAAAGGACATAATTATCAGCCCGCCTGCCACTAACAAGTATGAAAAATTGAAGACCGAGCTAATTAAGCGACTCACCGCGTCTAAAGAGAAGAAGATCAAACAGTTATTGATGCATGAGGAGCTTGGCGATCGTAAGCCATCGCAATTTCTTCGCCACTTGAAAAGCCTGGCAGGCTCAAACGTTCCTGACGACTTCCTGAGGACGATGTGGGTTAGTCGCCTACCGCATGGCATCCAGACGGTGCTCGCAGGTCAACCAGGTGCAGCTTCTCTCGAGGATCTAGCTGACTTAGCCGATAGAGTGAATGACATGGCTACGACAACTCCAAAGGTCGCCGTTGTGAGCAACGCTGTCCCTAGCTCGGATCTGAGCGAACTAACTAGGGAGATAGCTGAGCTTCGTCGACAGTTCCAGCAGATGTCAACTCGGAATAGCCGTTCACGCTCCCGTTCCACCAGAAACACTCGCGGCAGTTCGAGGCAGCGCTCTCTATCGAACTACAAAAAGTTCCCCAATTGTTGGTACCACAACAAGTTCGGAGAAAAAGCCAACAAGTGTATCCGGCCCTGCGACTACAAGGCGGAAAACTCCAAGGGCGGTCGGTAATGGCGACTGACGATTGCCCTTTGCCTGCTTCTGGTCGCCTGTTTGTCACTGACCGGTCTTCGAAGACGCAGTTCCTGGTCAACACAGGGAGCGACCTCTGCGTGTTCCCACGGTCAGCGCTTCATGATCGTCGTGCTCGTACGGACTATAGTTTGTGTGCTGCTAATGGTTCTAGCATAGCTACATATGGTTGTATCAATTTAGATTTAGATTTTGGTTTACGCAGAACCTATCAATGGCGTTTCATTGTAGCCGATGTTACGAAGCCTATAATAGGTGTAGATTTTTTAAACTATTTTAATCTTATAGTTGATTGTCGTAACAAACGCCTAATTGATAATTTTACATCTATTTCTACTATTGCTGATGTAGCTCAATGTAATGACATTTCTTCTGTTAAGGTCGTGACTGGTATGACTCGGTTTCATAAAATTCTCAGCGAGTTTCCGGAAATTACTCGACCAGCTGGTAAGCCACACTCTACACCACACAACACAGTACACCACATACGCACGACACCAGGCCCTCCAGTTTGCTCTTCACCACGTCGTTTAGCACCGGACAAACTTAAGATTGCCCAAAAAGAGTTCCAGTCTATGCTGGCCCTTGGTACAGCTAGAACTTCTGAGAGTCCGTGGGCGTCACCTCTACACCTAGCGCCAAAGAAAAACAACGGCTGGCGTCCTTGCGGCGGTATGGAGGAGGTAACGTTTCTAGGCTACCGGATTACCGAAAGTGGTTCTAAGCCACTTGATACCAAAGTTCAGGCTGCAAAGGATTTTCCCCCTCCAACAAATGTTCGCCAGCTAAGAGGTTTCCTAGGCATGGTAAATTTTTACAGGAGATTTCTTCCTCACGCAGCTGAAACCCAAGCTCCACTTCATGCCTTACTAACAGGCTCCGTCAAAGGTTCGCACCCAATTACCTTGACAGGCGACGCACTAGCAGCCTTCGACGCTTGCAAAGAAAGCCTGGCCAACGCTGCTCTACTAGCTCATCCGGACTGCAACGCTAAACTCGCAGTAGTTACAGATGCCTCTGATAAGGCTATCGGAGCGGTTCTGCAGCAATTTAAAGATGATGCGTGGCAGCCCTTAGCTTTCTTTTCAAGAAAATTGAGCCCTTCACAGGTGAAATACTCACCATACGATAAGGAGCTTCTAGCAATTTATGAGGCCATTAAATATTTTAGGCACATGCTAGAAGCTCGCCATTTTATAGTCTATACAGACCATAAACCCATAAGTTTTGCCTTCAACGAAAGGAAGAACAATTGTTCGCCTAGGCAGTTCAGGCACTTAGATTCACGACAGATATCCGCCACATTTCTGGTAAAGATAATGTGGTTGCAGATACCTTGTCGCGAATTGAAGAGCTAGCAGACCCAGTAGACCTCGAGAAACTAGCTCAAGCTCAGAGTTCCGACTCGGAACTCTGCAAGCTTTTGAGCGAAGGTTCTTCTCTGCAGCTTAAAAAATTAAATGTCTCTGGAAGTCAAATTCCCCTGTACTGCGACGTCAGTACCCCAGCTTCCAGGCCATACGTACCTAAACCACTTCGCAAGCAAATCTTCAACAGCTTGCATTCTCTAAGCCACCCTGGTGCCAATGCGTCGGCCAAGCTGATAGCCGAGCGGTTTGTATGGCCAGGCGTAAGAAAAGACTGTAGGGAGTGGGCGCGTGCTTGTATACCATGCCAGAGGACGAAAGTCAACCGTCACGTGACTTCCCCTCTCGGCACTTATAACTTACCGCGCGCCCGGTTTAAGCAGATCCATATCGACCTGGTGGGTCCTCTTCCACTATCCCAAGGTTATCGGTACTGCTTAACGGCCGTGGATAGATTTACACGGTGGCCAGAGGCTGTACCGATACAAGATATTACAGCGGAAACGGTGGCCAAGGCTTTGCTGTCCATTTGGATATCTCGGTTTGGTTGCCCGACAGATATTGTAACCGATCGTGGTCGCCAGTTCGAATCGGCCTTGTTTCAATGTCTGTCGAAGATAGCCGGATTCGAACATAAGCGGACGACAGCCTACCATCCGGCATGCAATGGCTTGGTTGAACGGTTTCACCGACAGCTGAAGGCCGCGATCGTCTGCCATGCAAACGATAGGTGGACGGAATCTTTGCCATGGGTCTTATTAGGCGTAAGATCTGCCTTTAAGGAAGACCTCCAAGCCTCTTCTGCGGAACTGCTATATGGGGAGCCGCTAAGGTTACCCGGAGAATTTTTTGAGCCCACTGTCAACGGTACAGTAGACACAGCTGAATTTACTGCAAGGCTCAGAAACTTCGCCGAGAAATTGCGACCGGTACCAGCTTCCCGCCACAGCAAGCCCAAAGTGTTTGTTTATAAAGAGCTAGAAACTTGCGGTCACGTTTTCCTCCGTGAAGACGCATTGCGAGGTGCTCTCCAACCTGCTTATTCTGGGCCATATAAAGTAATCACACGAGGGGACAAGATATTTAAAATACTTGTTAAAAAGAAAGAAGTGACAGTTACCATTGACAGACTGAAGCCTGCCTTCATTCTTGCTGACCAGGTGGAGGAACCCCCACCGGTAGTGCCGCCAAGCTACACAACACGTTCTGGGAGGCGAGTTAAATTTACGGACTTCTATCGCCCTTGACGGTCTCTGGAGGGGGGTCGTGTAGGCTCCTTTACAGTTACTTAAAATTGTTTACATTTCATCAATATCTTAAACTTAAAACTAATATACACAAACAAACACAAGTACAAATAACAATACTATTTACAATACAATATATAATTAAAAATATATATATATATAACATACATACTTTCTTACCAGTTGGTCGATAAATTTACCGTCGATAGTCGATGGTCATTAAACTATCGACCGAACCGTCATCACTAATTACCGATATCCGTACAACTATCAATAGCCATATACGGCCGGCTACGGAGGCGCGGGCGCACGCCTTTCACTTTTGCAAGGTCAAACCAGTCAGGATCATACCTCGACGCGGAGCGCACGCTTGTCGCCTCAATTTCATAAACACGCGATTTCGCGATCTAGCTTTGCTTTTCATGTTAATTTCATCTATACTTCATCTGTCTATCACCACTCCTAAACATAAGAGCGTCCATAAAATAATTAATACGCAAAAATAATGAGAAATTAGATTATAAGATATTTTTACTTTTTACTACTACTACTTTTTGTTTTTTTTTTTGTTGTTCGTGTGTTTTGTTTTTTTAATGACATTTTACTATTATGTTTTTATCTCACATGATTTAATTATTATTTGTATTATTTACTTTTAAATTGTAAACGTTAAAATCCGTGGTGTTAGTTTTAAATGAGTTTTCGATACAATGTAAAATTGTTTTTTATGAAATGACTTCTAAATGATAAGTCCTCTCCACATATCTTATTTTTGCTGTGCCCGACAGGGTCCACGATTGTCTCTAAATATATGTATACCACCTTAGCCTACATTGTGGAATGCAATAAAGTATTGAGTATTGAGTATTGAAATAGGATTGCCGAAGTATTTAATAACTATTTCACTGACCAATTTCAACCAATAAACAAACATGACTACAACACCGTTAATAACACAACTTCATTTATTAACAGCAACCCTAATTCAATATTCTTAGCACCGACTATTCCTCACGATATTCATAAAATTATTGTTACTCTAAAAAATACCAATAGTTGTGGTTACGATGAAATTATTACACATGTAATAAAAAATGTAGTTACAGAAATCTCTCCAGTTATTAGCTACATTGTAAACGTGTGTATAGAGAGTGGAAAATTCCCTGAAGATTTAAACATATCCATTAAAAAACATCTTTATAAAAGAAAATCCGCAAAATATGAAAAATTATAGACCTATTGCTCTCGTACCAGTGTCCTCCAAAATAATTGAAAAGTTATTTATAATAGTTACAATAGCCTTTATTCGTTTCTTGAAAAAAATAATCTCCTAACCAAAGAACAGTATGGTTTCAGAAAGCACAAAAACATTAATATGGCCAATGATAAATAAAATTATCACAAACATGGATAGCAAAATCCCAGTTTTGGCGTTAGGTAATCATGGACATGACGCAGGCGTTCGATTTTGTAGATCACAGGACCCTACTCATAAAATTAAATAAACTTGGAATTAGGGGCATTGTCCTAGAGTTAATTAAGTCGTACTTAATTAATCGAAAACAAATTACTAAAATAACAAAAATATGCCCTAAAATCAAAACCTGTGTATCTAAACAAAGATAGATAAACTTTGGCGTGCCCCAAGGCAGTGTACTAGGTCCGTTATTATTCCTATGCTACATAAATGATATACCCTTAAGGCGCTACCCCAGGCAAAATTAGCAACTCTATTTGTGGTGATTCAAACTTCGTTTGAAATACTATTAGAATAAAGTTCTAATCAGCTTGCACTACAAAGTGGTTTTTACGTCAGTCACTGCGGGTCGAATAGTGCGAAATTAGTGATTTTTATTCTTTATAAAATCAAATTTCCGTCTTTTGAAAAAAAAAAAACTAGCGTTCATTATTAAATTGTCTATCCATTAGTATAAGAAGCAAATCAAAATAATGTTAACTTTACGAGAAGAAGCATGTTATAAATATTTTTTTCTCATTTTTGGGGTTTCATTGTGAGGGGATTTATTACACATTATGAGACTTAAAATAAAAAATAAAACTACCACTTTGCATTCTAAGAATATGTAGAAATTTAATGTATTTTTATTACTTGGTATTTCTTTTGGATAAAGAGGAGTTGGCTCCAAAAAACTGCACAAAAAACGGCTTTTGCCTGGGGTAGCGCCTTAACTATAGAACACCCCATGACTCTATTTGCTGACGACTGTACCACAATATTTATAGGAAGAAACTTAGGAACATATGAACATGATATAAATATTAGTTTAAATTTAATTATGGAATGGTTAACCAGTAACAACCTAAAAATTAATTTCGGAAAAACACACAAGATGCATTTCAACCAGCGAACCAATTCTATAAATCCAAATGTTAATTATGAACACAACAAAATTGCTAAAATTGGCAACACTACATTTCTAGGGCTTTGGTTAGATCAACACATGACTTGGAAAATACACATTCAGCATTTAGTAAAAAAACTAAATCAATATTGCTACGCCCTACACAATTTAAATAAAGTCGCGAATCGCAGCACGTTACCGTTCTTACTGCATACCACGCATACGTCTCCACAACACTGCGATATGGAGTAATATTCTGGGGTAACTCTACGGATAGAGAAGCAGCCCAAAAAATGCGTGCGTGCAATATCTATGATTCAAAACACTGACAGTTGCAAACCAGTTTTTATTAATTTAATTTAAAATTATTAAAGCTCCCGTCACTTTATATAAGTTGCCATATTTATCAAAAACAACCCTAGCCAATTCAAAACCGTATCCTCTAAACGCCGCCAAGGCGCACTGAAATCAAGATCATAAATCAAACAGCCTTTTACTCAAAAAGTTTCCTAGGAATGGCGCCAAAAATATTAAGGCGCTACCCCAAGCAAAAGCCGTTTTTGTGCAGTTTTTTGGAGCCAACTCCTCTTTATCCAAAAGAAATACCAAGTAATAAAAATACATTAAATTTCTACATATTCTTAGACTGCAAAGTGGTAGTTTTATTTTTTATTTTTAGTCTCATAATGTGTAATAAATCCCCTCACAATGAAACCACAAAAATGAGAAAAAAATATTTATAACATGCTTCTTCTCGTAAAGTTAACATTATTTTGATTTGCTTCTTATACTAATGGATAGACAATTTAATAATGAACATAATGCTAGTTTTTTTTTTTTTCAAAAGACGGACATTTGATTTTATAAAGAATAAAAATCACTAATTTCGCACTATTCGACCCGCAGTGACTGACGTAAAAACCACTTTGTAGTGCAAGCTGATTAGAACTTTATTCTAATAGTATTTCAAACGAAGTTTGAATCACCACAAATAGAGTTGCTAATTTTGCCTGGGGTAGCGCCTTAAATAAACTACCTAAGTCAATAAAAGCATCAAGAGATCTCAATTCCTTTAAAAAATCACTCTATAAATTCTTAACACAAAAAGCATATTACTCCATCAATGAATACCTAGAAGAAAAATGAAAACTGTTTTTATTTTATATTTTTATCTAGCGGATGCCCCCGGCTTTGCACGCGTAAAATTATACACTAAAACCTTCCTCTTGAATCACTCTATCTATTAAAAAATCCGTTGCGTAGTTTTAAAGATCTAAGCATACATAGGGACAGACAGACGCGGCGGGAGACTTTGTTTTATAATATGTAGTGATAATAATAATATGTAGTGAAAGTGATACTTTGATTCACTAATTTAATCATTTGCTTTAGTTTATAAGATTGTTATTAGCTTGGTATTGTTTTCATTTTGTTTATGTTTAATGTTTATTTTACTAAATATTAAATATTTAATAATAGGGAATTATCTCTAGTAACTTTATTTTAGTAGATGTTAAGCTACATAAAAAAACTTCAAAACTACACTAATTAATGTGTAAACATAATTTTTACGCCTTGTAAGGCAGACATAGTGAGACTTTACTTATTTTTATTATAACACCATGTACCTACTTTTACCTATGTGTCACAAACAAACATATTATTTGAATTTGAATTTGGAGAATTTTATTTTGGTGTCGGTGATTTTCAATATTGGTGGGCCCTTGGGTTATTCCCAAAGCACTCCATTCTTTTGTTCTAAAAAGATAAGAATCTCATACATTAATTCCCAAGTTACTCCAATGAATTATTATTATTTAAAAATACTTATTATTTTGTTCCCATTCTGCTCCAAAGGTATCTGGAATTATTCTCAAAGTACTCCACCGATTCTTCGTTATCAATTCTCAAACTGCTCCATCTACTTATTTACCTACCTATAAAATACATATATTTCAGTACAGTTAGGCACAAAAATTCTTAAAAGAATACTCAATACTCAAATCTTTATTGCATTCCGTATGTATTACATAAATGGTGTTATAAAATAATACAAAATCAATATGGACCCTGTCGGGCACAGCAACATTAGGAAAGAGGAAGAGGGCTAAGTAAGTAGCAATTCAATAATATTAGGTAGGTACTAGGTATAAGTTCTAAGATGTTTTTAAATTATGGATAATAATGTATATATATATTTAAATTATTAGGTATGTGTATTAGGTATAATAAATTATCTAAATAATTGAAATTATGTATATCGATTAGAATAAGATAGATAATTATTATGCAATTATTACAATTACGTTTTCTTTTTATTAAATTATATTATTATTTATGTATTTATATTTGGTTTCCTACATTTAACGCGAGCGAGTAATTTTATTTTGCAATCGATTTGTCATCTATAAATTCCTTGACTGCGTAGTATGCCTTAGATTCCAGAAATTGTTTCAATTTATTAATAAATACATTTGTTTTGTCTACTTCTCGAATGTCATTTGGCAATTTATTATACATTTTTGTGGACATAACTAAAGGGCCGGTTGAGTGCAAAACAAAAATTAAAGTTTAGCATTTTGTTATAACGTCAGTGCACATTTAAAATTGTAGGCTTTTTACAATAAATCCCTAGTTCGCAAACAATTTGTAATCTTAGCACAGTGAAATTAAGTCTATTTTAGAATCATATTTTTTTTTTTAATTTTATATGTTAGGCTTAATTGCCAGATATCGTTTTAGTTTTTTTTTATTATTTTTCATATTTTTTTTACATTTCTGAATCCAGAGCACCACTTTAAAATTTTGTCAGTTGATTTTTGAATATTTGTAATTGTAATTGTAATATGTGTATGTGAAGCTTATTTGTCAGATGTCATTTTAGATTTTTTATTACCTATTTGTCTACTTCCACATATTTTAAATAATTCTACATTTCCTTAGTTTTATCATAAGTAGTAACCTAATGTGATAACTTTTATTAGGGAAAGAAAGACTGTGATTTTTAGATTTATAAGTATTTTTACAATGTTATGTAAAATTATAAATGATTATTGGTTGATTTTTTAAAATATTTTATGTGAGGCTTAATTGCCAGATATAGTTTTTAATTTTTTTATTGTTTTTCATATTTTTTATACTTCTGAATCCAGAGCACCACTTTTTAAATTTTATCAGTTGATTTTTGAATATTTTTAATTATAATGTGAAGCTTATTTGCCAGATATCATTTTAGATTTTTTAATATTTGTCTACTTCCACATATTTCAAATAATAGGCTTGTTAACTGAAAAAATCTAATTAGTCCGTCACTTAGATTATCAAAAAATATTTGACCCGTATTTTTTCTTTTGTCACATAAACCAAAATTGACAAAGATACGACGCTTTTAAAATTCCCAATACGTCACTTTTCGGTATCATTCTTAGTGAGTTCTGACGTTACGAGCCCCCACTCCCGAGTTTTGATGCGTTTTATCTTTGTCAATATTCGTTGATTTACAAAAACAAAAAATACGTGTCCATTATTTTCCAATACTCTAACTGATGGACTAAATAGATTTGCAATTTATTGATGGTGGAAACTAGCCTATTCTACATTACCTTAGTTTTATCATAAGTAGTAACTTAAGAGCGCGTATCCCAAAAGTTGGCAACGTCGCAAATAGCTGTCAAATATTTACATGTTTTAATTAAGTAATTTGGCAATTTTACTGTGTGAAAATATGGCTCTGTAGTGGAGTAAAAAAATTGATTAGGAAATGCAATAATTAATATCGTAATACCGAACATATAGTTTTAGATGTAAAAAAAGTATTTGGAAACTTGCCAAATGCCTTTTTTACACCTGAAACGTTAACAACATCCAATTTAGGGTTATAATTGCAATTCATATTAATTTTTTTAGTGCACTACAGAGCCATGTTTCTTATTTTCATACAGTAAAATTGCCAAATTAATTAAAACATGTAAATATTTGACAGCTATTTGCGACGTTGCCAACTTTTGGGATACGCGCTCTTATTGTAATAACTTTTATTTATGAGGGAAAGAAAGGGTGTGTTTTTATATTTATAAGTATTTTTTACCATGTTATGTAAAAGTTGAAATGATTATTGGTCACATTTTTTAAACAGTTTATGTTAGGCTTAATTGCCAGATATCGTTTTAGCTTTTTTTTATTGTTTTTCATATTTTTGATACTTCTGAATCCAGAGCAACATTCAAAAATCAACTGACAAAATTTAAAAAGTGGATCTTTTTAAATTTTGTCAGTTGATTTTTGAATATTTTTAATTATAATGTGAGGCTGATTTTTTATTACTTGTTTTTCATGCTTCTTAGACTTTTGAATCTAGAGCCCCACTGTGTTAATTGATTTTTGAATATTCTAAATTGTTGAATTAAAAAATGATTGTTGAACTATACTATAAAATCTTTTATTTAAAAAAATCCTAATATTTAAAAATATATTTACAAAGCTTTTGAGCCTGACTGTACCTCAGCTACCCTTTTATAGTAATCCGGTACATATTTAGCTTTTTGATTTAAATGGGGTGGAGTACTTTGAGAACATTTTAATATTATTATGGAGTAGAATGAAACCTAATTAAAAATATGATATTTTTCATGGAGTAGTTTGGGAACTCTTTTTGGAGTACTTCGGGAATAACCCGGGCCCTTTCGATTTTGGTGGGCGATTATCAATTTTGGTGGCCACACCACACTTTGAACTTATATCTCGAAAATTTATCGAGATATTCCTGGCCTCTTGAAGATTCTTTAAGCTTGTACTGTCTATTGTTATACCAGATCCGTAATTTTCACGAAAACTGAAGAATAAATTTCGACACCAAAATTGTCAAAAAATGCACTTTGCTGATGTCCACCCACCTACTCTATTGTCAGCACGGTTGTTAACTAACTGCCGTAGAGAAGAACACTGGTTGGTCCAGTCCGTGACGGGTTTCTTCAACGACGTATTCCGGGAACGAAAAGTGGAAAAAAGGTGAAATTAACCTAAGAAAGAAGAATGGCCTCGGTGAATACTTACCTATGGCCCGGGTTGGCCATGCATGGGTGATGGATTGGTTTATTCTTAGTAGCGGTAGCCCGTGGGTTGTTGTTTTACAATTTTTTATATTGTCCACATGCCGTCTATTTGTGATCTCTTAAAGGAAATGGTAAGATTCGTACTGATAAACACTGGCTATGATATTATTTTATTACTTACCTGTGTTTTTGGGGGCCTTAGCCCAGCAGTGGGATTATTGATGCAGGCTGATGATAGTAACCAGTTACACAGGCCTATATTTCATTGCTAATTTAATCTTGGGAGTTTTTTTCGGTCAGACCATTGATATATCACTGTGTTGCCCAATTTCTCACGGGTCATGGCAACTTCAAGAGTAAATTATTTTCCTTCAAACTTGTTGACTCGCCTTTTTGTCAATGTTCAACATCTGACTGCGAATATGAACAATCTGCACATCACATTTTGTGGGAGTGTAGTCTTTGGCAAAATGAACGCAATATTATGTTGGATAGTGTACAGGTTACATCCGGAGTTATTTACTATACGGACCTTGTAGAAACTAGAGCAAATTTCCGTGCGTTCAAGCGTTTTTGCCATACCTATTATTGGAATCAAATATAACAGCTCTCAACTTAGGACCCATTAACGTTAATATTTATCCGTGGTGCTAGGCAACTGGGCCTATCCCAGTTGTAAACCCCTTTGTGCCTATTGGCCTTGTTTCGTTCTGTCTCCTGCTGATATGGAGGGAAGTGGAAATTACAGTTTTTTTCCTACTCCTCCGCTATACTTTCTGATTAATTTCGTTGCGGGATCCAATTCATTCTCTGGGACTTCGTCGAGCTTCATTGTCTCGGCGCTTTTCTGGTGGTCGCCACTGTTGATTCTGGCTTTCAGGAGTTACAGTGGTTTGGACGTGTGTGGCGGGCTTGTCCCAAAAAAAAAAAAAGACCATTGATATAGGGTTTTTTATACATTACAATTGATCAGACACATACTTACTTTTCGATGAGATGTATGAAGGTGAAAGAAATAAAAGAATTACCCAATAAAAGGATATAACAACGGTAGCACAATGTTTTTATGTAGGTAATTGCCATTTCCTATGGCAGCTTCCTGCAGAAATGTCTACAAGTCTTCTGTTAACCTGAAACCAAGTTCCAAGAACCTGCAATGTGTATTTTCCTCATCTTTACTTCGAAAACCTTTTCAGAAACAGCCATAATCATTCATTTCACTAGAAAATCTTTTACTGCAAACGAGCGTAGTTCTAAGATCCTGTCATAAAAGTGCTTTTATGGTGACAAATCCATCATAATGTACGTTCTCGTCACGTGTGCGTGTCTAGTCTAGCTGATTGATCGCTTTTCCGATCCCAATGTGTCGCCTCGCGCACACGCAGCTCAGTCAACTATTATGTAGGTATTCTGTGGCTCAGTGGAGGCGGGGTCGCGGCATGACGTCGCTCTACGTCAGCGGGCGTGACGTTAGCTTTATCTCGTACCTATCTAATAGTGCTCGTTGTCGACCTCTAATGTACGGTCGATCGCATGTTAAGTCCCTGGTTCAATTCCAGATCTGTCAAAGTCAGTAGAACAAGAAACCAGGGGCTTACAACATTAGATTTCCCTATTTTATAAAGACAAAGAAAATAAGAGGGATAGGTACGCTATTTACTGCCCTTCGAGGGACACAGAGTTGTATTTTGTCACTAATATAGGTACCTACCTTCGTAAATATCTAATTCTAAACCGTGTCATTGGTGTCTTACGACAAAGTGGACTCGGTATGTAGGTACCTTCTCGCAGAAAATAATGGTTACCTATTATATATATATTTTTTTTTTTATTTCGGTCTATGGAAAATAGGCAGTAGACTGACGTAGTGACTAGGTAGGTACCTAGCACAATAAACGTCTTGGAAAACCCCCATGTTAATATAATATATGGTTATCTATCTATGAATCAAGTATCAGCACAAGGCCAATCTAAACTATGCAACTTTTTAAACAAATAAATCAAACAATGTGTAATTATGGTAGCTAAGTACGAGTAAGTGCTTAATTTTATGCTCTTTTTTGTGTAATAGAACGTCCTGGTTGTTTGAATATTTAATGTGTGATAACTACCTGAATTATACCTAATTTTTATAAGCAATAGACAGTTACTTAAAATAATGGACTGGAAAGTCCACAGTTTAAGTCCACAGTCTAAATTCGTGGATTCTAAATGGTAGGTAGGTAATAACTGTAATATAATAGTAGGTACTTATGTACCTACCTACAATCATTTTAACGGCGATTTATAATTAGGTTTTTATCGATTGGATTATTAACAGTAATGGATGCCATTCTGTATTTAGGCTACGTCACTACTCTCTGGTCTAGGTTCCTGTCCTGTAAGCCAAATTCTTTAAGTAGTGGTCGATTTTGAACCTCGACAGAAAAGTCTTGGAAGCGCGTTGGAGCAATTAAATCATTGATTCTTGTTATTTTCTAAATAATTTGGTAATCTGACCACATTAAGCTGCAAACTAAGAGCAAAACGAGATATAGATATTATTATATAGATATTATTGTAATACGCCTTCGTCTCACCATTCTAAAAAATCCCTCCGGCAAGCCGCAGGACGAGGTAGATTTCGGAGAAGGTGCTGGAGCGTCCGACTATTGAAATTTTTTATAAAGAGTTGTACCTAAGTGTACAATCTACAAAAAAATACATGATTTCAAAATCGTTGTCCTGTAACGGAAAGTTTACCCTTTTTAAATACGCTCATAAGAGTTTAGCATGCAAACGCCCTCATTTTTTTAGTTATAATTTTTTATTTCGAAAACTATAAGTTTTATCGCTAAACTTCAAAGGTAACAATTGTAGAATAAACAATTTGCTTTCAAAAAAAAATATTTGCGACGTTGAAAATGTTTACTGTTTCGGAGATATGATTTTTTTTCGAAAAAAATTTGGAAATTTCAACCCCCTCCCCAATTTAGGGGTTGCATCAAAAAAGTTTTAATTTAAAGTGGTCCGTATTTTTACTTAGAATGATAAAAATGAAAAACGGTTCAAAAATTTTCCATAGGAAAAAAGTTATGGCCAAAAAACTGATTTAAAAATAACCGCCCCCCCGCCTCCCCCCATGGACGAATTCCGCCCATTCACGAACTTAGCCTAAGTTTTGACCTTTTCGATTTTTTGGCCAAGTTTGAAAGCAATCGGTTCATAATTGCGACCTGTAGAGTGTGGCTAAATTTGGCTTGTCACCCATATACATACGTAAACATATATATCCCCGTAGGTGAGAGACCAATAGGTAGATTTTTTTTTTTTTAAAAAAAGGAAATCTACCTAAAATGTCACCGATGTGTAGCACATTGCTATTATGTTTTTACAAGGAAAAGATGCGGTGCAATGACAAGATGCAAGTCAACACTCCTATTATTTTATTAATATTGTAGCATTAAATTTAATAATCATATAATAATAATTAATAATTAATAATAACGGTCTCAAAACTTCATAATTGTTAGAAAAATTCACAATTTGTAGGTTTTACTTGATTGTTTTTGTATGCATGCTAGATTCACTTCTAGTAGATGTCAATCAGAAATTTTGTGTTGTAGCTGTTTTATTGGTATTGTGATTGTACATCAGTTTAGTGAATTAAATAAAAAAAAAAAATAAAAAAAAAAAATAAGTCAAAAAAACACGTAAAAGTTCGTTTGTTTTTTTTTTGGCTGTTCGGATGAAGGTTTGTGCTTCACGTTTTTGTCATTAAGTGATACAACGTAATTATTGCGAAAATACTCTGCGTGTTAAATTGTTTTAAATTTTTAGTTTTTAATCTGGTAATCGTATAATACGCGTTACCTTTATATTTTTTTTGTTTCATGAGCATTTTCTTTATTTATAAGTCTCTTTGTTTGTGAAATGTCACCTATCATGTTAAAATTTTATTAGGCTGGCAACCGATGTTGAGTGCTTGCTTACACGTCAAATGATTTGCTGGGTTTTACGATAAAATGTTCTGTATTTATCGTTAAAAGTGATTGAATAAATAATTTGAGAGTGTAGATAATAAAAATAAAAACATTGGAGACATTTGGTGCAGACACAGAACACAATATCATTCCTTAGACGTAACAACTAATGCATTAAAATAGGCTAAGCTTATCAGAAAATGGGTACGTGATTCTAATTGTCATAAAAATGTATTTTATTCGTATTTTGCGCTTTGATAACATAGTAATTGTATCGGTATATTACAGGTGGTCTATTCAGTTACTTCAGAGGCCTGCTAGGGGCGCGAGAAATGCGGATTTTGATCCTCGGCTTGGACGGTGCCGGGAAGACGACGATATTGTACAAACTGCAAGTTGGAGAGGTGGTGACGACCATTCCTACCATCGGTTTTAACGTAGAACAAGTCACATATAAGAACTTAAAGTTTCAAGTGTGGGATCTTGGTGGACAGACCAGTATTAGGTGAGCTAGTGCCATGTAATACAGTGGAACTATTAGAGGTTAGGTGTTGTTTAGACACGGTTATTGTTCTTGTGTCATTGGCGACCTTCTGTGTCTGTACACAATACAGTTAGGCCATTGATACTTGTGTAAGTAATGTTGTGTTATTGTTGTTTTCAGGCCCTACTGGCGATGTTATTATGGGAACACAGATGCAATAATATATGTAGTAGATTCAGCAGATAGAGATCGAATAGGAATATCTAAAGATGAATTGGTACACATGTTGAGGGTAAGTTTTGTTATAATACGTCTTGTGTTGTTCAGTAGTAGCTCAGAGTACAACCCTTCAGGATTCATCATTATCATCTGCCTAGGCATCTGGCTAGACTTCCAGTCTAACAGGATGCAGCAGATTAAAAATTACAGATGCAAAATTATGTCTTATGAATCACCTGGAGTGGTTGAGTTTTCCTTAAATGCTGCATTGCATAAACACTTTCAACAAAACTACTTTCATAATACTTCCAATACTTTTATAACTTAAACAAGTATTCTACCACTTCTAAAATATAAAAAAAAAAGATTGATCATGGAACAAGCTGATAAAAGACAATAAAACCATAATCAATTTGAACAGCTAGAAACGTGATGTGGAATATTTCTAATTAAACAAGCTGCGGCATTTTACTACACCCAACACTCATTGTATTAATTAACTTTAATGAGTTGAAGTTTTAGTAACTTCTGAGAAATCAATACAGGCTCTGGCTACTAATAACTGTGTGAGCCATTTAAGTTAATTGAAGTCTAAGTTACTTTGCTTAAGGCGCCTATACGAGCTAAATTAGCAACTCTGTTTGTGGTGGTTCAAACTTCGTTTGAAATGCTGTTAGAATAAAGTTCTAATCAGCTTGCACTACAAAGTGGTTGTTACGTCAGCCACTGCGGACCAAATAGCGCGAAATGAGTGGTTTCGATCGATTTACAAAAAAACTATTGATTGGATTAAAAAACTAAAACAGTATCATGCTAATATATTGCTTGTAGAATTATTTGCCAAAAAATCAGAATGATGGCATGCATATTAGTATGTTTTTTATTGTTTGAAAGATATTTTTAGAGGTAAGTTCGTGATTTCTTTTTATCGAGCCAAATTAATTTTATTATGTTTTCAAAACAGTATCATGCTAGCATATATCCTGAAGAATATCATATATTTTTCTGGTCTTGTTTATAGCAGTGAATCATATACTTTTAGTAATTATAAAACTCGCGTTTGGCTCGTGTAATCGCCTTAAGTTTATCTGTGAATGCTTAACTGTCATTTTTGTACCTAGACCCCTCACTTTAATAAGTATAATATATTTCCAAGGGACAGACCCTTTACCCCACATTATATCATAAAATGTTAAAAACATGTTGGTTTAACATGTTCCAAATATAAATTGAGAACTTTATGTTTGCGTTGTATAACATGCTTCAGTGAAGAAAAACAGCATGATTGAGAGATATGTATTAATGACATGTAAAACCAAATCAGAGGTCCATGAGCAGCAAAAAAACTGACACCAGGTTAGGCACCAACCACACGATAAAAAAGAATGAAGCACTCTGACACAGTTTTACAAATTACAATGTTCCTATTTAATTGAGTTGTTAATATTAATTAACAAGTCTTGTAGATCAGATGATTACTAATTTTAACTGATTTTCAACAAAGATAAAAACAGTGATAATTTGTCTAAAAGTAATTTCTAGTACTCACCAAATATTATCAAATGTGTGTCATTTCCTGACTCTATTTCCAGTTTTACTCAGGAAATTATTATTGCTTATTTTGTTTGAAATTATGTTATCAAATGATATAGCTTATTCTAGTTTGTTAATACACATAAACTTACCACCTTTTCCTATGGGGGTAGAAAAAACTACAGAAGTCTACCTGCCACAATCCTTACATAATAATATGTAGTTGATATTATTTCTCATAATTTTATTCACACAAATAACAAAATTCCTATATGATTCTAGTAAACATTGTGTGTAAGTTAGATTTTAATATCTGAAATTGTTATAAAGATGTTTAACAAGCCTACACATAAACCTTGCTAAAGCAAGCTAAATAATGTTCCACTCGCAACATTATCGGTGTACGTTTCCGGTTAGGAAATGTTTGGTCCTTAATTTTATCAAAATAGACACATGTTATTTTAGTTTCACCTTAATAGTAGTAATAGTAGTGGTTAGTATGTATGTAGGAACCTACAACATTGAATGGGTGAAAAACCCTTAGTGAAAACGAAAGGCACTGTTCTCCCCGTCATTGCGATATTTTTTTTGGTGTGAGCCATACCTGAAAACCCTCTAACTATGGAGATATTGAAAGTCAACGTTCCAAGTTCTTCACAATTTTATTTCTGATATACTCGTTTTTAATATTGTTATTTTGCTTAAAATACCTCCATGAGCCATGCACTATTCAAAGCTTCCATCAGCACAATACTTTGTGTTGAACTGATACCGTAAACCATGATTTTACACCCTAAAATAAAAATTCATTTTCCGGCAATTATTTGGGTATAGAGGTACTTACTTGGATAATAGATTTGATGCTTGGTTGCCGTCTTCGTGAAGGGCCCGTTAATCTGTTTACACCTTGTATTTTACATCCAGTTATTCAAAATCAAAATATTTTATTTCACATAGGCCTAGATGGGCACTTAAAAAACGTCGACAAAGGTGCACGGTTCCGGCTGGTCGTTTCCATGGAACCAAAATTTTTATAAAACTTTTCTTATTCCTTGAATTATTAATCTCGTAAACAATTCTTAAACCACTGTAAAGCCATCTAAATGCTAGCTCATTCACATTCCAGGAAGAAGAACTAGCCAATGCAATACTAGTGGTCCTGGCAAACAAGCAGGACATGGCCGGGTGCCTGACGGTGGCCGAGGTGCACCAGGCGCTCGGGCTGGACGCGCTGCGTGACCGCACCTTCCAGATCTTCAAGACGTCGGCTGTGCGCGGAGAAGGCCTCGACCAGGCGATGGACTGGCTCTCCAATGCGCTGCAGGCTAGAAAATAACACCTGTAAATGGTGAGTGTAACATTATCTCCCTTTTTCACTTATTTTGTCCTCTTATTGTGCCAGTCCTCTCGGTAGGTAAGTTGATTTGGTTCGTAATGGTCTGGCGGTCGAATGGCGTGAAGGGCTATCTAGTGAAATGAACTCAAATAAACCTGGAGCCAAACCATTCGGAACCTGAATGGCCATGACGACCTAGAAGCACACAGATTGGCATTTTCCTGTTTTTCTTGTCGCTCTCTGTGACATAGTCATTAATCGCTAAAAGAAGCTCTCGAGTCTAGCGATTGGCAGGTCCGAAAACTACCTCGAACGCAAACCGCAATAGAAAATTTTATTAATTATTTAAATTGTTATCAAAATCATTTTTAATACATTTCAAATAAATAAAAAATTATGAAAAAAATGTATTTTATCCTTTTCAGCCTACAATCGATGTGGCCACGTGATACAAGAAGGCTTGATGTGTGCGTGCGCGATGGACAGACATAAGATAGTCACATGTAACGCCATTAGTTTTAGCATTTTACGTCGTCGCCGATACACCGTCACACCGTCACGGCTAAAACAAGACGAGGATTACGTGAAGCTTTGTGCTGACATATAGCAAGATGACATCTAGTGCTGCGGTGATGTTTTACACTTAATTTATATAGATTTATTTATTTGTATATGAAGAAAACTACTGTCTAAATGTATTTGCGCGTGACCCCAACCATACATAGCCGCCATCTTGTTTTTTCAATTAAATTTACACAAGTGTTTACCAAAAGCGCCTTCTAGGCAATGTCATTCAAGCGTCAGAAGAATCGTGCAGTATTATAGGCCGCATTCCGAATTACGCTGTAATCGATTTGAGCGTCCATAAACTTGTTCTCATTTACCGTGAGCGCAATATCGATGTCCCTTGAAACGTCATAGATGGCGTTTTAACATGCGCCATCTTGCGATTACACCGACCATGCCCCAAGTAAATATCACCGTGAGCGCTGTCAAAAATGACAATTTTGTTCAAAGGTTGTGTTGTTTTGTAATGAACTTGGGGAGTTGCACCTAACTATTATATCGTAGCAATTTAAGAAATTGTGCACATTGCAACCATGAGTATTAAAGTGAATATAGCCGACGAGCTTAACATTACTTCCATTTTCAAAAATAGGTCTTGTGAAAGGTTTTAGTTTCACGAGCGTTTCGAATTGATGACAGCTCTTAGCTGTCATAATCGTGATATTAAAATCGGAAAGCAAAATAATAAATGAGAGTGCTGTGAGCGATTATTTTGTAATTCGGAATGCGGCCATAGTCATAATGGGGAAGAAAACTGTCAGTATTTCCGTGTAGATGGCGCTGAGTTTTTGTTACATTACGTTTGGTTTGTCGCTGATTGGTTTTTCTTTAACGATGACTGACAAACACTCGACGCTATCTCGCGGCGAAACTAATCGCCCTACTATGGGATACAACATCATTTGTCTCATACATAAAATGAAGCACACCTGATAGATATTTTCATTAAGTCAAGGCATTTATATTCTAATATAACCATTTAAAGTCACTTTTAAATTGTCAATGATTTGGTCTGTTAGTCATAATGCTTTTTGTAATGGCGTATCAATGTGTGACCAAAGTTGTGGCTTGTACCTAATTGTAAAATGCTTATAAAATGTCAATGCGTAGGCACAAGTACTACCTAGGATAATAGGATTGCTGATACTCGAATTGTGAACACCTTTTGAAAACCCTTAAACTTTACTAAGAAATATTTTGTCATGTAAATCGGTTAGAATTGTGACAATCTTGCCCCCGTATTCACAAACGCTTGGAATGAATTTCGACAAGTCGTATGTCTATCTTTTTTAGCATAACGAAAACGAGCGAGATAGACATACGACTTCCCAAATCGAATCGAAGCATTGTGAATACGGGGTCTGGTTAGGCTTAAACACACGTACAATTTTCCACCGACATTGAAAACACAAAAGATTGGCTAAGTCCTTTCGGTTATTTTACCCCTGACCGCAACCTTATTGTACCTAAAATGACGATGCTACCTCTAGCAGCGGTGACCATCGACGTCCGGATGACTAAAGTCGTACAACGGTCACGAATGTTCAACCATCACGCTACCTGTCAATGTCACTCAAACGCCATAAGATTCTTGTATCTCTGTACGTGTGAGTTAAACCCTATGTTCCGAATTGCAAAAAAAGTGATAATATCGCGAATCCGACCGAATTTAGTAGTCACAAAATATGAGGCTACTGAGTAATAATTGTGACATTGCGCGTTGGTCGGATTCGCGATATTATCACTTTTATCGCAATTCGGAACGCAGGGAAAGGCTTAGATAAAGTTCTGCCTTCGAATGTTTCGAGTCTTCAAGCCAAATATCAATGCAAGTAACTCTCTAAAGGACGGCGAAATTTTTGTAAAAAAAAAAAACAAATTGTTTTGTAGCAAGATCGTGCAAGCGGCGACGGGTGTACTATACATAAGTTATTATTAATTAATTACTATTAATTATTATATATTTTGTATCAGTGACGTTCACCAAGCTATAATTTATATTATTATGCGGTAAGAGAGAAAGATTGTTCCAAATACAATATCATGTATTATTATTTCATGTGGTTTTATTTTCTGTATTTATACTGTATTGGTCAAATTAGCTGGTAGGATGACATCGATCCTAGACGAAAGCAGCACGCCTTAGAGATATTTCTTGACGACATGAGCCATGACATAACGACGATACCTAGCGCTAATTCAGCTCACTCATGAACTTCCTTCCAGTCTTGGCCATATACGAGTAGAGCCGTATCGTCCGCGTATGGAAATATGTTACTATTTGGTACCTATGGACAGATTACAGACTATTTACGTAAATTAAAAACTTGAGAGGTGTCAAGGGACACCCGGATGGAACGAAGTTCTTTCGATTAACTAGTGAAGGTATTGTAATAAAATTTTATTTTTTTAAGTTATAACAATATTTTTTTTATTACTTATCTACACTAATATTATAAAGAGGAAAACTTTGTTTGTTTGTTTGGTTGTAATGAATAGGCTTAAAAACTACTGGACCGTTTTTAAAAATTCTTTCACGATTCGAAAGCTACATTATCCACGAGTAACATAGGATATATTTTATCCCCGTACTCCCACGGGAACGGGAACTATGCGGGTGAAACCGCGGGACGTCCGCTAGTTAACAAATATAATGTTCACTCAACAAAAATAATCGTCGCGACACCACACTGTTCAATGCGAAATAGAAATGAAACAAACGCATTGCAACCTTCATTTATTTTTAAAAAGCAAAAAGTGTCGTGACAACTTTTTCGTAAGATTTTTTTCCGTCTAGCCCCCTTTCACAACGCGCGAAGATGGTGGGTCCTAAAATGGAGCCCTGAGGAACTCCAAAAGATAACATGTGTTCGTCACTAACATAATGAGCCAATTTTGACACATGGTGTCCGCTCAGAGAGGTAACTCTCAAAAGTTGCTAGTGCAGAACCCAATTTTAACATTAGGGTAGGGAAAGAGACAATGGTGCCGATTCTGTTGTGCACAAACTAAACTTAATTTAGGATATTACTATCTTTTTCTCACCAATAAAACGAGAAAGAGACGGACGTAATTTAGAGCTGTCAAATTTAATTCGAACTAATATTTCCATACTAATGAAGGGTGCACGTAAAAACATGTCGACTAATAACACGGTGAAGCGCAAGGCATAAACTAGTTTGACATTTCTAACTTAGTGCATAGCGATAGCCGTCCTTTTCTCGCCCTGCCTTTTAGTAAAAGATAGCAATAGTCTAAATTAAGTTTAGTTTGTGCACAACAGAATCGACACCAGTGTCAAATGCTTTAGACAAGTCCAAGAATATACCCAGACGTTTAGATTTTAAATCAAGCATCTTAACGGCTCTGTCAACAAAGGCAGCAACAGCGTCTTCACAAGATTTCCCTCTACGGAAGCCATATTGATTCTCCGAAAAAATATTACGTGCTTCAATGAAGTCGATGAGGCGATTGTTAAGGATCTTCTCTACAATTTTTGACAGAGCCGGAAGTACCGATGTAGGTCTGTAATTATTTACACTGCCTCTGTCTCCACCCTTGTGTATTGGATGCACAATTGCTCTCTTTAAAACCCTTGGAAAGACACCTTCCTTTCCTATGTGATAAGGGGGACTAGGATCTTTTTGCTCATTTTTAACATTCTGGTCGTAATTCCATCCCAACCCGCGGCAGAATTAGTACGAAGATTCATTATGATTCTTTCAACTTCAGCCTGATCAGGAGTCAGGAGGACGAGAGAGTTTGATTGTGCTTCGTTTTGGAGATGTGGAACATGTTTAGTGGGTGTAATTGTATGTTTGGCCGCTAGATTTTTGCCAATTTTGCTGAAAAAAATATTTACTAAATTAGGTAACTGAGCTTTTTCCGTCGACACCAGAAATGGATAACAGGTATGTGGGAGGAGTTTTAGAATTTTGTTTACTGAGTATATCATTAATTACTTTCCAAGTCGCTTTGGAATTATTTTTTGCTTTAATTGATTCATTTCTCTCATATTTGGTTTTTAGTCTGTTTAGCAGTTTATTACAGAAATTACGGTAACGGAGGTATGTAATTTTAAGGTTGTAATTATCCGCGGTTTTTTTGTGGTCCCCGGCATAAATTATCCCTATTTCGGATACATCTCAATAGACCTTGCGTGATCCACAGGGCTTATAACTCTCAACTTAGAGGGAACACGAATAATTTGAATAAGTATTGCTTGGGATAATACAGGTAATTGTAATAATTAACCGTTCTGTAGCCTCGTTTGGATCGTCAGTTAACATGACTGCACTAAAATCCGCGTTTGCTATATCTGTGGCTATTTTGCGTTGATCAATCCTCGTAACTACCCTAGGGATACTTTGTGAACTTGAGTACCTAATTTTTAACACAAGCAAGTACTGATGCATGATCGGTAATGTGAGTTTCATTATAATGGAAACTACTGGGTTTTTAACTTTGATCATGGTGTGGTCTAAACAGTTTTTTTCTCTATTATGGGACGTATAAGGAGGTAATAGTCCATGTGATGCTAAAAATGAACATGGACAAGATCAAGGTCATGTTGAATGCCCATGTCACACTCACTCCTATCAATCGGAGACTATACACTCGAAGTTGTAGACGATCATGTGTACCTGGAGCCGTATACAGACTTTGCGAGGCATGCGCCGCGAACGGCGCACAGCAAATGCCTCGAAAGGTGTGTACCTTTATATTCGTGGCGAGGCATGTGCTACGCACTTGCGAGGGCGAGCCAACGTATGTCGGCAAATGCTTCAAGATCAAAGTACCTCAGTGCGAGCATTAGAGTTGTGGACGTAATCGCGCATGCACGTTCGAGGTATGCACCGCGTACGATATCCACGCACGCCTTAACTAAGAAAATGAAACTGCGTTTGGTCGGGCCAAACAGCGCGCAGCGCACGCTCGGGCTGATCCAACCGACACAGCAGCAGTCGAGATGGTGGATATGACCTTTGCATCGCGTGCGCGTATCCGTTGCTGCTTTTACTATTATTAATTAAATTATTGAAAAAAAAGAAAGGAAAAAAAATTGTCGTCGTTGGTTGGTGGTTTTTATTGTAATAATAATGATGTTTTTGATTCCATAATAATCGGTTACTTTATTATACTTAAGTAACTACTTTTTGTAAAATCTCTTTCTTGTCCACATTGCGCGCGAAAAATCACAGCGTTGCCAACCATCCAAGCAAACGCAACGCACTGCTCGCAATGAGCCGGCCGACACGCTCACCGCACACGCGCGCCTCGCACGCGCGCATTTGTTCGTAGCACATGCCTCGCAACAAACATGAAGACAGACAAACTCTTAGAAAGCAGTTGTTCAAGATGATGACAGATGGAAGCTAATAGTGTGTGCAGGTCACAGGGCAGATGATTAAAACGGTTTTTGAATAACTTCAACAGAATTATTTATTAAAATAACTGTTAAGTTAGGATACAAAATATAACTTCAATACATAAGCGACGACGCAGCAAAAAGGAAAGAAAAGAGAATATATGGATACGGAAGTAAGTGTTGCCACAGTAAAGCTTACAACAGATTATAAAAACTTTTACACTTCCCCTTAAGCTTTACGTTTAAAACAGAAACATGCAATACAAACATAATTATAACGCATACATAACTATAGTCTATAAACATGCATTACATGCTGTCACAAAAAAAAATATTTCTAGTATCACATATTTAAACATTACAATTTTATTTTGGTTACATTCATTTGTTTTGCGAAGTCTGAATGCTTACTATTACTTAAAGGTTTAGTCATAATGTCTGCAATCATGCTATCCGTTTGCAAATATGAAACAACTATCTGTTCATTAATTATTAAATCTTTTACAAAATGATATCTAATATCAATATGTTTTGTTTTCTTATGACAATATTCCTTTACTTCCAATAGTCTTTGAGCACTTTGATTATCATTATACAATACTATATTTAATTTGGTATTTAAAATTTCAAACAATAAATTTCTCATAAAACAAACTTCCTTGCAGACATCACTCATCGCAAGATATTCTGCTTCTGTGCTAGAAAGTGCTACACATTGCTGTTTTCTAGACTCCCAGTTTACATTATCATTGCCTAGCTTAACAATATAACCAGTGTAGGACCTTCTATCGCTGAGATCATTACCCCAATCCGCGTCAGCATAAGCAGTTATATTACAATTGCCACTTTTTGAAAACATCAAACAGTAGTCCATTGTACCACTCAAGTAACGCAGAATGCGTTTTGCAGCAAGCCAATGTGATTTGTCAAAATTATTATTAAATTGGCTCAATTTACTACAAGCATGTGCGATGTCTGGCCTTGTACAAATACATAAATACATAAGACCACCTATTAATTGTCTATAGTTATATGTGTCATTATTCAAGCTATTTTCCGATTTTACAAGTTTACAATCTAAAGACATAGGTGTTGACACATGTTTACAATCAGTCATTCCAAACTTCGCAAGTAACCTTTTCACATAGTTTGACTGGTCAAGTGTTAAAATTCCCTTTACTCTATCTCTGGTTACATTCATTCCAAGACAATTTCTTATTGGACCTAAATTCTTTACATCAAATTCTGATTCTAATAACTTAAATAATTCTATTTTAGCCGCACCTGAACTAAATACATAGAAATCATCTACATAAAGTGCAATTATGATAAAATCATCTTTTGTTTTCTTAAAATAAACACAAGGTTCACACTTGCTTTGAATGTAACCATTTTTGGAGAGCAATTCATGGACTTTGCAGTTCCACATGCGACTGGCCTGCTTCAGACCATAAATACTTTTGAGTAATAGACAAACTTTGCTATTATTTTCTGAAAAACCCGCTGGCTGCTCCATGTAAATGGTTTCATTCAAATTTCCATTGAGAAAAGCTGTAGCAACGTCCAAGTGATCAATGTCCATATCTAGAGAGTTAGCTAGAGAAAACAATATTCTCATAGTGGACTGTCGAACAACTGGTGAAAATGTTTCTGTAAAATCTACACCAGGTTTCTGTGTGAAACCACGAGCAACCAAGCGTGCCTTATATTTAATAAAATTTCCTGAGGCATCATTTTTAATTTTGTAAACCCATTTTGATTTTATTACATTTCTATCAACCGGTCTATCAACTAATACCCAAACACCATTTTCAGTTAATGATGTGTATTCATCATACATTGCCTTTTTCCACTGCTCACTATCAGAACAAGAGATAGCTTCTTCATATGTTTGTGGTTCATCAAAATATCCACCATGTACTAACAGAGATAAATCATAGTCACCATACCTCAGAGGTGGAATACCTCGAGTAGATCTTACAGGCCGGCCATTTGTAGCAACCGGTAATATTGGATTTGTCTCTGGAACTGGTAAATCACCCTCGGATGATGATGACTCAGCCCAAAGATCAGAAGCAGGGGACTTGAAACTAATGTCGCTCTCAGGTGATCTGAAGCTGGTATTGTCGCTCTGTGTGTCGCAGTGTTCACCAGGGACATCACCTGGAATTTGAGAAACATCCGGATTATTTTCATTTAATAAAATATCATTATTATTTATAGAATTATCAGGATAACAATTATTTTCAAAATTATTGTTTATTGGTAAAATATTGTAATGATCATTGCATTCAATATAATTATTATCTTTTTCATTAGTCATATTATAAAATTTATTTTCTAAAAATGAAACTGTTCTGGACAAGATAATTTTGCTTGGATTAGACGGATCAATTAATCTGTAACCTTTAGAAGTCTCACTATAACCTACAAACACATACATCTTGCTCTTTGAGTCTAATTTCTTGCGTTGCTGCTCAGGTATGAGAGAATAGGCAATGCAGCCAAAAACACGGAGATGACTTAAATCAATTTTAGATCCAGTCCAAACCTCTTCAGGAACAGATCCTGATAAAGCAGCTGTGGGGCTCCTATTTTTTAAATAAATAGCAGTGGTAACTGCTTCACCCCAATAGCGCTTACAGAGACCACTTTCCTGCAGCATGCACCTTGCCTTCTCCATAATAGTCCTATTTAGGCGTTCACTTACTCCATTCTGAGCAGGACAATAAGGTATAGTTATTTGATGAATTATACCTCCCATCTTTAAATAGTCTGCGAATCTAGCACTGCAGTATTCGCCACCTCCATCTGTACGTAATATTTTGATCCGCAAATCAGTCTGCTTCTCTACTAGAGTTCTAAAATCAATAAAACTGGACATTACCTCTGATTTGGCTTTTAACAAATATCCAAAAGATTTTCTTGAAAAATCGTCAGTATAAGTCACTAGGTAGCGAGCACCTCCCCAGCTGCTTTCAGACATCGGGCCGCAGACATCACTGTGGATGAGCTCCAAAAGCTGATTAGCTCTCTTAGCCTGTCCCTTTGGGTAAGACTTGGCCTTCATCTTCCCCTCAAGGCAAGCGATGCAGTTGTGTATGTCATGCTTCTGGTTGTCCTGAAACATTACACCAGAAACCAAACCACTCCTTAAAGCATACATACCACGTTGACTGAGATGGCCGAGACGTTTGTGCCACAATTCCAATGGCACTGTGATAGCAGCATTTGCACTTTGTGCTTCCTGTTCCTCCTGCAGGATCATCGAAGAGTGTACCTGAGAATTACACCTATATCTAATGTTCTTTAAAACATAAACACCATTTTTCTTTAAAGCCATTCCCACCAGTTTACCATTTCTATCCAGAACATTACAAAATTCATTAGAAAATTTAACTACATAGCCTTTCTCAACGAGTTTGCTGACAGATATCAAATTGTTGGACAAATTTGGAACAAACATCACATTTTTAATTACAAAATTATTATTATTAAGACATATTTTTATGTCACCTGTACCTTCACAAGCGAGTTTATCAGCATTCGCTATAGACACTGAACTATTGTTTGCAATACTAAAATTAATCATAAAGTCTTTACAATTAGTCATGTGCGAAGTACATCCACTATCAATAATCCATTGGTTCTTGATGGATTGTGCAACTAGAAGAACTTGCTCATCATTCCTCTTCAATTTTGAGTCCCTCTTCAACTTAAAGCACTTGGATTTGATGTGGCCCTTCTTTTTACAGTAATTACACACTATGGTGCTCTTCTTACTTGCATAGTATGCACTTTGTTGAGTACCAGCCACATTTCCATTGGAATTTTTTTTAAATTCTTCTTGTAGCAACCTAGTTCGCACCAGCTCGCTTGATAAAGTGTTTGTGATGTTGGCAGTCTCCAGGTTCGATACAAGCACATCATATTCTTCGTTTTTAATGTGTCAACGTGTCGCCCTTTGTTTGCTAGGCACATAACCTCTTAGAAAGCAGTTGTTCAAGATGATGACAGATGGAAGCTAATAGTGTGTGCAGGTCACAGGGCAGATGATTAAAACGGTTTTTGAATAACTTCAACAGAATTATTTATTAAAATAACTGTTAAGTTAGGATACAAAATATAACTTCAATACATAAGCGACGACGCAGCAAAAAGGAAAGAAAAGAGAATATATGGATACGGAAGTAAGTGTTGCCACAGTAAAGCTTACAACAGATTATAAAAACTTTTACACAAACGAGGTATTTGCTTGGCACACGATGGCTCGACCCGAGCATAATTATGTTGGTATAATTTTTCAACACGCACGCCTCAAGCAGAGGCATTCGTTGTGCGCCGTTCGTGGCGCATGCCTCGCAAAGTCTGTATCCAACTTGGGACAAACGGTCCACTTAGGTAGGTCTAACTTCAAGAAAGAGGTTAATCGTTGAATCCGATTCGGCTGGGCAGCGTTTGGGGAGTTGCGTACTTAGTATCTTCTCGTCCAACTCAACGCAGTGTCTCAAGATAAAAGTCTATGACCAGTGTGTGTTGCCAGTGATTACATACGGAACCGAAACGTGGTCGCTCAAAATGGGCCTCATCAGAAGGCTTAAAGTCACCCGAAGGGCAATCAACGGAGAGGGCTATGCTTGGAGTTTCCTTGCGTGATCAAATCAGAAATGAAGACATCCGCAAGAGAACCAAGGTTACCGACGTAGCCCGAAGAATTACCAAACTTAAGTGGCAATGGGCAGGGTACATTGCTCGCAGAACGGATGGCCGATGGGGCCGAAAAGGTCTGGAGTGGCGACCGCGAACCGGAAGACGTTGCGTTGGAAGGCCTCCCACTAGGTGGACAGATAACCTGGTGTTGGCTGCGGGAATCCGCTGGATGCGAGTCGCACGGGACCGCTCAATGTGGCGACACTTGGGGGAGGCCTATGTCCAGCAGTGGACGTGGACGAAATGATGATGATGACTTGCACATTATAGAAGAGTCTATAATTTGGAGAAACTCCGGATTCGAGAGTGTAAGCAGCGAGCTCGAAAAATTTTGCAACTACTTCGAATTCGATAGGTTTTCATTTCAACTGACTTCCAAAAAGAGCAGGTTTTCAATTCGACCGAAAGTTCTTTAGGTAGGTAACAAACACAAAAAAAATGTGTTTGTTACCTCAAGAACTTTCGACTAGGTGAACCGATTTTGAAAATGCTTTTTTTAACCACTTTTTTAAGCTTTCACGGTTTAAAACTAAACTTATATTGTCACTTACGGGATATCTTCCGTGATTATTTATTATTTTGAGCTCTCGATATTTCGACGCTGTTGCAAGCGCCATGATCGCGGGTTGCCTGGAGAATGCGGGTGGATGGAAAATAAATTGTTAGGACAGACAAATCTGTCTACCCTCTTTCTTTCTCTTTTTTTAATCTTTTTTATTTGAAAGCTGGTGCTGCCCGTGTGGTCCCATTGGTGAAGATCTGAAGCTGATCTTCGGAGATATATAATGGAACTCTTTAAAATTAGACGGTAAATCTGCAGATATTGCTGCAATCGCATCGACAGTAAGGTAGGTATGTTAAGTTCCTTATTGGGGATGTTACCATGACAGGTACTTATTGTTTTTAACCGACTTCAAAAAGGGGGAGGTTCTCATTTCGTCGGAACCTTTTGTTTTATGCATATTTCCCGATTACTCGAAGATAGCTGGATCGATTTTGATTTTTTTATTGTTTGAGAGGAGGTGGTCCCATAATCATCAAGTCAGTATGTGATAATGGGTTCCTGGAGAAATAGAGAGAACTCTTCAAATATAGGCACACTTAAAACGATTTGAGTAGTTTTGTACTTTCTCGGAGTGATCCCATTTTAATTTGGTGAAGATCTGATGAAGAACTTTGGAGATAGGCAACGGAACTCCTCAATAAATGATAGCAAATGGACTGGGATTTCGATCCGGCAATCAACACCCAGCCCAAGCCCTCGAACCTAGAAAACTGAAATTTTGTACCTACAGTTGCTTTTATCATGTAGACAAGGAATAATTTCATTTCATTTCAAGGCAGAATTTTTGGAATTCAACCCCTAAGGGAATTAAATAGGGGATGAAACTTTGTTTTTAAGATTAGTTACTAATATCATGAAAACTTACTATCACGTAAAATTAAAACAGACAACCATGTTTTTATTCTTATTAACAGAAATCATAAAACGCAGCCCGTCTGTTACTAGCCCTATAACCGCGCCTTCACACAAACAAATAAACGCACACAGCGACATGTCGCGCAATGGGTGAATCTGTTTATTATTTTCGTGTTATTACTTACTAGCTTCTGCCCGCGACTTCGTACGCGGATCCTGTTGCTTATGCCAGCGACAACGGGGTCGTCAAAATCGAAGATCTGAAACGTCTGATGTCGAATTCTAAGAGCCCGGAGAAGGGAAAATAACGGATCTTTCCATGCCATTTAACAGCTTCACAACAAGTACAATTTTGAACCATACCTCCGATGGCGATATGTGGCGTATTCAATTTTAGGAGTATATGTAAATGCACTCCGTTCCATAACAACCCAAGGAAGGTCACCATGCCCTACGGCTATATCTTGAGACACATCGGATTCTTCAGATGATATCGATATTCTGATCAGAGAATGTCGAAGTCTCCACGCTCTTCTTCTGTCTCTTCATGCAATTCTTTCTCTCTTACTTTCTAACTGATTATAAATATTTTGTTGTGTGCGTGTTCGGGGCAATGTATGATAATCTCGAGCAGCAGTTAGTTGCGCATCACGTTCATCACTCGTTTCAAAAGGCCTGTTAGTATATGTGCGAATACGCTGAGAACTCAAGCGTGATTCTGCACCGGTAAACGTTTCCGATACGCAAGACAATGCATGTCGCTCACGATCAGCGGACAGTCGCGCATCACGTTCCGCACTTGTCTCTGGAGACCTAGAAGCAGATGCGTAGATACGCTGAGAACTCAATTGCAATTCTCTATCCGTTAACGTCTCCGACTCGCGAGACAATGCGTGACGTTCACGATCAGCGGTCAGTCGCGCATCTATTCTTCACTGGTCTCTAGAGACCTGGATGCAGATGCGTAAATACGCTGAGAACGCAGGCCTACTTTACGATCCGAAGAGGTTTCCATGGAGCAAGTTGCAGCCTGATGTTCCCGAACAGCATCAAGTCTCTCCTGACGCTCTTCGGTAGATTCTTGGGATCTTATGATCCTCAATCTTTTAGCTCCTTTGGAACATTGGGAAATATTTGACCTCTTTCTAGGCATGGTTATAGTTTTGTTGTGAAGATACCTGATCAATTAAAATCTAAGTGACTGCTCCCCTGCGTTACCGGGTAGGCTACCGAGTCACGAAGATAAATACACTCAAATAACATAAGCCCGAAGACATATTTATTTAATAAAATAAAATAATAAATGGGAGTTTTGGTCAGTAGAGTCAAATTTTCAATGATGTACCATCGTCATCGAAAATCAGTCCTAAACTGTTACCGCCTTCACCGCGTGGAGGTACTCCCAGCTTATGTTATTTTATACTTATACAGTGAAAATAATGACAGCTATGCAATAATTTTCACATCAGATGTTTCTGCTCTTCGATTTTTTATAAGTCAACAGGAAATGCCCATTAGACCGAACAACTTTTGCTAAGACGTCATTACTATATGTGTTATGGTGTAGCTGGGCTCTTGGAGTTCCACAACAGGTGTCCCAGATCTTCGATTTTTATAAGTCAACAGAGAGTGCTCATCAGATTGAAAAACTTTTGCTAAGAAGACGTCATTCCTATAAATGTGTTATGGTGTAGTTGGGCTCTTGGAGTTCCACATCAGGTGTTCCAGATTTTCAAATTTATTCTCTCAGCAGAAAATGCCCATCACGTGGAACAATTTTTGCTATGGTGTCATTTTTGTATCTATAATAGTTTAGCTGGTCTGTTGCGGTTCTGTTCTGCATCAGGTGTTCAAGTTTCCAAGATAAATTATAGCCTATGATATGTTGCCCAGGCTTAACATCTATACAATTAAAAAAAACATTCAAATCAGTCTAGTCGTTCCGAAGATTAGCGTGTACAAACAAACAGATAAACAGACAGATTTTTTTTATTGATTCGTGCTCTGTTACTGTTTCTAAACCCCCTTTTTTATTGATTCGTGCTCTGTTACTGTTTCTAAACCCCCCCCTCCCCAATTTTTTTTTTAATATATTCAATGTACAGACAGTTTTTGCTCTTTTATTATATGTAATATAATAATATATATGTCACCGTAAAATTGTCAAACACGTTATATTACAATATAACGTGTTTCTCTCTAGCGATATTGTAAACTCTCGAAATATTGTCAACTGAACATACGGAAGTATATCTCTGCCCCCATAATCGGGACTTGGGGCACCCCCCCGTTAGGTTAGTTAGGTTCCTTTAAACCCTGCACTCGGAAATAGGGGCCCCGCGAAGCGGGGCTCCGTCGACTACGCTTTTTAGGGTGTTTAGGGTTAGGTTATATTAATCGGTATTTCTCAGGAATGGTACATTATCTTTTCATGAGAGTGGCACCACTGCAAGGGGGACCCCTCCTTCCCTCCACACCGCGTGAGTTGACTACCATCGCATGGCCAAAATTTCAAAAAAAAATTGTTTTTTATGTGATTTTTCCTAAAGGTGTATATAGGATTTTTTGAACTTTTAGTTATTTGAAAAGCTCTGCTACGTTTACGTACGTTTTATTTTACTTAAAATTCAGTACAATTGCGCCGTAAATCGTTTTTAAATTGGCTTTAAATGATTTAATCTGGGATTTTTCATAAAAAAAACGACCTAACTCAAAAACCACTTAATTTCGGTAGAACATTTGGTGGCTTAATTTCTTGCATTGTAACCCTACTATAACGTCCTGCAAGGAATACGTCGAATTACCAGTAACCCTGTATATATATAGAAGATATAGATGTCTTGTGAGAAGCTCCTGAATTTTGATTAGGATGCAAAACTACACCTTTTATAAATAGGATTTAAGTACCTGTGTAGATTTTTTGCATGTAAGTTCAATATGCGAGAAGTCTTCGCATTAAGGGCGGTTTCGGCGCGTATAAGCTCGTTTTTTGGAAGTCAAAATGTAGCGCGCGTACGCTGACACGAGCTTGTACGTGCCGAAACACTAATCTGAAAATGGCTCTACACCTCGCTAAGTTTGGCCGTTTTTACTACTCGTATTATTCGCCTGTATTCTTGAGAAAGGTATCCTCTCCAATAATTTCACAAATAACTCAGTTCCCTTATAGGATATTATGTAGGTTTCATAAAGAAAAATAAAAGACATCAGCTGCATCTTTGATAATATTTTTTATCGCTACTTTATTCGTCATCTTTTCTGTTTGTCTTCCAAAAGTTCTTCCAGTGCGGACCACCTTCGCTATATATTTTTTTGTTTTTTCTACACCGAGTTTCAGCGATGATGATCATGGATCATGGCTTTCAAGTTGTGCTGTGTAGACAATAGGTGTGTTCCCTGGTGGCAGGCGTATTCTTGCAGGAAGGTCACGGTAAACAGTCATGTATACAGTCATGAGTATGACAGTACCGGCTAGCGTCGTGTTCTCTTTGCATCTGTTGCTTACGTTCATTTTCTTGTTGCAACTGTTCAGTGAGTTCCACTAGTTTTTGCTGGTGTTCCGAGATTTCTTTTCTTATTTGTTGTTCCTTAAGCATTTGTTCTTCAAGTACCGATAGCCACCTTTTTTTTTCTTTTTTAATCCTAGGATATGAATCGTAGAAGGTCCCGGGCTCGTGAGAGACCAGATCGTCTCTGCGGCTGGCTGCTTGTCCATAGTCTCCCCAAATCCCAGGCTTCTGGGTGAATGCGTAGAGCGAGAAAGCGAGGATACTGGAGCCTAAAACACCGGTGAGAACTGGCAGGACGTTGTCGCCCCCCCTTCCTGGCCTGCGGGGCCCACCTCCGGCCGGTGCACTAGACCTAGATGATGCGCTACCTGGCCTGCTCCTCCTGGCTGAAATTGTCATTATCATCAGCATCTTATTAACTGTCCAGGTTTCCGCCAGGTGTTTTCCTGACTGGCCAACTGTGGCAGACATGGCCAGGACATATCGATGCCTAACGTTGAACGTCGACAATGGCCTTACTATTAGACTTAGGTACTTCTAGAGGCGCTGTATATACTTAGGGTTTTTTAATGCTACTCTAGTACTAAGTAACTTAATAGGTGACAATGAGTTTATTGTGAAATGTGGTTACTAGGTTTTTGGAGAAATGCAGGCTCCTACTTAAAATGAAACTAGTCTACAGCACTTACCACTCATATTCGTCCTTAGTATAGAAGAACGAAACGGAATTGATGGACGGGACTGAAAGCGCCAAACTAGCGGCTCAGTTCTGGGCCTGGGAAGTATGGAAGAGAGTAAGTAGTTTTAATAAAGATTCATAATATTATTTCAGACGGAATAACTTGTTTTTGTTTGTAAAATTCCAGCCATGGTGAGGCTATGTTGTTATTAGGACGAAGACAGGGATGTCAAACTGTGTGTCAAACTTAATCATTATTCTCTTTTATCTATGATAGATAGCACAACGATCCATTTTGACAAAAGCGGATGCTAATAAGTAGGTGTAATAAGTAATGTCAGGCCGGGGAGTGAACGAAATTATGTGGTGGTTCTGAGCTTGCTAAAAGTTACGAGACTTCAGGATTTAGTATAAAAATACCTATTCATATTGACTTTACCAGAGGCACCTAACAGTAGGTAGGTAAAGTAGGTCTGGCGAATAACGCCTACCTAAGGTTTGAACGTAATATCTCTAAAATAATAAATGTAAGTAGGTAGATAAAATAGCAGAATGCGTTTATGGGATGTATGTTTGTTATTGTACAAAAAAAGTCAAAATATTATTGATATGTTTATTAAAATACCGAAAACAGATCAGAATTCTAACACCATAGTTTTGGTGCAATTAAACTACGTAAGTAAAATTTCACCTACGACAGTTTTCTTTAAATTAAGTACTCTTCTTTTAGCATTATCACAGTTTTCTGTAATTAAGAACCTAATTAGTCTAAGCAGGAGTATCTTCAACAACATTTCTTTTAAGATTTACATGAAATATCTAAAATAACTAAGGAAATAACACATATATATAGTATTTTTTACTTGGCACATAGTTTCAACATATTCAAATAATTCTGTATAAGTACTTACGGATTATCAAACAAAAATAAATTAAAAAAAAACATACGTAGGTCTTACTTTATCAAGTTGAGGTAGTAACGCTTAACTAAATCCTAGCAACAGCTAACAGCTAGCCCCGAGCTATTCGAATACTAGCTCGGGGGTGGTGCAGTGCCGCGGGCACAACTCGGGGCTGTTTCGGGATTTAAAAACCTTTAGGTTTGATTTTATATATTACGTTACCCGAGTTATTTAGTATAGGCGAAATTAACCTCTAGGCGTAATTCGACAGACCTACCTACCTTATTTATCATTAAGTTGTGATGGCCCAGTAGTTAAGGCCACGCAGGTACTAGCTTCAAATCCGGACAACAATGTGGATTTTTCAATTAATTTATGTAAGTCGGTACTTACAGTCTGGAATCACCAATCCGCTTTTAGGAAACGTGGTGATCAATATGCATGAGCCTTCTCTGTTTGAGAGAAGGCCTTTGCCCTGCGGCAGTAATGAGCTGGTACTATTATATTCTCATTATGAGATGAAATTCTATACATTCCTATGCATTTCCTACTCGTGAACTGTTCGCTCCGATGAACATATACTGTGATATTATTATGAGTTCGAAGCTTCAAGCATCACGTGTTTTATCAAAATACGGCGTTTATAACAAACGCACTCAATGTTGTAGTAAGTGCAATGATTGTGACGGTCCTGCAAGCAGGTGCATTCTACAAGCCGAGCGGACAAACGCGGCCTTATGCCGCCCCAATACGGTGCACCGGCCACCAGGTTTGGACAAATATGTAGGGAACCCTGTACGGCATGTCTTGTACGAAATAGCAGAGGTATTTGGACTCGACATTAAAGGATATTAAACACCAATAGGTTTCACCTTAATTTCGACTTTGTCTGTCAGAGTTATAGCATATTTTAGTATGTGCTGATGAAAGTTTGGGACAGAGGTGTGCGGGCGGGGGAGGAGTATGCGGTCTGACTGGTTGCTCGAACGACGACCGGAGGCTGCGCGCGCGCCGGCCGCAGGTACAATCCTGTGCTTAATTTTATAATTAAAGCCCACGTGGTCGCTCAAGATTATATCTTGACTCGAAAATATGCAGTTTAAAATCTGTGTTATCTCTCACCTTGGGTGTTTTCTCGCCTTTTCCTTTAATAAAAATATATCGCTCTGTTTTGGCGTAAACATTTTAAAAGTACTTGAGGTTTCCAAATTGTTATTTCATTATTTTGCCTTTGCGCTAAGTGACAAATACTTTCTGGTTAACCTTACGAAAAAGAAAAGTACGAAGCTCATCAATGTTATTGCTTAGGTCGGTAAGTAGACAGTTCATCAATACCCTACTCTTACCTACCTACTGTTGTTATTTGACTTATGAAGGTGTATTAGGGGACAGGCCTGTAACACTATTCCCAATCACCAATTCCCATATTTCCCATTAACTCCTGAAATTCTGAAACAACAGTGAAGAACACCAGATAAGCGCTGAGCTTTTAGCTGATATCGGTATCTATAACAAAGGTTTGAAACTCTTAAATCAATCCTTTACAGCCGTCCAAAGTTACGCAAGGGGAGCTTTCAGTAAAGCTTGTAAGGGCGTGCGCGCGGGCACTCGAAGCGCCGTACCCGACTGTACAGGGCCAAGCTCTGGCACGAGTCTTGTAAAGAATTTATAGGAGAGCCGGGCGCGGGTCGCGGCAGTGTCGTGCGCGCCTCGACTGCGCCCGCGCCGGCCGCACGCCAGTGTACGTGGAACGCCAGTGCACGCCAGTGTACGCCGGGAAAAGTAAAAGTTTTCAGTGCAGTGCAGTGCAGTGGTAGTGAAACAGACGAGAGCACTGGAATGGATGGCTAGGTATGCTCCATCTTATTTGAGGAAAAAAAACTCTCACGCTTGTGGGAAATTGGCCTATTGTGGAAGCAGCGAAAGTTCACTCGATGTTTATAGGGCCTTGGGACTATGTAGATGTTGTGCTGGTGCATAGTTTTAGTTGTAACAAGTTACTTAATGCAACGTGCTTGGCGAGTGAGACTCGTGAGCCAGTCGCGAATCAGAGTTCTAATCAGACCGGTTACTGGGGCTCGAGATGTTATTGAATAGAAAAACTACAGTAATGATATTAGTATGACGATCAAAATACTATTTAATAATAGGTAAAAAAGCCGTTGACAAAAAATAACTTGGTCAACCAACACTGCTGAAATGTGGGTGTCTAAGCTCTACCTACTGAAATGAGTGAACACACCCACAACAAATTTCTACCATCATAAGCATGATAATACGCATTATATTGCAAGAAACCCAATGACACTACAACAATTGAGAACATTATTATAAAACACGATGAACAATGTAAGACGGTAAAGAAAATACCTAAGAATTGAGTAGAGTACCTACTAATTCAATAGAAAACAACCCATATTAACTCCAATAGGTGAAAGACGGAGAAGAAATTTCGAGGGACATTCAAACAAAACTGCTTAATAAATTACTTTACAGAAGAATTGCCAGATAAGTATATTGCAGAAGGAAACACAATCACACACAGACGTAGAACACAAACTGCTTCTAGCTATGCACAAGAATGTGTGGAGAAACATTATGAAATTTCAAATTGATAATTTTTCTATTGCTTTACATAACATAACTGTATGAAGGGCAAACATAGCAAATTGATGATACTGTGAACAGTGTAGCCGAAAGAGATCACAACAAGCTGCATAAGCTTTGATACTGTCTTTAATCCCATTACATTGAACTAGCGGACGTCCCGCGGTTTCACCCGCATAGTTCCCGTTCCCGTGGGAGTACGGGGATAAAATATATCCTATGTTACTCGTGGATAATGTAGCTTTCGAATGGTGAAAGAATTTTTAAAAACGGTCCAGTAGTTTTTAAGCCTATTCATTACAACCAAACAAACAAACAAACAAAGTTTTCCTCTTTATAATATTAGTGTAGATGTAGATGTAGATATGCATTTTCTAGGGACTAAGCTTGCCCGCAAGTGTTTTGTGACGTCGCCTTGCAAAGAGATTCTTTAAATTTATAAGTAGTCATGTTGAGGAGTCCAACGACAAAACGTGGTAGTCACAGGTCTATATTATATTATTACACCTATCATTAAAAGGTCACTGCTTTACTATCTTCCTTCAAGCTTACTACGTCAGGGAAATGCGAAGATAATGGTGACGCCGTTTAATTGTAATGGATGCATGTCAAAGTCATCGCCTTGTAGCTATGGGCTACACCGGTTTTCGATTTAGATTGATTGCCGTCCGTAATTAGCGATTTATAATGCTTCCCGTTTTCAAAAAACCATTCTAACTCACATTTATCTTTGATCTTTGACAGTCGTTACGGTAAGTCAGGGGCCCCAAATTTTATCAGTATTTATACAAAAATTAAAGAAGAATAAGAAATACACTTAATTACATTTAGTTACACTTAGTTAAATGGAAGTGAGGTAGTACCTGGTCAAGGGGAAGCCGACCCCAACATAGTTGCAAAACGTTAGGCAGAGGATGATTCTAAGTCTCATTATGTCACTGTTTCTATCTATCTTATATGCTATGCCCTGAAAGAAGCAATCATGTAGTGTCAATTTAAATTTGATAGATCATGTAGGTTTACTTCAGAGTAGGTATTTTAGCTAGTCCTGGATCTGACTATGCAAAATGTAATAAAGTAAGGGTCCGATGAAACTGTCATGTCCTAGGGATAAAAACTTCCTTTGGGTCGGGATAACACGTTTTTTGGCTAGTCGTGACCTCGATAGTCATCCCCTTTCTAGCCATGTCATCTTCCACACAGTCCATCCGGCGTTTCTTTGGACCTTATGGCTTCTTACTATACAATTCTGATTCCATTCCGTCGTTTCAAAGAGGCAAATTAGCCTTCACAGAATCTGGGCTACACTCAAATAAGTGCTTATTACGGCAAATTAGCAGTGTTACCATGTACTCGTTATGCAGTAATGAGCCACTGTCAGAAGCCTTTGGCACGCCCTTCGCCCTGCCATGTCAGCCTGCTACCTGCAATGTACTACTTTATACTTTACTTGATTTGCAGTCGATGGGGCGGTGCGATACTGTCGCATTTCGCGTTCATTTCAAGTTGTTATTTACAACAGATTTATTAAGCCTCGTTCTCTGTCACAGGTCATACGGTTAAAAGGTATTATTACAATTATCACGATTCTAACTGAATATGAACCATTTAACGGTTATGTTAAGTGAGGTCGGCACATAATCTATGATTATTTAAATAACGCTCTTTCACTGTGCTCAATCATTTATATTGACACTTATAAATGGGATGGATGACGAGTTAAGAGTTCATCAAGAACTTTTCATTAACGTTGCATCGCTTATTCTCGCTATGCAACAGCTATCTAGATAAAACAGAATAGTGTTAAAAATGAAACAGTACGTGCGCTTTTAGGTGTTGATTGCGTTAGTGAGAGCATCACTTACTAACTTAGGTATATGGTTGCTTGCTACTGAACTTAGGCATCTGTTATGTCTTCAGGCTCGTAAAATCAAAGCCATAACAGCATACGTAGGTTTATGATCCGACATGTGCTGTGAGTCATACAGAAGTGCTTTGTTTATAGATTACTTGTTCATACAGAGCCAATACAGTAGGCTAGTAAAGGAAAAACTATTTTTATCAGGAAATAAAAACGTGTATTTAAAATTACGTATAACAAGAGAAGTGAAGTGACAGACATATAGTTTGTCAAAAGAGTAATGGCCAGGGTGTGCTTATTAGACTAAAAAGGTTTTAACACCTCCCCGTAATATGGACACCCTGTATAAGGAATAAAATTTACAGAGAATATATAAAAACATCATATCAAAGTTAACTGTGCACTTAACACTAACACACAAAAAAAAACATACTGTATACATTCACAAGAAAAAAGAACATCCTGTACACACCTACCTATCACTCACTATAACACAACTATATACATACCAACAAAAAAAAAAACATTGTGCAAAACCTACACTAAACTAAACCTAAGAGATTTGCACATCTAGCATGTTTAATCCTTGGTAATGGTTTTGTGAGAATATCGGCAATGTTATCATTACTTGGTATATATTTCAGGGTTAGGTTGTGATGTGCAAGTGAGTCTCGAATGAAATGGTGTTTGATGTGTATGTGTTTAGTGCGTGCGTGATATGTGTTGTTGTGAGCCAGTTTAATCGAGCTTTGATTGTCTGAGTGAATGACGATAGGATGAATGATGGCGAATATTTCTGAAATGAGCGATTTTAGGTATATTGCCTCCTTGCAAGCTTCCCCAAGAGCCATATATTCAGCTTCTGTCGTGGAAAGAGCGACTGTGCGCTGCTTGCGCGCTTCCCATGAGATGGGAGCTCCACTCATAAAGAATATGAATCCTGTGAAGGATCGCCTATCTATTATGTTATTCCCATAGTCCGCATCGGCATATCCTGTTGGGTAGGACTGACCTGGTTTGTATAAAAGTTTGAGGTGTACAGTCTCCTTAAGGTACCGAAGAACTCTCTTAGCGGCTCTCCAGTGCACTTCCCCGTAATGTACGTTGAATTGAGACAAGTACGAGACTGCATGTGCAATGTCTGGTCGTGTACATATGGAAATGTACATTAATGAGCCGATAAGCTCTTGATAGGGGACTTCAATATTTTCCTCTTCTTTGTCAGGTAACGAAAGTTTTAGGCCGGGTTCCAATGGCGTAGTCACGGGAATAGCATCATTCATGCCAAACTTGTGTAGTAGCTTTTGAATATATTTGGTCTGATCTAGAGTTATGCAACCTTCCTTTTGGATAACTCTCATTCCGAGACAGTCCTTAAGGGGACCGAGATCTTTGACAGTGAATATTTTCTTCAAGTGATTCTTGAAATTCTCTTTGATTTTAGCATTATTGCCAAGTATAAAGAAGTCATCAACAAAAACTGCGACAACGAGGAAGTCATTACCTTCTCTTTTGTAGTAGAGGCAGTGTTCTGTCGTGGCTTGAGTTAGGGACAATGTTTTCATTGCTTCACACACCTTTTTGTTCCACTGGCGTGGAGCTTGCTTAAGGCCATAAAGGGATTTCTTGAGAAGACATACTTTGCCCTTTGGATCTGTTGAAAAACCTTCGGGTTGTTCCATATAAATCTCCTCTTCCAAGTCTCCATTTAAAAAGGCAGTCTCCACATCAAGGTGTTCTACTTGCAAGTTGTTTTGGACAGCAACTGCTATTAATAGCCGTACTGAAGACAGTCTAGCGACAGGAGAAAAAGTTTCGCCGTAGTCCACACCTGCTACTTGGGTGAACCCTTTTGCTACTAGCCTGGCTTTATATTTAGTGATCTGTCCACTTGTGTCCTTTTTAATTTTGAATACCCATTTGCTCTTTGTAGTTTTTCTATCGGAGGGTCGGTCAACTAGGATCCATGTTCCATGCTTCATCAATGAATCATACTCAGCCTTCATAGCTTCTAGCCATTTTTCTTTTTGGGGATGATCTGTAATTTCTTTATAAGTCTCCGGTTCCATGTCTGAAGTCATGAAGAGGCCACACTGACTATATCGTTTGGGAGGATGTCGTTCCCGAATCGGATATCTCCTTTCGATGGTTGGCTCTTCACTGGGTTCAGCGTCGGGAGCGCCTGGTAATACTTCAGGGGTTACAGGATCATGTAGGGCTGTCGGGTGATCAAAAGATGACACCTGAGGTAGTGTCTCTGGCTGTGAATGATGCTGCGTTTGCGGAACTAGTTGTTCCTCATCTTGAATGGGTACAAGGATTACTTGCGATTGTGGCGAGGGTAGCGTCTCGCTGGAAGAAGAATTTTGGGACTCTATCGGCGTCTTGTCCTCTATGAAGACAACATCTCTAGCGACTATGATCACTCGAGGATTTTCGGGATTTATGAGACGGTATCCTTTGCTTTCTGTAGCATAGCCAACGAAAATACACTTTTGTGTCTTAGAATCTAGTTTCGTACGTTTTTCTTTAGGCACAAGAACGTGAGCTTCACAACCAAAAACTCTTAAATGAGATAAGTTGATTTTGTTTCCCTTCCACAGTTCTTCTGGTATTTTGTTGTTCAAGGCTTGCGTTGGTGTACGGTTCTTCAGATAGATAGCCGTATTTACCGCTTCTCCCCAATACGCCAAGGGTAGTTTTGAGTCTTGGAGCATTGATCGAGCTTTTTCGATTATTGTCCGGTTTACTCGTTCGGAAACTCCATTCTGTTGAGGGGTGTACGGGACCGTGGTCTGATGCACGATGCCATTTTCCTTAAGAAAAGTACACATATCGTTATTTACGTATTCACGACCATTGTCCGAACGTAGGACTTTTATTCTTTCACCGGTTTGATTTTCTACTAAATGTTTAAACTCTACAAACTTTGCAAAAACTTCGGCTTTTGTTTTCAAAAGATATCCAAAAGTTTTGCGACTAAAGTCGTCTGTAAAAGTCAGTAAGTACAAAGCTCCACCCCACGAGTGCGTACTCATAGGTCCGCATAAGTCCGAATGGATTAACTGTAGGACTTTGCTTGATTTACTTTTAGAGTTTTTAAACGGTTTTTTAGATAATTTACCTTGTAGGCATGGAACACACTTTTCGGTGTAGTTACCGTTGTAATCTAAACCGATAGATTTATTTTTAAGTATATTCATACTTTTTGCATTTAGATGACCAAGACGCCTATGCCACAGCATTGCAGACTCTTTGGTCGAAGAATACAACGCTTGTGAGCTACTCAGATCCAACCTGTTGTAGTAATATTATTACGTACTAACCGACTGAACGTCCTCAATGGTTGACATTTTGTCTGTACATCAATTTTAGGTCAAATCTTCATCACATCCATTATTAGTTTAAGCTTTATTGTTTCACGTTGCTCTTTTATTGCCATCCTTTCATTTAGTTTCATTGTAGATATCGTTTTACTGTAACAATTACGAGTTTATCATTTTCATTTTCATACTACACTATACTCACAAATTGCTCACAGATGATGCGCAACATTATTTACTACACTATCCACGCACCAGAACCTTTAATTCCATCGTATTTCTTCATGTTTTTGCTAACTTTGTGTTTATTAATTCTTTGACATTTTATTGTCAATAATCTGGTCGTCATAGTTACCTTTTAATCGTTCGTGGTTTTCTTTGTGGCCATCCACCGTTTTTGTCTTAAAAGCCAGATAATCGTTCTGGCCTTCTACTTTACACACTCTTTTCGTCTAATTTTCAAACATTTTGCAAATTCCACTTTTGATTTCGAAATCGGCTATATAAGACAGGGCCGCTCTAGACATTCATTCATTTCATCGCTAGCTTTCGAGCGAAGAAAATTATATAGGCCTTGTCCCGGGGCCGACTGCTCCGGGACTCAAGAAAAGACCTCAAACCTCTTGACTTCTCCGCCAGTCACCTCAACTAAAACCTGCCTCTGCACTGGGCTTCAGAGGAGGACTGCTGCATCTGCTGTCAACCTTCATCCGGGGCTGGAGTCCTGTGCTGCGAAGCCTGCCTACTGCTGTCAACCTTCATCCGGGGCTGGAGTCCTGTGCTGCGAAGCCTGCCTACTGCTGTCAACCTTCATCCGGGGCTGGAGTCCTGTGCTGCGAAGCCTGCCTACTGCTGTCAACCTTCATCCGGGGCTGGAGTCCTGTGCTGCGAAGCCTGTCTACTGCTGTCAACCTTCACCCGGGGCTGGAGTCCTGTGGTTGGACCGTTTTTGGCTGACTCGCCCCGGACTGCCGTCGACCCTCTCCTGCGACCCTCTCCTGCTCGTCTTCATCCCGTGATCATCCCTTCACTCCATCCTCATCTTCACTATCATCTTCATTTTGTTACTTTCAGATTTTATTACTAAAATAAATTGTATTACGTTTATCCTCATTTTTTTTATTTATTCTATTTTTTTCTTCATATCTGTCGCTTCACGACAGTTTGGCGCCCAACGTGGGGCTAAGAAAGCAAATTCTTCGACTTTCTTCTATTACCTCCTCGGAGGAAATTTTAATCTCACCAATTCCAATTGAGGAAGAGCTCCCTCAAATTAATACCACTATTAATTACTTAGACTTAAAAGTAGATAAACTTCTACACGGTGATTCCAAATACACTCGTCTTATAGAAACTTATCTTAATCATTTATTTTTTAGACTCGAGCGTATAGACGTTGACGTACTGAACTCTGAACAGAAAATTGAGTTTGACGCTTTACGGTCCAAATTTGATAGCCTCAACAACAAATTTGAACCATTCACTTTTCTTCCAGCGGAAAATACTTCCCCTCCTCTCTACGATTTACCTACCTCTCATGACAACTCGGAAACTCCTCCTTCAAATATCCCTCCGTCACAGACCATTCTTGAGGCCCTCCTTCAACAAATTAACTCTACAGTTCCTCCTCAACAAGTGAAGCCTCATATTTTTAAAGATTTAAAAAGATACACTTATAATGGAAAGTCATGTCCTAGGTCGTTCCTTCAAAAACTAGAAGAATATTGCATTTCACGTAGCTTTGACAAAAAACTTTTGATTAATCAAGCGTACGAAATTTTTACAGACAATGCTTTACACTGGTTTAGATTTCAGATTAATTGTAATCCAAATCTGACCTGGCATGAAACTTCTGAGCTTCTTATAAAAGATTTTGGTGTTTTCGATTACGATTACAAATTACTAGAAGACATCAGAAAGCGAACTCAAGGTCTGGACGAAACTATATCGGTCTACATTTCAATTATGTCCGGAATGTTTTCACGCTTGACTAAAAAATTGTCTGAGTCAGAACAATTAGAGATTTTACTGAGGAATATCAGACCGTGCTATTCAGTTTTTGTGGCATTAAGAGATTGTACTACTATTGACTCTCTCTTAGCTGTTTGCCAGATTTACGAAAAATTCTTGGACAAAGATAAAAACTTTAAAGAACCATCTTTGCAACAAAATACTTTAACAGCTGAATTTAGCTACAAACCTCGTATACCAGTTACTAATTCTTCCTCTGTAAATTTTCAGAAACCTCCTCCTCAGTACCTCCAAAAACCAAAACAAATTAACACTCTGACTCGATCTGATCCTCCTCAACAGAGTAGCTTTTGCGTTCGTTGTCGTGTGCATGGACACACCTTAAACACTTGTAAGAAACCTCACTTCATTATTTGCTTCAAATGTGGTTTGAAGGACTTTAAAACTGCTGATTGCCCTAAATGCAATCCTAAGCCTGGTACTAGCTCAAAAAACTAACAACTGACTTGAAAAGTGAAAATTTCGACGTTAATGATTGGAATAATTGGATCAAAACTCTTAAAAATTTCTTTTCTTACTACAAAATTTCTTCAACCCTTTACTCTAATGACAATGATTCCAAACGCCCTTTCATTAACGTGCGAATTATTAACTTAAACATTTCTGCCTTACTTGATTCAGGTAGTTCTGTTACCATACTTGGCAACAATTCTCACCTGGAAATTCTTAAATTAGGTTTCAAGCTTTTCAAGTCAGACTTAATTACTGTCTCAACTGCTAGTAACCAAAAAATTAAATCTTTAGGATATTTTGAATTACCTATTTTCTTTAATGACCAGACTCATTTAATTAAAGCTTATGTTTTTCCAGAATTATTCCCCTCTCTTATTCTTGGTATTGATTTCTGGAAAAAATTTAATCTTCTTCCTACTATTTTATCTTCTGTTTGTCAGTCGAACCTTAAATGTTCATCTATTCAAGATGCGGAGAAAAAGATACTACCTTATGAACATCTTAGTACAAATCAAAAGGATATTGCAGATAACATTATCCAACGCTTCAAGAGTATCTCATTTGAAGAAAAAGGCATTTTGGGACGTACTCATTTAATTACACACAAGATCGACACAGGTGATTCTCTCCCCATCAAGCAAAGATGTTATCGATTGTCCCCTGAAAAACAAAAAGCTTTAATCAACGAAGTGGATAAAATGTTGAAATGGAATGTCATTGAACAATGCGAAAGTCCATGGCTATCTCCGGTGCTTATAACTCCGAAGAAGAATGGAGAATGGCGTTTCTGCGTCGACAGCAGGAAACTTAACTCAATCACTCGTCGTGATGCCTACAGCCTCCCACTTATAAGTGAGATTCTTGACAATCTTAAAAACGCCAAATATCTCTCAAGTATCGACATTGCGAAGGCCTTCTGGGAAATTTCTCTCAACCCTGCGGACAAAGACAAGATTGCCTTTTATGTACCCGGAAGAGGCATGTACAGATTTAAAGTAATGCCCTTCGGCTTAACTAACTCTCCTGCTACTCAACAGAGACTAATGGATATGCTGTTTACTCCAGATTTTGACAACAAAGTATTCTGTTATCTCGACGATATCGTAATTATAAGCGATACCTTCGAAGAACATATTTCTCTTCTCTTAAAAGTTCATGAAAAACTCTCTTTTGCCAATTTAACTATAAATTTTGAAAAAAGTCAATTCTTCAGGAAAGAACTCAAGTACCTCGGTTTTGTTGTAGGTGAATATGGCCTGAGAGCTGATCCTGACAAAATTCGAGCCATTTTGGAATATCCTACACCATCCTCTAGAAAAGAAGTACGTAGATTCATCGGTACTTGCAGCTGGTTCCGAAGATTCATTGCAAACTTCAGCACAATTGCTTCTCCACTTAACAGGCTAACTTGCTCTGGGAAGATTGCCCCTAAATTCGTTTGGAACCCCGAAGCAGAATCGGCATTCGTGAAACTTAAAGAAGCTTTGGTTACTACTCCTGTTCTCGCTTGCCCAGACTTCAACCTCCCATTCTCTGTACATTGCGATGCATCAAATTTTGGCATAGGAGCAATGCTTACACAACATCAAAACGACAAGGAAGTTGTTATTGCTTACATGAGTAAAGCTCTTAATAAAAACCAGCAGAACTATTCTACAACAGAAAGAGAAACTCTAGCCGTAATAACTGCTCTAGAACACTGGCGTTGTTACCTAGATAATGGTAAACAATTTACAATTTACACAGATCACGCTGCTCTTAAATGGTTCCAGAACTTATCCAATCCTTCAGGAAGACTGGCTCGTTGGACGCTACGCCTATCTTGCTTCAACTTCATTCTAAAACATAAAAAGGGTAAAGATAATGTTGTCCCTGACCTACTATCCAGATCAAAAACTCATGACTCTGAAGATTCTCAACGTCAAGGTGTAAATCCTATTTTAACGGACGAATCAGTTCCTAATCGTGACTTGGAACACTACAACAAGATTTTACTTGGCTGTCAGAACAATCCTGATTCTTATCCAAACTATACGGTTAAAGAAAACAAGCTCTATCGTTGCATTCACTCTCCTCATGCTCTGAACGATGACTTCACTTGGAAAGAAGTTCCACTTCCACATGAAAGACAGGCTATTATCGAAAGGAATCACAGTCCTTCTCAAGAACCTCATCTCGGAATTTTCAAAACCTACAAGAAGCTTTCGTTACGATATTACTGGTCTGGCATGTTTAAAGATATCGCTAAATTTATCTCTACTTGCGACATTTGTCTTGCTTATAAACATCCAAATCATTCTCCTTATGGCCCTATGGGTAAACCAAAAATTTGCTCGAGACCTTTTCAATCTATATCGCTTGATCTTATGGGTCCTTTTCCCATGACCAGAAGACGTAATCAACATATTTTAGTTATTAATTGTACCTTTACTAAATATACTTTTATCTTTCCCTTAAAACGTGCTACTGCGTCTAACATAATTAATATTTTAGAGAATTCCGTATTTCTCATCCATGGTGTTCCACAAACCATTATCATGGATAACGGTCCCCAATTTCAATCCCGTGAATTTACTACATTTCTTAATAAATATAAAGTCCCTTTTATATTCTACTCTCCATTTTACTGTCCCCAAGTCAATCCTACAGAAAGGTATAATAGGACCATCATCACGGCTCTAGCTACTTTGGTAGGTGATGATCATCGAACCTGGGATATTTATCTCCCAAAAATTCAACACGCGATAAACAGTTGTGTTAATGCTATAACTGGTTTTTCTCCAAACTTTTTAGTATTTGGTCGGGAAACAGTTCCTTGTGGTTCATTCTACACTCCAACTCAAAATCTTGAGGAAGTTGTTTTTCTACCTCGCGATGTCTACGCTACAAATATTGGTTTCCTCTCGTCAATTTTTGATAAGGTTCAAACTAATTTATACATAGCACACGCTAAGAATAGCGCTCGCTATGACCTACGTCGGTCATTTAAAGAATTTAATGTCGGTGATACAGTTTGGCGTAAGAATTACGTACAAAGCAACGCGGGTTCGTACTTCAGCGCAAAACTGGCCCCTAAATTTCTAAGATGCAAAGTCTTTAAGAAACTCTCGCCCTTAGTATACATATTAGAAGATACTAATGGAACGAAAAATAAATGGCACATCAAAGACATTAAAATCTAAACCTCGTCTTCATCGAATCATCTTATTTAGATAGTTAATCTCTCATTAGCTCATTTATCAATCGCTTAAAATTAATCTTTATTTTTGTTTTGAATACGAGTTTTTAAACTCACTATTCAACGTCCTATGCGGCGTTATTTTTAACTTGTCTTTATTTTGTGATTTAGAGCTTACTGCTCTTATTCTTCACTTCTACAAATGAGGTCAGAAGATCACTAGTTCAGATACCTTTACTTTAGAGCCCTACCGCTCGAATCTATCTTAGACTAAACTAAATAGTCATCTTAATAATTATATAATTATTCCTTTATAGGGTTTTCTTCGAGCGGCTGACTACTCGTAAAATAAGCCTTAGGTCAATATATTTTTCACCCAGGGAGCGGTTGATTACTCCCTAAATAAGCCTTAGGTCAATATATTTTCCACCCATGGAGCGGTTGATTACTCCCTAAATAAGCCTTAGGTCATATTTAGGAACATACTTCTAGAGTGGTAGTCATTGACTGTGAACTCCACCCTTACCATTATGTAGATGATAGTATACCTGAGGAAGAATGAATGTCTGTTAGATGATTTCTGTTTGGACGAAGTAATGTTTCAAGGATTTCTCTCGAACTTTAAACATAAAATTTTCTCTGAGTCGAAAATTTTCTGGGGTTGTCGGGGAAATGTAGTAATATTATTACGTACTAACCGACTGAACGTCCTCAATGGTTGACATTTTGTCTGTACATCAATTTTAGGTCAAATCTTCATCACATCCATTATTAGTTTAAGCTTTATTGTTTCACGTTGCTCTTTTATTGCCATCCTTTCATTTAGTTTCATTGTAGATATCGTTTTACTGTAACAATTACGAGTTTATCATTTTCATTTTCATACTACACTATACTCACAAATTGCTCACAGATGATGCGCAACATTATTTACTACACTATCCACGCACCAGAACCTTTAATTCCATCGTATTTCTTCATGTTTTTGCTAACTTTGTGTTTATTAATTCTTTGACATTTTATTGTCAATAATCTGGTCGTCATAGTTACCTTTTAATCGTTCGTGGTTTTCTTTGTGGCCATCCACCGTTTTTGTCTTAAAAGCCAGATAATCGTTCTGGCCTTCTACTTTACACACTCTTTTCGTCTAATTTTCAAACATTTTGCAAATTCCACTTTTGATTTCGAAATCGGCTATATAAGACAGGGCCGCTCTAGACATTCATTCATTTCATCGCTAGCTTTCGAGCGAAGAAAATTATATAGGCCTTGTCCCGGGGCCGACTGCTCCGGGACTCAAGAAAAGACCTCAAACCTCTTGACTTCTCCGCCAGTCACCTCAACTAAAACCTGCCTCTGCACTGGGCTTCAGAGGAGGACTGCTGCATCTGCTGTCAACCTTCATCCGGGGCTGGAGTCCTGTGCTGCGAAGCCTGCCTACTGCTGTCAACCTTCATCCGGGGCTGGAGTCCTGTGCTGCGAAGCCTGCCTACTGCTGTCAACCTTCATCCGGGGCTGGAGTCCTGTGCTGCGAAGCCTGCCTACTGCTGTCAACCTTCATCCGGGGCTGGAGTCCTGTGCTGCGAAGCCTGTCTACTGCTGTCAACCTTCACCCGGGGCTGGAGTCCTGTGGTTGGACCGTTTTTGGCTGACTCGCCCCGGACTGCCGTCGACCCTCTCCTGCTCGTCTTCATCCCGTGATCATCCCTTCACTCCATCCTCATCTTCACTATCATCTTCATTTTGTTACTTTCAGATTTTATTACTAAAATAAATTGTATTACGTTTATCCTCATTTTTTTTATTTATTCTATTTTTTTCTTCATATCTGTCGCTTCACGACACTGTATATTCCTTTATGGTTTGAACCTGTAGCAATGACAGATCCTGTCACTTGACATCCGCCGCTTTGGATGATGCTTGCGCCTTTCGATGTAAACAAAACATCGAAGCCTTTTTTAACTAAATTGCTTACAGATAAAAGATTTGTAGCGAGACCAGGGATATATAGAACATCACTAATTTTATTTACACTATCGGAAATATGAATATTTACAGTACCTTTACCATGGCTTAGTAATTGCTCCTTGTTAGCAACTGTAATAGGGGTGACGTGGGATGACATGGTTGCATACCAATCTTTCCTGTTACTCATATGGGAAGTTGCGCCAGAGTCAATATACCAATCTAGAGAACTTGTGGGAGGAATGTTAGAAAAACAGGATGAAAGTGTGAATTCGGATGTATAATGTGTAGAAGTGTTAGCCGAAACATTTTTGTTTTTCTTCTGTCTGAGCTTCCTACATTGCGATACTACGTGACCTAGTTTTTTACAATAGATACAGAACTTCTTCTCGTCCTTCGTTTGTAGCGCTGCACTGACAGTTCCTCTGGTGGTAGTAGCTGTTGCGGTGCGCACGTCCTCTTTTAGAAGTGCTGTCACCACATTTTCCGATGATACCTTCGTGTTGGAATGTTCGAGTGTCATGACGAGTGGATGAAATCTTTCTGGAAGTCCAGCGAGCATGATGATGCCAAGAAACTCATCGTCCACTGCTGCTCCTATTCCCTGCAGCTCTTGCTGCGTCGATAACGCCTTGTTTACATACTCTTGTATGTTTCCTGTGTATGCGTTTCCTAACAGACTCTTCATTAGTGCTAATCTCCTTGTCAGTCCGCTATCGGCGTAGGCCTTCTTCAAACAATTGAAGGTTTCGAATGCGGTTTTTGCTGACCTTATGACTGGATAGACCGACTCGTCACACGTGAGGCAAATCTTAGCTCGTGCCTTCGCGTCTCTGCGCGTGGCGATGGGATCGGTGGGATCGACCGCTTGTATTACAACGTCCCATAAGTCGACGTCCGTCAGATAGCACTCCAAACTAAATGCCCATGTGTTGAAGTTATGACCATTTAGCTTACTAATGCTTATTGCATTTGTCATATTTGAAGAATTAGTTACCGCTGTACTGGTATCCGCTGCTGACTGCTGCTTCGTGGTGGACGTTGGAGGGACCATAACCACTTGTTCATACAGAGCCAATACAGTAGGCTAGTAAAGGAAAAACTATTTTTATCAGGAAATAAAAACGTGTATTTAAAATTACGTATAACAAGAGAAGTGAAGTGACAGACATATAGTTTGTCAAAAGAGTAATGGCCAGGGTGTGCTTATTAGACTAAAAAGGTTTTAACAAGATTAGATAGTTATTATCAATTAGCACATATCAATAGTTGTTAGACTGCATCTGCTTATTTACTTACTCATCAGACCGGTTTTATAATTTCAATAATTTAAAATCCATTAAATGCTCAATATTCTTTCTATCTATCTTTTATCATCGGATTAAAGAGGAGGAGATTCTAAATTCTGATATTTTTCAGACGCGTCACCCACTGCTGGGTCCAGGTCGTCTCTTTCTCCTATCATACGTCCCGGTTTTATGTGTCTTTCATCCAGGAGTAATCCGAGACTTTGAAGATGTCGTGGCGTAGACCCAACGTGGTTTTGGATGGTCCTGTTTTTTTGGCTTTACTTTTCCTTCATTCGGTTAAAGCATTCCATTATCAGCCATCCTCGTATCTAACCTAGGTAACGTAAGTGTTCTGCCCTACACCACTTGGACTTACTTGGAGTGTTAGCGGCTTTGCCTTTCGTCTGACAGCGGATTTCAGAAGATTTTTCCAATGTGTTTAATATCAGGACAGGATAATTCTACTGTTTTACAAACCCCAAAGGGTTATGCCACCCCAGCAAGGGGTTGGGTTAATAGGTCTATCGTCTACTGCCAGGGAACGTGGAAGGCGCACTAGTTCCTATGATCCCTGGTGCAAGAGTGAGAAGAGAACACCGGGATGGTTTAAGTGGGTTAGAGTCCTACATCCACCCCGGAACAAATAAAATGAGCTATCGTCTACAGTTTTTTAATGTTGAATTACCTAAACGAAAATAACTGTTATGTTAAGTAAATTCGATTTCTTTTTTGAAATCCCTCATTCTTAAGCTCAAACAGACAGTTCACAATCGTAAACATTATTTCGGTTCAAGAAGCCTCATGCCTGGATAACGTCCGCGTCATGTCAAAGTTAAAAGCAATTAAATACGCATCAGAGTGCACTCGACGTGTTCCTGCGTACATTTTCATAAACCACTCGGGAGGAACACCGAACTCGTATGCTAATTTTAATCGACCTCCATTCGAAATTCATTTGTTTGTCCCTAAGTGCAGCATAGTGCGATATAGCTACAAAGATTTGTGGAACAGTTAAATTCGAAAGCAGATGTGATCTGTGATGTCTCATTTGAAGTTGTTTTATTCTGGTTTTCGGGATGACCATAGAAATAGTGGCTTTTATTTAGGAGGAAGATTTTAAGTCCTTTGGTACAGAATTATGACAGAACTAAACGTTTTTGGTCCTTTTTGGTTACTTTGAATATAGTCCTTAGAGACGGATTAAAACCACTACGGAACAGGATCAAAAATGACTGTACTAAAGTGAACTCCATTGCCTTATGAACGGAAGAAAATAACAAAACATCGATACGGATACCTGCTTTGACGCATTAACAAGACTGTAAAGCTTACAATGTTGTTCATAGGATGCAAGCACAACTTTTTACTTTAGAACGGCCAAGATGGAAACAACAGCAGAGTTAAGTTATCATTGTATTTCATTTAGCTCTCACTTACACTAATATTTCATAGAGGTACTTATTTTTTAAGTTTGGATGTAGGAGGTATTTTTCGAAACTACTCATACCATACACTTTAAAGTACTTACGGGATAATTTCCGTGATTTTCTTTAAGCTTTTTCTAAAAGCTCCCGATATTTCGACGCTGTTACAAGCATCATGATCGCGGGAATACTGAAGAGGTATGCGGGTGGGACGAAAATTATTTATTATGAGCAGGCAAATCTGTCTACCCTCTTTCTTAGTCTTTTATTACGCGCACAACTGGAACTCGATTGTACCTCACGACAAAACGATCTCACAGTATCACTAGGTTTTTTTTTGTAATGGAGACGCATGTTATTTTTTATTAGGTTTATCACTGGATTCCATGATACTTGATAGTTTAAAACCGTAAGTACCTTCTTTAAGTGTAGTGAAAAACCTTGAAAGTCTAAAACAGTGTACTCATCCCATTCCAAAAATCCTTTTACTCCCAGAAAGCTACTACGCTATTGCCGGCCGCCATAATGATATAGGATCTGTTTCATGGTGAGTACAGTTACATTACGCAGATGAAGTCGCGGGCAGAGCCTTGTATACTCAGCTAATAAAGAAAGACATGCTTACCTCAAGTCGCTTGCTTTTTTAGAAAATATAACCAATTATATTTTCATGTGAGAATCCCATGTCGAATGCAAAAAGCATGGGAAAGACGTCGCGTTAGCAGCTGAACAGTGAAAGTTAAGCAATGTTAGTGAACATTAAAGACGATTTGTTGTTGTCTACTTTGTCACACCAGATTGTTTTGTTGCTAAGATAATGGATTTAATACAGTCATAATATGTTAATAGCTTGTTTATGAAGATGATGACATGCCAAGAAAGAACATCATCGTGCGAAATACCGAGTCAGCTTTTTATACTCTGATGATTGGATTTCCCTATCGTTTGTCGTATACCTACTTAACTGTCTAAATACAAAGAAGATAATTGTCTTTAAAAGTTATGAATCCTCTCTGTAGCATTCAAGGCAAAGATATAATTTTTTATATTTCTATGATTCAAGGTTTTTGACCCCTGCATGTCAAATACAATAAATGATTTCTACAGAACGCATGCCTCTGCACTTACATTGAAACTAATCATCCAACAAATCTATTCGAGAGCACGCGACGCAATCGCTCTCGATTAAAAACTTAATTCATTCAGGTCAATGACCAACTATTCGGTAGCTTGAAAACTTGACATTTACAAAAGGATTTGATGCATCAAAATATACAGTATGCGGGATATCGCCGTAGGGTATAAAACGAAGGAACGCGTGGCATCCGAGCGGGGCACATAAATCCTCCTTCAGCCAGTTTTTGTCCGTTTTTGGATTCCATTGTGTCAGCTATACAGTAGGTTTGCCAACCGTCGCGGACACGCGGGACACGTAAAATGTTGTCTGATTTCAAAATAATTTGGAAGTGAGATAAAACTCCCGCTGCGTGTAAATTGTTCAGTGTTCAAAAATATTTTCGTTCAACGTTCTTTATGTTACAAAAGAGGTACTTAATAAGAATTTTTTGAAGTTAAAATATAAATAAATTAACATTGTAGGTATTTTAAGAAAATTATTTTTGTTCTTTTATTGGGCGAATAAAGTAATCAAAAGAAGTCGGTTAATTATGTATTCATCGACGTTTTTATGGATTTTTGATTGCCAAACATTAGGAAATATTGCAGCGTTTGTGAATAATCCTCGCATAGCGGACGATAGAGGCACCCTGGTCGGGTAACATCTGCTGTGTTATCGGGTTATAGTTAATTGATTCCCGTCCCCGATGTTACTGATCGTATTTAGATTGTCTGCTCATCGGATTTAATGAGCGTATAACGGAGCTTTAGGAGTCATTAAATGTAAATTATTCATTTAATAAAAAAACAATTTTTTTACGTATCTTTACGAGGTACAACCCGTTTTCTGTAATCTAAGATTCTATTCGTGTAGAATTTTATTGTTATTCAAATTGTGAGGTAAGATTAAAAAAAATTAGATTAATACTTTTATTTTATTTTAATTCATCTATTCAATTCAATAATGTGCTAAAATTAACTAAACTAACTAACTTAAACTAAAAAGTTAAAAAATGGCGTCAAAAAACTCCTCCTCAACGCTGTCAACTGGTAATGTCTCCAAGAGACTGGCAGCGTTACCACGCTAAACCTTTGGCCGAGGTAAAAGCCAGCCCTAGGGTCACGGGAAGTGTCAACTAAGTGTTTTGAAATTTCCTTGAAAAGGCTGTGAGCACTCGGACCCCACGGTCCTAGAGTTTCAACCCCAAACGGCTCGAAAATACCTATAGTTACTTACCAATAAGGTTACTATACTTACGCCGCTTGAGGTCCGGCACAGCACGATGAACTAGGAAGATGGGAAGGCGCAAGAGTAGTAGTATTTAGATTAATTAGATAGAAAATAATGTAAAACTAACTTTATACGAGTAGTTACTACTTACTTTACAAACTGCTGCTACACCTTTGCTCCAATAACTTTTTAGTCGGATGTCCTGAAAGTACCCGTTGTTGTGGAGCTTTTCTTGACACTAGATAAAAGTAAACGTTGAGTAGGTACTTATGTCCGCAAGGACACACACACTACATTCACAAATCATAACATACTTTACAAGTTTCTTGATAAAATTAAATAATCTACTACATAGATGAAAGTTTTTGTTACATTTTGCTCTTCTTCTTTATCTATTTCATAGATTTACTCTGTAAAAAATACTAAACTTACTTAAAAAATCATCGATATAAATAAAATATCTTCTTGAGTAATTGTTGGACAGCTCTCCATATCTTGCTAAGATATCTCATGAGAAATGACATGGCGAGGTGGGGCACAAATATTTGATGTTATTCATGTTAAAACAATGCGGTTTGTCTCGCCACGACAAATTACTGTGTATTAAAGAAGCAGAATGTACCGAAGGACCAGTCTTTAATTAGCCTAATTGGAAGAAAGAAATGATTAATCACGTTCACTGTGGTCAATGCAAGTAGTACCTAGGTACTATAAATTAGATAGACAAATTACAAAGCTGTCTGTTAGCCTGCCTGAAGAATCAACAAAGCAGCTGACACTTGACAGCTGTAACACAATATGTTAAAACTGACAGGAAGAATCCACCTTTTGCTGAGTTATGTTTAAAAATACGGGAGTTGGAGAGTAAAATAGTTATTCCTCCTGAGTCTTTGAGGCTTCTTTGGTTTTACTCGTTTTACTGAAGCTGGTTTGAATGTTAATAACTTGACATTATGTAAAAGTCATTACATATTAGTAGGTAAAATAGTAACAGTTGGTAGTGGTTGTAGGTATGGTAGGTTGTAGGTAACTAACGCATGGAAAAAAAACAGACTTATTACATAGTTAGTAGAGTTTTCCAATCATTAACTATTACTGTTTTGGCCCGTAGGTATATCTCTTGCTATTGGTCTTTTCATGTGAAGCTTCGTAAACTTATTTTCTTGATCGATAAAAAAATGGAGCGCGCAGGCGCAAGAGTGTTGCCACCGCGCAAACACGCGCGTCCTCCAGTGATTAATAACAGAAAGTTCGCTACCGGATGAAGGGCTACTCAGCTTTGTACGGAGCTTTGGTTCATAAGCTATGTTTTTTAAGATTCAAAGGAAATTATTATCTTCAGTTATTACATTTTATTTGCCATTACGGCTCTCTTCATGTCCTTAAATTGACACATTGTTGAATTGTGATATAAAAGCTTGACAGCTATTAAAGCTGTCACTATTATCTTTGCAATATGAAATGGGCACTAAGTTAGCGATAAAACCATGTTTATTACTAACTTGTCCCTGATAGTGCTCAATCAAAGCTGTGCGCATGGAGGTACCTATTTCACAAGAAGACGATGATGGTAGAAAATACAAACAATAGGGTAAACGACAAAAAAATATCTAATTAGTTCGTCAGTTAGATTATCAAAAAGTATTTGACCTGTATTTTTTCTTTTGTTAAGGCGATTACACGAGCTAAACGCGAGTTTTATAATTACTAAAAGTATATGATTCACTGCTATAAACAAGACCAGAAAAATATATGATATTCTTCAGGATATATGCTAGCATGATACTGTTTTGAAAACATAATACAATTAATTTGGCTCGATAAAAAGAAATCACGAACTTACCTCTAAAAATATCTTTCAAACAATAAAAAACATAATAATATACATGCGATCATTCTGATTTTTTGGCAAATAATTCTACAAGCAATATATTAGCATGATACTCTTTTAGTTTTTTAATCCAATCAATAGTTTTTTTGTAAATCGATCGAAACCACTCATTTCGCGCTATTTGGCCCGCAGTGGCTGACGTAACAACCACTTTGTAGTGCAAGCTGATTAGAAATTTATTCTAACAGCATTTCAAACGAAGTTTGAACCAGCACAAATAGAGTTGCTAATTTAGCTCGTCTAAGCGCCTTAAGTCAAAATTGACGAAGATACGACGCTTATGAAATTCTCAATACGTCACGCCTAGGTATAATTTTTAGAGCGTTGACGTCATGAAGTCATGAGCCCCCACTCCCGTTTTTGGATGCGTTTTCCTAACTATGGTTTTATCTTTGTCAATATTGATTGATTTACAAAAAAAAAAATACGTGTCCCTTATTTTCTAATACTCTAACTGACGCGATGACCGACTATTGTCGTCATGACTGTTCTCGGTATAACTTCCGTATGAGTTCTAAGTAAGCAGTGATAGTCCGGCGGTGTGACCGACGGCCATCGGACTGACAAGTCGTAGGTCTCAAGTTCGAACCCAAGACACGCACCTCTGTATTTTCGGATTCATGTGCGTATTGTATAATTATCACTTGCTTCGGTGAAAGAAAAGATCGTGAGGAAACCAGCATGCCTGAGAGATATTACGACGGCATGTAAAACCAAGTCAGAGGCCCAGGGCGGCTTAAAAACGAAGACTTCAGTAGTAGCGCGCAGTAGTACGCGCTAAATACTCGTAGGTAGTTATAGTTTTTCTAAGCTTTGGTATATGGAACTAAAGGCCATTTTCAATAACTTAATGCTCGGTATCTGTAGGTTGCTATCTCTGCCTTTTTGACACTTTGCTAACAGACGGTAAGAAACAAAACGTCACAGAAAAAAAATCTTTCATTTTTCAATGAATAAAGTGACTAGTAAGTAACGCTATCAAGCATAGCGTCACCGACAGCTGCCAGACGTGGCATATTAACTGACAGTTATTCGTAGGTAAGTTGAGTTATAGAAAACGGACCTAAGACAAGTTCAGCTTGTCATACATAGTAATAAAACCATGAAATCATTATTTTAACCAGAACCAGATACACTATAAAATTAGAAGTACCTAACTGCGCAACCCCTTAACAACATCGATACATTGTACAGCTATCACCGATACAATAATAGCTACCAAATGATATTAAGTAAAATAACTCTGTTGCAAATGTCATTAAGGTTCAAATAACGCGCCGCGTCAGTAGGTATCAATCATGTGGACGTCTAATTTAATGAGTTACCAATAGCAAGACGTTGATTTTAAGTAGATACTAAGTATGAATAATGTGAATTCTAATTATATTCTCGTCCACGGTACAATATGAGCTTTATCGTGTCACAAGTTTGTGCAACTTATCGATACAGTGTAGGAACCTACTTGTATTGATAAAAGCGCATAAAACTTCTCCTCAACGATTCCTGTAACGTGTAACCATTCCTACAGTGGTTTCCTGAAACACTCCTGAAAAACCGACCAAGTGCGAGTCGGTTCGAGTTCCGTACGTACTATCATAGTAGGGGAGTCCCCTTTTTTAATTTGTTTTTTTTTTTAGGATGGGAAGTCATCAAATAACTTCTCCCACTCTGGGCGGAGCGGGAGGGAGTGTCAGACTTTTACTGACTACAACCCATCCATGTTCCTTCCTTCGCCCTTTAAGTTCCGGGGCCGCGGTATCTCTTTCGAACAGGCCCGCAACCCCGGCAGGTAGGGGAGTCCCCTGTTTTTTTTTTTATTGAACCGTAAAAAAATAGGGACATCGTGACCCTAACTTCAAAGTTTCAAACATACCAACCTGGGCTTATCTAGTCTTCTATAATTATAATAGGCTTTCGTAATAAGCTCTTGAATCTTCGTAATTAAAGCAAATTGGTAGGGTAAACTGGCAACCCATTCTTTATGTACCTTTATCCAATGGTATCTAACGGCACGAGTACATATTTGATTGGCTCAATTGCTCCAGTAGCACTGACAGACATAAACGAATCTTATTGTCGATCACTTAAACTCGAGCAAGCCCGGTAGCCGCGAGGGTCAGTAACTCAAACATCCTGGCACTTCGGCAGCTGTCCGCCGTGATTGATGGTCGGCAGGCGTCACATTATACCGCCAAACCGGCCACGACTCACTAATTATTAACGTACAACGTGACCACGCTGCTTCGCGACTGATATTAACTTTGAGAAAGAAAACGAATGAGATTTGATATTACTTTTACATTTGCTGCTCGTGTCGAAAATATGAGTAGGTACTGAAATTGACATTGACCATTGTATAGTGTGTTGGTTTATATGTATTAGCGATCCATATATTGCCAATAATTGTCTTCAAGTGCAGAAAAAAAAACATCTGATTTACCTACCTGAGTGTTAAAATTGTTAAAAGACGCTCTGGAATGTATTTCTGGAATAAGAGACAACGTCGTCGTCCTTTTGTTGTTGTGATTACAGGGTAATTTTGAACCAAATTAGATACGAAAGAGAATTTTGGGAATCAAATTAAATGCGATTTATATACCAGCAACAATCCAGCAACGCTTATTTTCAAAAACCACAGCTTGTGTTGATGGAATGAAGTATTTATTTGTATGTATAATTTGAGGAGTTTGTTCAGACAGTCAAGGCAAGTAACAAAATCAGTTTCAAAAGATTTAGCTTTTTAACTTTTGCATCTTCTATTAATTCACCCATCAAGCCGCGTTTCCACTAGGCAACAATTGACGCGCAACATGTTGCACAACAAGTTGCCCAACATGTTGAAAGTCAGCGCGGAACTTTTGCTTAGCACCTTTTGTTTTGTTTTGTGATGTTGCGCGCCAGCTGACAATGTCGCGCGATGTTGTGCAACGCTGCCGAACATGTTGAGCGTCACGTGTCGCGCGCCAAATGTTGCCTAGTGGAAACGCGGCTTCATTGTTGGGATTGTTGACAGGATGTCAGTGTCACTGGACTTTGGGATCTAATTCTTGAACCATTTGTTCTGTGCCAAAATTTGAGTTCGTGTCCACAATAAACCAATAGACCCTTCTCAGTTTTATAGGAACTGACTGCAGTTCTCACCGACCAGTATACTTCACAAACGCTCGATTCGATTTCGATTCGGAAACTTGTATGTCTATCTCGCTCGCTTTCGTAATGCTAAAAAAAGACACACATACGACTTGTACGGAATCGAATCGAGACTGAATAACTATGCTGATACAATTTGCATTGTAAAGCTGACGAAGGCTAGAAGATTTACGATTTATTGATTTCAATTTGATTTTAATTTGAATAATACCTAGGTAGTACTCATCGGTACGCACACGCAGCTTATGGTTCTTAAGCAAAACTAGATTAAGTTCGATAAACCTCGAAATCTATCCATTATCTTATGTTCCTAAGCTCAAGCTTTCCTAGTAAACTTTGATGTCTATTTTCACCATTGCCATAACATTGAGGGTTTGAGTGAAATGGCTCGGCACGGCATCACGGTGACTGCGTCTACTATTGTTCGGAGCGCGGCCCATCGCACAACTGGGTGCAGCTTCCTTGCTGCCCCCTCGAAACCTTCCATCATTGAAGGTGCGAAGCAGGAGCAAACATGAGCTTCGTTGACTGCTTTTTTAGGGTTCCGTAGCCAAATGGCAAAAAACGGAACCCTTATAGTTTCGCCATGTCTGTCTGTCTGTCTGTCTGTCTGTCTGTCTGTCTGTCCGCGGATAATCTCAGTGACCGTTAGCACCAGAAAGCTGAAATTTGGTACCAATATGTATATCAATCATGCCGACCAAGTGCAAAAATAAAAATTTAAAAAAACATTTTTATTAGGGTACCTCCCCCAGACGTAAAGTGGGGAGCGATTTTTTTTTTAATTTTGACCCTGACCTGTGATATATTGTTGGATAGGTATTTAAAAATGAATAGGGGTTTTCTAAAATCATTTTTTGATAATATTAATATTTTAGGAAATAATCGCTCCGAAAGTCAAAAACAATGTGTCCCCCCCCCCCTCTAACTTTTGAACCATAAGTTTAAAAAATATGAAAAAAATCACAGAAGTAGACCTTTATATGAACTTTCTAGGAAAATTATTTTCAACTTGATGAGTTGAATAGTTTTTGAGTTATATAGCACTTTTTCAAAAAAACGCAAATGATAACTTTGTTTTTCATACAAATACTATGAAAAACAAAGTTATTTTTGCTGACGAAAAATGTTGGTATTTTTAATGGTCTGGGAAGCTACGGAACCCTACAGTGAGCGTGGCCCGACACGCTCTTGGCCGGTTTTTTTGGGTTATATTTATAGTTTTGTTTGACATTAAGAGTGTGAATGAGTAATGTACCTAAATGTTATAAGTACCTTGATTCGCGATTTCAATTTAACAATTAGACTTACTTATACTTCTTCATCAAAGAGAAACATAAGCTATCGAAAAGTCCAAGTCAATCCGGTATAAGCCCCACGATCCATTCGTTGCAGAAATAGGAAACGCTTATGAAAACGATTGGCACGTGTTCTGATGATAATAGGTTGAATATAACAGTAGACCAATAAATCTATACATATAATAAAATCGTTGAGACCAAAAAATCTGTACATTGAAGATTTCAAAAAAAAAAACGATCAGGGTGACTTAAAATAAGTAACTGAACATATTAAAACCATTTTTAAAATTTTTGTTTGTTTGTTTGAACGCGCATCACGTAAAAGCTGCTGGATGGATTTTGATGAAAACTTCAATATTCTATTTAAATAAACTCAGAATAACATTTAGGCTATAGAAATTATGGAAAATTTTGGAAAAAGGGGGTGAAAAGGGGGGGTAAAGTTTGTATGAAAAAAAAAATTAGATTGTTCTAGAATCATAAAACTCAGAGTAAATACTTATTATTAAAAATAAAGAAATACCTGTTTCAGCATTTTTTTAAAATCTCATCCAGAGACGTAAAAAAGAGGGTATTGTGTTTAAAATTAACTAACTTCATACACCTATAGAATATAATCCAATGAAGTGTAAACCTTTAAAAGTTGTTGTAAATACTTCAAATCTAATACAGGTAAATATGATTTCTCCATTTTTTTGAAATTTGATTTTTGAAGTGAATACGCCCAAAATAGCGGAACTCAAGAAAATCGGCTTTCCTCGGTATAAGTAGTTGGTATAATACAGGATGGAAACGGTAAACGGGTAAGTAAGGGGAGCTGCAGCTACACGAAAATGGTCTTAGAAAACAACCCGTATTTTTTTCCAGAAATGTTGTTCACAGATTTAATAAAAAAGTAAAGTACAGTTCGCCAGAAAATTGCCATTTTACATAAAACAATTTTTTTGATGCCAATCGATCTTCTTTCCGACACTGATCAAAATGTTCTTCCAGACCAACCCAGGTTAGAGTACACAAAAAGTCACTGCAGCTACATGAAAATGGTCTTAGAAAGCCATCCGAAATTTTTCGTGAAATTTTGATCCCCATTCACAGATTAAAAAAAAAACGTACGGGTAGCAAGAAAATTGCTATTTTACACAACATTTTTTGATGCCAATCGATCCTGTTTCTTATACTCAACGGTAAAGGTAGCTCCCTTTACTGCCCCGTTAACCGTTTCCACCCTGTTTATTACATACTAGCGGACGTCCCGCGGTTTCACCCGCATAGTTCCCGTTCCCGTGGGAGTACGGGGATAAAATATATCCTATGTTACTCGTGGATAATGTAGCTTTCGAATGGTGAAAGAATTTTTAAAAACGGTCCAGTAGTTTTTAAGCCTATTCATTACAACCAAACAAACAAACAAACAAAGTTTTCCTCTTTATAATATTAGTGTAGATTAGTGTAGATTACAAATAAAATAATACAACGAACTACTGGTCCAATCTATTTCAAATTTTTAACAGAATTGATGGAAGACGTGTTTAATTGAAATTGAATTGATGAAAAAAGGGGTAGAAAGTTATTTTGGCGGTGATTTGTTTCGAATTTGATATCAACACTCCTTAGGTCCATGTTCACCGAAGAGATAACGGTCTGATTTTCTAAAAACCGCTGTCCCTGTGACATGCTCCACTGCATACAAAAATGTGTTTTAAACAGCTGGTTTTAGATAATCAGACCGTCATGTTTTTGGTGAACATGGACCTTAGTGCTTTTGATTTAAACTACATGTTATTTTGATAAATGTTTGGAAACTCAATCCTATTTTATTCAAAAAAGGTTGGACTCACATAAAAACTTGGTGCTAATACTCTTTAAAATTGGAATGTCCCGATAGTCACCGTACTATATTAACACCGCATTTGAGGGTTTCTAAGCTTTAAAGAGGTTGTGCACTTTAGGACTCGGCATCATAGGCACGTGGAGTTCGAAATTGAAATGGCTTATAGTTGTAAGAGGTCCGCTATATCGTGTCGCGGCTCATTTCATACACGTTGATGAGAACTTCAGACCTAGCTGGAGTATGAGACTGTCATCGAGTGTCTAAGGATGAAGACGTTAGGACGTCGAGAGAAGCCCTTTAAGCTGCTTTTATAAACATGGTAATTTATCCTTATCAAAATAAATACGTTGTTAATCACAAGTATTTAATTTTAAACATAATTGCCCTTGGATACGTAATTTGATTTCAATGAATATCAGAGATACACCGTTTTAAATAACTCAGCAGCAAAGTAATGATCATGTACCGGACGCGCTTTTCATTATGCGGAATGATGTGTGTGATGTGATGTGCTCTTTGACAATTGTATTAGAGGTGCTTACGACCCACTCTCTGTAACCCTGTCTTTTACTTATGTGTCGCAGACGAAGTTGCGCGGGTCAGCTAGTATATAAATAAAGCTCAAAGCTATATCCCAAAGGACCAACAAAGCAAAAATATGCCGCTCTAAAGCTTATCATCATCTACAAATACAAACAGCGCCACGTATCTAGTTCAAATAGCGACGAACCGGTACCGCAGTCCCGCGAGTACGCACGTTACTGCGCGCGCGCATGCCCGGCGCACGCGCCCACAGGGGCTCATTGTGCGGCCGACAACGGGGGCCCTGTCTGCGAGCCAAGTATGTACGTGATGGGATCGCAGTTTCGCGATGTTTGAGGGTGCATGGTTGCACAAATGTGTCATAGCCTAGAAGTTGGAGCGAATGTGGGAGTGGACTGACGTCGGTCAGCTTGTTGTAACATTACACTTTAGAATCGTTTTCGACCCGTAAAAGCGCGAAGTTGGATTTTCAAGCGTCGAAAGAAAGCTGAAAACCAACTGCGAGCTTATATTCAGGCATACATTTAGAAAGATATCGTATTGTTTTAAACAAGAAGGTATTGTTTATAGTACCTACTCGTACGTATTGAAAGCACTGTAAACACAATTTCTTACAAATCCATTTGTTATCCTTGTCGTGGGTATGAAAAAGACTCTGGCCGTCTATCTTATACCTTTTCAGGCTTTCAGGCCGAGAGATAGGTCATAGCATAGTTTAATTATATTAAGCTAAATCTGCAAATGCCAGCAAATGTACACTGAGACACCACAAGCATTTTCCAGTGTTCCTGGCTAGCTTGTTTGCGTCCAAAACAATAATTAACAATCGTTTGTGAGATTTGGATTTAAGAGCTTAAAGCCGCAGTCCAAAGCTCAGTTTGTTACAAAGCCTACAAGGCTATCTTATTTAATAAACTTAAGTTAACCGTAAAGCGAACCGTTACTTTCTGCAAATAGTATTAGTTTACGCCAATATTTATAATCCTCTTAAACATAGAATGTATTTAACCGACTTCCAAAAAGGAGGAGGTTCTCTATTCGACTGTATGTATTTTTTTTTTTTTTTTTTTTTTTTTTTTTATGTATGTTACCCGATTACTCGAAGACGCCTAAACCGATTTGAAAAATTCTTTTTTTATTTGAAAGGGTATACTTCCAAGTTGGTCCCATAGTCGCCAAGTCGGGATCTGATGATGGAATCTTGGCGAAATCGAGGGAACTCTTCAAATTTTATAGGATAACGTACAGCAATTTTTATATTTTTTACAACAAGTGAAGCATTTGCGTTTGATAAGAACCATTCTACCATCAGATCTGATGATGAAGCCAAGAGTCACGGAACTCCATAATGAGACAATGTATCCTAGTCGTGTTTGGGCTTGTTGTAATTGTAACGGTATGCACTTTCCATGTGAACCACTAAAAAGTGAAAAATAAAAACTTTTTTGCAAAAAATAAAACCGACTTCAAAAAGAAAAAGTGAAAAATAACTTTAGCTTCTGAAGTCGGTGACAAAAAAATTAAATCAATCATACAAACGTCACCGACTTCAGAAGCTAAAGTTATTTTTCACTTTTTCTTTTTGAAGTCGGTTTTATTTTTTGCAAAAAAGTTTTTTTAGATAACTTATTGTTGGCACGATTAAGGATACTAGAATAAAGGTCTGTTATGTGGCATAGGGCAATTTGTTTATTACTAGTTCTTTACAGGTATTTGGGAGGCTAAGATTCTGCTTTCAACGGTAGCTAGATTTAATTAAGAACCGATTCTATTTGCTATAGCAAACGACTACCGTCGTATAAAAAGACCAACGAGCGTTAGTTTAAAAATGAGTGTGTCTCTCATGTTCTGATTTTCATGGAGTTGAAGACCGCTTCAATATGGTGATTGTGTAGGTAGGTTTGCATGTCACAGAACCTATGTCTTTATTGTAATTTAAAGCGAGGGAAAGCATTATGTAAATAAAGAAAAAAAAACACGTACCAACAACGTTTTTTTTTGTAGCAATGGCGCAGCGTGTACCTGATGCTATGAATATGTATGAACAAAGCGTTAGTTGCAATTTGTTGAAGCATCAGTCTTACCAAGGAGTACGGGCGAGGGTAGGCAGCGGCTCATGTAGGATACTGGTATTCTGAAACATTCGCATGTAGACTGAAAGCAGACCTCAACTATGTTGGGAAAAGGCTTGGCAGATGATGAATGAGTTTTGCTTGTTCCAGTGAGGATGCGTGCACGCCGCGAGCGGAGGAGGCGGCGCTGAGCGTGGGCGGCGCACCCGCCGGCGCGGGGGAGCCGCGCACCGAGCGCGCCTGCGCCTGCGCTGCCTGGACGCCGCGCCGTCAGCCCGCGCCGCACGAGATCCTGAGACCGAAGCCTAGGAGGTACGTGTTGAACCTTAGCATCAAGTACATTGCTCCACCCTTTTCCTACACTAAAGTAAGATTCAATTTAACTGCTATGAGAGGTGATGGTAGGTAATGTAGGTATGGGTCATAACATAACTCATAAAAAATCAAAAGATTTCGCCTTTGTCAATGCGCTTTATACAAGTTCCACACAGTTTAAATCTTAACTTATACTGTCACTCACAAGAAATTAAAAATAATAACAACAAGGAATATTATATCGGAAGCTCAAAACAATGAAAAATCACGGAAGATATCCCGTAAGTGACAGTATAAATCTAAATAACTTTTTTAAGTTTGTAACTCGTGGCCAAGAGGTTAGGGCAAAGCTTTGTGCTGTTGCACGAGCAACGATCTCAACTTATTTTATTTATTTAAAATATGTATTTGACAGTTCCAGAAAGTGACAGAAAAGGATGCTGAATTTTCTGATATTTTACATAAGTATTGTTTTGATTTCTTTAATGACTGACTCTACTGTTGCTTGGAAATATTTTAAATCTATAACCTCCATTAGATACAAAGGTCTTATTCAATAAAAAAACGGCAAGTAGTCCAATGGTCCTGATTGAACTTATTTGTTCTTACACTCCCTCCATTCTTGACTTGATCACCTATTTGTCTCCATCAAATGGTTTTATTGTTGAGTACAAAAGCCCGGTCCCTACTTGGGCACTTCCTGTGACGACTGCTGAGGCTGGTATAGTAAGGCGCAAGCCGTAAAGATTGTGAAACCGATTTGGTCTCGCTCTACTGGGGCTCGAATTCCCCTCTACAGACAGTTTAGTGTATGAGCCACTCCCGAAACTGTATGGTCACTGACCACCGCGACACTTCGCCAATCAGAAAGAGTTTTACATAAAAGAGAAATGGACGTCTTAAACTGTTTTAGTTCGGATGCGGATGGTGGGACTCGAAACCACGTTGGACAATTCGGCCTTTATCTTTGACTGGATTAGACCGATAAGGGTCGTCACTCCGATAGTGGTCTGCCGATTATAATTGTGAGGTAAATCTGTCAGAAACACAATCGAAAAACAATCGAGAGCCCACTGAAAATTACTAGAGTTGATATAAGTAGTACCTATTAGGTTCTTCAGTTAGGATGACACCAGTATTAACAGCTATTCTGATGAAGCAATGGTGCAATGCTTCCTCCGTCGTGTTGTCTGTAGACAGTTTTTATTATATTACATTTACTTTCCCTTGTTAATCACTTCCACACTTAGCGGATTTTTCTCTAATCCGAATTTCCCACAGCTAAGCGTTTCCCCCACGGAAATAGCTTTCTACTTACTTTTACAATAAATATCGTCATGATTATAACTTGTCCAAGAAATGCGTATTAAAGACCGCAAACATTTAATATGAATGCATCGTTTTGTGCTGGTAAATGGGGCAGATGTGGCAGTGTCGTAAGTTGGCGTGCCGCATGCCATGCCGTTAGCCGGACGGCCGCCGGTCGTACGTCATACGGCGACGGCCGGCGCGCGGCGTGTGGACCACTGGACGCGTATATGGAATTCCCGCTTTAACACGGTGACGGGCAAAGAGTAGGTCTTACTTTTCTTTTTTACCGATTTATTATTTTATCTATCTATCTATCTTTGGAAACTTGAAGTTTTATAGGGAATCCAAGATCCAGACAGTACCTTATTGGGCTTGTGCTTACTCCTAAACTCCTGTTTTTGCAAAATTGGATGACCGCGTAGACGATCCGTATATTTCTATCTATTCTTTCAGGAAACAAGCATGACGACCAAACCAAAACTAAGTTTAGAAACCAAAACTCGATGCATATGTCAGTTCTGTCTGATTATGCTACTCCTCAATAGCATTCCAACTAAAGGCTTTCTTGCCTTCTACCGCTTTGTGCGCTCTCTACCACAATTTACACGGAATCATTCCACCGATCTGATCTATAGGACTGTTAGACTATTTGCTATCAGATATGCATAACGGAGCTCAACATCTGTTGATATGTTTATAGCTCTGTTCGATACGCCTTCAATGGTGTCGCTACACAATACAAATATTTTCTATGACGTTTTCGACCCTTTGCTTTTGCGTGTTGGTTGGTTCCATTTTGCAGTTATTTGTTGAACGATTTGAATACTGTGAAGGGCACGCATTCCTATGGTAATTCTAACTTAATAATTCCTGTGGAACCTTGAGTTTTTAAATCATCTAAGGAGAGTAAAGTAATGTTTTTAACGGTTTAAGTTTTATTTCATGACGCTTAAAAATTGGTGTTCTCAATTTTGAGCAACGCTTACCTTTAGTACGCAATCGAAAATGTCTGTTCACATTACTTTTTAGGGCAGAATGCCCAAATTATGATCCGTTTCATGTATGCGATAATGCATCACATCATCATGCGTCTTCTTATTATTTTTTGGGAAAAAATAAATAATTTCTTTCTCTTTGGTAAAGTTTGGTATGTCCGGGTTAACATAATAAGCGGACATTTGTCCTCTGGCGCGATACTGTCCGATCCCGATAGCCAGACAGGGGATACCGATGGAATTCCGCATCTCTGATAGGTAATTCCTGTTTCTCAATTCCGACGCCATTGTTGAGTGATCGCCGCACGGTAGCCGCGGGGCAGGGCTGGGTGCTTCAATTGAATTGGTATTATGTATTCATTTTATTTATGTGGGATTCAGAAATGTGCAGGTGTCATCATCATCATTCTCCTGCCCTTATCCCAATCTATTTGGGGTCGGCGCAGCATGTCTTCTTCTTCCATACTGCTCTATTTTTCGTCATCTCATCAGTCACTTCTTTTCTTACCATATCCTTCTTAACACAGTCCATCCATCGTTTCTTTGGTCTTCCTCTACTCAAATACCCATCCACATTCATACCCAAAACTTTTTTCACGACATTTTCCTCATTCCTCCGCATCACATGCCCATACCACGACAACCGAGTACCACACAACTTTTCAGTCACCGGCGCCACTTTCAGGTGTACGATGATTTATTGTGTTGTTTGACGATATTCCGTCAAAATAATCAATACAAAAATCTACAAAACTTTTAGATGGTTTTTACCGCTGCTGCAAAAACCATTAATACTGATAATATAAATGTAAAATGAACTTTATCTGGCTTTTACCTTTTCTCCGCGAAATTTCCAGGTAGCAGATACAGCCCTGAGAGATAATTTACGACATAAAGTTATTGAAAACAAGCAAAGTTGCATTTCCCGAATACAGACATCAAAATTCGTCAACCCTGCGCAAACGCAGTACAAATGACGAAATTATCTGCAAAGGACGAGACATCCCAAATGCATGCACTTCTCTTTTTTTATAATTCCATTACGAATGTATGGAAATCCTCATCTGTTTTTTAGAAAAGGTTACAAGAGTTCACATCTTGTTTAGTTTAACTTACAGATTGATGGCTCAATGATGAACGAGGTGTTTAACTGATCGGTGTTATTAATGGTTGGACACATGGCAGGTTTTTGTTGCAGTATTCATGGAAGAGTTTATTTTCTGTTTGGCACCAATGCAATGGTGACATCATTGCATGGATTGCAGTTTTTGAAGTGAAAACTTTAGGCGCATTGAGCACTTTTTGAGTGAACAAAAATCATGGAACTCGCGTGACTGTCACCTAACGCTTCGTAGCACTCGTAGCCGATCCGCTACGGCGTAGCACCACGTAGACGTGCGCGGGGCACCACCCGACCCACCCGTAGTAGTGCTATGACCAATTCACAAGTTACTTAGTTTTCTCTTCTACCGGCAGTTCTCAAAGACTGCTCCGCATGTTTTTAGGGTTCCGTAGTCCTGATAAGGAACCCTTATAGTTTCGTCATATCCGTCTGTCCGTCCGTCCCGTCCGTCCGTCCGAGGTTTTGTTCAGAGACTGTTAGTACTAGAACGCTGTAATTTTTAACCGACTTCCAAAAAGAGGAGGTTATCAATTCGTCTGTATGTTTTTTTTTGTTTTTTTTTTTTTTTTTTTTTTTTTTGTGTTTGTTACCTCATAACTTTCGACTGAGTGAACCGATTTTGATGATTCTTTTTTTATTTGAAAGCTGGTGCTTCCCATGTGGTCCCATTTTAATTTGCTGAAGATCTGATGCTGGTCTTCGGAGATATACAATGGAACTCCTCAAAAATGTACGGCAAATCTGCAGTGATTGCTGTTATCGCTTGTAGGTTTATTGTTTATACAACATCATGACGTAATATCACGCCTGTATGCTCTGAGGGGGTACGCAGATGTGTACAGTACACCCAGATTTCGACAGTGTTTGTTACCTCAGTACTTTCGACTGGGTGAACCGAATTTGATGATTCTTTTTTAATTTGAAAGCTGGTGCTTCCCATGTGGTCCCATTTTAATTTGCTGAAGATCTCATCAGGATCTTCGGAGATATACAATGGAACTCTTCAAAAATACACGGCAAATCTGCAGTAACTGCTGCAATCGCTTGAATGTTTGTTGTTTATACAGCATCATGACGTAACATCACGCCTGTATGCTCTGAGGGGGTGCGCAGATGTGTACAATATTCCCAGATTTCGACAGTTAGGTGTATTAAGTTCCATTTATTGGGGATAAGCCTCCTTGACATGTATTGTTTTTTTTTGTTTTATTGGCAAGGGTACTTCAAGGGTAGTTTGATGAGAATTTGGTTAGGTTCTGATTATGGGATCCATGACAAAGGAACGGAGCTCTTCAATTCTTAGAAGCAAATTAACGATACTCGGCCAAATCTTTTATTGGCTATCCGGATATTTGGGTCACGTACCATAACGTCGTTATTAACCGACTTCAAAAAGGAGAAGGTTCTCAATTCAATGTTCCCCGATTACTCGAAGATGACTGGACCGAATTTGTTTTTTAATTGTTTGAAAGGGTATACTTTCCAGAAGGTCCCATAATCATCAAGTCAGGATCCTGATAATGGGATCCTGGAGAAATAGAGAGAACTTTTCAAATTTTATAGGCACACCAGAAGCGATTTGGGTAGTTTTAGAAAGACTACTTTCTCGGAGTGATCCCATTTAAATTTGGTAAAGATTAGATGAAAAACTTCGGAGAAAGGCAACGGAACTCCTCATTAAATGTAGCAAATGTGTGTCTCTTACTGGGATTGCTGAAATCTCATGTCTGTCTATTGTTTACACCAGTTCATAACAAAAAATCACGCTGGTACGCTGTGAAAGGGTATGCACATGTGAACCACTAAAAAGTGAAAAATAAAAACTTTTTGCAAAAAATAAAACCGACTTCAGACAAAAAAGTGAAAAATAACTTTAGCTTCAGAAGTCGGTGACAAAAAAACTAAATCAATCAAATAAAGGTCACCGACTTCTGAAGCTAAAGTTATTTTTCACTTTTTTGTCTGAAGTCGGTTTTATTTTTTGCAAAAAGTTTTTATGTAGAGGTGTATACACACCAATTACGCCGACAAAATAGTAAAATAAAATGTTGGAGATATTTTTTTTACGGTACTTCCCCTACATTTGAATTGGGGATGATTTTCGTCGTCCATCCCATAGTGTGGTGTGTGTATCGTTGAATAGGTATTTTAAAATGATTTAGGGGTTGCTGATACTACTTTTCGATTTAATGTTTCTGAAATATTAAACTTCAAAGTGCAATTATTTGTTTCAGTAGGGCGTTCTCTAAAAGCTAAACTGCTCGCTAGAAAAATCTGGAAAAATTTTGATTAAGCTTTTCCGAAAGAAAGAAAGATTCTTTAATGCGGTGTTCTGCAGTGAGGTTCGTCATAATGCTGGTCCTACGAAAAATAAAGCTTCTTGAAATGCTCAAGATTTATCATTAGGTAAGTTTTGCTGCATAGCAAAGGGCTGATAAAATCCATTGCTCTTACAAAATTACTCTTTACAACTTTGTAATTTTGATAAATGTAAATGTGGATAAAATTACACTGCTTGTCTCAAGCTCTTGAAAGCCACAACAGTTCATTCATCCAACGTTACAATAACAGGTTTCGTTATCAAAAAACCTCAGAGGCGGCCTATTCATTACATAAATAATAACATAGGCGACACCTACAATTAACTCTGTTCACGCGAACATGGGGTTTTTATCTCAAATATCAATGGATACTTTCATTCTTACGAGTAACTGTAACAGAAGGTGATTTGTATCTTCGTGTAACTTCTGCTTTTTACTGTTAGATGTATACTTGTTGGTGCAGTTAGTTTGTCGTCGAGACATGTGTATAACATTCAATTAAAAAGGGGAAATCACAAGATTAACTGTACCTAGGTAGATCGATAGAAAATACTCAAGATGGAGTACCTAACTGAGTACTTAACCCAAAAACTAGTTTATGATTAAGTAAGTTATATAACAGTCTATATCCCATTTTATTTAGGGTAAACAAAATGCATAATTATAATGTTTTTTTAAGAACCACCAACAATACAGGAAAACCCTTAAGAAGTTTAGATGTTCACTTTCCATAACTCTACACGAAAATCTTCAGAACTTGACAGGATTGTTTTTTTGAGATCATTGCACTAGTTATGATCAACATTTTACTGGTGTAACTAACAACAACAACAGCCGAAAAATGGTGAAAAAAGATTAGCCCAGTGAAAATTAACATTAAAAAGAGCATTGATATATATTAGAGATTTCATATCAATTTCTTAATAAAATTGGTTAAATGTCATAATAAAGTTTAGTTTATATCGCATTGTATTGAAACGAGTTTATTTATCTAAAATAGATTCTAGCTAGCACGTGCCGTTTCTAGTATTTTCTTTCGTAGTAAAAATAATACGAGTTTTTTAGGCAATTTATTCGTGTGTAGATTATAAAAGACTAGTTTCTAGACAAATTATTCAAGATCAAAAACATTATTTTTTCGTCCACTCTTACTCAGGTGTCAACGAAACTATAAAACTTCTTTTAACGACATTGTCTAGTGTATTAGAGGTTCTACACACTTGTTCGGGTCGACACTTTCGTTGCGACAGTTGCCAAACATAAAGACGACCCATAGCAATTACATTTTTTTTGGTGTTTCATTCGGCGCATGCCCGTTTAATTAGAAAACCCCGTTTGGCTCCAGCTGCCATCCCTAAATCATGTTCGGGTAAACTCGGCACAGTTACTTACCGAGTGGCTTTTTTGCGAAAAGAATTACTCGGCTATGCCGAATGAGACGTTGCCGATTATATGTGTAACACCCCTTAGGTACTCATCTTTATAACAAACAGAGTTTTCCATGTGAAAATTAAGTAAAACAATGGCTAAATAAAGTTTATATAAAGCGAAGGACTTTCTCCAGCTGGGATGGGAAATATGTGTTGCATCTCACTATGATTATGAAGTGAACAATACCCGTATTTATGCAATGAAAGTAACTGTTACTTGTTCGCTTTATTATTATTTTCACTCGGTTTTTTCGTAACTTTTATTATAATTTTGTAATTCAAAAGAGTTCAAAAGTTACCTAAGTTTTGGCACAGTTTTGTTGTTACTTGTTTAAAGTTACACGGTATGCCGTTTTAACTGAAGATAATCCTGGGAAACAGTGCCTGTTCCTGGTGTAAGTACCCACATCATAATCTATAGTATGGGCTATACATATTTGCATCCAGTTTTTCAGCAAGGTTCAAGGAAGTTGTGGTCTGCATTTTTGTGGGTTTACCGTCTAATAATTCAATACTTGTGCCAGAAAATTACATTTAATTTGTTATAGTAGACCAAACTGCATATAACTTTACAATCTTACTTACTTACATAATCACATTCAAAAGATAACAAAATAAAACACTGTTTATCAGCGCCTGTAGCACGTAGCACGTAGCATCGCGCGTAGCTGATCACGGAAATAGGAAAGCAGAAGTGAAAAATGTACGTAAATAAGAAGTGGGTACTTCCTGAAGTTTCACAAACTGGAACTCAGTGAGCCGTCAGCAACACTTAGACGACTCTTTGATGCTATTAATATCCTACCTAGAAGCAATATCCCACAGCTACACTATGTTTTAAAGTATTGCTGAGTAAACTACTGGACTGAAGTGGAAATTACTTTACTTTCTGATTAATATCGTTGCGGGATCTAAGACAGTTAAATTCTTTCTCTGGGACTTCGTCGAGTTTCATTGTCTCGGCGCTTTTCTGGTGGTCGCCACTGTTGTTTCTGGCTTTTAGGAGTGTCACTTGTTTGGAATAGTGTGGCGGGCTTATCCCATAAAAAAAGAACTACTGGACTGCCTCGCCTATTTAGCGGTCGCAAGCGCTATCACTGGGCATGAGATGTCGGGTTCGATTGCCAGCTCGGGCTGTGCAGAGTTGGTATCAGTGCCCGTTTGACGGCTCAGTATTAGATGGGACTTACCGAAATGGCGACATAGTGATGTACTTGTACCTCTGCCTAACCCTTCGTGGATTACCTATACAGGGTGGAATTTTGTAATGCCACGGAGGGAAAGTACTCAAAATACTGGCACTCAATAGCAAATTTTACTCAAAGGAAACATTCCTTTATTTTTAAAAAGAACTCTTCAACAATTATTTACAATATATACACACTAACTCTATACTAGAAATAAAAATGTGTAAGTACAAGAATCAAAAAGGTTTACAGGGCATCGAAAAATTCGTCCACATCGCTGCCAACAGGAAAAGTGCACAGAAGGCTGGCAGCATTGCCACGTTGGATGGCAATGCTGATTCTTTGCCCAACAGTTTAGAGATTTCTCGAAATACTAGGTGGGCACTCGGACCCCATGGCCCTAGTGTTTCAATCCCAAACGGCTCAAACACATAATTACCAATTAAATTATTGTATTTGCGCCGTTTGAGGTTTTGAGCACCTGCAGCAGCCGCCCCAGCGCAGCACACCGTGCTAGGAAGATGGGATGATGGTGCAAGGGTGTCGACGCAAGTTGCATCCCACACCAAAGGCCTACCCAACTTCCATGGCATTATGGTCATACCATCTGGTCTCTTGCCATCGACGCGTGCCAAGCCAGTAGGTTCTAATACAGCTGGCAAGCTGGCGATGTGGCAAGAGCACGACGGATGAGATCATTAATGCTGGCGTGCCGCGCTATCCGACCTGCACTTTTAATGCAAGAAAGAAAAAATCTTACTAAATGAATTATGAAATTAAATAAAATTTAATTAATCATGTTTGTTAGAGAGATTTGATCCATATGATTGACCCTATCGATTGATGTCAAAAAGGTACAGAATGTTATTTTGTCGAAGTTTAGTCGATCCATACCAGATTCGATGCGGTAGGATTTCGAGTACTTTCCGTCCAGGTGGCATTGAAAAATTCCACCCTGTATAGTAAACTAAGAACTGCAAGAAGCCCAGTATCTAAAACAGAGACAGAAAACGTGCCGTTTTGGCGTCGGTTCCTACCGATTTCAGAAAAAATATTCTAAAATGCCAAATAACATATTCAAATGTGCTTCAAACCACTTTGAAATCTAGAGTTTTAGCTGTCGCTGACGCGTGAAGATCTGATTTCAGACTTACCTACACGGACTTCGTAGTAGGTTCGTGATAATCTTCTTCTTCTGTCTTCTTCTTCTAATATATAAAACTCGATTTTTATGAAATTTTATATGCATGTTCAGTAGGTCTGGGAATCGGCTACTATCTATTTTTCATGCCCCTAAGTGATAAGGGTTATCGACCCGTAACATTTTTTTTAACTAGAAATAATTTATATGGCAAAACAATGTTTGCCGGGTCAGCTAGTTATATAGATAAAGATATATTTTTTTTAGGATCGGACCTAAATCACAGACGAAGACCTTCTTTTGTCGTACCAAAGAAATGTGAGATTCAGTGCGATTATGTCGAAGGTATGTTCTGTCGAAATAGGAATCCGCCGAACAAGTGAATATCGAAGAAAGGTTCCGTCGAAGTAGTGTTTTTCGAGGGTGTGTGCTGTGAGTGCTGTCGAAGTACGTTCTGTCGAAGCAATAAGTAGTCGAATTATTGTTATTTGAAATTGGGACTATGTCGAATAATTATTTGTCGAAATTCAGGATGACACTCGTCATCAGTCCATTACTTAAACATTTATATAAAGAAACCACATAGGTCTGTCGGTACATCCGATTTACAATTATATATTTAATTATTGTTCTAATTGTGTTGATACCGGAACGGAAACGCATAATATTATGCCTTATATTATAATATAATAGAACGGCCTATCATAACATACTCGACGGCCGGTATTCGCAACACACTCGATAAAGCCTCGCTTCTTTATCGAGTGTGTTGTGCCATAGATTAAAATCAGTATAAAATTATAGCGATCGTTTTAGAAAGAGAAACAAATATTGTATTTTGGTGTGAATCAAATTAGTTTCGCTTCTTATAACAGTAACAGGACTTACTTATCTACGTTTTCTTCTTTTAGTCAAATCTTGGTTCATTTAAAACGGTATAACTTGGTAGTTTTACCAACATTTTAACAAGACGAGAAAATCCATTCTGTTTTTTAACGGTATAAAATTGTACTTTGTATGTTGTCAGTTTTACCCTAAGTTTAGGGTCATCATCATAATCTTTGTTATAATTCTGAACATATTACCAGTATCTTATTGGTATGCATTGGTTATTAGTGACCATGAAAAGATGTCTTTGAAAGAAAACATTTGCAAAAAATGTCCTGGTAATTAGGTAATATTATTGGTGAATTCGTGTACGAAAGCTCTTCAGCTATTTTTAATTAGTGCTAAAGCTAATGTTTTGGTTTTAGTTCGGGCTGTAAATTAATTTGATAAGGCTTTCACTTTTCTGACAACAATTTGATTTAAAAAATCTTATCAGACTTATATCTTTTTTTACTCTATGAAATGTAATGTTTACTTATTAAGGGAATTCCTGCCTTTATGAATTGCAAGACTTTTATTGAGTGTGTTTTCTGGTATATTTTGTATGCTGATGTAATAAATAAGTATCTCAGGAAACAAACTGCATACAGCCGGCGATTCATACAGGCTCGGTATATCATTACGCTGCGAATGATTCAGTAATAACCCCTCTGTTTGAAGTGTGCTCTATATTTAGCTTACACAACTTATGGTTTCGTTCACCTCGCATTGAATATAGATGAGTTTCATATGCAAGTGTTACCGTCCAGACTCCAGCCTCGAGCTCCGCCACACATCTCACAAACCACTCCAGGGCCGACCATGTGCACAACAATTTAAACCGTCTATAAATATCAAACGACCGATTTTATTAACTGATCTTTTACGAGTAATCAACGTGAGAGCAATTAAAAATCTCAAGATCGAGCGCATAGAGCTTTCATCAAAACGGTAACATTAATCCATGAATAACACGTGTGTCAACAATTACCGCGAGGCTGTAGCGGGGCGACGGCGAAGGCGACAACGCTGCTTGGAGGGTGACGCCCGCGGCACCGGCGCAGCGCTCAGTGCGGCCGGCACGTCCGCGCAGACATGCTGTGCCCCGCGCGTTGCTCGTGCTTCCTCTGCCGCGAGCTGCAGTCCTGCCGCGCCGCGGACGCCAGAAAACCCAACAACAAAAACAACATGTGCGACAATTTCATACTGAAGAAGGCGGAGGCGTGGGAGCCCATGAAGTTCATCCGCGGAGCCGCGCGCATGTCCGTCCGGCACTGGCAGAGCAGGGACCCGCTCACCTCCAACAAGACGAGGATCGCGACGCACAAGTCCACCAGCTGCGAGCAGCTGTACCCGCACCCCTCGGAGGAAGAGTCGGGCCCGTTCGGCATGCGGCGTGCGCCCAGCACTGACCGGGTGAAGCCGCAGTCCGAACACAAGGCTCTGTTCAAACTCCTCGGGAATTCCCGGAACAAGAAAACAAACATCAGTGATGCTTCGGATTCAAAAGTACGTCGAAGTGTTCTGAATTTTAGAAAGACTGAAGCTGCTACTTCGAAGAATGTTCATGAAAAGTACATTCCTTTGCCGCAGGTGTCGTCGCCCACGGAACATATTTATAGTGAACCCCGACCCTCCGTAAGGAGCCCGCAGTCTGCCCAGTTCGACGAGTGTTGTCGACCTCCGGTATACCAGAGCGTAGAAAAGAGGAAGGAAGAGCTGAGCAAGTGCTCTGCGGACAAAAAGGTTTACAGCAACCGGCTTCCGTGCTACGAGGAATTAGCGCAGAGACTTTCCCAGGAAAAGAACAAAAAAGCAAACTTACCTCTAACGGAAGGTGGATTAGCGAATAAGATCACGCAGAATAATAATAAAGTAGTCATTTATTTTGGTGATTCCATAATTCGTAGACATAATGAGCTAAAGAAAGAAGAATATCGACTTAAAGAGGAGCCCGCTAAAGAAGAAGTTATTTATGCCAATAGACTTTTAGAAGAAACGGGTAACTTGGGACTGAGTCGAGAAGTGGACAGGGGCGGAGGCCATACACAGATGGTATCTGAGGTTCAGGTTCCAGAAGCTATTTATTCTGAGATCAAGGCTGATGACAGTAAAGATACACTAGACGTCGTGACGATTAATGATGCGACGTACAAGAAGGACGTGTTTGGGACGATGAGTTCTGACGGTTTCTTAGTGGTGGAGTTTGAGGGTAATTTCGAAAGAGCTCGGCAGCTGGTGGAGCTGGTACATGGCGGGGTGGACCACCACGAGGCTACGGTGCTCGATGAAGATGAACACTGCGACTGGAGCTTCATCCAAGACTGGAGGAAGCGGTAAGTAACAAAGATGCTGTTATGTCTTCTCCAGACGAGATGACCTCGATCCCATCTGCTTTGTTTTATAATCGCAATATTCATAATTTTAACAGTTACTGTGTGACCTGAGAGCTCAAGTATTGTTAATTGTGTAGGAAGCAGGCCAGGCGAAGTAGTGTAAATATTGTTACACTTTTATGACTTTATTCTTCAAACTATGTCATTTGGATTACAATTATAGATTAGATATCCATGTTAACTTGTAACTTTTCCAGATTTAATTACATGAATTGGTAATAGAAATCTGTCTCCACTTGGGCCTCGTTGAGAAATCGTTAGTCCTGGTACGTAATTTCAACTGGTTTCAATTAACTTAGAGCTACTGTCACTTATAGAGCTATGTTTTCACATAGAGAGAGCGTAGCTAGCGTTCACTTCAATCGTGTGTTTACAGAGTTTTCTTCTAATTATTCAATGGTTCTTATATTTCCTTACATAACGGACATACACACCGCATTTTTCCGAAGTGTGAGCGTTCGGGAAGACATTCGCGTTAATTGCGTAGCGATGCCACCGATAACAATCGTGTGTTGTTGGTCGACGAACTCGTGCGAGCTTCTGCTTCTTTGTGGTGATACCGATCCGGCCCAGACCGTACCGACACACGCACTTCCATTCTCGACCTTATCCTCACACATCACATCCGAATTTCAAACGACACACTCCTCTATCAATCAACATCGAAGGTTCCGCTTAACCGTTCAGATCATCTTTTGTTCTGTCTCTTAGATTTTCTTGTTTATCGGATTGTCAGATTTTTTCTAGCACCTTTACTTACTTCCCTGAGAATTCAACACAATCAACGTTAAAACTGTTTACAATTCAATTAAAAATGGTGATGCTCTTAAAAATGAATGCCGGTTTCGTAATAATCCGGCGCGATCTTTTATCTCGAAGTTAATTATCATTACGTTCTTATTCAAGTTGAATTTGTTATACTTTTTCGACGAATTCATGCTCATACAAAACTGAATTGGAGAAAGTTTGACACATTGTGCCTTTAATATTTCGATTATCCACAAAATTATTAACATTGGAGAAATGGAGATAGCGGTGCATTACTGAAAAATGCAATTATTAGTATTGGTTTTTTCGTATTAAACGTCAGTATTTAGTAGGATAAACTTTCGATTAAGTAAAACAACCCAATAATTTACTCCTTCAGTGGCTAATGATGATTTCATAATTGTAACCTCTAAGTTTGTCACTTTGTTCAATAGACCATCCATAAATTTGGTATACTTTCGCTAAATGGACAATAGCTATTTCTGGTCGGTCTTTGGTTAAGTGTAGTTTAAAGTTTAACTATTTCAACTTAATTTTGTTTCTAATGACTCAACGTAGGGTGAACTCCGTATTTTATTTTATATAAATTATACCAGACTTCAAGGCTGCCAATGCCTAAGACGTACGTTAGCCAATTCGGCGCCCATAGCCTGCTGCATTAGTCAATACGTCGTGCTTGCTCCGTGTCACGGCACTCGAGGCACGCCCGATTGGGTGCCAAAGCCTAGTTGTCTACTGTGCTGGCACCTTAATCTATCGGTCACGAGCATTGTCGCCTGCTTGCCTCAATCGATTCGACCATTTTCAGTCATTGTTGCATGCTGATGGACTTTACGTTCCACTTTTGCCTGATTAGCTTTGTGTTTACACAGACTTGGGTCCTTAAGGCCTTGACTTATGGCAATCGTGTTCGGAGCATCTCGTATTTCTGCAACGGCTCTGAGCAGATTGACGTATGTTTTTAGCTTTTCCGTCATCGTTTTCATTATTATAGAATGTCACTTTGCCTAAATTGGTCCTTGTCTTAATTCGTTTTGCTAGTCACTACTCAATAACAACAGGAAATGCCTTCGTTTACGCACATGAACATACCATGATTATGACATTCAAAATGATCAAAACAGTTAAGTGTCCGTGAAGGGTGACCAAGGACAGCATGTCACAATATCCTGTGATGCTATTTTTGTGCTCATCAAGAACAGTTTTCAGGGCAACATAGTCGTGATTTGCTTGGACCTCGTATTGCTGTGCGCAGCCGTTTGTTATGGGCGCATCGCATTGTGTTCATGCTTGGGCGACAATTATTACGCGCTAGCTCGTTTATGACGTAAGAGCTTCACTTTTGAAACAAGCAGATATTTTGTTCGCCTCGCATACACTTAAGTGGTAAAATATTCATCTCCTAGTGTCGCAAATAGTCTGACTATAACACCATCTTCGTAAAAGTTAAAGACCTATAACGAACCGTGTTCGAAGATAACAATCAAGACGAATCAATCACCACAACCGACGATATTTTTCTTCAAAAGCCAATCAATTCGTACGTTATTCACACTGAAACTTTTCAAGTTGACCTTGAACAATAAAAACAAATGAATGTTTTTACCATTTTTATCAAAAAATCATCAATTTTCTTTGAAACTGTCATATCCAATTCATAAATTACATAATACTCCGCATGGCTGTGTAAAGTTCCTCGTTACACTGTACCTACAGTTTACGTTCTATATCTTTATGGGATCTTTCTTGTCAGGCTAGTAGCTAAGTAATCAAGTTAAGGATGGATGGATTGTGCGGCTAGGAAGAAAGTGAACACTGAGATCTTGGGTGATAGAGATGAACTTATGGAAGAAAAAAAGTCATGACGTACCTATTTATTTTGTTACTGCGCTACTCCATAATTAGTAGGATAAGAAAGAGGATGAGACCATATCATTATCTATCTGATTCAATTCTTTCATTTCCAATTTTATTCCCCTATTCCCTTAATCTGATACAGAGGATCTTTTTATTAGATTGCCAAAATTTCTAAGGACTGAACGAACTTATGTTCTGAATTGGTTTTCAAGACATTTTCATTGACATTTATCATTATGGAAACCCCAGTAGACAACCATTGTTTTAGACTCAGGAGGTTAAGCTTAGCGGTAAGACTTCCTGTCTCGTGACTGCAATGAACAAAACCATTGCTCCACTTCGGGGATATTGCAAAACTTTGTAACCGGCTGCGTTTTACAATTGAGCTAGAAATGTGACTATTCTGGGTATTTCTAGCTCATTTTAAAATGCAGCTGTCTAAACTGCTCCATCAATATTTTTCTGCTCTTTCCTTACTTTTTGATTGATGCAATAAAAAGTATGATTTCTTTCAAGAATTTTGCTAGCTAGCTAGCTATCTTGTTAACATTGTTGATCTAAATTGCTTCGTAATTCTAATGTTCTTAAACGTGACCAAATAAAGGCTTTATCGTTATATTGTTAACAACCTCTTTGAGTGCATGTACCTATTTCATTCATGTCTTTAATTTTTAACATTGATGGAAACGATTTTGATTTACGATTAATATTGGCATCAGTATTATTACTGTCAATCAATTCTTAGTAAACGGGAATTCTAAATTGACTACGGCTCCTTACATGAAAATATAGGAGTTGATCAAATTGTTGTTAGTAATCTCACGATTTTCGACATTTAATTTGGCACTCTATCTTCTCTATTTTTCTAATGTCGCCATTTATTCTCAGAGTTAATCAGATAGTTTTTATTTAAGTACCTACTTGCTTTTTGTGAAAAAGATGCCGTGTAGTATTTATACCAACATTCTACTAACAGAACAATTATTTTTATGCAATTATTTAGATATCTTTGGCTGTAGTAGCCACATCTTAGTGATACCAATCTACATTTCCTCTCATCGGCAAAATTTATTTGGAACAAGGCTTCTTGAATTTTATTATCATTTCCATTTCCACCTTTATTGATATCAGTTCCCAGTTCAACCGGAAGCTTGTCAACATTCTACTTCCCTCTATAACAAATGACAATCCAAGGAAATCAGTTCACATGGCTGGTGGATACAAAAACTGTTTAGTTCCACCACCTGTAACATCATCATACGATTGGGCATGCTCGTCTGGGCCACGGTCACGCCACGGTCACGCGTAACTACCTCGTCGGTACGATCCTCTATTTGTGAATCTATTACGACTATTGTACTCTCTTTAGATCGAAGACGTGATCAACTTTTGTTAAACTTTGATTCTCATTTTCCTGCTGCATAAAAAAGGTAAATACTGAACTGCGTGACAGATTTTTTCTATTGAAAACGATGAGAGGTTTTTTCGTTGAAATAAGAGCATTTCTATTGATATTCAAGTTATTAAATCAGCAGCTTTGAGATGTTAAAAAAGCCGAAAGGCAGAATCTCCTACCTAAGTAGACTTTCCGAAATCTTATTACTAAGATACGAAATAAAACTAGATTTTCACAAATCATCTTCAACCATAATTCAGTCAATCTTTAAGCCTCTAAGCCTACAGTTAAACAGACGTAACGTAACCTATTCCAGAATAGGTCCTTAACGTTAGTCGACAACTCGGTCAATAGGCTCGCAGCATGCTTAGCTCTCCGCATTCCAGCCTCCGAATGCAGTCGCGGACAACTCGTGCGCACTTCTTGCGACGATTAAGCCTTTTGATGTAAAGTGGCATAAGTATTTTTGCTATAAACGGTACATGTGCCCGTAGTAGAAGTATTACACGAAGTTAACGCATCTAGTAATGTAGATGAGGTGTTCTGGCCCCGAAGCATTATATTCTCGTTTATCGGAACTTCGTGCAGAAAAGTATTACGGCTTACGGCTGCTATGTGGAGTAAGATGTAACAGCACATTGTGGCATTAGGGCGATTGGTCGCGGCTGTACACCGGCCGGGCGGTGGCGGCGGCCGCGTGGCGACTGGTCCTTAGTCACGCACTCGGATCAGGCGTTCCGTTGACAACGGCCCGGCAGCGGCCAGCCCGTTAGCACGCCAGCCACGCCTCGGGGGCACAGGTTATTGGGAAATTGAGTGCAGCTCTAATGTTTTTGTGCAGTTGACAGTTAGAAGCGGTATGATGAACTCTGTAGACGTAGACGCTCACGCGACAACTATGGAGTTGGAATTTCAATGCCTTTAACGGCTAGATTCCTGAATATGTCTGGCCACAATATTTTACAAACAAACGGTACAACTTTAATTGTTATGAAACTATAAACTACATATTTGACCGGAAATCATGTCCAGCTGCTATCAAACTTCGTTTCCGGCCTATCATAACTTGATAAACATCCTTATTTATAATTATTGCGAATTTATTAACCAGGGTATTTCCATCACATGTGATCTGGGTTATTTTCGCTTGCATATTGAACATTTTTCTAAAAAGTTGTTTAGGATACCTACGTTCGGTTCAATTTCCTAAGCTAAAAAATAGAAAATAAAAGAGCTAAAGTATTTTGGGCTTACAATTCATTTTATTCCAGCGTTGCTCGGGGGATAAGTTTCTAGGGGTACCTTAGCGAGTACCTACGACTAGTCTTAAAAGACGTTTCAAGAATTCATCGATTCGTTTCGTTTTTATAGCCCTTATGTAATCAAGTCTAACATGTCATCGTTTGTTTGTCTCAGGCCATCAAGCGGCTGCCGGCCATCAGAAGAGGGGGCGTGGTGCGGCGGCGTGTCAGGCGCGCGGGCGCTGCGCGTGCGCGTGAGCGGGGCAGCAGCCGCACCCGCGCCCGCGCACGCACGCCGCTTGTCGCCGCCGCCGCACGCGCACCGAGCCACCACGCCGCCGAGGCCGACCTCACCCACCAATAAACGTAAGTTTTTACGAATTTGTATAAAAAGAAAAAAAATCCTTTGATCATTCGGCGTTTTTTTTTAACAAGTCACAAGTTTTTTTTTAAATACAAGTTTTTTTTGTAAGATTTTGACTTTTAACACCTCTACGACCCCCGTACTATTCAATCCATCCATCAGCACAATGTTTTAAGTGCGTTACATTGAGTTCTAAGTACCACAAAACATGATTTATAACCTCAAAAAAAAAGTTGTTTCCCTGCAATAATTTTTGCGTAAAGTTACCTACTTAGTTTGATGTACAGAATGCTTGGTTAACGGCTTTGTGATGAGGTGGTTTACACCCCTGTATACAACACAGGGTGCAAACAACCTAATGACGAAGCCGTCAACCCAGCATTAGTACATCAAACTAAGTATCTAAATGCATAAATCATTGCTGGTAAACTCAATGTAACGCACTCAAAACATTGTGCGGATGGATTGACTATTACAGAGGTCGTGGAGGTATTTAAAGTAAAAGTATTAACAATAAAACTTGTATTTAAAAAAAAAAAATTAAAAAGTTGGAGCTTTGACCCCCAATAAATCTCCATGACTAGAAGGTTCCCATGTATGGTGTAGAAAAACAAAAGATCACTATGACGGGGAGAACAAGTGTCTTTCGGCTTCATTAAGAGGTTTCTTTACAACCTTTATAGGATGATTAATTAAGTCCAGCTAGAGAAGTCTTCCGCATTATAACGTGGCTTCTTCAGTAGAATCTGCTTTCATTGACTCTATCCTCATTGTAGAGCCTGCAAAGGCTGCAAGACTTAATCTCCAGAACTTAAGTTTCCCTGAGTAACCCAAAAGGAATGTCCAATTGTTCTAGTTATACTATCTGATGATACCCTAAAAACTGGGCCAGCAACAATATTGTAGGCCCTACAAGTATGGACGGCTATCAAATGAAATTCTTTTAGCATAGCATTAAGTGCTATAAAATTAACATAGTCATAATTCCACATTAACCGAGTGTTCCGCTACTCATGAATTCGTATTAAAATAAAATGAAACTCTAACGGGACTTTTTGAAAAATGTTATTGAGTTTGAATTGGCAAGTTCTAACTACACTGCAGGGAAAAAAAATCTTGTGCACTAGTTTTCAGTAACTAGGTACCTACCTAGATTTTAATAAACTTTGAAATAAATAATGCTTCCGAGAGCAGGAGCCAATGCTTCAACATGCAAAACTTCTTACTTCAATTCTGACAATCTATATCTCCCCATGCAGCCATCCACGAAGAACCCCCACCGCCATCAACAGAAGGCCCCAGCTCAGCCCAGCTCAAAGCAGTGGGCGCGGTGTCCCAGCTGACTGTAGCCAGCGCGCCGGTCCGCAGTGCACCCGCGCAGAACAGCTACGCGCTGGAGCGACGACCGGCCAAGCACGACCATCATCACAGGCCGGTTGAAACAGCGCCGCCTGTGCAGGTTGGTTCACAAGTAAGCACGCACAAAGCCAACAGAATCGTCATTTACCACGTGTCTCCAAGTTATGTCACCAACAAAGGGTCTGGTCAATAAGGTCATGTTAAAAGTCTATGCATTTACCACAGGCACTCGTATGGCATGCTCTGTCATGTGTCCCGGCTAGAAGACCGACAGACCCGGACGCGGACGATGGCGAAATTGAATTTTATATCATTAGGCCATATTTAGGATAACCTTTGACTTCATCTCCGAACTTCGACCATTGACCAGAGAGCTGGCTCTTTCTTTGGGCTAAAAAAGATTACCCAGAATAACATATCTGGCTTCCCAGATGACAGCAATTCGGAGGAGTAATGGACTAATTGGGCTAATAATAAGCTAATAAAGTAAAGTTTCAGTTTTGTACGACGGAGTAGATAGGTAATACAGGTGACAAAGTCAGCCTGTAAGTACACCGATGCAACCGCAAGTTTGCGGTTCCACACCTACGTATGTACTTTGATCACTTTGATGCTCTCGAATACGCCGCGATTTGTAAACACATCTATTTGTGGTTAAGATGGACCACAACAATTTACAGTTCACTTGATATAGGTAGTTAAGCAACGTACAGTTACTTGTAACTAAGAACAGATCAAAGAACTCGTTATGGGAGTGATTTCGGAGAAATGTACAATTGTAAATAAATTCATGTTGAAGGTATTGTGATGGGGCACGAGGAAGAAGTTTTTTTACCATAAAATTCTACGTTTTTCATTAAACTGTTATTATTCTTTGTTTTATACTGTTTGGATGTTGATACCCGTTGATGTCAACATTGAAATTACATAGGTAATCTAGATAGGTACTCCATGTTTTCTGCTTTATTCTTTATAACTGTTGGGCTTAGTAGTTTCCATCTTTTATTAAACCTACTTTCATTTATTTTAGGTAGGCTGAAGGTGCGTTAGTGTACACCTACGTAGATGGCGTAAATGCTTAAGCTCTAATAAAATTTTACCTAGCACAAGTTTGACTAATATCATGCCATGCCTTGGCCAGCAGATTGCCGATTGAAAAGAGCTCTGTGGAGACACTCCGATCATATTCGTTTGTCATTGCAATATTTGTCTCTTTTCTTCTTGATGTAAATTAAAGCTTTTCGATGTTGTAACCAGTTATTTAGTTACATTACAAAGTTTGGCTTGATGGCTTGCTTTTACTGCCTCATTCAAATACAATTTCGTAGAAAGTATTTCAGTGCAATTTTCAGAAAGTAGAAATAACTTGTTTAGCTATGCACTTGCGTTTTCGAATGCGAATGTTTACGATCCCCGGAAAGCCAAGTAGTCAAATGGGGTTGCCCAACAATACTCGTAAAATGAGTTCTTCAATTAATTTCGGTATTACAACATTTAAATAACAAAACAATTGCCAAATTCAATTACCGACACAATGTTCGTAACGGTTTTGACACCGATATTTACACGCAAGTATTGTTTGGAGGTAGGCTATGTAATGGTGATGTCATTGATTGTAACTTTAACTGCAGGCTTATAATGTCGAAAGCTAAGAAGCTTGGTAGCACTAACGTCGAAAATTTGTTAGTTGAGAGGACCAAAACATGATTCAAAGGGACCTCTGTGCTGGCACTGACGACGCAATGGAAGTGGCGAATTTTGAGACACCAACATTTTAAATAGTTCGCCAGCAACAAGAAGAACATTGAGAATGATAGACCACACGTAGTGTTGCCCAAATGCAAGACCAAGACGAGACCTTAGCCACTCTTGGTCTTGGTCTTGCGTCAATACACCTGGTCTTGGTCTTGGTCTTGGTCTAGCAGCAACCTACTTATATTACATTTACATTTATTTCATAATGTAGACTAGACTATTTGCAAATACCTATTAGCCTATTGCTATTTACCTACATACATCTTCAAGGTCATTTAATTTTATCCTCTTGTGCCAACCCTACCAAAATAGTTAACATGTTTGTGTGCCTCTGTCCGTACTCTGTGGCGGCGCATGCGGCGCTCAAACAGTGTCAAATGCTGTGTGATACACTTGTTGCAGTCTTTGATACCATTTTCCCAATCAATCATGAACCTTAATGCTTTAACGATAAAGTTGAAAATCTGTTAGAGAAATTTGGCAGATTGTAGTAGCTTGATGTGCTGGCATCTGTTCCATAACATTGGCTGGCGTAAAACCTGTTACTAGACCTACTCGACTCGCTGTTAGTTTTAAATTTTGCTGAATATAAGAATAACATAAACATTGAAACATAAGTACCTACATAATGTTTACCAACCTGTTGTTGAACATTATGTAGGTATGACCAAGACTGCAAGACCAAGACTGCAAGACCAAGACTGATTTTGGGCAACACTAGACCACAGTAATAAATCGATGTGATCGGGTCATCTCGACCTGTAATAGAATAATAATGATTTGTTAACTGCGCAAGAGCACGCGAAAGCGACATTATAGTTACGGGATCCAGATATTGGACAGATTAAAAATCTGTTACGTGCTTGAAAATTGATTCGCAACACCCTGTGCACCTGGTCAAAATAAGTGATTGGACGAATTTTAAATAATTATTGTCGGATCATCATCGGCCTATTTTAATGTTCCCACTGCTGGGACAGGCCTCCTCTCTATGAGAGGGAATGGGCTTGTCGGATGATTACTGTAAATTCAAAGTGAAAAAGAAAAGTGTAAACGGACCCTGCACAAAGCTGCCAAGTATTCCGTAGCTACAATAAAAATCTCTAGGCAAAAATAGCTGGGCAACGACTTTTATTAGGGGTAGTGAAAAATCCGGGAATGTTATGAAATTTCAAATGACGTTATTTCGAAAAAAAAAAGAGTGGTACGCCAGTTCGAAAGCACGTTAGGTCGAATACCGCTACATTACATTATTTCGACGCAAGCTATTTCGAAAAATTTTTTGAATGGGACTTGTATAGCATCTGTTGGTGGCAGGGCTGATACAGAAAGGGTATAGTCATAGTATAGTCATATGGAAGGGTGTGCTACAGTGTGCTACAAACCATCAAACTGAACAACTTTCTTCATGCGAACATCATCGTAATCGCGAAAAAATAATGAACGCTTAAATCTGTATGGGGGGGGGGGGGGGGGATTCAGAATTTCAATACCTACTCGACCAAATGTACCTATGACAGCTGAGTATTTTTTTATGATTACGATGGTGGTCCCATTGAGAAAGTCGTTCAGTTTGATGGTCTGTAGCACACCCCTTCATATGACTATACCGTTTCTGTTACACGTTTTATTTTATTTATTTATTTATTCAATGCACAATGTACACAACCAATTTCACGCTTAAAACTAGTGAGTGCATGACCCTGTTAGGGCGCTCTGTTTATAGTGACCTCTGTTTATAGTGATATCAGCCCTGCTACCAACAGATACTACAAAAACCCTTCTATTTACACCCATTAAATCATATCAGGTCAGTTTCTCAATCATCATCGGCATCATCATTATCAAACTATAATGTTCCCTCTGCTGGGACACACAGCCTCCTCTCTATGAGAGGGAGTTAGCTATAATCCACCACGCGGGCCCTGTGCGGTTTGATAAATTTTTCTCATGATTCCTTTGAAACTTTGTAGGGTACAGTGTTACACAGTTACGGGGTTGTAATAGTCGTAGTACTAAATAACTTGCAGACTTTAACTATACCAGCAATAAATAAATAAATATTGCTGGACATTAAAACACAGCGCCACCTAGTGCCACACTAAGCAAAGCTTGTGTCGTGGACACTAGATAGTTGATATACTACATATATACTTTTTGTTTGTAAATACATACTTATTATACATATAAACATCCATGACTCGGAAACAAATGTCCATGCTCATCACACAAACATATGCTCCTACCGGGATTCGAACCCAGGACCCTAAGAACGTTAGGCAGCGTCACTACCACTACGCCATTCGGGTCGTCAAAACTTTATCGTCGTACTAAAACTTTATTCAGCTGCATCCGCTTAGACTGATTGTTGGGAAAACCTAAGGCGACACTCTGACGAAAACTTGATAGTTGATGATGATAATACACTGGCTTTACCTAGTTCATCATCATCTGCCCAGCCTTTTCTCAAATATGTTGGGGTCGGCTTCCAGTCTAACGGGATGCAGCTGAATATCAGTTATTTACATAAGCAACAGACATCATCAAGCATCTGACTTTACCTAGTTATCAATCTAATTCAATTCCAGTAATCAATCTGTTGTTAGAATACTATGAAATGACTCTCCATTAGCTATTCGCTTCCAGTACTGCATTCATCACGAGCTAATTAGTAATTAGTCGCGATCACATCGTCGGTAACCATTACAATAATTATCCGAGCCAGCGTTACGCGGCGAAAGTGTTGCCGCCAGAAAAAATAAATTACCATTGTTTTAAACAAACTCCCACGATCTCTTGATAGGGAAAAGCGTAATCGGTGGGAAGCTTTAAATATTGTTGAAAGCGAAAGCATGAGCGACAATGGCAGCCATGTTGGGTGCATGCAGATGCGTCAGCGCAGGTTTCATAAGAGTGATGAGCTCTCTTTATCTTAATGGAGACCGATGATTTAATTCGTTATACGTATTGTAAACATATCGGGACGTGACGTAAAAGTTTAGCACCCTGAACTTGTTACATAAGTAAGCTCTGTGAATGTTTGGATCAACCTGTGTTGTCAAATGTTGACTCTCTGGGTAAACAATGCAACTGGACGGTGGACGGCTCAACGTTTGACTTGATACGGCCTGATTAACACCCTCATTACTAAAAGTAAAACGTATAGAGAAATTGAGTTCACTGATCTACAAGAAAATCCATAAAGAATTAAATATACTGGATTTCAATAAGTTTGAATTGAAAGCTAAGCTAATGGAATGGCTACTTCAACAGGACTATACACAAACTGAATCACTGCTAAAATGCATTGCCTAATTTGCCGTACTTTGCTTTTACTGCCTCACATAATTATAACACCTCACACTCACTACTCCCATACAAAAACTCACCACACACACATAAATCATACAGACATACTCACACACACACTCGCTCATTCCTCTTCCCCCGGACCGCCGTAAGGTGCTAACGTGTTCTCAGTGTTGTCGTTATTATTTATAAAATATTATTTAAAAAAGTTGTATGTTTAAATTCAGTTAAAAAAAATAGGAGTGCATAAACACCTTGGAGGTATCGGTACTACGTTAAATCTACGTCAATCTCAACGTACGACAGCGTGTACGTGCGCGCCTGGTACCTCACTCGCCGTAGTTAATCCCGCCCCTGTGCGTCTACGCACGTTCGCCATCTTGGCTCGCGCACTAGCCACTCCCATATATCACGCTACTGGACGACACTTCGCGCCAGCCCCACCCACTCATTAAGCAGCGCTAATTAGATCTTTTTACTCCTGCTGTCCTAATACTTATGGACTCAACAATGAACAAGTCGCTGTCGGAAACGGACATTAACCAGATGGAGCTACATACACCCCCCAACTTTGTGTACAAGCGGGTGAAGAGAAGCCGAGGTGACATGGAGGACTCAATTGATAAGCAATTAGAGAGTTTCAAGGAAGAGATAAGAAAGATGCTGGGCCTATTCTCCGAAAAACATGAAGCAGAGACTCAGCGCATTACTACTACTTTAAGTGAAATCCAGAAATCGAATAGCAAAATAGAGAGCTCAATTGCTTATCTTACTGCCCAAAATGAAGAATTTAGAAAGAAAATTGAGCAATTAGAAGGCCAGGCTAAAGAAGACAAAAATCTGATCAAAATTCTAGAGGATAAAGTTGAAATGATGCAAATGAGCAATCAGAAGACCAATTTTGTACTAAAGAATGTACCTAGAAGAGCTAATGAAACTAAGGAAGACCTAATTGAAATGGCTATGTATCTCGCTAAAAACCTAAACTGCACTTTCACAAAACACGACATAAAAGACATATATAGAACACGTGCGAAAAACAGTGAGATAATTAACACGCCAATAGTTGTTGAAACCGGCTCGACCCTAATTAAGTCAGAAATTATGAAAATGGGTAAGGCTTTTATTATTAAATATAAATCCAAGCTATGCTGCAAGCATCTAGGCTTTAAAACGCAAGAAGATACTCCTATCTTCCTCTCTGAGCATCTCACTCCGAAGGGTTCCCGCTTGCATTTCCTTGCTCGGGACTTAACCAAATCAGGTGAATTTAAATTTTGCTGGACCGCCTACGGGAAGGTTTTATTAAAGAAAGACGAACATTCGCCGACCATAACTGTGAGAAATGAGCAACAGATTCAGCAGCTGAAAAACACTAAATGACTAAGATATTATAACGATTTATTATTGTATTTTTTGATGTATTTACCTACTTTACGTAATTTGCTAAGACCTCTGTTTTGTTACTACTTAATTAATTGCTCTCAAACTTTTTGCTTTGATTGTGTATACACTTTTTCATATTATCATATATACTATAACCACTTACAAACATATTGTTTATATACTTACTTAGCTTGTTCTTTGGTTACTACAAACTTGTTCCGCGTACATAATGATCACAACAATTATTCATTCTCACTCACCACACACATTCACATGCCTTTACTTACTCAAAAACATACCGATGACATTTATCTCCCCCCTATATACACTACAAAAAAACGGTTTCAAATTCTGTATAAAACTGAAGAAAACAATAATACTTATTTATTAACAAGAACACAACTTGATGGCATGTCCTTTCTATCGATTCATGTATTTAATGGGTGATTCATTGCAAACACTTAATGAGATAGACAGCATTGATATTGCGCGTAGTATTGAATGTGACTGTTTGGAGTTAGCTAAATGTATTAATACAAAAAGAAATGATTTTACTGTTGTCGCCCAAAATATTAGGAGTATTTCTTGTAACTTTGACGATTTCATACTAACTCTTTCGAACTTTAAGTTCGAAACTGATGTTATTATACTAACCGAATGTCGACTAACTCCTGGAAAAATCATCCCTCAACTGAATAATTACTCGTCCTATAATACGTCCCACCAGTTGAATCAAAATGATGGGGTGGTTGTCTATATAAAAAATAACTTAAAGTCTAAAGTTAAGGAAATAAAATTATCTCAAGCGTCTTGTTTGCAGCTGGACATACTGAATAATATTGTATTGTGCATTTATAGATCCCCTTCAAGCCAGAACACAGAGGCTTTTATAAATTCCTTAAGTTCCCATCTAGATACTCTACAAACTCAGAAAAATATTATTATAGCAGGAGACATTAATATAAACATTAGACCCAAAGAGGTAGAATCTTCCTGTGAACATAGAAATAGAACTAATTACCTTGACACCCTATCTCTGTACGGAATATTACCTGGGCATACTCTACCTACGAGAAGTGAAAACTGTTTAGACCATTTCATGCTGAAAATAAACAAACAGAAAACTTCAGCATCGATCGCTATCTTACACACTAGTGTTACTGACCACTATACCACACTTCTCTCCCTATCAAAATTAAAAAATATCACATTAGCTAATAAAACTAGATCTACGGTGGATTTTGAGCTAGCACTTAAGTACATACAAGAAAGTAATCTAGCAGACTTACTTTTTTGTAATGATCCGGAAACTCTGTGTAACCATCTAGTAAACAAACTATCGGAATCCATCCATAAACATACTACTATTACTAATATTCCCAACAGTAAGCGCATTATAAAACCATGGGTAACCCCAGGAATTTTGCGCTGTATTAAAAATCGCAATAAGCTACAAAAAGATAATAGAAGAGATCCATATAATGACATATTAAAAATTACATACGTTAGATACAGAAATCACTGTAACAATCTTATCAAAAAATTAAAAAGAAAATATGAAAGAGAATTAATTACAAAATCAGTTGCCAACAACAAATTACTTTGGAAAAATATTAAAACTATAACTTACACAAATAAACCTAACAACTGCAATTCAGAATTACTTAACATTAGATCAACTCCTCTAGAATCAGTTAATCATATTAATGAATACTTCGCGAACATTGGTAAGAGCCTTGCTCAAAAAATCCAGCCAACTTTAAAACATGAAAATGGCCCACACGTATTACAACGAACTCAACCCAACTCATTCGTAATGTTAGATACTGACGATGTTGAAGTGAATCATATCCTGATGAGTCTTAGATCTGACAGTGCGTCTGGTTGGGATAATGTTTCTACCGCATTTCTAAAACATGTAAGGGGAGAGATTGTCCCAATAATTACGCATCTTGCCAATCTTTGCTTTAGTAAGGGCATTTTCCCGACTTCCTTGAAGCTAGCCATTATCACACCAGTGCACAAGGGTGGGGACAGCGACGACGTCTCCAAATTCAGGCCCATATCTGTACTACCCTCTATTTCTAAAATATTAGAAAAACTTATGAATATGAGGCTTTTAACGTACCTAAAAGATTTCAACGTACTATCTGAGGCACAATTTGGTTTTCGTCGAGGTCTATCCACCGAGGATGCAGTTACTGCACTAAGTAATCATATAACCGAACAGCTTGACAAAGGTAAAAAATGTGTAACTGCATTCTTAGATTTAAAAAAAGCCTTTGACACCGTCTCTGTCCCAATCCTTGTAAGAAAGCTGGAAGGTATCGGAATTCGTGGAGTGCCTCTTGGCCTCTTCAAGGATTATCTCGAAAATAGGAAACAGAGGGTTAGAGTGGGTCAGTATACTAGTGAAGATGCATATACGTCATATGGCGTCCCTCAGGGAAGTGTATTGGGGCCAACCTTGTTCCTTATTTACGTCAACGAACTATGTAACATTAATATTGAAAACGCACAAGTATTTTGTTACGCGGATGACACTGCTGTAGTTTTCACCGGGGATACTTGGCAGAATGTTAACCTTAGCACTGAAACAGGCTTGGCAACAATCGCCAAGTGGTTAACAACAAATTTGCTCACATTAAACATAGCAAAAACAAATTATATTTGCTTCAGTGTCTGCCAACGTACACAACCAGGGGAAGATTTTAGTGTGAGAATTCATAGTTGCAATACCAGTAACCGCAATAGATGTGACTGCGCTACCATCAACAAAGTACCCCATATTAAGTACCTAGGTGTAATTGTGGACCAGAGACTGTCATGGTACCCACACATTGAGCAGGTTGCAAATAGAATCAGGAAATTAAGCTGGATGTTCAGGACTCTTAGATACGTTGTTCCAAGGACTGTCGGTAATCATACAGGCCATCAAAAAGATTTCCTTAAAATGATTTATGTTGCCCTAGTCCAGTCAGTGCTTTCCTATTGCATACCTGTCTGGGGAGGTGCTGCCAAAACAAAATTTCTAGCACTGGAAAGGGCACAACGCGCTCTTATCAAGTGCATGTATTTTAAAAAAAAGAGATATCCTACTGAAGACTTATTCAAACTAAGTAAACTGCTCTCAGTCAGGAAACTTTACATAACACAAATAATATTAAAAAAACATAAGTCGCTTTCCTATGATGCTAGCATACTGACAAAAAGAAGGAAAGATATGATATTAAATGTCCCTAGGACAAGGACTTTATTTGCCAGTATGCAATTTAGCAAACGATCTGCTGCGCTTTATAACAAAATAAATAAATACATCTATATTTATCCCAAAAACTTCTATGAAACTAAAAAAAAGATAACTGAATGGATACAAACCCTTACCTACGATGATACCGAAACACTTCTGAAACCTTGACACATACAGGCATTCACACACTCACTCACTCACTCACTCACCCACTCACTCACTCACTCACTCACTCACACACAAACCTACTCACACACATATTTAATTTATTGTAAGTTAGTCTTAATTTAATCTAATTTAACTTAACTTGTAATTTAAATAGTTTTAGCATGAATGATACGATTCGCTCTTTATTTAACACGACTTGCTATGGAAGAGCGGACTCTCCTAACACAGGCACTATCTGCCTAAAAGGAGGATCCAATCACAAAAATTTTTGTTAATACCTACACTTGTTATACCAATAAACTATTTTATTATTATTCACATACATTTAGTTTTAAATTGTTAATTTATAATATTTTTCCTTTTTCCTAAATTATAATATCTTTATGTTTACAAGTTTAAGAGTAATAAGATTGTTAAGTTGTTAACACGTACTATAAGTTGGCACAGTCCGCAGTTGTTTGATCCCTATTTTTAAGTAACCTCACAGCTGAACACTGTCTCTTAAGATACAGGTTATCCTAGTTTGAGAGGCAGGGCTCACAATATCTGTATACAAACTTCTGTAGCGTTAGTTTCCATATTGTTAAACAGTGTATACTCATGTATGTTTCCTTGTGATAATAAACTTATTATTATTATTATAGAATCACTCTTTCAGATTTGAAACCACCAGCTGCTAACTTACTACTTTTATCTACTTGTCTTACTTTTCGAAGGGCTAAAACTCATTCACGAAACGACTAGCTTTTCGGGCATGACACGTTGTATCGTAAATATTCAAAATGTCATATCGTGATATGATGATTGATGAATGATGATGCACGGCACATCACAGAAAAAAAGTTTATATTATTTTCTGTTACGTACTTACCGTGCGTCGGGTAGGTATTGGGTATTGGGTCCATCTATTAATAGGCCTAAAAAAATCTAATTAGTCCGTCAGTTAGATTGTAAAAAAATATATGACCCGTATTTTTTCTTTTGTTACATAAACCAAAATTGACGAAGATACGACGCTTTTAAAATTCGCAATACGTCACGCCGCGGCGCCGTGCTATAGTTTTTAGCACGTTGTGACGTCACGAGCCCCCACTCCCGAGTTTTGATGCGTTTTATCGTTGTCAGTACTCAGTGATTTACAAAAACAAAAAATACGTGTCCATTATTTTCCAATACTCTAACTGACGGACTAATTAGTTTTGCAATTTATTGATGGTGGAAACTAGCCTATTCTTTCCATCTTTAGCGCACGGAGTGTATCGTCAGTTTTCTGGTTTTGATGTCGTGTTGCGAATTTGCGATCTTTTGGCCCTAAAATATCTACCTACATAGATTATAGTAAAAATGTCTAGTCTTCATCACAGAATGGCGTCCGCGAATGCAACAGCAGTTCGGACGAGAACAGGTCGTCCGGGCACGCGTCCATGTCGGACAGCGGGGGCGGCGGGGAGGCGGGGCGGGAGGAACCGCGCCGGACACGCCAACCGCCGCACGCCCGGACCAAGCATCGACCACATAATAAAGTAAGTAGTTTTAGCCGCTTTTAAGTCCTTTTCAGAAACAGAGAGAATGAGAGAAATGAGCCTTTGGTTATTCCGAATTTCCCATTGGAATCAAGCGGATTCAAAGCGATACGTCCACTTGTCACCTCGATGTTTCTCTTTGCTGTCTCTGCTCAGCCACTAGATAACCAGATACCAGCTACACATCCAAGGGTCTCGCTAACAAGGTTGAAAGAAATTGCTCAGAGAGTGCGACGCAACTTGTTGTGTGACGGTACTCACGCACGCGAAGATGACGAGTCGCGTCGCAACTTTGCCTGAGGTCATGAACGGGGCGTTCGGTTTGGAAATGCTAAAAAAATCTTGTCTTAAGTTTTGTTTTCATTCAGTTACAGTCACCATGGCCTGGAGGCGGGGGGCTGGAGGACATCAGGTCGGCTATCAAGCAGCTGACACTTCGCTCTAGAGACAGCAGCAGCACCGCCACGAGTGCTTCCAGTGCTGGCGGTGGTAGCAATAATGGAGCTCCGGGTATGCATGATTTCTGATATCTAATAAGGATTGTCATTAGAATATTACTTTTTTGGGTTAACTGTAATACGTGACCTTGACTTTACGCGCATTCGTCACCTACCGAGAGACGAATCATTTCGATCTTTTGGTTGTTCATGTAATGAAAGAATCTGCCATCGGACCGCTACAATTCACTTGTTGATCGTGACATACATTTTAAGCTCGGTTACGAAAAACTGTCGTAGATTTTACTTGCAGTGCCTAACAGTTCAGTACAGACCCTGTTAGAGCGGTTAAACCTCACAGATTAATCGAACGTCTTTATTTCGTAATAAGTAATGTAACTGCGTTGTTTGTGGGTTTCCAGAAAGTGGCAGTGCAGCAGAGGCTCGCAGAAGACGAGCCCCGCTGGTGAGACAACCGTCACTCGATACCGTCTGCACAAACGTTACCAGTGCCGATGAGTTCGTGTGGGTTGACTCACACAACAGGTATGTCCTCTCATACATAGTTCCATACTAATACCATAAAGGTGAAAGTCAACTGCTACACGAAGAAGAAGACGACATAACGATCGTCTCAATTTCCGTATTCCCCGCGGAAAAGCTGCGGATAAACGCTGGATATACATTCGAAGATTTTTTGTGTTGTGCAGATTTATGCTGTCATAAATGTCATGTGTAGGTATGTTGCAAGACGGTTATCGATAGGAGACTGTTGTTGTTGGAAGACCATACCCTATATGTTGCTACATTTGTATCTTTTTATAGTTGATGAATTTGTCTACGCCTTTAGGAACTTGTTATAACAATAACTTGTTGTTGTTGTTGTTGTTGGCACTTGACAACGTCTAATCTTTGAGAAAACAAGTCCACAAGAATATAAGGAGCAATCATGTCTGTAGTCTACCTGGTACTTATTGCAGGCTGGTGGAACTTCGCTGTGTGCCCTGGACTGCGAGCGAAGTTAGTCGCGCGATGCAAGCTGGGAGGTGCAGAGATATCGCGCCTAGGATGGCACCAGACACACCTTCAAGACTAGCCTATTTATTGCAAAGGTAAAAGCGACTTCTAACCACCACATCATAAACCAACTAAACATAACTAAATCATAATTTTCTCACGATTTCAGGGCACTGGTAAGGATAGCCCGTGAAGCTCAGCGCCTCTCCCAGAACTTCGGCTTCTGCTCTAAGCATGAGATAGCTGGTGCGTTCAGGGTAGTACTCAGCACGCCGCTTGCTGACGCGTGCATCAAGGTGAGAGAATTATTCGGAGTCTTCTTAGGCTTTAGTGCCAATGTATTTATCAGCTACAGATTGTTTCATCCACAAAGACGCGCCTATTTATCTTCTAGCGGGATTCGCAGACTTTGCACCAAGCTTTCTTAATTCAATACAACTTAGTGTGCATATGCGCTTATAGATTTAATTACCGGTAACGATTGAATTGACACACTAGCGGAAACAGTTAAGCGGTTGCACAGTTGCACTTTAAACTTTTAGCAAGAAGAGTAGGCTCATTTTCATGGATTGAACGATGCAAATGTTACTCATTGTTTCGAGCATAAACCAATTGGTCCTTACCTTGTCAGGGTTGCCAAAGAGCAGCAACAATGTACGCGACATCAGGCAGCGCGGCGAGACGCTTGGGCTCAGCAGCCCGAGCCCGAACCAGTCTCGCACCGGGGCGTTTCCAAAGATGGATGCTGGACGTCCGTGTCGCGTCATTTGTGCACGAGTAAGTGGTTGTTATAATCGAAGACTTCCGGCCAGAAAGCAGTTTGTGATCATCTTTTGTATTTGACGCGTCGTCTTGGACTGCACGGCAACTGAGCGCAGTAGATAGCTAATGCTTATAAATGAGTCCGTGAATGAATTAATGAATGTATACGTGTTACCAGTTTTTAGCAAGGTTTTTGAAAAAGTATTGCTCAATCAATTGCTCTTTCATTTTAATACCAACAGAATCTTACATGATCAGCAGTTTGGTTTCACCAAGGGACGTTGTACAACTGACGCCGGTGTAACCTTATTAAAGCACATATTTACTGCGTGGGAAGAGTCCCAAGACTCAATAGGAATTTTCTGCGACCAGTAATGTGTCGTGATTGACGCAATCAAATGCTTTGGAGACAAAGCATTTGATTGCGTCAATCACGACACATTACTTTTGAAGCTGGAGCATTACGGACTGGGTAAACATGCACTTAGCCTGATAAAATCTTATTTGAGTGATAGAAAACAACATGTTCAAATAAATGGTGTTAATTCACAGGGTCTGAAAGTAAAAATGGGGGTTCCGCAAGGCTCAATATTGGGTCCTTTCCTTTTTCTAGTATTTATAAATTATCTACCCTATTTATTGAACAACCAACCACAAAATATGGTGTTATTTGCTGATGACACTTCCCTAATTTTTAAGATAAAATAGACGGGCCCTAAATCTAGATGACGTGAATAATGCCCTACTTCGGGTCCAAAATTGGTTAACAGCAAACAATTTGGTATTAAATTAAAAAAAAAAACTAAATGCATAAGATTTTCATTACCGAATGTTAAAAGTAGTGATTGTGAGATAATATTGAATAAAGAGAAACTCGGATTCGTAGATAAAACGGTTTTCCTGGGGCTTACGCTTGATTCAAGCCTACAATGGGGTTCTCATTTAACATCTCTTGCGGGTCGCTTAAGTTCAGCAGCATATGCCATTAGAAAAATCCGTCAATTCACTGATGTAGATACCGCTAGACTGGTCTATTTTAGTTACTTCCATAGTATAATGTCTTACGGTATTTTGCTATGGGGACGGGCTGCTGATATTGAGTCTATATTTATTCTGCAGAAAAGAGCCATCAGAGCCATATACAATCTTCGTAGGCGCGATTCTTTATGGGAACTGTTTAAGGAAATTAACATCATGACTGTACATTGTCAATCATCATCATCATCTCAGCCGAAAGACGTCCACTGCTGGACATAGACCTCCCCCAAGTGTCGCCACATTGACCGGTCCCTTGCGACTCGCATCCACCGGATTCCCGCAACCTTCACCAGGTCATCGGTCCACCTAGTGGGAGGTCTTCCAACGCATCGTCTTCCAGTTCGCGGTCGCCACTCCAGAACTTTTCGGCCCCAACGGCCATCCGTTCTGCGAGCAATGTGCCCTGCCCACTGCCACTTAAGTTTAGCAATTCTTCGGGCTACGTCGGTGACCTTGGTTCTCTTGCGGATGTCTTCATTTCTGATTCGATCACGCAAGGAAACTCCGAGCATAGCCCTCTCCATTGCCCTTTGGGTGACTTTAAGCCTTTTGATAAGGCCCATTGTGAGCGACCACGTTTCGGTCCCGTATGTAATCACTGGCAACACACACTGGTCGTAGACTTTCGTCTTGAGACACTGCGGTAAGTTGGACGAGAAGATACCGCGCAGTTTCCCGAACGCTGCCCAGCCGAGTCGGATTCGACGATTGACCTCTTTCTCGAAATTAGACCTACCTAACTGGACCGTTGGTCCTAGGTATACATAGTCGTCTACAATTTCGAGTGTAGAGCCTCCGATCTTGATAGGAATGGGTGTGACATGGGCATTCAACATGACCTTCGTCTTGTCCATGTTCATTTTTAGACCCACTCTTTCGGAAGCCCTACTGAGGTCATCGAGCATTGTACTGAGGTCCTCCATGGTCTCAGCCATGACCACTATATCGTCGGCAAACCGAAGGTGAGTGATGTACTCGCCATTGACGTTGATGCCTAGCCCTCTCCAGTCCAGAACCTTGAAGACATCCTCCAGTGCAGCGGTGAACAGTTTCGGAGATATGACGTCTCCCTGTCTTACACCTCGCTGCAGAAGGATAGGTTCCGAGGCTTGGTCCTGAAGTCGGACTGACATGGTGGCGTTTTTGTACAAACACTTCAACACCTCGATGTACCGGTAGTCAATTTGGCACCGTTGGAGAGACTGCAGTACAGCCCAGGTCTCGATCGAATCAAAGGCTTTCTCGTAGTCCACAAACGCTAAACAGAGAGGCAAGTTGTACTCTTCGGTCTTCTGTATAACCTGCCGAAGCGTATGTATGTGGTCCACGGTGCTAAAGCCTTTTCGGAAACCGGCTTGTTCGGGTGGCTGGAAATCGTCAAACCTGAGCACCACCACACCCCTGCACCATGCCTGTGGCGTTTTCCCCTCGAGTATGACGGAATTAAACAGTTTCTGAAGGGCCTTAAGTACCGGTTTTCCACCCGCCTTCAGGAGTTCGGCCGTAATTCGGTCATCCCCCGGTGCCTTGTTGTTTTTGAGCTGTTTCAAAGCCATCCTAATCTCGTACAGGCTGACGTCCGGGATGTCTTCGGTATAGTGTCGGGTTAGTCTAGCTCTTGGGTCGTTTGCTAGGTCGACAATGGGTTTGCTGGTTGACGTGTACAACTGTCCATAGAAGCTCTCGATCTCCCTCAGACATTCCCTCAGTTATTGTCAATACATCTACGAAAACGTAATGTATGTCAGAAAAAATCTGCATCTTTTTGGTAAAAGAGGTGACAGACACAATTACAGTACTAGAAATAGGGACCAACTAGTTCAGCCAGGCTTTAGACTCGCTAAAGTAGACTCATCTTTCATGGGTTACTGTTTGAGATCCTATAATAAAATTCCACAAAGTATTCTTGAACTGACTGAGACGAAATTTAAAACTTGCATTAAACACACACTATGTAAGCAAGCATATTACAAGTTGAGCGAATAAATCGCTGATAAAAATGCTTGGCTTAATGTTGGTCCTGCTCCACAAGGACAGGGGCGCAAAAATTGATAGCATTAAATGGAATTGTTGGAGCTGCTGAAGATTGTACATAACTATCTTTGCATTGTATAGATTCAATTTTAGTATTATATAATCGCATAGCCCATAATTGTGTGAGTACTATGTACTAGTAAGCTATCATTCACTGGAAACCTACGGCAGTTCTTGACTTGAATGTGCCCTGGCGGTTGAGAGTATGTCATGCTCACTCAAATGTCTCGCTGATGGTGGCGCGTGTGTCGGACCATTTAGTTCCCTTCAAAATGGTTGAGCTGAATGGTGCTGATCCATGCGTCATGTTCGTGAACGGGCACTGTCAGTTGTGACTGGTCATCTCTTAGTTGCCATGGCTTATTTGAATGAATTATTTTGTTTAGTCTATGGACACTTTTAACGTGCACATCTTGCTACATTGTTCTCACATAATTTACCATCTCAACATGAATGATGTAACCAAGATTTTGTCACAAAAATTTGATTAAAAAAATTGTCCATGGAGTTTCTTGCCCGTTCTTCTCCAAATCTCCATAGAGATCTACGCTAGGGAATGGGCAACCACAGTATTTTCACAGTTTTTATGTCTTGTGACTGGGACTGTTGCTGCATTTAATTTTCATCTTTGTTTCGACAGTTCAAAAGTGCCTGTGTGGCCTACTTGAAATAAATGCTTTGATTTTAGATTAATTTTTTGATATTTAAAAAATGAACAATTTGGTTTTAGTTTTTCTTCGGAATCGGGTACGATACTTCGTCGAGTACTTTTTGCTGTTCCTCATGAGTTTCTGATTTGGCCATCCATGCTCACTTGAAAAAATCTTCCCGATTGAATGTCGGTCACATGCAAGAGGCAGATAAACATCCACTGTCCTTTCATAACGCCCGACATGACACGACCGTTTTGTAATTTTCAGTCGCAGGACTGTTGCCTTTTCAAGTCACAAATAACACCAAGTTTCCAGTCAACGGTGCTACTGAGAAATGCCTTATGTTATTTCTGTGTCCAGATACGCAGCGATCTACCTCTGTGCTGGTATGGAGACACTCCTGGAGGAGATCGCGCTGATAGCTGGCAGCAGCGCAGCCACCTCGCCCATCACACCTGCGGTGGTGGACCACGCGGTTGCTAACTGCGCTGATCTCTGGGGACTGTTACAGCCTTACAGCCATTTGAATGCTGGAAGAGTTGCTTCAGGTAAAAATTGAATGTGATCTGCTAGGGGACTTTCAGAGGTCCAATAAGCAATCAAAATTATGCAAGACGACCGACGATCTTTAGGAACTGGCAAGAACGACTGCACTCCATGCTGAAGTAATTAAATGGAGTAGGTTCGCACATAATAGGTAAATTCAAATGCTTTCCCAAGAACTTTGCCCATAGTGGCTTGGAGCTAGTTCTTAATAGCAATTTACTGGCTTTATAAGTAAATTAACACTTTCTATTTTACGTTGCAGGTGCATTATCATTATCTCGTTGGGAATCCATGAGCTCGCTGGGTTCCGGGTCATCATCAGGAGTTTCCCGTCCTGAACATAGAGCGTTGGGACTAAGTCACGATTCTGGTATCACTACCAATGGTTCTGGTATGCATCATTAATTCTAATTCTTCCCGAAATTCCAGGATTTGGAATATTAAGGAGAAACAGATTTACAAGTATTTTGAATTGCAGGTGGTTCGGGGACCTCAGCTGGCTCTAACAACAGTTCTGGTGGGTCGACGGCGTCAGTTCTGTTGACCACATGTGCTGGCTCCGCTTCAGAATTGCGAGCTGTGTTGCGGAGAGTGCACCCGCGGCTTCCACCGCTTTCACCAGCTGCTGAACGCGCTCTTTACTACTTTATGAGATGTTCGCAGGTTGGTGAATATTTTTTTTTATCATATTTGCTCTACAGATACTCCTGATTTGTGCAACTATGTAAAAGACTATAAAAGAAGTTGTCTAGAGAGCATACCATGAGATACTGCGAGGCAATTTGTGACGCGACAGTAGGTACTCGAATGTTGCGCGCGCGTGTTACTCGACGCAAGGTGCATCGGTCAAGATTGTGACATCATCCACAACCTTCAGCTTGTGAATAAACCATAATTATCTTTTTGTTTGAAATGTTTCCACAAGAATCTGTATGGTGGTTCCTCTCGTGCAGTTGGAGCACTCGAGCACTCGCGACAGCTGCGGCGGCGCGACGCTGTGGGGGTCGCGGGGCGCGGGCGCGCTGCCGCCGCTGGGCGAGTGGGTGCGCGTGTTGCGCGCGCACGCCGCGCTGCGCCCGCCGCCCGCCGTGCCCGACGCTGATGACGTCATGCAGGCTGCCAGGCTGCTGCTGCCGCATGCCGACTGCCCTCCTAGACCGATCACGTAAAACATCTGATTTTATCTGTCCACGACCGAAACATAAGGGACATTGGGCACGTGGATTTGAAACATTAGACTCCTTACCGACAGTTGAAAACTCCAACAGCATGCTCAAACCCTATTTGTAAATAGTTTCCGCCGTGTCGTCGGCTCTTTGCTTTTGTACGGTAATTCGCTCTTATAGCCTATCGTCATCTTTCAAGATCTTGAAGATCATTCAAGTTTTGTGAAATATCCTGCAGTCGAATCTTAATGTTACGCCTGTTATCCCTGAGGCAGAGGTGTTTATGTCACCATAAAATTGTAAAACCCGTCATAGTGTAATATAACTAGCGAGATTGTAAACTCTCGAAAGATTGTCAAACGAACATACTGCTTACAATATAACGCATTATTTTTCAGTAGATTGTAATCTATGAAAGTCAAACCGTAATATTGTGAAATGCATGCGACGGAAGTATCTCTGCCCCCATAATCGGGACTTGGGGCACCCCCACGTTAGGTTAGATAGGTTCCTTTAAACCCTGCACTCAGAAATATGGGCCTCGCGTAGCGGGGCTCCGTCGACTACGCTTTTTAGGGGAATATAAAGTGTTCTGAGGTTAGGTTATATGAATCGGTATTTCTCAGGAATGGTACATTATCTTTTCATGAGAGTGGTACCATTGGGCAAGGGGGACCTCCTGCCCACCGCGCGAGTTGACTTCCATCGCATGCATTTCACAATATTACGGTTTCACTTCGATAGATTACAATCTACCGAAAAATAATGCGTTTTATTGTAAGCAGTATGTTCGTTAGACAATATTTCGAGAGTTTACAATCTCTCTAGTTATTTTACAATCTAACGTGTTTGACAATTTTACGGTGACATAATATATACTTACAGAACACCCACATTTTACCAGCTATATCATATCACACTATGAAATCCACAGCTTAGAAGATGCCATAGAGCCCGTATGGTCTCGCTGCGCACGCACGGCTGACGAGCTCAGCCGGGCCGCCGTCGGCGTCGCTCAGCGGGCGCTGCTCAGCGGGAGACCGGAGCTGGTGGGCGGCGTGCGCTCGCTGCTACCTCCAGCCGGCATCGACGCACCGGACGCATCGGGGCTGACTGCCCTCATGAAAGCAGCATTTGCTGGCGATGAACAGATTGTAGCTGTATGTTGGTTTTATGAACTTGATCCATAACGACAACGCCTTTTGGGCTGTCCTCATTGACGAAACAGATGCCATACACTCATTATTTTAGTAGGAATGGTTCAGTCTGTCCACAAACGTGGTTATTTAGGTAGTATTACAATGCTGATTGAAGCGCAAAACGCTATATAATATTGTTGACTGGGGGCGTTGCTGGTAAATATTTTTGTGTTTATTATTTTTCTATACACACACTTCCTCGAAAACTGGCTCTTACCGCACTATGTACAAAGGGCTTGGAACATTTTTGTATGAAGCGTAGACGGATTTTTTTCAGCCATTTTGTTTTTTTTTTTCAAATTAGCGGCCACGCATAAGACCTATATAAATCGATAGCTGGTATCAATATAAACAATCAAAAATGTTTTGTCAGAGACAACATGTTCTAGAGTGTCACGTTTCCGAGATATGAGCTATCAAAGTTTAAGTACTCGTAAATTCATTGAGCATCTTCAGCACAACTTTGATTTGATGATGATGGCAGCTATCGATTGATACAGATTGTATGCGTGTCTGATCAAATCAAACTTGTGCTAAAGTTGCTAAGAGTGATTGGAATTTAACTTTGATATATCTCGGAAACGTGACACTTTAGAACGTTTTGCTTCGTACAAAACTTGTTTGATTGATGCCAGTTATCGATTAATACACGTTTTATGCGTGTCCGATCAAATCAAAGTTGTGCTGATTATTCCATCAGTGAATGGACTTTAACTTTAATAGCTCATATCGCGGAAACGTGACACTTTAGAACGTTTTGCTTAATGCAAAACTATACCCGGCCGTAGCCGGATTTCTTTTAGCCATTTTGTTTTTTTTTTCAAATAAGCGGCCACGCATAAGACCTATATAAATCGATAGCTGGTATCAATACAAACAATCAAACATGTTTTGTCAGAGACAAAATGTTCTAGAGTGTCACGTTTCCGAGATATGAGCTATCAAAGTTTAAGTACTCGTAAATTCATTGAGCATCTTCAGCACAACTTTGATTTGATGATGATACCAGCTATCGATTAATACAGGTGTTTCGAAAAAAAAATCAAAATGGCGGAAAAAATCTGGACAAAAAGTTCAAACCCCTTTCAACCGGGTACGGAACCCTAAAAACGGAGAGCGGAATTAGTTCTAATCTCATCACCGCAGTCCGATTCCAATTTAGCTGGCCATGCCGCAAAATATCCGTGTGCAGCATTAGATGATACAATTTCATTTCAGATGTTGCTCGAAGCGGGCGCGGACCCCAATATCGAGACAGGCGGCGCGTGCGCAGCTCACTGCGCGCTACCGCTGTCGCCGCGCTCGCCATCCACGCAACAAACTACTCCTACATACACGCCTCCCACTGCAGGTTAATAACAGCATGACGTAAACAAAATATATCAAGTAGGCACAGAGGCACAGTCACTGAAGAGTTAAAATGTAAAGCAATGATATTCTAATAACTAAAATATCATTGATGTAAAGCCTTTTTGATGCACTACATAATAGCAATATAAATAATAATGCATTAAATTTTGCACTTAATTATAATTTTACATTACCGTGAACTTTTTTTTAAACCGATGATCATGTCGGTGAAGTCCTGCCATTTTGAGTTAGTAAGTGGGTTGCCTATTCAAAAACTAATTTACCCTCAGGTTGGACGGCACTGGTGTACGCGTGTAGTGGAGGTGGCGGGGGCGCCGTGGAGTGTGCACGCCGCCTGCTGTCTGCGGGTGCCAGGGTAGACGGGGCGCCAGCCCGGGGTGATGATGTGTGCACTCTGACGCCTCTACAGGTAGGCTGGTTAATGTAAAATAAGTAGTACTTACTGATGACCAACTGATTTGCACATGTGCAGTATGTTGCAATGCTGCATGGTTTTTAATTTTAATCACGTGTCAGTATTCAGAGCTTGCGCCGCCATCTTGTTTTTTCATTACAATTTCTACAGACAATTTCACAAACGTTCTGCACCTTTTTGAAAAAGTTATTTAATCGCCATAAAAACCATGTAGCACTATAATACCTTATCACATCAATTTTTTGTGGTTTCAGGTTGCCTGCGGTGTGGGTAATTTGGAGCTCGTGCAGTTGTTACTGTCACATGGCGCAGATCCATTCCTCTCAACGCAACTTAACGATGCCTTGTGCTACTCTGCTGCTGCACAATATGGGTGCTATAGGTGAGGAATCTGCGAAAATATATTTAAATTAACCTATTTTTTTCGTTGTTGTTTTGTATGTCAATTTATCTAGCCTGAGGTAGTTGCATCCCATGCAGGCAGGCGGTCAAGCTCAAAGATACAAGGTGCAGACTGGTAAATGACTGGTCATGATTTTGTTATGTCTAGTGCTGTGGCAGTTTGCTGTGCACATGGTCGTCGTGCATGTTTACGTGCAGCAGTGCGAGGCGGAGCGCGAGGCAATGCCCAAGCGGTACTATCACTTGAAGAGGTGCTGGCTGAGGGTGCTGCAGCGCCACCTGTACGGCACCCCGCTTTCACCAAGCAGCAGCAGAGGGCACTGCATGACGCCATGTACTGCGCCGCTGAGACTGACCATTTGGGTAAGATTTTGATGATTTTAATGCTATTCTGGATTGTCGGAATTAAAGTCAGGAATCATTCTTTATTTATTCTAGGATGTTAGCATTGTAGTGTCACAGGATGGATCAAGTAGGTACTCAATCATACAGCATCGCAATACTAGTCTACCCTTAATCATTTGTTTCCCAGATATTACATTAGAACTTCACGCGCTAGGCGTGCCGTGGTCACTTCACGCATGGACTCTGTCTCTGGCCGCCGCCGCAGACGCAGCACTTGATAGCGTTATCGACCAACTTTTACAAGACTTTTTACAGGTAACTCATTTCATCATTACCGGGGTCAATTTAGTTTTTGTCAGGCCGTCTGAAAATGTATATCTTTGTTTTTCTGTTGTATTTTCAGGTGTGTCCATCAGACGACAGCCACTACAGTAAACAGTTTATTTACGAGTGCCTCCCCCTGCTGTTTAATATTCTACGATACAGCAAGGTAATGTGACTAATCATTTATTATTATTATCCATTTATTTCAGACATAATCCATAATAAATTTATGTTTGGCTCAGATAGTTTGGCGATAGGCGAATAACTGGTTAGAGGTTGAAATGCAACGAAAAGAGCGTCAGAATTAATAAATCCACCTTTTGTTTAGAAGGAAGGCACTGTCTTACTGCTGGCTGACATCCTGTGCGCGTGCTACGGGCGAGAGCCCGTGCCGGGTGTGGCGCAGCCCCCACCACCCGTGGCGCCGGCGCCTGCCAGAGTAGACCCCTCCTACGTCAACAACCCCTCGCTAGCTGACGTTACGTTTAGGTAACTTCTAACCCTAGGGAAGTCAAGAGATTTACTTTTTGCAATAATTTTGATTGTTAACTAATTATCAAAAACTTTTTCCTTCCTCAGGGTTGAAGGACGATTGTTCTATGGCCACAAAATAGTTCTTGTCTCGGAGTCGCCACGCTTACGAGCCATGTTAGCTCCTGCCCGATCGTCGAACGAAGCCTTACCAGTCGCCAATGCTGCCCCACCTCTCGTGCAAATCAACGATATCCGGTATCATATATTTGAGGTTCGTTCTTATTAAATACGTAATTACATAACAATACAATTTCTGTTCACTTTTTTCTTAGGAGTTCATTGTGCCACTTAGTGTTGCCCAAATGCAAGACCAAGACGAGACCTTAGCCAGTCTTGGTCTTGGTCTTGCGTCAATACACCTGGTCTTGGTCTTGGTCTTGGTATTGCGCTCTCAGTCTTGGTCTTGGTCTTGGTCTTGCAGCAAGAGTCTCGCAAGTCTTGCGAGACTCTACTACTTAGACTAGACTAAACGGAAAACGGACGAAACGTTGGGCTTATATTAAAGGTAAAATTCGCGATAAATACCCGTTTACATATATTTCATAATGTAGACTAGACTACTTGCAAATACCTATTAGCCAATTGCTATTTACATACATCTTCAAGGTCATTTAGTTTTATCCTGTTGTCCCTACCAAAATAGGTAATAATTTTGTGTGCCCCTGTCCGTACTCTGTGGCGGCGCATGCGGCGCTCAAACAGTGTCAAATGCTGTGTGATACACTTGTTGCAGTCTTTGATGCACTGCGGCGTCTTTGTCGGTAAATGATCAAGTAAGTAGGTACATAATACTCCAACCGACCAACGGTTTATTCGCGGAACGTCAAATTTTCCCAATCAATCATGAACCTTAATGCTTTAGCGATAAAGTTGAAAATCTGTTATAGAAATTTGGCAGATTGTAGTAGCTTGATGTGCTGGCATCTGTTCCATAACATTGGCTGGCCTAAAACCTGTTACTAGACCTACTCGACTCGCTGTTAGTTTTAAATTTTGCTGAATAGAAGAATAACAAAAACTTTGAAACAAAAGTACCTACATAATGTTTACCAACCTACTAACGTTAGATCTGCACATTAGACAAGCATAATATTATACTATAGGTAGATATACCTACAAGGTATGAAATGAACTTTGCCAGAAAATTATGTTAGGTAAGTACACTTTTATCACATGGGAACATAAATTTGTGAGTAACACGCTACCTACTTAATAAATAGTCGAAATATAGTAATCAGTACAATACCTTTTAGTGTTATGACGATACGGTTTTGATACTGGGGAACGACTCTCACAATCGTGATTGAAACCAAATCCCTACTTAATAACGCCCAAATCTCAGTTTGACTTAACTGCGAGACGCAAGAGTCTTGCAGGCTTAGTCTTGTCTTGCTCAAATCTTGCAGGGATAAGTCTTGGTCTTGGTCTTGCTACAATACGACGGTCTTGGTCTTGGTCTTGGTCTTGCAAAACTGCAAGAACAAGACCAAGACTGCAAGACCAAGACTGATTTTGGGCAACACTAGTGCCACTCAATTTCCCAACTTTAGAGAGATGGGTTGGCGATTTTTGCGTCGGTAGCCTTGATATTTTCCAAGCGTTCATAATATGCCGTTTTTTTGTTTGTTCTTACAGCAAGTAATGAAGTATCTATACTCCGGTGGCTGCTCTGGTCTAGACATCCCTGAGATAGACGTGTTGGAGGTGTTGGCCGCAGCCTCCTTCTTCCAGCTTCTGCCGCTACAGAGGCACTGCGAGGCTAGGGCGGCCAAGTCTGTAGACTTACACAATCTCGTCTCAGTCTATATTCATGCAAAGGTACGAGTCTTTCCATTCTTCCTTAGAATCTTCTTTACAAACCTCAACGTACTGACAGCCTTCCGTTCTAAGTTCAGTCAAAGTGAAATAGTTCTAGTTTTTACATTTTAATTAAATCAACGCTAAATTCTGGCATCTGTGTTAAGTAGTTTAACAAGTGGTTTTGTTGCAGGTTTACGGAGCTACTCAACTATTGGAATACTGCCAGGGATTTCTACTTCAAAACATGGTCGCTCTTCTCACGTACGATGACTCCGTTAAGCGATTGCTCTTCGGAAAACGACTACCCGGACATAATGTTCTTGGTGCTTTATTGGTAACGTTACAAAAAAGAATTGAAGCCAGAAAGAACCAAGCGAAAAATAGATAACTTTATATTCAAATGTATGGTGGGTTTAATTGTTTTTCTAATTAAAAACATAATTTTAAAAGAGTTGTTATTGACTTATTGGGTAATCATGTTACTCTGTTTATATTACAATTGGTTTATAGAAAATAAAATATTTTCCCAAATATTTTTATAAGGCTTTAATTTTGTCATGCTGAAATACCTTTACGTAACGAAGTTTGATGATATTTTATATTATAATAATGTAAGTACTAAATTAACTTTAATGTAGATAAGTAAATAGAATAACAAGTACAACTGAGATAAAAATGGTTTTGTAACAAAATATATTTTGTCTTAATTTTGTAATTCTATCAATAATTCTCATCTATAAAGCAGTTTTAGACTGGAAAGTATTATATCTTTGTAATAATTGTAATGTAATTATTGTTGAAATAAAGCTTTGTGTTGTAAAATGACTTATTTTTATTTTTGAAGAGTTACAAATACTGTGATTTAGGTACAATTTTTGACCTCTCGTGCAGATACTTAGATAATTATATTCTAGATTGGAATTGGAATAGGTCAATTACAATTAATGAAACTACGGCTAGGTCTAAATAGTCTTTCGTATCATACCCACCAGGCGATACACTAACATGATTCCGCCGGAACGTTGTACAATAAGTACATTATATTCCTCCATTGCTACAACGATCATATTTTAATTAAAAATTAATAATAAAACTTCAATCAGTTCAGAAAAACACAGTTCAATTTATGATAAATAATATTTATTTAGCAAATTGGTTTTCGCAAACACTTTTACACGTCCTTTTTTAACCCAGATGGGGCCGGTATTTCATACCTGACTACTCTGAGAAAAAACAGCTCTCAGAGGTCATATAGTCTCTTAAGTCCAGACATAATCTTGTTCAACTCACATGAGAACTATGCACTAATCAGTCTGAGATAGTCTTTTGAAAAAATAACCATACAGATTTGAGTGGACCTGTCCAGTCAGTGCAAGCATTAATTGTCAATTATCTTGTAGCTCGACATATAACTCGAAGAGCTCAACGAAACGACGAACAATACAAAAGAAAGGACATTTGGGTAGGTTTCTTATAGTACTCAAACTGCCAGAAGTGCCAGACAGACGTGGGAACGAAAAGAAAAAAAAATGTGATCCACATGGTGCTCACATTCATTATCATCCGCCTAGCCTTTTCCCAACTATTTTGGGGTCGGCTTCCAGTCTAACCGAATGCAGCTGACTGAATACCAGTATTTTACATGGAGCGGCTACTTATCTGACCTCCACAACCCAGTTAGTACTGGGTAATACTAATATGGGAAATAGTTGTACCTACAATCTTCAGCAGATTCAACAATACCATTTATAGCGATGTAATCGCTCAACTTGTAATATGCTTGCTTACATAGTGTGTGTTTAATGCATGTTTTAGAGGAGATCACCCAGACGGCTATTTTCAAAAGTGCCGGCCAACCAAAATAAACTTATTATTTGGATAAAGAATAACATAACAATCCTTTTTATTATTACGAGTACACCAAAGTCGTAAGTCAATGTACCGAGAAGTTTTCAACCACAAATTATGTGTGTACACGCAGATTAGGGTTTTTTTTAAGTAATTTAATAGACCTTAGGAATACAAACATTTTTATTATGCCACCCAAGTTCTTTATCCAAGTACCTATTCAATAAATAATAATGATTACCACAGCAAAATGTTTTTTAGTAACCATGATTGTCCCACTCCTGGGTAAAAGCATTACGGGTGCTCTTCTCCTGCGCCACATTGAAAAATTGCCTCCGTGATGCACGTTTAGATTATCGCACCACCTCTTTCTAGGCCGGCCTCGGCAGCGCCGTCTATCTTCAGGCACCCATCGTGTTAAGACCTTTGCCCAGCGGTCGTTATGCATGTGGCACACGTAACCTACCCAATCTCATTTGAGCCTGGTAGCGTTTTTGCCTACGTCTGTAATTCCTGTTTTTGAGCTCACCATTGTGTACCGTATTGTATCTCTTTACACGCAGAATGCTGCGCTCCGTCACTCTTTAGCAGACCCCAAGGCGGAACTTTTGCAATAAGTGAAGTTCGAATTGAGTTGAGTCCATCCTAAAATACGGAGCTCTGACCTAGTCAGGTCAGAGCTCCGTTTAGGACGGGCAGGCTAAATACATCGATGAGTATGGGCTTCAAGGAAACTGGCAGATCTCCCTTGATTAGTGTATTCATCGACCAGTAGCATTTATACCATAGTAATCATTATTATTTATTTAAAACTTGGGTATAGAACTTAGGTGGCATAATAAAAATGTTCATATCCATAAGCTCTATTTAATTTAGTTGGACGGCAAACAAAAAAATTACCCCAGTCTGGGTGATCTCCGATATTTTGTGGTTGAATAGCTTCTCGGTGAATCGACTTAGGACTTAGATGTAATAACAAAAAATGTTTAGTATGTTATGCTATAACCATAAGAAGAAGATATGATCCAAATAAGAAGTTTATTTTGATTGGCCCGGCACTTTTGAAAATAGCCCAAAAATGTATGGAGGCTGGGTGATCTCCTTTCGTCTCATTCAGTTCAAGAATACTTTGTGGAATTTTATTATAGCATCTCAAACAGTACCCCACGAAAGGTGAGTCTACTTTAGCCTACCGGTACCAACAGCTGAACGTGCTTTCCGAGGTACGGAGGAAACTCGGCATGTAAGGGTGGTCATCCATCCACAGACCAACCTAGGCAAGCATGGCTTATCTTAAAGATCAACCCGAGCGGCTGTTATTATTTAGCCACGAGCTCCTCATGGGCCTCACATTCACAATAATTAAATAAAATTAATAATAATTTACAAAATGAATGTCAATGATAATCACAAACATCATTATAAGTCACAAAGTGAATATTCATGTCAAAAATAATAAAATACTGAACTTTTCATAGTTGAAAAGTCCTGTCGTCGAAACAAACAAATGCGAACCATTCTGTTGGCGAAACATCCTTAAGTGAAACGTTCTATCGACAAATCTCTCATAAACGAAACGTCCCGTCGGTGATGATCAGTCCAAAGGAGAAACGACTGTCGGAGAACGCTTGCAGAATCGCAGTGAAAAAGATTCGTGTTTTCTTCATTTTCCCAGAATTGTGACATCATTTATTTTTTGGCAACATTATGTCGAACTGTCAAAAATATTGTCTATGGCTTACGCGTGGCTGGGTCACAGAATAAAAAAGTACAGAAGCTGCACTCCTTTGTTCTTGAAGAGAAAGCCGACATTTAAGTACCTAAACTGGGCACGGTCGATCTAAATTGTGCCTTGACGCCCCACGTTAGCGTCGGTTATTCGGCGTCACGTTGCTTAAAGGTCAATCGGTAGGGCTGGTAGCTAGTACTAAAAATAAATACTACCAACATTTTTGTATTTTAATGTAATAATATTATTTAAAGATTCATAAAAACTTATGAAATTACGATTGTTTTACTTTAGTATAATGTCTCACATATTTCTTGCCTTCTCTAAAATAACGATTATAAAATTATTAGCAGCATAAATGCGAAATCTAACAAATACAAACTCTGATCAGATGCATGGACATGGAGCAATATTTTTTATTAAACTGACTGATTGTAAGTAGGGTAGGGGCTAATATCCTTGTATCGGTCATAAGGTCTTACTAGTTATTATTTCAAGCAAGTTCGAACCTAAGTAGAATATCAAACAACAGCAAGTGCAGTTCATCTAATTGAGTTATGAGCGTTGGCCTTGAATTTATTTTTCTCACACTCGCTTTTTTTAGACCTCATAAACCGCTACGGGAACTAGCATACCTACCCTACATATTATACTTAAGTAAGTAAGTGTCTAATATGAATATAGGTAGGTAAGCAGCAAAACTGGCAACACGATGGATCTCGTCAACTCTCAAAGGAGCTCTTAAAACTTTAATTAACTTACCTTTCACAATCAGCTGGTAAATAAAAAAAGGACATTTTGTTTCTACATTTATTATATGTATTTAAGCATCCATACACGAAACAGTTTATCCGGCTTGTCATTTTTACTAAGAATGATTAATGATCAATAAATCAGTCAGTAAACTAACACGAAGCACAAGTAGGTCGCGACGCCAGCGACCAGTCGAAAGAGCGAGAAAAATTAACGCGACGTACGCACGGCACGAGCGCGACAGCCCCACTGAACTTGCACTCACTGAGTGCGCGGAGCGGTAGGTAGTTATCTCATGCCTACACACGGAGTGAGAGAGCTCTGGCTGGGTGACAGAACATCGCTGCGTAAAAAAATCGGTCACATTGTTTATGGTGTCATGTCAGAATACGAATGTGAACTGTGATGTGAATGTGATTTCGCATTGCAATTTTGCGAATTTTAACTTGTGAACATAGTTAATAGTGGAATTTTTTTGTGCATTGTAATGTCGTGACAGTGAAATAAAATGCAGTTCTATAAAGAGAGAATACTCAATGCCGCACAGTTAAAAAGACTAAGTGAACACAAATATTCTTGTACGAGTGCCAGTATATTGGATGCATGGCTCCAGCCGTGGTGGTGCTGGCTAGTTTCTAAAACGCCGTTATGGCTCGCGCCGAATCTCATCACAATATTAGGTTTAATAATAAATATAGTCACCACACTAATACTAGTTTGGTAAGTACCTTGAAGGTTATATCAATACGTTAGAGGAACTGTGTCACAGATCTCGTCCGACCATAACTACTTTCATTTTCTGCTGGCACTCAAACTTTCTAGCGGTCTGTAATACTAGTCCTACATAGATACACTGTAATGATTCTGTAGCCATTGCAGTTTCCATTCAATAAAATGAGAGTTTCACTCATGTTTACATATTGTAATGCTTGAAAACCCTGGCTTACGATTGGTCGACGCCAACTCGCGCCACAGTATGTTTCGATAAGATATGCGGAATTGAATTATAGCTGTCTCTTCAGGCTTATCACTTCAATGAGGACCTTCAACTCTCTCCAATTACGTACAGACTGATTTCTGAATGGAATCTGTGGTGATTCTTACTTGACATTAACCTTTTCACTTGTAATTTCTTATGTGATAACTTATCACTGTAATCAGAAAGTGCAAAATTAATTTGCCATGTTAGATACATTGACTCACAACTTTACAAATCATAGTACTTACAACGTACTTGTTAAGATTTTGCTAGTGTGCAAACTTTCAAGACTGGGATTTATTTCTAAGTTTTGTTAAAAAATTATTTCATCTATCAGCATGATAGTGCTGAATTTTAAAGTAAAGTTAAATGTAGGATGATAAGTAAAAGATGTTATCACAGTTGTGGGTTACTGTCAAACTCTGGGCTGATGTTATGATAAGATAAACTAACTCAATTTTTAATCCAAGTATAAATTAATGTACTAACCTTGTCCCTACATTGTATCACTGTAATATAATTTCTGGGTGTGATGTATGAAATTATATTTATTAGATGATAACAAGTCATGGCCAATGAGATTTCCTAACATTGAAAATAATGAATTTCCCTAGAAACTTTAATTCCTTATTTAACCCTGTTTGGGCATGAAAGTTAGCTTTAATAATATCCTTCCTTGTTATTAAGGAACTCTTGTGCTAAATTGCATTACATTAGACCTAGTGGTTAATGCTGTGCATTGTATGTCAGTGAATTAATGTTTTTTATAGCATACATTTTTTGCCCAATTAGTTAGAATACCAATCTATTTCTTAAAATATTGGAATCTCAAAGCCCATGTAGTATTAGATAGCTTATTTTATTCAGAGCATCCATCAATGATGCAATAAACACAATGATTGTAGTTTACATCCTAGCTTACTTACTGGAATCAAATATAGCAGCTCACATTAAAGGACCCATTAATATTTATCCATGGTGCTCGACAACTGGGCTCATCCCAGTTGTAATCAACCCTTTGTGCCTATTGGCCTTTCTGCCTCCTGCTGATATGGAGGGATGTGGAAATTATGTTTTGCCTATTCCTCCACCTTTCTTTCACGGTTCATTTACCTAGTTGCAATATCCAAGACAGTTGAATTGATTCTCTGAGACAGACTGTGTTGGGACTTCATACAACTTTATTGTCTCATTATGAAATAATTTGAAACTTGAATATTCTATTGATTCGAAAAGAGGTCAAATATCATCTGATGTTTATGATAATTAATTATACATAGTTTAGAAGTATTTGGGTAGGTTTGGTATGTTAATTGACCTCATTTGAATATTTGTAAATTCCTTTAAGAAAGGCAGGCTGTAGATTTAGACAAGTCTTTAAGAGTCTTATTACAATATTTTTTCCAAATTTTTGATTTTTAGTCCTGGATCACGTCAGAATGACTTAAACTGAGGAGCGAGCTGAATTGATGCAAAATTTAGAGTGCTTTAATTTTATTTATTGTAACGTTGTCCTATTATAACGATGTCTACAAGTCTTTAAGAGTCTTATTACAATATTTTTTCCAAATTTTTGATTTTTAGTCCTGGATCACGTCAGGATGACTTAAACTGAGGAGCGAGCTGAATTGATGCAAAATTTAGAGTGCTTTAATTTTATTTATTGTAACGTTGTCCTATTATAACGATGTCTTATTATACTGACAAACGAAAACTAATGAAACATATTCATTGAAGATCGAAGTTTTGTATCATATTAATTTACTAGCATCTGCCCGCGATTTCGTTCGCGTGAATTTCCTGCTTGCAACATTTCTTATTGCTGCTCCGCTCTTATTGATCATAGCGTGATGTTATATAGCCTATAGTCTTCCTCGATAAATGGACTATCCAATGCAAAAAGAATTTATCAATTAGAGCCAGTAGTTTCTGAGATTAGCGCGTTCAACCAAACAAACAAACTCTTCTGCTTTATAATATTAGTATAGATTCGATAAAATTGAGTTCATTTTGAATATGGTCCGCTATTTTATATAGGCCGCGGAATCAAGACATTTTTGGATTAAAATAGGCTTTCTTTACGATTTGTTTTGTGACTCAAAGAATTCAACGAAATTCTCTCCAACATTCAACTTTTTTTTAGTAATTTTAGCTTTTATAAGAATTGAATGTAACTATGTGAATTTGAGCGTCAAACTTCCATCGACGACGGTTTTTCTTGCAAATTGAGTCCATAAAATATAGTAAATTACATGAAAAGAATTATGAAAATGTGTAACTCCAACTTTCAAGAAAAAGAATGGCACTCGTTATTCATAAGAAAATAATTAAAATATCTTACTGCTGCTGAAAATGACAGAGTCAAAAATCATGAATTTGCATACAAAGTGTAATAGGACTCTTAAACACACACATCACACACATGTCATATGTTATTCTGAGGGATGTTGCTTACCTGCAATCAGTTAATGATGAAATTGAGCTACTGAACTTAAAACATGTTTTATTAAATGGCTGTTAATTATTTGGCTTGCTTATCTTATGCCTTATCATTTTATTTTCTAAATAGTGGCCACACATTTATATTGTATTTAATCAATATAAAAAAGTATTGAGTGAGTCAAAATCTCCTAAAGCGTCATGTTTCCGCGATATAAACCATCTAAAACAGGACTCTTAAAGTTTTTGCTCTAGGATTGTTTTAATGGCTCATTCAAAGTTCTATTAAAAAAACCTTGGTTGTTTTAAAAAAAGTAATTTGTGAAATGCGTAGTGTTGATTGTAGTAAATTAATGAATCACGATTGTGTATGTTTAGCTTATAGCTTCAAATTACTATTCTCACACAAACATATTCTTTACGTAAATTATGTAAGTAGTTATAGTATATGGGCGCCAGTACGCAAAGAATTAACAGATTCGTCACATCATCTCATTCCATGTTCTACGGCTTGAAATGCCCAATACTAGGTGGATGCGACCCCATTGGTACTTACCCATGCGTCACACATCATTGAATCAGTCACGCTTGCTTGCCTGTACATCGCAATACGGGAATAATGGTGTTTCTAAAGCATTCGTCAAACTAACGTAGGTAGTCCTCGCGTTTAATGAAGCATATAGGCAAGGCATTCCACCTAGGGTTTAATAATACTATGCTGCGGTGACCTATCCGCTTTTGGCGCGTAGTGACCTGTAAGGCGTTTTACACCTACGCGGAGAACATCGGTCTGAACGATCCTATTCAAGCTTTATAAGCCGATCAGAATCGTAATTAATTACCGTAAAAACAATAGAACTCATTCTAAAATAAACCTTAATAGTTTGAAAGAAATCATATCGATTTAAATTACGATAAACGTACGACATTCTGCAGGGCAGCCCATTAGGTCCACTTCTACTTATAATTTTTTCAAGCTTGCATTGATCAGGTATTCTTGACACTATATCTGGGTGTCTATCTAATCCAATTCCTTCTATATATTCTAACATCATGCTTGTAATCCCCGAAGAGTTGGGCAGTGGTATATCCTATCCATAGTATAATCATACTTCGCTAGTTACGTTGAAGTCCCTTGTAATAGAGAACGAGCTCAACCGGGCACAAATCTTATCTATTCTGTCCTCCAGTATAACCCATAATATGACGCCGCAGGTTCAGTCCAGACGCGAGGCAAGAACCCCCGCGATGGGCGTGCGCACTATGCGCGCTAGGAGTCTTCATCTACCAGAGCCTGGACGCCATCGACGGCAAGCAGGCGCGCCGAACCAACAGCCAGTCTCCGCTGGGAGAACTCTTCGATCATGGCTGTGACAGCATATCAACAGTGTTCATAGCACTAGGAGCATGCATAGCTGTCAAGTTGGGAGAGTACCCTACGTGGATGTTCTTCCAGGTGAGTTATTTTATGCAATCTTCTTCTTCGTCGTGTCGATGATTTTCCCTTTTATAGCGCAATTGCGATTCCTCCGTCCTTACAGGCTGAAATATACTCACAGGACTTTCAAAAAGGCTTCGACATGTGCGTTTTGTACTGTACTATGTTTGGCAGACGTACCTACTTAGTTTAATAGTTTTACCCTGCAAAGCGAGCCTAAATAACCTGACCCCCGACCAGTGTTTTATGTTAAGACCGTCATTGTTATGATCGAACCTTGATTCTTGATTGGTTATTATTAGGCAGCCAGCGACGCGTCTAATTTTTTCATCTTTTTAACCTCACCCGACGCTTGAAGCATGAAAGGACCAGCTAAAATGTCACGTTTATCGCTCGATTGTCAACATCTTAACAGGCTGTAATAAGAAGTACGTAGCGAATCACATTCTACGCTCAATTAAACGTTTATTATCGGCCCTTCTACGAGGAATGAAGTGCCGTCTTCTGCAAGGCCAAAACTGGCCTAAGCCTAACCCAGGTGCATTCATTCTTTGATATGCCGTATTACCATATGCTTAGGAATTAGTCGATAAATGGCCAATTAATTATTGCGCTGTTAGAATTTCAACTCTAAATGCTCAGCCGAGCGTTGAGACTTCTAGGTACAGTCTGCTTTTATTTCGAAACTTATTACTGCCTAGTGTCTGTGAAAACGGACATGAGGGAAATAAAGTCGAACCATATACTCTACTACGACTATCACGTATCGGTAATCTTCATAATTATTATTATTTGCGATGTATCACGAATGCTTATTATATGACTAATTAAATAATATTAAAACGTAATTTAGATAAGTACTTGGTAATTAATGCGCACGTATCCTTTGGGAATCTATGGAAATTAATGACGGAGTCTCCGGAGCATTCCATGTGGGTACTATTTGTGTAGTAGGTATGTTAGTTCCTCCTTGCTAATACCATTAGTATAATTATTCATTACGAAAACGTGTGTTAGGATCAAGGTCGAAAGTGTTATTTACTAGAGTTCGTTGATTCAATTATTAGAAGAATGCCAATGAGTCTGTTATTGTTTATTTCGATAGCTAGGAAAGCCTTAATATAAGCTTGTTATGACCGTAAAGAGAATGTTTACTGATGTAAATGGCGTACTAGATAGATTAGCTACTCGTTTTTCTTCTATTAAGTAATCATTGTAGATAAATATGGTTACATCCGAGAAAGTAGAATAAATAAGTCATTGAATAGGTTAAAAACTTGTCTTACCAGAGAAATTCAAGTTTATAAAGAATTTAAGAACGAAGAAAAAATATATTTCCGTAGTATTTTCGCGCTTGTTTATATCTTTAGACTGCAGCTTCGCCCCTGGGGAAGTCCAAAATTATACCAGTGGAACGTTCTACTCGGATAAAAAGTATCCTATCATATCCTATGCCAGCCGTTGAAGCATGAAATGGTTACAAACAGAAATTTAATAACATACCTAATATAAGTGTAGATACAGAAGCTGAATACTTTTCTTTCTGTACCTGTTTACCTTACCATATCACGCAAAACCTACGAGACAGATCCGAATTAAAGTTGCCAAGTGAAAGTGTATACTACGGACCGCTGCCATATTCCGCGCAAAATTGATGTTGTGAGAGTAGAAAAGGAGGTTAGGAAATAAAAACTTGAAAGCCTTGAAAGAAAAATAAACTTTAGCTTCTCTTTAAGTACTGTAATGGAAGATAACGATGATGATCCCATAATTGAGCTATTTTAGATATGTGCTGCAGCCTTCCCGCGACCTTGAACTTTAAACCCTGACCATTACATTAGAAAATCTGTCGTGAATGAACTCAGTAGCTCTGTCTACGTAGATAACTATCAATGATGTAACGACTATGTACTTTTCCGTATTCGCGACATGGCCCTCATTATCTCAACATTCTTATTTGGGAGTGCTGCCAAGCAAATGCGCCCAGATACCGCCAAACTGGAAACTGGCCAATTTTTGTGATTCACTAGTTTAAGTTTTACCTAAATTTGGCCGAGATTATTCGTTATGATTATTTTTTCCTTCTCGTCTGTTAATTGGCGATATTGAACTAACGGCGAACTCAATTCTCTATTGTAACAGTTGCAACCCACTGACCGATTTGCAAAATTTATTTTCTTTACGAATTCTTTACGTGAAATGTCTCGAAATCTACCACACGTGAATTATTCGAAAGTTGAAAGTTTTCTCCGAGACTAGCTATGTTATGATTTGACTGAATGTGTCATTCGTTGAAGCAAATTCACAGTACAATGCATCCGAAGCCTCGTCAACAATAACAAATGAAAGTCTTGAAATACAGAAATTGAAATTGAACAGAAAAGTTTGTAAAAAAATAGGTCACACTCACCATTAAGAATCTCGATGTAGATCACAGGCTAACAAAAATATTTTATTTACAAAACATACGTATGAGTATAAACGCTATACGGAACAATTCTTCGAACAACGTAAAAATACTATCAATACACCTATTCTTATTAATGCACTGTAACTTTCCAGTGTTTCTGCGCCATGACGCTATTCTACTGCGCGCACTGGCAGGCCTACGTCACTGGGACCCTCAAGATGGGCAGGATAGACGTGACGGAAGCCCAGTACTCCATCATCGCCATCCACCTGGTCTCCGCCACGCTGGGCCCCAGCTTCTGGGCCACTCAGGTAACGTCCTCCAACTGTTCTGCACTGCGTATGGGTACACTGCACTGGCTAGCGATGCAAAATGACTTACAGTATTGACGTCGAACAAAATCGCTCGATAAAGGCGCCATGTTTATCGAATACTGGTGTAAATGTAAAACTTCATGACGTATTCGACATGTTGCCTTCATCTAGTGCAGTTTATGTTCAAACAAATTACGTCTCTACTTCTGTCAAAACGATCTCAACAAAAACAGAGTGCAAGTCATTTTGTACGCAAGCGAGCCTCGTATACACATAAATTATATCGGAATGTTAGTTCAGTGTTGTCCGATGTTCAGTTATCTAACATTTGAATAACACACCACTTATACAAAACAAGTTATTTGATATTATAATATTGATGTTGTCTCACAAATATAATGTACACGAAAGAATTACTGGAGTCATTAATATTTTATGTATGTTTATCAGAAGATTCGCCACACATAATAAAGATGAAAGCAAACCTAATTTGAGATGAATTAGGTATCCTTATCTATAATTCTTTTGTGTTGCACCAAACAATTTGTAATACAAATGACCACAATACTAAATGAACCACCAGCTATCAACTGTTAGGCGTTGTTTAAAAATACCCACATGACCGCTGTCGTGATTGTCCGTGTTCCACGTAACATCAGTAACATCAGGCACAACTTGACTCGACCTGAACTGAATACGACCACAACGCCTTTTGTCCAGTCGATCATTGCACAATCTGATCACAGTTCTGCCAACTAGAAGCGTGCCAGTAAAAGCTTTTATTTTGATAGTTAAATATTTAAGTCTTACTTAACGTCACTTTGGTGTTTTCAAGTTGCAATTTTCTTTTCAAATCAGAACTTCAAGTAAAATTGCTAAAATAGTGACCCTTAATCACTTGTTGATCGCGAGAGCGTTGCTTCTATTTGGTGGAACTAGTTCGTGTGAGGCGCCGCACACGCCGGCTCGTGCTGGGCACGGCTCACATGTAACGCACCTGTGCACTAGGTGGGCGGAGGCCTCGAGGTTCGCTACTCGCTGGCGCTGGTGGCCCTGGGGGGCGCAGTCCTCACGATCGGTGCACTCCTCGCCGCCATCATCTCCGGTGGAGTGGGCAAGAACGGCTCCACAGTCGCTGTGAGACATCTCTTTAGTCCCACTTTCCATCACCCAGTGTGGGAGACCAAACATTTTTCATTTTATTGTCAACGAATTAAATATTCACTACCATTTTCCCAACAAAATGTCAAGATGGCAGAATAAAGATTATTGATACGTAGTTATTCATCTAAGTTCGCGCTGTTCGCGATACTTCAGAATCAGCACAGCCGCCACAACCGAGATAAAGACTAGCACAAAAAACAGCATCCCGATCGGCTCCATCTTGACAAATAATTTTTATTTTGTTTTTTTTTGTAACAAATAATTTCTGTCAGAACATTTTGTTTTAAGAAGTCTTTAAGCGAGCTTAGAATTAAAGAAGTTCGGTTCACTTTGTCTATTAAAAAAAAGTTTGTAAGTATTTATTTTTTGATTTTCTTTTCTTTGTGCTATTATCTTGACATAGAATGAGTATGTTTGGCAAGGGTCCCCCACACCGGCACTGATTGGGTTATAGATTGGGTATCTGAATTGTATCGTACTGTATAGCGTCGGTTGATATGCATAACCTAGCGCGGTCAGTAGCCCCGGCTTGAGATTGGCAGCAGATAGTTATTCGGCACTTTCACGCGATTATAACACAATACAGTTTTTTTTTTAATACTTTTGCTCATAATCTTTCGTACAACTTTAAATAAAACATATTCAGTGTATAGAATTTGTTTTTCCAGTAATTTTGCACTGATGAAATCTGGACTAAACTTTGAATAAAGATGTCTGACTAATAATACCGTATGTAAATACTTGAACTCATTAAACCGTCAAGCGATTGCCTTCAAGCCACCCTTCACCTCGTAAAAGCTCTATAGCTTTATCACGATCACATTTACTGATGTCGGTTCGAGTACATTTTGTCTTATGTCCTATCGTCGGTTCGAGTACATTTTGTCTTATGTCCTATCGTCGGTTCGAGTACATTTTGTCTTATATCCTATCGTCGGTTCGAGTACATTAATTCGTCTTATATCATATCGTCGGTTCGAGTACATTTTGTCTTGTATCCTATCGTCGGTTCGAGTACATTTTGTCTTAAATATATCCTATCGTCGGTTCGAGTACATTTTGTCTTAAGTCCTATCGTCGGTTCATAAAATATTCGTCGAGTTAAAAGTTAAATTACACAATTATAATGTAAGCAAATAGTCAAATAAAGAATTGAATAGTGATATATCGTTCGTGTGAGTGCCACAGTATACGTAGCTTTGATCTGTATAACTATGACTTGGTTCCATCGCTTATATCATGTGGGTTTTTTTAATAGCATGAATAATTAATTAATGTACCTAACTAGATTATGCTCCCTGTTGCGACCAAGGAGTACCTACATTGTAGTTTGATACATTTTTAATAAAGTTGAAAGTATTTTGTAGTATCGATGTTTAAGTATTTTATTTGCAGATTTTTTTATATAGGAAATAACATGATATTATTTATCCCTTCATGGAGCATGATCTATGATAAGTTATTATTTAAGAATGTCTTTGTTTCCGTGTAGGATTTGTTAGTCATGTTTTATAAAATGAAGACTTTTCCAAGCTATGTGCTCTGTAGACCTATATTTACACACAAATTCGGTACTTAAGACGCCTGCGGAGCATGCGTATTTCATACAAACGTAATACCAAAATAATTTGTAAATGAAACATATTCCTAAGGTAGTATGTATTTATTTCGATTGAATTACAGAATATTTAGGTTCCCAAATATATATTTTGATTGGATACTGATTTTAACAAGAGTTATTAGAAAAATAAGTTTTCTATAGAAATTTTAAATTCCTCATAATTATCTCGTATTTATATCATTGTCCTGTCAAAAAATGTATTTAGGAACATAGATGTTCTGTAATCCAATCGAAATAAATACACACTACCTTAATAAATTAAGAATATGTTTGATTTACAAATAATTTTGGTATTACGTTTGTGTGAAATACGCATGCTCCGCCGGCCCCTTAATAATGCAATATTTTTATTTTTTACGTTCCTTTAACCAATATAATATGACGGAAAATCTGCCTAACTTACGTAATCGGGCGGAAACATGTTACTTATATGAAGATTTAAGAAAAGTTATATTTTATAGAGAGGTACCCATGTACTGTAAATGCATAGTAGTAGTGCATCGCGTATGTGTGGAAAAGCCTTCATAATTAATTTTACTATCAATTGTGGCTGGTGCGTCTCCCTTTTATTTTGTCTTTAAATGTGGGTCTTCACTCATTCTGAAGTATTCATGAAGTGTACATAGACGCGCTATGTTCTGACGACCAGCTGTCGAGTGAAGTCAGAAGTTTGATAGAAACTGTTGAGCACGACATGAGTGGTGACTATTATGTAAGGATTGCGGCTTATGTAAGGAGTAGGACAGGGATGGCAAACCTACAGACAGAACATTCTGGGCATTCATTGCAATGTAGTGAAGTAATTACTACGTTACGCGGTTTGCCAGCCCTGCAGTTGGGTGTGTTGACTCCTGTGCCCTGGCGTAACGGCCCCCTCATGCGCAGATCCCACCGCTGGGCGTGCCGCTGAGCCTGCAGGTTACCTCCATGTGCTTCGCCCTACAGTTTTACTTTGCCACCAACTTTTTTTCCACATTCCGTGTTAGAGGATGTGGCAAAAACGGATCGACCGTCGCTGTAAGATTGCATATTGATTACTTGGACATTCGTTAATGGGACGTCGGTATAATGCGACGATTCAGTCGCGGTAATCAGCCGCCATATCTGTTTCTTTTACCACTTGAATTTCGAAAGAATAGGCGATAAAAATGTACCGTCTCATAAGATAAACCTAATTATAATAATACATAGCCTGTCCTTCAAGTAATCGTGAACAATAAAGCAAGTAATCGGCTGAATCGTCACATTTCGTGGTTTAACCAAGCTGCATGGAACATATCGTGTAAATAACTCTGACGTCCGCGCCACTACAGCTGGAGATCTACATTATTGTCTATTAACTAATCTCATTATGGGTTTACAAGTGTTCTTGTGGTAGAACGAATTATAACAATGGGCCTTTATTTAAATTATAACTATGTAAGCCCATTTTAAGTGTTTATTTCCTATTGTATTGTTTATGTTTTGTTTTTTTGTATTCCAAAAATGTGTTGTTTAATTCAATAGTCTAACCGAACTAGAAAAAAAATAGTACTTATAAAAAATGGCCCATAAAGAATATTTAATCTTAAAGTGATCTTTATACGAAATGTTTTTTTTTTATCTAGAAATTAAAAGCAAATACTATTTGGAAGCGGCTATCGGTATCAGTAATTATCACAGCTAACATGGGCAGCTTATACAGCCTACCTGCTTAACGACAACTTCTAAGTCTCGACAACATTTCGTATAAATGCCCATGTCTGTAGACATTCTTGACTATAAAAGCTCCCTGACAAACATAGCTCTCTTAAAGGTATATTTTATTCGATTTATTTAAACCCATGCTTATGAATATACAGAAGACTCAGACGTGTTGCTGGGGAGTTTGTTTCACTACTTCTCCTCAGCTAGAACGCTAGGAAGTGGTGAATGTCAGACTTTATGAAGATGTTTATATTGGGGGACTGTCTTGTAATATAACTTTGACGATCAAATAGTCTGACTCTGACTTACTAAAAAAATGTTTTTTTTTTATTTGGTTTTTAGCTGGTTTTTATCGTATTTTTTTATTTTGCTCAAAGATGCAATTATTTAAAACTAATGGTGTAACCATGGAGCTCTATACTCAATCTCTTCTCATCTTAAACATATTTTAATATTTAATTTATTGGAACGTGGGATCGCACATATCGTATATTTTATTTAAGTATCAGCACTTTTTTACAGTGGGTTTTATTTTGGTTTGTTTTAATCTCAAAGACTAAATGATACAATCATATACTTAATGTCATTAAAACTTTGTAACCTAACTCAGCATCATTAGAATACGTGTTGGACGTACTTAAGTTTTCATACACTGTTTTAAGCTTTCACGGTTTAAAACTAAACTTATATTGGCACTTACGGGATATCTTCCGTGATTATTTACTATTTTGAGCTCACGGAAGATATCCCGTAAGTGCCATTATAAGTTTAAGTGTTTCATATCATGTACTTCATCGTTTAATTTATAAATCAATCAATTTAATTAACAAAGTAATAATATGTGTTGAGAGGTACACTAATGCGGTTTACACATGCGCCTAAGTTAGGGTGCAACATGCAATCTCCCTTAAATCGTTTGTCTAAGGTGCTCATATACGAAGTGCAACTGTAAACCGCAGCGGTAACGTCACTCAACCGCATAACCGCGACTGGTTTCTTCGCATCTTGACGACAGCGGTGACAAGCTGTCATCTACTGAAGCGATTTCATAGAGCTGGTGGTAGAAACCAGCCGACTCGTTGTTCGTCTTTGCGAGGGGACGTTACTGCTGCGTGTTACGGTTGCGTCGTCAACAACATATTGAAAACAAACGTCAGAAACATATTATTGTCTACACGATCCATCAGCTAGTCAGATCTACGTGAACACCATCTACAACCACATACGTCACTACTCGATACAAATAACACACGACCATAAATGAGTGAAGACAGCACATACAATGTAACGGACGACGGCGTCGTACGCTTCCAGTCCGTTCGTTCCGTAGTTGATGTAATGATATTAATGGCATGTATGTGTTTCTCTTTCTGTTATGGCCGCCGTCCCGCGCCCGCCGCCCGTCGCCGGTCTAACCGCATGACGTCATCACATCATCGCATATCACGGTCTAACACTACAGTTACCGATAAACATCAGTCTGAATCTGATCTCGAACTACGCAGTCGTGTTGCTCACGCTGTACCTAGTCGTGGGTTACGTAGCCGTCATAATGAAGGGTGGAGTGGGGAAAAACGGCTCCACCGTGGCAGTAAGACCTTTTGATTAGCATTGTGCCGTATGATAACACTTAACAACAAGATATGCTGCACAGACTGTACTAACGCCAACGCGCCGGCGCCGATGCGCTACACCGCGCCACGCTCACGTGACGATGCTCGATGACTGGCTCGCCACTAGTGTTGTCCCGTTGTACCGTTGTACCGTCCGTCCTGTAGTGTTGTGCTGTGTCTCATAGTGCACGGGTGTGGCCTCCATTGCATGCCCTCTACTGTATGGCTTACTAACCGCATGTTTGTTTCTGTTGCTTGTTTTACGTTGCATGGTACTTTGTTAGTAGTAGCTTAGCATGTTGCGTTTTTTAAACTTAAATTCCCTCTACTTTTCTTAAAATTACATACTAAAATGTTATATGAATTTTCAAGTTAACAAAAAATATCTTGCTGACCTTAACTGCCTGCCAAATGACAATGTTCGTCCTCAAAAGGCCGTGGTACACCCAGTAATGTCCTTAGGGCACGAGTATCCTGTCACCGGTGATTCCCTTCTCGCTGGTGGTGGTCCCGGCCTTCATCATCTTCCAGAAGAGCGAGTCCAATGTGTACCAGCATCACCCATCTCTGTACATCATGGCGTTTGGAATGGTTGCTGCTAAAGTCACCAATAGACTCGTGGTGAGTGACAATATTTTTTTAACTTGTTACCGAGTGCTGTTTTTGAGTGCGATTGAATTTTTTAATACTTTTTTTTGAGCTTTTTTAAACTTAAATGGCTTGAATTTTGCTTTGTTAGCTTATGGACAAGAAACCAAACTGTTGGTATATTTGTCGACTCGTGTACCTCCAAATATAAAACTAAAGGTTTTAGCTAGATTAGCTCCCTGGGTCGGGAAAAGTCTCCGAGTGGAAGATTTGGCTACACACATTAATGACTCGTCACATGCTCAGCCAAAATGAGGGTTGTCTGCAAAGTCAAATCAAATTAACTAGTGAATCTAACCACGATAAACCTTAAAAAAACTAAGTTTTCAAACTTTCATCCTCATCATCATTTCAGCCGAAAGACGTCCACTGCTGGACATAGGCCTCCCCCAAGTGTTTTCCAAACTTTGAATACGAGTACTTCAAACTCGACTACCTGCACAAGTTTTTGTCTGTATGTTGACCCAAAAAGAATCATCCTATCTCTTTTCTTTTATCATGTTTAGGTAAGGATACCCATCACGTCGTCATACGAGTAGTTTCACTAGCTAATTTAACTTGACCTATGACCTTGCAAAATGCAAAATGAGTTTTTATGAAGTCAAAAACTCATTTTATCGAGAATAACTGTCAAATGTATCTAATCGAGTCCTATCGAATCCTACGTACTTGCACTGCTGATGTTATAGTGATGATATACCTGTGTTTGCAGGTGGCTCACATGACCAAGAGCGAGATGGACTACTACGACTGGTCGCTGCTGGGGCCCGCCATGCTGTTCCTCAACCAGTACTTCAACCACGCGCTGCCCGAGTATTACGTGCTGTGGCTCTGCACGGTACGTAACTGCATCTATAGCTGGTGGAAATAAAGCTTATTATCATAAAGTTAAAATGAATCACATTTTAAAGCAAATAATTTAATATGACAGAAAATGCAAGTCACATTTGACAATCAAAATTCATAGATATTTCATCAACCAAATGCCGTGGAGGCGCAGATGGTTCTGATGTGGATGGAATGTGAGAGGACGGAGTAGATGGAGTAGGAATTGAAATAGGTGATGGTGCCAAGCATGTGGATGGTGAGGACGTAGAGGCTGTTGCAACACTTTCAGGTGACGCCATTGCAGGAGTAAGTCGCGGCCTCATGTGATCTGCATGTTTACTTTGCTCCACCCCGTCGACGTAGCGTTTATCCAGAACATTAAAGTAAATAATAAACACACCACCGGTATTGAGGAAACGACCGAAGTTCTATTAAATACTCTGATACTTGATGATTCGCCGGTAAATGACAATGACTACCATCAACAGATCAGAGCGTGGGCTGCTGTGCCACCTGAATCACCAGCGTCAGACCTTCCATCCATTGACGAATTCATTAATGTTGTCAGGAAACTGCCTCTTAAAAAACCAGCAGGTGAAGATTAATGATCTAATCGGATAATAATAGAAGCGTGTAAAACAGCGGGCGACGCCATTCTATCTGTTTTCAACCGATGTATTGCGAAAGGCGTATTTCCTCGCGTATGGCGACGTGGCTTTATACGAATAATTCCAAAAAGTGGCGATAAGCCACCGGACGACCCTAAGTCGTACAGGCCCTTAACCCTACTACCAAATTTGGGAAAACTCCTGGAGCGCCTTATCGTTCCGTGTTTGCTACCGGATGGACCAAAGTTTCATAACAACCAATTCGGTTTCACCGTGAGTAAATCTACTGTTGTCGCGGCACTTTCTGTTAGAAAAATTGTTAAAAACTCGGGAAACAAGTACGTGGTTGGAATCTTTTTAGATATTTCCGGGGCTTTTGATAACGCATGGTGGCCGATGCTACTACTTAAAATGAAAAATCGTGGCTGCTACAAACATATATAATCTAGTTTATTCATTCTTTTTAAATGGTACCGCGCAACTAAAACTCGGACATCATTCTATGTCAAACTCCCTTACCATGGGATGTCCTCAGGGCTCGGTAATCTCTCCGTATGTATGGAATATAGGTTTTGATGATTTCCTCGCTATTCCACTTCCACCCTGTTTTATATGAGAACACACGATGTGAATGAAACCACCATAGAAACGAGACTGACTTTTTATTGAGTACCCACAATGAAGACAAGATGAAGTTCCTGAGCAAACTTAACTAACTACCTTATTATCTAAATACATAACACACCCGGCTGTTCATTAACCGATTACGTGGACGACGGCCTGTTGCTCATTCAGTCAAGTACCCGGGCTGGACTCGAAAATTTAGCTGACACTTGCCTACGATTAATATCTCAGCTCTCTCTCTGGGGCGATCGAAACCGTCTCACCTTTGCACCGCATAAAACTTTTCAACTAATTTTAAAAGGTGATCTTAAATCGTGGCCGAGTATTAAATTTAATAACGTTCCCGTGAAAAGAAAGCAGTCCGTGTGCTACCTTGGTCTGGTCTTCGAGAGGAACTTTTCATTCGTAGATCACATAAAAAATGTCGGTGAAAAAGCTAAAAAGAACTTTTATTCCTTAACGAGGATTAAGGAATAAAAGTTCGTCGTGTCGATCTTGAGGTGCAGCGGCGGGCTGCAATGTATTATAACGCGCGTGAGACCACGGACGCAGACTTTTTAATCATTCGTGATCGTGCTAGGATTTCTAGATTTTTCAAAACACAGACCGACGTCTGGCAGGAACTTTTATCTGAATGGCAATGTAGGCGGGACAATTCCATCAAGGGCAGACACCTCCACCAGTTCTTTCCATCCGTTCGTGAGCGGCTGGACAGGACATGGCTGGAGGTTGATCACTGTGTTGCCCAATTTCTCACGGGTCATGGCAACTTTAGAGTGAATTATTTTCCTTCAAGCTTGTTGACTCGCCTTTTTGTCAATGTTCCACATCTGACTGCGAATATGAACAATCTGCACATCACATTTTGTGGGAGTGTAGTCTTTGGCAAAATGAACACAATATTATGTTCGATAGTGTACAGGTTACATCCGGAGTTATTTACTAAACGGACCTTGTAGAAACTAGAGCAAATTTCCGTGCGTTCAAGCGTTTTTGCCATACCTATTATTGGAATCAAATATAACAGCTCCCAACTTAGGACCCATTAACATTAATATTTATCCGTGGTGCTAGGCAACTGGGCCTATCCCAGTTGTAAACGTCCTTTTGTGCCTATTGGCCTTGTTTCGTTCTGTCTCCTGCTGATATGGAGGGAAGTGGAAATTACAGTTTTTAATTTAGATTAATTTCGTTGCGGGATCCAAGACAGTTAAACTCATTCTCTGGGACTTCGTCGAGCTTCATTGTCTCGGCGCTTTTCTGGTGGTCGCCACTGTTGATTCTGGCTTTCAGGAGTTACAGTGGTTTGGGCGTGTGTGGCGGGCTTGCTCCACCCCATTAGAAGTAGTGACCACGTAGGAGTACTGGTGTTACTGTAGCAGGCTACCACTTTTTTTCCGGTTTAGTTTTTATGTAGACCTTATCGCTTGTCTGGTATGTAGGTGTTGATGACGCGATGTCCGCCTTCACATGTTGGTATTGCAAATTTCTTCTCTTGCTCGGTCGGATATTTGATTTCTATCAAATATCCGACCGAGCACACGCACACCTTTCACAGTTCAACTGCCTGCCGAACATCATTTGAGCTGGTGATTTGCCGATAGTGGTATGCGGAGTGTTCCGGTAAGTGAAAAAAAACTCGGACAGTCGGCGCTTAAGTGGGCTTTCGTCACTGGAGGTCATTCTGTTCTTAAAAGTTCTCACAAACCGTTCAGCTAACCCATTTGTTCGGGGATGATACGGAGATGAGGTGACATGTAGAATGCCCTGATTTTCACAGTAGTCCTTGAATTCCTGTGATATTAGTTGGGGGCCGTTGTCAGACACAATATTTTGTGGAAGTCCAAAAGTGTTAAAAATCTCATCCAGAATAGTGCATAGACTTTTTGAAGTTATGTTTTTCATTGGTTCACACCATTTCGACAACGCATCACACAAAACCAGCCAGTAGCTGCCTTCGAATGGACCTGCAAAGTCTATGTGGACTCTTTCCCACACTTGCTCGGGTGTAGACCAGGAGAAAACCGGTAGTTCGGAATTAGACGGTCTGTTTTCTTGACACCTGCTGCATCTCTTGATAAATTCTCGATGTCCTCATCAAGTGATAGCCACCACAGATAGAAACGTGAAAGTGCTTTAATGGCCGATATCCCTGGGTGCCCTCGGTGCAAATAGCCTAAGACTGTCTTTCCTAGAACCTCAGGTATGACCATCCTGCCTTGACATAGTACAATTTTACCTTCTACAGACAGTTCGAAACGTTTCCTGTAGTATTGTTTCATCTCTTGCCTATAATCCAGGGCTCTCCACCCGGTCTTTAGGTACTGGCAAACGAGTGACATATTTGGGTCTCTAGATGTTTCCAGACTCATTTTTGTTTCTGTTAATTGTAGGTCAACAATTTTGTTTTCCTGGAGGCGTGACACTACTCTACGTACAACGTTTTCCACGTGTGAGGGTTTTGTCTTGGGATTTGGTAATCAGGAAACGCCAGAATATTGTTTTCGACCTTTTGGTAGCAAATTTCATACCAGCTGGTAGTTCCAATCAAAAGAGCCCATTTTACAAGTATATTATTTACAAGCTTCGGCAGGTTACGTTGAGGTCCCAAAATGTGCATCAGAGGCTTGTGGTCAGTTACCAACGTAAATTTCCCATTTGGTCCCATTTTAATTTGTTGAAGATCTGATGCGGATCTTCGGAGATATACAATGGAAGTCTTCAAAAATAGGGGCCATGTGGTGGCTACCGGCCACCGTAGTCGCGAGCCTGTGGACGGTTAGCTATGGGCTAGCTAGCCGTCCGTCCGTCTAGTGACGACAGGCCGTGTCGACGGCGCGTTCGTGTTCCACGCGCGCCTCAAAGAGATGTCAGCATAAAGAGATGGGCCCGCAAGGGCCGAAGCCTGCCGGGGCTGCGGGACTGTTCGGAAGAGCGCGGCCCCGGAACGTAAAGGGCGAGGAAGGAACATGGATGGGTTTTAGTCAGTAAAAGTCTAACACTCCCTCCCGCTCCGCCCAGAGTGGGGGAAGTTATTTGGTGATTTCCCATCCTAAAAAAAAGGGTAGTTTGATGAGAATTTGGTTAGGTTCTGATTACTTCTGATTATGGGATCCATGACAAAGGAACTCGGCCAAATTTTTTAAAGGCGATCTGGATATTTGAGTCACCTACCATAATCTCGTTATTAACCGACTTCAAAAAGGAGGAGGTTCTCAAATCAATGTTCCCCGATTACTCGAAGATGACTGGACCGATTTAGTTTTTTAATTGTTTGAAAGGGTATATTTCCCAGATGGTCCCATAATCACCAAGTCAGGATCCTGATGATGGTATCATGGAGTAATAAAGGGGACCCTTCAAATTTTATAAGCACACCAGAAGCGATTTGGGTAGTTTTAGAAAGAGTACTTTCTCGGAGTGATCCCATTTCAATTTGGTAAAGATCTGATGAAGAACTTCGGAGATAGGCAACGGAACTCCTCAATAAATGATACCAACGGTACTGGGATTGCTGAAATCTCATGTCTGTCTATTGTTTACACCAGTTCATAACAAAAAATCACGCCGGTACGCTGTGAAAGGGTATGCACATGTGAACCACTAAAACGTGAAAAATAAAAACTTTTTTCAAAACATAAATAAAACCGACTTCACTCAAAAAAGTGAAAAATAACTTTAGCTTCAGAAGTCGGTGACAAAAAAACTAAATCAGGCAAACAAAGGTCACCGACTTCTGAAGTTAAAGTTAGTTTTGCACTTTTTTGTGTGAAGACGGTTTTATTTTTTGAAAAAAGTTTTTTCAAATTAACTTTCAAACCAGCCTGTCTGCCGGGTTAACACTGTGCAAAGTGTTCGTATGTGTCCATTCACGCTTTCTCCTGTCAATGCAATGTCATCAAAATACACTGCTACGTTTGGTATGTCTCCAAGTAGTTGATCAAGAAAATTTTGAAAAATTGATGGTGCTGTAGAAATACCGAATGGCATCCTGTTGTACTGGTAGTACCCTCTGTGTGTGGATATTGTTAAATACTTTTTTGAGTCCGGAGCTATTTCAAATTGTAAATACGCGTCTTTGAGATAAATTTTATAATAGACTATGCCGTTTGCTAGTTTCTGTCGTAATTGATCAAACACAGGCACTGGATGTAAATGTTTTGGTAAAACAGTATTAAGTGTAGTGCTGTAGTCTCCGCAAATTCTGATGTCACCAGTTGGTTTCAAGACATTAACAGTAGGTGTGGCCCATTCCAAAGCAGCTAGGTTTGGATCTATTCTGTTATTGATACCTGTATCGACAAGGCGATCCAACTCCCGTTCGACATTTTTCTTCATGCTGAATTTGATTGGACGTGCAGGTAGGTGTACTGGTTCTGCGCCGGGTTTGACATGTTTGTTAAATTGGTAGTTATTGACTTTGCCTAGTTTGCCGTCGAAAAGTTCGCTGTATTATTTGAGTATATGTTTAATATCGTTGGAGTAACAGGCTTCTCTTGGACTGAATAAACTGGAAATTCCATTCCAAACTTCTCGTTCCATCTCAATCCAAAAAGTAATGGGTTTGCGTTTTTCATTACTACGACACGCAAGGTTTCGTATCGTCCGTTCACTTCCACATTTACGTTTGCGATTCCTTTGGTTTTCAGCTTGGTACTTCCGTGCCGATGCTTTTAGCTTGACCCCTTTTTCCAAAATTTGGAACTAATGATAGAGTGGGCAGGGCCAGGGTCCCAATCCATTGTGCAGTGAACTCCATATATGAGAATGTCGATTTGTTTGCAATCCTTGACTTGATTGTTCGTGACGTTGTGGACAACGTCGTCATCTTCACTGTTTTTCGTTGAAACGCTTGTGGAGCTTGACGTGGAAGCTTGATTATCGCTTATCCGTTGTAGTCTACGTTTGGAAGTGTTTTTTTTTTACCTTGGCTTGTGTTATGTATAAGCACGACCAGTTTTAATGCAGCAGTTCTGAAAGTGCCCCTTCAAATTGCACTCGCCGCATGTGTGGTTTTTTTCTGCGTATTTTGAGAGGTTATGTTTCTCGAATTTCCCACATCTGAGGCATTGATCAGTGGAGTGCAACTTGCGTTGGCTATTGTTATGAGATGTCGGTGTTGTTGGTTTTTGAATACTTTTCCTTTTGACTCTGTTTACATTTGCAGTTATGCCTGGTGTGTCATGTTCTGCCTGTTCTCGTGATTGTGCAATTGTAAAAATGTCTCTAAAAGTAACCTCCCTTCCTGACTCCTGCAAATCGGGCCACTTTTTCTTGAGGTCTATCTCTAAATTTGTATAATTCAACCCTGTAGCAAAACGATCGCGTGGCTGTCGTTCCAACATCTCTTCTTTGTAGCCGCAATCCCGGCTTAGACTTCTGAGTCTGTTAGCGTACTGTTCCTTAAGTTCTGAAGACTCTCTGGTGCAGTTCCAGAATTCAGTCAATGTGCGGTACCTGGTTTTCTTTACTTTATACAAGTCAAGAAGTTTGAGGCAAATGTCGCTATAAGTATATACTCGTGTCAAAATTTGGTGTTAGTGCTATTTTTAACTCACGGAAAATCTCTGGTGTAATTAAGGTATTCAACAGGATGTCCTTGCGTAGGTTTGGTTCCGTAACGTTCATGATTTGACATTATTTTGTTTGAAAAAAAAAGTCTAAAAAATCTTCAATCCTGCAGTGGTCGGGGTTGTATTTGTTCATGTTTAAGTTTTCAATCACCATCATCTTGTCTGGCGTTGATGAAACGCTCGTTGAGTTTTTTGTATCTTTGTTGTGCATTGTTTGCACCAACAATGTAGGTATTTGTGTCGTCTGTTCTTGCTGCGCCTGTTGAGCAAAAACAGTTCAAATTGTTCTTTGTCCATTTTGTAAATATTTTAAATCCTCGTCGCCAATAAAATGAATCACATTTTAAAGCAAATAATTTAATATGACAGGAAGTGCAAGTCACATTTGACAATCAAAATTTATAGATATTTCAAAAGTTATAGGGAATTTACGAGCATTTATGTTCTTATAAGGTTAATTTTTGAATCGGTGGTAAATAAATCATTCTTTTAAATGAGTACGCGCCCAGTAAGTCACGCCAGTGGTACTCCTACTATGGGACATGGTTTGAGTTAGGAGTACCTCAATCACATTGGCCGCGTTGGAATTTATAATCCTCCACTTCGCTAGGTTGTGCTTGCAGCGGCTTATTTAGGTCAAGAAAAATATACACAAAAATAAAATACATAGCTTATGTACAAGTGGTCATCAGTGGATTGATGGTTTTCTTCTCTGTTGTTGCACAAGATATACTAGAATGATACGCTAGTAGCGTCGCGTTTCCAGCTGGTTTTCAGGATATGAACTCAATCTTTCGAATCAGTCACACTCAATCAATGATTGTAGCACGCAATTGGCATGTATCGTGCACCAGTTTATGGTACGAGACAGATCACAAACCACGGACATTCCGTGGCCAAATAGAGAACTAATACACACCGGAGTTTTTGATATCTTCTCCCTGCAAGTACCGCCTCATAAAGTTTAAGAAAAAACGTATGTCGGATTACATTGATCCGTTTCTGTTCCAGATATGGGTGTGCGTGGACCTGGTCCGGTACTGCGGACAGATCTGCCTGGAGATCTGCACGCACCTGCGCATCCAGCTGTTCCGCATCGCGGCGGGCGGGGGGGGCGCGGCGGGCGCCGCCAACGGTACGCGCCGCACCAAGCGCCAGCACTCGCACCACGCGCACCACGCATAGTGCGCACCACGCATAGTGCGCACCACGCATAGTGCGCGCCACGCATAGTGCGCACACTGCGCATAGTGCGCATACTGTGCACAGTGCGCACACACGTGGGGCGGCACTAGCCTTTGTTTTTGTTGCTTCTTTATGGGATAGCATATACGATACTTTTTACTACTACTAATTGGTATTTTGATTCAGTGATGTACTATTACATATTATAGATACCGGAGGCGGTGGGACAAATCATCACAGGATCATCAGGTGTGCTTGACAAATACGGGTCGAAACTCAACTTTTTTTTACCACGATCAAAAACGATGTAGTTGCAATATCGACGTTCGTCGGTGTTAAAAGTATCGTATCTGCTATATCCCCATATTAGTTAGTTTTGTACGCTGCTGCGACAACTTATGATGTGGTCGTATTAGTTGTTTCATAATGCAGATTTCTCAAACCTAAAAATCGGGATATTCAAAAATTTTCTGCCTTAAAGGTAGTGTAATAATTTTGTATAAAATACAATGTTTCAGTTAACATGTACAGTGAAATTTCGTTTTAAAAATTTCGTTGTACCTTTCAAGATGTCGGCAGCGTCCAAAACGGACTTCGTTTATCTAATTTGTTGATTAGTCAAGGCTCGGTATGTATAATGTTATGGGGTAAGGCTGCGGTGCTCTCGCCGTTCTAACTTCACTTCTACTCTAACAATACACTAATATGTAACATTTAGGACGTCCAAACACAAGGAATTTACGTTTCAAGATAAAGTAAACAATAACGACTTAAGGTCGCATTTCGTACTACGCATAAAATCACTAACTCTGACGGGAAAATGTTGACAAACGGTATCACAGTACCATTCAAACATGGCGCATAGATTTTACAAAAAGTTTGGCTATGTCAAACAATTCTGCCACTCACAACATACCTGTGTGACCAATCTCTTTCCAAAGCGCGATGAGACTTAGTAACGCCGAGCTACTGCTACTTGTGTACCAGGATAATCCAGCAGAACGCTTTTAAGCATTCATTTAGGAGTTTGTTGTCACACAGCGATAGTAATATAACTTATTGACTCTTCCTCAGACCTGTAGTAAAAAATCTGGCTCAAAATGAAGATGACATAATATTCTTATGATCCAAGATCATACTAATAACATTAACTTGATCAGCGGGCCCGTTAAACTCGCTATCGAATTAATCAAAGGATTTTCTTTTTTAGCCTTAAAATCAAAAATTAACTAACATCTTTTAATTTAAAATAGTCGCAATTATACGCGTATTTTCCCTTACTAAAGAAAAAAATACTAATCAAGTCTCTTCTGAAACACTTCAGGCGGGTCTTTAACTAATGCGGGGTAAACAGGAGTGCATGGCCCTCTATCTACTAACGCTTTGACGAGGTGTTGGGTCCTTCCCATACTAACAAGACACATATTAAAGTGATGGCTCGAGAAGTCATTCCGGCATCGAGAATAATCTTTAGATTTTTTTCAATTAAATGCTTTATTTTTAAATCGAATATATGAACAACTTTGTAACTATGAGCTTTATTTAAGTAAAGGTGAGAAAAACGTTGAAAGAAAACGAATAAACAATAGCAAATTATACAAATATGAGGACCATAACCCAGCATTATAGATCATGGAATTAAAATTTGTAATAATTACACATATTGCAGGAAAAGTAAATTCATGAACAAAAAATAAAATTAACTTGACATTCATTCTCGGTGTCAGAGTGGCCTCCGGAACACCCACCACTAGTCATATATTGTGCATCATTGTTGTAGATGAGGCGCTACTATTGGATAAAAGTTATCACATATACATAGGAAGCTGTGACGAGTAAGTCAGGGACGAGGCTTCCCACATAACCCAGTACATAACACATGCGTGGCTGACATACGCGATGTTGATGTCACGACGCCATGACTTTGAACAAGCGTGACTGTTAGGGAATTAACTTGCACTTTTGGACGTCCTTTATATGAAATTTGAATGCTTGAATGCTGTCAACATCGCGACTGTCATAATGGATTGTTAATTTAAGCATTTCTCTGCTAATCCAACTGATTCATATCAACTTAACACTATCAGACAAACTAATCGCATTATTACATGACATTTATTTCGACTCATTTCGAGGTAACATTCTGTTATATTTGTAATAACCGTTGCTCAGCTGCTCCGTTGTAAATAGATTATTTATTTATTATTAATTAATCTGTACTAATTGCCTTTGTGACGTTTTCTTGCGTCATTGGGGCCTAATTTGTGCAAATATTTAAATGCTTTGTTATTTTTACAGTATGTGACCTTGAATAATGATTACTAGTTATTTTTAAACAGCAAGTTTATTGAATCAGGTAGACGTCGGTCGGCTAGAACGAATACATTATAAATTGTGATTTAGTATGTAAATAGCTAAAAGTGCAAAGTATTCATCAATTCTTAGAGAAAACATTTGGTTTAAATATATGTAACTATGTTTTATTACGATTTCTGTTAATATCAGCACCATTTAATAAGAAGGAAATGTGGTAACAGTTTTTTATAGTAGTAAGTAGTTAGGAAAGTGTCTGTAAATGTAAGAGATGGTTACAAATAAATGAATAATGATGAGTACCAGCCAGCGGTGAGGCTGACTGGCGAGGTTGTAACCAACTAGATAGTGATATGAATAACCTACACAACTATTAAATAGATCTTGTTATACAATGTTAAAACGACTGTTTATACTCTAGCCTAGGCAATACTAAGTTTGTGACTTTAGATGTTCTGTCGTTCCATTTATAAACATCTAGTACTGTTATTGAAACATGTCTTAACGTCTAGATATAGATAGCCTATCAATAAATTATATCCTACTAATAAGTTTGGAATGTAAACATCATGTATCTTCCTCTGTCACCTAACATCTGCAACCGATAGACGACGGTGATGGCTGCCACTAATCTTATCTTCGCTCTCGTAGTAACTTTACATAAATATACTTTATCTTCCTAATGTATGTGCTATAGTATATCTTATATGTATGAAGTGCTAGGAACGCTTGCAACTGCTAGAGAAATATTATATCGACGGTGGAAATTTGAAATGTCATAACGGAATGTGTGATGTTGGATTTGAAACATTCAGCTTAATGCTGAAAGCTGGAAATCCAATAACACGGTCTGTCTTTAATGCTCTTCATATTATTATTTTCACCATAGATATTATGTACTGTCCTTTCATATCTAGTCGGTTAAAATGAATTTAATATAATAGTTAGTGCACAAATAATTGGTATAACATAATCAGAGCTCAAAATTGTGAATGGTCAAAGAGTAGCTATACAGCCGCTGTAGCGCTAAGTGTGTAAATATGTGTTAATTATTGATGTTACACAAAACGCAAGCCCGCTGTATCATATACTGTTAAATGTATTTTTTATGTGAAATATAACAAATGTACATTTTGATCATACTTGTTTTATTAGAGGACCTGTTATTTTGTGAAATGATCACAGTTATTTGCAATATTAAGAATGTATTTGAAAGTTAATGTTTCGCTAATTGTTAGTTACGCTATATCCTGTGTTTCACTGCCCACCAGAATCACGTAGTATTAAAGATTTGCTACACGCTACAATAAGGACGCAAAGGTCAGTGGAGCTCGTGTTTGTTGTTCAAATATAAACTTTATCACGAAACTGTAGAGTTTAAATTGATGTTGCAGGTTTTATTTGCTTGATTTTTTATTTTATATAAGTATGGCTTTTTTATTTCTTGAAAGCTTGTTTCATTGTCATGATTGTAGTACTAACCTGATTGTGTTAAACATCTGCTTACAACATTGGAATGAAATCCTTTTGTCTTTCACTTTACTATTCTGATTTTAAATCATTATTTGACATGTCTTTGTGATATGCTAAAGTATGGTCGGAAAAGGAACATAAGTATGGTTTATTAATCTTCGCCTAAGTGTACATGCCAGTGAATCTACTTTTCAATTCAAATAAAGTTCCGCTAGTGCTGAATATCCACGACTTGAGCATTTTCTACTGATTTCAGTTACGTTCACTCTATAACACACACTAGCAAAACCTAAGGTTTCTTAGGACAGAGCACCATGATATAACAAAAGAAAAAAAAAAGTCATTTTTAAATCGTGTTCAAATATCTAAACTCGCCAGGAGTTTCGCTCGATAGTTGAATTTAACCTTTTAGAAAACAGATTTGACGCGTAATGGAATGTTTGTTGGCCTGTATACTTGACTCTTTTACCGACTGTACAATTTAGCCGTGTTAAAAATACATAAGCAACTAATATTTATCTTTTACAGAGACGAGTGAAAGTGAGAAGTCGGAGTCAGAAGATGTAATACCACTAATTAACAACAACTCTATTAGTTAATTTAATACATTAGGCAGCATTCCTAATAAATGTATGTAGTAGGAGTAAGAATTGAATAGTAGAGAATTTATGTAAGTTATAACTAGGTGACGGGAGAGGAGAATTGGTGTACCTGCTTGAAAGGAATCGAGTGATAATATTTTTACTCTTATTAATGCAAGTTATGTTTATGTAAAAACGAATCATTTACGAGGACAAAGATATTTTCTACCAAGTTCAATCTTATTTAGGTATTAGATTGCGTTTCCTCAAACGTCAGTCCTACGAATTTTAGCAGAATAAATTACCATGTATTGCATATTATTGTAATAATATCCAAATCAATCGTAACTGCTCTTACACAGTATTAACGCAAGTATTCTTAAACATTTAAGTTTGTAAATTATAAAAGCATAATAGTAAGTGATCCTTTGTTAATTCACAAATCAATAATAAAGTTTAATTAACAATAATAAAACTGTTTCAATTCGCGCTGAGTGGAAAGGAAAACAATAAACGAAGTTACTCATAGATAGTGATGACATGAGTGCGTTTGGTAGTGTCGCGGTCGCCGCCCCCGTCACTGATAAGTGGTATTTGTTTACCAATTGAGTGTTGTGATATTCCCCGCAGTGTTTACATTGTGATCGAAGTGTTGGTGACCATGGATAGTAGAACGCGAAGGAGACAGGACTATGAAGGTCTAGGTGAAGGTAGGTGGATATAAAACTGATAGTTAAATATGGAAATCGTTATCTGAAACGCTGCTTCCTGCAGACGCACTGTAGGCACATCAGTACAGTCAATTGCTGTGTGACATGGCTTCATTCAGTTATGGGTGCATGTTGCTACCATGCACCCATTAGGACCTGGGACACTGTCCCACCTATTACGGGCTACGCTGTAGCGGGCCCCGGTATAGCCTCCGCGGGCAGGGGGCATCGCCCTGGTACCGCCTGCTGCGTCTCCCCCTGACGGGGGGGGACACAGCACTGCTTTCAGAGTTCCGAGTTCATTCAGTTAATAAGTATTCGAATGTCGTATGTAGTTCTAGATAAATTTGGATAAGTTTTCTAGAAATCATTCGACCTTCACGCGCTAGTTACTGTGCTAATTAAATCGTGCCACAATAAAGCATTTTTAGTAATGATGCAATCCACGTAAGATAAAAGCAGAATATTATAAAATGAGGTGGGTTTATTAACCAAAAGTGTGTTTAACCGGTAAGTATATTATACATATAAGCACCTATTGCTAAATCCTATGAGGAATGCGGTGGTTCTTCGTCGAGAGCATTATTGTATGAGTAGGTATAGGTATTCTAAACTCCACATAATAATTTCCATTGTTAGTGTAGGTAAGTACGTGCGTGAAATTAAAATTCTTCAGCGACTATTGAATTCAATCCGTGAAGCAAATCTCTATGCACTTATTTAATCACAAATACTGAATAGACGAAAAGGTGAACAATAAGCTCAACATAATCAACATCATTCACTGAAACTGCAGGTAAGTAGGTAGGTACTGAGACTTAAGATTACTCACTTATCATAATTTAGGATATCATGTAGGTATTACAAACTGTGATTCCAAAAATGTTTTTCACGGTGGGAAAGCCAATAGGTACGCAAGTCGTTATCATTTTATCAGTAAACGATTAACTGTAGGTAGGTATCACATCATCAATAATGTTAGACTGTTTACTTGTTGGAGGAGCGTAGTGCACTGTCTACCGATACTATCAGTGTGATTAGTGATTACTACAGAGGCTTTTGACTATTACGCCACCTGCAGGATTCATGGCAATTAGGTATCCACTACGCCATAAAGGATGACGCACGCTGGACAGTGCCGGGTCTGAGCCGAGTGTCGACCGTGCAATTTTGTATGGACATACCCACGCTTCCTAGCGATGTTACGAGTCGAATAATTACGGGACCACGCCAGGTTTTGCAAATATCATGTGAATAGGATATAATACAATATTTCTACTATTTCATATTTTCATAGTAAAATTCTACACCTATCACATTTTAAAATATTCTGTGACGTTCAATAAATGAGTTATACGTGCTGTGGTGGGGGATGCGCGTTGGAGGGAGCGCGGGGCGATGCGCCGCGCTCAGTCTGTTACCAGCGTTCCTAGCGACAGCACGCCTAACCCACTAATATTGGAAACTGTGTTTTATTGTACAACCCTGAACAAAGACACCACCCTGATATACGGTGGCTTTACTCCAGACCCTAACTAGCGTCGGAGTGAACATTACAATGGCGACGAGGATAAAACTATAAAAGTGAAAGTGTAAACAGTGTTTGTTTTGTAAGTGTATAAGTGTACGTAAAAGTAAAAATGTAAAGTAACTACACGAGTAAAAGCGCAGTAAGTGCAAGTGTAACTCAAATTATATCTGCTTACGGAAATTGGTCAGCAAAAATATTATAATTTTATTGTGAAAAAAAAACAAGACCTTGTGGTCGTGTAGTCGCAAAAGCGACTGCTAAGAATGGAATCATGGATTCAATTCCCTGGTCGGCCCAAGTGTTGTTGGGTGAATTTCTCAATAGCAGTCACGAAGTTTGAAACCTTACCCGGTTGACATTAGATACACCTCTGCCTGACCCATCATGGATAACCGGCGTGGTGATATAATAAAATTAGTTGTTTTCGCTACCTACCTAATAATTCACATTCCTGAATGTTTAATAGAATAACTAGGTTTAATATACTTTATTCTCAAAAAGACAAAGAGCCACTTAAATGAGAACTTATGTTAACATAATGTAATATGTAACGGTCACCGATAATCTTAATCCTAAAGTATTCTCAATTTTTCTTTAGTCTTAAAATGACATAATTTTTAAATTAAGTACTTAGTTGAGATACACGTTCAACGGTTCGTTAAAAAAAAAAAAAAAAGCAAAAAAGAAACACCATCATAAACCTACTCATTGATGATTTCAATGACAACATGGTCCGTTTCTTTATTTTAATACAAATAATCAAAACACACCATATAGCAACCTGACGAATTGTTGACCAAAACAATTTGCAAATAAAATGTGCCGATTGAAAAATCATTTTCAATCAACAACAAACACCAAGGTCCTCTTCAACAACGTTGAAGCAATGATGACATGCAATCTATTGTTAAAACGAAATAAAAACAAATGACTGCCATGAAATCCAGATCATTTTGGGTTACTATTGGATTTGTTGTGCCATTCGAGATACCGGTTTGGTCTGTGGATGGGTGGTCATTTATGATCTAAATCATTAAAATCTGTTCAGTAGTTTGAAATGTATCAAAAATACTTGAGGTTTAATCACAAAATGATTTAATATTCATGGTACGCGTACTCCGATTGGACGACATATCAGATCAAGTGCCATACCTATTTGTGCTCTGAGAATGTGCCTTTCTAACGATGTGCTAATTATATATTGGGTCCAGGACCAGAGTCCATTCATTTGTGCCCATAGTCCTTTTAGTTTAATCAAAATTTATTTTTGATCAAAAAAATAACGTGCCCAACGAGAACATTTCTCGTAAATTGAAACGAAAGAAAAAAATAAAGAACATTGTGTCTATTTGGCATTGAAATACCCTATAAAATTTTACATAATACATAAACAAACAGCTTATAATGCCAAAAGGGCCTCAGCTCAGCATAATGTCAGATGGCAACACAAGGTGTGCCACCTGACGCTGATTTTCAGCTGCAGCCAACGAGTGCCATACGCTCGACAACATAAACAAACGCAAGTTCCAGTTATGCCAAGTACCGTTTCGATCATTTCGAGCTATGGAGGTAAATTACCTCACCTATTGTTAAAACTGAACAAGAGTCATGACTGGCATGAGGATTAAGGTATGTCGTGCATAAAACATTAAAATGATACAACCAAATGGTTGCGATTTATATTGGCAATTTAACGAATGAGGTTTTGTTAAGTTAATAAAGTGTTTCTCTAAATAAATGACTATAAGTAAGTAAACATTGAATGTACTGGTGATAGTTTCGTTTAAAACTCAATCCAAGGTCGAAAATAAATAATGATGTTATTTAAACAGCATTTTCGAGGAGCTCATGGCTAAATAATATCAGCCGCTCGGGTCGATCTTTAGGGTAAGCCATGCTTGCCTAGGTTGGTTTGTGGATGGGTGACCACCCTTACATACTGAATTTCCTCCGTGCCTCGGAAAGCACGTTAAGCCGTTGGTCCCGGCTGTCATTTGTCCATCTTTGACAGTCGTTACAGGTGGTCAGTGGCCCCAAAAGTCTGACACCAGTCTTACCAAGTGGTATCGTATTTCCCAGTATTAACTGGGTTGTGGAGGTCAGATAGGCAGTCGCTCCATGTAAAATACTGGTATTTAGCTGCATCCGGTTAGACTGAAACCGACCCCAACATAGTTGGGGAAAGGCTAGTTAAATCGTCATCATCTGATGATGATTTAAACAGCATTTTAACTATCTTCATGCTCAATGTACAGTGAATTTAGTTTTTTTAACTTTTATTTAGTATGACCTCATTTGTTGACAGATGCCAACCCAATTAAGCCAATAAATGTTTGGTTAGCACAAATTGCCTAAAATTAGGCAAATAAGCTCGCGGTAGGTGCGATACTGATAGATTACGTGGTTAATCGGTATCAAAACATTACTTGTGTAAACAAAGTAATTTGAAAAGGTAAACTATTAAATGAATAGTTGGTACCTATAAGTTAGCAATAACTCATACATTCTGTTTAGTCAGACATCTCCTTTGTAAGGCTAATAATTTCAACAACAACAAATGTGAAGTTTAATTAATCTACCCACACTGTCGTAACATTATACAATTGGGTACTTTAAAATCATAAGTAAGGTACAAAAGTAAAACTTACCATCGAACAATATTTCTTTGGTACGTTCGGTCTACTTTCCAAACAGTATAATTTTATTGGTGATACCTATAAGAAAATTGAATAAAGACAACTAAAATTGTTTTACTATAAATATACTATTAATATGAAAAAATAATATATACTTTTCTAATAGTAACTATGATCCTGTTCTGTTTGAAATTGAAAAGTTTTTATTTTTAGTTTCTTTCGTTGTCTATTTGTCAAAACAAATGAGTTATTGTTAAAGTGGTAATTCAGTTATGTCTGAAAGGTACCAGATAAATGGAAAAACTTGCTTGCAGGTCGCTCCATAATGTCTCAAATTCCTCCCTCCCTCTGTGGGTCTGCGTTGGGAAAAATGGAAGAGGCCACACAAAAAAAAAAAATAAAGAAAAATGAAGATCTAGATATGAAACCAAAAGTGCATTTTAAATATTACTGCTGAAAAATTAATAAAATAATAGCATTCATTGAAAACTAACCCTGTATGTGCGTGAAAAAAAAAAAAGAAATGCAATTGGGTGTTGATGCATAGTCAGCAGTGAAAATACTATTGGTGAGGAAAATGGTGCTGACATAAAGTTTAATTTTCCTTTTGTTTTCTCAATACATTTGAGTGCTATCCTTGCAAAACAACAAGCACAGACAAATAACAGCAGTCAAATTAGAAAAACCCCAAACAAGAAAACACCAAAGCCAAAGAGCCTGCATCTTGAGTAATTCATTTAATTCTCGAGTAAAAGTGGGTGTCGAGTCAATATTTCGAATTGAGTTAAGTCGAGCTACACGAAAAGTGACAAATGCTTGCACTGACTGGACAAGTCCACTCCAATCTATGTGGTTTTTATTCAAAAGATCATCTCAGACACTAATGTGCATAGTCCTCATGTGAATTGAGCAATGTCTGTAGTTTAACAGAGACTATGACCTCTGAAGTTGTTTCGGCTGTTTCTTCTCAGAGTAGTCAAGCACGAAACAACGGCCCCATCTAATAAAAAAAAAAAAAAGAAATTACGTGCTTAAGGGTTTTAATAAACCTACTTGCAAAATAAACATCATTAATCAAATAGTACTAAAATTCAAAGAAATTAAATTAAAATCACTATTTAATCTTATGGAACAATTCCTCTAGTTGTTTATAAACGAGTTCTATTTCATTGGAAATCAAAGCCAAATAATAAATAAGACGAACTGGTAAAATTAACCTCACCACTCGAGAAGTTCAAAATTTGCGAAAACTCGATTATGGGCAAATAAGTCAAGATTAAATAAGGCATTTATTTTATAAACAAATAAATAAATCAATTTATTGAAACACACAAGTACAAAGTAGTACGAAGTAGCACAAAGTAGCACAAAGTAACACAAAGTAGCACAATGTTGTACAAAGTAGCACAATGTTGCACAAAATTGCATAAAGCTGCACAAAATTGCACAAAGTTGCACAAAATTGTACAAACTAGTACGAACTAGTACAAACTAGTATAAACTAGTATAAACGAGTATATATGAGTATAAACGAGTACAAACTATAAGAAGCCGCAAGCTTCAAAATAGGTACAGCCTGTATCTTGGTGGCCAAAATAGACAGTAGAGGCAGATTGAATAACTGACTGTTCATTGTGACGCAGCACTACGACACAAGAACCAATTTTATTTGAAATTTATAAACAAACAATTCAATAAAAATAAAGAATATTAACACTTTGAGCGGAGCAACGTTACAATACGTAAAAATTGATAAACGCTATTTGACACAACGTTTAATCACGTCAGTAAAAAATATGTATTTCTTTAAAGAACGTGTATAAACGGCTGAGGCTTATACAAATTCCTTCAAGCTACGTCATCGCGCCGTATCACTTTAAATTTTGGGACTGCTAGCGCCACTCCACGTTAGTTTTTTGTGCACTTTATAAAGCCACTCGCACACATACATTCTAGTTACGCATACATTCGCAACGTCGACGTGTAGTAACAGTTGTGTCACATTTCATATTATCTTTGGTTGTATGAAAAACAAAACGTCATTAATTGTCATTTATTTTGTATGACAAAATAGTGCGCCGCACAACAAACATTTGAATACCCAGATGCTCAGCTGAAAGTGTTACTAACAATATGAATGTCATAAAAAATATAATAGCAATACATTGTTCTCACATAATGCACCATCTCAACATGAATGATGTAACCAAGAGCTTGTAACAACATTATGATTTAAAAGTGTCAATGGAGTTTCTTGCCCGTTCTTCTCCATAGAGATCTACGCTAGGAAATGGGCAACTACAGTACTTTCACAGTTTTTATGTCTTGTGACTGGGATTGTAGCTAGATTTAATTTTCATCTTTGTTTCGACAATTCAATAGCGCCTGTGACTGGCCCACTTGAAGTAAATGCTTTGATTTTGATTTTGAATAATCCAAATTTCATTGTCAACCAAAAAATAAGATTGTAAAAATAAAACAAAGGAGAAGATAACATACGTAATTCAAATTAAAATCATCAGTGAGTATGATAGCAATTAAACAAAAGTCATTAATCATTCAGAAATAAAATAACAATGACAATCAATGAAATGAATATTAAAATCAAAAGAACCAAAACCAATCATTCAGATTATACAGATAAGATAAAATATTGTACTATTGTTTCTTTATTTTTTGTGAAGAAAAAAGAGATGTGACGTTCAATAAATGAGTTATACGTGCTGTGGTGGGGGATGCGCGTTGGAGGGAGCGCGGGGCGATGCGCCGCGCTCAGTCTGTTACCAGCGTTCCTAGCGACAGCACGCCTAACCCAGTAATATTGGAAACTGTGTTTTATTGTACAACCCTGAACAAAGACACCACCCTGATATACGGTGGCTTTACTCCAGACCCTAACTAGCGTCGGAGTGAACATTACATATTCTACAAAGAAAGTGGTCCCGCTATTTTGATATCAAAATGACGGGACCACTATTCATTTGATGAAAAACACGTGGCTGTCATCGCCAATACAATTATCTGATTATTCGTGCACTCTATGTATAACTATGCATTGTAATAGAGGGGCACGAATGGTCAGTCACCCGTCAATATTCGTCGAGTCGAGTTTTGATTTCGAGTTGGCGAATCGCTGCTGACTCGCGTGCACTCGCACTCGCATAACTCGCATCATTCGAATTCGTTTTCCGCTCAGTTGTCCGGCGAGTTAGGTATGCGAGTTGATTCGAGTTGCGAATAAACTTTATTCGAATCAACTCGTTTAGACTGATTCGAGTTATTCGAATCAGACAACTCGACTCGTAACATCGCTAATGCTTCCGAACCACTACCGAGCAACGGACAATGGATTATGCTACGGGCGCTACGGCCGACATTCGGCTCGGACCCGGCACGGTCTAGCGTGCGACATCCCTTTTTTTTTTTTTTTTTTTTTTAGGATGGGAAATCATCAAATGACTTCTCCCACTCTGGGCGGAGCGGGAGGGAGTGTCAGACTCTTACTGACTAAAACCCATCCATGTTCCTTCCTCGCCCTTTACGTTCCGGGGCCGCGGTATCTCTTTCGAACAGTCCCGCAACCCCGGCAGGCTTCGGCCCTTGCGGGCCCCTCTCTTCTGCTGACAACTCTTTGAGGCGCGCGTGGAACACGAACGCGCCGTCGACACGGCCTGTCGTCACTAGACGGACGGACGGCTAGCTAGCCCATAGCTAACCGTCCACAGGCTAGATACGGTAGGTACGTGACCGCGGGTTCGATTCCCGCCCGGTTAAAATAATGTTTGGCATTTGAATGCATGGCCTACACTACAGATTGACAACTAGGTTTGGTAAGATCAAGGGCGGGACCCATCTTGTTGGCCAGAACATAACTGGGATGTGAAGGTCGGACAGGCAGTCGCTCCATATAAAATACGAATAAACTGAACTCGAAGTAGACGATACTTGGTAGAAGGTTCGTCATTGTTTGTGGCCTACCAATCCCTGAGTAATGGTTCCAGGTCAAACTGTTTCTAAAGGTCAGATTTGTTTGCAATGGCATCATAAAAGCAATAACAAGGAAATCGGAACAACAATTGGGTCATACCTATATTAGGCATCTAATATTAGTCTAACTTGGTAAGCAATTTGTTGTGTAACTTAAATATCACTTAAACCGCTTCACTAATTACAGAACATTCTCGGTAGATGGCGCTCTAGTCGTTCCGGTATTTTTTACAGTTATATGACGTGAATTAGCCAGGTCTGGGGTAGCTAGCATTTATTTACAATGAGTGGATTTTGTTTATGCCAATAGTTATATGATTGCGGTATATATAGGTACCTAGAACTACTTCGCGAAATTAAGCATTCTGTGGAGGTCGTTTGAAAGTACTCCTAAGTAATATTTAGATAGGTAAACTATAATATAAATTGAAGTTAGTTGTAGGAAATAGCACGAGATACTTACATAAAGACTGAACTTCTTCCAACTAAATTGAGTGATTTATGAGTTAGCAACTGATTCGTCAATGTTCCAGTTTCCAGGACAGCAGAATGGCTAGAAAGAAGCCGAACGGTCGCTCGATTGGTACTTCGGACAGCACGCAGAGTCCATCGCTATATCCAGCATTCTACGCAGCCTTGGAGAACCCTATGTAAGTTCTTACCTATTATCTTACCGTACCAACCTACCTCTATCAGGTCACGTCTTAACCAAAGAGATCATTGGGCAATGATCTCTTGCCCTGCGGCAATGACCTCTTTGGTTAAGACGTGACCTGATAAAGGTAGGCTCTGGTTGGCCGAAAAAAATGCTTTTTTTTCGGCTAACCTGATTCATTTTTCTATAATAAGCAAACTTCACCCAAACTCCTCTCGGGGCATCTACCACGCTGCTCCAGTGCGGATTATTGGTAGACACGGCTGTCGTCGACTTCTAGTCTTGGCTCTAGAAAACTTTAGGTATGGTTTCCTCCTGTTTTCTTCCTTGTATTAGGGCTTTTAGAGCAGTAGGTACTGCAGTGTGGTGACGAAACAATCTGTACCTATACCTGGTACAAAAAGTTTGATGCCTTGCCTTCATTGTCAGCCTTACCGCCAACAAAGGTTATTGAAAGATTGAAGACAATGAAATAGCATAATAACTGTGGCATTCCGTACCTACGGAGTGAAAAATGAAATCGTTTTGTGACTGCATATTTGTGAAATAGATTTTTTCAGGTTGTAGAACAGTATTTAGGTAGGGAAACTGTACATAATAAACTGAAAAGGGGAAGGTAACCGGGTCACAGTCTACTATTAATCACAGGGCACTCCTTTGAGCGCCGGCCAGCGGGCCAGTTCATCAAGTCCCGCCAACAATTAGGTGCGTGCTGCAAACGACATAGCTCGTCTATCACGTCAAACTGAAAAATGTAATCCAATGAGACTATACTTTGAAATAAAGCCCTTCTAACTAAATCTAGTTTATATCCCCCAGGGGGGTAGGTAGGGACCTTTTCACCCATAAACATAAATAAATCAGTCTGTGTTACCGTGACCGGGGCACGTGCCTATCGTGTGCTATAATCCACCAAACGGGCTCAGATGTAATCCACAGCTGTCATCAAAGTATAACTGAAGCAGCAACTTACTGAAGTATAAACAGCGTGCAATAAACGTTAAAACCAAAGTTATACATATAATGGAAGAAATACCATCTTTTATTTACACATAGTCAGTCAACTGCACTTTGTGCAACTAACTGAACATTCATAACCCAAATCAATGCCAATCAAGCCTCGTGTAACTGCAAGCTGAATATATTTCTGATATTTTGACACAACAAATAACAACTCAGTTCAATGTCCAAAGGTAACATTGAATATACAGTGTCACGAATAAACATTTCATTCATCATCATTTCAGCCGAAAGACGTCCACTGCTGGACATAGGCCTCCCCCAAGTGTCGCCACATTGACCGGTCCTTGCGACTCGCATCCAACGGATACCAGCAACCATACCAGGTCATCGATCCACCTATTGGGAGGTTTTCCAACGCATCGTTATCCGGTTCGCGGTCGCCACTCCAGAACTTTTCGGCCCCATCGGCCATCCAATAGGTATCTTAATGAATCTAAACTAAACTACATGCTAAGGTTTATCTGTGGAAAGTATGACAATGTTGTTTTTATGGACATGGACTACTCTAGGTTTCGGCCTCGGAAAACACACTTTATTATTAGATTATCTAGATCTTTGTTAAGGGAAATCTTGCAGTTGGCCTATAGATTCAAATTAAAGCAATATCAAAACTCATTGACTGCACAAAATAAAAAGGAATATGTAGACAAATCTGTTCAAACTGACATTACATACCTTACGTATAACATAGAGACCGAAAATTTTCAAGAACATAATATGTCATGTGAATATAAGTCATCTGGTAATTATAACCAGCCTCTAGAGGATAATGTGGTTCGTAATGATCTTTTTCGTGAATAAACATTTATATGTTCTACACCAAAATATAGCGGGTCTACTTAACAAAGCAGACACCCTCTCTATATGTCTAAGTGAGCTGTCAGAAAAAGACCAGTCTGTTGATGTACTGTGCATAACGGAGCATTTTATGATGTCAGGTCATGAAGACCGCCTTGTCGTACCGAATTATAGATTGGCTGCATGTTTCAGTAGACAAAATAGTAAAAGAGGGGGATCTTGTATTCTGGTCCGGTCTGGACATATATGGAGGGAACTACTGGAGGTCTCTGAACTTTCAATTTCTAATGTAATAGAATGCTGTGCAATTGAACTGATAAGTTATAAAATAGTAGTAGGTAATATGTATTTATAGAGTACCAAAGACAGGCAATTTAAAGGTATTTTTTAGCAAAGTAGAACAACTATTAAGAATAACACGAAGAAAGTGTGGGAACATTATTTTAGCAGGTGATTTTAATATTGACGTATTGAAAAATAATAGTATGACATCCGAATTAAGATGTCTTTTAACAAGTTTTAATATGACATTAGCAATAGATAAACCAACGAGGATGCAAAGCCAGACCTGCATTTATAATTTTGCCCACAATTTCGAGAAAAAATGCAGGGCGGAAGTGATGGAATTTGCCCTATCGGATCACACTGCGCAACTGCTGAAGTGTCCCGTACGTCTGAACTGTCTTTTGAAATATTGGTATAAATCGCAACGGGACGTAAGTCCAGAGAATATTACTAAATTTAGAGCATGCCTTGAAAAACTAACGTTCTCTGAGATATATGACAATGACGATCCAAATGATGCATTTAACAAGTTTATTGAACAATTTAAATTATTTTATGATCTATGCTTCCCCCGTAGACGTATTAAAATACCAACAACGCTAAAACCAAAATGGATATCGCGAGGACTAAAAATATGTAGCCTTAAAAAAAGGCAATTATTATGGGCGTCTAGGCTTACACCTACTCAAATAAATAAAACAAAATATTCAAACTACACAAAGATTTTTAAAAAAATAATCAATTTAACAAAACGATCACAAAATAATCACAACATTATAACTTCTGTCAATAAAAGCAAAATGACATGGAAAATAATAAAGAACTCTAAATTAAATCTACCTAGTGACTCAATAAACACTATTCAACTTGACAATAAGACGATCAACAAACCTCAATTAATTGCTGACCAATTCAACGACTATTTCATAGAAAAAATTAGACCCATAACCGGAGCAGGTGTAAGACCGAGTGCATATATCACAAATAAACAAAAATCAATGTTTATGGCTCCATGTCAACCAATACAAATGTTCAACATTATAAAATGTTTAAAAAACACTAATAGCGTGGGGTATGACGAAATTTCAACTAAAGTTATAAAACAAGTTGGTGACTTAATTTCTAAACACTTGAGTTATATTCTTAACCTGTGTATCAGCCAGGGTGTTTTTCCGGACCAGCTTAAAGTCTCCATAGTGAAACCTATATTTAAAAAGGGTAATAAACAACTAATGCAAAATTATAGGCCTGTTGCGCTTTTATCAGTTTTTTCCAAAATATTTGAGAAATATATCTATAATGAGCTATACGCATACTTAGAAAAACAAAAGATACTCTGTAATGAACAGAAAGGTTTCCGGAAGAACAGGACAATAAACATGGCTATTTATGACTTTTTAAACAAAATTATGACTAATATTGATAATAGGACACCTGTGTGTGCTGTGTATTGTGATATGACCCAAGCTTTTGACTGCGTTGACCATAATATATTAAGGAATAAACTTGAGGCCTATGGTATAAGAGGTAATATTCTGGAGTTACTAAGCACTTACCTCTCAGAAAGAAAACAATTCACTGCAATAACAAACTTAAATTTCAAGACTAAAGAAGAAGTAACATACCTGTCTAAAGAACGCACAGTTTATTTTGGTGTTCCACAGGGCAGTGTATTGGGTCCTCCAATGTTCCTTATTTATATTAATGACCTACCCAAGGCTTTAGATTTCCCAATAACACTATTTGCAGACGATAGTACGATATCTATAGCATGTGATAAACCGCTGTCATATGAAGCGGATGTCAATAGCGCGCTACATGCAATAGTCTCTTGGCTTAATAATAATAATCTTAGAATTAATCTTGACAAAACTCAAATCATGCACTTTGGCCATAAAAAACCAAGTTCGAAAATGAAGGTCCAGTACCAAAATAACAATATTAGCGATGTAGATAGTGCAAAATTTCTAGGCCTGATAATCGACAGACAACTCAACTGGAAGGATCACATTGAAGTGCTATGTAAGAAAATTAGTAGTTCATCCTATGCCTTATATAAACTTGCCCCAACAGTCAGCACAGAGGCACTACTTACTGCGTATCATGGTCTTGTAGCATCTGTACTTAGATATGGAATTATATTTTGGGGTAACTCCACAAATAGAGAAGCTGCTTTTAGAGCGCAAAAGCGGTCTATCAGAGCCATGTTTAGACTACAAGTGATGGACAGTTGTGAACCATATTTCAAAAGGTATAAAATGTTGACACTGCCGTCTTTGTATATTTTCGAAACTGCCTTGTTTGTTAAGTCCAATGCACACCTGTTTCCTAATTTGTCAGATACTGTTAAACGTAACAGGCGGTATGATATGCTTCGCGGGCGTAAAGCCAAAACCGCTTTAATGTGGAAAAGCTTATTCTGTATTGCTCCGCAAGTCTTCAATAAGATCCCAAGACAAATCAAAGAATTAAATCTAAATGCCTTTAAAAAGGAATTCAAAGAATTATTGTGTAAAAAATGCTATTATAATTTAAGCGACTATTTGAATGACACTGACATGCTAATTGAACTGTAATCAAAGTTAGTTTGACATACCTATCTATTTATTAAATTGACATGAAATAATATTTGAATGTAATTCTGATAATAATTTGCAGTAGTCAGGAAGGTATTTTTGTCTTCAATTATTGATCATAACAGAGCCTGTCTGTATTGTCTGTCTGTGTATGTTATTCCGTTTGACATTGTTGAAAATATTTTTTAATTTCTTTGACCATTTTGACATTTTTTCATTTTTATTTTATTGTACGAGTATGTAATTCCAATGACATGCCACTTATTCTAACTTTATAAATTTATATTGTAAACTATTTGCATGCCCATGTGACGGCAAAATGTGGAGATCCTTTTTATACTACAACATCTATGTACTTATTACCCATGTTTGCAAAGTAATAAATGATTTGATTTGATTTGATTTGATTTGATTTGATTTGATTTGATCCGTTCTGCGAGCAATGTGCCCTGCCCACTGCCACTTAAGTTTGGCAATTCTTCGGGCTACGTCGGTGACCTTTATTCTTTTGCGGATGTCTTCATTTCTGATTCGATCACGCAAGGAAACTCCGAGCATAGCCCTCTCCATTGCCCTTTGGGTGACTTTAAGCCTTTTGATAAGGCCCATTGTGAGCGATCACGTGTCGGTCCCGTATGTAATCACTGGCAACACACACTGGTCATAGACTTTCGTCTTGAGACACTGCGGTAAGTTGGACGAGAAGATACCGCGCAGCTTCCCGAACGCTGCCCAGACGAGTCGGATTCGACGATTAGTTGAAGTTAGACGTACCTAACTAGACCGTTTGTCCTAGGTACACATAATCGTCTACAATTTCGAGTGTAGAGTCTCCGATCTTGATAGGAATGGGTGTGACATGGGCATTCAACATGACCTTCGTCTGGTCCATGTTCATTTTTAGACGCACTCTTCCGGTAGCTCAACTGAGGTCATCGAGCATTGTACTGAGGTCCTCCATGGTCTCAGCCATGACCACTATGTCGTCGGCAAACCGAAGGTGAGTGATGTACTCGCCATAGACGTTGATGCCTAGCCCTCTCCAGTTCAGAACCTTGAAGACATCCTCCAGTGCAGCGATGAACAGTTTCGGAGATATGACGTCTCCCTGTCTTACATCTCGCTGCAGAAGGATAGGTTCCGAGGCTTGGTCCTGAAGTCGGACTGACATGGTGTTGGTGGCGTTTTTGTACAAACACTTCAACACCTCGATGTACCGGAGGTTAATTTGGCATCGTGATGGCTCTTGAAAACAACTTGTAGACATGGCTTAGAAGTGAGATGGGCCTGTAATTCTTCTACCGGGCAATGTCACCCTTCTTGAAGATGTAGCGGTACCACCACACCCCTGCACCATGCCTGTGGCGTTTTCCCCTCGAGTATGACGGATTAAACAGCTTTTGAAGGGCCTAAGTTCCGGTTTTCCACCCGCCTTCAGCCTTGTTGTTTTTGAGCTGTTTCAGAGCCATCCTAATCTCGTACAGGCTGACGTCCAGCGGATGTCTTCGGTATAGTGTCGGGTCAGTCTAGCTCTTGGGTCGTTTGCTAGGTCGACAATGGGTTTACTGGTTGACGTGTACAACTGTCCATAGCAGCTCTCGATCTCCCTCAGTAGCTCCGGTTTGGCGGATAAGATCCTGCCATCGTCGGTCTTCAGTTTCGTGAGCTGGCACTGCCCAATAGCCAGATCTCTTGAAAATACTTTGGAGCCTTTGTTCCGCTCCATCGCGTCTTTAATGCGCTCGGTATTAAAGCGGCGGAGGTCGCTCTTCAAGGATTTAGAGATCCGTTTATTGAGCTGCCGGTATTTCAACGCCTCGTCCGAAGACTGCAGGATCATCTCACGCCGCTCCTTTATGAGCTTGAGAGTTTGATCGGAGAACCTCTTTTTCTGATCTGTACGACGTGTCTTAAGAAACTTAGACCCGGTATGGACAGTTTCCACAAACCCAATTCGTTGTATTCGTCCACTGAGCTCCCTAGGCACTCGAAACGATTCTGGAGTTAGAGCTGAAAACTCTCGGGGTTTTGGATTTGGATCTGTGCTGGACGGAGCGTAGACTTCATCATTCGAGACCTTTATAGCTTGATATTGATGTTCAATGTGCCTCTTACCATGCGGTGATCGCTCCCGGTTTTCACCGAATTGATCACAGAGACATGATTGAACATTTGCTTCTTGGTTGACATGATGAAGTCAATCTCGTTTTTTGTTGCACCATCTGGACTCTGCCAGGTCCACTTCCTGTGCTCACGCTTTTTGAAGAAAGAGTTCATCATATAGAGACCCTCCTTCTCCATGAAACTAGCCAGTTGGTGGCCCCGGTGGTTCCGACGTCCAACTCCAAATTGCCCCACCTGCAGCTCATCCCCGTCTCGTTTGCCTAGTTTCGCGTTGAAGTCCCCCATGACAACGGCGAAGTGAGTTTTGAAACCATGCACTGTTTTATAGATATCCTCATACATGGTCTCCACTTCGTCGTCGGGGTGTGCCGAGGTCGGGGCGTAGACCTGTATGACCTTCTGCGATTATCTTGAGGATATTCTGAGTATAAGGTACGCCACCGCGGTCGACACACTCTCGATCTTCACCACGTTGTACACAAGGGACTTGTGGACGATAAACCCAACACCACCCTGGGACTGGCGGTCACCCTCTCGGAAATAAAACAGATTGCCGTGATTATCGTGTCCTCCCCCTCTCTTCGGACTTCAGATAATCCCAAAATACTCCATCGCAGCCTGCTCAATTCCTCTTCGAGTTCCGCTATCTTCTCGTCGGTCCGGAGTGTGCGCGTGTTATAAGTTGCCAGGTCCAGTCGTTGGTATAGGCAGCCAGATCCCATCCGGCGATTCTTCGCACCCCTTGCCACGCCATAACCTCCACCGCTGCCGTAGTCGAGGGTAGACGGGCTACCGGGCACTAGGGGCTATTTATGTAGTGCGGCGTCCATTTTGGGGGGTTTTGCCATAATCGCCACGCTTGGCAGGCGGGTTGGCGATCTCAGTACGGTTGTTACAAAAGCACAGAGAACGCCGCTGCCCATTCTCTGGTAAGTCCCTTAGTCGCCTCTTACGACACCCACAGGAAGATATGAGATGGTGCTATTCTTTACGTCCGACACCATGCGGAACAAACATTTAAATGTGACAAAATATCTAAACAGCGAGCAATAATAGTTATTTGTTATATAAGAGTGCGAAGTTGCTTGAGCGTTAGCGAGGGAATCAAAAGAGCACGAGGTGAAAAATCTTTGCACTCGAGTGAAACACGTAACTTTTCATCCCACCTCAGCGAGGAAATTACTAAAGGCAAAAGAAATAAATTGCGCATTATTAACAGTTTCAGTTATTTCTGTTGGCGTCAAAAAAACTTCCTCGTCGCGAGAACCACTCATTTTAGGTTTTTCACTTGTTTTCAAGTTTCTTGTTTAATTTAACCTAAGGTGTTAACAATATGACGTGAAAAGAAAATGGCGCCCGCAAAGCAAATTAAAAAAAATACAGCAAGAAGGTTTCTAGTCTGAGTTCGCCTTTTGCACTCAGATATCGATGAGCAAAAATACTTTCCGAGATGGGGGGATGAAAAAATGTTTTATCATATATGTATAAAGTATAAAGATCACACATGCGCGGCAGTCCTTCAGCAAAACCACTGGTGGAAGCAAGAGTGGAAGTGATCAATAGTAGGCTAGGTAGAATAGTACCTAATGCTGAATACGTGCTCCTGATTTTTAACAGAACTCGATTTACATGCGGCGACTCAACAAACAAAAACGTCTAATAAGTCTTGACTTATACGACATAAAGTTGGATAGCAGTCTTATAATGATAGTGAGATGACTACTAGGTCCTTTAGACGTCTTTAATTTAACTTATTAGTCGTGCGACGAATATGTCATAATAAGCTGGTCTTAGCAACGTTGGTAAGACTAAACTAAACGACGTTATATTACAGTCTTAGCTAAAACGTTTGTGCGACAACGCAATAGTCATACTAACGTTTTAGTCCATTAAACGTTTTGAACTGACCAAATTAGGTCTTTGAAAAACCTTTATATGACATCTATGTAATGTAGCAGTTGTATAGACGTTTTCACAGTGACGTTTATATAACGATCACTGTCCTGTTTTATAGCGGTCAATTGGAGACTCTTATATGACTTGGTCGTTTATTTAATACTCAAATATAACCTATATATTACATGATGTCCGTTTAATGTCATACCCTGACTTTAATCAAACTTGTAGTCGCATTTAAGTCAGGTTTTGACTTTAAAACGTCTAGGCCGCCATATTTCTGCTCTCGTTAGAAATTTATCTATATCCAAATATTGAATGATCATATTTTCAGATAAAATCTACTTGAATGTTAAAATGTTTTGAAATCTGCACTGCACTTTTACTGTGAACAATATGAAAAGGGTTTTAAATTTATGAGGAACCCTAATAACTAGCTGTCATGGCGTATTGCATGGTCTTTAAATAACCTTAATACGACTTTATGTCTTTACAACGTCGTAAAGAGATAAGTGTGTGACAAAAGCAACATGTCCTACATTTTTAGAAATAAATATATTTTTATTAATAAAAATATAATCATTTAAACACAAAATTGCGAGGGGGCATGAAAATTTGAAATAAATATACATAGGTATATTATCATATAACTTTAATACCCAGTCGAACTAAACGGCATGAGAGACAGATACAGTTATTATTAGCGAGATATATAAATATAAGTTAAATACTCACACTACACTCGCCTTTTATTTCCTTGTAATTATTTATTTTGCACTCAAATCTCGAAAGTGGTAATTCCATAAAGTTCATACGACTTTTGAATGACGTTAACGAAGTCAGCTTGTGACTTTTGTATGTCCATTATACGACAATGTTGGTCGTATAACTGGGGCCATTTTCGCGTTTAGTAAACGTTATTATAACGTTAGTGCGACTTAGGTATTACGATCAATGGAATTAAGATAACGTTTACTAGACTTTTGAACGACGTTAAATTGTTAGTTGGGATATAATGTTTTACAAAGATCCGTCCCACGTCGACAAATGCAAAGTGACCTTTACGATCGTGTGATGGTGACGATTTCCAGCAGTTTTCATTTATTTCGAATGGTCAGAAAATGTTCAACCTCGTAAAATATAATAATGTTAATCCTTCGTACCCCCAGGGAAGCATCAGGGTGTCAGATAGCACTGACAATATGACACGAGCGAGGTAGTCGACATTCGGGAATATTCGTGATATGTCGGGGACAGTCGCCCATACTCGGGACACGACGCCACTGCTGATACTAGCCCATCAGGGCCTAGCGGAAGCTTTTAGCGCTGCTGTGTGTCAGGGCTGCCCCCGACAGACTTCAGAAATGTCAGTGTCAGTAACTTATATGGAACTACAAGTAGGAAACAGCGTCGTTGAATTCTAACACTATGTAAGGATTTTGGTTGTTTGGACATTATGTATGATGCCGTTTGCTAGAGAATCGGAAGTCGCGTTGTTTCAGCTAATCAGGAACTAGCAACGTCTGAGCTCTAATTTGAAGTACATACAAATTAAGAAATGGTTTTGTACCTACTGTTACCAAGGTACTTATACTTAATTACGCAATTTTTGACATACGCGGTGTTAGAACTTCAGCGACGATGGGTACAAGTGTACTTAACTTACCTACTTACGTAGGTAGGTAACATAGCGCTGTCCTTCAGTTGAAATGGAAACTAATGCTTGGTTTTGTTCTCATTAAAATTAATGTAATCGTCGTAAGCTTAGGTAGTCATATTCTGTGTAAGTTGCTTGCCCTTGATGGAAATTAGATAAGTATGTGAAACACGACGCGCCGTGGAATACAGAGCGCTACATAATTTTATGTTTTTTTTTGTAAAATTTTGTCCTAAACAAATAGCCTCTGTGTCTGCTTTATCTGCTTACCAAATAATTATCCTCGGTACCTTTCGTCTTATCTGTCAAATTCCTGGAATGTAGGCATACCTTTAGGTCTTAGAGTTTTATCGTTATGTTTTGATGCGCTATTTAAGCAGCTCTTATTATCCTATTGTTTTAATACGATAAAACCTTTCTTTATTTTCGTACAGATAGTTACTGAATTCTATTTTGTAGTTCTTGTTATTTATGAATCATCAGCCTAGTTAGTTAAATAGAAAATATAGAACCCTCAACTTTCAAACAAAAAGCTCGTGTCAAATAAGATGGATGATCATAACTTCACATCCACAATTTCATTGCACTGTGGAGCGACCAATTGACTATAATGACCAATTTCCGCTACGAGACATTCGTAAAAATATGTAGATATTTGCTGTCTACGCGTATTGCATGGTTTTTGTGAATGCACGTGAGTTCTATGATTTGAGTTCACCCAAAAAGTGCTCAACGCGCCTTAAAGAAGTTCTCACTACAAAAAAACAATAACCGCTAACAATCATGATTACTTTTTTATCATATTGTTCAGTTCCATTTACTAATAACAAAATTTAAACTTAATAACAAGGTGGATTTGTTAAATAATTGCTATTTAAAGTTAATGTATATATTAAATTAACTAAAAAGCTAACTAATAACTCAACACACCACATTAATGGATAGGCAGATACATACAAACAGTTCCAGTACCCGCCTGTTTCAGCATATTGCATTAATTAACCCAAGCGGTATCCACGCCTCACTGCTAGGGGTTCATTGTTACGTATTGAATTATACTTAAATTAAAAGTAAGACAAGAATATCAGCTGGTTTCTGTATGGATTACTTTCTTTTACTAAACCCACGGCATCAACCACGGCTTATCTCGCCTGTGGGTTTAAAATGATCCCACAGAAACGCACTACCGTGACAAAAAGTATCTTATGTCCTAATGCAGGGCATGGTGTATTGGTCTCCAAAATCTGTTCAACCGATAAGGTAACAAAAGAGTTACTATCGAATTTATAATATTAGATGGATGAAATGTTGATGGATGGAACAGGAGAGGAAGACCAAGGAAACGGTGGATGAATTGTTTGGGGAATGAAACGAAAGAAAAAGGAGTACTTAAATGATAGCGTAATGGTCGACAGAATAATAATAATAATAATAACAATTAAATATCATAAAAATGGACCATAGCAAGGAACTCATTACCACCACATAGAAACTGTCAAAATGTCACCTATGATAACAAGGCACCGGGCCAAAATACAAAGCGAAGCACACCCACCATCTCCGGGCTCGTCGCTCAGCTCCGCCTCGCAGCCGCCGGGACGTGCCACACCCGTGCGCACCGTGTCACCGGTCGCTGCAGTTGCGTCGAGCTCGAGCGACGAGTTTTTCTCCCCGCCGTCGACACCACCACCACCATCATCACGAGGACGACGACGAGGAAGAGGACGGCCACCAGCGGGCTTGGGACCACGAGGCCAACAGGCCCCGAGCAGGGTCCCCGCTGCCGGTGGAAATGTGTCGCGCATGCGATGGACTCAGTCCATTAATGAAAACGTCATGCGCGCATATTATGGGGCTACTGAGGGGGGAAGCAACTTGACTGCGTACCGTGGTCGAATGCTCTCTCTGTTTCAGGTACTTGAACCGGCTGTCAACGTAGAGGCACAACGACTGTCGGATCAGGTGCGGGCCATCCAGCGTAACCATATGTTGGATGACACCGTACTTGATCGACTACGCTCCGAATCACGGAGTAACTTGGTTACGCCTGCTTCGCCAATGATCGCAGTACAGGAAAGTATTCCCAGTGCGCCGCCGCGATCCGACTGCGATGGTGAAGAGGATGGTGACGAAGTTACATCCGTGAGTACCCAATGCAACGCACAATTGAGGAGCGCTTTGGAGGCCGCGTTCCGGGAGTATCGTTCCACACCGCCTGAACTTAGGCCACGTTTGCCTCGTTTGCCTATGCATAAGAAAAACAAGGCGCTGGTGTGTGCTCTAGATTCGCAGCTGTCAAATTGCTTTGACAGCAGCAAAGACCTCGCCGATACCCACTCAATATTGTACTGTGGAGCTGTAGCGGCATGTCGTGTAGCTCAAGTTAAATTCCCCAACAATGACAGAGCTACACGACCGAAATTAGCTGTTCCAGCTTGGCAGTGCAGGATTGAGCGACGTATCGGTGTGGCTAGGGCACTCATCGGCAAGTTAATCTGCTTCAGGGAGGGCAATACTCGCCCTAGAGTAATGCGCTTTGTGAGGCGGGCGTTCTCGGGAACTGATATTAGTTTTCGAGATTACTTGTCCCGCGTCACAGAGCGTATAGACTTCCTGAAGCAGAAAATCTGTGCATGGGCAAGCCGTATTCGTCGGTATAAGCGGCGAGTGGAACGATATACTCAGAATCGCACATTCCAAAGTGATGAAAGGTGGGTATATAGGGCTTGGGAGCGACCGGACCAAGGTGCGACTGACACGCGTCTACCGGATGATGATGCCATGTGTTCATTCTGGCGCAGCATCTGGTCGGTGCCTGTCAGTCACACTGAGGGCGATTGGATCCGGAAGGTTGAACAAGTGTGTGATCAAATACCGGAAATGGGGGCAGTCATCATCAGCCCCCAAGACGTAGCTTGTGCAGTCCGTCCGCTGCCTAACTGGAAATCTCCAGGGCCAGACGGATTGCACAACTTCTGGATCAAGTGGTTCCAAAGATCACACGCTCGCTTGGCGTCCCAGTTTCAATCAGCTTTAGAGTCAGGGTCGCTGCCCCAGTTCATGACGACAGGAATTACCCACCTGCTCCATAAATCAGGTAGTACTGCGGAGCCCAAAAATTATAGACCAATCACTTGTTTACCAACGGTCTATAAAGTTCTTACATCCATTTTGAGAGCAAAAATCAACAAACATATTGAGAGTAATTCTATCATGTCTGCCTCTCAGAATGGATGTAGGAACGGGTCCCGCGGTACTAAGGAGCTGCTCCTCATTGATATGGCCATTAGCCAACAGGTTCGCCGCTCCCGAAAGAATCTGTCTACATGTTGGATAGACTATAAGAAGGCCTATGATTCTGTGCCTCATACATGGCTCATGAGGGTGCTGGAGTTGTACAAAATAGATGCAACTCTACGCGTCTTCCTTGAGTCATGTATGGGGCAATGGAGAACGGTCCTTCGATATCCAGGATGTCGGCAGATCCAGGGGAATGATGAACCTGTATGGATTAAACGGGGAATATTCCAGGGCGACAGTCTGAGTCCACTTTGGTTCTGTTTAGCCCTGAATCCTCTAAGCACATTGCTGGAGAATTCAGGACTAGGCTACCGGTTGAGGAAAGATGGTCAGGTTATATCTCACCTGCTTTACATGGATGATCTGAAACTCTTTGCCCCCAACAAATTGCAACTGATGGAGCTACTGAAAGTAACTGAAACTTTTAGTAACGCCATCAGGATGGAATTTGGTGTGGACAAATGTGCGGTCATGTATGTAAAGCGAGGGGAGATTATGGAATCCGAGGGACTTCAGCTCTCGGATTCCATACACCTAAGATCTCTTTCCTCATCCGAGAGCTATAAGTATTTGGGTATGTCGGAAGCGTTAGGCATTAACGTAACTGACATGAAGCAATCGTTGAGGGAGCGCTTCTTTGGTCGCCTGAAGAAGGTTTTAAATAGCCTTCTTTCAGGTGGAAACAAGGTGCGCGCCTTCAATGGTTGGGTCATGCCGGTTTTAATGTACTCTTTCGGCATACTCAAATGGACTCAGACGGAACTTGATGCCCTGGATAGGAGGGTACGCACACTGCTGACCGCAAATCGAATGCATCACCCACGGTCGTCGATGATGAGACTGTATATCCCTCGGAAGTGCGGGGGTCGAGGCTTCTTAAATGCTAAGAACCTGCACAACCGAGAGGTATGCAGTCTCAGGGAATATTTCCTGGAAGCCGACGTGGAGATGCACCGAGATGTGGTCTCAGTGGACAAGGGCCTCACCCCGCTCTCCCTGGCTAACGAGAACTGGCGCAAGCCTAAAGTATTAGACACTAATGACCGCAGGGAAGAATGGCAAGGCAAGGAGCTTCACGGACGCTTTTACCGGGCCCTACATGGCCCTGATGTAGACTTCTTAGCGTCCGTATCCTGGCTACGCTTTGGTGACCTCTTCGGGGAAACCGAAGGTTTTGTTTGTGCAATTATGGACGAAGTTATGATGACGAATAACTACCGCAAATACATTGTGAAGGACGGCACGGTTGACATATGTCGGGCATGCCACCGTCCGGGAGAGTCGATCCGACACATTATTTCTGGGTGTTCTAGTCTGGCTAACGGAGAGTACTTGCATAGACACAACCTTGTTGCCAGGATTATCCACCAGCAACTTGCTTTGAAATACAACCTTGTGGAGTCAGAAGTGCCATACTATAAGTATGCGCCCGACCCAGTTCTCGTAAATGGTAATATCACATTGTATTGGGACCGACCTATCACCACCGACAGGACTGTTATTGGCAATAGGCCTGACATTGTGGTGATAGATCGATTGGAGCGTCGCACAATGATTGTTGATATAACGGTCCCGCATGACGAGAACCTCGTGAAAGCAGAGCAAGATAAAAAAAACAAATATCTAGATCTGGCTCGCGAGGTTGTCGACATGTGGGATGTGAGTACAGCAGTCATTGTGCCGATAGTCGTGTCGGCCAATGGCTTAATAGCCAAGAGCCTCGACCAACATCTTAGGAGGCTCTCGCTTGGCAGCTGGATCAAGGGCTTGATTCAGAAAGCAGTACTTCTGGACACGGCGCGTATTGTTAGGAGGTTCCTCTCTCAAGAGCCCTGACCACCGGCAGCTCGGACCCTGTTCCCGGCGCTGGTGGACTACTATTTTTTTATATTTTTAAATGTTTTTTATATAATCTTATATTAGAATATTTAAAAATTTAAATTTATATGTAAATAACGGAATAAAGGAAATAATATTCCACAACTATCACACAACGCCATCTATAGTCCCAAGCTAAGCAGAGCTTGTGTTATGGGTACTAGACAACTGATAAACATACTTATATATTTCTAAATACATACATATTATAGATAAACAGAATGGAAGAAAAAAATGTGCAGCTCCAACCCCAAGTAACATGTAACAAGGGGAGGAACATGATGAGATGGATGTATTAATTGTTATTTAAGAGCTTTTCCTCGTAGCTTTCCGGATATGAGGTAGGGACATAATTAGATTCTTATAACTCAATAAATCCCGTCACCTGTAGGTCGCTCGGTAAATTAATTTGCCGGAGAAATAATTTCGTTTTACGCATCGAGACGTCACGTCTCTCCTCAGTCCACCCCCTCCTCCTTTATGCGTCTCCGGAGGTGACTTTACGGAGATTTTAATAAGTATATGTCTAACATTTAAATCTAAAAAGATCATTTTACTTATTTTCATACTCTTACCCTTAAACCATTTACTTACTTGGATTATTCCCGTCTGCCCCCACCGTTTTGTCTCTGTCCCCACTGGCACTGGTGGTAGTTGCAATTATTTAGCGCATCTACAGCCACTCTGTTCAGTCGCAGTTTGGGCTCGCCGCAGCATGTCTTCTTCTATAATAGTCTACAACATCTTATCTTTGTAGTCATCGCTTTATAGCCACATCATCTTTAGGTGGGTACTAACCGGTGCTACGGGCCGTAATGTAGCATTCACAGCGAGCATGTAAAGTAACGCTGTGGCTCCGTGTAACATGCTCGTTTCAAACTCTTTGCTCGCCCGTGCTCCAGATTCGTTGCCACTCAAGATGTCTGACGACGAAGTTATGTTGGGATCTTTGATTTTACTTAATTATTGTATAATCCAAATTAATTACATTCCATCTTTTTGACAACAAATTATCACAACCAATAAACCAAATGCCCGAAGTACCAAGAATCGACGCTTGTGGACGACTAGCTGCGATCTACTGACCGAAGTGCCTAAGGCTGCATCTGCCTCGAATCTTGCGGGCAGCGGGGCGGCGGCGGCGGCGGCGCGGGAGCGGCAGGATCTTATGCGTATAATCAAATGGACCGGCCCTCGAAAACAGCGGCGCGGCAGCGGGGCGGCGGCGGCGGGCAGCGAGCGGTGTACTTTAGTCAAGCGGTGACTCTCATTATATATATTGTAGTCTTTGCGGTGACCGCCCGCGCGTCTGCGTTGCAGTGTTGTTCAATTTATTTTTGTGACGTGTCGAAATGTCCTCGGACGGGTTAGAGCAAATTATTTCAGCAATTTTGTGAGAGGACACCGATATGGTACAGCAAAGATGTGAACCATAAAAACAGAAGAGTAATTAACCAGTTAAGGGAAGAAATTAAAAACTAACTGAATTCTGATTCACTGATTCTGGTGTTCTTCATAATTTCGATAAAACTCGAATTTTATTTTCCTTGCTTTATAGTGTAGGGATTTACTTCTTCTTTTGCCCACAATAAATCGAGCGTTAGGAATAAATTTGAATCAAAAAGATGTTGCCCCCATTGTATAGACATTTTTTTCGCGAATAAAAACAAATATCTCGACGACACAATCACGAAAACAACACTAGGCGGCAATAGTGACGCGCGATCTGCCCGCTAGTTTCGAGAACGGGTCTGCGATGCCGCCGCCGCCGCGCCGCGCGCCGCCCCGCTGCCCGCAAGATTCGAGGCAGAGGCCTTACACGTCACATCACGCCCCGTAACGCCGGTCAGTACCCCCCGTTTCAGAAGAAGCGATGAATAGATGAAGTGTTCATCCATCGCTTCTTTGGCCATATCACATTTTCCTTGTTTCTCATATCACACACTCTCCCATATCAATAGGTTTTCTCTGAAAAGGATTAATTTCAATCGGAATCTGTTTTACTTTGCACTGACATCATGTCGTGATGCGTGTAGTGGATGAGTTATACAACCTCTCCGGTAATTATGGGATGGCGTGGTAAGCCCCGGCACTCCCCAAAGCCCAGCCTAAATATGGAAATAGCTGTGAAATTAGGTACTAGATATAATTACACTCATTCTCCATACGCAAAATACGCGCTTTGACGTGGAGTTGCGGACACCAGCCCGTTTACAATACAATACACTCATTCTGAAGCTCTATCCATGAAATGAGTAATTTTGCGTCTTTATTTGATGTTGATGGTTATGACTCAGAGGAAGGTACGTGAACAAAGGACGTTCTTGTTTTTGTCGTGTGGGTACCGTCACGCGGTAGCTCGTGGTGTGCTCTATGCAATTTTCGACGAAAAAAAGGAGGAGGCTATCAACTCGATATGTATATGTCACCGTAAAATTGTCAAATACGTTATATTACAATATCACGTGTATCTCTCTAGCGATATTGTAAAGTCTCGAATTATTGTCAACTGAACATACGGAAGTATCTCTTGCCCCCATAAACGGGACTTGGGGCACCCCCCCGTTAGGTTAGTTAGGTTCCTTTAAACCCTGCACTCGGAAATAGGGGCCCCGCGAAGCGGGGCTCCGTCCACTACGCTTTTTAGGGGAATATGAAGTGTTTTAAGGTTAGGTTATATTAATCGATATTTCTCAGGAATGGTACAGTATCTTTTCATGAGAGTGGTACCACTGGGCAAGGATGACCCCTCCTTCTCTCCACACTGCGTGAGTTGACTACCATCGCATGCATTTCACGAAAAATAATGCGTTTTATTGTAAGCAGTATGTTCATTTGACAATAATTCGAGACTTTACAATATCGCTAGTGATATTACAATATAACGTATTTGACAATTTTACGGTGACATATATATTTAAAGTGGAAATTTCTTTAGGCGCGTTGAGCACTTTTTGGTGAACAAAAATCATGGAACTCGGCATCCCGCTTCATAACACTCGTAGCCGATTCGCTACGGCGTAGCGCCACTAGACGTGCGCGGGGCTCAACCCGTAGCAGATATAGATGGCTTAGTTTTCACTTATATCGACAGTCCCCAAAGTCATTTGTTTTTTAATGTATGACCACGCATAACTTTTACAGGGAAGTCAGATTTGAAGGTTTTTTATTTCACTGTCATTTGTTTTTTAATGTATGACCAAGCATAACTTTTACAGGGAAGTCAGATTTGAAGGTTATTTTATTTCACTGTCATTTGTTTTCCTCGCAGTCACTGTTCCAGTGGCTAACTCGAGGGTAGGCGGTAAACCCTGAAATCTGTCACTGCTGCTAAAGAATCATTTTATTCGACATATTGAATTGTGGAGGAAACATGCAACATAGCTTGCTTGCGCATTCGTGTCTCTTACTTCCTCAATGATTTATCTTCATTTTATGTTGCCATACGCAGGAGAAAAGAAGTAGGTATCAAGTAAAAGAATTTATGAAACATTCTATAGGTACATACTCGTATTAACATTCTAGCCAAGTTAAAATACTTCTATTGCGCCGCCCACACCTCCACTCTAAGATCTCAGTCACTTGAAAATTTTCCTTATATATATGAGGGCTTTGAAAAAGCTTTCAGCTGAAGGTTCCCAAAGACCACATTTTGATATAGATTAATGTATACCTACAAGGTACTCTCTGTCTCTTAACTCATTTTTAGGGTTCCGTAGCCAAATGGCAAAAAACGGAACCCTTATAGATTCGTCATGTCTGTCTGTATGTCTGTGTGTCTGTCAATCTGTCTGTCTGTCCGTCCGTATGTCAGAGCCACTTTTTGCCGAAACTGTCAGAGCTATGCTTTTGAAACTTGGTAAGTAGATGTATTCTGTGAACCGCATTAAGATTTTCATACAAAAACAGAAAAAAAAAACAAAAAAAATTGGGGGATACTTAGACCTGAAACTCAATTTTTTTTTCATCAAACCCGTGAGTGTGGGGTATTTATGAATAGGTCTTCAAAAATGATATTGAGGTTTCAAACATATTTTTTTTCTAAACTGAATAGTTTGCGCGAGAGACACTTCCAAAGTGGTAAAATGTGTGTGTGTAACTTCTAAAATAAGAGAATGACAAAACTAAAAAAAAATACGACGTACATTACCATGTAAACTTCCCCCGAAAATTGGTTTGAACGAGATCTAGTAAGTAATTTTTTTTTTAAAACGTCATATATCGTAAACCGCAATTTACCTTTCATTCAATCAACTCAGGTGTAAAAATAACAAAAAAACCTTTATATTATGTTACTTGCTGCTACGGAACCCTTCATGGGCGAGTCCGACTCGCACTTGGCTGCTTTTATTGCATGATTTAATTAAGAAATTAATATAAGTAAGTATAAATGCATAACTCAGTGATATTAGTTTACCTACCTACCAATAATGTTTTTAAAGATCCAAAGGGTGTGACCATCAATGATCATATGCATAAAACGGAATAATCCAATCTAGGACCCGAAAACCTATTCAGACAGCCGCGCAGACAGCCATTTCATCAAGAAGCAGCATGCATGGATGCATTTAAAATTTACTAAAATTATGCCATCATCATTATCCGTGAACGTCTCCGACTCGCGAGACAATGCATGACGTTCACGATCAGCAGTCAGTCGCGCATCAAAATTTACTAAAATTATGCCATCATCATCACCCACCGCTGGGATAGGTCTCTCTTTGTTTGTGCCAAGCTCCAAAATTATGCCACGTAACAGTAAATACTTAAATAGGCATAAAAACATTGAAATAGCTGTCTAAATAAGAAACTCGGGAAACACCATCAAATGTTTGCGAAGTGGCCTTTCGTAGCATAATAAAAATGTCGGCGCCAGCCCCAGCGCCAAGCAAAACGCCCTTGATATTCTCTGACATTTTGAAAAATAGGAAGTTACCATTTTACTCCAAACAATAACTTCTCTTATTGACATAGTTCTGAAAGCTTCACTAAGTTTACGATACAACCCCGGGAACACACCCTCTGAAACTCAATGTTCTATTAAAGTATGCATAGATTATTTTAGGTTAATAACTACTGAATTACCATAATACAAACTGAAGGGCTGCATGTTCAGTTATACGATATCTTATAACTGAACATGCACCTAACACAAAAATACAAAGGGATTTAAACTGTCTCATTGATTTGTCTCAATAGTGACTGCTTAGGGTGAGTTCCTGGGTTTGCTTCGAATTGGGCAAAGTTTACGAGAAAATTCTTTCAGAAATTCTCAAGTGGAATGAGAATCCTAAAATCGAGATTTAGGACCAGTTCATAGGAAAATGCTCGCTCTCTAATACACATAACTGATGAATAATGAAGCACCTACCACCACCTACTTACGAGTACCTCTTCGGGAATTAGATACGTTATGATAAGTTGCGTTACATTTTACGTTAAGTCGTGTACCTACCGTGTACACGAGTTCACGTAAAATAGTTGTAGCTAGTTCTAGTTTAAAATTGCCAAAAATGACACATTTAATGGAGGTCGAGGTTCAAGTGACGCAGGGCTCGTCACGCGACGACCGCGACGTTCCGTGAACGAAACATTCGAAATATTTATGAAGTGTCCGCACTTCGCCGACCACTATACATGTTCTGTTCTGTGACATTCCTTAGAAAACGCCACGAATATTTAGAAATCTTTGTCAAGCCGGGATATGGATTCAGTGATGATGGATGTAGATTTGCTAAAAAATCCAAATCGAAATTCTTAGTAGAGATGACAGATCATTACGATGGCACGTATGGTTTATTTTTACTAAATTGCCACTTTACATTCTTTGCTAACCACAACGGTTACCTGGCAGTGTCATTCATACGCCAAAAGATCCTTGTTGCACTATGTTACAGAAGCAATTAGACAACTCGCGTTTCAAAATAACGTGATTCGAAATGCCCTAGTAGCATTTTTTGTTGGCATTTAGTTGGGCCACATACCTCTGGTTAGTTGGCAAATGCATACAATTGGCGGGCAGTTTGCGGGTTGGGCCCAAAACTGATGGCCTACGTGGATTTGCCTACGAAGGCCCAACTTGCGATGGGGCCAACGTGGATTTGCCTACCACCAACCAACCAACTACTACCAATGTGTACTACCGAGCTAGTAGTGTTGAACTAATAACCTTGTGTGAACACTAATAGGGTTGAAATAAAACCAAATTGCTTTCTGATCTAAGGCGCGGGTCATATACAAGTGGCGTATGGCGCTCGCGCGTGTGCGGGTACGCGGGGGGCGAGGCAGTAGCAAGTAGCGGCGCCACTTACTCGGCGCCACTGCCATACGCCGTACGCCACTCGTGTTTGTCCGGCGCCCAAGCTGGTGATATATTTACTAAAATTCACTCGAACCCAACCAAATCGTGGTAACACAACGATAGCGACTTCTAATTGGACTACAACGCCATCTATCGAGGTTGGGGTACAACTTTTGAACCTTTACGATATTATCATTACGGTTTCGGCATGAACTTACCCCACCAAGGACATTTAGTGACGGAATGTCCTTCTTAAATTATCCTTAATTTTCAATTTTGCACTTTGTTTACAATATAAACCATAAATCTCAAATATAAACAAAAATATAAAAAAATATGTTTCGTAAATCTAAGAGTTACTAAGAGTTAAGAGAGTACTAGTAAGCTCATACTGGGTGTACCAGTATATACGTATCATCCCTAACAGGCCCATTGAAAGGTTTAAGTTGGACCGATGTAAGTTGTTATCATAACTTAAATCCCTACAAAAAACTCCCAACAGTAGGAATAGAAGCAGCAGGCCCGTCGTTAGTTGGCCCAATGTTGTTTTAGTAATTTAAATCCCTACAAAAATCTCCCAACAGTAGGAATAGATGCAGCAGGCCCGTCGTTAGTTGGCCCAATGGTGTTATAATAACTGAAATCCCTGCAAAAATCACCCAACAGTAGGAATAATAACAGAAGGCCCTTTGTTGGCTATTCGTTGGGCAAATAGTGCATGTTTATGACAATGGGCCTATTTTAAGTTTAGGTTGGCGGAACAACTAACCGTCTGCCAATACATTCCCAACTGTTGGCATAAGGAAGCCAACGGCAATTGCTACTAGGGTGATTCGTAATCGGGACAAAGTTAGATTGAATTCTCCTACCTGCCGTGGAATCTATTCTTGGAAAATTGACGTTCATTTGTCTTTCACTTTCCTTATAGATTATGATTACCCACGTTATCTTGCTCTTATCATCAACGATTGTCACATACATAAGGTTTTACCTATCTTTCTTCTAATTCTAATCTTGTGGCGGCATCTACAACGCCACATGTGGACTACGCATCATAGGTACCTACTTGACGGACGTCATATAAATCCTCGCTCAAGCAGAATTTTAACATAAATACAGAAACCCAACAACAACTGTCAATGTCATACCCGTCTGGTCGGAGGATCCATCTTTTTCAACAAATTAGGTACCTATCAGGAACTTCCTACCCAGTGCCATGTGACCTACTCCGGAAGTAATGAAAAGTCGGCCTTTCTTCAGTCATGCCTTTATAGTGACCAATCAAGTTTATTGGACAAACAAACGTTCCCTTTAGTCTTCAGTAGATAGTGAAAGGTCAAATCTGGCGTGGGGAGCGGTTCCAACCCCGCCAGGCTCGCCGGCCCCGGCGGCCACTACTCGCGTGTAGAACAGTCACAGACGGGTCGTCAGCACTAATTCGGAAACACAATAAAACTCTGCGATCAACTTTAAATGATAAAACGGCTTTTGACGCTGGTTGCCGTTGCACTTCGCCCCGAAGTAGGTCGAAACTTAGAGCACATAGAATTTTTAGACTGGTTAATTTATATCTAGTTTCTAATCAAGACAAGCCGTGTGCTTGATAGGATTTCCCATCGTCAAAAATTATAAACAGCTGCATAAAGTTTCAACCCTTCTCCTTACGGGATTCATTCTGTAACGTTTTTCTAATAGTGCTCATCTTTTTATGCACTCAGCGACGTAAACTGTGCGGCCTGGTAATGAATTTAAGAGTTTTAAGTATAAAGTTGGTATCTATTACTAACTAGGTCTTGGAAAACTCAACTAAAATAGGTATTTTAAGTTTCTGTTTCAGTTAGGTAGGTGAAACTTTGGCGTTGGATCGTATTCCTAACTACTAAGTACACGTGGCAGCACACTTTTAGCAGACTTTCAGGTTTCAGCAGTCTCGTGTCTCGTGGTAACAGTTATCAAATTAAATGTTCTCTAAATGTAAACATGACATTAACACTTAAATGTAAATGAAGCCAAGGTTAAATTAATTGAAATAACCAATTTAGACTCAAATGCTATACTTACCTCCCCGTTGGAATTCTGCGAAACAGAATGGAATAAAAGCTTGTAATTAGGGTGAAACTGAAAGTTTTTATATCGATTTTTCATATTCTCTGTTATTATGGTATACTTCACAACTCACTTTAATATCTAAATGACACCCCTTTGAGGATTTTAAAAAGAAGTTTATTGCTCAGGGTTTAAACTAACTCTTTACCTACCTTTTAGAACAGCAGTCATCAACCATAGGCAAGGGCCACAAGGTAACAAAATAAACTAAAGGTGGGCCACACTTGTGATATTGTACCTACCCTAGAAGCTCAATGTTCCTAGGTATATTTGGTCATATCCCATAGATAAAAATGAAAAGCGAAACAAAAATACGAAAAAGCCTTTGAAAAACCTAATTTTATGTGACAAATAAAATTTATTTACCTAATTCTTCGATAATTGTGCTTTGTCGGTATAGACTAGTTTTGGAATTTTGACGCTTCTTTTATTACTAAGTTGCGTTAAAATTGGCATTAAAAAACTTTTTTGCAAAAAATAAAACCGACTTCACACAAAAAAGTGAAAAATAACTTTAGCTTCAGAAGTCGGTGACCCTTTATTTGATTGATTTAGTTTTTTTGTCACCGACTTCTGAAGCTAAAGTTATTTTTCACTTTTTTGTGTGAAGTCGGTTTTATTTTTTGCAAAAAAGTTTTTATTTTTCACTTTTTAGTGGTTCACATGTGCATACCCTTTCACAGCGTACCAGCGTGATTTTTTGTTATGAACTGGTGTAAACAATAGACAGACATGAGATTTCAGCAATCCCAGTAAGAGACACACATTTGCTACATTTAATGAGGAGTTCCGTTGCCTTTCTCCGAAGTTTTTCATCTAATCTTTACCAAATTTAAATGGGATCACTCCGAGAAAGTAGTCTTTCTAAAACTACCCAAATCGCTTCTGGTGTGCCTATAAAATTTGAAAAGTTCTCTCTATTTCTCCAGGATCCCATTATCAGGATCCTGACTTGATGATTATGGGACCTTCTGGGAAGTATACCCTTTCAAACAATTAAAAAACAAATTCGGTCCAGTCATCTTCGAGTAATCGGGGAACATTCTCCTTTTTGAAGTCGGTTAATAACGACGTTATGGTACGTGACCCAAATATCCGGATAGCCTTTAAAAGATTTGGCCGAGTATCGTTAATTTGCTTCTAAGAATTGAAGAGCTCCGTTCCTTTGTCATGGATCCCATAATCAGAACCTAACCAAATTCTCATCAAACTACCCTTGAAGTACCCTTGCCAATAAAATAAAAAAAAACAATACATGTCAAGGTAATATAGGCTTATCCCCAATAAATGGAACTTAATACACCTAACTGTCGAAATCTGGGAATATTGTACACATCTGCGTACCCCCTCAGAGCATACAGGCGTGATGTTACGTCATGATGCTGTATAAAAAATAAACATTCAAGCGATTGCAGCAGTTACTGCAGATTTGCCGTGTATTTTTGAAGAGTTCCATTGTATATCTCCGAAGATCCGGATCAGATCTTCAGCAAATTAAAATATAACCACACGGGAAGCACCAGCTTTCAAATTAAAAAAGAATCATCAAACTCGGTTCACCCAGTCGAAAGTACTGAGGTAACAAACACTGTCGAAATCTGGGTGTACTGTACACATCTGCGTACCCCCTCAGAGCATACAGGCGTGATATTACGTCATGATGTTGTATAAACAATAAACCTACAAGCGATAACAGCAATCACTGCAGATTTGCCGTACATTTTTGAGGAGTTCCATTGTATATCTCCGAAGACCAGCATCAGATCTTCAGCAAATTAAAATGGGACCACATGGGAAGCACCAGCTTTCAAATAAAAAAAGAATCATCAAAATCGGTTCACTCAGTCGAAAGTTATGAGGTAACAAACACAAAAAAAAAAAAAAAAAAAAACACAGACGAATTGATAACCTCCTCTTTTTGGAAGTCGGTTAAAAATGAATTTTTGGTAGCTTCTAACTTTTTAATGGATTTTTATTTTAGTATTCTGTTTCCGCACAGACAAAATTAATAATGAGAAAAAACGATAAGTGTCATTTTAACTTTGGTTGTACAATTTCAAATAGTGGAGTAATCCTCCCGAATAAAAAAATATCGAGTAGTGTCACCTTAAGGCTGGATCCACACTATACGGTGGATCGCGGTTCGTTCATGCATTTATTTTGATATTTATAACTTATTGACACCACATTCACGGGCCGCAAGTAAGACGTCCGCGGGCCGCATGCGGCCCGCGCGCCGCGGGTTGCTGACCGCTGTTTTAGAAGATCAGTTCAGCCGCGATTCAGCACTTTCTATAACTAGATAATATGCAAGAACTACGCAGCACGCGTGTAGAACATTGTTGAGGGTTGAACAGATCACAGAGATTTTTAACTCCTCGATAGAGTAAAATTGCAAGATTGTAAGGAAATTCTTGAGACAAAGCTTTTACCCAAGTAATTTAGGGTTGCTTGGCTAGGTACCTTAAAGTTGATTTAAAAGCTTTTGTTTTGTTAGTCCTGTAAGTACCTATTTATGTGGTGTAAGATGGATTGTCTACAAGATGAAACTTACGGTGATCGTCCCGTTCAGATGACTTATTAGGTAGAGATGATGCAGCGGCTAGTATCACCTCCCCTAGAGGATCGTCTCGATAGACTGTTCGTTTTTTGGCAAAACATGAATATGATCACATTTTCATCGCAATTTGTATATCAAGTTTCTTTCATTATCAAGGTTTCATAGACCGATTGTGCGTAACCTTTACTTTGTTAGAATGTCCAAGTAAGTAGGTATAACTGTATAACGCTACTAAAATATTGTGTAAACAGGTCCCCATTAGCCGTGGTTTGCCATATAACAGCCATGGCTGGCGTTGTGTCGGCGGCCGGAAGTACCGGCCACCGTGCCCGTGCCCACTTCCGGCTGCCCAGCCCACTGCTACGTCATCATTACTTACCCTACTGTGTTACGACGAAGGGGCTCATTTTGTAAAACCTTTTTAATTATTTTTTCCAGCGTCAGTGGCAGTGATAGATAGTTTTTATGATGCGTTGAAATAAGGTCGGTTGCAGGTCGGCTTGTTTTTGGACGCCCGCCTTTTGCCACACGAGCAACTCATACTCGAGCATTGACTTATGTATAAGTTCGTACCATCGCGCGTCGCGAGATATGTCGTCGCATTCACTGACACCTCTAATTTTCAAGCGCAGCAATAAGTGTGCGAGCCGGTTCGAGCTTATACGCGCCCGCTACAAATACGCTAATCTGAAACCTCGAAAAACCGCACGCGTCGAAGAATTGTATCCTTTCCGTCCACACGTCGCGTTGCGGTAACTCGTGGCATGCCACAATCAATTGGTTTCGCCGTAGGAGTTATCGCAAAACCCTTGTCAGTAGCGTGCAATGAATCAAACACTGCGAGGCAATGAATCTGTAAGTTGGAGTTGCAGCAGTAGTAACCCATGACGTAACAAGACCTTTCGTGCTTTAAAAGCTAGAGAATAAATCTTCTTATAAAATTTTCCCTACCTGAATAAATATATTTTAATCCATTACCAACAGAGTATTTAGTATACCGAGCTCCAGCAGAAATAGAAACACTTTTAACAATTCCTCCCGAAAAGTAAACGTGATACTTTTAGAACCTAAGTATCTTCATTATACAAGGACCTAGGTGTAGGATAACATGTAAAAATATACTTTATATTCAAGATATTATTAAATCAAAAATAACTATATTTGTCTGTAACCTTTTCACGATTTAACTGTTGAAATGAACAGAGCCTTCATTGTCACTAGTTCCATTAACAGTTCCATGATGGAACTACTGTTGTTTTTGTTAATCACTATAGTTCCATTTTGAAAGAATCTAATAGTACATTTTGATACAAGTGGGGAAAGTTTGTTATTGTAGTTCAAGGCGGTATTAACACACGAGCCGTAAGGCGAGAACTGCAATAACAAATGTCCACGTGTATCAAACGACGTTTTTCAATACACTTTTGAAGAAATAAAAAAACATTTGTGTCATGAACGTCACGAGACTATGATTTAAATTTTATTTTTTTCCGCGCTTTGCTTTCGCCAGGTTGAAGGAGAGGCAAAGGTATGAAGCCATTAACAGCCTAATGTAAAACGTTTTTTTTTTTATTTGAGTTTAGAACACAAATAAATGTTAATTTGTTTATAAAAGTAAATATTAGTTATAAATAATCATGTTTATCTAGGATATTGAATTTATAAACAATATTTGAATATTCAAAAACTATTTACAAAGAAAGACGTAGATCGCTTTTCCCAAAATTAAAAAAAACATTCAACTCTGACTCTATAGTCAGAGGTGAATGTTTTTTTTAAATTATGCAATGAACCAATTTGGACTTAGTATATGTTTGGTTATATGTGGCAATTTTGCTTTCTGCACATGTGTGGAAAAAACATGAAAAACGCACGCCTGTGAAATACACTGCATTTTGAACCTAATCGTAGTGCGAATAGAACCAGTTTTCGAGGAAGTGTATTGAAAAAATAGTGGAACTAATGTTGAATTTTTTTGACCACTAGTTCCACATTATTGTTTTAAGACCCTTACCCTTCCGCTAGAATGTGGAATAATTACGATCTTTTTGCGGACGAAGCCGCGGCCAACAGCTAGTATAGTATAAAATGTCCAACACCATAAATAACTTTCTCACTTAACCTACGACTACCCTATCAATTACCAATTAAACACAAATCATTCAGTTAATCGTCCCGTCAGTCGCTGTTTACTTCAAGGCCGCGTACCTATGTCAGTACCTACTCAGTGTCATTTCATTAATACGTATCTGATGATATTATCGATTGTTTAGCTTGAGGCCAGCCAGTCGTAGCCGCGGAGAAATCGATGTGCTCGCATCGCCTTCCGATTTCCGCTGCTTCGCCAATTTTAGGGTTATTTGTATGTCCCAGGGTACTGAAAGGCAGAAGCTTTCGCTTTACTTAATTGAATTGGATGTTATTTATGATTTGTTGAAGGAAATAGACAATATGCGTATGCCAAAAGGCTTCTGTAACACAAGCTTTTCCGCATGTTCACAAAAAAAGCTTGGGGAATAAATCCTCAATAAACCTCATACATTATACATATTGTTATTTGTAACTAGCTGACCCACGCAACTTCGTTTGCGTCACATAAAGATACAATGCAAATAACTGAACCGCTAGATGGCGTTGAAGAATCTAGATTTTGAGATTTTATGACAAACAATGTTTTAATTTTTCGTTTAATAAAAAGTATCCTATGTTACTTCTAATACACGGAAAAAATTCTACGTGTAAAAATAACCAACTCTTGGCAGAAAATTACTAAGCAGGTTGATCAATATAGCGCCTGCAAAGTTTATAGTTAAAAATAAACAAGTCAAGTTTGCTAACTTTACTTGATCAATATTAACATGATTAAATGGTTAGAATTGTTTATTAAAAAATAACCCTATTTACTAGGTAACCACAGTCAACCTACTCTGTAGTATTAGTGAATTTACTCTGTAGCCACAATCGACTCTCTCGGTACTTTGAGCTAGTTTACTAGGTAACCACAGCCAACCTACTCTGTAGTATGAGTGAATTTACTTTGTAGCCATAACCAACTTTCTCGGTACTTTGAGCTAGTTTACTAGGTAACCACAGCCAACCTACTTTGTAGCCACAACCGACTCTCTCGATACTTTGAGCTAGTTTACTAGGTAACCACAGCCAACCTACTTTGTAGCCACAACCGACTCTCTCGATACTTTGAGCTAGTTTAATAGGTAACCACAGCCAACCTACTTTGTAGCCACAACCGACTCTCTCGATACTTTGAGCTAGTTTACTAGGTAACTGTTGTGTTCGTTGGTATATTGAATCAAAGACACCGTTGGGAAGACTTGGTTTATTACAGGTTACATAGCAGGAGTATCACAGACGGGGTTTTCAGTCAGACAGCCATTAGGCAAGTGAAGACAACCAGAGACAAGACAGATAATGCATAGTGATGTGTATAATAATAACATACTAAATAGTGATGTTACAACATCCCCCTTGTTGAGTTTAACTTTAACCCCTGACAAACAATTATAAAGAAGTACTATGCTAAACAACTTAACTTATAAATGACAACATGTTTTGTGATACTCAAAACTACGTTAACACTAGACAATATTCATAATAATACTAAGACTAACATTTGACCTTAACTTTATTCATAATTCTAAGTTAATCAATTTCTTCAATTAACCTTCTTGTTGGTCTTACAATACGACCTGACCTTGTTGTCACTTCTGAGGATTTTTGAGAAGAGGATTCTTGAGGCCTAGACTCCTGTCTGTCACCTTCCTCTCTCCCCTGTGACGAGTTGGATTGCATAGGAGGGTTTGTGAAGTTATTAGAATACTTATGTCTTAAGTGTATTCTATTTCTCCTATACCTAACACCATGGACATCCTCAACAACATATGACCTATTGTTCATCATTCTTTGTTTGACAATAGCTTGCTCCCAGTTACTTTTGGGATTTCTTTTAAAATAGACATGGTCATTATAATGTAACATTGACAAAGACTTTGTATTTCTATCATAATACCTAGATTTGTTACTATTATTTTTCCTGACTGACTCTTTGTAATCCTGAAACGTTACAACTTTTGGTTTCAATTTTTTATATGACACTGGAATGTTATCTCTTAAGTTTCTAGACATTAACAATTGTGCTGGTGATGCTAAATTGTTTTTTGACGTATTTCTGTACTGTAATAAAGCTATATATGGATCTGTTTTGTTTTCTTTACATTTCCTTAGCATATTCTTTATTATCTTGACAGAAGATTCAGCCTGTCCGTTCGACTGCGAATGATATGGGCTAGTAACTACATGTTCTATGTCCCATTCTTGTAAAAAGTTTTTAAACTCTATTGACTGGAACGGAGGACCACCATCGGATACCAATGACAATGGTATTCCATGACGTGCAAAAATTGATTTCAAATGTGTAATTACATTTTGAGATGTACTGTTTTTATTTAATAATGCAATCTCTATGTATTTTGAGTAATAATCTGTGACTATTAAATAAACTAAATTATCAAAATGCATTAAATCAATACCGACTTGTTGCCATGGATATTTACATATTTCAAAGTTTTGTAGTGGTTCCTTCTGGTTACATGGCTTGAACTTTGCACATATGAAACATTGTTCTACTAAATTCTTAATACTACTAGACATATTTGGCCAATACAAAGATTCTTTAGCTAAAGTTAAGCATTTATTTATACCTTGGTGACCTTTGTGAATTTTTTCTAACATTTCACTATACATAGACTGTGGTACTATTAATTTTGAACCTTTGAATACTAAATCTTTAATGACATGGATTTCTCCTTGAATGTTCCAAAATGGTTTTACCAGTGGACTGACATTATTTTTGTTTTTTGGCCAACCTTCATAATAATACTTGATCAATAATTGCAAGGATTCATCAGTTTTGGTTTCCTGTGTTAACTTCTTGCTATATTCTTCTGTGATTGCTAAATTAGCATACATAATGTTGACATGACATGACATTTCTGACTCATTTTCAGGTGTGTAATGGTCTTTTAAAGCTGCTCTTGACAAAGTGTCTGATATAAACATTTCTTTACCTGGGACATGTATAACTTCCAAATCATATTTTTGTAAAGTTAACATCATACGCTGTAATCTAGCGGGAACATCATGTAAAGGTTTTTTAAATAAATAGACTAAAGGTTTATGATCAGTGTGCACTGTGACTCTATTTCCATATACATATTGGTGGAATTTTTCACAACCAAATTGAATAGCTAGCAGTTCTTTTTCTATTTGAGCATATCTTTCCTGGGTTTCTGTTAATGTTTTTGAACTATATGCTATAGGTTTGTTTGCTTGTAAAATGACTGCACCTAAAGCTGACTTTGACGAATCGACTGACAAGACTAATGGAATCTTGGGATTATAATGAGCTAAAACTGGTGAGTTAGTAATCTCATCTTTTAATTTATTAAGACTTTGACTATGATTCTCATCCCAAGTCCAGACTGAATCTTTTTTCAAAAGATTTCTTAATATTTGAGTTTTTTCTGACAGGTTACTTATAAAAGGTCCTAAATAATTGATCATACCTAATATTCTCTGTAACTCTTTGACATTTTTTGGTGTGGGCATATTGACAATGGCTTTGACTTTCTCTTTGTCTGCCCTGGCACCATCTTTACTGAAGATATAACCCAAGAAACATACTTCAGAGACTAAAAATTTACATTTTGACTTATTAAATTTTAAATTGACTTGACGTGCTCTCTGCATGACTTTATGTAATCTTTCATTATGAACAGATTCATTTGGGCCATAGACTAATATATCATCAATGAATATTAAGACTCCTTCAATATCACCAAATAAGTTCATCATGACTCTTTGAAAAATTTCTGACGAAGCATTTATTCCATATGGTAATCTTAAATACTTATATCTGCCAAATGGTGTTTGAAAAGTACACAATTCAGAACTATATTCATCTAGACGTATCATCCAAAATCCAGAAAAAGCATCTAAATGTGAAAAACATACAGCACCTTCTAGCTGTGACCTAATTTCATCAATTGACTTGAGTGGATAGAATTCCCTCATAATATTTTTATTTAGATTCCTAGGATCTAGACATATTCTTAACTGACCTGTACTTTTTACAGTTACGACGACTGAATTAACCCACTCAGTAGGTTTTGTGACCTTCTCAATAACATTCATCTTCTCCATGCGATCCAACTCTTCACGTAATTTCCCTTGTAACGCGAATGGAACTTTCCTGGGCGGATCAACGCATGGTACTGCTTCAGGCTTGAGTTTAAGATGACAGACCGGAGGTAGACACCCAAGACCCTGAAAAACATCATTATATTGTGTAAGAATTTGTTTACAAAAATTTTGTTTTGTTACTGAAAATACACGTTTTATTATACCTAACTTTTCACAAGTTGGTAGACCAAGAACATTTGGACAATCTAAGTTTGCTACTATAAACATTATAGATTCAACAACATTATTGTTGTTTATACTCAAATTACAATTTAAGTTGACTTTGCCTAAAATTGGAATGGCTTTTCCACCAAATCCTGTGACATTTATTTGGCATTTGACAAGCAATACTTTTGACAGATTGTTTTGACGTTTAATGTTATTGTATGTCTGTTTTGACATAATGTTGACATCTGCACCTGAGTCTATGATGCATTTGATTTGTTTATTACCTACTGACAAGTTAATTTCCCAAGACTGTTTAGAATGACTACTTTCCAAAGTGTTGACTTTATTTTGATTCTGACTGTTTGTATGTGACTGTGAATACTGATACCCGTCCCTGTGATGATGATATTGTATTTTGTTTTGAGATCCCTCAGACTTGTGACCATTTTCATCTTTGAGATGCAAATGCAGACTCGGATATTTTTTATTTTGACTGTTTGATTGGGGAGTGAATCTCTCAGACGTGTGACTGCTCTCATCACTGAGATGTGGTTTTTCTTTATCGCATCTCTCAGACATATCACCGTTTTCATCACAGAGATTATGTGAATAGGGACGTTGACTTTGGGATTGGATGAATCTCTCAGACATGTGACTGCTTTCATCACCGAGATGTGATTTTTTTTTATCACACCTCTCAGACATATCACAATTTTCATCACAGAGATGATGTGAATAGGGACGTTGACTTTGGGACTTTTGACTAATGGAGTCTACACGAGATCTCTCAGACTTGTCACTGTTCTCATCATTGGGATACGGTGACTGCCTCGTCTGTGATGCCCCTACCATGTATGCCTGTGTGGTGTGTCTGTTTGACTGACTGCTATGTAAATGACTGTTATGACTTTGACTCGACTTTGATTGACTGTGTCTTTTATGTTTTTGACTTGACTTTAATTGACTGTTCAACATTCCAACAAAATATTCTTGACTACCATCTGAATTAAACGATTGCAACTGACTGACTTTTTTATTTTTAAAGCAATATTTAGCAAAATGACCAAAAGATTTACATGACCTGCATTGCATGCCTTTAGCTGGGCACTTGTAGCGATGTGACTGTCCACAGCGGCTGCATGTCTTCGAGTTGCTGGTGTGGTCGCTGCTTGGAGCTGGACCACGACTGCTCGAAGCTGACTGGCGTTTGCTCGAAGCTGACTTGCGACTGGAAGCTCGCTGTCGGCCTTCACCTCGACCACGGCTCCTTCGACTGAGATGCATGACATTTTCACTGGCGACGCCGCTCGCTTTGACCATTGTCTCTGCGTCCTGCTGTGCGACTATGAGTGTCATCGCCAGCTCTTGCATTCTCTGATATGTCAAATCTGGTTCTTGCAGTAACCTCTGACGTACATGTGACAAATCAATGTTGAGGTTTGCAATGAAAATATCTTTGATGAGCGATTCCCTGAGCGTGCCAAACTCACATTCTTTGCTTTTTATTTCTAAATCCGTGAGGAAATCGTGGATGTTTTCCGATTTCTCTTGCTTCCGTGTGAAGAATAGGTATCTGCACATCGTCACATTTCTCCTCGGCTCGAAAAAATTGTCGAATTTGGACTTGACCTCGTTGAGTGTGCTCGCATCAATTTGCAGGTTGAACGTGTTAAATATATTGAGACCACGTTCTCCGATTAAGTGTAGTAGAATTGCTATTTTCCGTTTTTCGGTTGACTTGTCCAGGCCTGTGGCTAACAAATATAGGTCTAATTGTTGCCACCATTTCTTCCACGCCTCCGCATTATTGTTGGCTGGATCCGACGAGATGTGGAGTTGTTTCAGACTCGTGCGCAGACCTGTTGTGTCGGCGCCATCTTCGTCGCCACCGCGTGCGCTGCCAGGAGGATTCGGCATTTTTACGTGCGTTCTTCCTTTTTCGTTTTAAATGACCCACTTCGACACCATGTTGTGTTCGTTGGTATATTGAATCAAAGACACCGTTGGGAAGACTTGGTTTATTACAGGTTACATAGCAGGAGTATCACAGACGGGGTTTTCAGTCAGACAGCCATTAGGCAAGTGAAGACAACCAGAGACAAGACAGATAATGCATAGTGATGTGTATAATAATAACATACTAAATAGTGATGTTACAACAGTAACCACAGCCAACCTACTTTGTAGCCACAACCGACTCTCTCGATACTTTGAGCTAATTTAATAGGTAACCACAGCCAACCTTCTTTGTTGCCACAACCGACTCCCTCGGTACTTTGAGCTGGTTTACTAGGTAACCACAGCCAACCTACTTTGTAGCCACAACCGACTCTCTCGATACTTTGAGCTAGTTTACTAGGTAACCACAGCCAACCTACTTTGTTGCCACAAACGACTCTCTCGGTACTTTGAGCTAGTTTACTAGGTAACCACAGCTAACCTACTCTGTTGCCACAACCGACTCTCTCGGTACTTTGAGCTAGTTTACTAGGTAACCACAGCCAACCTACTTTGTTGCCACAACCGACTCTCTCGGTACTTCAAGCTAGTTTACTAGGTAACCACAGCCAACCTACTTTGTTGCCACAACCGACCCTCTCGGTACTTTGAGCTAGTTTACTAGGTAACCGCAGCCAACCTAATTTGTTGTCACAACCGACTCTCTCGGTACTTTGAGCTAGTTTACTAGGTAACCACAGCCAACCTACTTTGTTGCCAAAACCGACTCTCTCGATACTTTGAGCTAGTTTACTAGGTAACCGCTGCCAACCTACTCTGTAGTATTAGTGAATTTACTTTGTAGCCATAACCAACTTTCTCGGTACTTTGAGCTAGTTTACTAGGTAACCACAGCCAACCTACTTTGTAGCCACAACCGACTCTCTCGATACTTTGAGCCAACATTTTACCTTAGCTATAGGTAACCACAACCAATCTACCATGTAGTTTTAGCGTATTATTGGCGAATTGACTTTGTAATAATAACCACTAAGTCAATTCACCAAGAATACGCTAAACGCATGCTAGGTTGGTTGTGCTTACTTAAAGCCAACGTAAAATGTACAAGAACTAACACAAACTTTGCTACCTAAATACCTATCTGCAATTGGGAGTAGGTACATTAACAGCTAGCATTAAAAACAACTATAATTAGACATTTTAATATATTTATTATGTATCAATTTAATGAGACGACACATTTTAATTTTTTTTAAGATTTAAAATCACTGTATGGAAAACAACTGTAATTAGACATTTTAATATATTTATTATGTATTATGTAACAATTTAATGACACGACACATTTCAAAATTTTTTAAGATTTAAAATCACTGTAAGTATGGAAAATCTAAATTTTAAAATAAAAAAAAATATTTAATTTTAAATTTTGAGACTAAATTTTTAATTCAGTGATTTTATATCTTCAAAAATGTTGAAATGTAAGACCGAAAAAAAAACGAACATGATAAAATCCAAAATAATGACGTAGAAGAAACGCTGCTCACATCGATGAAAAGGTGAGGGTTCATTCTCCATATCATCTATGTGAACAGCTTTTGTTCTACGTCATTCATTATTTTGGATTTTACATGTTTAACATGTTGTATGCTTATTATAAACCCATATTTATGTAAGTACGGGTATTGATCACGATACCTATTATTTTGTCCCGACGTTTCAACAGTATCCAGAAACTGAAGTAATGGAGATTCCGCAGCAAAGCGAAGGCACCTGTGAACCGGCCCTTATGATAATTTCTGACAATCAAGTGAGTGTTACCCCAGCAGGAAAGTGTCTCTTGAGAGTTATATGAGTGGAACGTTTATTTTGTGCCTTATCTGCTGTAAATGTGCCCCCACATAAAAATTTGTGCCCCCTGTCGTTTAAAAAAAAAACGATTCATGCTGGGGTAACGTTTTTCCAGCAGGAAAATTAAAAAAACCTGATGGGCACAGAATTTATTTTTGGGGGCACATTAAGGCACTAATATAAGCTACAAGGCCATGCAAAATGTTTCTCTCTCCGATCATTCGTTTAAAATTTTCCTGCTGGAAAAACGTTACCCCAGCAGGAATCGTTTTTTCCGTTATTTTCCAAAACGACAGGGGGCACACATTTTTATGTGGGGGCACATTTACAGCAGATAAGGCACAAAGTAAACGTTCCTCTCATATAACTCTAGGAGACACTTTCCTGCTGGGGTAACGTACACATCAAGTGAAGGTAATTCAAGAAACGCCTTTGCTGCGGAATCTCCATTACTTCAGTGTACCCGCGACCACGGCTAGTGCAATCCAGTTGAAACGTCGGGACAATATAATATAAATATCACTGTTTTGTACAATATCTATGGAGAAAGATTCAGCCTCTGGTATATGAAATTTTCGTATATGTCTTTTAAAACTACACAATAATTGAAATGACCGCTTACAGTTATCTTAGCAGCATTTGTATTGTTCTATCTCGTATCCGTTGTGTTTAAAATTAAAATGATATTGAAGTGCTTTTAATTGCACTGAGTCCTTACATAAAAAACAAATAACCATAGTGTAAGTAGCTTAACGCGCTAAAGTATCCGTAATTTAAAAATAAATCTATCCAAAAATAAAATAAAAACATTGCCATCAAAACTGAATTCAACTAACCACTATGAGATAGGTAACCTACTCCTAGTAACTGTACAATCGTACCTATAGTATCTAATGTAGATACACTGAGGGTACGAATAACTAAAAATACTTTAGTTTTATTTGGTATAGTATAAGAGGAGTAGCGAAGTTGCACTTGCTGGCCACCAACCTCTGTTTTCGCTACTCTTCCTAAACTGTAAAAAATAAAACTATTACAGAGGTATTAAAAAAAGCTTATGATAGGTTTCACAAACGGAACAATATATATTTTTTAATTCCTTTGTTCAACGTAATAATAAGATAAAATAGGCGGCGGCGCTAGTTTCACGCATACAGGCACCTTAAAACTTAAATACAGGCACCTTAAAACTTAATGAATGCCCAATTCTCCCATTAAGGTATGACTAGACGTGGAAGATTTATCAAATGATGTTTTGAATTGGTAAATTGCATGCTGAATGAACATCCATGTGCTATGACATTCCATGGGGTATTATGTCAATGCTCATTGACTACCCATATTATTTTGAAACAAGCATTGACTGCTGACATAATATCAGGAACAATGTACCATACCTTATCGATTATTACATAATACGATTTAATCTCTTCCAGCCCGGCTAGCATGGGCAGGGGATAAAATTTTATCCACCGGTTATTTCCACTGACAAGGGACAAAATTCAAACAAAAGTGGAAATAACCGGTGGATAAAATTTTTATCCCCTGCCCATGCTAGCCGGGCAGAGATGGGCCCACAATAATTACAAACGGTTGTAGGGTCAGACTAAAATCGGTGAACTTCTCGCGCCTTATATTTATCACTGATATTATGTCAGAGTCATCCCTAACATGCGTAATGAACCCTTCCCGCACCTCTGTTTTAGAAGGACGCCACGCTTTCTTTTGTTTTCCCTTCAAACGAATGCTTGTCACTGATAAAACTGAACGTATGAGCAGCAAAGTTCCAATATTGGCGTTTTCTTCCGATGCTGAAACAATATAAAATAGCAAAATTTTAATACGATCCTACTAACAGTAGGTAGGTAACCTAAAGTTGAAAGTTGGTTTGATCCGGAAGGCTGGTTCTTGATAGGCTGGTTCGTAATATTACTAACTTAACTTATTAATTGGTCCGAATCCCCCCACCCATTTCATTTTACTTAGGTACTTATTTATTTGGAAGTACGGATAAGCAAGTAGAAGTCAGTCATCATCATCACTAGTAGGTCCATTGCTGGATATAGACATTGCCAGAAAGAACTATTCTAATCCCTCTCTATATCCACCGACTTCCAGCAATCTGGATAATAGGAGAAGTGGAGATAAATTGAGAATGGAATACAGTCATGCAGCCACCGCTTGCAGCGTCACATGAACACTACCCCGAGGTGTGCCTGCGAGAGTGTAGATAGTGTTAAACATACTTATCATAGGTAGGTAGGTACTTAAGTAGGTATAGGTACTCACAATCTTGCAAAGCGACCAAGGTAACCAAGTTTTTATCCTTATTATTATTGCTCAACTTTTTTTTCGCTAGATTATTAAGCCTTTCTTTTAATGTAGGGAGGTTTTCAAAAAGCTCAGAGTACTGCCCGGTTTATAAATTATCAAAGTCTTTTTCTAGCTGTAAACAACAAAAAAAACGAGTAAGTTAAAAATGATTGGTTACAGGTATTACTTCACACTAATATTATAAATGCGAAAGTTTAGATGTATGGATGGATGTTTGTCACGCCAAACTCCTACTAGAAACTAGTAGGTACTTACCAAAAGGTATCCCGTCGGCTTCTGTAGAGCAGGGTATTCATTGAAATATTCAGATATTAGCATGTTCTTAGATTTATGTTTAAACGTGTGTTCGTTGTGTCAGTCCATTACTAATGTCATTTTTTCCGTGCGAACAAAAGGCGATATCACTGCAAAAAAACAAGAGGTAGGTACAGTCGGTTGCAATAAAATGTAATCAATTCGTTTTCACCATGGCGCATGGCGGGGCGGGGCGGCGGAGTGTCGTCGTTCGTAGTATTGAAATTTGAAATGGACATTTACAGGGCAACAACTAAATAATCATGAAACCAATGTAGGTAAATCCGTACCCAAAGGGTGCCAACGGGACCCTACTACTAAGCCTCCGCTGTTTGTTTGTCTTTTTGTCACCAGGCTGTTTATCTCACGACCCGTAATTGGAAGACAGTTGAATTTTTTTGATATGTTTTTCTATTGCCACTACAACAACAAATACCTATTAACGAAGTGGCAAAATTATTTTTATTATTAAAACCGACATTTTTATTTTGTGAGAAGAGAGCAATTTCCTGCACTCTCGAGGTCTCTTCTTTCTTTGAACGGATTGTAGGTACATTGGATTGTTAGAGTACCTAGCCAAGAGATGCATGCGCGTACCGAAGGGGGAAGGAGGCATCCAAGCCGGGAGGCGCTACCAAGTCTGATGGGTCAAGCACTCCCTCGCCAATGCATAAGCAACATGTTTTTGTCATATATTGTACCTACCTACTATTCGTTGGATACTCGGATTGCCATGCCGATGAGCCACAGGATCAGCCGATGCCGTGCCGTCGCGCCGCCGCCGCGCCGCCGCCGCAGCCGGCGCCGGCGCTGATGGACATGGATGGTTGGTTATCACAGCACAGACCACGTGCTGACCTCCTGTTTAGGCGCGGGACATACCTACTATTATACTCAGGTAGGTACCTACTACAAGCGGCGGCGGAGCGGCGGAGCGGGGCGTCTCGAACCTACAAAACGGATGTAAATAAAGTCGAAAGACAAGTCGACAGCCGCGTCCAAAGGATTCGGTGTTCAAAATGGCGACTTTATTTCCATTCGTTTTGTACAAAATATGAAAGAAGCGTCTGCGCTGCACTTGCGCCACGCGCTGTTTATTTTATAAGATAGGTAGGTAAGGTACACTACACGGATTAACACTACATACAATTACTTACAAAAAGGGTTTATGGAACTCGTGGTCCCATATTAAGTACCTATTGGGTACCACTTATCCACACTTGTAACAGACAGAATAAATAAAACAGCTTGAAAACTCACCTTTGAAAACATCTATGTACTCCTCAAGCTCCCACGCTTTTAGAAGGTTTTGCACTTCTTCGTCCATGAATGTACAATAACCTAATCGTTTTGAACACTGATCACTGATTCTGCTGACTTTCTGAGTCTGACTGACCACAACCACAGAGTAATTTGACCACAACTAACGGGTACGGCAACTGTCGCACGACTGTTGCCGCCGCGCCGCACCGCGCCCGGTGCGCGGTTCAAAATGTAGGTAATAATAACCGAGTTGTTATGTATGGCTAAACAAGTAAATTGGCTATCGCTTGATAAATAGTTTACTTGGTTATTATTAGATGATTTGGCTTGGTTGTCTCTGAACAAGCACTAAATAAACACACAGCTATTATTAAACCATTAAACTTCTAAAAATAACAAACTTGAAGTTTGTTATTTTTAATCAAATCTATAATACATCTATATCTATAAATCTATAATACATCTAATATTAACCAAGTGAGATTGTTGATGTTTAAGTCTATATGAGTATAGTTGCTAACCCCCAATATTATTATTAGTGTCTGTTATTTTTAGATGTTTGATGGTTTATTTATAGCTGTGTGTTTATTTAGTACTTGTTCAGTATCCAATATCAAGTCATCTAATACTAACCAAGTGAGATTGTTGATGTTTAAATCTATAATACATCTAATATTAACCAATACTAAACCAATAATATTGTCGGTTAGCAACTAGCAATATGATCTGTTGTATTTAGCAAAGTTAGTCGATTAATAGTGATTCAGTTACTTAATTATTTTTAACACTGTTTTGATTGGGTAAACAACACGAATTAGCAATGTTCTCGTGGTTGTTTATTACTCATATAGACTTAAACATCAACAATCTCACTTGGTTAGTATTAGATGTATTATAGACTTAAACATCAACAATCTCACTTGGTTAATATTAGATGTATTATAGATTTAAACATCAACAATCTCACTTGGTTAGTATTAGATGACTTGATATTGGATACTGAACAAGTACTTAATAAACACACAGCTATAAATAAACCATCAAACATCTAAAAATAACAGACACTAATAATTATATTGTCAGTTAGCAACTAGCAAGATGTTCTGTTGTATTTAGCAAAGTTAGTCGATTAATAGTGATTCAGTTACTTAATTATTTTTAACACTGTTTTGATTGGGTAAACAACACGAATTAGCAATGTTCTCGTGGTTGTTTATTACTCATATAGACTTAAACATCAACAATCTCACTTGGTTAATATTAGATGTATTATAGATTTAAACATCAACAATCTCACTTGGTTAGTATTAGATGACTTGATATTGGATACTGAACAAGTACTAAATAAACACACAGCTATAAATAAACCATCAAACATCAAAAAATAACAGACACTAATAATAATATTGTCGGTTAGCAACTAGCAAGATGTTCTGTTGTATTTAGCAAAGTTAGTGATTAATAGTGATTCAGTTACTTAATTATTTTTAACACTGTTTTTATTGGGTAAACAACACGCATTAGCAATGTTCTCGTGGTTGTTTATTACTCATATAGACTTAAACATCAACAATCTCACTTGGTTAGTATTAGATGTATTATAGACTTAAACATCAACAATCTCACTTGGTTAGTATTAGATGTATTATAGATTTAAACATCAACTATCTCACTTGGTTAGTATTAGATGTATTATAGATTTAAACATCAACAATCTCACTTGATTAGTATAAGATGATTTGATATTGGATACTGAACAAGCACTAAATAAACACACAGCTATAAATAAACCATCATACATCTAAAAATAACAGATACTAATAGATAGTATTGTCGGTTAACAACTAACAAGATGTTCTGTTGTATTTAGCAAAGTTAGTCGATTAATAGTGATTCAGTTACTTAATTATTTTTAAAACTGTGTTTAATGGGTAAAATTTACACAAATCTGTTGCTACAGCTTACTAAGTGAACTTGGTTATTTTTAATGAAATTTAAAAACTATAAAATTAACCGATTATCTCATTTTCAATTTACTGAGTTAAGTGTTGTTAATAAACAACACGAATTAACAATGTTCTCGTGGTTGTTAATTACCAAAAGTACTTCAAGCTTTTTAATAATGTCTTTGTCAATATTAAATAATATGCAGTTAACCGAGCCAAAAAGGTCCTTGGTTGACTTCAAATTTTTTCCGTGTACCTCCAAGAATATGTGTACAAAGTTTCATGATGATCGGTTGAGTAGTTTTCGCGTGAAAGCGTAACAAACAAACTTACATTCACATTTATAATATTAGTAGGGATTATACTACAACATCTAAGTAGCTAAATCTCTGTACAACTATTACAAAATATGGTAGCTCGTCGTATCTATCTGTGTGACTTCCTTTCTCTAACGTACGCAACGCAATGAATTATATGCAGTCCTCGCCATCATTTCTTCATAATTTCATCATTCAGGCCTTAGACTTAGAGAGTGTATTCCGGAAAATATATGTATGTGGAAATGCACTGATATTGCACTCACAATAAAGAAAGAAATCTCGATGTTTTGTCAAGTCGTAAAACGGTGCAAATAAGGCGCGCGCGGGTGGCTGACTAGTATGCTGATACTCGTATAGTCTTCTGTAACACAAAGTTTTCCTCCTAACTGAGATGCCAACAAAAGCCTGAGGGATAACTCACCAAAGCTGACAGATTACGTCAATAAATCTCATACATTATATAAACATCGTCTAGCTACAAGAAACATATATTATTATAATACTAGTATAAACAATACTTATGTAATGTAAGCGTAAATAAAGTTATCCAAAGCTAGGTTTTCCGCTTGTCAATAAGTAATGAACTTTCGGATACGAATTCAATTGGTGGGAACATTAAAGTTTTAGTGAGCCTAACTAATAAACAAAACACGGTGCGTCGTGTCTTCCTGAAAGCTTTTCGACAGTCTACAATTTATATAAAAACTTTTTTTCAAAAAATAAAACCGACTTCACGCAAAAAAGTGAAAAATAACATATAGCTTCAGAAGTCGGTGACAAAAAAACTAAATCAGGCAAACAAAGGTCACCGACTTCTGAAGTTTGCTTATATTTTGAAGAAAGTTTTTATTTTTACCCTTTCACAGCGTACCGGCGTGATTTTTTGTTATGAACTGGTGTAAACAATAGACAGGACATGAGATTTCAGCAATCCCAGTACATTTGCTATCATTTATTGAGGAGTTCCGTTGCCTATCTCCGAAGTTCTTCATCAGATTTTTACCAAATTGAAATAGGATCACTCCGATAAAGTATTCTTTCTTAAACTACCCAAATCGCTTCTGGTGTGCCTATAAAATTTGAAGAGTTCCCTCTATTTCTCCAGGATCCCATTATCAGGATCCTGACTTGATGATTATGGGACCTTCTGGAAAGAATACCCTTTCAAACAATTAATATATATACAATACCATTATTTATTTTTACGTGTTTATATAGATGTATTTACGTTTATTTTATATAAGTAGCTATATTTAAATTTTAATGTTTTGTCTTTTCTACATACTGTGTCTACATTTCTAATCCAACTTTCCTCTCGCAGGTCTGCTGGAAGAGATTTCTTATGAAATAAGCAGTACCTTTGTGCTCTTCTATCGTTAATGTAATGTCCGATGAAGTATTTTGTGTGTACATAAATAAATAAATAAATAAAATAAATAAATAAATAAAAAACAAAATCGGTCCAGTCATCTTCGAGTAATCGGGGAACATTGAATTGAGAACCTCCTCCTTTTTGAAGTCGGTTAATAACGACGTTATGGTAGGTGACTCAAATATCCGGATAGCCTTTAAAAGATTTGGCCGAGTATCGTTAATTTGCTCCTAAGAATTGAAGAGTTCCTTTGTCATGGATCTCATAATCAGAACCTAACCATATTCCCATCAAACTACGCTTGAAGTAAGGTCGAACAGGCTATTTAGTTTACATGTTACAAAGTAATTTGTTGGTTAAACTGTAAACCAAATAACTTGTTCGACCGTACATCCTTGCCAATAAAATAAAATAAAATCAATACATGTCACTGTAGTAGGCTTATCCCCAATAAATGGAACTTAATACACCTAACTGTCGAAATCTGGGTGTATTGTACACATCTGCGTACCCCCTCAGAGCATACAGGCGTGATGTTCTATCATGATGTTGTATAAACAATAAACATCCAAGCGATTGTAGCAATCACTGCAGATTTGCCGTGTATTTTTTGAAGAGTTCCATTGTGTATCTCCGAAGATCCGCATCAGATCTTAAGCAAATTAAAATGGGACCACATGGGAAGCACCAGCATTCAAATAAAAAAAGTACCTTCAAAATCGGTTCACCCAGTCGAAAGTTCTGAGGTAACAAAAAAAATACAGTCGAATTGATAACCTCCTCTTGTTGGAAGTCGGTTGAAAATAGTAAACTTCCGTAAATGAGCTCTTTGTCTCTAATAAAACTTCCTTAATGAAAAAACTTTTTTGCAAAAAATATAACCGACTTCACACAAAAAAGTGAAAAATAACTTTAGCTTCAGATGTCGGTGACCTTTGTTTGATTGATTTAGTTTTTTGTCACCGACTTCTGAAGCTAAAGTTATTTTTCACTTTTTTGTGTGAAGTCGGTTATATTTTTTGCAAAAAAGTTTTTATTTTTCACTTTTTAGTGGTTCACAGGTGCTTACCCTTTCACAGCGTATCGGTGTGATTTTTTGTTATGAACTGGTGTAAACAATAGACGGACGTGAGTCTTCAGCGATCCCAGTACATTAGCTATCATATTTTATTAAGGAGTTCAGTTGCCTATCTTCCGAAGTCACCAGATCTTTATCAAATCGAAATGGGATCACTCCGAGATTGTACTCTGCCTAAAACTACCCTAACCGCTTCTGGTGTGCCTATAAAGTTAAGGAGTTACCTCTATTTCTCCGGGATCCCATTGAATGGAACTTTACACGTCTAACTGTCGAAATCTAGGTGTATTGTATACTTCTGCGTACTCCCTCAGAGCATACAGGTGTGATGTTACGTCATGATGTTGCATAAACAATAAACAACCAAGCGATTGCAGCAATTACTGCAGCTTTGCCGTGTATTTTTGAAGAGTTCCATTTATATCTCCGAAGATCAGCGTAAGATCTTAACCAAATTGACATGGAACGACACGGAAAGCACCAGCTTTCAAATAAAAGAAGAATCATCAAAATCGGTTTACCCAGTCGTAAGTTCTGACGTAACAAACATTGTCGAAATCTGGGTATATTGTACACATCTGCGTACCCCCTCAGAGCATACAGGCGTGATGTTACGTCATGATGTAGTATAAACAATGAACCTACAAGCGGATGCAGCAATCACTGCAGATTTGCCGTCTATTTTTGAAGAGTTCCATTGTATATCTCCGAAGATCAGCATCAGATCTTCAACAAATTAAAATGGGACCCAACGGGGAGCACCAGCTTTCAAATAAAAAAAGAATCATCAAAATCGGTTCACCCAGTCGAAAGTTCTGAGGTAACAAACACAAAAAAGAAATACAGACGAATTGAGAACCTCCTCTTTTTAGAAGTCGGTTTGAAAATAGAAATAGCTCATACTCAATTTCTCCAATGAGACAATCGAATTTGACAATTGAAGACAATAATTACAGAAATAAACGAGTAAGTATGAGCTATTTCTATTTTCATTGCGGAAGTTTTTGTTATGAGATTTTTTTTTTTGTTTTTTTTTTTTTTTTTTTTTTAGGTATGACCACTCGTAGTTGCAACTCTCTAAGGTTGCTTGACTACTTAACCGAACGATCCTGTGGGTGGCCAAAAATTACTTTAAGGCCCCCAGCCAGGGCTTACAAACTAAAAATATTTACATTTAAATGACGATCAAAACAACGGTTACAGGCAGACAGGGCTAGCTTATTTCTCGGATTTCCGATTCTGTTCCTATAAAATCAGACTTTACCTAGAGTCGCTAGGTATTCATTGATTCTAAGAAATCAAAGCTTCCTTTTATGAAGATTTTAGGTTGAACTTTTTAAAGAATAACATGTGACTATTTTTGTACATCCACCCACGCGCGATGTTTTTTTAAACTTAAAATTCTCTATCAAACACAATAGTGTTCACGAATAGATTAACGTCATCGCATGTTATTGAGACCATTTAAGAACATCTTTTGTGAAAGCTTATGGGGCAGATGGGGCTTTGTTCCTTGTGCTTCAAAAACACATCCGATCGTTTTTCTGCCTGAGCTTATTGCCCGATTTCCGCAATTTCTGGCTGGGTTAGGTGGTACTAAAGTGAAGTGGAGTCCCACACTCCCGAGTTTTGATGCGTTCGACGTCATAGCGTTAGTGTGGCGTTAGTATAGTAGGGCTATAATTTTACCGGCCCTCTTTGCTTGGTCACTCATATCAAAAAGTGGTATTTAATGTAAAAAGAAAGATTAAATTGTTTAATTTGCAGAAAATATCCAAAGAGTTTTAAAATTTCAGTAATCAGCAAAAAAATCGTTTCAACAATTCGCGCTGTTAGTAAAGCAATTTTACAATAATCCACACTATGAATTATTTTTCTTTTGTCAATTTCAAAATTTAAATTCGGAACGTAAAGTATCATGCTAGGATGCTTTAAATAACATGCCAGTACATCGTCAAATTAATAAAACCTATTTTCTTCCAACTATGCTTTAATTTCATCATAATCACACTAAAAACTCAGTAAAAAGCGAGTCTTTAATGCTCTAGCTAGAGCAATAAAAAAGTATGAAATTTCATTATTGCACAGTTTATTTTTTTAACGCACCAAAAGGTGCCAATCTCAATGGAAATTAGCTCTATTCAGCCAGCCGGTATCAATACTTTTTTTTTTACGTACGTATTATTCGTTTCTATCCTACTTGTTCCAAGTGTGATACTATCTGATTTTGAGTGCTTCGGCTTCGAATTAAAATGGAATCATCTAGCGACACATTAACTCAGGAAAACATTCTAAATGAAGCCGACAGTGTTATAGAAATTTCTATTTAACTGTTTGATATGAGTTTCTTTAATCTACTATTCCTAAGTAATAGTTGAAAGAAAAGCAGATTATGCACCTCGCCTTAAGTAATTTATATTGCCCTCGTGCCTGTTAGATTAGAGCCCTCACTGACGCTCGGGCTCTAAATCAGGCACTCGGTGCAATAATAAATTACTTTGTGCTTGATGCAATAATCTACTATTCTTGTTCTTCTTCATAGAAGTAGAGAAAGAAATTTAAACTGCCCGTTTTTATTGAAAAAGAGTTTACCTCTAGAGTTTTCCATCTGCAGTCTTTCTCTCAAATATCTAAGTAGCCGGAAGAAAATGAAGACAAAAGACTGAAAACCTACTAAAAACGTGTGCAAACTGCAAATGTTCCCCGCCGGTGTGCACGTGGCTCAAGAGCTTTAATTAAATCGTTTCGTTTTAATCCAATGTTTATGTGTTACCTGCTAACGGACGCTTCAAAGAATTTAATCTCCTATTCCGTGTAAGTGCTTCCGATTTTAAATATTTAACTGTTTCCGAGAGTTCTGGTTACTTGAATTAAACCGGTTTACGAGTAATACGTGACGTGAAAATGAATTAATGTCAAATGTTGTTTTACATTTTGTAGGAACTGTAAATGTTCGTCCGGGGCCGTGACAGCTTACCTAAGCTTTAATAATCTGAATCTATTATTATTATTTATTCCTTTATTCATTACAATACATGTTTAATACATTTTTAAATATTTATTTATAAAACTAAATTTTAAAAAACATTTAAAAATATAAAAAACAGTAGCCCACTAGCGCTGGGGACAGGGTCCGAGCTGCCGGTGGTCAGGGCTCTTGAGAGAGGAACCTCCTAACAATACGTGCCGTGTCAAGAAGTACTGCTTTCTGAATCAAGCCCTTGATCCAGCTGCCAAGCGAGAGCCTCCTAAGATTTTGGTCGAGGCTCTTGGCTATTAAGCCATTGGCCGACACGACTATCGGCACAATTACTGCTGTCCACATGCCACATGTCGACAACCTCGCGAGCCAGATCTAGATATTTGTTTTTTTTATCTTGCTCTGCTTTCACGAGGTTCTCGTCATGCGGGACCGTTATATCAACAATAATTGTGCGACGCTCCAATCGATCTATCACCACAATGTCAGGCCTATTGGCAACAACAGTCCTGTCGGTGGTGATAGGTCGATCCCAATACAACGTGATATTACCATTAACGAGAACTGGGTCGGGCGCATACTTATTATTATAATAGTGGGCTCTGTAATAATGGCTCCGCCGAGCTGCTGCTGACAAATTTCTGATGAGTGACCGCCTTTTTGATCTGACGTAGAGAAGTAGAGATCTTGGGGTTCGACTCTCCGTTCGGCCGGGCATAGTCGGAAACAGTCGACTAACGAGATATACGGTAAATTACTTGCTACTTTCATTGTATTACATGAGCATGAAATAACTATAGCCAGCAGGTTTTTTCCTACCTCAAAAGCTGGTGTTGATAAAATCTACGCGAGACCTCAAAAGAAGTTAAAAAAGACAAGCAAAGACGGTGACATAAAAAGGCTTCTCAAGGGTTGAATATTTTATTCGAAATCAGCGTACAAATGCAAATATATACGGCAGCGGGAGCGGCGGGAAGGATTGAGCAGCCACATTCTCTCTGAACAAAATCGACCAGGTTCATGCTCGTTTTGATTAGGCAAAAAGACGAATAATATTTCACTACATATTTTGTACATGTAGTTTACGTGAAGCCGTTTGTCGTACCCTCTTTAGTGTCGAATGAGGCATCAAGTAAAGTGTATGGTGTCTGCATCACATTGAGGGTACCTGTGGAAACATCTGAGCAATATTTATTTATGAATTGTTCTAATCGCAATTTGTCTAAAACATCTCGAGATAATACATTTTGACAACTTTAGACATTGATTGTGCCTGAGATGAGATTCATTTTGCACTTTGAATATGAATATACGACAATTGAACATCTTCTGTAACCTGGTTTTACCTTTTTGCTGAATTCTGTTAATTGTCCGTAACAAAGGAGTATTTTTCCAATTTAAACTCACTTTCAGTGTGGTCGAGTCTAAGTTATTGCACTGTTATTGTAGTTTTCTTCGGGTGTTGTATTCCCGCTGTTAGCGGCAACTTGAAAACTTTAAAGTGATGGAGCAATCTTTGGCGTTCGTAGTGTTTCACGGAGATGAGTGTGAATAGTTTCTTAATTTTTATTGATTAAATACCTACTTAGGTAGTTATGTGTGGCTCGTTGGGATCTGAGTTCCCTTAAAATCATCACCATAATAAACTATATGAGATCAAACGAACTTCTTGAAGTGAAGTTCGATCATTATTAGGTACATGAGTCGCTTCATTCGAAGATACAAATAACCATATAGTGCCTTTATTCTACAAGGCTCTATTCGCACGTTTAAAGAATCGACTTTTAGGTCCATGTTCACCAAAAAGATGACGGTCTGACTATGTAAAAACGGCTGTTTAAAACACATTTTTGTATGGGAAAATGTCACAGTGACAGCTGTTTTTAGATAGGTAATCAGACTGTCATCTTTTCTGTGAACACGGACCTTAGTCGATTATCACGTTTTTTTTTATCTGTCAATCTCACTACCGTGGCGCGATGTTCGTGCTGTGAACTTCATTCTTGTTTAGAGACCAGTTTTCTACGATGGGTGTGGGTGGGTGAGGACTTTGTATCTTCGAATGAAGCTACTCATATAATAATGATCGAACTTCAGTTCAAGAAGTTCGTTTGATCTCATTTTATATTTCGTCGCTTCATTCTTCAGATACAAATAACCATGTAGATATGGGTTTTTTTTATTTCTAATGTTTGAACCATGTAGATGTTTAGAGATAGGTTCCCAGATTAGTAAATAAAACTTTACTTATCAGTAGAAAACTGCAATTTCAGTAACAAAAAAAAATTCTTCTTAAACACTGTTTTAGGCTTTCACGGTTTAAAACTAAACTTATATTGTCACTTACGGGATATCTTCCATCCACCCGCAGTCTCCAGTCAACCCGCGATCATGGCGCTTGCAACAGCGTCGAAATATCGGGAGCTCAAAACAATAAATAATCACGGAAGATATCCCGTAAGTGACAATATAAGTTTAAATTCTTCTTAATTGTAAATAATTATAAATTAAGTAAGTACTTAATCATTATTAGAATAACATAAAAAAAAACAATAAATACTTAAAGGTATTTTGATTGAATAAGTTTTAAACTTACACATTTATAGTAATTTATTACTCTAGATTTTAATTACTTAAGGCGCAGACAGATCGAGCAAATAAACCATCATCAATATTAATGCTCGGTTAGAACTGAGAGCAAACTTCCGAGACGAGCTAGGCCAGCCTGGTGTCAACACAGACTCCAGCGGAGGCCGCCGCCGAGGTGGAGGCGTGGCGCGTGCTGTGAGCACTGAACACTGTGACGTCGACGCCGCTCTCCGCTAGGGTCTACTTGAGCCAACTACTGATTGTTTGTGACGATGCTTTTTATGTGGTCTTTTAATTGTAAGCAAAAGACTATCGGTTCCTTCAGGTCGTGAAGCAGACGTTACCTCGAGGTAATCGTCGAGAGTCTTTGCAGGGCAGGGTTTTCTACGAAATACGGTTAATATAAAACAGGTTGTTTTCGATTTGCTGCAGAAGTATTTTCGAGGCAATATTGACTCCAACATAAGTAAGTGACAGGATATTGTTTCAAAGTATTACCCAAGATGTAGCCTAGCATCAAGTCTAGTGCTACGACCGGGGTATTAAATTGAGTCTCGTAAATGTTGCCCTGAGAGCGTTGTGGCCCCGAGATCGAAGCGGGTGGCAAGATCTGGTAATTTGAATGCAAAAGGTCCTCATTAGGATCAAAGAAAACAATATCTGACATGAAACCGAAGTTGACCAGGCCAATAAGAGAAGACTAGGATGGAGAGGTACCGGTGGCTGAGTCATCAATATTTTTTCTCAAACATTCTGGGATTAAATCAAACGGTGGAAAAGCGTAGAAAAAAGCTGATTGCCAGCTAACTGTAAAAGCGTCAACTGTTATATTTGATCTGATGAATCAGGGTCCGGTCTCTATGAATTAATGTACTGGCTACATTTAGTATTGGTGCGGGAAGCGAATAGGTAAATAGTTATAAGGCACGTGCAAACGATGCCTCGCAAGAATAAGGACTGAAGTTCACAGCACGAACATCGCGCCACGGTAGTGAGGTTGACAGATAAAAAATAAAATAAAAGTGACAATCGACTAAAAGTCGATTCTTTAAACGTGCGAATAAAACCTTGTAGAATAAAGGCACTATATGGTTATTTGTATCTGAAGAATGAAGTGAAGAAATATAATAAGGTACACCTCTGCCACTGCCTAACCCTTCAGGTATTATAGGCGAAATTGTATGTCATGTATACTATCATTATAAATCGTAAAAATGTGCACTACTGGACTCTCTCATATAAACATCGATAATACTGCTCTGTCAAGAAACTAACGGGAATAGATCAATAATACACAAAATGTTTGTTATTCATCCAAATTTATTTTATCACCTTCAAAGTGCATGCTCCTTCAGAAACGATATACTAATGCCAACGAATAATCCAATCATCAAAACATTTTTAAACGCTGTTTCCGGAATTGAGTTCAGTTCTCGCCGCGAACTCTTACTTTTTTTCCGGTTTCGGTTCAGTTGGAAGGCGCCACTCCGAAGCTTGTTGACTAGTTTGCATGTCAAACTCGTAAATCCACGTCTCGTCACCAGTAACAATGCGTTTCATTAATGTTGTGTCGGAACTGACTCGTTCTAACATGTCCTCAGCGACTCTCATGCGATTGAGTTATTGAAGAAAATTCAGGTCTTTTGGGCGACTAGCCGAGCGGTAACATGTTTCATACCCAAATAATTAGTTAAAATGGTACGGATCGACTCGTGAGATACAGAAAGTTAGGCGGCTATCTCTCTCAAAGTTGAATAAGGATTTTCAGTCACTATTTACTTCACTTTTGCGATTTTAACTTCAGTTGCAGCCGTTGATGGCCTACCAGAGCGAGGCAAATCTTCCATCACATCACGACCGCTTTTGAACGCTTTGTACCACTCATAAGCACGTGTTTTTGAAAAAGTCGATTCACCGTAGCGTGCACCGTAGCGTCGATTCGCCGTGAGCCTTCTGTAACAGTTTCAGTGACTCCGAACACGAAATTCCATTGGCGATGCAAAATTTAAGACAAACTCTTTGTTCGATGTTTTTGTCCATAATGAAATTCGCTATAGGTACACACTAAATATGATATAACTAAAAACAGCACTGCATGGAATATAAATAGTAAATGCAACTCAACCTCCGCGCCAAAATGGAAAACAGCTGTGCCAATCTAACAACAACAAAAATTCAATTTGAATTTGGAACCATAAACAAATCATCCATTCCCGATACGTTCTTGACTGAATGTATACCTTGTTCTAATTATTGATTTTAGTCTGAAAGAGTCCTTTAGAAAGATCATTATAATGCTTCATATTATGCATGTTCTTCGAAACTCCCTAGTTTTATTGCAAACGGTTCTAGTAAAGGGATTATTAGAGGAAATACACGGTACGTTTTCAGGAAATTCCTTTTTGTTGCTGGAGGCGGATTTTCTCAGACCCCGTACATCTACGAAAGAAAATTGATAGCTTTCCAATACCTACACATAATATTCAGCAAACTGTTATGTACTCACGTCTAGCGCCTGAACGTAGACAATTATTCTCTGAAACCTAACGGATAGGTACAGTGGGATATAGACATTACTGAACAGGACAACCATGACAATATTGTTGTGAATGGCGTCCTTAACACTCTTATTAAGTACTTTTCATAGAACAATCTCGAGTTGGCACATGGCAGCGACATTAACTCGTAAACTATTTACAAATATTATTATTCGGTAATGCGATACTGTCAATACAGGCTCTGATTGCATCTCAGTGGACCTTGAGGTAGTTTGTAGCGTTGGGACCGAAAATGATTTTCGTTCGGTCAAAGGAGACCGGTTTTCACGGTTCATACAAAGTTCGGCCCGAAAACTTAACGAAAATAAACGTGTCACCACTGTTGGGGAGGTCAGTTCGAGTATTATTTACTCCGGCAATAAGTCTCTAGAACTATTCCTTCAGCTGATTTTTTGGGTTAAAATGACAATGAATGATTTCCTTTAAATGTAATATTGGTTTGGCTAGAACTTCATAGATTTTTAGGTTAAGCCATGTTTGCCTAGGTTGGTCTGTGGATGGGTGACCACCCTTAAGAGCCGAGTTTCCTCCGTGCTTCGGAAAGCACGTTAAGCTGTTGGTCCCGGCTGTCATTTGTTGATTCTGACAGTTGTTACAGGTAGTCAGTGGCCCAAAAAGTCTGACAACCAGTCTTACCAGAGGGTACCGTATTACCCAGTACTAACTGGATCGTGGAGATCAGATAGGCAGTCGCTCCATGTAAAATACTGGTATTCAGCTGCATCCGGTTAGACTGGAAACCGACCCCAACATAGTTGAGAAAAAGGCTAGGCAGATGATGATTGGTTTCACCTCCATCTTACCACACAATGATGCGGATAAGTTAATCTGCCGTGTAGGTCGTACTTACCTACCTACTGCGAGACAAACTAAGGTGTTGCCTTATGCCTGTTCTCACTTATACTTAGGTCTTGAATGAGGCAAACGACAGACCTACCCAGGTAGCTACGTACTGGTCGGACAAAATCCAAGTCATCGATTCGAGAAGAAGAATGTGTCAAGAAATAAAACAAATTCCTACTTAGCACTACTGAATAAGTACTCGTAAATTCTGATTCTAAACATTTTAGATGCCATCATTTTTTGAAAGATACAACCCGCGGAGCTGGCAACCGGCCCGTATTTAATAATGTGGCAATCCGGTCGAATTGACGGTCAATTCACAGAATCCCGGTCCGGTAATCCCGGATCGTGTTAACCCATTAATCGCGGCTTAGCTTTGAGTAAATAATAATTCACGATTTCAGCCACAAGTGTAATTAAAATATGAGCGGTTCGGATTTATCGAATATGATTCTAATTAGCTGTAATTCGTTAAGCTTGTTCGTATTTTGCAACTAATAATTACGGAACGTGGCATCGAGGAAAGCTGTGTATATTTTATACGTATAAATTCATTTATTTGTGTTCCACAATATAGGTATAAAGTGTTATATTTACATAAAGTAGCTATGCTAACATGTTTTTACATCACATAACATCACGTATGTGGTCATAATAGGTTACGCAGGTTTTTACCTGTGGTACAACCACATTTTTCCGCCAGTTTTGTTTATAATCCCACATAATAGGAATGAACATATTACCATCAGTCGGGCTCAAATCCAGGGCTGAACGTATGTAAGGCATTTCTGAACTTTTATTACATCGTCACATCTATAGCTGTACCTACAATACATATATCGTAAAATAAGTATGGTAATCATACTCAAACAGCATCAGAGCTTTTGTGTTCAGACTATCAAGTTAACCCGAATCTTTGTGAAAAGATAACTGCGCTCGTATCTTAAGGCTAAGGCAAATTCCCGCGAAAGCCGGGCCGCGATCACGCGCACACACATCCTTTTTACATAAAACCTTCCGTTCTTCGCTTACAACATGATTATTAAGAAAAGATAATCTTACTTTGAACATCTAAAATTCAACGTCACGCGTCGTTTACCCTTTTTTTTTTTTTTTTTTTTTTTTTTTTTTGGATGGGAAATCATCAAATGACTTCTCCCACTCTGGGCGGAGCGGGAGGGAGTGTCAGACTCTTACTGACTAAAACCCATCCATGTTCCTTCCTCGCCCTTTACGTTCCGGGGCCGCGGTATCTCTTTCGAACAGTCCCGCAACCCCGGCAGGCTTCGGCCCTTGCGGGCCCCTCTCTTATGCTGACATCTCTTTGAGGCGCGCGTGGAACACGAACGCGCCGTCGACACGGCCTGTCGTCGTTAGACGGACGGACGGCTAGCTAGCCCATAGCCAACCGTCCACAGGCCCGCATCTACGGTGGCCGGTAGCCACCACGTGGCCCTCGACGCCCGGTGCGTCTCCCGCGGCGGCCGGGAAGTGAGGATCTCTCCCTCTCTCGTTCCGCCACCTCCTTCGCTAGCATGACTGCTTCGCAGAAGGAAGTGACGGCTTCCCATTCCATCTCGCTCCGGACCATGGATTGAACCAGGGCCGGACGCGAGAGGTCGCCGCCGCCGATCGCCGCTTCGAGGACACGGCGGTGCTCCGCCCACGCAGGGCAGACCTCCACCGTGTGCTCCACCGTGTCCTCCGGTCGATCCTCGCAGTGGAAACACCCGGGCGTTTCCTCCCGCCCGATTCGGTGCAGGTACCTCCCGAAACATCCGTGTCCGGTGAGGACCTGCGTCAGGCGGAAGGTGAGGACGCCGTGGCGCCTCTCTAGCCACTCCTCAAAGAGGGGACTTACCGCCACTATCGTGGCGTGCCCTGCACGGGGTTGCGACAGTCGCTCTCTCCATGTCGCCATGAGATCGCGCCGGAGGTCAGTCCGCTGAGCGGCAATTTGCCGCGGCAGCGGAGTTTCCCCCCGGCGTAGTACCTCCGCGCGCCATTCGTGTAGGCGCGCGAGGACTATCGCCTCCAGATCCCATGGCGGCAATCCGGCAAGCAGGCCCGCCGCCTCGCGGGAGATCGTGCGGTACCCACGGACCATCCTTACGGCCACCACTTTTTGGGGCGCGTTCAGATAATGAGCGGCACGCCGCTTCAAGGAACGCGCCCACACTGGGGCCCCGTAGAGGGCCATGGACCGCACGACCCCCGCATAGAGCCTGCGGCAGGAGGCGTTTGGCCCCCCAAGGTTGGGCAGGAGCCGCCTGAAGGCAGCCCCGGTCCGTTCCAGCCTGGGGGCCAAACGTCGGAAATGCTCCACGAAGTTCCACCGGCTGTCGAGGACGAGTCCTAGGTACTTCACGCGTCGTTTACCCTAAAAAAACGTCTACTTAAATAATGTATAACGATAAATAAAAAGGCTCACCACAATTCATGGTCACACGGCGATATGAAAAGTCTATATTCTCCTTAAACCTACCTTGTTGTTTTTTTTTTGTTTTTGATATACTTGCATTGTGACCGACTCTATGGTCTAAATCGCGAGACTACGTGCCTTTTGTTTTAGTTAATCACTCTTTTGTCTATGTAACTGCAGCTTTGAGGTAGAAACAAAAGATTGACAACACTTTTAGACGTCTGTGATTATAAAAACAACTCACCGACATCGTTCAGGTAAATCTCCGCAAAGCAAACTGCGGTTAACTCTGAGAGTTATCAGAGCGAACAGTTAAGAAGTTCAGCATGGTGGTGGGCGGCTGCGTCCCGCGCGGCAGTGTCCGCGAGGGTCGCGAGCCGGCCGCTCGTCCGCCCAGCCGCCCGCCCATATCACCCACATATCCGAAACAGCACAAAACAAACTTTGTTTACCACACAACCACATTCTAGGGAAGGGTTAACGTGAAACCAATCCAGTTTCAATATACAACACCTATTAAATGTTAGTGATATAGATATAATTTTTAATTCGGTAAGTGTACATTAGACGCGTTAAAATAAGCTTTTCAAAATCTGCACTCTATTAACGAAGCTTGTGATTTTGTTGTAAGAAGTCTATAAATACCTGTTAGTGAAATCATTCAGTAGTGTGTCTATGGTAGTATGTGATCCATTAATAAAGTTTTCCCGCCAACGCCGCGTAGCCTTCAAAGCCCTGAAAGCTTCAGGTGCAGTTGAATGTTTTCACGATGGTCGAGTTTTGTCATTGATTTATTATTCTTTAGGATTATACTATGAAATATGAATCACTCCACTGAACCTGCATTAGTTATATTGTATATAGGTATTGAGAAATGTGTGCCATCTGTCTTTCCGTACCTACTTATTTACAAAAAAATACACTACAAGCGGAAATCCCAATTCAATCAGTGTCGTAAATAGAATTTTCTTCTCGCTAAAACAAACATTAGAATTGAGTTTCCCGCTGTCGAATGAAGAATCTCGTTAAAATAAACAAATGATTAGAGCGTAGTACACAAACATTATCTTGTAATAACAGTCCAGTGAGCTCGAAATAACTTTAGCTCACAAAGTATAACAATGCGTCTCTTAGTTTTAAATAATAATGCCACTGATCATAGTGGATGCTGGCTGAGGTTTCTCTTGTGTTGCCATCTCTTCGAGCGAGGCAAACGGAATATTAGAGATGTGATTGGATTGCGGTGATCCATGGCAACCTTTTCATACTGAGATAGGACTGTCCTGTACTGTTACGATAATATCTATTCATTTAACTTCTTTGAAAATCTTAGAGCTATACTAAATACTAGGTAGACTTGTTAAACAGTCAGCCAATTTGTAGCACTAAAATACTTCTTTTTTGGACAATCCCTTGAAACATTTCTTCATTTTTTTTTGTTTTTCATCCGTTTTCAGAAAATTTAAAGAAAAAGGTTCCGTGTGATTTACATAATAAGTCAATACTTGTTTTTCTTTAAACTAGGTAGGACTGAATTAATCGGAGACAGGCAAACCAGAGCGTTTACATTAAATCGCGAAAAAAAAAACAGACGAAAATTCACAAAACGGTCGCCAAACATATTTCGTAAACGTATTCGATTAACTGACACAAAAATGCAGGCACAGTTTTATTATACGTCTAACAAAATAAATAAGCTGGGAAAATAGTACAATATACTTAATTGTGATAATTTACTCTGATGATTATTATTAGAAGAATATGACATCCGTTGATCTCTTGAGCACATTATTTTTTTGGGTTTAACGCAGAATGTGCACTTCGCAAAATGTGCACTTCGCATAATGTGCACTTCGCATAATATGCACTTTGCAAAATGTGCACTTCTCAAAATAGCACTTCTCAAAATGAGCACATTTCAAAATGAATGTGAATTTTATGAAATCAAATCAAATCATCTTTATTTGTGAAACACAGGTATTAAAATAAGGTCTTATTCATACATTTTAGTTGAGCTCTGTGTCCTACCAATGAAATTAGTGTACAAATATTATTGATATTTTTTAATTGTTTTATCACAATGGGTCAAAATAAAAACCGTTTGCTTACAATTTTTTTTTATTTTGCACGATTTTGAGCACGATAACAATAGTTTCTTTATGAAAAGCAATCACGTTCAGGGAATGTCTGACTAAGTATTTTCAGTACACGTCAGCTATACACATAATATAAATACTCAAGCCATTCATTGTAACATGCTGTGCACTGCATCTATTTGTTTTTTTTAATAAACGTAAATATTATTAAACATTAATTTAACCTTATTTTAACTAATCGTATTGATCACCACTGTTCCAATTAATTGTATATTTTAGGTAGACTTCCTTGTTTAAAAAAAAAAAAAACTACCTGTTGTTCTCTCACCTACGGTGATATATTATATGTTTACGTATGCATGTATTTGGGTGACAATCAAAATTTAGCCACACTCTACAGGTCGCAATTAAGAAACGATTGCTTTCAAACTTGGCCAAAAAATCGAAAAGGTCAAAACTTAGGCTAAGTTCGTAAATGGGTGGAATTCATCCATGGGGGGCGACAAGGGGGGGCGGGCGTTTTTTCTAAAATCAGTTTTTTGGCCATAACTTTTTTCCTATGGAAAATTTTTGAAACGTTTTTCATTTTTATCATTTTGAGTAAGAATACGTATCTTATCATATCTCCGAAACAGTAAACATTTTGAGCGTCGCAAATATTTTTTTTGAAAGGAAATTGTTTACTCTACAATTGTTACCTTTAAAGTTTAGCGATAAAACTTGTAGTTTTCGAAATAAAAAATTATAACTAAAAAAGTGAGGGCGTTTCCATGCTAAACTCTTATGAGAAGATTTAAAAAGGGTAAACTTTCCATTACAGGACAACGATTTTGAAATCATATTTTTTTGCAGACTGTACACATAACTACAACTCTTTATAAACAAAATTTCAATAGTCGGACGCCCACGGTTTACGAGATTTAACTATTTAAAATTTCTGTACTAATTGGAAAAAAGGACGCCATTTGCCATGGTAGACGTCAAAGTTGACATTTCACGTGCCGTTGACAGTAGAAGTGTATTTTGTACATGTTTTTACTATAGAATTTTATTTTTACATATTCACATACTTTGGGTGTGAAATGTGCACAATTATTGATAGCTGATTAATCTGCAAATGAATACATTGACATTTTTACAAAAACATAACGATTTCTTTTTTTGTGGAAGCGAACGTGAAGCGACACCAAAAATCGCGCCAAGCCAACTTTCATGCGTCATGAAGTCGTTGCTGGTTCTTATTCTTAATTTGCTCATTTGAGAAGTGCTCATTTTGAGAAGTGCACATTTGGCGAAGTGCACATTCGGCGTCAAACCCATTTTTTAGCTAAACAAAAATTATGCTTTTAGTAATCGCTAGAATCTATCAGAGAAGAAATAACAAATACTTACACAACTCTTGGCAGAGTGAAAGATAAAACACACAATGATATCATATTGTATTCCGACAATGTTTCCCCTGGTCAAAATGTATGTTTGTAGGTAGTAGTAGGACATTTAAATTAAGTAAATACTACAGGACAAGAAAGCTAGCTTGGTTCTCAAAAAATCTTGCAGTAAGGGTCTACGACATCCGTCGAGATCCACACTGACGGTGGGAGGGGTATCCATCGGCGTCGTGTCGACGTTGAAGTACCTAGGACTCGTCCTCGACAGCCGGTGGAACTTCGTGGAGCACTTCCGACGTTTGGCCCCCAGGCTGGAACGGACCGGGGCTGCCTTCAGGCGGCTCCTGCCCAACCTTGGGGGGCCAAACGCCTCCTGCCGCAGGCTCTACGCGGGGGTCGTGCGGTCCATGGCCCTTTACGGGGCCCCAGTGTGGGCGCGTTCCTTGAAGCGGCGTGCCGCTCATTATCTGAACGCGCCCCAAAAAGTGGTGGCCGTAAGGATGGTCCGTGGGTACCGCACGATCTCCCGCGAGGCGGCGGGCCTGCTTGCCGGATTGCCGCCATGGGATCTGGAGGCGATAGTCCTCGCGCGCCTACACGAATGGCGCGCGGAGGTACTACGCCGGGGGGAAACTCCGCTGCCGCGGCAAATTGCCGCTCAGCGGACTGACCTCCGGCGCGATCTCATGGCGACATGGAGAGAGCGACTGTCGCAACCCCGTGCAGGGCACGCCACGATAGTGGCGGTAAGTCCCCTCTTTGAGGAGTGGCTAGAGAGGCGCCACGGCGTCCTCACCTTCCGCCTGACGCAGGTCCTCACCGGACACGGATGTTTCGGGAGGTACCTGCACCGAATCGGGCGGGAGGAAACGCCCGGGTGTCTCCACTGCGAGGATCGACCGGAGGACACGGTGGAGGTCTGCCCTGCGTGGGCGGAGCACCGCCGTGTCCTCGTAGCGGCGATCGGCGGCGGCGACCTCTCGCGTCCGGCCCTGGTTCAATCCATGGTCCGGAGCGAGACGGAATGGGAAGCCGTCACCTCCTTCTGCGAAGCAGTCATGCTAGCGAAGGAGGTGGCGGAACGAGAGAGAGAGAGAGCCTCTTTTCCCGGCCGCCGCGGGAGACGCACCGGGCGTCGGGGGCCACGTGGTGGCTACCGGCCACCGTAGATGCGGGCCTGTGGACGGTTAGCTATGGGCTAGCTAGCCGTCCGTCCGTCTAGTGACGACAGGCCGTGTCGACGGGGCGTTCGTGTTCCACGCGCGCCTCAAAGAGATGTCAGCAGAAGAGAGGGGCCCGCAAGGGCCGAAGCCTGCCGGGGTTGCGGGACTGTTCGAAAGAGATACCGCGGCCCCGGAACGTAAAGGGCGAGGAAGGAACATGGATGGGTTTTAGTCAGTAAGAGTCTGACACTCCCTCCCGCTCCGCCCAGAGTGGGAGAAGTCATTTGATGATTTCCCACCCTAAAAAAAAAAAAAAAAAAAAGGGTCTACGACATTTTAGCAGCCACCGCTAGCCGTAGAAATACATCATTCAATGATGTGTTTTTAACCCAGCCCCGTTATCCTTTGTTTGTACATAAGCCGTAAAGAGCTTCGAAGAGAACGTGTTTACACAGTATACTAATACATGATAGCTGTGTTCTAGTCCCAGATCTGTTTCATAAATAATAAATATATCCACTCCAACCTCGCACTGAGTGTACAATAAATATATAGGTGTTACGAAAATGTGGTGAACACATTAAAACGCGCAAATCTGCCTACTACCTAGGACATTTATTATTTTTATTAGAATATTTTTTATCCCAGTAATGCGTTTCACTGGGATCATTTACGGTGACCGTACAAGCTTCGGGTCAAGTTGCGGCTAAAAGCTGTAGTGATAAGATAAAAAGGGTTACCTCCATAATATCGACTGTAACTATATCGACGGTCACTGTATCGACAACGTTCTATCGACGGGTTAGAAAAGGATATATAAAAATGGTATTCTAGTAACAGCTATCTTGACAATACGAATGCACAATAAGTGAAACGCTCCTAAAGTCAGTACAACTGCTCGCTGAAAGGCGGTAGTTTGAAACTTTATAATCGATTCGTTTTCCCACTCATCTCTCCGCAGCTGTGGTTGAAAATAAAACTTAATTTGACCGCACCGCTTTTACCAGTATGCAAACATTTTTCAGCCGATATCGGATGTCGGTTTGCGGAAAGTAATCCCCTGCTGACATTTATCTACAAGATAAACCATCTGTTATAAATGGCATTTTGTAGGCCACATTTTTCATTTTGCTATAAATTCCGCAGAAAAATTACACATTAATTACAATGTAACTCGATATTTATATCTAACGACGTAACAAGGGCTAAATAGCGACACAATACAGTAATACTTATACGTATACAACAACATCTAAACATATAAGTACACACCTATTACAAAACAAAGCTTTTGTGTCTGTCTGCTTTGATCTTCTAAAATGCTCAATGGATTTGCATGTGTTTTCCACAGTCATTTAGTTTATTTATTCCAAAAGGTTTGTGAGTACTTCACTTTAATATCAAACTAATATTTAATAAAGCAATCGCGATGTTTTGATAAGTTTCTTGGAAAGGAAGCAAGAGAAACTCATTTCTGGTACAGTGCACGCCAACACGAAGTCATCTAAACTTGAATCCGTAACAAACGTATAACTAGTCTCCTCCAATATTCATCGACGAAGTCTCAAGTAATTTCCTGCAAGTCATATCGGAACCAATCATTGGATTCTGCAAACCTTTGGCCTCAGATGAGATGCATTCACGGAGATTCTCTCACTTGCTCATTATGTGTGCGTCTGTGCGACCCGGCTGCGAGGCACATCCGCTATCAATATGTATTTATTGCAACTGCGATGCGAACAGCGTTTCGTTCAGTGATTTCTTCATTCAGTTATTCTCTGTGTGAGTTGCCAATTCTTTGACTAGCTTTTATATTTTCTAGAAATCGATCGTCAGAGAATATTTTTGTAATACTATTTGTAATATTGGCCAAAGAAACGATGAATGGACGTCGGACGGTGTAAACGATGATATGGCAGGAAAGGAGGTTCTGATGACATGACGAGTAATAGATAAGTATAGAAGAAGAAGGCATGATGCGCCGACCACAAAATGAATTGGGATAAGGGCAAGAGAATTATGATAATGACGATGACTACACTATTGTTATTCGAGTCCCTACGAGAAAGCTAGGTCCATTCTAGTGTTACAAACGCGGAAGTAACTCTTATCTTTTCACATTGAATAGGTCGATATCAACACTGACAAATTGGTAAGGAAAATAAATACAAAAGAACTACAAGTCCCGGACAAAAGCAGTTTAACTATAAACGCTCTTACTCTACACCCACCGTTTCAGAACGACTTAACCTTGGCCGCAGCACTTCAAAGTTGGTTCGCTTTCCCGTGGCTCGCCTGTGTGTCGGGATCGCATCTCTAGCTGCGCAGCATCCGAGTCCCGACCTTGACACACTCACCAAACAATCCCACCCCTCTCCCTTAGAACGCAGTCCCAAAGTTTATCCCAAAATCAAGTAACGATTATAAGAAATTCTTTTCTCAGAAGGCGCGTGCCCGAAGGATGCTCAAAGGCAAAAATGACGAATTTCTTACAAAGTTTTATCAAAGTATTTACCTAACCCCTGGAGAGAATGAATTTTCAAAAATCCTCTTTAAGAACGTTATACAGACAAACCCAGTAGAGAGCTTATCTTCTTTCAATTGAGATTTTTATTAATAACTTATAACAAAGAGTAATGTTTGATATTGCTTTGCTAACACCCCACTTAATTGCAATAGAAAGGGATATCGCGACCGTTTTAAGTTTCTGATAACAAGTAAATTAAAGCCGCAATAATTTATAGACTGTTTTCAAAATAATTGAATTTAAATCTTTTGAATTTCGCTTAAGTACTTAATTCTAATTAAAAATAAAATGAAAGGAATTAAAGCCATTATTTACTTATAATAATACTCTGTTTTCTACCCACTCCAGAAGTATTTTTAAAGTTAACTTTGAATGAATTGTTTCCTGATTTGAAATTATTACTTTATTAAAACAATATTTTCCTGAGAACTTTTCTATCTATATTTTTACAGGTAGGTATGTCCATAGTGCAAATGATCAGAAATACCGCAAAATGTCCTCCTTATGTACCTACCCGACTTTAATATGACATGAAACTTTTAAAATATAAAAATAATAAAATGGTTGGGAACGATTCCGAAGCAGCACCCGCAATACATACATGTACGATGTACTTATATGTACCGACGTGTGGTCGGAGGGTCTAGGAATGTGAAATTTATTTTATTCAAACATTTTGATATCTCATTTTAAACGTTGATATTTTACTCTGAAATGTATTATTACTGGCGGACGTCGGGGATAACGAATACCTAAAAGATGTTTTTAATGAGCAAAATTACTTCTGACGGTTATTCTATCTAAGTATCTTTTGTTTTCCGATAGCAAAGTAAGTAGAATAGACTCATTGTTTAATAACGTATTTTCCTGTTACCCGGGTACTTTACAATTAAATGTTCATTTGTTATTTTAAGGATTGTTAAGCCTAGCAATAGTAGAAAAAGCACCTTGTTAAGTTTTTTTTTCATTGATCTAGCCCGCTTTATTCACTTTTTCGAGATTTTCGTTTTTTCAAAAAGACATTTTCGGTCAAAGTGCAAGTAGCCCCGTAACCCATTTCGTTTCCGATGTATTTTTGGTGACCCAGTAATCAAATATGTGCAGTTTTATTTTTACCCACTACATACCATCTGACGCATAACAGAGCAATTTAAAATATCTATTTATATTTGAAACTTTCATCGCAACACATGATGATGATGACAATCGTAAACATTCCCATCCGGTGGGGCTAAAACAAATTAATAACCTTTGTTACTGTTGTGCTAACGAGCTTACATTACTTGAGTCTATATTTGCGTAACTATATTACTACATTAATTTTATTACATTAAATTAATAGTACCTATTAATATAAATCGGTTGTAATCGGGTAGATGACACCATAAACAATAATTCCAAGACAAAAAAACGTCATTTTGGACTTGAAACCCCGATTTATTTTCAAATTATTCCCAAATTAGATTTTTAGTTGTTTTGAAATTAATAAATAGTTGAGTCATTGAGTTGACCAAACAGTGCCGTCACAGCGTGCTATTGCCCTACAAAATCTATGAGAGAACCGCATTTTGACAGGTCTTAAAAAGTATTTCAATTGATTGGTGTGTCATCTACCCTAATAAATGTAGAGATGAGCCTGAAGCTACGACGCTATAATATAATAGCATATAGTATATAGCTCGGAGCAAAACAATATCGCGCACTTACATTGTTATGGACACATTCACACTGTACTGTACTACGCTAAAGTACGCTATAAAAGGGCGCGATGCGCTGAGTTCATGCTCTGCTATATCACGCGCCGCCCTCTTCCTCTTGCCTCACCCCCGCCCCGGCCGCACCGCAACACTCTTCAAAGATCGCGGTCAACTGAGCTTGCCATACAACGTTATAAATGTTTTAGTCGTTTAATCCCTATAAGGGCGGGTAGTGCCCATGAAAATGAACATCTTGTACTATGGGACTGACAATGAAATCTCAAAAAAAAATCTGCTGCTTCATACATTTATTGGTCGCGTAAATCGAAAAATGTAGGCAGCAGCTGATATTGATTCGAGATTTAATAGTCGGTCCTATAGTAATAGTTGTTAATTTTCGTGAGTAACGACTAAAAAATAGCGGTGTACACTATAAATGCTTGCGATAATATCGCTGTACGCCATGCTTTATAGTATAGCATTAGGTCCTTCTTTGCTATACTATATAGCAGTCTGAAAGCATGTCCTGCTCCTGTACTAACGCAGTAGGAAACAAAAGATCTTCATCCGGGGATAGGGTTGCTAATGTTGCTATTTCTAATTTTTAAAGTCCGCACAATAAGCTTAAAGTTTCCAAAAAGTGTAACATTTTACTTTAAAATCTTTCTTCGTCATTCATAGATCTTTTCTGAGTCCATTGAACCTACTCATGATTTTTTTTGTAAAGAAATCTGAATCCGTCAGAATTATGACAAGGACAGAAAAACATGCTAAAAAATCCGGTCAGAAGGTAACCCTAACCGGGATCATATTTTCCAATTCGTTCTGAACCCGTCCCGTGTCAGGACTAATTTGATCCGCTTTTGTGTTGCCATGGCTGACACATCCAATCAGCAAGGCATAGATTTTCCACCAAGTCATAATAATATTCTGTGTTACCGATTGAATCGTGAACTTAAGTACCTATAATTCGAACTTAAGACTTTGAGGTTGACAAAGTACCTATATGTGTATAGTAGGTATCAGATAGTCGCTCTATGTAAAATAATAGTGTTCTGCTTCATGCAGTATTGTTAGATTGAAAGTCGACACTGAACAAAATATCGGAAAAAGACTGAGCAGTTGATGAGTGTTCAGTGTACTTGCCTCAGTATTATAGGTGTACTTTGCGCAAGTTTGAGTGTAACAGGTGATAGTTTATAGTATCATGGCGGTAAACATTTTCAATCATGTGAGATGTTGGCGCCGGCCCGTTAACCATCCCAAAACATAAAAAGAAACAGCCGATAAGCTTTACGGTTGGTCTATTTTACAGTGTTTACCTGACTATAATTTACAAAGTCAAAGTATTTCTTACACAGTCTTTTGAAGTTGCTAATCCCGATTAAAAGTACGTAACTATGTTAGCTTTTGATCACAGTTTTATATTGCGGTTCTTGATTTCCTCTCATTTAATTTAAGTAATAGAGTGTCTAGCAACAAGCATTATTGTCCTCCTGCTGTCATCCCAGACAGAGACAAGGGTTTAGTTAAATCCTTGTTCATACATAACGACATATAAATAACATGACGTCAGAGGTGTACGATCTATAATAAAACGTGTACTACTCATTCATCGTGATTGTACATTCCGCCTGGCTCTGGGCTTCAGCTGGGCCTCGTAACAAGATACTGACTTCACCGTTCAATGCTGCGAAGGGTCTGCCTTGAGGTCGATCTCTCAACATTGGAAATTTATTTTGGGTAAAAATAAAATGCCTTACCGTACTGTCATCGGTGTGCTTTTACCCGTCTCAGTATTCAACCTATCCAGCTACGTCATCTTTTACAAAACACATATCCCAACTAGCACACAAGCTGCTTCAATCACTTCTTTACAACCTGAATGTTCTAAAATAGCCGTTCAAGGGGTTTACTATATCGACCGGAGGACACGGTGGAGCACACGGTGGAAGTCTGCCCTGCGTGGGCGGAGCACCGCCGTGTCCTCGTAGCGGCGATCGGCGGCGGCGACCTCTCGCGTCCGGCCCTGGTTCAATCCATGGTCCGGAGCGAGACGGAATGGGAAGCCGTCACCTCCTTCTGCGAAGCAGTCATGCTAGCGAAGGAGGTGGCGGAACGAGAGATGGAGAGATCCTCTCTTCCCGGCCGCCGCGGGAGACGCACCGGGCGTCGGGGGCCACGTGGTGGCTACCGGCCACCGTAGACGCGGGCCTGTGGACGGTTGGCTATGGGCTAGCTAGCCGTCCGTCTAACGACGACAGGCCGTGTCGACGGCGCGTTCGTGTGCCACGCGCGCCTCAAAGAGATGTCAGCATAAGAGAGGGGCCCTCAAGGGCCGAAGACTGCCGGGGTTGCGGGTCTGTTGGAAAGAGATACCGCGGCCCCGGAACATAAAGGGCGAGGAAGGAACATGGATGGGTTTTAGTCAGTAAAAGACTGACACTCCCTCCCGCTCCGCCCAGAGTGGGAGAAGTCATTTGATGATTTCCCATCCTAAAAAAAAAAAAGGGGTTTACTATAATACTTAAGTGGTACAGTAGCGTATTAAATCGTTCTTTAACAGGCTTGTGGTACAATAGCCGTACAACAGTACATATAGGGTGACTGGCTTAAACACGTGATTGTGCTCATATAGGGTGACTGGTAATTAGTGTACGAAACTTAAACACATGATTGTGCTCATGATAACAAACAACTTTTATTAAGGAACCAAACCTGAAATCGTGAAAAAAAAATAGTTGCTCTGTACATTTATGTTCGCCTAAATGTACTGAACAGCTGCTATTTTTTTCGTGATTTCAGCTTTACTGTAGACCTAATATAATAGATCTGTAAACTCTAATTCAGAGATACAGTCGCGATTAAATACGATTCGAGCTCTACAGTCGCGCTACAAGAACTTATTTTAGATCCTGAGGCGCACTATACCGCTCGCATAGCACCTTTGTAGATACAAGGGTGCTATGCGAGCGGTAGAGTGCGCTGTACTAACACATCTGTACAACCATTGTAGAGACATTGTAGAACCTTAGGCCGTATTGCGTGAGCCTCTTTCGGGGGTACAGCGGCGCTATAGCCGCTTGTACATCTACTGTAGAACTTATCTATGGAGGCTATGCCGTTATTAAAAACCTCTAACCGGCCACCGTACGGCTTGTTATAGAGCTTGTGTGAGTTGGGATATGACTCACTTAATGACAATAGTAAAGAACAGTCGTAATGCACTTACTTGGTATCCAGCAGTGCACGGCACACCTGCAAGGCTGGTTGGCGGCTCTCCAGCACCCCGGGGCTGCTGCGACACTCTCTGACTTAGGTACGTCGCATATCTCGGACATTAGCCTACTACATTACAGCACAGCTATACACGATGCTGCCAATAACTTTCGTTTTACTTTTACTTACATTTGTAATTCGCAAAGCTTTTTTAATTGGTGACTGGTGACTGCAATCTCAGCTGACAACTAGGTAGCGTTCAATCTTAATAATCCAATTAGGTTAACTTGAAGCTCTTGCCGCACTCAGGCTTATTCTGCGCGGTGCGCAATTGCACGCGTCATTTATTTTCATGTTATGGATGTCATACAGTCTGCCGTATTTATGTAGTTGACATAATCGGCGCGTGCATTACCTCTAATGCCACTGGTTGTTGCATTTAGGGATTACGGCATAGCTAAACTGCAGTGCAAGTACGTAGGACTCAATAGGGAATATGCATGTATTTTTTTCTTCACTGATAATAGTGTAATTAATTGATTTAAATCAATTAATTACACTATTATCAACCCAAGAAAAATATTAAAAGTTAATTTCAACTACTGCTTGTCGCTTAAAAATAATACTAAACTTCTGCAATTTTCTATGACAGTTCAAACGTCCGTGATTGTCGCGACCATACTTTGACGTCATTTATCAAAATCTACCTTGTTTACATCTATTTTTTTGGCCTTAATAAAGTAATTTTACTAATTGTATGTGCTTTATTCAAGCAAAAATTGCGATAACGATATTATAATAAAATCGTAGTGCAACTTTACCTACATTTCAAATAAAAGTTATTTTTTGACATATGAATTTTGATGTCACTACCGCCGTTAGCGAGGACGACGTGTTTCGAGAGTGCGTTCCGTTTCACCAAAAACATGCTACATAAAACAATAAATTGTAAAATAAGTGATGTTTTAGAACCTTAAACAAGTGTACCTTATTGTATAAAAGCGCCAATACAAGGCATTTTTAATAAATAAAAAGAGTTTTGTATTTCTTGCATATTCCCAATTGGATTCGATTAGATAAATTTGACAGCTGTTATTCTCGATGAAATGAGTTTTTGACCCCATAAAAACTCATTTTATCGAGAATAACTGTCAAATATATCTAATCGAGTCTTACGTACTTGCACTGCTGTTTCATAAGTTTTAAATCAGCAGAATTAAACTTGGAAAACCCTCGTCAAATTGTTCTTCGCAAATCATAAGCCCATCAACAGTTTAAATAAAAAAACCGGCCAAGAGCGTGTCGGGCCACGCTCAGTGTAGGGTTCCGTAGTTTCCCGTCCGTCACAATAAGGCCGCCATCCCAATGGCGTTTTACAAGCGACGGCGTTTCTCCAACGTCGTAAAATATAGTCGCACAGCGAAAACGCTGCTCAGCCGCGACGTTGACGTCGCGAGTCTCTAGTGGCAAATGCAGACGTTGGAGAAACGCCGCCGCTTGTAAAACGCCAGTGGGATGGCGGCCTAAGTGTTCAATCCAATCCGATTTTAATAATTCTTTTTTTGTTTGAAAAAAGATACGTTCAGGATAATAAAATATGTAAACGAAGTTAAAAAAAATGCTTGCATATACGATTATACTACAAACTTAGTCCAGAGATTACATTGTACAACTTTTTGTCTTTTTTGTACAAAAACTTGTTTCCATCCAAGTTCAAAATAATTTTCCTAGAAAGTCCTTATAAAGTTCTACTTTTCAGATTTTTTTCATATTTTCTAAACTTATGGTTCAAAAGTTAGAGGGGGGGGGGGGGGGGACACACATTGTTTTTTACTTTTGGAGCGATTATTTCCGAAATTATTGACATTATCATGAGATGATTGTGTAAACCCCTATTCATTTTTAAATACCTTTCCAACAATATATCACACGTTAGGGTTGAAATTAAAAAAAAACACTTCCCACTTTACATATAGGGGGGCTACCCTAATAAAACATTTTTTTCCAATTTTTATTTTACCACTTTGTCGGCGTAATTGATACACATATTGGTACCAAATTTCAGCTTTCTTGTGCTAACGGTCACAGAGATTAAGCGAGGACGGACGTGCAGACAGACATGGCGAAACTATAAGGGTTCCTAGTTGACTACGGAACCCTAAAAACTGATTACAAGTTCAAAAGAAACTTTTGGGCCACGAGTGAAAAGTTTCAGAAAAACTACCGCCTGACGGGCTGAGCAAACACTAGCGTACAGAACAAATGGCCTAAGCTAACAAAACGAGCTGTAAAGATGAATTATTACGACCACATTTCAACTAATTACCTTTTCTTCCTCCGCTGAAAACTGGAAATTATCTGAACATATTTTTACAATTGTAGGTATTTTACTCTGCATTGTGTCTTCAGCATTCCAGTCATAGACAAAAGGTTAGGTTTTTGTCTCTTGATTGTGAAAGTACTTTATAATTTTATTTAGCTGGGTTTTTTTCTGTCATGTTACTTCTTCAGCAGCAACCCAACAGCACCAACTGACGACATCAAAAATCACTGTTTCCGATCTCTTCACTGTCAGAATAGTCGACATCGTCGGCAAATGTCACTGTAATTTTGACAGATGTGTCAGTAGAGCAGCAACGGAATGAAACAGCAATCTTATTGCAACGAGAAGACAGCTCTCTGTCATTTTGACAGTGACGCTCAATGACAGGTACAGTCCTTAATTCTCAATGGTTTGACATATGACAGCAGTAACTCAAAAGCGCCGACTGTGACGGAAATAAAAGTCACTGTGATTTTGATCGACTTGAAGACGCGACGGCAGCAACCTTTGTAACGAGAATAATTAAAGATTAGTGTGGTTTTGACAGGGACGTACAATTAAGAGTAGAGTAGAGTACAAACTAGAGAGTAGACTACACAAAAAAAAGTCACAAATGTTTACCGACTTCGCCCAAACATCGTTGTGTCATTGTAATGTCGTCTAGTAGAACTCATTATGGAGAGCATGTAACAGTGCTGGCTCGGTTAATTTAATCACTGATTAAACGATGTCTTGTAAGAGGGGAGGGACCAGCTTATGCCAGTGTTACCTGTCGCCCTGTTTGTATCTAACGTTCGTTTAGTTTTTTTTGGGTTTAAAGAAAAGTAGGGAATTGCCTTGAAAGTTGTATTTTAAAAGGAAACTAAATAATCAAGGTATTTTGAGATAATCATGGATTTTGTTTCTGAACTAAATAAAATCGCGTGGTTTGAACTTTTTACAAGCTACAGCTATGATATTTTTATAATCGTAAATTGTTACCTATTATAATTGCGATACACACATCTGTCATCAATCAGTATTAAATATAGATCCATGAGATTATGTACCTACATAATATATGACGGTCAAAGATCAACAAATGACAGCCGATGCTTTCTATCGTCAAGAGGGGCAGTTGTCAGTAGGAGTACCTGTCAAGATTTTTAAATATTCTCCAACAGCTTTGTTATTCTGCAAAACCTTAATTACCATCTGTTTCAACAAATAAACAAAGATTAAAGCGGTTGTTTTAAGGAAGCATGTTCCACTGAATACAACTGAGAACTGAATGCAGCGGTTAAGTGAGAAAAAAATAAATTAAGTATAAGACCAGTTGGGACGAGTTCCCACTCTTCTTTGATTCTAGTTCACTCTTATTCTTTAAAAGCCGTTTGAACTTCACAAGACAACGTAAAAGTTCTACAATAAACAGTACTTTTAACACAACATATAATGAAAGAGAAACATTTTAATATCAAACACGAGAGCTTTGTGTATTTTCTTTTATTGTTTGAAGATAGCGAAAATGTCAACAGTTTTATTACGTTGTATCTATAAAAGTGATTTAAGATACTAGAGAGGCTATCAGAAGAAATGTTGAGCTGCCCTTTTGCAATACCGTGACCTTTATTCTTATTGTTGTATGGTTTATGTCAGAGAGAAAATAACTGTACGGCCTGAGAAAAAAGGTCATTACATGTCTCAGTGACGTCTTCGAATGCCATGGTCTAAGTGCTAAGTTGTTGCTAAGTTTGACAGGTCACACTTGTACCGACGACAGCACCTCGAAATTACGATTCTGTTCGTTGCATCTATTGCATATTTAAACAAGCTGCTGCCCGTGACTTTGTTCGCGAGGAAATTATGATGTGAAAATGTAAGAATAAAAGCCTATGTACATCCTATAGCCTATGTTTCATCCAGATCCGTTTAGCCGATGTGGCATGAATGAGTAACAAACATCCATCTATCCAAACTTTTGGAAGACATAGTACAAGCACTTAGAGTTAGCTATTGTTCTAGCCCAAAAGGCCATAAAATAGACTATCATTAATACTAATATAAGTCCGGAAACCGTGCCCACTGCCTGAGTCGCGCGGTCGCATGGTTGCGTGGTTGCCAGGCCATAAACCCAGAATTTAATTCTGTTTATAGGCTCACATGACGTCACTCGGCTGTGATTGCCCGGGCGCACCCTCGTCCGCGCCTCCGCTCATGATGAGCAGCCCTTGATGGCGCTGACACTGATTATAACCACCCTTTCTGCTTTATTATGTTGATAATGTAATTGGTTAAGTACATCTGTGAAAGCTTGCAGTATGTGCTTACATTAGAGTTAATGAAGTCGTAGTTAAATATTCATAGAGTTTAAGTTAGTGTGGGGCTACGTTCGTAGCTGTTTGAAGCTTTGATAGCTTTTATATATTTAAGAATATTTTACATCATTTTAGAGTTCTTTTAACCAACAATACAAGTACAACCTAATACGTTGTCCTAATTTACTTTATCTTGAAGGTCGTGCGAGTCTAAGGACAACAAAAAGTTGTGTAGGTGCTAACTCTCTGTGGTGAGGGACCTTTCTGCCCAAGTTGTCGAAGATATTTAGACAAGGTCCCAAAGGAATAGTATTTAAAAACCCTGATATATACAACGCACAAAAAGACTTTCCAACTCGACTTCTTCTTTGTGCGTTTGTAGGTATTATGCGGTCTGTGACATCTTTGATTCTAGGAGGACATCCTGGACTTCTAAGGGTTTTCAGAATCCATATTCCAATTTATGAATTTCCACTAAAAGATAAACTCACTTTTTTTGCTCAAGGGGACAGGCAGAACGCAATCTGAAACGTAGGTAGTTACTTACCACTTATTACCTCAATTATTATGAACAAAATTAAACAGATTATCATTCATGGCAATTAGCTCGCTTTGTGCGTCAGTTATACGAAGCTGGCGTGGCGGAGATAGGCTAAACGTCGTCGTCCATAGGGCATTCCGACATCCGCTGCCATCTATGAGCTTCTGCTTGTCTTGCTTGTCCCTTGATTCAAGCCAGATTTACACGAAGCCATAAAGCAGAAGAGTTTGTTTGTTTGTTTATTTGTTTGTTTGGTTGAACGCGCTAATCTCAGGAACTGCTGGTTCAAATTGAAAAATTCTTTTTGTGTTGGATAGCACATTTATCGAGGAAGGCTTTAGGCTATATAACATCACGCTACGACAATCAGGAGCGGAGCAGGAATGAAAAATGTTGCAAAAACGGTGTTTTTTTTTCTTTTCGTTTCTCTCTCTTATTTATGTGACGCAGACGAAGTTGCGTTGGTCAGCTATAAGCTATAATTTATCTTGGAAACTTGAACACCTGATGCAGAACCGCAACAGACCAGCTAAACTATAAGAGATACAAATATGACACCATAGCAAAAATTGTTCCACGTGATGAGCATTTTCTGCTGAGAGAATAAATTTAAAGATCTGGAACACCTGATGTGGAACTCCAAGAGCCCAGCTACACCATAACACATATAGGAATGACGTCTTAGCAAAAGTTGTTCAATCTGATGAGCACTCTCTGTTGACTTATAAAAATCGAAGATCTGGGACACCTGTTGTGGAACTCCAATAGCCCAGCTACACCATAACACATATAGGAATGACGTCTTAGCAAAAGTTGTTCGGTCTGATGGGCATTTCCTGTTGACTTAGAAAAAATCGAAGGTCAGAAACATTTGATGTGAAAATTATTGCAAAGCTATCACTAATTTCACTGTATAAAATAACATTTATTTATTTATTTACTTACTTAAATAGAACGGCCGGAGCCAATTACACTATTTAAACATATAATTTATTTAACACAGGACTCATGCATTATTCTCACAAAAATTCAACATAAACTGGGAGTACCTCCACGCGGTTGCGCGGCTGTAACATTTTAGGACTGATTTTCGATGACGATTGTATATCAATGAAAATTTGACTCGACTGGCCAAAACTCCCATTTATTATTTAATTTTATCGAATAAATATGTCTTCGGGTTTATGTTATTTGAGTGTTGAATTTGATTTTCCATTTATCTTCGTGACTCGGTAGCCTACCCGGTAACGCAGGGGAGCAGTCAATTAGATTTTAATTGATTAAATATCTTCACAACAAAACTATAACCATGCCTAGAAAGAGGTCAAATCTTTCCCAATGTTCCAAAGGAGCTACAAGATTGAGGATCATAAGATCCCAATAATCTACCGAAGAGCGTCAGGAGAGACTTGATGCTGTTCGAGAACACCAGGCTCCAACTTGCTCCGTGGAAACCTCTTCGGATCGCGAAGCACGCCTGCGTTCTTAGCGTATTTACGCATCTACATCCAGATCTCTAGAGACCAGTGAAGAATAGATGCGCGACTGGCTGATCGTGTACGTCATGCATTGTCTCGCGAGTCGGAAACGTTTACCGATACAGAATCACGCTTGAGTTCTCAGTGTATTCGCACATCTACTAACAGGTCTTTTGAAACGAGTGATGACCGTGATGCGCGACTAACTGCTGCTCGAGATTATCATACATTGCCCCGAACACGCACACAACAAAATATTCGTAATCAGTTAGAAAGTGAGAGAGAAAGAATTGCTTGAGTACGGCATGAAGAGACAGATGAAGAGCGCAACGAACGTTTGAATTCTGATCGAATTCGACATTGTCTGAACAGAATGTCGATATCATCTGAAGAATCGGATGTGTCTCAAGATATAGCCGTAGGGCATGGCGACCTTCCTTGGGTTGATAAGGAACGGAGTGCATTTACGTATATACTCCTATGATTGAATAGGTACGCCACATATTATGGTTCAAAATTGTACTTTTTGTGAAGCTGTTAAATGGCGAAAAGAAACAAACGGTATGTGTTGCTCAGATGGGAAATATCCGCTTTTCCCTTCCCCGGGCTCTTAGTATTCATTCGACATCAGACGTTTCAGATCTTCGATTTTGACGACCCCGTTGTCGCTGGCATAAGCAACAGGATCCGCGTACGATGTCGCGGGCAGAAGCTAGTATAACATACGAAACATACAAGAAAAAAATAATAACTCAACTATAAACTACAATGTAATATTTATATATTAATAAAATACCTATGCAACTATGGCGAATTGGACATATAGTGTTCTTTTACTCTTCTTTTGAAGACTGCAATAGTTTGGCAGTCTCTAATATCAGGCGGAAGAGAATTCTACAACCGCACAGCGTGAACAGTAAAGGAGTAGGAGTAGAAATCGGTAGAGATAAGATAAGATAAGATAAGATATTTTTATTTGCATAAAACATGGTATACAAGTTGTTATTCCAAAGAAAAGTAGTAGATCGGACATGTTTTGCTTAATGCTAAAGCATGCAAACTTACTTACTAAAGATACATTATGAATTCGTATTAAAAAAATCATTAATGCTATAAAAATTATTATTATTAAGCCATTTATATAATTTGATTTTAAATAATTTACAATTTAATTTTTTAAACATTTTTGGTAATTTATTATAGAGACGTACACACATAGCCAGAGAGTTTTTATTATATTTCGCTGATCGAGGCAGCACGTCCAGCACAAGTCTGTGTTGGTCACGCCGACTTCGAGAGCTCACTTCCTCTGCTGTTTTAAATAGATTTTTGTGTTTTTGAACGAACATGCATGCTTCATATACATATAATGAAGGCAACGGTAGCAAACCAAGCTCTTTAAATATTGGTTGACATGATTCGTCAGTTGGAATCTCGTATAGAGCTCGTAAACATTTCTTTTGGGCGACAAATGCTCTTTGGTGATCAGTACTATTTCCCCACATCATTAGTCCATACCGTAGTGAGGACTCAACATATGCGCGATATGACATCACAGCCGTTTTTATATTAGTGACTTATTTTATTTGTCTCAAAGCATAGACAAATTTATTTATTTTATTACATACAGTATCAACCTGAGCTTTCCAGTCTAAATGTTCGTCAATTACTACTCCTAAAAACTTAGTTTGTGCCACTTGTTTAATTTTCGGAATATTCATTTTAAAACTAAACGTATTATTATAAGATTGATTAAATTGTATATATTTTGATTTGTCAAGATTAATAGATAAATTATTATTATTTAACCAGTTAATTAGATTGTCTATTGTTTTATTTATGTCCGCTTCATGATTCGTAATTGATTTATCTTTTTTGTCAGTAGTCACAATAATGGAAATGTCATCGGCAAAAAGAAAGCATTTATGATTGGTTACATTAACAATGTCGTTTATGTAGAGTAGAAATAAGATAGGGCCCAATATGCTACCCTGGGGGACGCCGCGTTTTATACTTATATAATCAGACGAAAATTCCGTCATGTCCCAACTTTCATTAAGTTTAGTGACAGTGACTCTCTGTTGTCTGTCAGATAAATACGATGATATCCACTGAAGTGGCAGTCCTCTAATACCGATAGTCTCTAGTTTTTGCAATAATATTTCATGTGTAACCAAATCAAATGCCTTTGACAGATCAAAGAATAGCCCTGACGTTAGCTGTTTATTGTTAATATTATTTAATATTTCTTTCAAAAGTGAAAATATGGCTAAGGATGTGGACTTATGTTTCTGAAAGCCGAATTGCTCTTTTTTTATAATATTAAATTTCTCACAGTAGTTAACTATTTTTTGATACATGCATTTCTCATAGATTTTTGACATGATGGGTATCAGTGTTATGGGGCGATAATTATTCATGTCACATTTTTCACCCTTTTTAAATATCGGTTTGACCACAGATATTTTTAAAGCGCTAGGAAAGACTCCTTGTGAAAAGGACAGGTTAATGAAATAAGTCATTACCCCACTTATTTCACTGACACATGTCTTGATAATTCTGGTGTTAAGTTCGTCATAGCGGGGAGAGCGTCAGAGTGGGGAGATGCGACCGGCAAGGTGCATCAGAGGGACGGGAGTAGGAAAAGCGTTCCCGCATGCAGATAGAGAATGGTGTTTTAGGGTTATGGAGGATGTTAAAAAGCAGACACAATATCCGAGAGTTCCTGCGAAGTCGGATTGGGAGCCACTTGAGTATCTTGCGAAAGTTGGAAACATGGTCATACTTTCTCAGGTAAAAAAGAAAACAAATGTATACAGATATTTTGCAAACGCTCAAGTTTATTTAAAAGCTCCTCGGTGGCATCCAAATAACAGGCATCGCGTAGTCCTTGATGGGCTGGATTAGAGTTTGCGAAAGGGAGATTTTGATTTTCAAACAGCTCATGGTGTGTTGAAACATGATAATAGCCAGAAAGTGCGTGACTTATGAGTTGACAACGTACCAAGTAAAGAAGGAGAGAATAGAAGAAGACGAAACGCTGCCCGAAATCCCAAATAAATTGGCATTAGAGCCATAATATTCCATATAAAGTGGTCTGGTATTCAGCTGCATCGGGTTAGACTGGTAACATAAAAAAAGGTAAGGCAACTGATGATTACTTTGAAATGAAACAAAAGCACTTAGCTTTTTACCGCCGTCGACCACTGGGACCTCGCGTTCTGTTTATGCCTTTTTAGGGTTCCGTAGTCAACTAGGAACCCTTATAGTTTCGCCATGTCTGTCTGTCCGTCCGTCTGTCCGTTCTCGCTTAATCTCTGTGACCGTTAGCACTAGAAAGCTGAAATTTGGTACCAATCACGCCGACAAAGTGGTAAAATAAAAATTGGAAAAAAATGTTTTATTAGGCTTCTTTTTTTAATTTCAACCCTAACGTGTGATATATTGTTGGAAAGATATTTAAAAATGAATAGGGGTTTACTGAAATCATTTTTTGATAATGTCAATAATTTCGGAAATAATCGCTCCAAAAGTAAAAACAATGTCCCCCCCCCCCCCCTCTAACTTTAGAACCATAAGTTTATAAAATATAAAAAAATCTGAAAAGTAGAACTTTATAAGGACTTTCTAGGAAAATCATTTTGAACTTGGATGGAAACAACAGTTTTTGTACAAAAAAGACAAAAAGTTGTACAAAATAATTTCTGGACTAAGTTTGTAGTATAATCGTATATGCAAGCATTTTTTTTAACTTCGTTTACATATTTCATTATCCTGAACGTATCTTTTTTCAAACAAAAAAACAAATAATTATTAAAATCGGATTGGATTGAACACTTATTGTGACGGACGGGAAACTACGGAACCCTACACTGAGCGTGGCCCGACACGCTCTTGGCCGGATTTTCTAAGTGTCTTTGGGTTTTGTAAACCTTTGATCCCTTTTCTTTATTTGTTCGTTGTTTTTACTACAGTGGCAAGTAAAGTTGTAACAATAAATGGATATCGACACATTAGTTTTGGGTTAAACTAACAATATTAATGTTTTTTATATAGTATTGGAATGTTCAAAAATATAAAGTAATATGTATGTAAAATAAATAAAGGATACTAACACAATCAAGTTTTGGGTTAAGGGTTAATTTACCCATACCAAAATCAATAACACTATTTTTTTCCGTTTACGAATAATCCAGGGCAAAAAGGAATACACCCTTTAAATGTTGTAATTACCTCCATAAATAAATATTAAGTGTTAACAAGTTATTAGTTCCGAAAGTCTTTTGTCGCGCAAACTGTTTCCACCAGAAGCGTTTACAAAGTTCGCTGAAAGAGTTGGTCTGAAAGTTGCTAACTTTGCTTTGAGAGAATTCTTAATAATAAATGGTACAAACGACCACGCGGGAGGTTATGTTTATTATGTAGGTACATGTATATTAAGATATTGGAAAAAAAGTTTCTTCAAAACTAAAGAGAGAATTTCTGCAGATAGTTGCAGTCTGCCGTTGAGGTTGCGGTCGTAGATGTAACGTTACGTTTGGATCACAACACAGCCGGTGCGCGGCTTTTCTTTTGTTCCGGGGTGGAAAATCCTTATGGATGTCCTCCGTCCTTTTGTCTGTCGGACTCAGACCGTTTAAAAACCACCCCGGTGTTTCCTTCTCGCACTTGCATCGGGGATCATAGAAACTAGTGCGCCTTCCACGATCCCTAGCTAGTCTACCGCAACGCCACTGCTATAAGCTTCGGTCAGCCGTCGCGTTGGAAATTGTACCTTCAACTAACGATAATCGTTTTGTAACGCATAATTCACTTAATTACCGATGGAATTCCAATCGCGCATTTAATTAAGAAATGAATCTGTTTGATTGCCAATTAGCCCAGCTGCAGTTGTAAACTATTGGTTACCGATGCCATCTCGAGTTGCCATTGGTCAGTTATCAATCTTTGTCGGTATCTTATCAATGCTATCTGTATGGTTCTTCTTTTGATAGAAAATACTTCAGTCATTGCCGCGTCGGGTGTGATATTTACTTTTTGCCGTTCGTAGGCGTTTGTGACAATATTGGAGTTGTGAAAATTAGCGCTGAATTGAGAACTTCCTCCTGTTTTGGGATCGGTTAAATAAATGAGTGGTATTTAAGTGACAGTGTTATTGTGATATATCGTATAGTGAAGACTTTACTGTGTTTTGTTGTTATACGTATTATAGTGATTCTATGTTGGAGTGTAGGTCCTACAGTAAATTTTCTACACTTACTATTGGCACCTATAGTTAATCTTTTTCAGAATAGTAAGATTTGGACTGTTTACCTACTCGTATGTTGTGTGTTAGTATTATTAATTACTCATATAAATTCCGAACCATCCACTGCTAATATTTGTGTTAGGTTTGCTGTTTATTGGTACATAAACGGAACATGTTATTTCAGGGTAGTTATTTTGAAACAGCTTCGACAAATATAATTCAATATCAGCTAGTATTGGTTAGCATTTCAAATATGAAACGATCTCTGCCGTACCCTTCGGGAAAACAGACGTGGTATATGTTGAGGAAACTAGTTAGTGACTTTGACACCTGTCTTATTGAGTGTATTCAGGTGGATGATGTGAGTAGATCTGCATAGTTATTCACAAACGCTCGATGAGATTTCCATTCCGAAAGTCGTATGTCTATCTCGCTCGCTTTCGTAATGCCAAAAAAAGATAGACATACGACTTGTCGAATCGAAATTCATTCCAAGCGATTGTGAATATAGCCATGCTGGTTGCTCTAGGTACTTAAATACTTGTATTACCTACTTTGTACATATAAAAGTGATATCAATAATGAGTAATATTAGCTAGTAAACGGCTATTATTTGCATTCTTCTCTTGTTTGTTGTAAAAAAGATAAACCTTATTCGACAAAGTTGATAACGTGATTACCCTGAGTGCGACTCACTTCAGTTTCATGACTCGTGGAGGCTTATAAATGCCAATCTAGAACTTAAGTAAGTAGGTTAATACTCGTAAATAGATACTGATATAGATATAGTACATATTTACTATAGCTTTGGGTGAAAAAAGTTAAACTTGTCTTCTTTCAACATATAGCTCAAATCACTTCCCAAGTAGGCCTATTGAAATAGATAACTGCCATTCAAGGTTTTCCATATAAAATATGCAGGCTATCAAGGTGCAGTTTCAAATCTCCAATCGGGCGAAGGTAATTAAATTCCCCTAACAGCAATTTTTCCAGTACTTAATAGCTTAGATTAAAAATATTTATAGCGTCAGTTTAAGCCGGGAATTTTCCAATCTCATTTAATTTTAATGTCACCCTCTGCTGCGTGTGAGTTTATTATCAGCTTCAGCGTTTAGCGTGAGTGTATACACTATGCATAACATACTCGTAGTTTTACTGTCTGAGAATGGAAAAAGTCAGTAATACACACTAGGTTTAAGAACTGCACGTAGTCTTTTATTTTTAACCGACTTCCAAAAAGGAGGAGGTTCTCTATTCGACTGTATGTATTTTTTTATTTTTTTTTTATTTTATGTATGTTCACCGATTACTCGAAGACGCCTGAACCGATTTGAAAATTTTTTTTTTTGTTTGGAAGGGTATACTTCCAAGTTGGTCCCATAGAAATATTGTCATGATCTGATCACGAACTTCGTAGATATGGAACGGAACTCCTCAATAAATGATAGCAAATGGACTGGGATTGCTGAAATCTATTGTCTGTCTATTGTTTACACCAGTTCATAACATAACATCACGCCACCGCACCGGTACGCTGTGAAGGGGTAAGCACAAGTGAACCACTAAAATGTGAAAAATAAAAACTTTTTTGCAAAAAATAGAACCGACTTCAAAAAAGTGAAAAATAACTTTAGCTTCAGAAGTCGGTGACAAAAAAACTTAATAAATCAATCAAACAATGGTCACCGACTTCTGAAGCTAATTCTATTCGCGGTCTACACCGCATCCAGCACTGCACAGAATACGCCGCCTTCCTTTGACGACGTTTTCACAAAGCTTGTCTCTCCTTTTCAAAATCTTCGCAAAAAACAGCGATATTCAGAACCACAAGTCCGCGACTACAAAATCTTGCAAATACTTGGCAATAACTTTAAGATAGATAAGAGCGGCAGCGGGATATGCTTAGCGTACATTACGTGCAGCTTACTTGAGCCAGCTACAACGCTATATGCTGAGCAGATAGTTATCTGCTCAGCATATACTGTCTGCAACTCCTTTGTGATAGCAGTTCAAAGAGTGATTTCATGACACCACTGCATTCAGCTCGTGAGAGCCTTGTAATAGACCGAGATTGGAAATATAAGGAGATTTTATCGCCTTCAAATACATTTTTCTAGGTAGTTTATGAAAGGGAACATCTGTGTTTTAGTGCACTACAGAGGATATTGAGAAAGCTACCGTGTTCTCCACAATTTATACTCGAATCAATTTGTGGATTTCAGTGATCGAAAATATAATAGTCCAGCGACCAGCGACGCGTTTACCAAACGTGACGATTATGGTAATACCAAAAATGCTGATAAATAAGGTGTAAATAAGTCACTTTTCAGTTGTATATGTCAGCGTCACATTAAAAACCGTTAGATTGTAATATAACTATCGAGATTGTAAACTGTAGAAATATTGTCAACTGAACACACTGTGTACAATATGACGCATTATATTTCGGTAGATTATGATCTGTCGAAGTGAACCCGTAACATTGTGAAATGGATGCGACGGAAGTCAACTCGCGCGGTGTGGAGGGGGGGAGGAAAGGGGGGTCCCCCTTGCCCCATGGTACCACCACCCGTGAAAAGATAATGCAACATTCCTGAGAAAAACCGATTAATGATTTTGTTTTTTAGAATGGGAATTCATCAAATGACTTCTCCCACTGTGGGCGGAGCGGGAGGGTGTGTCAGACTTTTACTGACTAAAACCCATCCATGTTCCTTCCTCGCCCTTTATGTTCCGGGGCCGCGGTATCTCTTTCGAATAGGCCCGCAACCCCGGCAGGCTTCGGCCCTTGCGGGCCCCTCCTCTTATATGCTGACATCTCTTTGAGGCGCGCGTGGAACACGAACGCGCCGTCGACACGGCCTGTCGTCATTAGACGGTCGGACGGCTAGCTAGCCCATAGCTAACCGTCCACAGGCCCGCATCTACGGTGGCCGGTAGCCACCACGTGGCCCCCGACGCCCAGTGCGTCTCCCGCGGCGGCCAGGAAGGGAGGCTCTCTCCCTCTCTCGTTCCGCCACCTCCTTCGCTAGCATAACTGCTTCGCAGAAGGAGGTGATGGCTTCCCATTAGGTTTTTACCTCAAAACACATTATATTCACTTAAATAGCGTTGTCGGCGGCGCCCCGCTACGCGGGGCTCCTGTTTCTGTCTGCCGGGTTTAAAGGAATCTAACTAACCTAACGTCGGGGTGTCCCAAGTACCTAGTACCTAGGGCACACTATCCGGATATCCGTGATTTAAAATATCCGGATATCGATTGCATTACTATTCGGATAATACGATTAAAAAGGATAAATTTTGGTTTATTATTTTTTGCATTTTTACGTGTTCATAAAGGTCGTCTATATTTATACACAAGTCCACTTTCTAAGAGTCTAATATAATTTATAAAACACTATGTTCATGTGTTATTATGTATAACACAACAATGTTGTTGTGGTTGGTGTTGTTGTGTTGTTGTTGTTGTTTTTTTTTATTATTTTATTACTCATTCACTTTGTACACTACACTAATTCAAAAGGGTTAGTTCTTTTTAGCCTACGCACAAATCTATGTTTTCTAGCAGCTGGATTGCCTCAATTTTCACGTGTCGATGAAGTCTGTGTTCGTGGGCTTCAGCATATTTTTGTATAATGGTGGTGACGAATTCCATTTTAAGGTCACGATGAAGGTCGTCATTTCTTATGTTCCATGGTGCATTGACAGCATCCCTAAGTATTTTGTTTTGGAATTGCTGGATTATTTTGACGTTGTTGCTTTGTTTAGTACAGCTCCAAAGTTGGATGCCATGCGTCCAAATTGGCATCAGAATATGCTTGTATAGGGTTATTTTATTATGTATTGATAGACAAGATTCCCTTCCAAGTAACCAATACATACTTTTATATCGTATATATCGAGTTCCTGTCTTTTCTTTCGCTTTTAAACGCAACTTAGCTTTCCAACGCAACTTGGCGTCGAGAGTGATGACAAGGTATTTGGCTGTATTAGCATAAGGTACTTGCGTACCATTTATGTAGATTGGGTGATAGTCCAAGTGTGCGTGTGATCCGGTAGCCATAATTGCAGTATCATCTGCAAAGGTCGCAATGGTGTTGTTTTCCAGTTCTGGGATGTCACATGTGTATAACAAGTACAAAATTGTGCCTAGCACACTTCCTTGAGGTACACCAGCTTTTATAGCTTTTAGCTCGGAATATGCGTCCTCCTGCCGTATTCTAAACATTCTGTTAGTAATTTAATGTACGACTCTAGGATATCTGCAAATTATGGTAGCATGCGTCTGAGCTTGAATATTAGACCCTTATGCCAAACTTTGTCCAAAAGCTTGCGCGATGTCTAAAAACACGGTGGCGCAGACTTCCTTGTTTTCAAGCGTTTTTTCAATGATGTTAGTTATTATATGTACCTGATCTATTGTTGAGTGTTTTTCCCTGAAGCCAAATTGATGATTTGGAATAAGGTCTTTATCTTCTATTAAGGTTTTAACCGTTTCAATAACAGTTTTTTAAATAGTTTTGATACTATATGCTATTATATTATAGCGTAGTCTGTAAGCTGCTTTACAGTTTCATTTCGATAGATTATAATCTACCGAAAAATAATGCGTTAAATTGTAAGCATGTTCGTTAAACAATCTTTCAAAAGTTTACAATCTCGCTAGATAGATTACAATCTAACGGGTTTTACAATGTTACGGTGAAATATACAATAGTTGTTAAGTCATTACATAATGTTAAAATATTGTCTTAAAACATTCAAAGTAAACTGAATTTCATGCTACTTAACACATGATTAATTACCGATGAATATTAATTAGAACCAATTTCTTAGCTACCGAACTAAGTAATTGTTTCAGTCTGCTGATTTTAGTTCATGTAAATTAACGATAACAGATCCTTCTGAACTTTATTAAAATTGTGTTATTATTTACGAGCAAAATTATTTGTGGAATATTGAATAGCGAACCGCCCCTGGACTGATAGGATAGGAAATAAAAAATACACATTGCTTTATTTTAGGATTTTAATGAATTTAGTAAAAAAAGGTGTAAAAAAACCTCTTAACGAAGCCGAAAGGCACTTGTTGTCCCCGTCATCGCGATCACACCATTCATTTTGTTCTACACCATACCTGAAAACCTTCTAGTTACGGAGATATTAAGGGGTCAACTTATTGACATTTTTTTCTACAAATACCCTCTTATTTGAGTTTTTTTAATAGTCTAATTCTCTAATACAAGAAAAATTGAGATATTTATTTAGAACACTCCCGTTATATTTTCATCGACATACAACCTGATGCTGACCTGCGAATTGCAAAAAACATAAAAATAATAATTTCGCGGGCTACCCAGGCGCGCGCTTCCACCTTAAGGCGCTACCCCAGGCAAAATTAGCAACTCTATTTGTGGTGATTCAAACTTCGTTTGAAATACTATTAGAATAAAGTTCTAATCAGCTTGCACTACAAAGTGGTTTTTACGTCAGTCACTGCGGGTCGAATAGTGCGAAATTAGTGATTTTTATTCTTTATAAAATCAAATTTCCGTCTTTTGAAAAAAAAAAAAAACTAGCATTATGTTCATTATTAAATTGTCTATCCATTAGTATAAGAAGCAAATCAAAATAATGTTAACTTTACGAGAAGAAGCATGTTATAAATATTTTTTTCTCATTTTTGTGGTTTCATTGTGAGGGGATTTATTACACATTATGAGACTTAAAATAAAAAATAAAACTACCACTTTGCAGTCTAAGAATATGTAGAAATTTAATGTATTTTTATTACTTGGTATTTCTTTTGGATAAAGAGGAGTTGGCTCCAAAAAACTGCACAAAAAACGGCTTTTGCTTGGGGTAGCGCCTTAAGGCGACTACAGGAGCTAAACGCGAGTTTAATAATGCCTGAAAGTACATGATTCACTGCAATAAAGAAAACCAGAAAAATATACGATATTCTTCAGGATCTATGCTAGCTAGTATGATAGTGTTTTGAAAACATAATACAATTAATTTTCCTCGATAAAAAAAAACCACGAACTTATCTCTAAAAAAATATTTTAACGAGTAAAAACCATACTAAAATACATGCGATCATTCTGTTTTTTTGACAAATAATTCTACAAGCAACATTATTAGCATCATACAGTTTTATTTTTTTAGTCTAATCAATAGATTTTTTGTAAACCGATCGAACCACTAATTTCGCACTATTCGGCCCGCAGTGACTGACGTAACAACCACTTTGTAGTGCAAGCTGATTAGAACTTTATCCTAACAGTATTTCAAACGAAGTGTGAACCTCCACAAATAGAGTTGCTTATTTAGCTCCTGTAGTCCCCTTAATTTCCGTACGTAACAGGAGCGAAGCCGCGAGCAAAACCTAGTCATGTTATAAACCACGTCAAAACCTAGTCATGTTATAAACCACGTCAAAACCTAGTCACGTTATAAACCACGTCAAAACCTAGTCATGTTATAAACCACGTCAAAACCTAGTCATGTTATAAACCACGTCAAAACCTAGTCATGTTATAAACCACGTCAAAACCTAGTCATGTTATAAACCACGTCAAAACCTAGTCATGTTATAAACCACGTCAAAACCTAGCCATGTTATAAACCACGTCAAAACCTAGTCATGTTATAAACCACGTCAAAACCTAGTCATGTTATAAACCACGTCAAAACCTAGTCATGTTATAAACCACGTCAAAAACCGTTACGTATGGAGAAGACAACTCTTTTCAGCTGCATACATAAAAAAAATCTCAATCGTCAGCTATGATGCAATAACCTACACGCCTTGTTTAGGTACTAATCATCTCTCTGTCTCTCCTCCTCTACTCCTGTCGAGTAAGATAAGCTTATTGGCAAACCACAGTACAAGTACGTAAGATTCGATAGGACTCGATTAGATAAATTTGACAGTTATTCTCGATAAAATGAGTTTTTATGGAGTCAAAAACTCATTTTATCGAGAAACACTGTCAAATTTATCTAATCGAGTCCTATCGAATCCTACGTACTTGCAGTGCAGTTCTGCCAACAACCGCTCGTCGAACGTCGTCGTAACTTCATTAGGTAGACATTATTGTTTATCTTCGGCACCGGTAGTTAGGCACAACTAATCTTGTTTGTCTATTCAACTCATACATACTGAGGTAGGTACTATTATTTACAATAGATAAGTAGTTATTTTGATCGAGAGACTGGCAATACCACCCGGTATTGCCAGATCGATTCGACATAGACAAAAATTTCACATAACTTATGGCAAAATATGACATGTTAGCATGTTTACTGAACAGGGTAGACGACAAATAATACGTCTAACTAGTCTATCATTGAGATTATTACAAAATATTTGAACCGAATTTTTTCTTTCGTTACGTAAACCAAAATTGACGAAGATACGACGCTTTTTAAATTCTCAATACGTCACGCCTTGGTATAATTTTTAGAGAGTTATGACGTCACAAGCCCCCACTCCCGAGTTTTGATGTGTTTTATCTATGTCAATATTCATTGATTTACCTGTTAATTTTCAATAAATTACCAAAAGAAATAAGAGCAATAAATACTGCCTTATTAAAGAAAATCCAATAGAGCCTTTTAGTTAATAAATGTTGCTATAATTTAAATGAATTCTTAAACGATAATTTTTCCAAATTTAAGACCTCACATCAAGCAATAACAATTATTATGGAGGTACCTTTAAATATTGTAACAATTCCAGATATAAATGACATTCAAATAATAACTTATCTGTATCGTTCAATTAATTTAATATCTTAATATTTTGTTAATTTTTATTTACTTTTAAATTCAATTTACTGACCTTCAATTTATTGATTGTATTTTAAGATTGTATACATTTTGCATGCCTTACGGTAGAATCACTTGTAACATGTAAATTGTTATAACACCATTGTAACAGTGTTTTCTGCAAAAAGAAATGATTTGCTTTGATTTATTTGATTTGATTTACAAAAACAAAAAATACGTGTCCATTGTTTTCCAATATTGTAACTGATGGACTAAATAGATTTGCAATTTTTTGATAATGTCGTCATACCTATTATGTTGCGGTTTTACAAAGTCCCCAATTATAACTACCCCACTATTGTCTCTAATACTACAACTTAAACTTAACTCTGTACCGTGAACTCGCTAGTAAACTTGGACCACCAACTTATTTCTAATTCTTTCTTCGCCAAGGACGGAAGTCATTTTAGATGAACAATTTTGATTTATGAATTAGGTTTTAATCCGTAAACGATTAAAAATGCATGACTAACATTTTATCAAATATGCTGTAAGACTCATAGTAAAATAAATAAGTTTTTCATCCCCCCATCTCGGAAAGAGTATTTTTGCTCTTCGATATCTGAGTGCAAAAGCCGTTTTTATCGTCATGAGGGTAAAGTAAATTTGAATTTAGAACATCGTGAGCACTAAGCATGTGCATTCAAAACATCATTAAACCTATTTACTTCTACCTCTATGGTGCCGAATTTATCATTTTATTTTTTAATTTGTTAAGAACTCAGACTCAGAACCTTCTTGGTGTACTTTTTTAAATGTTTTGCGCGCGCCATTTTCTTTTCACGTCATCGTGCAACGGTCATATTGTTAACACCTTAGGTTAAAAACAAGGAATCCAACTTGAAAACAAGTAAAAAACCCAAAATGACCACTCATTATCTAGCGACGAGGAAGTTTATTTGACGCCAACAGAATTAACCGAATTTGTTAATAATGCGCAATTTTTTTTTTGCTTTTATTCATTTCCTCGCTGAGGTGGGATGAAAAGTTACGTGTTGCACTCGAGTGCAAAGATTTTTCACCTCGAGCTCTTTTGATTCCCTCGCTAACGCTCAAGATTCTAAGTTTTGAATCACTCGCTTCGCTCGTGACTCAATTTTAGAATCTTTGACTTGCTCGGTCATCAAAATTGAGCACGCGGTTAAAAAACAACTTTGCACTCTTGTATAACAAATAACTATTTCATCCCCCCATCTCGGAAAGAGTATTTTTGCTCTTCAATATCTGAGTGCCAAAGCCGTTTTATCGTCTTGAGGGTAAAGTAAATTTGAATTTAGAACATCGTGTGCACTAAGCATGTGAATTCAAAACATCATTAGATCTATTTACTTCTACCTTTATGGTGCCGAATTTATCATTTTTTTTTTAATTTGTTAAGAACTCAGACTCGGAACCTTCTTGGTGTACTTTTTTTAATATGTTTTGCGCCCGCCATTTTCTTTTCACGTCATATTGTTAACACCTTAGGTTAAAAACAAGGAATCCAACTTAAAAACAAGTGAAAAACCTAAAATGACCACTCATTATCTAGCGACGAGGAAGTTTATTTGACGCCAACAGAAATAACTGAATTTGTTAATAATGTGCAATTTTTTTATTGCGTTTATTCATTTCTTCGCTGAGGTGGGATGAAAAGTTACGTGTTGCACTCGAGTGCAAAGATTTTTCACCTCGTGCTCTTTTGATTCCCTCGCTAACGCTCGAGATTCTAAGTTTTGAATCACTCGCTGTGCTCGTGACTCAATTTGAGAATCTTTCGCTTGCTCGATCATCAAAATTGAGCACGCGGTTAAAAAACAACTTTGCACTCTTGTATAACAAATAACTATTAAACCATATGGTACATACTACAGATGTGTAGACTAGACTCGAACGACTTTACGAAAATGCTGTTCGTGGCGTTTTCGTAGCACTGAAATAATTCTATAGCTACGCAGACATATGGTAATAGGGAGATGCTTTCTAAGAATTTCAAGGACTCTTGTAGTCGCAGCAAGCTCTTCTCTAGAGCATACGTTTTCGTGGAAGCGATCACTTTTGCCAACTTGCTCAGATTCAGAAAATAAATATTTGTGCACATATTCTACGTACGTATGATAACCTAAGACCATACGTTTCGCAGGAAACTCATTTAATTTATAAGCATAGTAGATTTTATCTGAGGCTTCACCCGAGTAGCAGAAACATATTATACTACCGGGATAAAAGTATCGTGTGTAGGATCATCTACCTTTATGCAACTTATTAACAATTTAACTGTTAAGGCGAGGAATTGTAGCAGACCTAGATGTATAGAGTCACATCGTAATTAGTTTAAAGAATAAACGCTTAAAAAACTGAAATCGTCTTTATTTCACGCGTCTTTAGTTCGCCTATTTTTTGCTAGCCTCCCACAATGGTCCGATTGAAGCATGGAAGAACAAACTTCGCGGGTCTCTTGAACCGTGACGTAATCCTACAAGTTGTAAACTGTTTTGGCCTCAAAGTGTAGATACCACAGGCGCACATTTACGAGATTTCTTGAGCAAGTAATGGGTAATATACATGTGGCCTAGAAGTTTCTTCGGGTTAGCCCCTTCGTACACAAGGCTACGCAAATCTTCGATACTAATGTTGTATACCACATTAGTATCTAGTCGCGAGTATCGAGTAGCGCACGGTTCGTACAAACAATATTCAGTCCCTAAGCAGATGTCACACTTTTCCCAAAATGTCAAAAATCTAAATGCCATCTTGGAAATCGCTGCGACTTATGTAGCGATGATCTAGTACAGCAAGTAGTGCGCGACTAGCACGACGCGAGTCGCGGGACGAATGTCGGCGACGCGACTCGTGTACGAACTTCAATGTATTTGTATGGCGGCAGTCGCTTGTAGACTAAAATCGTTGAGTATCTAAGATTTGAGTAGCCTTGTGTACGAAGGGGCTTATATTCACTCAGTGATACCTAAGTGGTGCTAAAAGTCTGACAAAAGTACAGGCTTCAGAGATTAGCCGTAACTTACGGAGATAGGCACTCGGGAACTTATTCTATTATCTACATATCTTAATACCTGCTTAGTTGGTCTTAGTTTTCGTAAGTTTTTGCTAAGCATGAGTTGTGAGTTCGATTCCTAGATCAAGCAAAGGGTTTTTCCATAAGGAATTCCTCATTAACGAAGGAAACTGTGTGCCCGGATGACAACAGACTTGTCCCTTATCTTAGTTGGGATTTACACGTGACTAGTGATATGCGGGAGTACGATAGGTAGTGGAGTAGGTACCTCTCTGCCTCACCCTTAGAGGATTACTGACGTTATGTTATGTCGACCGTAAATACACTAAAGTTTTGGAAGACTACACGTGTTTAACCCCACTTATACGCTTAGCAGGCCACCGGAGAAACGAGAGAGACTCGATAAATCTTTTGTTCATCTGTCATTGAATCGACAAAATGACAGATGAACAAAAGATTTGTCGACTCTCTGTCGTGTCTACGGTGGTCATGCTACGCGGGCTGATGTATAGCGTGGTCATCAACAAGATACGATAACAACAGTTCACGGCTTCATTATCATCCTAGCTTCACTTATATTGTCACTTACGGTATATAATCTACCGTGATTATTTATTATTTTGAGCTCCCGATATTTCGACGCTCGCTGTTGCAAGCGCCATGATCGCGGGTTGACTGGAGAATGTGGGTAGATGGAAAAACTTGTTAGGAGCAGACAAATCTGTCTACCCTCTTTCTTTGTCGTTTGCTATCGGGAGCTCAAAATAATAAATAATCACAGAAGATATCCCGTAAGTGACAATATAAGTTTAGTTTTAAAACCGTGAAAACTTAAAGCAGTTTTTTTTTAAATTATATAACATAGTTTATTTACGCATAATAATTATTATACAAAAATATAATTCTAAAAGCACTTAAAATACTTAAAGCAGTACTTATCCTAGCTTTACTCATGCAAAAGTACTCGTAGATATACTTAACTTAAAAACATCCTTTCAAAGGAACTTGACTTCAAAATGACAAGTTTTATCTTTATTTTATTGGTTTTACATCCACAGCTATGGTTCGAGTCCCGATCAAAAGAAAAAGAAAGTCGCTCAAATAATCGATACTTTATTTATTTTTAAAAGTAGGTACTTCTTTACCCATTAAGTCTGTAGGAATCTAGAGAAGATCTCTAGATTCCTACAGACTATCTCTTTACCTTGACGAGGTACTTTCTGAGTATCTACTTATAAAAATGTACTTGAGAAATCTTTGCTGGTAGGTAATTGAAATGCCGCGCAATCTTATCTCGGTTTCTATAGAGGCGATACCTTAAAAATGTCTACCGACTACATTTTCTTAAAGAACTAATTTAATAGTAAATATCCTTTGGGTACTTATGGGTTCGATTAAAATTTTTATTGCAATCTAAAGGAACTACTACGGTTGCAGCCGTAAAGATGGCGAAGTAAAATTGTCACTGCATGGACTGACAATCCTTTTCAAAAGACCTCGATGTCTCTTTTTTGATGGTTTGGTTTAAGAATTGAGTAAGTAATTGAAGTTTAGGGTTTGTCAGACTATTATTAAATTTTAAATGTTGAGTGCTGTTTACATTGAACAGACAAACCGCGAAATTCTTTTTATTTTACGTTTTTTGCAGTTCGCAGGTCAGGGCCATGCTGTATGTTGAATATTTATACTTTTCGTGACCGTAACACGCACGTATTTAGAGAATTCTAACAATTAAAATCATCAGTACAACCCTCTAAGCTCTAAGTTCATTTAATCCCATTGAATTTCGCAGTTAACTACTTCGATTAGTTCTCTATTCAAATTTTTTAATCACAAATATGTGGTAATATCTGAGGAACAATTCTGTTACTTATGAGAACATTCACGTTCTAATCTCGACCTCAATCTGCGAACAAAAACCCTCTTTTATTTTTTCGTTTTTTTAACTAGGTACGAGAATTGCCCTTCTAATTAAACATCCTAGTTATTTAATACATTATATGTAACCAACAGTGTACTTCTATACATAAAACAACAACATTTTAAACTAAAACCAAAAGACGTACTCGAAACGTGAAGGCTGGACATTGGTGCAAGCGACTAAATTGTGTTCAAGTGATTCATTGCGTGTTATGTATCGCACGAGTGTCAGTGATGCGGGTGTGAGCCAGTGATGTACGTGACATGGCGTGGCCTGGAGGCTCCGATGGCGTGGAACTGCCACTACACCACGTCAACAACAATGAGGGTGACAGGCTCGCTGTGCCCAACACGACCGTCGTTAATGGACAACAGAGGACGAGTGAGTACACCTATTGTTAGTTAAGGAAACTGTTAATAGCATAACTATAATCGACCTATATGCATTGTTCCCTTAACTAGAACACTCTCTGAATTCTGAAACTATTTTTATTATATCGGAACAAGTCTATTTTTGGTTCTTAAATGTTAACAATGTTAATCTTGGGTGTTATACCAAATGTCTTCCCGGTGATTTTTATTTGTCAATTACTTTGACAGAAAACACTTTTACTGGGGAAAATAACGAGTTAAATTCATTAATATAAGAACTTGAATAAGTAAAACTATGACATTCTTCAAACATAGAGTAATTAGTCCGGAAGCTCATACTAAAAATAATAGCCTTGGTCAGCATTTCCTAGTTCAGTAGGTTGGGTATCAACCGAAAAATGAATTTAAACTAAGTTTCCCAAATTCTTGTCTATTTGTCAGTTTCTAATTAACCGAATACTAATAATTTTCAACCCTCGAGAGTCCAGTGAGCCGGGGATCAGGGATAAATGTCAATTGTTGAAAGTTGCAAACAATTTCCAGTTTGAATCGAATTCAATCGACTGTCAGCTTACCTTTGAAATGGGGAAATAACATCTTCCAGTAAGGAATGCCTGACCCTGGCCTCTATTCCTGGCTTCCCCAATTACGCATTTATTAGGTACTATTTTGTTTGTCTTTTCAAAGACTTCGACATTTTCTTTACCTACAGACGGAATATTAAATTGCTTGTTACCTGCGAATTATATTTTCAGGGCTATATTTTTGTATGCTAAAGCAGAAACAAAACATTTTCTTTCAATAGATGCGTTAGTAAGCTGTCATCATGGTAGATGAAAGGCTTATAATCTTCACAATGGATTTCCAGTTGGAATGAGCAACACTGCATTGTCACAGCGCTGTTCATTTATTTCCAGTTGGAATGAGCAACACTGCATTGTCACAGCGCTGCGCTGTTCATTTATTTTTCCTAGACTTGTTAAAAAGTATGTTTTAAAGTTTGATAACCCGATTTAGTCCTAGCGTTTGTACTTAGGTAAAAGTACAAACCCTTGTAAAATCTAGCCCTACTTGAGATTGTTACAGCATCATAAAACAGTCAATGGGATATTAAGCCTTTTCCTATGAAAAAAGCTGGACATCTAATTATTGTATGCCATAATCCACATCCAGGATGGTCCAGTGATGGTCAGAGGTGTTATGTCTCCGAATTTACACTAAACTACTAACTGATATGTTTATTCGTAGAGTATTATTAGTAGATCGTAATTAAACGTTGCGCGTTGAATAGTTGTTGGAAAGTCGTAAACTATTGGGAGTTACGGTGAGCCGCAGACACCGCAGTGCCAGTTATTATGGAGGACGCCAATTACAACTGTGAGTTATCGCTCTTCCTACTCCGAGTTAAGTAACGACCTACTCACTGCACTGATAATTAAGTGATCCTATATATGTGTATGTTGAACAAGAATTTTAAAGTCTAACGTATGCAGGGTCAAATATTAGCGAATCTCGACAGACATGTCAGCTATCGATATATACTTGCATAAAACATGAAAATAAAAATAAACGTTATCAGGCAGCAAAAAAAGTATTTGTAATCTAAGGACCCTGACACAACAAATCATTGGATAGTGCATGTTATTTTAAATGTTTTTAAAATGCATTTCCGCCTTTGTTTATAGTTTTCTGCAACAGAACGATGTTTTACATACGTTTAGCGTTGAACACATTTAGTGGCAGCGCGGGCAAAAGTCTTTAGATACATAGGTAATTAGGTAGAGTTATAAGTATGCTTTGTCGTGCACCAAAATAATAACACAGCGCTGTTTATATCCATACGTACACTGGCAACTCGCATGTCTGCATAGCTGAAGCGAATTGCGGTACAAACCTGCAGCCGAGTGGTAATGTGCTACCATTACCCGGACGGTGTTCCCTCTCCCAACCGGCCGTATTACATTCCTCGCTCTCTCACCGGTCACTCGACATCGAAGCTATTAGTCACGGCTCGTAGACTGTAGACTCGTAGGCCCGTAGCTAAATGCTACGCCGTAGCTGCGTAGCGTTGTTGGCATAATGTTTGTGTACATAGCAAGCCGGCCTTAACAGGTCAAGATCAGAAACATCATATTGTTAGGCAGCTAACATACTTAGGTGCTTCAACTCTCGACTTTTTCCCATGGGGGCAGACTGAAGCTCTAGAACCCCATCACGTCGTCCACGTTCATACAAGGTCCAAGGTCCGGTTGCAAGCACTACACACCTGAACATTCTAGAGCACTCCACCATAAGGTCTTCTGGGGCGTCCCCTCCCGATATTCAGACAAGAAACAACCATCAACTATTTAAATGATTTATTTATTCTTAGGATCAAGTTATCCACAGCTGCACTTTGCAAACCGATGTAATTATTTTAAACGAACTCTGTCTCAACTTTAATATGAAAACTTCTTTAAGATAGTGTGAGCGTTGGCAAGACAAAGCTAGGAAACCCGAAATGAAAGCGCTGAACCATTGACTGGGAAAAGGAAAGAAATCTTGAAAGATTTAAGGCATTTTTTATGCATTAATATTGTTTCGCTTAGACATAGTTACTGAAAACGACCATACGGCTACTTACCTACATACTCGTAAGATCCCTATCCGATTTATGGTTTTAAGTCCGATGTCTCCAAACTTATGGTATCTATGTCTGGAGACGGATTAGCAACACAACTCACCTGCCTCGCGGGCTCATTTGTTAGCCTTAGGACCACAACGTGTTCATGCTTGAAGGATGATGTTACTGCCAATAATGGAAAGGTACATCCATCTACCTAACACAGCTTGTTAACATACCTCATACTTGTTGCGATGACGTCAGAAACTACATTTCCCTACCTATAAATTAAGTTCAGTATTGAAGGATCCATTTGCAAATTCTACGTATTCAAAATAACGAACAGAATTTTTAGTTCCCAGTATTCACTAACAACTACATTAGAAAAACGTAATAAAACAGACTTAACAGTTGAAAATATCCATAAAATTCTTATCTTTGTGACCTCGGTGGATTGTCCCAAACTCTCCCGGAATTCGTATCGCCATGGCGACATCATTGTAGGACAACATTAATGTGGGAAGTAACGCCCAGGGTCGGGATTCGTGCTCGGTGAACAAGTTTTCTTTTGTGTTAATTTCCGTTGATTATATGGTTGTCCATAACCATTTAAGATGCCTCTAGTTGACACTTTCACACTAAAATACAGCATGTACCTTAAAAGTGCGGTCAAATCGAGAGTCCTGGTAAAGATAGACCATCAAGCTAAACCACTTTCTGAGACACACTGACACACGCTGATGCAAGCTCCCCGATCAATTACAGTCACGCCGTAGATGATGGATCACACTATCACAGCAACACACCGCATTTCCCCGAACGCATAACTCGCACACAACAATGGCGTCAATGGCGATCACACAGATTACAGACGCCTTAACAGTGTCCCGCCTTCGAACATTATCCAGCGACGTATGTATCAAGTTACGTAACGGATCATTGTGTAATTGGCATTTGTTCAGCATTCACCTTGCAGTAGGGCTTCGCTGAGCACGGGGGCGCCCGGGCAGTCGGAGCGCGGCCGCGGGCGCAGCACCATGCTCATACAAATACTGGTGTTCATGTACATCGCCACTTGCGTGTTGTTCTACGTGGCGCACGTCATCGACTATTACTTCTCGGTTCTGTGAAGCTTCGGCTATGTTCTGTGTGTTCAAGGTCTGGTAGACCATGTGGAGGACGGTGAGGGCGCTCCTCCACTTCAAAAGGCTCGGTGAGTAGTGCAAATCGCCGCAGGATTGTCGTCACAACATCACCAAGTTTTGTAATGCGTCAAACTTTCAACAATATTCGTTGCGCTAGCGCGATGGTTGCATCTTCATACTACCTTCACTTTCATTAAAAACTTCGTGCATTTCAACGAGTTGATTGTTTTTGAAAACCTTAGGCTCAAGTTTTTAATTTGAAACTTCTAGAAGCATCACATTTCCGTATCCACTCAGAGGTCGAATCGATGCAGAGTTTAATTACATTCCGTTCCAATTCGCTTCTGACGAAGCAAATCATAATAATGGAGTTAGGGGAGTGTACGGGAGTGTAGATGTCATGTTTAGCTCCTGTCACTTCGCACGCAATGATTGTGTAAGTAGCTTTAACTCTTGGCGTGTGGCCAAATCTAACGCCGCCATTTTGTTTTTTCAATAAGTACTTTTTTTAGCAAATAATTTGTCAAATGTTTACCCTGTCAACGTCATTCGAGCGACAAATAACCCTTGTAGCACTATAAAAACAATATCCTTTCTCCTCATCTATTTGCATTATGAATGGCTTTAATTTTTCGGCATTTTATTTCGTACTTAGAAATTAATTCAACCTTAAAAAAAGAAAACATTCAAAGGACAACAAAAACCAACTCAAACGATTTCAATTGTAACATAATCTCAACGTTGTTTCATAAATACTGACTTGTCTTGTGTAACAATTTCAAAATCCGTCTGATTATTCGAGACAATCCGGCTGTAGCCCGAGGAAAGACTAGTACGCGAGTCAACGTGAATGAGTACTGGCTTCACTTTGTTATATTAATTTTAAATTAACATCAAAAAATGAAAAATACAGGCTTTAAAAACAATTTCACTTAATCCCGACCTCATCAACCAGTTTGGCTTAGCTTAAAGCCTAACTGAGGTAATTTTAGCGAGAGGAACTACCTAAATACCGGCAAAGTGACAAACTTGATTATTAAGGGTTACGGACACAACTTGCACGGGTATGTTTGATTCGACAGTATTTGTTGAACTAAGAAGCTGACCCGAGACAGTTACAACATATCTATTCGGTTATATCTAGTCGGTATCTATTCGGTTCATGCCGACCGACACAAACATTCGGTCTCTCTGCCGCTGTATCATGTTTGGGTCGGCTCGTCCCAAACGTATGTCTACATAAATATTCGGTTCTTCGGCCTGGCTTTGCCGAATTATACCGACCTGAATATATGTGTATGGCACTGCTTTCGTTTGCCACTTTCACACAAAAATACAGCATGTAATCATTCGCCCTCGCACCTACGTCATAATACTCGATACTACGTCTACCCCAATTAGCAATATCCTGGACCAAAAATAAAGGAACAAAATGAAGATTGTCAGTTCAAAACTTCGGTTGTAAATACAAAACACGTACCTTATAACCTCCTGTTTTGAAGTCAGTCAAAAAGAACAGCACAGATGAGACAAGCCCCAGCAAAGCGGATTAGTGTTGTGTAGGTAGGTACGTTGCTTTTTCACCTTATTTTGTGTTTTGTATTTCCAGATAACATTCAGACATTGCTAAGCTACTACGTAGTGAGAATGAATTAGAAAGATAGAAAGTAAGACTGACAACATCATCATCATCAATTAGCCTCTGTAGAGTGTCTACTGCTGGGACAAAGGTCTCCTGCCTGTGAGAGAGATTGGACAGTAATCCACCACGTGGGTCGCTGTTTTCGAGTGAAAATACCTACAAGTACTTGTCATAATATGTGAGTTCTACAAAGCTCATCTATTTTATTCGGCGTCCGGTAGTTTCGGCAGTACCGTTTCCAAGAACGAGCTGTTTACCAACCTTGTAGTTAATTTATCTTGACTAGACATATAAAAAATGCACGATCAATTGTTTGGCTCGCTTGATCGATCGCTGTTACTCCTCGGGTTGGTTGAGTGGCCGACAACCGGCATGCAGCTGACGGGACGATATCGAATTAATTCGGTAACGAATAGGTCATCAAGTTGGCCCGGTTTCGTGTTCGAGGGGACAAGTAGTCGGTGGAAGGGATCAGATACGGAAATTATAGCCAATGTGCATACTGATTGACATGAAATTATGGTTAGGTAGTATCTAACAACAACAACGTTTATTTATTATCAGGCAACTTTGGCCCATATATATACAAGACCTTACAGACTAACATAAATATAATAAATAGAATTTGTGTTAGTAAATAGGCCCTTAAAGCTATGTTAGTAACAAGTTTTACTAACATAGTTCACGTGTGCGCTATGTGCACTATGTCGACGTCGAAGTGACGGAATCACGGAACCACACTCGAACCACACTCCCAGCTGTGAGTGTGTTTATTTTATTTTATTATTTTCGGAAAACTTACAGCTAGGCAGGTACAATAGCTTCGTTAATAACAACAATATTGCCAATTATAGCTTAATAATAGTTAAACAAAACAAAAAATATTCAAACTAAAAGACAGTGGTAAGGAAGAATTAGCATTATTATGACGTGTAGCATGTCATTACATCACATTAACATTAGAGACGCCTGTAAGAACCGAAGGATCAAGCAGTGGTACATACCTATTACGGAGATTATAATGGTATAACCACGGCAACGGCCATTTAATTCATTTCAGTGTGCTTCTTCTCGCCAATTCGCGAGGAAGCGCCATCCAAGATATATATTTCAGATAAACAACACAGTTCAATTAAGGACTACGCTAACTAATATATAAAAATAAAATATTGATATGAACCGGGTACAAATGCGGAATGCAACATTTCGTGAAAAAAAAACTACATCAACAGTTCATATGGAGCAGCCGGCAACAACATTAAACAAAAAATAAACAACATAAATTCAGAAAAATAGTGTGAAAAGTGTATTCAATAATTCTGGGCGGGATACATACGTCCTATATTTTGTAACGGTGTAGTAACCATATTTCCCGAGCTCTTTACAAAATTCAGTAGCTTGTCGCTAGCCCGCCGGGTATCGGACCAATGTGTTCATGTCCCGAAGGTGACACTAAATTCTTGCAGGTATATATATATAGAGTTTGCATACAAAACTGAAGACCTTCAACACACGGTGTTGTTTCAAAATATCTGTTTTCTCTGTATAATCACAATGAACCATCATTCTCTTACTCTAATCCCAATTCATTTAATGTCGGCGCAGCATGTCTTCTTCTTCCATACTCCTCTATTTTTCGTCATCTCATCAGACAATTTTTTTCTAACCATATCATTTTTAACACAGTCCATCCATCGTTTCTTTAGTCTTCCTCTACTTATATATACTACACTAGCTTACCCACACAACTTCATCTGCGTCACATAAGAGAGAAAAACGCAAGGAAAAAAAAAACCCCGTTTTTGCAACATTTTTCAGTCCTGCTCCGCTCCTAATAATCATAGCGTAATGTTATATAGCCTAAAGCCTTCCTCGATAAATGGACTATCCAACACAAAAATAATTTTCCAATTCGAGCTGGTCGTTCCTGAGATTAGCGCGTTCAACCAAACGAACAATCAAACAAACAAACTCTTCTGCTTTATAATATTAAGTACTAGCTTCTGCCAGCGGCTTCGCCCGCGTGAAGTTTGATTATTGTCCCATGGAATCTTACTGCCGGGATAAAAAGTATCCTATGTTTTAATCCAGGTTATAAACTATCTGTGTGCAAAATTTCATCCAAATCCGTTCAGTAGTTGTCGCGTGAAAGCGCAACAAACAAACTTACATTCACATTTATTCTCCGAACTGCTAAGCTATCGGGAGTTACACGTGTTATTGTGAGTCAACTATAAAAGATAGACATATGCTGTCTTGGGATATTTTTTATATAATTTTATGTGGAATATTTCCGTTACACATGATTTCTATGTAGCTTTAACCATTAAGGCTGCACACGCGACGGAAGCTAAAAAAACCAAGTAACTTCTCCCGTTTTCCCAACATTTCCTTTCACTGCTCTGCTCCTATTAATGGTAGCGTGATGAAAAGTATACTATTACCTGCTCAGGAGTATGTAGAATAATTGTACCAAGTTTCGTTAAAATCCGTCGAGTAGTTTTTTTTTCTATAAATAACATACAGACAGACAGACAGACAGACAGACAGAAAGACAGACAGACAGACAAAAATTTTACTGATTGCATTTTTGGCATCAGTATCGATCACTAATCACCCCCCGATAGTTATTTTGTAAATATATTTCATGTACAGAATTGACCTCTCTACAGATTTATTATAAGTATATATATAGATATAGATAGATAATAAAGATTCTTTCTTAGAACATTCCTCACGCTATTTTCCTCATAATCAAGATAAATAAATAATAATAATTATAATAAATAATAATTTATTAATTTTCATTTTACAGAAAATCTTACAGAAGCAAACCATAGCCAGTGGACTTGACATTTTTCAAATACAGTTTTGCTTAATTTGATTTTTTTGTCTGATTTCTTATGTAAAACCTTTAAATAAGAATCTTCTAAAACTTAAATAAAGAGTATACGTAAGATTGGGCTGATCGCTTAAAACATATATTTTTTCCTACGTGTTACTGTAAAGACTGCCTAAGTGTTTACTTACCTAACTATCATTCTATTAGCCATCGATATGCCACATGGGGCTAAATGACATCATTTAGTAAAGATCGTTTTTCCACACCAAGGCCTAATCTTTTTCACAAACTAAACCAGCAAGGATAGTACTTAGTACTATATAGTTTCTGCTTAGCAAAGAGTCTGTCAGTAGCAGGCTTATGGTCGGAGGCACATAGGAGGGGGGACCACAATGGTAATTCATATAAAATTTCCATGCTAGTACAATCCTACCACATACTAATATGTATTTTGGATAGTACTTTAATCACGTTCTCGAAAATGGCTCTTACAATTTCGATAAAAGTTGCAATATAGGGTTTACAGGGGCAAAAGGGTCTGGGAAAATTCATTTTCTTTATTTTGACTTTTTGACCCGAGCATCGAATCAGAAATGAAGACATCCGCAAGAGAACCAGGGTCACCGACGTAGCCCGAAGAAATGCCAAACTTAAGTGGCAGTGGGCAGACACATTGCTCGCAGAACAGATGGCTGGTGGGACCGAAAATTTCTGGAGTGGCGACCGCGAACAGGAAGATGGAAGATCTTCCACTAGTGCGATGCATGCATACGAGTCGCACGGGACCGGTCAATGTGGCGACACTTGGGGGAGGCCTATGTCCAGCAGTGTACGTCTTTCGGCTGAGATGATGATGATGAATGATGACCCGAGCATAGAGGTGGGTCGCCCAAGTACTGTGACATAAATGCGAAAATAGCTGTCTGTCTGTTACCTTACACACCTAAGGGTTGAAGGGATGCGACGTTTGGACACAGGTCGACCAGGGCGAGATATAGTATACTTTTTACCGTGGTAATATTTCTGTACATTACGCGGGTGAAACGGACAAATACCTAGTCATTGGCGCCCCACAGGTCGAGAAAACCGAACATTTACGAGCGATTTAGTGGCCGTCTTTATTGCATAGGGCAAGAACATTAACAGCTGTTTTCTTAACTGTTGGCGGCAGATTGTTAGATTTACACGTAAACAGAGTTATGTTCCGATACTAACCTTATACTGTCTATACCTATCTTGGATTTTATATCTGACTAAGTACTAATTAGTTACTGTTCTTACCTAGTTATTGCAGAAACTTCGTAACTTATATAATATGTTTTTAAAATACTTTTCATTTCTAAATAATTCGAATTTTGCTGACGGACAACGCGCAGTTTAAACAGGATTTCACAATTAGGAAAGTGAACCGAATGACAATTTTTGAAAATTGAACTCCGAAGGGATGTTGGTTGAAAAATTGTAAACACAGATAAACTAAAGTTTAATGCTATCGATTCGTTCGTTTTATATGTATAAGATAATAGATACTGGATTGATAGATAATAGATTGTAGTTTTGTTGATTTTGTTTGATTGCGGAAACCAAGAGGAGGCCATTCAAAAAAATTGATAACACAGTTCTGACGAGTATATATAGTCACCGGTTCATTAGTTTTGATGGATTAGAATTAAATCCACAGCTGTCTACGACCAGAGACACGGCACGAGAGTCGGGCAACACATGCAAGACAAATGCTGAGGATTTAATCCCATTGCGTCGCGGCGCCGGGCATGCAGACATGTTGAATGTCGATAATTTACAAGTACCTATATTTAAGGTAAGCTTGGTCTCAATACACTACCTGAGGAACGCCTAATGTTCTTGAGGTGTTATAAGTTATAAGCAAGGTTACCTTATATGCTTGCAGTCTGAGAAACTAAATTTGAACTCAAACACAACTGTCCCATTTGCTACAATTCGTTTAGCAGTAGTTTGTTGGAGACTGTGTCAAGATGAAAGCGTTAATCAGGTCGAAAAAACTGAGTTTTGTTTCGATAAAGACATAAATTTCATTGGATACTTAAATGCTGACATCAAAAGAACATCTTGATCAAAATCTAAACATACTTTTGCACGAAACGGCATGAAAATCTGCATATGTATGTCCAAGTTCAAGCTGTTCAACTCACATTAAACAGAAAATGAGTTTGAAATTGATCTTTATGTAATTGGCCATAATATTTATAACCCATTCTTAGATCAAAACAATGTCCGTAAGTCAATGCTAGTAAGTAGAAACTAAACAAACATTAAACAAAAAAGCAACAAGCTTGAAAGGTATCTACAGATTCACAATCCTTTGCCACAATCTGACGATCAGTGAATTCCATTACGATTAACTGTCAATCGTCCGACTGTCATTGGATCAATTGGCTGCTCCCTAATGAGATAATGAGGCCAGCCGGCATGGCAGGCCTGCGTCTTAACCTTGCGAAGCCCCACGATCGATCGCACTTGACTCCGAGACTCCACCACGAGTGGGGGCTGTTTCGGCAGCTTAGCACGGAGAAGCTAAAATTAACAGCTTAAAGAAGCCTTGCAGTTTTCGTTGAGTCGAAAATTCGAGTTAAATTTTAGCAAGGTAAAAATATCTATACTAATATTATAAAGAGGTAAAAGTAGACTTATATACGTAGGGGGTAATCTTGGGAATCTGATCCGATTCCGAAAATTCTTTCACTAACGAGAAGTTACATTATCCCTGAGTGTGATATAATACATTTATAACGTTCCCGTGGGTTCATTACCGTACAACACAACGAGAGCGAAGAAGTAATCTTCAGTCATGAGGATAGGTGGTGCTGGTGCTGGTGTCGTTTTCGCACTTTTACTAAGGTGGAGACCCTGGCTAAATTGATGTCGTTGTGAGCACTGCTATGTAATTTGTTGCCATCAGGCTGCACCCCTGTCCCCTTTAACATACGTGGGACTTAATCATAACTGGTTTATTGGTTTCTTACCCTTTGGGGTAACACGCGTGATATCATCATCTACAACGTATAAAATCTCAAATGTAAACCAAATTAAAGAGATGAACAAACAAATAAGTACCTTCCTCATTCGTTTATATCTTCTATACGTTATTATCGTTGTGAAAATTATACTTCGTAAACCATTTTGTTTGATGTAGGACGAATTAGGATATATTATTCAGTCGGTAACGCCTACCGTCCTTGTTTTGTTTACAATTACACTCAACAAGTGAATACACAACAGTTCGGTAGTCAAACTCCGCTACACAAGCATTTCAAAGGTGGTGACGCAAGAATGTTCATGGACGAGGTTTAGTGGTTTAGGGAGAGGAGCAGGGTATACATATTAACTCGTGCGGCATAGATATCGGTGCGCTACTTTTGTCAACTTGATTATATGTTTGCGACAAGGTTAAAATCTTTAAAGCAATTTTATTTTTCTAGGTATCGGATATAGGTATAGGTATGTGTGTCTATTGACTACTTAAACATAGCTAGGATGACGCATGCCCGTGCTGGGTCCGAGCCGAGTGTCGGCCGTGCAATTTCAACACTCGGCTTGGACCCGGCACGGGCTAGCGTGCGTCATCCTAATCGAAGTAAAAAAGATTACAAATGTAAAAATAGCCCAGTTGCACTTTTTGTTACCTTCCACGCTTTCGTTCATGGTTGAACATATTGTGAACAGAATTCGATGTTTGGCACACAAGTAGACCATGACCTGTGTATACGGAGATAACAAAGTATCCTATCCTTTTTATGTACGTAGAACGTTCCTATGGAATATCCGACCTTTGTTGGCGAAGCTGTGGCATAAACTAGTCTAGTACCCATTGGTACTAGACTAGTTTACTTTACTTAAAAAACAACCTACTACTTAGTTTACTAGACTAGTTTACTTTGTCTTAAAAATCAACCTGTCAAGATAATGAAAAATATGGGTACACATTTCTACTAATCTACCATGCATAGCTGTAGACGGACCTATTTACTTATGAAAGCTTTCAAATTATTGTTGCCGCTTCGTCTATACCTATATCGTATACCGCCGGTCGCTCACTTCAATAGCTTACTGAGTCTCTTTGCATATTGCAAATGTGTCCTCTTTTCCACCACAGTTTACCTCACGTTTCATTTAGGAGTGAACCAGCTCACTGTAATTTCCTCGAGAGCCCGTTGCAGCAGCTGTGCCAGTAGTTACTCATCGTACATAGCATACACATAATAACAATATACCACACAAACACATGTCATGTGATAGTGTATCGTTATGAATAAGGCTCCGTTCCCACTATGTCGTGACGATTAATTTATAGTTGGTTTTTTGTTGGCAAAAGTCAACGATACATACGACAGTTATCGTGTCGTTCTATATGTGAACACTTTCCACTTCGATAACCTAATTGGATCGGTAATGAGATAAACGTAATGTTTGTCGCATAGATGAGACGGCGCCCAAGCGTAGCGCGGGCGCTAATAGCTCGAGGGACTAAATAAGTCTTTAACCCGAGGTAAACACTGTGCTTTTCATTACGAATACAAGGAAAATAAAAACAAAAACACGAAACCACTCGAAACAAAATGAACATCGAATTGCCGCTTTCCCGCCTATTTTGTTTTTTTTTTTCTGTGGCCGGCTATTCAGCCTTTATTTTCACTATCGTCACTGAAAAAATAGTAAATATTTTGCTCAAACTAAATTATAACTAAGTTATTTAAAAAAAAAATATTCTTTAATTAATACTGAATTTTATGTTATTTCAATTTTACATCGCGCTGTAATTTACAGGTTGTATAGAAGTCGGAACATAGTTCAATAGAAATGTGAAAATAGAACTAGATTTTTTTTAATAATGTGACAGCTGTCAGTTGAAAGCGATTCTCTCTAGGGCTGAAAAGTATTACTTTCAGCCCGCTCCCCAGGCCACTTCAGACCTACTTTCCGAGTATGAGTAATGAAAATTAATTTCCCAGTGCTTATTACAAAGTAAAATTGAATGGAACCTTTTGGAGGGATTGTCGCTGATAGCTAAACAATCTGCTTTCAATGAACAATTGTTTTTTTATTCAAATTGTTTTCATTTCAACCGCTTGGACAATGAAGCGGAATTACTAGGAATTGCTTTCTGTACTTATTTGTAAGTAAATCATGTTTATTGGTCGAGAGTACGACTTGAATCCAAGGATCTACGTGTACCGCAAGACTATTGCTAGTTTGCTACGCGCTACGAGCTACGCGCTACGAGCTACGGGCTACGAGCTACGGGCTACGAGCTACGGGCTACGAGCCCAGTATTCCTTATATCTACATTAACACACCGCGAAATTTAGAGGATCAAAAAAAAAAAAGAATATTTTTAGTCCTGCAATATTCGTATGTATACTTCCCCGTTTTGACACATGTCGGGCACGTCCGGTAATTTCACCCTCCATTAGAAACGGATCGTAGTTTGTACAATGTTTTCTTTGTTTCTACAAAGAAATAGATGAGTTTGTAAATACTAGTTGGCATCGACTGTTGGTCTTCCTGATTAGGTGTCTGTTACAGTCAATATTTTTTGTTTACCTGGAAAAAATTTCTTTGAGACGAATAATTCATTAATCAGACTTCGTGGTCGATGAAATCATGAAACTAGATCTTTTGATTTAATTATATGAATCTAAGAGCTGAATCAAAACCTATGTATTAAATTAAACTCGATATTTAACTAGAATATTGATACAAATCTAAACACTGACCACAATTGGGTCTAAGATCAAAAGCAATAAGAGCCATTATGAAAAAGAATCGTGACGTGCAGCCGTTTTAAAATTTCATGTACGGAATCCTAAAAATGCAATCTAGTGGAACGTCAATGCCGTAACGTTGCTTTGACAAGCGCTCAAATCACGTACGATCCGTGTAGGTAATGGTATAATGAGATTATGACTGAAGTACATTCTGTGTTGACGTAAGTACGTGATCATGTGACGCAGATCTGTGGCGGCTGCTAATACATGTTGTGATTGATCACTCCATCAGCTCCCGGCGGCGGCGGGATGCTGGAAATGCTGGAACGATTTCACGTGCTAAGTATATCTCAGAATAATTTAATGTCATGGTTTATAAACGTCACCCGAATAGGACGAACTTCGACCGAGTGTGGTAATGTCGACAGTTTCTGTAACTAGTGCACAACTGTCACGCTACAAGTGCCTAAGTATTGCATTAGCAACTTGAGAGACTATACAGACTAGACCAGACTATACTGTCCAACCATTAAAGACCGTACAGTCGTGATGTCGCCAACTTACCTAGGAACTTGGAGAAACTAGGTCACATCAGAATTATGGTAGTGCGACTGCATTACCTATCTTCGTAATAAATAACAATCGTATGTTTCCGGTAGGCACTCCGCCAGTCGAAGATATTTTAGTGTGATGGTTCTCCAGGGAGCACTCATTGAGGCTGCGTGTTGGTGCCTTTAGACCCAGAGACGAATGTACTCTGAATGATAAGCTGTGATGTTGGGGGTCCTAAGGATCTTAAAGAAGTAGACAACCACCTTGTTTGGACTCCATTTATTAAGTACTTTAATAGAATATAAAATAATGCGCATTATAAGTAAAGTACATAGTAAGCATAATATTGAATATCACTATAAAGTAGTGCACACAATGGGTAATGTCTACCTAAGGAGCATACACACTTAGTACAACACTTCACCTCCCGGGGCGAAAGAAAAAAGAAAAATATGAAAACATTTTTCTTTTTTTTTTTTTTAATGTCTAATCTAAACCAATATAAAACTACAATTTTGTTTATGAAATTGAAATAACACTATTTACTTATTGCTAAACATTGCAAATTTACTTAAGATTCTATCGTATTCTAAACTTATTGGTAGTAAGGCCTAGTTCTATTCTTATGTACTAATTCTATTTTATTATTTTTACTTATCTGAACATTACAACCTAAATCTTCAATTACTTTATAGGGACCTTCAAATAAGGCATCTAATTTACGACCAGTTTCGTTCTTTAATAGCAACAAATCATCTTTCTGATACTTATACGAATTTACAGATTTATCATAAAGTTCTTTTCGTTTATGCTTATTGAATAATAAATTATTCTTTGCATCAGCATGGGCTAGCTGTAATCGGTATTTTAATTGTAATGGATAGTTATCGATATTGTATAATGGTTCTACAGGATCACAAATTCTAGTAGGTATTCGACAGAGTTTACCAAAGACAAGTTCGTATGGCGTATAATTAGTTTCAGAATGGACTGTATTATTGAAACTGAAACACCAGAAAGGTAACCAATAACTCCAAGTGTCTGTGTAATTTTCGCATTGGACTCTTAGAAATGCACCTAGTGTTTTATGCGCATTTTCAAGTGCACCAATTGACTGATGATGATATGCTGTTGAGGATAGCTTTTCAATATTAAGAATTTTACATACCTGTACCATAGTAGCTGAAATGAATTCCGTGCCGCGATCTGTAGCAATTGTACCTGGGATACCGAATCTTAAAATAAAATGTCTAACAAATGCATCTGCTATGGATACGGTTTCTTTATTTTTAAGGGGAATGGCTTGCACAAATTTTGTTAATTCACATTGTATGGTTAGTATATAACAATTACCATCGATGTCTCTATCTAAAGGACCCACTACATCTAAGTAAATTTTATCAAACGCCGAAGAAGCTGTTGTAGTTATTTCCATCGGCTCTTTTACATATCGAAAATATTTCGACTTTTGACATTTTGTACATGTCTTGACAAATTCTTGAACGTCTTTTTCGATACCTGGCCAAAAGTACCGCATTTTTATAGTATTAACCATCCTGCGCACTCCAGCATGACCACTAGATGGCAGTAAATGGAAGTCATTCATAATAATAGTTTTATCATTATCCTCCGTTATTCTCGTTATTCCTCTTAGTATACAAAATCGGGGTCCGGACCAATTTTTAAGTGACGATATCTCATCGCATACATTTTTTATAAAATCTTCATTATCTTTATTTTTAATTACATATACTTCATCGATACGTATCTCTTTACAAAAATTACTTAATTTCTGCACAAATTCGGCTCGCGAGAAATGTGCCTTGAAATTAAAATTAATATATAACGTCTTTGTATTCGGTCTAAATGCAAAACATTCAAATTCTTTCGTAATCATGTGACTATCTCTTAATCCCTTTAAATCATCTCCTTCAATAAAACATAATTCTACAGATTCTAATGGTTTTCTTAATATATCTACAACTCTCGGCTGATCAGACCGTTCGTCGCAAACTTTACTAAGACTCATCTTTTCACTCTCATCTTTGTTTCTAGTTAATTCATCTAATCTTTTCTTTTGTGCCCTAGTCATTACAGCAACAACTTGCTCATGCATACCTTTTAATTCTTCTGATGTTAAACAAATCCTTGACAAAGCATCCGCAACTACATTCTCCTTTCCTTTGACATAAATAATCTTAAAGTTATATTCCTCCAGTGTTAGACGAAATTTAAGGATCCCTCATACCAAAAAGATATATCAGAGGTTTATGATCCGTCATTATCGTAAATTTTCTGCCATACAAGTATGGTCTAAAATATTTTACTGACCAAACTATGGCTAATAGCTCTTTTTGAATGGTAGGGTAGTTTTTTTCTGCCTTATTTAAGGGCCTACTTGCATAAGCTACTGGTCTTAAATCTTTATTGCACAATACGGCTCCAATGGCAGTACCTGAAGCATCTGTTTGTAATATAAATTCGTTTTTTTCTGAAAAATCTGGGTATTGTAGAACGGGTGAAGAAATTAACGCATGTTTTAAAAACTCAAAAGCACTCTCACATTCAGTAGTCCATTTAAATGGTTCATTCTTCCTGCTTAATTTATTTAATGGCATTGCTATTTCTGAAAACGATTTGATAAATTTACGGTAATAATTACAGAAAGCAACAAAGCGTTTAACTTCATCTGCATTTCTTGGTGTTGGGTAATTTTTTAATATATTAGTTTTTTCTGGATCGGGTAACACTCCTTTTTCTGATACAACGTGGCCTAAATAAAGTATTTCTTTCTTTAAAAATGTACACTTTTGAGGATTTAATTTTAAATTAACTTTTCTTAACCTCTCCATGACATCAGTTAAATTTTGGTTATGAGCAGTAAGATTTCTTCCAAAAATTATAAGATCATCTTGATATACGAGACATTTCTCATAGGTAAGACCTGACATTGCAATAGACATCATACGACTAAATGCACTGGGACTTGTTTTTAGTCCCATTGGTAAGCGTTTCATCTGATATTGGCCAGTATTGGTAGTGAATGCTGTTAATTTACGACTGCTCGGTTCTAAAGTGACTTGATAATAACCTTGGTGAAGGTCAAGGTGAGAAAAGTAAATTGCACCTGATAGAGAATCTAAAATTTCATTTATATTCGGTAAAGAAAATTTATCATCGCAAATCATTTCATTTAATTTCCTATAATCTACTACTAATCGCCATTTTTTCTCAATTCCTTCGCTACTTCTCTTCGGTACTAATAAAATTGGACTTGACCATTCGCTCTTGGATTCTTCTATGATATCATCTCTTATCATTTGATCTATCTGCTTAGCTATTTCCGGTTTTAATGCTTGTGGTAACCTATATGGTTTATTATAAACAGGTGTAATATTAGGTTTTACTACTATTGATTGTTCACAAATGTTTGTGGTCGTCAATTTATCGCCTTTTACATAAAAAACGTCGGAATACTTTGTACATATTGCCTCTATTGACTGCTTTTCTTCTGTGTTTAAATAATTTAAATTTAATTCGGAGTAACGTTTGAACTCTTGGAAAGTCGATCTTGTTTCTACTAAACTGGCAAATTTCATAATCACTCAATGGTTTTAATTCTGGGAGTGCTACTGGTAAGGTTATGTCGTTATCGCTTACGTTGAGAATTTTAACTGGAATCCTATTATTTAATACACGTACTATTGAATTTGCTAAAAATACATCCTTTGTTAATTCTTTTCCACAAACAACTACATCTTCAGTCACAATATCATTTACACAAATATAGTGTATTGTCTCTGACCGTGCTGGAATAATCAACACATTTCTATTATTTTCTAAGTCTTCAACTAAATTTAAGTGATATTCCTGTCCATTGTTAGCCAACGTTAAAGTATTAGAATTTAAGTCAATGTTAGCCTGAAATTTATTTAAGAAATCTAAACCTATGATTCCATCTGCTTTAAGTGGTATTGAATCAAAAATAAGAAAGTTATGATGCAATAATCGTTCTTTATCATGTCTTAATATCAAATCAATAGAACCTTGTGAACGTAACTTACCACCTATTCCATTTATTAAGGTATCATCTTTGCGCACATCAAAACCTTTTGGCAAGGTTTCCTTCTTAATTATTGATAATGTAGCGCCTGTATCAATGAGAAAGTAGTATTTAATATTGTTAATGTAGAAAGCAACGTACTTAGTATTCCCTTGGCAAAATAATATAGAATGTTTAACCTCGAAAAAACTGATTCGAAGTACCTACATCATTATTTTTCTGGTCATCACTATGTTGTCTGTCATCTACCTTTTCAACTGAAAGCATATTTTGGCATTGCTCACGCTTCCTAAAGTATCTTGTGCCTCTACTACCATTCGACCTTGTTCGGAAATTACCCCTAACAGTGTCGTTTCCTCTAAAATTACCACGTCGTGCTTGATCACGATGGTAAACCGTTCCATAATACTGCTGACTACGATTATAATTGTTATAATACTGTCCACGATTATTGTGATAACCCCTTCTTTGATATTGATAACGCTGCGGTCGTCTTGAGTAATGTGAACCTCGGCCATTGTTAGACAAATGCATTATGTTACCTGATGATGGCTGATGGGATGCCGATTCTTCATCTTTAGCTGCCTGGATGGCATCCTTCAGATTGCTGTAGTTCCGGGCGGCGATAATCGTGCCTAATTTTGAGCTCCGTAGACCGTCTGAAAATCGTTTAATAGCGAGCTTTTCATTCAATGGCTTTAAAACTTTATACGTGGCAGAATCACCTTCAGCTTGGGAAATTGTCAACTCGGTATTTAACTTTTCTACTTCGGTGCCATAAGTATCAATAGAGTTTGATCCCTGTTGAATACTTTGTAACTTTGACTGTATAGCCACAAAAGATTTCTTTGGTAAAAGATGTCATCTCAAATCTTTAATCAATTCTTCAACAGTTTCATAAGAACCCGAAATACGCAATTTTGCATTTTCCGAGAGTCTACTTTTCAACACAAATGTAATTAATAAATCTTTACCTTTATCGTCAATCATGTTCGCGTACATCTCAGTGGAGTCTATCAGTCGCTTGGTCGTGTTTTCAACTCCGTCCATAACTGGTATTAAATTGCACGCCACTCTCAAGTCAAACTCCATGTTTCCTAAATGTGGCTTAATGGGAGAAATACACAAATTATTTATTTCCTCGTATAGTTCCTTTATATTTTGAAAAATAGATAATGCCGATGACAGCTTTACATCGTTGCCCTTTTCTAACAATAATAATATTTCGCTACATTTATCAAAAATACATTTTGCTTCTCCTAATTTTGTCTCTATAACTTTGCCTTTAAACCTACTTTGTCCCTTTTTTATCAAATACTTACGAATATCTACTAAAACCTCATAATTTTTTATCAAACTATCAGTCATACTCTAAGTTTTTCATTATATAAATCTATGACACATCCATTAATTCATTACTCCATGTTAAAAAATAATAACCATAAACCTAATCACATAAAATTATTGCGAAACAATAGAAGTAATGTCCGACGCTGCATTTTTACCCGCGCGGTATCAAATTCGCTGAGTGTTCGTGCACGATTCTTGGGCGTTTAAGTTTTTGCGTTATGAAATATGACACTCACTTCGATGTTATTTTAATTAATGTCTTTTCATAATTTTCTGAATTTAAAACACTCACTGACTTATTCACATGACTGATGCTGGATAGTCTAATTGTCTGGTGTACCTGCAACTCGACCACGTAACGAAGCTCTCAAACGCTGCATGGCGTTGAGGCCTATCTCTTCCTGCATCCAGCGGCGGTGACAGCTCTTGTACACTTTCACCACGAAGTAAATGGCGAGGGCGGCGATTACAGCGAGGATGATGAAGGTCATGATGTTGAGGCGCTCCACGTGTCCTCCTATTTGCTTTATAGCCGCATCATTGCTTCCGCCGGCCGCGTTCTGGCTCAGGAAAACCTCTTCCTTCTCAACAGTTGAACGACACATAGTTCTCCTTGTAAAATCTCGCGATCAGAAAAATATATTACATTTCTTATTGCCCCTTGGCAGACCTTTTAGGCAGGGTCGCCATGTGATGTTGGGGGTCCTAAGGATCTTAAAGAAGTAGACAACCACCTTGTTTGGACTCCATTTATTAAGTACTTTAATAGAATATAAAATAATGCGCATTATAAGTAAAGTACATAGTAAGCATAATATTGAATATCACTATAAAGTAGTGCACACAATGGGTAATGTCTACCTAAGGAGCATACACACTTAGTACAACACTTCAAAGCAGCTCAATGATAAACACAAACAATCCCAGCGAAACTTTATAGTATTTTTCATTATTGTCTGGAAACTTTTTGTAGTGCCTACTAGAAAACTTTTTCTAGTTCTCTTTAGTTTCTGCCTAGTGGAAAAAGTTCTTTGTGGAGGAGAAACTGGGGAAATATGAATACCATAATCCACCTATTTCTGCTGCTGCAGCATTGCATGTTCCGGTCTGAAGAGTATGGAGTGCCGATATTATAGGTTCAGGTACATGTTTTACTATAGTTTATATTGACCTTAGGCCACTATGACCACTGGCTAGTGATTGCTGAGCAATAACAACAAATAGTAGTATGTTTTCATAATTCTTTAAAGTTCAACTATGTTCTTATAAATATGCATTCGTAAACTAGTTGGTCATGTTCATTTTGCGTTAACTTGTTAGTCGAGAAACTTGTCATGCACTGCAAATTATTTAAGCAAAGCTCTCATATTTGTTTTCTGCCCGCAGAGTTGATGAGGTTCCTAGCACAAACAGTAAAACCTCAGAGACTAATGACGTCATACTTTCGTTGTTTTATTTTACAGCAAGTTTTAAACTATGACCTAGCGTTATACGTATATGTATTAGGAGCAGAAAATCACTCTTTTATCAACATTTACTAAGCTACGGGGCTAACTCAACCTAACCTAACTCATTAAAGTGGCCGAAAGAAACTGGATGGGCATGACACAAAATCGTCAAAAATGGAGAAATTTACAAGAGCCCTACACCCGGCATTGGATGGTTACGGGTTGAAGAAGAAGGGGAAGAAGAAGGTGCTAACTTTGAAATAAGATAACTTATTGTATAGGTACGTATCTTTGAGCGATGACGTTACCATGCTTGTAAAATTGTCATTTATAAATAGATAAATACGCTCATGACAGTGAGACAAAACGTTTGTGAATTAACCCTAAATGCCGAAAATCAGTTCCATTACCTACTGTAAAAATGAAGAACTTCGTGGTTCTCCTACTTCCTTTTTTGCGCATTACGACAGTAGGTAATGTTTGACACTCTAGAGGTAAAAGTAGCAACGGGAACTGTCTGGGAACGGCTACGTTCCAAGTGATAAAGTACAAAACGCCAGACTTTGCTCTACATAACATCACCTATGCAAACCCTGAGGGTTAGCCTAAAAATAAGGGGCGCGCCTTTTGACATCATCCGGGCACTAATCCAGACTCCGGGCTCCTACTGAGAAATACAACTGTGGTGGAAGAACAAAAACCTGTTTTTTAATACGATCATCTTCCTAAATACACGAAAAATTGAAACCGAATAAGTACAATTTTATTAAGTCGGTAATAGTAAAGTAAATAGATACTTAGGTAATACATATTATGTTTGTAGTAATGTAAGGTAAATGCTTAGTCTCGTAGCTCGCCGACGCGATATAAGTGGACTCATTAGTTATTAACGAACACGTTACGAACCTACTACCCGACGCATAAAGTTTGGCTAAGGCTACTTGTTCATTGAAACGGACAACAGAGCTTGGAAAAATCAATGTTATTTACTTGTAAATAGTACATTTTGGATGACAAAATAAAATTACAGACACCAGCATGTATAGGAATCAAGCCTCCGGAGCACAGATCCGAATTCCGAGTCCGATGTGCTAGTGTTACTGAGGTACTCAGAATCGAATTCGGGAAGCTGCGAAGGTGCACCTATTAGTGGTTGCCACTGAACACCAATGAAGCAGTTAAAGTAAATTCTCATAGTCAATTATCCATAATCACATATCAATTTCATGTCATGCACGCTGCAATGGTCCTAAGCACGTTATATAATCCTACCTGTCATTTTAATAGTTCACTCATCTCCATTAAACTCGCTCCGCTCCGATGGGCAGGCAAGCTAACTTCGGCCTAATAGATACTTTCTGATAAATGCTTGCTTACCATTAAACTACTTGATATAAAACGTAACACGCACAGCGCACTAAAATAGCTGAATTGATAATGTGCCGAACCTACGCATTAAAGGCTCTGTTTAATTCATTTGGTGATTTGATTTTAACTGTTTTATATCTTTTAATTTGATCACTAAAGACATTTTTAGCCAGCCAGGACTCATTGGTGGACGTGGATACCTACATCAAAAAGGCGTGAAACAAAGTGGAAGGCGGACAAAAAATGGTGTCTTGCCTATATGTATACTTCCAATAGTTACACTGTGTCGACGGATCTCTTCAAACGGATTTTTCTGGTTGAACTGTTCTACTAGCCCATCTCGTAAGCTCGTGTTAAATGAAATGTTTTGTCTACACACCCATCGCGGGTCGGTGGACTACTGGTTCGTGTTATTCACCGACTTGTAAAATAAATAGATCATACAATAAGTAGCAGGGTCAGGGTTGGTACCAATTTGTTTCGTCATGATACTGTCCGAACAACCAGAGATCTTGACCAGGCAGTTACTTAATGCACAAAGCCAAATATTAAACAAGAACAAGATTAAAAAATAAGCTGCTTATCACTTCCCCGCAGAAAGTTTTTACATTACCAAACGGCAGATTAAACTTTAAGCTGGATTAACTTCAGCGGAGAATGCATTCCGTCCCGTGCTACATTGAAAGGGTGTGAAACTGTAAAAGTTTGAATGAAACGTCACGGGACTCTGGGACCAGTCGCCCCGAGTCCAAGTGACGCACGGCAACGTTTCGATAAAACTTGGCACACCAGTAGACCTAGGTTACATCATAGCATTGTTTTTATCTCTTTTTATCCCTGTAATATTACGTTCCTGAGGAATAATATATACAGGATGGAATTTTTCAATGCCACCTGGAGGAAAAGTACTCTAAATACTGAAGATAGCAAATTTTACTCAAGAGAAACCTTCCTTTATTTTTAAAAAAGAAACAAATCTGCATTCACTGATTTTCGAAAATTTTCTTCCCACACTCTCGCATCGAACCCCGTGATGCATCGACTTAAGTTCGAAAAAAAAAATATCTGTACCTTTTTGACATCAATCGATAAGGTTAATCAAGGATCAAATCCCTATAACAAACATGATAAATTAAATAAAGGAAAACCATGAATAAAAGTGCTTTAGCTTGTTGAATTATCCCATTGAATTTATAACTGATCTTTAGATTTCATGGTTTTCCCTTCATTTAATTTATCATGTTTGTTACAGAGATTTGCTCCATCGCCCCTATCGTTTGATGTAAAAAAAGTACAATAGGTAATTTTTTCGAACTTCAGTTGGTTCGATTCCCAAGTGTGGCAAGCGAATTTTCGAAAATCTGTGAATGAAGATTTGTTTCTTTTGAGTAAAATTTGCTATCTCCAGCAGGTATTTAGAGTACTTTCCCTCCAGGTGGCATTGAAAAATTCCACCCTGTATACCTGAAATCCACGCAGGCGTTTGCAGGCGTGCCGCAGGCATATTCAACAAGTTTATATCTGCCACTGGGATTGAATCAGACAATAGATACTAATACAACCACGGAACAGTAAACCGATATTTCGATAATATGTAAATACAATAAATTAAACCAATTATGGATTGCAATAAAGTCAATTAAAAAGGTATGATTATCTAGTTTCAGTTTGATCCCACTTTGATAGATTTCAGAAAAGACGAAGCGCGTTATAACAGTAAACCGATATTTCGATAATATGTAAATACAATAAATTAAACCAATTATGGATTGCAATAAAGTCAATTAAAAAGGTACCTATGATTATCTAGTTTCAGTTTGATCCCACTTTGATAGATTTCAGAAAAGACGAAGCGCGATACTGGTAGAAGGGCTCATTTGATTCTATGCATCTAAATAATACATTTACTTATTACACACAAATATATTGGCACGTATGTCGCCGCGCCGTACACCATTTGAATTAAATTATTTTCTTTCAGTATTTCTTTCCGTTTTCCTGCGGACTCTTCACGAAAATAGTAACATACTAAAATTTTTTGCATAGGGCAACTAGGTCCTTATGTCATCTGTCATAAAACACTCATGATAGGCTCCGTAGATGGCAGCACGGTGCCGCTGTCATTCCGTTAGCGATGCACCATAGTATCGATAATCTTGAGTATCGATAAAATATTTATGCAGACTGTATGCTGCGGCGACCCCAAACAAATTGGAATAAAGGCAGGAGAGTGAATGAAACCTCAAAAATAATTAAAACTCATAAAAGTCAAATCACTTTCTCACTCATTTCAACTCAACCTTGATTGTTCGTTTTATTAATGCACAGATCTTAGTTAAAGCAGTAGGAAAATAAAATACCATTGTGTTATTTAATTTCCACTTTTGTATTGCTATTGGTGATAAAGCTGCCATTGTTATCGTAGAATTTGTAGCATTTTAAAACGACTGCCACAATTTGATGCAAATTAAAGTGCAAATATTCGATAATTATGATAATGATAACTGCAATCAAACCTTGGAGTATTATTTTCCATAAATATTAACAAAATAATCTTTTTTACGATGTGGTCATGGCAACGTCAAAAAAAGTTAGAGCCAGACGGCAAGATTGTGGCTAGATTAAAAGCCCTACCCCTATCAATCGCGATTAATTTCGTTTATATTTATTTATTCAACCCTACTCATGAACGACTTGTGAAACCAATCTTTTTGTACTATAAATGATAAATTATTCATAAACATCATCGACACCATAGCTTGTTTGCATGTTCGCTCATCACTATTCGTGGGCGGTGAACATGGACAGATCGATCGCACGAAGCGACTCACGTAGCGGCTGTTTATGATGTCAACATGTATTTCAAACACTTTTGATATTTTAAAAGAACCTGTGAATGAAGTGATGTTATTATTTACACGTAAAGTTTACTCTACGAAATACGGTTAGAACTTGTGCGTCAAACGAAAATGTCGATTATTTAAACATCGGCGAACGACGTTGTTTTTATTCCCGTTCTAAGTTTTATTTTCTTCGCGATTCTACGCGGTGATAATGAGTGTCAAATTTAGCGTTTTATTAGTGTTTAAATAGTGTTGATCAGGTGATTTACATAGCAAGTTGCTTAAAAATTCTCAAAAATGGATCTCTGGGATAGATTTACGCGTTTTCTGCACGACCGGAACGTGATGGCGCCGTTCTCCAGGTTCTACCGAGCCATGGTGCTCAAGATGAACCAACGTAAGTCCTACTAAACATCTCCTACTTCCTACAGCTGCCCTATCCTTAGCTAGTTTGACACCTCTTCTGAGTAACATGTACTTGGGTTTTTGTCACATCCAACTTTCCATCAAGTTCATACCTTCACACGTCAATTAACATCAGTTTCGTATAGTTTTAAAGGTTAGTTTACAGTTCAGAAGGCCTCTTAAGAGGCTATATTTAGCAAGCTACATTAGCTGATACAAAAAACATTGATTTTCTTTCAAGTCCTTAGTGTGTCAAGAAATGATGTCATCTGTCTAACACGGCTAATAACAATGTTTCTCGCTATAATATTTCTTCCTATGTTGTGTCTCGAAATTTTATGATTGTATAAACAAACACCTACTTGCTTACTTGTTATCTCAAAACATGAAACACCTGTGTTTTAGTGGAAGGTTCCTAATTATTGTAATAAAGCAACCTGTCAGCTCTTCTTTCTTTAGAATTTATAAGATTGACTGTAATGGTCTGGATTTGTACTCCTTAGAAAAATACTGTTTAATCCCTAGGAATGTGAATCTTTTGTGTAAACTTAAATATTAAAATAGTGTGCTACTGGCCGTCCAGAGGGGTAGTGACAGGAAACAACAGGAATAATTTGCCACAGTCTTTGCAATCCATTACAATTTTTGGTGTCATGTTGTGTAGTGCTTTACTGGGGTGCCAAGAGGTATGAGAGTAGGTAATTAAATTTAATTGAATTCTAGATACAGGAAAAATCTATTAATACAACCACTGGAATAATTACCATACATTTAATGACACCACATTAACAAGCGCTTGCTTACAATTCACCCTTTCCTCATAAGGAAACTTGTCATTTGTAGTACATTTTTCTTGTGTAATAGTATCGGTTCTCGTACAACATTTGTTGAATCTAACATAATTTTATAATGGTTTCAAATAATGGGCTCACTAAGGGGAGAAGGTTTCAGTAGCCTATTGTAAAGTTAGACTGAAAAAATCAAGCCAATAATTCCTCCTTCTATTTTCATGATATACTAAATAGATAACATACCCTCGTAACATACAATAGCTCTGAAGCAAAGCATCCAAATTAAGCAATAACAATGACTCACGGAGTGACTGTGCCCAACTCATTAAATTGTCATTAGGAAAGTTTAGCTTTAGTACCTATCAAGATTATGTATCTGTCTTCAAGTAATTTGTGTGCCACTAAAATTCCACTGCGTATGAGTAGGACAAGTACTGTCCTATGTCATGTAGTATAAAATGGGTATAGGTAGTCAGTCACTATAATAGGAGTACACTAGACCTAGGTATATTTCTGACTAACCCTGTGGAGATTAAGTAGAAGCGTGATTATTTATTATGTTATGTATGACCTAACGAGTCACAGTCTATTCATATAATTGCTAGCCATCTGTCTCCGCTTTGCACTGCATCACCAATCAAAAAATATATCCTCAATTTAAAGCTGGAACCGACTATACACAGTCACAAACTTTCTTTCAAATTGGTTAGCTAACAGAGATGAGGGATTTTTATGTATTACTATGGATAAACATTGAAATAGCTATATCATAAATAAATTGATGTTTATTATGTTTTGATTGAGAGATTTTGTGATTACAGATTGAACTTCTTATCACAATTAGGCTCAAGAATATTATTTTTATCAGAAATGATTTGTTGAAGCCCTTCTGTAAAACACAAGATCGTCTGATAGGATCAGTTACTATCAGTGAAATAATTTAACGATAATGTAGGTATAGTGGGTACTTTTTGTTTGTTTTGTAATTTTGCTGTTGTTATCAGTCCAGCAGTAGGTAACCTCATGTACCACTATCACTAGTACTATTAAATATAGCCGAAATACCTAGAATTCCATTATTTTTCCTTCATATTATAAAAGATAACCAATTAGGCCATTATCAGTAAACCAAGACACAATACAATTATAAATGTAATCAGCCTTGATATGAGTAGACTGCAATGCATCCACTGCAGTACCGTATAAGAAAAGGCGTTATAATTCGGCTGTAATATTCTAGAACTTTAATAGTACATGACCATTTCGACCTTGGAACACCCTGTATTTGAAGCCCCCTATGCCCTTGACCTTAGAGCGTAAACGCGCTTACCTAGGTGTGATAACAATCGCCTCATGAATAATAATACCTTTTACTGAAGGAGGTACTAAACGAAACTAAACAATAACAAACAATTAGAGGCAGTACCAAAGAGCCGCGGCGCGGCGCCGCCATACCTATTATATGTGAATTAAATCACTAGAGTCGCCCTAACGCGTCGAAAGGCTCACGTTTCTATGATGATGATGACATAGGAATAGTATTGCTTGGCTCACTCATCATACTAAAACTTTATTTATTTATTATTTACAATCCTATTTATCATTCCATGCGGTGATGCGGGCTGTACCGAGTCCACTCTTCTATAAGGAAACAGCTTTTCCCACGAACTATTTACGGCGAAGGCACCTCTAACGAATTAAACTTGTGTATCCTAAACACCTCATTTAATTAAAAAGACGATTTCATTTTCACGTAAGAAAATAACCCTTAGGTACACTAAACTGATCGTTAAGCCTTGTGAACTACAGCACTAACATTTTATTGCCCAGATATTTTCTTTATTACTTCTTGGTGCGCGTACCGACCGATAAAACAGCCTCATACAGTAATTTATTTTCACCTTGCCCCTGGCTCTGAACAAGCGACATCCGTAGGCCATCACTACAGTCAAACACGGACGATTGAGTCTATTATACAATGTTACGATTAAATTAAATTCTAGCCTAACAGTTGCTACAGTAATGTTATTCTTTTGAGGATAATGTCAAGCTCGTTCGACAACCTGTGAAATGGAAAGTAGTCTGCTTTCAATTCGACTAAAAGACGTGACTCAGACGGGGAATTCCTCTTAATTAAAAATGTCCATTTAATTGATCAGACTACATTTTTAGCAATCCCTTAATTATGTCCGCAATCAGCTAGGTTCACCTCGGTGCCTGTATTTGTTTTGCACCATGATAACAGCGTGTACCGTACGATATGGTCACGTTTATCTCAACAAACCAGCGAACGTTAATTAACATTTTAATTTTAATGCCGTTCTCTGTGGCAGTGCTCAGCACGTGCTCAATGAGACAATAATGCTCGTTATTAACTCAAACAATTCATTCATTTCGTTGTTACAATGTTGGTTTTGTTAACCAAACAGAAGCACCCTCAAAATTAATCAAAAACCTTACATTGTTTAATATAATCAAGCTCTTTGTTCATTTACTTTTTAATTGAAAAAAAAATAAACAAGGCATTTCCTAGCCTAGGATGTGTAGACGTCAAATAAATTGTGTGGCTTATGTAGGTAGTAATTAACATTCTGGCGTGAAAAAACCCGCTGCGCCCAGCCGTTCCGCCTGTAAAGCCGCACCCAGTGCACTATCTATCTATATAATCACTATATTCTCTTAGTCTTACTAATATCACCTTGAAGTCCAGACAGCCATATTTTTACAGCTCAACAGTTGTATAAGACTACACAGTTTTTCATTAGAAAGTTTTCAATGCAAAAAGCTCAGCGCTTCATGTTTTCTCTTTTTGCACTGACCTGATTACGGTCGGCGACGGCATTTTTGTGATATCTTGTCGATTTTAGACGTCTGAGATTGATGTTCTCAGACATGAGATCACTAAAAGCATATTGACATCGTCCATAAATAAAACAATACCAGATATTGACATCAGCGATGACTTAAATGTTCCGAAGAATTCTGCTCAATGACAAAACATTTTATAGCAAATGATCAACAATTATAATACGACCTTTACCTCGATGTACATTCAGCCACGTCTTTAAATAATTTCAGACGTTACTTATTATTTGTTACTGCATTATTTTACTGTTTTACGTCATCCATGATTTCATCTGCACACTCGCACATCTGCTGAATTGCGTATGCGTTGTAATTTATTTAAAGCTCTTAGTAAGAGATTGAGAAAAGGACTTTAATCTTAAGAACTTGTTTGGTAAGCTCTGTTATTCTAGATGTTGACCGACGACGTAAATAACGTTCACTGCTAGGCCACTGTGAGAAAAAGAAAGCCGTAGTTTGGGATTAATAGATATAGATTTCACATGTCTTCAAATGTTTGCTGGTTTCTTCACGATGTTTTCCTTCACTGTTTTGGGAGCAGTGGTGATGAAAATTACACAAAGTAAAGCGTGCCGGAGTCGAATTCAGGTTACCGCTGCTGAAATCCGATATTCTCGTAGTTAAGGCAAATGTCGACGTTCTGTGTTTCCGAAATAACTTTCTGTTGTGTTATTATTAACTTTCGTAAAGTTTGATGTTAATTAACGAACTTTGTTCTCTTGAAAGCCTTGTTACTTCAAAAAGGATGTTTTCGGTTTTTGCAAGGTAAATAGTCCCAGAATTCAGTATCAATATGATATTATGCTAGGATTTAGAGTTTTAAAATATTCGACGATAATTTAGCAATAATTTCATGGTTTCACATCCAATCAGTCGACTGCCGTTAAAAAACCCCATTACTCACTAAATGTGATTTGTGTTAATAACTGAACTCAGTATTTTTTAATTATACGTTGTGAGCGCGCGCTAAGTGCGTCTTGTTATTTCTGGTACAAATGAAAAGTTTAAAAAGTCCATTACAGAAATTCTTTGTAGATTTTCTGTGCCATGATTTCCCTGCGACTAAGGTGGTTTTCTTTTGTTTGCAGATGAAGATGAGGCGACGACATCGGGCCTGACGGACGGAGCGCCTCTCGAACAGAACAGACTCATCTTCATCAACAGACCGCAGCCCATCAAGTTTCTGAACAATCATATAACTACGGCTAAGTACAGGTAAGCTAAGAGGGCATCACTAACCGCCACTGTCAGAGGACCGGGCCATGATCAACTACGCGGGTCCAGGTCATGCAAAGACTATTACTCTATGAGTTCATGTCACATGTCATGAAGTCTTTGTTTCCGGGACATACCGGTTTGTCTTACAAACTACGCGCGCAATTTTTTGATCATCTGCCTGGCCTTTTCCCAACTATGTCGAGGTCGGCTTCCAGTCTAACCGGATGCTGCTGAATACCAGTATATTACATGGAGCGACTGCCTATCTGACCTCCACAACCCAGTTAGTACTGGGTAATACGATACGATACCCCTTGATAAGACTGGTTGTCAGACTTTTTGCGCCACCTGTAACGACTGTCAAAGATCTAGAAATGACAGCCGGGACCAACAGCTTAACGTGCTTCCCGAGGCACGGAGGAAACTGGGTATGTAAGGGTAGTCACCCATAAGATCCAGACCAACCTAGGCAAGCACGGCTTAACCTAAAGATCGAGCCAAAAGGCTGTTATTACTTAGCCAATAGCACCTCCGCAATTTTTGACGCAGCTGCATATAAACACAAATATTTCAGTATTAGTTCACTGTACTTACACGTATGTCGGCGCCGCTGTGGAGCATAGGACAGGATATTAAACTCGGAAAGCATTCCCTTCCGCCATGTTCCATTGCAATATGGACCGCGGGCACATAGTCTGCATTCTAAATATTGTCTGCTGTAATACGATCAGTGGACGGGAAACTGCATTGTGATATGGATTTAGTTTTAAAACTAGTCAATACATTATAAGAAAACCAGCTTTTGCTCACGGCTTCGTCCGTGTATGGAGAATATGGAAATTCTGCTAGTCCAGGTTACCTGCATAGGTCCCAACGATTGGTTCAGACTTTCAGAGGTTTATAATACCGTGAAAAGGTAATATGATTACTTACAAAGTAACTTTTGTAAAAATATTGCTATGGATCAGGGACCAGGACCTAAACTGGATACAAGATCGTCCTAAATCTATAACTTCACCGATTTTAAACATTGCAGTATGCGAATTTTCATTTTATGCTACTGAGTCACGATCTACGATTAGATTAAAACACATATTTATTCAGTAACCATAAAAACCAAATAGCATTAGACGTTTACTTGTTAGTATATATTTCCGTTATATCTTCAATCTATCGGGCTACGATTGATGCACAGACAAACAAACATAGACTTTCACTTTATGAATTCCGAAACACCCACCTGTTTCTTTATTCATTTTTGAAACACATCCGATTCATTTTCGTAAAAGAAAATTGTTTTTTTCCGACGTCACACGTCTCTGTGCCTTTATCGTAATCAGTCTTTAACTTTCCCACTGCTGGGACAGAGGCCTCCTCACTTTAAAAGGGCCATAATCTACCATGGTTAGTAGATGCCACAAATCTTCGAATTTTTGGTTTTAGGACATGTCGGTTCCCTCACGATATTTTCCTTTACCGCTTGCAGGAGTTTATCCCTGTATGTATGTACTGGATTCAGAGCCTTACTCTTCATATTGGCAGGCCATTGTAGCAGCCCGTAAAGTTTGTGAGCCGACAATGAGCGTGCCCAAACAGCGGCGCAGCATTGTGTACCCGGCGCATTGTTTACGCGCTGCGACGCTTGGCTGCCTGCCCATCAACCGTACTCTGATGTCATACGCGTTAATATATGGCTACTGTCTCCATGGGAACTACGCTACATTACTATTTTGGAAACTATTTTTGTCTTTCTACTAGCTTTAGAGCAGTTCCTAGGAGACTCACGAAAGATCGTGATCTTTTAAAAGTTATGGGGTCACAATTGATTTGCACCCATAAAACCAGCCTTCGACAACGAACAACAACAACTATTGCTGGGGTACAGTACAGACCTGCTCTCTGCGAGAGGGATCATAAACCACCACTCGGGCCCAGTGCATAAGACGTGTCTTCGATTTTTTTATTCAAGGACATGCCGTGGCCGGTCTCTACACGATGTTTTCCTTTGCCGATTTGCCATTCAATATAATAAAAAACATTGATTGTCTTTTTCGGATCGAACTCGCCGCTACATTGTGACTTTGAAACTTCATAAAAGGAGGTGACTCAGTATGACAGCAGCGTATGGCAATGAATTCGTGGCTGCTAATTACAATGCTCCCTTATTGGGACTCCGTGCACACCACGACCTCGACAACTTTCCGCTCCACTCCAGACATTATACCTATTATGCAAAAGAAAATCTTGGAAGTTCTCGCATTATAGAGGGATATCGTGGCACAAAGTTCTTTATCAATTCTGTAAAGTTTCTTGGCCATAACGCCGTCATTGTGTACATGGTTGTGATAAGGTATTACGTGTTGGCATGTCCGTGACTGTGACATGTGTCGTTCAGGTTGTACACCTGCCATGTACCCTTGAGTGTGGCGTGACGAAAGGAGCGTGTCGTCCGAACACTCGGCTTACGGCGCGGGGCTCCCGCGCACATTATCCAATTAATATCTTGCACTTCCACGTGTATAAGAATGTATATGGAACGTTGCTTACTTACACACAAAGAAATTTCAGTTTTATTAAGCTTTTTTTCATGATGTCAAATACAAGTATATCCGTCTTCCCACGCTTTTCTACGCAGTTCATGACTGCGTATGTGTAAGAAATACGTCATTATTATACAGCCGCGTCTGTTCTACGTCGTTCCTTAAATAAAACTACTTCATGAAATTGTTTTGTTTTTATAAACGTATCATCAAAGTATCTATTTGTGTGGATAGTGATGAGTAATAAGGTCATGGTTATAAGATAGAAAAAAAAAATAGTGCTGAGGCTAGTAGGATAAAAATAGACAGTCATGGAAATCTATAATTGTGAGGTAGGTAGTCTACTCTTCTACAGAGATCCATATAGGTAGTGGCTCGCACCTGATAGGGAACAATAATTAATGTACGAGTATGTACCAAATGCATACAATATGTCGCCTGACGTCACTTACCTACTCATTATGGCATTAATTTTATAGCAAGCATTAATTAGGCGACGTTATACATATTTGTAAATATTGACATTTAACTAAATTACTCAAGTGATAACCTAGTGGTGTGACCGTCCGTCGGACTGGCAAGTCAAAGGTCTCGACTTCGAACCCAAGACACGCACCTCTGATTTTTCGGATTCATGTGCGTATTGTATAATTATCACTTGCTTCGGTGAAGGAAAACATCGTGTGGAAACCAGCATGCCTGAGAGATATTTCTTGACGGTACGTAAAGCTAAGTCAGAGGCCCATTGCATGCGGCATTAAAAACTCTGACACCAGGTAAGGTACTAACCACACGATAAAGAAGAAGACTCAAGAATATTTCCAACATAGAAAACAAACTTAAATAAAAATAAACGATGACATTAAAATCCACTTTTATAACAAACATTTATATTTTACTATCCATTGAAAACAAACATAATTTCTTGACAGTTGATAGATTAAGCATGTTCAATTCATGTCCTACGTATAATTTATTGATGTTTCCACACTAATTACTTTCGATACGATCAAAGTAGCGAACCCGTCATTACTTAGGCATTATTGTCGTCTTCAAACGCCCATGTTAACTGGAAGCATCATTGTCGGCCACTATCTAATCAATTAAATATAATTTAATTACTTATGTAGTTTTAGTTACAAAACATAGAGATGTTTTAAGCGGTAACTTAGGCTTTTATTTTAGAAAAAAGATTAGGGTTCCGTGGAAAAAAGTCCGATTAAAATATGGAAGTAATATTTTTATAATAATTTCACGCGGAGCAAGGGCGCGGGCAACAACTAGTAGGTGTTATTATGCTTGCCTATTATAGCCCTTAGGTAGGGACCTTATAATTTGCGAATGGATAAGTTCGGTTGAGAGTCAACGGGGAGTTACCACCCAATATCGACGAGAATCAACTTCATGTTCATGCAAATAAAAACTAATTTAAAGAATTCTGTTGTTTACGTTTGCGGCCAGAATCGTAATTTTTATCATAACCTAAACTTTTTCATGACTTTATTTGAGCTGGAAAAAAAGTAGCGAAACAAACTTCCCAGCAAGTAGAACAGAAGTGGATATGTTTTTCTTACTCCCCCGTTGTTCTTTTTTGATTAGTTTGATTGCGGGATCCAAGACAATTGAATCGTGGTCGCCATTGTCGATTCAAGCTTTCAGGAGTTGCAGTGCTTGGGAATAGTGTGGCACTGCCCCTAACAAATGCAGGAAATGATAAAAAAGGTATTGTTCTCGTATGAAAGGCATAAATTAAGGCCAGGATATTCGAGCGCAGTAGGCATTTAACGTTACCTCTCTCCGCGCGCAGCAAGTCGCGCGATCGCGCAGTTCAAATGAACTCGCTGACCCCGCTGTGCAAAAATTGTGCGGCCCAGTATAAAATTATAACAGAAGGTTAACTTTTTTTGAATTCATGTTAATTTATTTTTGTGTCTCTTATTTGTTCATTTGTTTGTTTGTATGTTTGTTACGTTAAATTGTTACAGTAGGTACAGTTAACTTTGTTTGACGGAATTCATGATTATTTATTTTTGTCTGCTTTTTGTACGTTTGTTACATTAAAACTCCAAAACTATGAAGGTATTTCGATGGGAGTTTCAACGTTTCGTAGTTCTGGTGGTTTGGATGATTCCAGGGTAAAAAAAAATCTATTTAGTCCGTAACTTAGATTATCAAAAATTACTGACACGTATTTTTTGCTTTATCAAATCAATAAAAATTACAAAGATAAAACGCATCAAAGTTGAGGAGTGGGGGCTTCTTACGTCACTTTTTACCAAAAAGTGGTACAATTTGAACTCAAGTGAAACGTCACGCAAAATTTCAACGCAATGTATCGTCTTCATTTTTAGGGTTCCGTACCCGAAGGGTGACCAACGGGACCCTATTACTAAGCCTCCGCTGTCCGTCCGTCCGTCCGTCTGTCAGCGGGCTGTATCTCGTGATCCGTAATAGGTAGAGAGTTGAAATTTTCACAGAATGTGTATTTCTGTTGCCGCTATAAGAAAAAAATTAGGGGGGCTTCCTTGGGAGCCCCCCTAAATTTTTAATTTATTTTTATTATTTGTTGATAAAACGGCTATAGAAATACACTTTGTGTGAAAATTTCAGCTGTCTATCTATTATGGATCATGAGATACAGACCAAAAAAAAAATGTTTATGGTACGGAACCCTTCGTGTGCGAGTCCGACTCCCACTTGGCCGGTTTTTTGTTTACGTGACAAAAGAAAAAATACGTGTGCGTGATTTTTTGGTAATCGTCTCAATTAGACGGAATAATTAGATTTTTTAGTCGTCAACCCAATTTTATTGCAAAAAAGAATTGATTGTCCTATTTATTGACAATTTGACACATGACAATCAATTCTTTATAAGAAATACTACAATTATAATTATATAATCATTTACTCACGACAATTAAAACAAAAGCAAAAAAAAAAGTAATCAAAATATAATCAAAAATCACAAATATTAATAACGCTCGTGCTAGGACCTCGTTGCTGCAAATCTGGTTGAGGCAGAGAGTGTGTACTGGATGCGCACTTATCAGGCTCATTTTCTTTTTGTAAATACGCCTTTAGATCTTGGTATCGAAGAACTGCAAAGATAAAACGTTTTATTAGATTTTTTTTTGTTGTAGTTGTTCTACTGTTATTGTCTGTTTAGTGTAATATTAAAAACGAAAATACCAACTAGTTTGTATTTACGTTGATATTACTATACTTATAAATTGATGGTACCTACCTACTACTGCCAGTACTGTGACGAAAGCAAGTAGGTACCTAATTACTTATTATATGCAACTACAATATTGCTCTGTCGCGTCGTCTTTTATGTGTAGGTGGTTATGTCGATATAAATACGTAGAAAAATAATACATACCTTATTTTTTTTTAAGTTTCCGCAGTTCAATTCTGGACATTTTTTTCTTTCTTCTGTTTTTATTCCCCATAATTTTAATTTTAATAAAATCACTATACCTATATTACAACTTACACTAATATACAGTTTAATTATAACCTACCTACAACAATATTATTTTACAGACAGATTTACAAAAACGGAAAATATCAACAATGTAACTTATTATATTTCGATCGATTAGCGGGGGAACGCAGCGAGCCAGCAAAAGCGACACAGGTCCTGCGTCGGTGACGCCTGACGGGCTACTGAATCGAAGCGCGCAAGCCGCTTTGTTTTATAATAATTTCTTGTTAGAACGTTTTACTGTTTTGAGAAAAATAACCGTAGAATATTCTTCTAAACGTCATTGCCTATTTTTTGACATGTTTTTTGGATGTAAAAGTTGAATCTACTTCAAGTACGACTCGAAAAACGATCAATAATTTCCCTGTTTTCGCGATTTTTTATGATCGAGTGAAGTTGTAAGTATCGTGTTTTGAACCATAGAATAACCAAGAATGTTTATCAAACTACAACATATATTTTAATCTGATCAAAACAAAGAATATTTGATTGTTTAGGGTTGAATTAAAAATAGGTCGTTTCTGAGAGTCCTGGCCTTAAAGTGTAGCGTATCAGCGCTGGTTATTGCATTTGTAGCTGAGCCTAAACAATATGTGATCGTAAATTGGATTGCAATAACGTTATTTTCTTAGCAGCAGTAAGTACGTTAGTTATGGTTATGGTTTTTTTTCGTCATTTATGCGTGCCGTGCTGCGGCCCTATGAGTCATACTGAAAATAAGTTCATTTGTTTCATAATTATTATTTTCAAGACTTGATCACAACTAAAAACTGATAGAACTCAAGACACAATAGGCTAGACTAGAGCGATAGACCTAGGTTATGCGTCCAGTGCATCACATCAACAAGAATTTGTGTGGTATACTAGAACTAAAAAATCTGGCTACTGAATAAAATGTAGGCTATGTTACCCGGGCCATTATAACGAAGCGATTGACACCTTATTCATCAAAATCGGATGAATAGTTTAGGCGCTTCTGAGGAACATACGTAGATACATACAGACATACATACATAGACTGTAAAAAATCATAAACCTTCCTTCTGGCTTCGCCGTAGTCGGGTAAAAAGTCATATACATTAAATGGGCTAGTCCATTGCAAGGAGCCTAAATAAAAGGATCTATCTTTGTAAAAAGTCAACCATCTTAATGTGCCCTTTCCTTCCACAGCGTACCATCGTTCATCCCGCTGTTCCTGTTCGAGCAGTTCCGGCGCTACTCCAACTGCTTCTTCCTGCTGATCGCGCTGCTGCAGCAGATCCCCGACGTGTCCCCCACGGGCCGCTGGACCACGCTCACGCCGCTCATCCTCATCCTCTCCGTCAGCGCCATCAAGGAGATCGTCGAGGACTTTGTGAGTACATTCAGATAGTATAGTTCTCGTAAAGATAAGTCATGTCCAACCCACGAAAGAGAATCGACAAATCTTTTGTTCATCTGTCACTTTGTCGATTCTCTTTCGTGTCTACGGTGGTCATGCTACGAGGGCTGGTAAAATAATCAGCTTGTCAGGAAGGTGGGGGCGTTGATTTGGTTACTGCTTTGAGTGCGCCTATCCCTAAAATACTTTTAGTATTGCTACTCGTAGATCCTTGCCCCTCCGACATGTCCGCACGGCCCTCTCGGCGCACCTGTGCGTGTGCACGTACATATAACTTGTGAAAGTTATGGCATTATGTTTGTACCCTTCGCTAACATAAAGGCTGTACTCCTGCTATGTCTCAACACTCATCAGACTTTCCGGCATCCGAACGCGGGTATGGTGCGTTCTCTGGTTTAGTGATTTATTATTGCGACAAAAAAAATCTAGTCTCAGTTTTATATGCAGCGCAACATGGGTAACACCCAGCTTCTAATAATAACAATCTAACTAAGGTAAAGTGGAGTTTTTCCTCCTTATCGTCTACATGTGAACACATTTACCTACCTGGCCAATGTTGATTCTGCATTCCTAAACGAGACGTATTATAGCTTAATGTAGTGTCAAGCGTACTCGACGGAATGCGACGTATTTGAGCACGAAGGTTTTAACACATACATTATTTATGTAGAGAGGTCCCTAATGCTAGTAGTTCGGGTTTTTGTTGGGTTGGCTACAGGCTACTATGAAGTATGAGTAGATAATTCCGAAATTATGGTCAGAACTATAATTTGATTCAGTGGTTTCCTTCTCCTATTAAAAACAGCGGTTACTACTAAACACATATTTTTTACCTACTGACTGGGTAGTAATTACATCTTTTTGAGCATTTTCCTCGTTGAGATCGCAGGAAAAGTTATCCAATGTTATAATAGCCATAATATGTAGATTTGCTAACGATACTAATAAATAAACTCGAGTAGAACTAACGTACGTAGGTATAGTTACATTCATTACAACAGAGTAAGTTCCCACGCAACTATCGTGAACGCAAAAGATGTACCTAGTACTACAAATTCGCAACCTATCGCTTATTGAGATAAGGGGGGTGACTTGTTGCGGTAAACATTGTGGGTATGTACGCAGCATAATCAGCAACAAGGAAACAAACTTGCCATTTAGATAAATGAGTAAAAACTATCTCGATTTAATGCATTGGCTTACATATCGATTGAGTATACCCTTCCTTACTTCTTTACCTTGGAACACAACATACATTGGCAACGATGGTGGTGGTGTACTTAGGTACAGTACACCCCTGTCTGTAGTCCTTTGCCTTACCCTTCAGTGATTTTATGCGATGTTATGTTATAATCTACGAAAATGCTGACATAATTATAGACGGTTGTTGACATTATGCTGACATTTTATGATGTTGTTTCATTCAGAAACGTCACCGAGCAGACGATGAGACGAACCGGCGCAAGGTGGACGTGCTGCGCGAGGGGCGCTGGATCACCGTCCTGTGGGAGCAGCTGCTGGTCGGGGACATCTGCAAGGTCGTCAACAATCAGTTCTTCCCCGCTGATATCATCCTGCTGTCCTCCAGGTAAAATACTACGACGGTGCTGCCGAAGCCGGCCCAGAGAGAACCACCTGGACGTGTACGGCGAGGGCTATTCGTTGAGGCACAGGAGAGGTCCTGGAAGGAATTAGGGGTGGCCTTTGCCCAACAGTGGGATAGTATAAAGGTGTTCCTGAGTACTCTCTGCCGCCTACGGACATCTCGAATACCAGAGGCAACAGAGGTCCGTTGCCATCCCATAGACAGCTTGGACCTACTATGTAGAAAAAAGCAAAAACTTTTGTTCGAACCATGCAAGTTTAGCAAATAAACTCAAAAAGCACAGTAAGTTGTGAAAAAATATGCATCACATTCGCTAAGAAATGTGTTCATATCAGATGCAGATCAGGTTCATTTAAGCTTGACAGCCTGCTCCAGCCTATATCAGCAACTTGCTAGTTAAAAAACAGCGGCAAACTTAATATTCACACTACACTAAACAACACACACACATTATAAATCTTAAGTGCACTATATAATATACCTACGTGCGGTGTTACGTTTAAAGAAAAACCACCTTGTTTATGTCCTGACACAAGGTTGTCAACTAATTTCATGCGCCAATGAAAAATAATTGTCCCTGTAGATTTGCGTGAAAATTCACTGGCGAGCCATTAAACGTCAGCAGTGAATTGTAATACGTAATAATAATAAATAATAAATATCGCTGGACATTAACACAAAGCTTGTGTCGTGGACACTAGATAGTTGATATACTACATATATGCTTTTTTTTGTTTGTAAATACATACTTATTATACATATAAACATCCATGACTCGGAAACAAATGTCCATGCTCATCACACAAACATTTGCTCCTACCGGGATTCGAACCCAGGACCCTAAGAACGTAAGGCAGCGCCACTACCACTACGCCATTCGGGTCGTTAATGTTTGTGCATGGTTCAGGGCTTTCATGCATGTAGCCAATGTTCACAAATAAAGATAGATTCTATCAATGCAGGTTATCAAAGTCTGCTGGATGTAGACCTCTCCCAAGCCGCGCCACAACAAGAACAATTGATTGATCAAGGTTAATTCATCAATCGTCAAAGATCACTCGAGGGAATTGCGTGCGAAGATGTAGTCGTTGAATATAATAGTCGGGCAAAAACTGTGATTGGGTTTTTCATTAGGAATTTCTCAGTATCAGCCCGGAGTTTGAAAGTTGACAGTATGATGCCCCGTGGTCCTTCACCTGATCTTTCTCCGCAAGTGTCGGAGAGAGGTCAACCGAAAAACTGTCAGGAGGACTAGTAAATCTGAGATAAAGTAATATTTCACTCGCACACACTGCGTTTTTTTTGGCCTTCTGGTAGCAAGAACAACTGCTGAGCTTTGGGTCCTGGGTACCCCTAAGTCGTATAGAGCTCATCTATTCAGATTTGATTTACAACGTATCTGGCGAAATATACGCACATAGCACCCATGAGTTTTGGGTAACATGCATGGTAGATGTTGCGTTAATGTTACGGTACTTCAATAAATAGGCACCTGAATTTTGTAAACATCTTTGAAACAATGGTTTACTATGGTTGATGGCAATTACCTGGCACCCTATAATTTCATGAAACTAAACCGGGATTCTAGAATTATAGCAGTGTAGAGGGAGAAGCAAACACATATAAAATAAAACTGAAATCTAAAGAATGAAAATAACATCGTGTGCTTCGCTAAATAGGCCTATTTCAGCAGTGATCTCGTGTAATATGATTCTACATCGATCTCTGTCCCCAGTGAACCGCAAGGCATCTCGTTCATCGAGACGTCGAACCTGGACGGGGAGACGAACCTGAAGATCCGGCAAGCGCACCCGGACTCGGCGCGGCTGGACAACACCCTGGCGCTGACCGACTTCGTGGCGACCGTACAGTGCGAGCAGCCCAACCGACATCTCTACGAGTTCAACGGACTGCTGAAGGAGAGCAGCAACAAGTAAGTGGGTTCCAACCTTGTGAAGATACTAAGACATCAATATCTACAGTCAGCAAAACAGTTAGGTATGCAGGCTAGCAATCTTCTTACTACTATTAAAAATGCGAAAGGGTTATAATCAATCTGTTTGCAATTTCATCCAAATCCGTTCAGTACTTTCTGTGTGAAAGAATAACAAAAATCGATCCTCGCAAACTTTTGCACTTATAATAGTAAGAAGATTGCTAGCCTGTATACCTAACTCTTTCGCTGACTGTACAAGCTTCTGTTAAATTAACTAGCTATCAAGTTAATAAATAGTGTATCGATAAAACTATTCCCGCAACTCTAATTTCAATTGCATTACCAGTGGTTGTTGACCCTAAAAGAAAGACTGAGCCTAAGTTTCGCTACCTATTTTAATTTAAACTTGCACAAATCAGAACGCTAAATCCCTAACCCGCTATTTTTTATGTTTGTCAGGTAAATTAAACGTATTAATGACTTATTTGCAGAGTGATACCGCTGGGGCTGGAGCAAATGCTACTGCGCGGCTCCATGCTGCGCAACACTAACTACATCTACGGCGTGGTCGTGTACACCGGCCACGAGACCAAGCTCATGAAGAACTCCACTAAAGGTAACGTCTGTGTACACTATGATCATATGATGCCATCTGCCTACACTGTTAGGGTGGATGCTCCAGGGTACTCCGCGAAATTTAAATATTCGTCACAAAGCCGTCAACCAAGCATTCTGTACATCAAACAAAGTAACTTTACGCAAAAATAATTTTAGGGGTGAAAAATCATGTTTTGTGGTAGAACTCAATTAACGCATTTAAAACTTTTTGCTGATGGACGGATTGAATAATCCACACCCTTTATGATTCGCGGCTGTAAGACGTATGTAGTTACAGAATTATAATCATCAAAATCATCAACACAACCCTCCAAGTTCTCGTAACTCGATTGAATGACTTTTTCATGGAAATAGCCGTGCAATCGAGTTATTGAAAATTTTAGAAAATTTAAATTTCACGGTCTACCCTAGAGCTTCCACCTTAAGGGCGCGTTTGCATATCAGGCAAAATTATGCTGTTTTTCGGTACATTTTATAGCATAATAAAACAAAATTCAATATAACCAATAACTACATCGTATAGATTGGTTCTTCATCTTCAAATTAACGGTACTTTATTATTGAAAATTTTACTTTTTTACAATGTAAAATCGATCTTTCGTTGCCATTTTCCACAAATTTAACGATACCGGGTTGAGTTTAGGTACATTTTTTGTGCTATTATTATCATATTTTACTACTTTTAAAAATACTATATGTAGGCTAACATATTCAATGTTTAATGTTAGTTTTTTTTTTTCATCTAAATGCTTTAAATAGTCGCAGAAAAAATGAAAACCGAAACTTATTTTTTCACATATTTTGCTATTCTGGATGAATCTTAATCGATTGCATTAAGGGTTATTTTATTTCTATACCCGTCTTGATTTATTGCACAAGCACTTGGAATGAAACTTTAGTCCGAGCGCGGCCCCGTCGTGAGAGTGGCTGTATCGCTGTTTTAGAGCGGCTCGAGTTGAAAAAGATCGCTGTAAAACACAAAATATTCAAATATTCGACAAACCGAATTTGATACTTGACAAGGTACTCGTAAGATTTTCATTCTATTTCATTTTGCTATAAAAAAGTATGTAAGTAGGGTTTATAATTATATGCCTAATCGTCCTGGACTCGATGGAGCGACCTGATGAAGGTGTACTTCGGTGACTGCTACTGGAACTCCTAGACGTGTTGGACTAGATGAGCCGAGTTTGGGCTTGTTTTGTTAGTTATGATGAGACCTTACCTCCGGACTTGATGGAGCGACCTGAAGGTGTACTTCGGTGACTGCTACTGGAACTCCTAGACGTGTTGGACTAGATGAGCCGAGTTTGGGCTTGTTTTGTTAGTTATGATGAGACCTTACCTCCGGACTTGATGGAGCGACCTGAAGGTGTACTTCGGTGACTGCTACTGGAACTCCTAGACGTGTTGGACTAGATGAGCCGAGTTTGGGCTTGTTTTGTTAGTTATGATGAGACCTTACCTCCGGATTTCATGGAGTGACCTGAAGGTGTACTTCGGGAACTGCTACTGGAACTCCTAGACGTGTTGGACCAGATGAGCCGAGTTTGGGCTTGTTTTGTTAGTTATGATGAGACCTTACCTCCGGACTTGATGGAGCGACCTGAAGGTGTACTTCGGTGACTGCTACTGGAACTCCTAGACGTGTTGGACTAGATGAGCCGAGTTTGGGCTTGTTTTGTTAGTTATGATGAGACCTTACCTCCGGACTTGATGGAGCGACCTGAAGGTGTACTTCGGTGACTGCTACTGGAACTCCCTAGACGTGTTGGACTAGGTGAGCCGAGTTTGGGCTTGTTTTGTTAGTTATGATGAGACCTTACCTCCGGACTTGATGGAGCGACCTGAAGGTGTACTTCGGGAACTGCTACTGGAACTCCCTAGACGTGTTGGACTAGGTGAGCCGAGTTTTTGCTTGTTTTGTTAGTTATGATGAGACCTTACCTCCGGACTTGATGGAGCGACCTGAAGGTGTACTTCGGTGACTGCTACTGGAACTCCTAGACGTGTTGGACTAGATGAGCCGAGTTTGGGCTTGTTTTGTTAGTTATGATGAGACCTTACCTCCGGATTACATGAAGTGACCTGAAGGTGTACTTCGGGAACTGCTACTGGAACTCCTAGACGTGTTGGACCAGATGAGCCGAGTTTGGGCTTGTTTTGTTAGTTATGATGAGACCTTACCTCCGGACTTGATGGAGCGACCTGAAGGTGTACTTCGGTGACTGCTACTGGAACTCCTAGACGTGTTGGACTAGATGAGCCGAGTTTGGGCTTGTTTTGTTAGTTATGATGAGACCTTACCTCCGGACTTGATGGAGCGACCTGAAGGTGTACTTCGGTGACTGCTACTGGAACTCCTAGACGTGTTGGACTAGATGAGCCGAGTTTGGGCTTGTTTTGTTAGTTATGATGAGACCTTACCTCCGGACTTGATGGAGCGACCTGAAGGTGTACTTCGGTGACTGCTACTGGAACTCCTAGACGTGTTGGACTAGATGAGCCGAGTTTGGGCTTGTTTTGTTAGTTATGATGAGACCTTACCTCCGGACTTGATGGAGCGACCTGAAGGTGTACTTCGGTGACTGCTACTGGAACTCCTAGACGTGTTGGACTAGATGAGCCGAGTTTGGGCTTGTTTTGTTAGTTATGATGAGACCTTACCTCCGGACTTGATGGAGCGACCTGAAGGTGTACTTCGGTGACTGCTACTGGAACTCCTAGACGTGTTGGACTAGATGAGCCGAGTTTGGGCTTGTTTTGTTAGTTATGATGAGACCTTACCTCCGGACTTGATGGAGCGACCTGAAGGTGTACTTCGGTGACTGCTACTGGAACTCCTAGACGTGTTGGACTAGATGAGCCGAGTTTGGGCTTGTTTTGTTAGTTATGATGAGACCTTACCTCCGGATTTCATGGAGCGACCTGAAGGTGTACTTCGGGGACTGCTACTGGAACTCCTCGACATGTTGGGACTAGGTGAGCCGAGTTTGGGTTCGTTTTGTTAGTTACGATGAGACCTTACCTCCGGACTTGATGGAGTGACCTGAAGGTGTACTTCGGGAACTGCTACTGGAACTCCTCGACGTTTGGACTAGGTGAGCCGAGTTTGGACTTGTTTTATTAGTTATGCTCATGTAGTCCAATACGTCTAGGAGTTCCAGTAGCAGTCACCGAAGTACACCTTTAGGTCGCTCCATCAAGTCCGGAGGTAAGGTCTCATCATAACTAACAAAACAAGCCCCAACTCGGCTCATCTGGTCCAACACGTCGAGGAGTTCCAGTAGCAGTTCCCGAAGTACACCTTCAGGTCGCTCCATCTAGTCCGGAGGTAAGTTCACATCATAACTAACAAAACAAGTCCAAACTCGGCTCACCTAGTCCAAACGTCGAGGAGTTCAGTAGCAGTTCCCAAAGTACACCTTCAGGTCGCTCCATCAAGTCCGGAGGTAAGGTCTCATCATAACTAACAAAACAATTCCAAACTCGGCTCACCTAGTCCAACACGTCTAGGAGTTCCAGTAGCAGTTCCCGAAGTACACCTTCAGGTCGCTCCATCAATTGCGGAGGTAAGGTCTCATCATAACTAACAAAACGAACCCAAACTCGGCTCACCTAGTCCCAACATGTCGAGGAGTTCCAGTAGCAGTCCCCGAAGTACACCTTCAGGTCGCTCCATCTAGTCCGGAGGTAAGTTCACATCATAACTAACAAAACAAGTCCAAACTCGGCTCACCTAGTCCAAACGTCGAGGAGTTCCAGTAGCAGTTCCCAAAGTACACCTTCAGGTCGCTCCATCAAGTCCGGAGGTAAGGTCTCATCATAACTAACAAAACAATTCCAAACTCGGCTCACCTAGTCCAACACGTCTAGGAGTTCCAGTAGCAGTTCCCGAAGTACACCTTCAGGTCGCTCCATCAAGTGCGGAGGTAAGGTCTCATCATAACTAACAAAACAAGCCCAAACTCGGCTCACCTAGTCCAACACGTCTAGGAGTTCCAGTAGCAGTTCCCGAAGTACACCTTCAGGTCGCTCCATCAAGTCCGGAGGTAAGGTCTCATCATTACTCACAAAACAAGCCCAAACTCAGCTCACCTAGTCCAACACGCCTAGGAGTTCCATTAGCAGTTCCCGAAGTACACCTTCAGGTCGCTCCATCAAGTCCGGAGGTAAGGTCTCATCATAACTAACAAAACAAGCCCAAACTCGGCTCATCTAGTCCAACACGTCTAGGAGTTCCAGTAGCAGTCACCGAAGTACACCTTCAGGTCGCTCCATCAAGTCCGGAGGTAAGGTCTCATCATAACTAACAAAACAAGCCCAAACTCGGCTCATCTAGTCCAACACGTCTAGGAGTTCCAGTAGCAGTCACCGAAGTACACCTTCAGGTCGCTCCATCAAGTCCGGAGGTAAGGTCTCATCATAACTAACAAAACAAGCAAAAACTCGGCTCACCTAGTCCAACACGTCTAGGGAGTTCCAGTAGCAGTTCCCGAAGTACACCTTCAGGTCGCTCCATCAAGTCCGGAGGTAAGGTCTCATCATAACTAACAAAACAAGCCCAAACTCGGCTCACCTAGTCCAACACGTCTAGGGAGTTCCAGTAGCAGTTCCCGAAGTACACCTTCAGGTCGCTCCATCAAGTCCGGAGGTAAGGTCTCATCATAACTAACAAAACAAGCCCAAACTCGGCTCACCTAGTCCAACACGTCGAGGAGTTCCAGTAGCAGTCACCGAAGTACACCTTCAGGTCGTTCCATCAAGTCCGAGGTAAAACGTAAAAATATAAAACGTAAATATTTATGTTGGTGCCATAATTTTATTCCAAATAAATACGTAAAAAAATGAATCTTTCTAAGTATCAAAATGAGTTCACTTGAATCAATCGAACCACTACATTGACACGAGTCAATACACACAAGTTTACTTTTCTCGGTAGCGAGAATAGTAGTCGTGCACTACACTTGTGTGTATGAGCCGTGTCAATGTAGTAGTTCGATTCTGTACCTATCAATTTTGCGAACGCGTCCTTAAGCCGTTTGTCTTACGCCTGATCTCTCTGCAGCCGGGTTAGATTGCCGTCCTAACGTCAAAAAATGACATAAAACGTCTGCACATGTAAAACGTGACGAAACTGTTAGGTTACATCCCGTGTTTCAGATGGTCAGAGCAAGTTTGAAGTAAACCCTTTCGATGTTAAGTAACACGATGCCCCTTGTCCCGCAGCCCCACTGAAGCGGTCGTCGATCGACCGTCAGACGAACACACACATCCTGATGCTGTTCATGATCCTGCTGACGCTGGCGCTGCTGAGCGCGGGCTTCAACGAGTACTGGATGAGGGCGCACAACGACTGGTACCTTGGACTTCAGGGTGAGTACACACCACCATCCAATACCTTAATAAAATGAAATTAAAAAAAATGAAAATTATGATAAATTTTACCAAATTTCGCAGTCCCGATTTTTTTCTTCGTGTACAATAAAATCCTTCCACAAAACAGAAAAACGGTATGAAAAAATAAACTTTCACTCTCAATCAGTTTTACGGACATCTCATGCTTGATCAAAAACTTAAAAAGATCATTTTTTCTAACGGCGTATACACGTAGAATGCTGGAATACAATTTTATTTTTACATATTCACATACTTTTGGTGTGTAATAATTGTGCTCAAGCCCCATGGTTATGGAATCTTATGACTCAAAAAATGTACACCATTGCTTCATGTCTTATAAGTTGTTAATATAGTGTTTTTCTTTTTGTTACAGAAGCGCAGAATGCACATTTTGGATTTAACTTTTTGACATTTTTAATATTGTACAACAATCTTATACCTATATCGTTACAAGTTACTGCAGAAATTGTTAGATTTTTTCAAGTAAGTATTAAACACTCTTACTTAGTTACACATAGTTCTATTGTCAAAACATTATAGGTGTGTAATGTCTAGTTAAACCGTTCTCACATAAATAGAAGAAATATAATTTTTCGTCCCTTCGATTCTAAAAGTGTTGTTTTTGTTCTATTCTTGTAATCGGTACGGATTCTAATTGTATTTAAAAAAAAAAATAGTTCTACGTCGAGTTCTGAAAGTATTAAAAAGGAAGCTAATAACGTCATACAAAACTTAGTAACGAAATCCCGGGAGAAATATTTAAGGCCTATGACAATTTTATACTATGGAAAAATAGAATAGGAGCAAAGACACTTTTTGGGGAAGTGTATTTTCAAAATTGTGCTAGTATATCAAATACAAATATAATTGGCCTTTTTACATTCATTTATTTTTTTAATTAATCTTATTCATAAATTACTTAAAAGTGTCTCTTATTTATTTTCTCATAGAAGGGGCTGAAAAGTAGAGTATATGACTCGAGAGCAAAAATATTTTTCCCTCAGGCGATGTACTTTAAATCCCTCGCTACACTCAGGATTCTACTTTAGAATCCCGCGCTATGCTCGGGATTCTTTTCTAGAATCCTTCGCTTTGCTCTGGATAGCGCTGCGATCTGTAAATAGCGCCCTCGCCTTAAAAATATAATTTTGCACAATAGTTCTACGTCGAGTTCTGAAAGCTATAGTGCATAAACTCTTGAAACAAAAAATATAAAATAGAAGCTAATAACATCATACAAAACTTAATACCTACGAATCCCGGGAGAAATATTTTCTCATAGAAGGAGATGAAAGTAGAGTATATACCAGAGCAAAAATACTTTTCTCTCTGGCGATGTATGTACTTTGGGACAAAGTTTTCATAAACAAGCCATAATAACGAATAGGGTTTTATCCGCTGTATGCGTCGCAGTGCGAGTAAACGTTAACGTCCAATGACACACCAGCATACCTGAACAATATTGACGTCTAAGTATTCCTCAGGCCAAGTTCATCGCGATGGACGTGGAGATGTACCACGAGCAGACAGACACTCCCGCCATGGCGCGCACCTCCAACCTGAACGAGGAGCTCGGCATGGTCAAGTACATCTTCAGCGACAAGACCGGCACGCTCACCTGCAACATCATGGAGTTCCGCAAGTGTAGCATCGGGGAGGTGAGTCTTATATGTTACTACTGCTAGTGCTAGCTACTCAACGAGGAGCTCGGCATGGTCAAGTACATCTTCAGCGACAAGACCGGCACGCTCACCTGCAACATCATGGAGTTCCGCAAGTGTAGCATCGGGGAGGTGAGTCTTATATGTTACTACTGCTAGTGCTAGCTACTCAACGAGGAGCTCGGCATGGTCAAGTACATCTTCAGCGACAAGACCGGCACGCTCACCTGCAACATCATGGAGTTCCGCAAGTGTAGCATCGGGGAGGTGAGTCTTATATGTTACTACTGCTAGTGCTAGCTACTCAACGAGGAGCTCGGCATGGTCAAGTACATCTTCAGCGACAAGACCGGCACGCTCACCTGCAACATCATGGAGTTCCGCAAGTGTAGCATCGGGGAGGTGAGTCTTATATGTTACTACTGCTAGTGCTAGCTACTCAACGAGGAGCTCGGCATGGTCAAGTACATCTTCAGCGACAAGACCGGCACGCTCACCTGCAACATCATGGAGTTCCGCAAGTGTAGCATCGGGGAGGTGAGTCTTATATGTTACTACTGCTAGTGCTAGCTACTCAACGAGGAGCTCGGCATGGTCAAGTACATCTTCAGCGACAAGACCGGCACGCTCACCTGCAACATCATGGAGTTCCGCAAGTGTAGCATCGGGGAGGTGAGTCTTATATGTTACTACTGCTAGTGCTAGCTACTCAACGAGGAGCTCGGCATGGTCAAGTACATCTTCAGCGACAAGACCGGCACGCTCACCTGCAACATCATGGAGTTCCGCAAGTGTAGCATCGGGGAGGTGAGTCTTATATGTTACTACTGCTAGTGCTAACTACTCAACGAGGAGCTCGGCATGGTCAAGTACATCTTCAGCGACAAGACCGGCACGCTCACCTGCAACATCATGGAGTTCCGCAAGTGTAGCATCGGGGAGGTGAGTCTTATATGTTACTACTGCTAGTGCTAGCTACTCAACGAGGAGCTCGGCATGGTCAAGTACATCTTCAGCGACAAGACCGGCACGCTCACCTGCAACATCATGGAGTTCCGCAAGTGTAGCATCGGGGAGGTGAGTCTTATATGTTACTACTGCTAGTGCTAGCTACTCAACGAGGAGCTCGGCATGGTCAAGTACATCTTCAGCGACAAGACCGGCACGCTCACCTGCAACATCATGGAGTTCCGCAAGTGTAGCATCGGGGAGGTGAGTCTTATATGTTACTACTGCTAGTGCTAGCTACTCAACGAGGAGCTCGGCATGGTCAAGTACATCTTCAGCGACAAGACCGGCACGCTCACCTGCAACATCATGGAGTTCCGCAAGTGTAGCATCGGGGAGGTGAGTCTTATATGTTACTACTGCTAGTGCTAGCTACTCAACGAGGAGCTCGGCATGGTCAAGTACATCTTCAGCGACAAGACCGGCACGCTCACCTGCAACATCATGGAGTTCCGCAAGTGTAGCATCGGGGAGGTGAGTCTTATATGTTACTACTGCTAGTGCTAGCTACTCAACGAGGAGCTCGGCATGGTCAAGTACATCTTCAGCGACAAGACCGGCACGCTCACCTGCAACATCATGGAGTTCCGCAAGTGTAGCATCGGGGAGGTGAGTCTTATATGTTACTACTGCTAGTGCTAGCTACTCAACGAGGAGCTCGGCATGGTCAAGTACATCTTCAGCGACAAGACCGGCACGCTCACCTGCAACATCATGGAGTTCCGCAAGTGTAGCATCGGGGAGGTGAGTCTTATATGTTACTACTGCTAGTGCTAGCTACTCAACGAGGAGCTCGGCATGGTCAAGTACATCTTCAGCGACAAGACCGGCACGCTCACCTGCAACATCATGGAGTTCCGCAAGTGTAGCATCGGGGAGGTGAGTCTTATATGTTACTACTGCTAGTGCTAGCTACTCAACGAGGAGCTCGGCATGGTCAAGTACATCTTCAGCGACAAGACCGGCACGCTCACCTGCAACATCATGGAGTTCCGCAAGTGTAGCATCGGGGAGGTGAGTCTTATATGTTACTACTGCTAGTGCTAGCTACTCAACGAGGAGCTCGGCATGGTCAAGTACATCTTCAGCGACAAGACCGGCACGCTCACCTGCAACATCATGGAGTTCCGCAAGTGTAGCATCGGGGAGGTGAGTCTTATATGTTACTACTGCTAGTGCTAGCTACTCAACGAGGAGCTCGGCATGGTCAAGTACATCTTCAGCGACAAGACCGGCACGCTCACCTGCAACATCATGGAGTTCCGCAAGTGTAGCATCGGGGAGGTGAGTCTTATATGTTACTACTGCTAGTGCTAGCTACTCAACGAGGAGCTCGGCATGGTCAAGTACATCTTCAGCGACAAGACCGGCACGCTCACCTGCAACATCATGGAGTTCCGCAAGTGTAGCATCGGGGAGGTGAGTCTTATATGTTACTACTGCTAGTGCTAGCTACTCAACGAGGAGCTCGGCATGGTCAAGTACATCTTCAGCGACAAGACCGGCACGCTCACCTGCAACATCATGGAGTTCCGCAAGTGTAGCATCGGGGAGGTGAGTCTTATATGTTACTACTGCTAGTGCTAGCTACTCAACGAGGAGCTCGGCATGGTCAAGTACATCTTCAGCGACAAGACCGGCACGCTCACCTGCAACATCATGGAGTTCCGCAAGTGTAGCATCGGGGAGGTGAGTCTTATATGTTACTACTGCTAGTGCTAGCTACTCAACGAGGAGCTCGGCATGGTCAAGTACATCTTCAGCGACAAGACCGGCACGCTCACCTGCAACATCATGGAGTTCCGCAAGTGTAGCATCGGGGAGGTGAGTCTTATATGTTACTACTGCTAGTGCTAGCTACTCAACGAGGAGCTCGGCATGGTCAAGTACATCTTCAGCGACAAGACCGGCACGCTCACCTGCAACATCATGGAGTTCCGCAAGTGTAGCATCGGGGAGGTGAGTCTTATATGTTACTACTGCTAGTGCTAGCTACTCAACGAGGAGCTCGGCATGGTCAAGTACATCTTCAGCGACAAGACCGGCACGCTCACCTGCAACATCATGGAGTTCCGCAAGTGTAGCATCGGGGAGGTGAGTCTTATATGTTACTACTGCTAGTGCTAACTACTCAACGAGGAGCTCGGCATGGTCAAGTACATCTTCAGCGACAAGACCGGCACGCTCACCTGCAACATCATGGAGTTCCGCAAGTGTAGCATCGGGGAGGTGAGTCTTATATGTTACTACTGCTAGTGCTAGCTACTCAACGAGGAGCTCGGCATGGTCAAGTACATCTTCAGCGACAAGACCGGCACGCTCACCTGCAACATCATGGAGTTCCGCAAGTGTAGCATCGGGGAGGTGAGTCTTATATGTTACTACTGCTAGTGCTAGCTACTCAACGAGGAGCTCGGCATGGTCAAGTACATCTTCAGCGACAAGACCGGCACGCTCACCTGCAACATCATGGAGTTCCGCAAGTGTAGCATCGGGGAGGTGAGTCTTATATGTTACTACTGCTAGTGCTAGCTACTCAACGAGGAGCTGGTCTTCATCATCATCATCATGATATCAGCCAAAAAAATCCTCTGGTGGTGTTACACCTAAGCATCGCCACACCGGCCAGTCGTGTACGAAGGCTGCGCGCGGAGGGTCATTCGCAGACGTGGCGCCTCCGTCGGTCATCAGTTCGGCGACTGTGTGCTGCCTACTGCCGCTTTACTTTTGTATTACTTGGAATTTGTCGGCTACCATGGTGTTCCCGGCTTGGTCACACGAGGTGGGAAACTTCGAGCATAAACCACTCCTTTGAATACAGCTATGTCATATTGTAGAAACTATGGGATTCGTTTTAAATGTCAAAGGATTAAGTGTACTAATTGACTGCTTTGCATCGCAGATAATCTACAACGCTCCCGGCCCCAACGATAAGCTGTCGGACACCCTTCTGTATCAGAACATGCAGCGCCGTCACCCGACTGCTCCCGTGATCAAAGAGTTCCTCACGATGCTGGCCATCTGCCACACCGTCATCCCGGAGCGGAAAGGAGATCAGCTACACTACCACGCTGCCTCGCCAGGTTCGTATTGGACTTAGGTTTGTACTTATACCTTAAACGTAGACATAAACTTGACATTTTATTGCTATAAAAAAAAATCTAACTTCCTGTACTGTTGTAACTGCAAAAAAGTAATCACTGTTGAAATTACTGATTACATATCAGGAAATTTAAACAAGATTTAAACCTTATTTTTTTGAGAGTAATGTTGATATTTTTCGAGAAATGGAAGGAGTGGAGGGAGGTCTGTTCTTGTAGTCGGTACGGACTTTATTGTATTTTGCAAAACATGAGTTCTACGTCGTATTAAGTTTTGTACTTAATAAAGAAATTCTGGGCGAAATACTTTCTTATAGAAGGAGATGAAAAGTAGAGTATATGACTCGAAACCAAAAATGTTTTTCCCTTAGGCGATGAACTTTGAATTAATGAACGTTACGCTCAGGATTCTATTTTAGAATCCTTCGCTTCGCTCTGGATTCAAAATAGCGCCCTCGCCTATTATTTGGCTCCCTTGTCATACAACTGTTATATTCCAATGAAACATGTACTTTATGACATTATAAATTTTATGTTTTTTTTTTTAATTCATATTTGTCTTAATGTTAACAGTATTCGTTTGACATTAAAGTTTGAGTTTATTATTTAAAATGTGATTTAGATGACTTCAGTAAAGAACGTAAGTCATTTTACAGTATTTCATCTTTAACCGTAGTAACCTAACTAACGGTAAATCTATCGTCATGATATCAAAGGCACTGTGATTATAATAGTGATGCATAATGTGTGGTGTGGTACCTGACAGACGAGCGCGCACTAGTGCTGGGCGCGCAGGCGTGGGGCTACGTGTTCGACCAGCGCACGCCGCGCGCCGTGCGCATGCGCGCGCCGCACGGGACGGAGGAGTACGCCGTGCTGCACGTGCTGGACTTCACCTCCGCGCGCAAGCGCATGTCCGTCATCGTGCGCACGCCCACAGGTCACATATACATACTACTTACTAACAACTAAACTTGAACATCACTGCATGTTATACAATAATGACAATCAGATAAATACAATGTAATTAATGTAACCTCGTATTAACGAAGCGAGTTAAATGAAAGCTACAAAAATCTTCCTATAACATTTTCATACGTTTTGTATGAACAATCGCGTACGACGCGGCCCACCTGGGTGAACTTATCTATAACACTGGACTGCATACAGTTTCATTTTGAATTTCGAATTCGAATCGTTTCCATAACCTCCCGATCCTAAACCCACCGCGGGTGTATCAGCTGACGCTGGGTTCACTTATCAGTCATTCGAGATCTATTGAACCAGATGGCAACCGATCGGCCTAAGACTCCTGGCAAGTTTTTTTTGTTTTTTTTTTGTAAAATTCTTCCTGTCTGTGATTGCGATGTTGACAACAACAAATCAATAACACTCGTGATGTCGTGTGTAGGACAAATCAAGCTGTACTGCAAGGGCGCGGACTCAGTGATCTACCCGCGGCTCGCGGGCGGGCTACACTCGCAGTACGCGGACGCCACACTGTCGCACCTGGAGCTGTTCGCGTGCGACGGACTGCGTACTCTCGTCTTCGCCTCGGCCGACATCTCCGAGCAGTTCTACCAGGTCAGCTCTCTACCCACGCCACGTCGCCACGCTGTCCCACCTCTCCTCTTTTTTATTAACTCAGGCATATTTTCATCATCTCTCCAGTTACTGCAGAGCTAACCTATGCCATCAGACTTTAAAAGTTTCCTCTCTGTTGGGGATTGTGTTTTTGGTTCTTCAATCAAACTAGAGGACTGTATAAAATGATGGTATAATAGGTACTGCATCGATCGGAAACACAGAGTAATAATATAGCCCCCTCGCTTGTGAGATCCAACGGACACTGGCGGGCGGCCGGGTGAGGGACAGGGAGGCGTCGCCTCGCCCTCCCCGCCGTCGTCTGTTGCGTCACTATATGTTAGCGCGTGAGCACTCCTGCGCCTCATCTCTCTCCAGTCTATCTGCGTCAGCGCGCACATTTGTGCACTAAAATATCTTTTGCATTGATGGCTGCTGGTTGACAAAGTAATATCGTAACATTTTGTCAGGACTGGGCGAACACGTACCACAAGGCCAGTACGGCGATACAGGACCGCGAGCTGAAGATCGAGGAAGCCGCCGTGCTCATCGAGAACAACCTACATCTGCTCGGCGCCACCGCCATCGAGGACAAACTGCAGGTCAGACACGTAAATGTAGCTCTCCGTGAAACGAAAATTAACTAGATAAATACAAACAAACACACAACATAATTATGCGAATGTGCCAGGCATAAACTGCGGCCAAGCGTCTAAGAAAACGTGGAAGTCAACACACTTATTTATTTATTTTAGGAACAGAAATGTGTTACATTAAACTCCACTGTTGCGAGGAGTAATGTGTTAACTCTTGCTTTGTACATTGAGTCATACTGGATACCGTGATTGAAAAAAAAGTCACTTTCCAGCAACAATTCTTGCGTAGAGTTTCTTAGTTCGATGTACAAAACGCTTGACTTCTTCTCGGATGGTCTGTTTACGCTTTGTTAACGAATAAATAAAATGTCTGAAAGAACTACTAAAAGTAAGATATTCTAACGCATCCTGCGTTTGTGAGAAGAACAGTAACACACATTACTCATTTGATCCCTTTTCGCAATTTCTTTGGTTTACTTTAAAGCCATCACAAAATCTTACCTTACGGTGAGATTGAATTCGCTTGTTAATTCAAATATCAATTTTCCCTGCAATCAGTCAACTTACTTGAAATACATTTTGATTTTAGTAAATATTTCTGTTTTATCGTAATTAAATAGAAATACTTATTATATCTGTAAACTTTGCTTGCTTATTGAATTTGACACTCACTGTAATTTGACGGATAGTTTTCTCATCATATTCTCGAGCAACCAGCAGGTCTTAGAATTCGAAGACATGTGACATCTACCAATTCGCACTGGGCCCGAGTGGTGGATCATAGCTCATTCGCTCTCATAGAGAGGAGGCCTGTGTCCCAGCATGCAGCATGGGAACATTATAGACTGATGATGCTTGAGCAGGCTCTTAATATTGAAATGAAGCATGATTGTCGACAGGACGGGGTCCCCGAGACGATAGCAGCCCTGTTGAAGGCGAACATCAACATGTGGGTGCTGACGGGCGACAAGCAGGAGACGGCCATCAACATCGGCCACTCCGCGCGTCTGCTCAACACCAACATGCCGCTTATCATCATCAATGAAGACAGCTTGGACGTGAGTGCTGCACTTTGAACTTCTAGGAATTGGAAATATTCCATTTGTCAAAGCTGGTATACAAATCGATGACATAAAGATGATCGGTATACGGCTCATCCATCGTCTGCTAAGCCTTTTCCCAACTAAGTTAGGTGGTACTAACCGGATGCAGCTGAATACTAAATCTTACAGCGAGCCACTGCCTATCTGAGCTCCGCAACTCACCGGGTAACACGATACCCCTTGGCAAAGCTTTCGGACTGCTGACTATCCATAACGTCTGCTTAAGATATACAAATAACTTTCTGGTGCATGGTGTATTGTATGCACCACGGACCGACCCGAACGACCGACAAACCTTGACAATAGACCCGTTCGACTGTTACTGCTGTGCCACGAGCCACTGTTTATTGAACCATACATTGAAATGTCCCCAGTCCTCTTTTCAAATCCTCAATCGTTCGTCCACAGGGTACCCGCGAGTGTATAAGTCGGCAGACGCTGGAGTTCGGCGATAACCTGGGCAAGCAGAACGAGATCGCGCTGATCATCGATGGAAAGACGCTCAAGTACGCGATGGGCTGCGACCTCAAGAAGGACTTCCTGGATCTCTGCATCTCCTGCAAGGTCGTGGTCTGCTGTCGCGTGTCGCCCTTGCAGAAGGCTGAGGTTAGTAGCAAGGGGTGGGCTACTCAAGGTTCTTCAGTAGCCGACATTTTCAGCCCTAATATATTTATTAAAACATGGGATGTGTTAAACCTTCACCAAAACCAATCTAAAGTCACCAAATAATCCAAACAAATTCTACTCAAATTGTATTTAAGTAACCTTCAGTTACGTTTGAGAAGAAAATAAACTCAATTTGGATACTGTTTTTGACTGAATATGAAAATTAAGAAAAATTAAGTCTGTGTGCATACCCGTAAGATTGTTTTCGGATCTTAGCTTTATTTTGTATACATGTATGATGCTTAAAATAAAATGAATATTATTATTATTGGAACATTCTCATTCAGTATTGGTGGTAACGCAGGTGGTAGAGATGGTGTCACAAGCGACGGGCGCGGTAACGTTGGCGATAGGCGACGGCGCCAACGACGTCGCCATGATACAGCGCGCCTCCGTCGGCGTCGGCATCTCCGGCGTCGAGGGGCTGCAGGCCGTCTGCGCCTCCGACTACAGCATCGCACAGGTACCAGTACATCTCACTACGGATCACTATGTTTTGTCACGCAACATTCCTCGCTAGACGCATATCAATCTATCGAGATGAACCCCGAGGCCACACATACCCTGTCTTATACCCTTTTTTTTTTGTTTTTTCTTTTTTTTTAGGATGGGAAATCATCAAATGACTTCTCCCACTCTGGGCGGAGCGGGAGGGAGTGTCAGACTCTTACTGACTAAAACCCATCCATGTTCCTTCCTCGCCCTTTATGTTCCGGGGCCGCGGTATCTCTTTCGAACAGTCCCGCGGCCCCGGCAGGCTTCGGCCCTTGCGGGCCCCTCTCTTTATGCTGACATCTCTTTGAGGCGCGCGTGGAACACAAACGCGCCGTCGACACGACCTGTCGTCATTAGACGGACGGACGGCTAGCTAGCCCATAGCTAACCGTCCACAGGCCCGCATCTACGGTGGCCGGTAGCCACCACGTGGCCCCCGACGCCCGGTGCGTCTCCCGCGGCGGCCGGGAAGAGAGGCTCTCTCCCTCTCTCGTTCCGCCACCTCCTTCGCTAGAATGACTGCTTCGCAGAAGGAGGTGACGGCTTCCCATTCCGTCTCGCTCCGGACCATGGATTGAACCACACACAGGGCCGGACGCGAGAGGTCGCCGCCGCCGATCGCCGCTACGAGGACACGGCGGTGCTCCGCCCACGCAGGGCAGACTTCCACCGTGTGCTCCACCGTGTCCTCCGGTCGATCCTCGCAGTGGAGACACCCGGGCGTTTCCTCCCGCCCGATACGGTGCAGGTACCTCCCGAAACATCCGTGTCCGGTGAGGACCTGCGTCAGGCGGAAGGTGAGGACGCCGTGGCGCCTCTCCAGCCACTCCTCAAAGAGGGGACTTACCGCCACTATCGTAGCGTGCCCTATGTTTTATATCTTTAGGGCTCATTTACGGCGACGCTGGGTGTCGCGTAGCGCGTTTTGTAGTACGGTCCGCAGTCAATTGTATTGTATTGTATAACGGACTGGTGTCCGCAACTCCACGTCAAGGCGCGTATTTTGCGTACGGATGGGAAGTCACTCGATCCACCCCGACTCCCCGAGACAGGCCAGCTCCGCCTTGATGTTGCCGATAATCTCTCGGAGAGGGCCTGGATGACCGAAGTACTTTGCCCTGTACGAGTATGTTGCAACCACTGCACACTGGTCAGTGTAGAAGCACGTGGGCCGCTGTCTCGTCCTCCTCCAGGGGCTGTCTGTGCCTGCTACGACAAAGAGGTGTTTGTTAAAAGAGCCGTGTCCGATGATGGCGGCTGTAATTGTGCGCAGCTGTGGCTTGGTTAGCCTGAGCGCGCGTTTGGTGAAGCGGCCGTCGATGGCCGGAAGCCACACTCGCAGTGGTCTAGATACAGCTTGTGGTGTAGTTCACTAGTTCGTTTCCTTACCAGTGTGCGTAGGTATCCGGAAGGGAGTGGTGCGTTGGGTTCTGGTCCCACCACTGTCATGCTCGATCCCCTTCTAACGAGTTCATCCGCCGCATCATTGCCACGGGAATCGCTGTCGTCCTTTGATCTATTGGATGGTTATTGAGATTACCAACATGGTTCAGGCGTTGATGACACTCGTGTATTAACCCAGAGAGAGGTCCGCAGTCAATTCAAACATGGCGATGTATAACAGAGATTAACATTTGTTTCTAGTTCCGTTTCCTCCTGCGCCTTCTACTGGTGCACGGCGCGTGGAACTATTCGCGCATCTCCAAGCTGATCCTGTATTCCTTCTACAAGAACATCTGCCTCTACGTCATCGAGCTCTGGTTCGCCATCTACTCCGCCTGGTGAGCAACAATCAATTACCATAGCATACCAGTAATATCAGCGTACAACGACACTTTTCGTTTATTTTCGTACATGCCTGTAAGAGGGAATGAGCCATGTAGTGTATGCTAGTGGATTGAACATGTCTTCCAGCAGGATGAATAAAAACTGATTCACTCAACCGCTTTTTTTTTGCAAAATACTGAGTTTTTGTTTTGTTTTTATTTTGGCGGGCAAAACACTATGGTTTCCGAACTAAAACTCCCTCTAGCCACTGGCAGGCTTAAAGACCAAATGCTTTTCTTCTTATTACATGACACTTTTGAATATGGTGCTATAAGTGCAGGTGCGCCCATGCCTAATCCTTCGCGGATTAAATCCGTGATATTATGTTTTTTCATTCGTACAAAAACATACTAGAATGTTTTAATGATGGTTGTGTCACAGGTCGGGTCAGATCCTGTTCGAGCGCTGGACGATAGGGTTCTACAACGTGATCTTCACCGCGCTGCCGCCCTTCGCCATCGGACTCTTCGACAAACTGTGCTCGCCCGAGATCATGCTCAGGGTAAGTTCCGACAATACTTTAGTACGTGATGCTATCGTTGTGTGCGACAGAACCCGGTGCTGTACATCCCGTCGCAGCAGGGGCTGCTGTTCTGTCTGTTATGTTATCGTTGTGTGCGACAGAACCCGGTGCTGTACATCCCGTCGCAGCAGGGGCTGCTGTTCTGTCTGTTATGTTATCGTTGTGTGCGACAGAACCCGGTGCTGTACATCCCGTCGCAGCAGGGGCTGCTGTTCTGTGTGTTATGTTATCGTTGTGTGCGACAGAACCCGGTGCTGTACATCCCGTCGCAGCAGGGGCTGCTGTTCTGTGTGTTATGTTATCGTTGTGTGCGACAGAACCCGGTGCTGTACATCCCGTCGCAGCAGGGGCTGCTGTTCTGTCTGTTATGTTATCGTTGTGTGCGACAGAACCCGGTGCTGTACATCCCGTCGCAGCAGGGGCTGCTGTTCTGTGTGTTATGTTATCGTTGTGTGCGACAGAACCCGGTGCTGTACATCCCGTCGCAGCAGGGGCTGCTGTTCTGTGTGTTATGTTATCGTTGTGTGCGACAGAACCCGGTGCTGTACATCCCGTCGCAGCAGGGGCTGCTGTTCTGTCTGTTATGTTATCGTTGTGTGCGACAGAACCCGGTGCTGTACATCCCGTCGCAGCAGGGGCTGCTGTTCTGTGTGTTATGTTATCGTTGTGTGCGACAGAACCCGGTGCTGTACATCCCGTCGCAGCAGGGGCTGCTGTTCTGTGTGTTATGTTATCGTTGTGTGCGACAGAACCCGGTGCTGTACATCCCGTCGCAGCAGGGGCTGCTGTTCTGTCTGTTATGTTATCGTTGTGTGCGACAGAACCCGGTGCTGTACATCCCGTCGCAGCAGGGGCTGCTGTTCTGTCTGTTATGTTATCGTTGTGTGCGACAGAACCCGGTGCTGTACATCCCGTCGCAGCAGGGGCTGCTGTTCTGTGTGTTATGTTATCGTTGTGTGCGACAGAACCCGGTGCTGTACATCCCGTCGCAGCAGGGGCTGCTGTTCTGTCTGTTATGTTATCGTTGTGTGCGACAGAACCCGGTGCTGTACATCCCGTCGCAGCAGGGGCTGCTGTTCTGTGTGTTATGTTATCGTTGTGTGCGACAGAACCCGGTGCTGTACATCCCGTCGCAGCAGGGGCTGCTGTTCTGTGTGTTATGTTATCGTTGTGTGCGACAGAACCCGGTGCTGTACATCCCGTCGCAGCAGGGGCTGCTGTTCTGTGTGTTATGTTATCGTTGTGTGCGACAGAACCCGGTGCTGTACATCCCGTCGCAGCAGGGGCTGCTGTTCTGTGTGTTATGTTATCGTTGTGTGCGACAGAACCCGGTGCTGTACATCCCGTCGCAGCAGGGGCTGCTGTTCTGTCTGTTATGTTATCGTTGTGTGCGACAGAACCCGGTGCTGTACATCCCGTCGCAGCAGGGGCTGCTGTTCTGTGTGTTATGTTATCGTTGTGTGCGACAGAACCCGGTGCTGTACATCCCGTCGCAGCAGGGGCTGCTGTTCTGTGTGTTATGTTATCGTTGTGTGCGACAGAACCCGGTGCGGTACATCCCGTCGCAGCAGGGGCTGCTGTTCTGTCTGTTATGTTATCGTTGTGTGCGACAGAACCCGGTGCTGTACATCCCGTCGCAGCAGGGGCTGCTGTTCTGTGTGTTATGTTATCGTTGTGTGCGACAGAACCCGGTGCTGTACATCCCGTCGCAGCAGGGGCTGCTGTTCTGTCTGTTATGTTATCGTTGTGTGCGACAGAACCCGGTGCTGTACATCCCGTCGCAGCAGGGGCTGCTGTTCTGTCTGTTATGTTATCGTTGTGTGCGACAGAACCCGGTGCTGTACATCCCGTCGCAGCAGGGGCTGCTGTTCTGTCTGTTATGTTATCGTTGTGTGCGACAGAACCCGGTGCTGTACATCCCGTCGCAGCAGGGGCTGCTGTTCTGTGTGTTATGTTATCGTTGTGTGCGACAGAACCCGGTGCTGTACATCCCGTCGCAGCAGGGGCTGCTGTTCTGTCTGTTATGTTATCGTTGTGTGCGACAGAACCCGGTGCTGTACATCCCGTCGCAGCAGGGGCTGCTGTTCTGTCTGTTATGTTATCGTTGTGTGCGACAGAACCCGGTGCTGTACATCCCGTCGCAGCAGGGGCTGCTGTTCTGTCTGTTATGTTATCGTTGTGTGCGACAGAACCCGGTGCTGTACATCCCGTCGCAGCAGGGGCTGCTGTTCTGTGTGTTATGTTATCGTTGTGTGCGACAGAACCCGGTGCGGTACATCCCGTCGCAGCAGGGGCTGCTGTTCTGTCTGTTATGTTATCGTTGTGTGCGACAGAACCCGGTGCTGTACATCCCGTCGCAGCAGGGGCTGCTGTTCTGTGTGTTATGTTATCGTTGTGTGCGACAGAACCCGGTGCTGTACATCCCGTCGCAGCAGGGGCTGCTGTTCTGTCTGTTATGTTATCGTTGTGTGCGACAGAACCCGGTGCTGTACATCCCGTCGCAGCAGGGGCTGCTGTTCTGTCTGTTATGTTATCGTTGTGTGCGACAGAACCCGGTGCTGTACATCCCGTCGCAGCAGGGGCTGCTGTTCTGTCTGTTATGTTATCGTTGTGTGCGACAGAACCCGGTGCTGTACATCCCGTCGCAGCAGGGGCTGCTGTTCTGTGTGTTATGTTATCGTTGTGTGCGACAGAACCCGGTGCTGTACATCCCGTCGCAGCAGGGGCTGCTGTTCTGTCTGTTATGTTATCGTTGTGTGCGACAGAACCCGGTGCTGTACATCCCGTCGCAGCAGGGGCTGCTGTTCTGTCTGTTATGTTATCGTTGTGTGCGACAGAACCCGGTGCTGTACATCCCGTCGCAGCAGGGGCTGCTGTTCTGTCTGTTATGTTATCGTTGTGTGCGACAGAACCCGGTGCTGTACATCCCGTCGCAGCAGGGGCTGCTGTTCTGTGTGTTATGTTATCGTTGTGTGCGACAGAACCCGGTGCTGTACATCCCGTCGCAGCAGGGGCTACTGTTCAACGTGCGCGTGTTCTGGGTGTGGGCGGTGAACGCGCTGCTGCACTCGGTGCTGCTGTTCTGGCTGCCGATGCTGCTGGCCGAGCACGGGGTGCTGTGGGCCCACGGCCGGGACGGCGGGTACCTCGTCATGGGCAACTTCGTCTATTCCGTGAGTTATATATTCATCCCTATGTTCTTACTATGTATCGCAGGTTGAGAACGCTTTTGCCTGCGTTTGCGATATTCGCGCACTTTTAGAATGTTAAAATCTTGCTCGAGACTCCGTTGTGCATTTTCCGCCGTTCCTCATAGTTTCGGATATGGCCATCCACGCCCACTTCAAAAATTCAACTTGTACATTTACAACGTGTGACGTTAAATGCGCAAAACCTAAAACACCACAATAGTTATTTGTTACACAAGAATCGAAAGTTGCTTTTTACCGCGTGCTCTATTTTGATGACCGAGCAAGCGATTCAAAATGGAATCACGAGCGCAGCGAGGTCAAAGGTCTTAAGTGCAGTTTTACTGACAATTAGATTTACTGCCAAGAACTGTTATTATCCCACGTATGAGAACATTTAAATTGGACGACAACCATTTGTGTTTTTTTGTTTAGCATTTTTTGGCGGGTTTGCGCACGTGATGGGTTGACCTATTAATAAATTAACACAGGGCAACATTTTAATGATTTTTTTTTTGAAAAATGTAACCTGTATTAAAAAGTGGTTCAATTGATTCTGCTCGTGATTCAGATCAATCTATTTTCAGTTTTTGCGCATTTAACGTTACACCTATAGGTACTTACGAGTATTACAATTTCTAGTCAGGTTTTTGATACTTTTAATGAAATGTGACTTGTCTCTTCTTTCTTTCTTTCTTTCTTCTTCTTTGTTGTCAATCATTTTTAATTTTTAACACATGCGCAAAAGACAAGCGCGAACGTATATTTGCGGGATCAATTTCTATCAATGTAAAACGACAAATGTGTGAGTGCTCGATACGCGTGACAAGTTACAAATCAAATTGGAGACTCGGCTAAATGGCGGCTGATTAAAAAAATATACTTCCGAAATATTCGTGAACGCAAAATACGTGCTTAGCACGTGGAGTGGCAAACACAAGCTCGTTATACAATACAATACGCGAATGCGAATGAGAATATTTACAACAACGTTAGGGTCACGACACATCTGCGAAGCGTACGGCGCCCAACGTTCCGTCGAATACGCTCGCAGTGTGTGTTGTGTCGCGACCTTTAGAGCACACCTTGTTTGTCATCATATCAGATTATTTGAATAGTACCTATACAGGGTGTAAGGGACATCCCTCCGCAAACTGATAGGGTGATTTCAGTACATCGTACTAAGTTGACCGGTAAAAAATCCTACCTTTAAATCGCTCCGGTCGTATTAGATAAGTCTCGAAGTGACCTCCACCGAGGCGTTCACAAAGATTGGCACGGCGCAGGGTCTCAGCATGTAAACGGGTCATCAAGGTGGGATCCTCGTTGCAGCTGTAGCGCAGCTGCTGAAACGTGTTCGTGATGCGGTCTCGCATTTCCTCCTCACTCGCACATACACTCATAAACACCTTTTCTTTTATGTATCCCCACAAAAAGAAGTCTAAAGGCGTTAGGTCTGGCGATCGTGCTGGCCACGGTTGCGGTCCAAACCTACCAAGCCAGCGACGCGGAAAGGTGGCGTTTAGATGGGAACGCACTGGTAGCGTTATGTGCGGAGGGGCTCCATCATGCTGGAACCAGATCATCGGCAAGTGCGCGAGTGGTGGATCACCCAGGGCTTCCCATTCCATCTCCAGCTCGTCACGGAGGATCTGTAGTTCTCTTTCGAGGTCAGTACGAAGGAAGTGGAGATAGCGCGGTCCGTCCATGCGCGCGGGAAGAAACACCGGCCCCAGGATTTTATTGCTATAAATTCCTGCCCAGACATTTACTGACCAACGCGTTTGATGTCCGGACTCCTGGATTTCGAAAGGGTTACTTTGCGACCAGTAATGTGCATTTCGGCGATTCCACATACCGTTACGAGTGAAAGTCGACTCATCAGTCCATATCACATGTGATATAAAATTGGAGTTTCGATGTTGTTCGGTCCGCAACCACCGACAGAACTCAACGCGATGTCCGCGATCACGTGGCAATAGGGCTTGGACCTTGTGTATGACATAAGGACGTTGCTGATCCCTTCGCAACGTTTTGTGCACGGACCAGTGTGAGACGCGGGCTCCATTATGCCGCCGCAATAATCGAGCTGCAGTGCGTGTGCCCAAGCGTGGATTTCGACGAACCAGTTCTAAAATCCTTTCTTGAGTTTGACCGCGAATTGGTCTTCCGGCGCCTTCTTGACTGGGAACAATGGGCTGGTTTTCTAGCAATCGTTGATAGGCACCGGTAATTATCCGAGAGTCTGATGGATGCCGACGGTCAGGATACCTATCAACGTAAATTCTGAGCGCTTCCCTTGAATTTCCGCGCGCACTAAAAGTAGTCATTTTTAACAAAATCAATAAACACCAAAACCAACAGAAAAATTAACAATCCGACTGCGCGAGCGATCCGCACCGACAAAAGTTCGCGGTAAACGCGCGGTGCATTCGCGACACGACACAACAGCGACTGCATGCATGCGACACTGCCACACAAACATAAAACTGATGTTACCAATTACACGAAAATTTTTGCACGAAATTTCGTGCAATAAATAAATAAAAATGATGCTTGAATGAACTAAAGTTATCATTCTGTTATTTTTTGTAGATAAATGAAACGATTAATTCGTCAATTTAATTCAAATTTTACTAACCTCTAAATAACAAAAAGTAATTAATAAATTTCGATCAAATAAAATAATAAAAATTAAAACTCTCGATTGGCCATCTCTCCTGAGGTATCCGGGAGAGATAACCATAGTAGTAAGGGGAAGATGACCAGTAGTTTATCTCCTTTTTTTTTTAGTTCTCATTTTTTCTCTTTATCGCCACATTTTGAGCACAGGTTGTCAAATTCGGTACAATTTTCATAAACTTAAAATGAGCGAATGACACACTGTATCCAGTCCTTAATAAGAGTAAGTTGGATAGTGTAATAATTTTCCTCACGCCCAGCACAGTTGTGTTGTTTATTTTTCGTATCAATATCTGAATCCCAGAGTATTGGTCTAATTGCCACGCGTCCGCGATGTCTTCGCTGAGCAGCCGCGGCGTGTTAGCGACGAATTTGCTCCACGCCCGCTCCGCCCCCGCAACCGCTCGCAAACCGCTAGAGTAATAACGCCCTTAGTTCCAAAAATAATTGAACTGACCATCTCTCCCATACAGCCATCTCCCCCGGACTTACCGTAATGTTAAACTATGCATACACAAACAATCGCAGCAATCGCGAGACATGTGCTGTCGTTTTTTGAAGATTTCTGTCTAGGTCGAATTGATAACCTCCTCCTTTTTTGAAGTCGGTTAAAAATAAGTTTGCAACACTGTTGCAATCGTGCAATTTTAATTGTGCAATTTTATTGTGGAAACGCCGCCGCGGCGCCGCGCCTATCATAAGATAGAAAGAGACGCAACTATCATTATTAGTATTACACAAATCGGAGCGTTTTCTGTACTGGTTGGAAGGGGTGGTAGGTATGCGATACGCTGAGTTCAAGAAACTCTAGCTAGGCAGAAATTGAACAGCTGATTTCATGCGTCGTTCATTAGAAAATTTCAACATCCGTTGTTGTTTTTTTTCATTTTAGCTGTGTTATTTACATTAATGGTGTTCTGCATACAGATAATGTCACTTTACATTGAAATAAAGCAATAAAAACTGAAAAAACGAAAAAAAAACCGAAAATTTTCCTGAGAAAATTTCCACTAGAATATGATTCAAAATAAGGAGCTGATTACACCCTGTTAATTTGTGGAGGGCTGTCCCTTACACCCTGTATGATGTCAAAAGGGAGCTCCCCGCGCACGCGATGTGTTTTTGTTTTAGCAGTGTATTTTCTAGTTTTGCTCACCCGGAATGTAGCCTTAAGAGTCCGTGCAGAAAATTCACTCGCTAGAGTTTAGGCAAATTCGTTGCAATTCTATGTTTGTGTGCATTGTTCATGCAGATACACGCACACACGGGTGAAGATCGGGCGTAGTGATCGCTTAAACAATTTTGATCCTGTAGACGATATTATTTTAAATACATAATTATAAAGGCTTAGAAATAAAAGTCAGGAATGTGTGCGTACAGTATATTTATAACAATCAAAATAAAAATGGTTTAATTTTGTATTTTAGAACCCAATTTCGCGTTTATTTTCGCGAAAGCCGAAACCTTTGGAACCCAATACTTACCTTCCTTATTCATTAAAATAAACCTCACAATAGGTATGTACATTTTTACAAAGGTTATTGCACCTATTTTCACTTAATAAAACAATCATAATGCACCTTACATTAAATATAAAAATGTCATAGAATAAGTGTGACATTTACGATGTACGCAATGTTTACTTTCTATTTTGCTTTATATTTTCTAAACGACTGAACCGATTTACATGATTCTTGCGTGAATAATGGTTTTAAGTCAAGGCCAGCGTTTAGACACTAATTTAAACGTTATACCTTAACAAACAAAAAAATATCATTTCGAGTTACGTAATTATATGACACAAAAATTTTAATTTACGTGTTTTCCTTTCTCCATGAACAGCTTTTTGATTTTGTTTATTGCTGTAAGATTTCCGATAGTAACTTTGGTTCGCACGTTGTAAACCCACCCGGTTTTCACTTTTTGTAACAAAGTATTTTTTTTTTAAAGCTTTATGATTTCCAAATCATTGTTTTATAGATACTTTTTTTTAACACTTTAACGAGAGTTTGGGAATCATTTATTTCAAATAATAAATCTGTAAACATGGCGCTTGAGCTGTTAAAGAATCACACACAGAACCCTTTTTCTACTATTTCTTTAATTTATCGTCTGTGTTTGTGTGTCTCGACATAGCCCTTTTGTTATAGCATCACGTGGAAATTATAAAACCAATGTGGTTTGTTTCAAAGCACAAAGTAGTATTGTGCATAACTCAGAGGTTTTGATTTTTGTTTCTTTGTAATCGGTGCTCTCTATCAAAAGATATATGACTAAAGTTTTTAAGGAGAACTCATCGTCATGATCTAAGGATACATGCAATGACGTCTACTGAACAAAAATGGTACTAATGAATAAAAATCACAAGATAGAGAAGAAGAGAATAGTCAACATGACCCTGCTTTAAAAATCTACATAGCCGGTAGAGTGTCTGTTCGACCGCTTTCCTTGCATATGTTTTAGCAGCTTAACTTGCAGGACACCTAGTAAGGCGCGGTGATGTCAGGTTGAGTAAAGCTGTGACCAAGTGGCGTTCTAGAAATGGAAATAGAAATTTTGGTCGTGCAGCGAGCGGTGAGATAGATTTTCATGATTATTTTTTATTGAAAAGCGTGTTTCGCAAAGTTTGTCCCATTTTATATTGAAAATAGTCGTGTTAGAATCAAAGTCACGCACTTTTGATTTTTCGGATTCATATGCGTATTGTACAATCATCTCTTGCTGAAACATTGTGAGGAAACCAGCATGCCTGAGAGTTATTTCTCGACGGCATGTAAAGCCAAGACAGAGGACCTTGGGCGGCATAGAAACTCTGACACCAGGTTAGGCACTAACCACACGATAAAGAAGAAGATCGTGTTGGGGCTTATTTCATAAAACCTTTTTGACAACTTTAGACCTGGCTGAAGTTTGACTGTGATCGAAGGTCGAGCGATGGAGATGGAAGACAGTCATAAGAGGTCCGAAACAGTTTACAGCAGCTATATCGTATGTCGGCTCATTTCATGGACCTTGATATAAACTTTAGACCTAGCTGGAGTATGAGTATCATCGAAGGTCTAACGATGGAGCCGAAAGGCAGTCACAAGAGGTCCGCAACACTTCAAATCTGCTCTATCGTGTTTAAGGCTTATTTCATGCACCTTGATGACAACTTCAAACCTAGCTGGAGTATGACTGTCATCGATGGTCTAACGATGGAGACTGAAGGCAGTTGCAAGAGATCCTCTATAGTTTACAGCAGCTATATCGTCATTGGGCTCACTTAATGCACCTTGATGAGAACTTTAGAAATAGCTGGAGTATTACTGTCATCGAAGGTCTCATGATGGAGACGAAACGAACTTGCAATAGGTTTTCAACAGTTTACAGCATCTACATCGTGTTGTGTTGACCTGCCTGGAGTATGACTACCATCGAATGTCTGACTTTGGAGAAGGAAGGCAGATGCGAGAGGTCCGCAACCGTTTAAAGCAGCTTTAACGTGTCGCGGCTCATGTCATGCCACTTGATGGAACTTTCGACCTAGCTGGAGTATGACATCGTCGAGTGTCCAAGGATAGAAACGCAAGGCAGTCGAGGGAAGAGCCCTTATTTGGAAAACCATAAGTAGAATATTTTGGCGATTAATATAAACCTATTCGAGAAAAAATTAATTGTTACTTACTTGAATCTGTACAAATACTATAAAGCTGTAGAGTTTGTTTGTTTGGTTGGTTGGACGCGCTAATTTTAGGAACTGTTGGTTCGTCTTACGCAGACGAAGTTGCGCGGGTCAGCTAGTTATATCTATAATTTAATATCACTCAAACACTAAATCAACTTAACGACTCACGTTCTACTCTAAGTATGGCCACTATTTGCACCCTGGTGTGGAGATAGGGTCTCGTCGCCGTCGTTAGAATAATTTAAATATATTAACATTTTATAAAACAGTAAATATAAAAAAACCATATATTCATCAATTTCAAGTGTATTGTCAACTCGACGTACACCTCAGAATAGTTACTAAAAAAAGGAAAACAAAACAAAAAAATGAATTGGAGTAATTCCATTCCAAGCCGTTTTGGCTACACTAAATTATAAAATTTGTATGTTACAAACATACTTCGCGGGCGGAGTGCTAGTTTTAAATATAGGTCTTTAACAGTAGGTACTCACCTATACGTAAAAAGTTTTTGGCATAGTTTAAGTTCTATAAACGATTTGAATTTATTAGAGCTGACATTTTAAATGCGGGTTGGAAGTTTATTATAAAAGCGTACATAGACATCTAAACAAGCCACCTGTTTTTTTGAGCAGTGTTCTAAGTACAAAAAAGAATTTGCTTCCTTCTAGTATTATGTTGCCGTATTTTAAACGAATTGTTGGCCTCCAAGATTTACCAATAATTTAACCAAAACATTTACACGAAATGTCACGGCGATATAGTAAAACAAACCACTGAATACAGTATGCAAAACGGTATTGGAAAACGGTATTCCCATCCACACTGTCATAACTGACTGCTGTTGGTTGATCGAAAAGTCCGTACAAAACTAACTATTTTGCATTGTCGGGCGTGGTAACAATATTGGATACAAAAACTTGACGTGATAAAAACATTAATTGACATTCACATTTTTTTAAGACTTCAACTGCTGCCAAACGTGTTATGAGGCACGTTGATAGCAGTTGGTGATGCACGTTTAAAATATATTTAAAAAATGGTTCAAACTGTACAGCTCGTTATTTAGTCTTTAGTATACAAAAGTTAAAATGGTTTCAAGGAGACTGAATTTGTATTTTCATTTATTTATATTTTCGTTATCAGCGACTCCAAAAACCATGAAAACGACAACCATGACTGAAAAACCAAAAAAATTCCTGGGCGTCATCTTGGATTTTCTTTTTGACCTCATTTTCGTAATCAGTGAGCCCAAATACCACGAAAACGACACCCATGAAAGAAAAACCTAAAAATTTCCTGGGCGCCATTTTGGATTTTCATTTTGACCTTATTTTCATAATCAGCGACTCCAAAAACCATGGAAACGACACCTATGACGGAAAAACTTAAAAGTTTCCTGGGCGCCATCTTGGATTTTCATTTCGTCTGCATTTTCGTAAGCAGCGACCCCAAAATCCATGGAAACGACACGTATGACGGAAAAACTTAAAATTTTCCTAGGCGCCATCTTGGATTTTCATTTCGTCTTCATTTTCGTAATCAGCGACCCCAAAATCCATGAAAACGACAGCCATGACGGCGAAACCTAAAATAATCCTGAGTGCCATCTTGGATTTTCATTTTGACCTCATTTTCGTAATCAACGACCCCAAAAATCATGAAAACGACACGCATGACGGGAAAACCTTAAATTTTCCTGGGCGCCATCTTGGATTTTCATTTTGACATCATTTTCGTAATCAGCGACCCCAAAAACCATGAAAACGACACCCATGTTGGAAAAAATTTAATTTTCGGAATCAGATCAGCAGTTCCAACATATATGATGTACAAACAAAGAATCTTACCTCTACATAATATTAATAATGAAGACGAAATAAATCTTTAAAATCTTAAGAAACAACCAATGTCAAAAAATAATAATATAAAAAAAATACTACTACTAATAATAATACATCAAAATGTGGTAGTCGGCGTATATCTGGGAAATATATTTACGTATAAGTTGCGAGCGCTTGCGAACCAAAGTGATACGTGTTCACGCTGGGAGAGCCCGGTCGTTACTGACGGGATCGGGATTGCGCGGTCGATAATATAGCTCACTTTGCCCTTCATTTACGAAATGAAGTTATTGTTTATTTATAAATTAAAATTCAGATTCTATTAAAGGGCTACCTTGAGATTAATGAGTAATTTTTTAATTTTCTTTAAAGTGTTTCTAAGGTATAGAAAAAAATACTTATTTGTCCCGAAGTTTTCCATAAATTACGTTTTTTCAACGTCTTTTTTCTGCTATATTTCGTATTGAAATCAATAATGTTTTCAACTAGTTTACGAGTAGACCATATAATGATGCCATTCATATTTTTTAATGTTCAGAATATTTTGTAGTTCTTTGTTCAGCGAACCCCAAACATCACTCGCTCGTTACTTTTGCGGAAAAGGGGTTTTGAATATGGGTGATTGCCATTAATATATACATTATTTTAAAAAAATAATCAAGCGGTCGACAAGAATAAGAACCTGACTCTTATAATAACAACAAAGAAGGTTCATATTCTTCTTACCTTTCCCACAAGTAGTGATCAAAAATGTTCAAAATGAGTTAATTTCGTGCACGGACTCTTAACACCAGCATAAAGATGATACGAATCGTACATGTTATATAATGAATGTTTGTGTGGTTGTGCAGTACGTGGTGATGACAGTGTGCCTGAAGGCGGGGCTGTCGACGCACTCGTGGACGTGGATCACGCACGTGGCCATCTGGGGATCTGTGCTTATGTGGTTCCTGTTCATCGTCATCTACAGGTCAGTTTGTAGACATGTTTTCTTGGCAATTTACTGGACAGTTGCAGATTGTCATTTAAACAAAAAAAATGTGGTTTTACTAAATTGTGTTGATCGGAATCATAAATACGATGCTCTAAGTAAGTATTGGCGTCGAATGTCATGATTTTATGAAAGCCATTCAATATTCTGTGTTCATTTCGGTAATATGAACATTTATTTTTCCTGTTGCAAAACTTAGTATGAGTAACATTAAACCTGATAAAGTCAGAAAATTTTGAAAATTTTGCAGACCTTATAGAAGCCCACTAGGAAAGTTAGCGCCAAAAACCTAGGAAACCTCTACACAGATAATTATAAGAACGCCCAATTTTATTTATGTATTTTTACAACAAATAATAAGTGATTAGAACAAATAAGTAACTCTAAAAAAGAGAATGTTTTTTATTTATTCTTATCTTCAAAAAGTCAAAAGACAAGCCCAAAATGCTTGGAAGGCCTTCTGGTCCCTAAAAGAGCACATGAAGGGAAGTCTTCCAATAACATTTTAATCAAAACTCATCGACATGTGCATCATCCTGCCCGTCCTAACCTACGGTGCGCAAAGTTGGTCACTTACTGACAAAAGACCAAGCTCGAGATTTGTCACCGAGAGCGATGTAGCATAGCATAATAGGTACAAAACGAACAGATCGTGTTAGAAACACCACCCTGCTCCCTAACTCAAATAGCTGAAGTTGGAGTTAAAACAGTCAAGCTAAAGTTCTCACTTTAGCTTGTGGGCTGGCCATGTTGCATGAATGCACCCGGAGAGGTGGGCACAGATCGCCACTCACTGGACGTCAAAGGGTGGCCATCGCCGACGAGGTCGACCACGGCGAAGGTGTGACGATCTGATCATGTTCACAGGGCAAACGTGCCCAGAAATTGCACGGAACAGAGAGATTTGGAGGGAGAAAGGGGAGGCCTTTGCCCAGCTGTGGGACACACCATCTCATCATCATTATTATTTGCAGCGCACGCGAATAATTTTAATTAATTAATTTAATAACTGGTTAATAACTAGTCCGAGGTGACACATGATAAATTTTCCCAGCAGTGGGACAGTCAAGGCTACCGAGAAACAAAATTGTAATAATAACATTTAAACAAACACTTAAAATAATAAGTGCAAACCACTTTAGAAACCAATTTTTTTGAACGGTAACACTCCGCATCACCCGCAATCGGACATGACACTGCCACGTGACGTCATCGCAGTAGCTCGCAAAGGAACGCTTAGTTAAAAAAGCGGTGAACTTTATAACGCTGTAACTTTGGAAATCCTGGCCCAATTTCGATGAAACAAAAACAATTATTATTTGCACGACTATGCGCATTAAATGTTTATAGTATTATTTTGATGTGTTGGTATGACTCATTGAGATAAACAGGGTTATTGGTTACAAGAGAATTACTGCCATAATAGGGAATATGCATGTCGGGTTTTGGCAGGATTTATTTCGTTAGGCTCGAGCATTATGTGGGCAGAAGACGGGTTTCGTGCTATGAAAACTCACTAAATGCGATACTTTGTTTATTGTCAGGTGCTCGGTTCGGGTTGGTTGTTTCCATGGAGAAGAACCGGCAAGAAACTCCATGGTTACTCTTTTCAAACATATCTACACTGAGTAAACTAACAAATTACTTGACATTACACTTTCACACTATAACACTGGGCACAATGAATCGGATACAGTTTCAAGACGTCTGAACTCCACTGCGATCCGACCCAGAATGTCGTCCTTGCGGTGATCTGTTAACGTCAGGACTCTGTAGAAGCACGCCATGGCGGGGGTAGACTGGTCTCTAGGTCGCGTGATGTCACCACTGGCGCGCTTTGATTCATTCCCGTGTCCATACCAATGACCGGATCCGACACGGCCATCCTGCTTGCACACGTCCTCGTGTGATGATACCTGCAACCAAATACTCCACCACAGAATTTTGTTCCACTCGGTCACTCCTGACCAAACCCTATATTCATCGGGTCGATGAAAGTCAAGAACTCTATTTTGTCTTAACCGAATCCTACTCTAATAAAATGAAACGTCATAACATAACGCCTGAACTCCCCAAAGGGTTAAACAGAGGTGCACCTAATAGTACACTCACACTCCGGTAGTTATGTCCAAGTCCCATGTACCATCAACTGGGCACTAATCCAGACTCCGTGGCTTCACTGAGAAATTCTTGATGGAAAAACCCAATAGCACTTTGCCCGATCTGGGAATCGAACCCAGGACCTCATGCTCAGCAGTCGTGTTTGCCACCACTAGACCAACGACGTAGTTTATTAAATCAAACACGGTTAAATTGGTAATACTTGAAAATAGGTCAACCCTTGGGCCATGCACCACAGTCGTTCGAATCAACCTTTAAAACTCTACTACAATAAAAACTTGGAAGCTTACAGTAACCATCGAGTAAAACTTCTAACGCCACGGCTCTCCAGCCGACCAGCAATCGCATTGCTCTCACACATCCAGCGCATGGATCAAAACTTCTGTACGCATATCCATCAAGTGGATCGCCCGTGTGCATCACCCACTGACTACACACTACGGTCTCTCTAGACCCCGACCTCTGCCAGAGTTAAACGCGCATCGCGCACCCACGGACTACTTGAGTTGCCTCAAGAGACACCGATTTCTACCGGGCTACGACTACGTAATAACCACTGGTACGGTCGAACACAATACGGCCGATAGAATCCTTTACTCGACTTTCTACCACAACTTAAGCTTACTCATCATTATGAAAACAAACACCAACATTATTCAATATCGACTGGTACGTGACCCACTGGTATCTTCCTTAGCCTACCCTGTACATATTTGTAGGCACGCCTGACGTTCAAAACTTTAGTTAATGACGATCACCGTCCAAAATCTCAATCAACCTTTAACAGGAAACATTTTACTCTTTCATCAAAGATCATTCAGCTCCAGAATCAAAATCGAAACACTCACCAAAGTACTTTCATATTCCGACTCGACGGTGCAAAGGTCGACTCGCTTCTCCACCAGTACAGTAGCACACGACCAACACTGTCCTGCTGCGCAGCGACTAGCAATGTGCCCCGGCGTGCCACACTTGGAGCACACCAGTAAACTGCTGCAGGCCTGCGGTCGCTGCCCAACGCCTGTAGCAGCCGTCACAGGCAACCGCTTCTTGATGGCGGTCGTCTTCGTTCGAAAATCCGCTTGTTTGTGTCGTTGTTTGCCGCATTCCCGACACTTGATTGGTGGTACTGATGAAAATATCCGACGTGTCTCGCTCCCTGACGACGGGCGCATATTTTACTTTGTATTTTTTTTTTTTTTTCACTTTTCTCGTAAATGACGAAAATGTCTCGACGTACACGAATCTGGCCTTGAAAAATTCTTTAAAGTGGTCCCACGACATACTCTAAACGATACAAAGTCTTTGTTTTGCATTTCAAATAGTAACCGTCACTGATTGTCATTAACACTAAAAAACGATGTGAATCCCGTTTTTTTTCACTTGGTAAATAACACTTGTTTACTGTCTGTTTTGAGTTTCTGGTATTTCGGCGCTGTTGCAAGCACTATGATCACGGATAAACTAAAGTTATTGCGGGTGGGTGTTTATGCAGACAATTTGATCTACCCTCTTTCTTGTCCGTTTTTTTTTTGCACTCAGTAACCGACACACGAAACTCATCGCGAACTAAGTTTTTTTTTTCGACACTTTTTCGGTTTTTACGCAGTTGACACTGATTGTTATTAACACTGTCCCCGCAGAATGATTTCATTAGCACGATTTTATCCCACTTCTGATGTCGGGTTTTGGCAGGATTTATTTCGTTAGGCTCGAGCATTATGTGGGCAGAAGACGGGTTTCGTGCTATGAAAACTCACTAAATGCGATACTTTGTTTATTGTCAGGTGCTCGGTTCGGGTTGGTTGTTTCCATGGAGAAGAACCGGCAAGAAACTCCATGGTTACTCTTTTCAAACATATCTACACTGAGTAAACTAACAAATTACTTGACATTACACTTTCACACTATAACACTGGGCACAATGAATCGGATACAGTTTCAAGACGTCTGAACTCCACTGCGATCCGACCCAGAATGTCGTCCTTGCGGTGATCTGTTAACGTCAGGACTCTGTAGAAGCACGCCATGGCGGGGGTAGACTGGTCTCTAGGTCGCGTGATGTCACCACTGGCGCGCTTTGATTCATTCCCGTGACCGGACCGTGAATGACCGGATCCGACATGCATGTATTTTTTTCTTCACTTAAATCAATTAACTACACTTTTATCAACCCAAGAAAAGTATTAAAAGTTAATTTCAACTAGTGCTTGTCGCTTAAAAATAATCCTGCAATTTTCTATGACAGTTCAAACGTCCGTGATTGTCGCAACCATACTTTGACGTCATTTATCAATATCTACCTTGTTTACATCTATTTTTTTGACCTTAATAAAGTAATTTTACTAATTGTATGTGCTTTATTCAAGCAAAAATTGCGATAACGATATTTTAGTAAAATCGTAGTGCAACTTTACCTACAATTCGAATAAAATAATTTTTTGACATATGAATTTTGACATCACTGCCGCCGTTATCGAGGACGACGTGTTTTGAGAGTGCGTTCCGTTTCATCAAAAAAATGCTACATTAAACAATAAATTGTAAAATAAGTGATGTATTAGAACCTTAAACAAGCGCACCATAATGTTTATAAGCGCCAATACAAGGCATTTTTAATAAATCAAAAGAATTTTGTATTTCTTGCATATTCTCTATTGGCATTGGATTTCAATGCATACCCCAATTACCCTGTAGTGCTGCATCCATGTACAGCTAGGATCCGTCATTGTTAAATCATTGGCGCTTAATGAGTTTGTTAGGAGGGCACTGCGCTGTTCGTTAACATTTGTGACACTGACTTGTCTGTGGGGATTGTATTGGAAACAAGACCCACCCACGCGCCAACAGAAGCAAGCGAGACGCACTGTTAATTTAATTGAGTGTGTGTAACCCCCCCAAGTGTCGACACATTGACCGGTCCCGTGCGACTCGCATCCCGCCTGTACAAATAAATATCGCTGAACAAAGCAAAGCTTGTGTCAAATACAAATGTAAGTGGTATACAATAAATAAGTATGGTGGTGTGTTCCTCAGCAACGTGTACCCGACCATCCTGATCGGCGCCGTGATGCGCTCCATGGACCGCATGCTGCTGACGTCGCTGGTGTTCTGGATGGGGCTGGCCATCATCCCCGTGGCCACGCTCATCCCCGACTTACTCGTCGTCGTGTGAGTACCAAACCTTACGCCCACTTACTTCACCACTTACTTCATCAATCTGTCGGTACGGCGCGACATTTCCTTCAAAATTAGCTCAGTTTCGGTAACTCAGTTTCGTTGTGTTTTCATACCAGACGTCCATAGTTTAAGTATGTATAATTTTGAATTGGCTCCGGTAATTTCAGGGTTCCGTACTAAAATTGTAAGAAAGCAATCTTAAGCGCTTTTTTACGTCGCACTCGCGGGTGTGGCGCGACAAACAACTCCATACGTGTGACAGCGCCGTACGCAACCCTAGCGAGTTTTCATCGTACCTGTGTTTTGTTCGTGAAATTTTTATATTCTACTATAGGTTACATATGTCTAAACCGCGTCCGCACCTTAACGTGAACGAGTGGCGGCGGTGCGTCTTCGTCCGTCCGAAATAAAATTGATTAGTAAAATATTTTTTCTTCCAAGGTACGGAACTCTCGTTATACGAGTTCGATTCGAAGTATGTGGGATTTTCGGAAGGCGCCGCAGAGACATTAAAATGCGAAGTGATAGTTAGAGTAGATGTGATACGGCGTCGTGTTACGTGTAGCACGCACGGCGCGCTGAGCACGGGCTCGCACTCGCCGGCGCGACTCATGGCGGTGGGTGCGCTGCCGGACTGCGGCGCCGCACACCTCAGCGACGCGCTACCGGACTGCGGCGCCGCACACCTCAGCGACGCGCTGCCCGGTCTGCGGCAGCCCCGCCTGCCCAGCGTGTCGCCGTCCAGCTGACCCGCCCGTACTGACCTCACGTATATATGCGCACGAGGGGCCGCACGGTGCTACACGCCGCAGCTGCTGGTCGCCGGTCGGACGGACAGCGCACCGTGTGGCACCTCACCATGTTGGTAGCTTGCAGTCGACCTCACACGGGTAGCGACGACTCCTATGCTCTCGTTTGCTGTTCTACTGTGTTTCAGATGTAGTTGCCGAATGATTAGAAATACATGTTGCAGTAGTATATTCGTTTGGAAACATCACTGTGTATAGGGTATAGTATTGAAACTGAGTTGTAAGTCTTAATCGTAGACAATGTTCGTAAGTATAACATTCGTTACCTTCATTTACGAGTACATGTATTTTTATTACCATTGATACATTTTAGTTAGTGCGAAAATCGTAAATAATGATTGAATTAGTTAAATTAATACTGTTGTATTCATTTAAACTAGAATATAACTAACGAGCAGTGGCGCAGGCTCCTAACAACTCAATTCCCACCGGCTTACCTTCAGAAGTTTAGAATACAACCACTCTCTACCTACCGTAATTGAAAAATTGCATAATCACTACTTCTTACAAGCATCACCAAACGCCTACTCGCATTTAATAAAAAAAAATTACCCTTCAATAACATTTTGCTATAAAATAACCCGCAGCCGCTATCGGCTTTTTGGCAGTATAATTTCTAAGCAAAATAAACGTCATGACGTCACTAGCCAGCCCGCCATATTAGGGCTCTGGTAAGCCGAAGCAAACCGAGTTATTCATAGAGAAAGTAATAGAAAATGCGTGCGCGTGAGCGAGATGGAAAGAAATCGTTATCGCTCGTTGAATTTCGTAAAGAATCGGACATCATTCGTGCTTGATGAATATTTATTTAGTTATTTTGTGCAGTAAATCGAATTTTATCGAGTTACGACAGGGGCAGAAAAAGAAAGTATGATAGGGGAAGAACGAGATAGTATTAGTAATGGTGGATTTCGTATTTGGTTATTTATTTGGATGTATATTTTGTTGATCACTTTTATTTTTTTACTATGGTACCTCTGCATTTTATTCTATTTTTTTTTTGTTATTTTTTTACCATGCCAATTTCATTATTTTTGGGGTCGCTGATAATGAAAATTAGGTCAAAATGAAAAAACAAAATGACATTTTTTGGTTGTTTCTTCATGGGTGTTGTTTTCGTGGTATTTGAGGTCGCTGATAATGAAAATGAGGTCAAAATGAAAATCCAAGATGGCGCCGACGATAAATTTCGGTTTTTTCTTCATGGGTGTCGTTTTCGAGGTTTTTGGGGTCGCTGATAATAAAAATGAGGTCAAAATGAAAATCCAAGATGGCGCCGATGAAAAATTTCAGTTTTTTCTTCATGGGTGTCGTTTTCGTGGTTTTTGGGGTCGCTGGATAATAAAAAAGAGGTCAAAATGAAAATCAAAATGGCGCCGACGAAAAATTTCGGTTTTTTCTTCATGGGTGTCGTTTTCGTGGTTTTTGGGGTCGCTGATAATGAAAATGAGGTCAAAATGAAAATGTTTTTTCTTCATGGGTGTCGTTTTCGTGGTTTTTGGGGTCGCTGATAATAAAAAAGAGGTCAAAATGAAAATCAAAGATGGCGCCGACGAAAAATTTCGGTTTTCTCTTCATGGGTGTCGTTTTCGTGGTTTTTGGGGTCGCTGATAATGAAAATGAGGTCAAAACAAACATCAAAAAAGTCAAGTAAAAAAAATCATTCTATTTTTAATTTTTTTTTCTCGGCCTACCCTGACTCTTTTTTCACCCTTCGCCACTGCTAACGAGTGATTGTTCGTTATAGTCATAACATAACATGGCGCCTTTCTTATCTAGCTACTCAAGATCTGAAAATAGGAACATGTGTTATGTCCCGAACTCCCGAAATACCACGAGCAGATTAGCCGTTCTTGTTTTTTCACTCACAAGTTGTATTGTTTTTGTTATCATCGTAACAAGATCGAGGGTTGAATGAAGATTTACTCGTATGTATTATTGTCAATGATATTATAACTAAAAAAGCGGCCAAGTGCGAGTCGGACTCGCCCATGAAGGGTTCCGTATCAAAATTGTGTAAATTGCGGTTTACGATATATTATGACGTATTAAAAAAAAACTACTTACTAAATCTCGTTCAAACCAATTTTCGGTGGAAGTTTACATGGTAATGTACATCATATTTTTTTTTTTTAGTTTTATCATTCTCGTATTTTAGAAGTTACAGGGGGGGGGGGGACACATTTTTCCACTTTGGAAGTGTCTCTCGCGCAAACTATTCAGTTTAGAAAAAAATGATATCAGAACCTCAATATCATTTTTGAAGACCTATCCATAGATACCCCTAAGTTTATTGTATATTTACCCCCAAAATTTATCGTTTTTTCCTATTTTTGTGTGAAAATCTTAAGGGGCCGGCGGAGCATGCGTATTTCATACAAACGTAATACCAAAATAATTTGTAAATCAAACATATTCTTAAGGTAGTGTGTATTTATTTCGATTGGATTACAGAATATCTATGTTCCCAAATATATTTTTTGAGAGGACAATGATACAAAGACGAGATATGAGGAATTTAAAATTTCTACAGAAAACTTATTTTTCTTGTAACTCTTGTTAAAATAAGTGTCCAATCAAAATATATATTTGGGAACCTAGATATTCTGTAATTCAATCGAAATAAATACACACTACCTTAGGAATATGTTTAATTTACAAATCATTTTGGTATTACGTTTGTATGAAATACGCATGCTCCGCAGGCGTCTTAATGCGGTTCACAGAATACATCTACTTACCAAGTTTCAACAGCATAGTGCTTATAGTTTCTGAAAAAAGTGACTGTGACATACGGACGGACAGACAGACGTGACGAATCTATAAGGGTTCCGTTTTTGCCACTTGGCTACGGAATCCTAAAAAGGCGTAGATACGTTACCTACACCAAATTCGATCTTCAAATAAGGCACACTAACGCACACATGAGTAATATTGTCACAGCACACTACATTACGATTACAAGTCAAAGCAGGATGCATGATTCAATTATCGCGAGAGAAAAAGAGACATAAATAATTTGCGATAGTGCTTTGTCTCGTGTAGTAGAAACGTAGAATAAATTAATCAGATATGACATTTTACCTTTCACCATTTATGCCAAAAAATGCGATTCACCCATGTTTGTTCATGTAGTAAAAGTAATAAAGTAGTAAAAATGCATTAAAATAAGTAAATAAAAGTAGGTGATTGATTTATTAAAAAATAAAAGTATCAAATAAAGCGTTGTAATAAACTTATTTCTAATAGCACCAGTGACCTTCACATAAACTTATTTATTTATTTTCTGTGTTTTTTATTTTTTATTCAACTTGGGGTTATTTTTATGTTCATAATAAAGATGGACGGACGGTATTACATTCTAGAACAGCTTTCAATAAAAGCATACGTTGGTTTGTGTCACGGCATAGTCGTCCAATTAACTGAAATAAATATACCTGCTCGTAGTAAAGTCGACAAAAATGATTTTAGAATACGATTTTTCACAATAACAATTACTTCATTTCTCTGTTTGCGGACAATATCCAACCACTGCACTGGATGCACTTAACTTCAATTGTTATAACTTCAAGTGTTTAGAATGAAAAAAATATTTAATACCTACACCTAAAGAACAACATTATTCTTTACGAGACTCTAACATTTATATTTTTTATTTCACTGTAGTAATATAATATTTAATTTATCCTCTCTCATCATAACAAAAATCTAATGTGGCTAATTAGCCACTTTTTAACAGGCCGCTTTCTGAGCGCTTATAATCACACCTTTTCACTTATAATATCATTGATTATTGTAGAGAAAGTCCTTATTTCTAATTGTTTGACTGTGACTCCTCCGATGAGTTTGCTTAAGCCGAGCCAATGACGACCCGAATGACGCAGCGGTAGTGAGGTTGCCTTACGTTCTTAGGGTCCCGGGTTCGAATTCCGGTAGGAGCAAATGTTGTTTGTGTGATGAGGATGGACATTTGTTTCCGAGTCATGGATGTTTATATTTATAATAAGTATGTATTTACAAACAAAAAGTATCTATGGAGTATATCAACTGTCTGGTGACCACAACACAAGCATTGCTTAGTGTGGCACTAGATGGCGCTGTGTGTAATGTCCAGCGAGATCATTTCTGCAGCCATCAAATAATGCAAAGCGGAAACTGCTTTACCGACGTCCACTGCTTTTGCATTAACACTGAAATATGACAAATAAAGTGTAATGTCCATTATCACAAAGCACGAAGCCGTTGCTCCTGGCTGTCACTTCCAGATCTTTGACGGTTGTTAGTCAGAACTTCAGAAGCCCGATAGACTGACTGGGGGTATCGTATACCCAGTTACAGGGTTGTGATATACTGGTATCCGACTGCAGCCTGGCAGGCGACCCCAACATAGTTGGGAAAAGGCTAGGCAGATGATCCAAAATCACTTAATACTTTTTAAAATATATGTGTCTGATTCCAGAGTTCACAACTCGGCGTTCAAGTCTATGACGGAGGCGGTGCGCGAGAGCGAGATAAAGCAACGCGACCCCTCCGCACTGCTCGCACACCCGCGCCACTCGTAAGTACCGCCCCTACACGTACACGTCGCGTACGTACACGAGACTGCTCTGTCGTGTGGGACGGACTACATCAGTGGCAGAATAAAAAAGCACAATAGCTCCATATTTTAAGTCATCAAAATATTTGGAGCTATTGTGCCTTTTTAGCTCTAGCGAAACTTTAAACATGTAGGGGCATTTAACAATCTCAATTGTAGTATGGCAATTAAGCTCAAAACTCCGACCGGGCTGATCTATGAGGAAAACAAAAACTCAATTTTAGATTTTTGATATATTGTACATTTTGTACTCAAAATGGGACAGGTCCCGCGGTACTAGGAAGCTGCCCTTCATTGATATGGTCATTAACCAATAGGTTAACCGAAGGTATCTGTCGACATGTGACGTGTCGCATAGACTGTAGAAGGCATTTGTTGAGACTTCTTTTTTCCACGGCTGATCGTATGCCATCAGTAACGTTAATTAAGGCTGTAGCAGTACTGTGACCAGGACGAAAACTGGATTAGACAAGATTCAGCTGACTGTTAAAAGGCACTAAGCTGATCGTGGACAAGGAGTTCTAGGACTTGGAGACAGAAGATACGATGGATATAGGACGGTATAGAAGGAAGTAAGATTTGATATTTTGGGCAAAGGAGTAATTTTGGCCTATTTCCATGTCGACGGAAAGTCATCAAAAGATATAGAGTAATTTACAATATAACATAGAGCTGGAAGGATTTCGTTGCGGACAGGGAGTATCGTCTTCCGACTGACACAATCACTACCAACTACGTTAAATGTGATTGAAAGTTACACTCTTCTTAAGAACACTGAGTTTTGAGCTTTAACTGCCACACAAAATAAAAAAAAATGGTTTAAGTATAGTATATTCTCCTACATCTATAAAGTTACACTTCTGGTCGCCATACAATAAAATTCTCTGAAAGTGTTATGTAGCGACAAAACTTTTGAGGGCGTCAAGCGACTTTTCGGGGGGGAAGGTAGAAAAGACAAATAGATAAGTTTATGCTCATTTTATCAAATTTCAAGAGTGTAGTACTGATGTAGACATACATTTAGTGTTACTGAAAAAAACATAAGATCTTTTTTGTGTACGATGTACTCGTAGAGTAGGATTGCTTACATCATTAATTTGTTGAGTTTACCACTACACATATTACGACAGAGCATTTTCGTAAATACATAGAAGACATATCGAGTGCGTTCCTTCGACATGATTTTACATTTGATTTATATAAACCCTGGGAGCACACACAATATATAAACTGCCACAAAATTCATTTTAATGCACGGTATTTGGTGATTGGGATCACTGGTGGTTTCACAAGCACGGGTGACATAGTTTTGATAAGCTGCCATGAGAAAAAAAATTATTTTAAATTGTTCGTTTAAAGACAAATCTGTGTGTGATCTCAGATAATTAGGCTCAGAATAAGTTTTATGAAATGTGTTTTTAAATAGAGATACAAATAATAATTCATCATCACCGTCATGGTAACTAGTGTGTTCCATGCCCATTGTTGTGTTGATCATGCCTGCTCCCTTCCTTGCACTAGGCGATACTTAAATTAATGACTAAATAAAGCTCTTGGATTTGTGACGCTCGGTTCAGGGCCGAGGGTTATAATTACAGCAGTGCCAAATATTTTTTTCATTAAGTTGGTATAGCTTAGTGTTGGTACCAGCAGGATTTAGAGTATAACCATTGTTTCGTATTAAAAGTACAGTACAACTTGAAATTCTGTTAATATTGTAACTTATTCTGAGCATTGTACTGGCAAGTTTGTAAAGTGTCGTAAGCGACACAGTACTACATGAACCGATACTTAACAAGCAGAATGCGTGTGTTTTGACTGCCCTCCTGACTGTATGCTCCTACGTCTGCATTATTTTGGAATGAATACACTGGACTATTGACCTACTAATATTCAGATTGATTTAACAGTTTGTATATGTGTATACGTGTATATATTTTTTGTAAATATTAGTATGTAGTATCTACCACCCACTTATGTAACACACACGCGGTTCGATTTATAAAGCAGATTGCTATTGAATTTTTTTTTAAATTGAGTTGTGATAAAAACGTTAGTACTTGTAGATACTACATAAATGCTTTTGTTTCCCGTTTTTTATCTCCACACGTGTACATTGTCCTGCTGTCGTCCAGACGTCGCCAGAATACTGCAGCAGTTCCATGTAACCGCCTGCCTGCGTGTGTTCTAGCGGCGCCGGCGTGTACTTGTCTATCATATCACTCGTATTTTCATTATTCTATGCATTCTGTACGTCCTTGTGTTCCGTTGCCGGCTGATTTCCTATATATTGACGCCGCTATGTACCACACGTAAAGCGTTTAGAGTAGATTTTGTACTCTGTAGTTTTTTATGTATAGCAAAATTTAGTATTTAAACTATGGAAATTCTTGTTGTTTTCACACTTGTATTGTTATTTTTATATCGTATGTTGTGTAGTTCGCTTGATTAGTAGCAACCGTACTATCCGTACTGCCGAACGTTCGGTCGGCAATCAGCCGGCAGCCGGGCGCCAGGCGTCAGTTCGCACGCACGTCACACCGTCCGTACGTACGTTACTTACGTGTTTAGTTCGCTTTGCATCGCCCCTCCCCGCACCCGCCCCTACGCGACCCGACACCTCCGCCACTCCACGTCACGTCACTCGGTGCCGCCACCGGTCGCGCCACTACGCGGAGACGCTCCCACCGCTTAGTATATCGGGGTGTCAGCTGGATGGTGCGGAGGTGTCGGGCGGCGTAGGGCGCGGCGGCGCCACGCTCCGGCGCCAATAACGTTGTGATGTGGCGCGCGCAGCAAGGCGCAGGCGCAGGCGCGCGGCTCGCCCGTCGGAGTGCGCTGGCGCCGCGCCGGCGTGGCGCCCGCCGAGCGACGCCCGCACCTCGTGTGACCCGCGCCCCGTCGGGGCCCGCCCGCCCGGGGCCCGCCCGCCCTGGGGCCCCCGGGGCCCCCGGGGCCCCCCAGCCGGTAGTGCCGCCGTGCTGTCACGCCGCCTCCCGCCTCCGAGATTCCTCCCCCAGATCTTCCTCCGCTATTTTGTATGCATTTATAACGAAGATGACGCCGATGTGATACTGTTGTAGATATTAATGTAAACTTTTCATTTCGAGGTGGGCGTACGTCAAGTACATGATAAGAATAAGAAAAGGGAGTGCTATTAGATGGTAAATATTACATAAATGTTAGTAGCGCGCGCCACCGCCGCGTGGACGCTCACGTACAGCTACCGAGTGCCGCTAGTGTGTACGCTTATCTAGATCTTCCTATCTTTGAATCTTCGAAACCCTATTATGACTTCGTATTACATTAACTATAACATCCAATAATATTTAGAATAAATGATATTCTAATACCGCCGGGCAGAAACAATGTTGCTCGTACGGCGGTAACGAATTCGCATTCACTCAATTACTAGTATTAGTATTCTCCAGAAGTAACTAAGTTATTCCTATGATAACATTCCAGTATTTGTAGTTGTGACGTAGAGAGATATTAGTGTGCCACAATTTACGAGTTTTATATGTGTGCGTAACGTGCACTTGAAAAGAGGAATTTATATATAATAAGATAGTCCTTGAGAAGGCTAGTTAGCTAATCTGTTAGATGGAGTGTTGTTGTTAGTTCGTGTGAGAGCCAGGAGCTAGGTGTTAGGTGTTAGGTCTGCGACCACTACAGATATCGGGCTAGGCGCAGTCGCCGAGCGGGCTCTGGGCGGCTAGGGGAACCTATTGCAGGGAAACTTTCGAAACGAAATTTAATAATGCTTCAATATTCTACAATTTAAATAAGTTACCCAAACTGCTCAGCGCTCATTAACTACTTTAATATTTTCCTATTAGCCAATACAGTACTACGGTTTCAGTTCTGCGCCTCTGCAATGTTGGCACGTAAACTACGAATACGAACAAGCTACCCAAGACCGGCTGTCGCCCTTATTCAGTCATGTCATCATGTGTCATTCGACAGGTATTTTTGAAGTACATGGAGTTATTAACTTTTTATGTAACTGTCAATTAAAAACTGATAACGATTTAGTGAACACTCGCAAATGTCAATTATACATAAAGCCGTACTTAGCAGATTACAACTGATTACGAACGATGTTTGTACAATTTTTGAAGTGAAAACTTTAGGTGCGTTGAGCATTTTTGGGTGAACAAAAATCATGGAACTCGCGTGACTGTCACGTAACGCTTCGTAGCACTCGTAGCCAAATCCGCTACGGCGTAGCAACACGTAGGCGTGCGCGGGGCACAACTACTTAGTTTTCACTTATATTCGCAGCCTCCAAAGACTGTGCGGCCTGTTTTTTTTGTGGTACTTCACTGCTACTCACTTCACTTCACTCATTCTACTTCAAAAATAACAGTTAAGTAAGCGATCACCGTCGCGGCGTCGTCTGTGTATTACCGACGATACGCAGAGATTTTCGAGGCGCAGAACTTTAAGCTCAGTAGGTTTACGAATTAAAATGAATTGAAATGTAATTTTTATACGTATTTTATATGTCGTATGTTCAGATTAAATCTATTTGTAATAAGATATTTATAATATTTTATATTAGGTAGTTCAGTTGTAGAGTTTGCGGCCGTCCAAGTCGGGCGGTTCCTAATTGTTCCTAAACTTTTACTTATTTACAATGAATGTGGTTATAGTAATGTCTGTGCCCTAAGTTAGCCCAAGAGCTCGTTCGGTGGTTGCGTCACAATATACGTATAACGTATTAGTTAGCCAGTAGTTTAAATAAATGTGAATATTTTTATATTTGACACGTTTGAAAGTTTTCTATTTAGTAGGAGTACTGGCTTCTCGTGCAATACAATCATTATAAGTAAGGTTTATGTACTTGTGTTTTGATCCTCAGTTCAAAATGTACATTGTATGACATTCTTCCCTTGAAAATATTGTATGAATAATATTATGATTTTTATAATGTTATAATGATCTCTTTGTGAGAGATTAAAGAACGTAGATTTAGGTTTGGTACGTAGTGTACCGATACCCGTTTGGAGATAGCGTGATGTTTTGAATTCTACACTTGTTATGTACGTAATAACAAATAACATATCACGTACAGTTATGACATAATTTATAAGAGAGAGATTCCTTTCTGAAGTTAGCTCCTAGAATAGTATAGTTCATTGTACAAATATTTATTTTTACTTCCGAATGGGTTAAACGCGTGAAATTGTAACAATGTCTATGAGGAAATGAAATTAAGCAGTTTTTGGCCTAATTATTCAAAGTTATTTTTTTGTAAGTTAATAAATTAATTCAATAGATATAACGTTTGTGATAAATTACAGTAAGTTTAATGAAATCAAATTTTCAATTTAAATTCTCTGTTAGTACTTATTTGTTACCCATGATGTACATTTGTATGAAATAAACGGATCTGCAGAATACTGTGTAGTTGTTGTAAATATTTGTATAGACCCTGCGCTACTTTTATTTGCTTAGTTTTAGTCGTTTTTTTTATAAATTCTTGTAAATGTTATAATTTCATGTCCGCAGCTGGTTGGCGTTATGTGTTGTTACCACAATGTGCCATGTTCTTGTTAAGCACTGTTTATGTAACTGTCTTGTGAACTTGTGTCAGTATTGCACAAACTTAAAAAAAATATGTTTTGAAGATGGAAGAAGTCAGATCATCTTACACAGAAGAACAAGAGCTGAATGAAGTAAACAAGTTATAAGTACAAAAATAATGCCTATTATTCTTATTCACCGAGTACTTAAAAATATTCTTACTAATTAAAACAGTAATTAGGAAATGTAATTAAGTTAGAGTGGCGCCAACCAGCCGGAATCTTCATTAATTTTATTATTTCATCTTAACACTCATGTTTTTGTTCGTTTCTGTCTTTTTAATCTTTCACTTTTTTTACTGGAGTTACGCTGGCAACACCTCAATCAAACTTTAAATGTAACCATTGATATGGGCATAAGTTGAACGTGTATGGTAGCGAAACTTCAGCTTCTTACTTAGTTGTATATTCATGTACTGACCTGATAACTAAACCTACTTGTGCAGCAACGATTGACTACATTATTTTGACAACATCTTACGCTGAATACTGTCATCGTATTAGGAAATGAAGTACCATAATTTGGCTACCTCCATCGGCGTACAGTCGTGGCCATTTACACATAATTATAATTGGCCAACCTCGCAGTGACTGCATCCAAAAGAAAGTGAATTGAAAATCGTTCGTCATTACAGTTATTACGACAGACCAGTGAGTAGCGTATGTTCTAGAGTGCTCAGTAGAGATTGGGTCGGAACTTCAAAGGACAATGCTCATGGATATATGGAATCCTGTACCATGCTGCGTCAAAATTTGACTTTGTTTTTAAGGGTCTACACTTATCATATTAACTCCTACAAAAGTTAGTTTTGTAAACAAAACCGGAGTTTCGGAGTAATTTTATAATATCGAAGATTACCTCGAAACCCGGCAATCAGAAAATTAGCCTTTTGATACATTGGTTTGGCCGGGTGACTGACGGTGATACCGGTGTTTCGGTTGACCCTATGACTTGACATATTTGCAGAATAAACAGAATTTATAAGTTCACAAAATACAAACAAAAACTTATACAATTATTAATTTATCTCAACTGAGTGAACGTCACATCAAATGTCAATGTCATTTAGGGATGACATCGGTAAATCAAAATCTTAAGTAAGAAAATCGATTTTGTGGCAATTAGTAATATCAAATCGATTTGGTGTACCGCTTTTACTTAATTGTTAATGTTATTCAACAAAAACAAAGCAAATGTTATACGAATAATTCGTTAAATGATTTTAAAGCAAACGTTACATGTTTTTATAATAAAAAAGAAACTGTTGGAATGACAAGTTAGTCGATTTATCAAAATAGTTTCTATAACATTCTACATCTCTATGACGGGTGGTGTGAACGTTAAACATTATTCATACTTTTATACTTTAAATTAAATTCCCTGTTCAAAAATAAAATCCCTGACGCGTAATGTCGTAAACAATTATGAAAATAATTACTATGAAATTTTAATCTTGAGGCATAAGACTTTTTGGTACCACTTTTGGGCATCTCCTTACGCAAGACCAAGTCGCTCTTAGCCACATTTTCATCCAAACTTCGCGACTTTGATTTCGGAGTATCGTTTCTGCACAAGTGTGTCTAGTTAACGTTAACATAACTGCTAATACGACTGTTCATTTGTCTACGTCACTGAGACATCACCACCGTAGCTTGTACAAAGTATTGTAAGTATTCGAAGAGGGGAGCGCCCTGGTTTACATGATTGTTTTAATAAAACTGTTGAAACTACTCCGTGTTGTATCTTGTAGTCCTAAGTAATGCCAAAATAATGCTTGATCTGTTTGTATGGGCCTGTTGATGCTCGGTATGCGATTACATGTGTGTTAGTGCATTTACTGTGATATTACTAACCGATGTAGCTAATGTTGGTGTCTTTACACACGCTTCGAAATCTGGGAATCCGTAACCGGGTACGCCACGAACAAAACCGTTTACCCGGTTATGAAAAGTATGGATGATTTCATTTTAAATTTTTGGTGAAAAATTCAGTTAGAACGTGTGAAAAGACACCTGAGATAAAGACATAGATATTAGGCAGCTCGTTAGATCATATTGTTGTCTCATTCACTCATAAATACTACTCGGCCGCGTCTTCCAATATGTCTTATCTCAACTCGATATTATGTAATCACCTGAATGTGGCGATTACCTCATCACTATCGTATACGAAGCGACCACGACATTGATGCAGACTATTGTTGATGAAACCTCTCAAAATTGTAACTGACACACTGCACATCGATAAAGACATTGAAATACTGTTTTTAAATAGGAAATGAATAACTTCTTGGCCCATTTAAAGCTACTCCAATAATGTTATACGTTTGCTAACATTGAGCCTAACTTCTCAAAGTAACTAACAATTTATTAACAAACCTTACTGTTTTTGTTGCAAGGCATATTGGATTAGTTTTCTCATGTGCGGTGTGTCCTAAAGACAGATAGCAGACTGTGCATGATCTCAACTTGCTGTATTACTGAGCCTGGCAGAAGTACAACACGCCGTCGTTGGGAGTGTTAATTTTCATAAGGGTCGTTGAGCATACTGTTGGTTTTTCAACTTTCGGTGCTGACGGCATTTCAAATTTCCGCCGCTGATAAGCACAACCTTCGGTTGACTTCGCAAAAAACTTGTGACACAGAGTAGATAGTTACAGCAGGTTACAAAATGCAACAAGCGTCAACGCATGCACACAGGCACGCGTATACGTACAGCGAATGCCTTACTTACGTGTGGTTGTGTGCGTATATTCTCTCTGTTGTGCATTTCTATTTTGTGCTAGTATTGTGTATAGGCGGGCAAATATTGCAAGTTCCGATGTGTACAGTCTGCAAACTGTGAATTGGCATGTATCGGGGTGTGTGTCTGTGTACTAACTGATGGTGGTTGTTCCCGAGCAGCGCGGCGGACACTCGACACGCGCTCGTCCGGCTCGCCACGTGTAAGTACTCGGGACGTCGCTTGCATGGCTTGCCACGCTTGCATACCGCCGCCATCACGCCATCACGCGACCGGCGACACTCACGCTTCCTAACTCTATTGTTACTTCTATCGATTGGTTATGGTTCATTATTTTATGTTCGGTTATGAAATTTTTGCCCCATGGTTACATCGTGGTCGATGTGGGAATGACTTTGAAAGCATCTGAAGAGATGTTTTAGTCGTGTGCATGTATAGTAGTTCCCTATTCGACGGCGCATACGTCCGGCCCTCCCGGGCGGTGAGTATGGGGTAGGGGGTAGGGGGTAGGGCGCAAAGTTCAGTAGTCACCGCGAGCTCTGTGTGGCAGCCTCACGGAGACGGCGCGCCTGCTGCACAACGTACGCAGCGTGTTCACCCGCCGCACCGCCACGCGCGCCGCCATGGAGCTTGAACTGTCGCGTGAGTACTACATGGACACGACTCGCGGACTGCTAATGTGTGGGGCATTCAGAATAGAGACGGCAACTGCGCTACTAATCGCATTAGCATAGCCAGCACTTAATATTGTGCAGCAACGTCAGTAGTTAGAATTTGCTATTGTCATTTTTATTTTAAAATTGGGAATTAGCTTGGGTTACGCCATCTGTACTGAGCTTTGACAGGCTTCCGCGGGTTAGCTACATATTAGCACTCCACGAGTTCCCTACTCCGTGGCACACACCACGCACCGCTGACGCGTAACACACATAGAGACACCCTTTATTTACCGCAGACCTATTCAAGGAATTATCAAGGTATTGATTCATTTTATTTAAAATCCTCAGTTCACACAGTTTGTGTTTATCACACGATTGTATAGTGTCATCACGCTGATTCGTATAGAATCATTAAGTGTTCATTTTTACCGTTTTTACACCATTAGTTGATGATTTATATAATTTATTTAGATTTTGATATATGTGTGCGTTGATGTAATAATAATTGTTGGTGCGTGTGCAAACAGACGGGTTCGCGTTTTCGCAAGAAGAAGGAGGCAGCGTGTCGCAGGCGGACATGATCCGCGCGTACGACACGCGCCAGCCGAGGCCGCTCCACTCGTGAGCACTCCACACACGTACAAACTCTTCTCACTCACACTCTGAAACGATATCACTGTTGTTGTTTACTTAGTTAGCGTCACGGACGAACAGTATTGTTACATATTATAATTATTTATTGATGATCCGACATGACAAATATTATAATGAATGTTTAGTGTTACTGTACTTAACGTAGGCATGCACACGCATGCGCGTCGTCTATATTACTATATAAATAAATAACTTATGTATACAAGATATAGCATAATGACTGTTGATGGTATACATCATCTCCGGTTTTCTATCTATTTTGAATGTTTTACGACTTTCGGTCACAGGGAATCATGATTTTAAAATCCTAGACCAAAAATTAGATAAAATCTTTTTTAAAACTGTATCTTTAGTTGTTACTGAAACGTGCAAGTTGTACTTTTCACCTGTAGTTTTGAGTTATGTCTCGGTTGGTACTTGTGGAGCCGCAGCGAGCGATGGAATCGTTCTCGATTATTTATTGTTGAAATCTCACGGAACAAAGTGTCTGCCTTTGATTACCAAAAGACTTAATCGTATAATTTCCGTGTAGTTGGCAACTAGAATCCTCTGTAGTACCTATATTTGTTAGTACAGTTTTGTTGGTAGGTAAGAAATAATAATTTATTAATTCCAAATACTGCAATGTTGTTTCAGCTTACTGTGTAAATTATAATTTATTTTTATATTTGAAGGGTCTTTCTACATTTAACTTTTACATAAATAAAAGATTAAAGACTTGAAACTTCATACACATAACAGTTAATTTCGTTTGAAGTTACTAATTATATTATAAATGTTTTTAATCATAATAAATAGAAATAATTGTCTAGCCGGCCGAGTTCAATTAATGTGATGTCCATAAATATGTCATAATGGCAATTTAAGTATAAGTGAAGTACAAATGTTGGAAGACCCGGTCGATTTACATTTATTATTTAGTTTACAATTTATAAAGCTGTGCTCGAAGGACTCGATATTATTTGATATGTTTCTCAATAGTTAAAGTTAATACTTGGCCTATATTCTGTTGTGTCACAATGTGCATTATACCTATGAGTGTCTACCCGAGTATGTACATAATGCTTTATTAACTCGGTCCTGTTCAGTCTTCAGTTTCACATAATAATATGCTTACATGAGTGTACATAATATATAAACAATTATTCATATACACATGTACATGCGTCTAAAATGTGATGTCGCTTGATAAGTAGATATTTATTAATCAAATGAAAATACCTCTTTATTATTTCTCGATGCGTAAATCGATATACAAGTTTTTTAAAAGAAAAATTCAACATATTATATCGAATATTAAACTTTGAAGCACCTAAGTATATGAATCTCTGAGCGTAATGTGCACTTGATCATTGAATCACACCATTGGCACAAAATTCATTGATTTAGCATTCCTAAATATTATCTAGTCAGTCAATTTTGACAGTTTTTGAGCAAATTATAATCATAGCAGCTTTATTAAGTCATGTATTCATAGTACAATAGACGCTTAGTGTTTAACGTGAAGGGGGAACCTGTTTCAAGTTGTACGGGCGGGCAGGATCACTGAGAAATATCCCCAGTTAAATCAAATGTACCTAACTTCCTTACCTAATTAAATTATTAATGCAAAATATGTTCTAAATAGCTTCCAGAGCGTCATCTATGACTAAACCTTGTATTTTACATGTAGGTAAATCATGGAATCCCCCCACAGCGTTAAACACAAGCAGGTTGCATGAGTAGTTACAGTGGTTTGAACTTAATTAAAGTAAATAAATGTGATACGTACTGAAGAGGTTTTTCAAACACTTTATATGGTCGCTAAGGAAATATTTTAAACTGATATTGTCTCATAATGTTCTAACAGTTTTTTATTGTTAACTGTTTAAACTTGTGGTTACTTTCGACGGCGCGTGAGATGTGGTGGCGTATACATCAACCGTGTACATTGTACATAGAAATTTTAAAACTGCTGTATTGTTTATTAACATAAATTAAAATTGATAGCCTCATTGGCTTGGAATCTATTCGGAGATGTAGCAGTACCAGCCTGGACTGGCGATAAGCCCTGTCACTTATTGTAGTTACACTTCTGTCTAACCTTCTGGGGGTACAGGCGTGACATTACGTCCATTAAAACACCTAGCTAGGTTTTTTTCTCTATCAAATCGTTAAGATCAGTCATTACTGAAATCTAGGTATGGAATTCTGCCATCTAGGTTTAGTTAGCAGTTTAGTATTCCCAATTATTTGTAAAATTTCTTATCTCTAACAAGAACTGTTACTGTAAGCGATTCGAATGAATGTTTTGTAAGCATTTTAATAAAGGAATGCGTATTTAAACAAAATTCATGCTTAATTGTTTTTTAATTGTTTAACTTAGCTCAGTCGCTTATTCGTTTCTAAGTAACCTTAACCGTAACCTTCAAAATTATAGAATTACCTTTTTAATTTTAACCAGGTACCTACTTAATTACTTTTCCATACATAAATTTTAAATCTATGCTGACCCCAAAATAAAGTGGGATATGATCAGAAGAATTGTATTATATGTACCTATAGGATTGTATTGTACCCCGTTGGTCTGAACGCCTTAAGAATAACTTGAGAACACCAATACTAAGGACCAACGTGGGTACCACGTGATCTCTTGCACACTGGCTATGGGCCACTGTTGTCCATCTCACCACATCTCGGGCGCCCTCGGCTCTTAACTTGTGGATGTAAAAACAGATATAAATTATATAATTTGTTCTCGTTCTTTAAATAGTGGTTTTATTTGAGTTTATTTCTCCTTCCTCTGTCCTATCCCAATATTCCTTTGCTTGTTTCACGTAACTATGTGGCATGTTCCAATATCAATTCGTATATTCAGCTGCATCCAGGAACCTAGACTGGAAGGCAACCCCAGCCTGTTTGGGAAATGGCTAGTGTTGCGTATAATGTGGCAACATTAAGCGCGACATTGATCCGGCTGACCAATGTCGCGCTGGTTATTGATTATTAAACGATAGTTTTGGTGTAAAATAAAAGAATAAATAAACTTGAGGGGGATGATGTATTCTCGAGAGAGCACCGGAATACATGTGGGAAAATCAAGTGTTGCCACACGGCATATATTTTACATTCAAACTTAATGTTGCCACATACGCAACAGCTAGTCTAGATAATGAAGTTATATAGGTAGGTACCTACAATGGAAATAGTACATTGTTATCCAAGGGGTGAAAGTAACTTATTTAGTCCCGAGACGGGGTTTGGCGCCCAAGCGTAGCGCGGGCGCTAATAGCTCGAGGGACTTAATAAGTCTTTAACCCGAGGTAAACACTGTGCTTTTCATTACGAATACAAGGAAAATAAAAACAAAACACGAAACCACTCGAAAAAAAATGAAAATCGGATTGCCGCTTTCCTGCCTATTTTTTTTTTTTTCTGTGGCCGGCTATTCAGCCTTTATTTTCACTATCGTCACTGAAAAAATTGTAAATATTTTGCCCAAATTTTTGTTATTTTATTGAAATATTTGTAACTAAATTATAAAGTTATTTTAAATAATTATATTATTTAATTAATACTGAATTTTATGTTATTTCAATTTTACATCGCGCTGTAATTTACAGGCTGTATAGAAATCGGAACATGGTTCAATAGAAATGTGAAAATAGAACTAGATTTTTTTTTAATAATGTGACAGCTGTCAGTTGAAAGTGATTCTCCCTAGGGCTGAAAAGTATTACTTTCAGCCCGCTCCTCAGGCAACTTCAGACCTACTTTCCGAGTATGAGTAATGAAAAAGTAATAAACTGAAGTAATTTTATGTAGCGCAATTAGAACTTAATCTGTGGGTCGGTTTAAATTGTATGTCGAAAAACATATGTTTAGAAACTGAATTGGATTACAACAGGTGAAACCATTAGTGATGGTACTACGCAGTGGTTGAGCGATGTGACTACACTATTGCATCATCACGGGTTCGATTATTGTTTAGGATGCTTTCATTAACCTGTCCGACGAGCTCATGTCGCCATGAACCTCCCGGTCCTATCCACCGTTTGAGCACAGAGAGCTATGGATCGAGCCATGTTGGGGTTCATCTCTTTTTACGACTGGTGGAAAAATACGGAGATGAACAAGACCTACGGATAAAGGAAAAGGTATAAGTAACAAAAATATATTGGAAGTGGGCAGGCCCAGGATGCTGACAATACGATAGTAAAATACGTATGAAAACACTATTAACAGGTACTGGTTCTTAGGAATCTCTACCTTTTGGAAGTCAGTTAAATATAAAAACCATGTTACGCACATTGGTGGCTGACCTAGTAATTTAGAGGACGTGGTAATTTTCTGGGGGAGAAAAAATGCTATTAAGAGGAACGACTATCGTCGTTTAGCCGATTCAAACGTATTCTCGTTTTGTCCCTGAAAATAAAACTGGTACTGAGTAAACCGAATTCTATTTAAAGACAGTTCTATCGTCTAACTTTAACTTTCCTCTCGCAGGTCTGCTGGAAGAAATTTCTTTTGAAATAAGCAGTATCTAGGTACCTTTGTGCTCTTCTACGTTAATATTTTGTCCTTACAAGATTTTTTTGTGTATATAAATAAATAAAATACTTAGGAGCTGAACGATTGTAATAGATTTCCCGAAGGGAGTTCTCATTCCGTAACTAAACAGAGTGCGATGATAAATCTTACGTCACAAATGTGGGTAAGCAGTGGCATGTTACAGCAAGTGCGTTTACACGACAGTAGGACACACACTTACACTCGGGAATGTGTTAATTACTCTGCGAGGGAAATCTGCGCACCCTACCTAAGTAGGTGCCTGCGACTGTAAAAGATAGGTACGTTTACTTTTCTATTCGTACCTATGAAGTAGGTCTGACGTCTACTTAATGATTAAACGAACTTACCAAGTGAAGTTCTATCATAATTATACGAAGCACCACGTCCGAAGAGATAAGTATCCTGAAATAAATATATTATATACACAATGTAGTAACGCTTAGGTGCCACCGTTCATACACTATAGTTGAGAGTTTTTTTTTTTTTTTTTTTTTTTTTTTTTTATTGTTTTATCTCGTACTAGCAACCCCGGCATTATGTCATTTAGTTTGGAGTTGGTTTGAATGTGATATTGCCGATTTTTACACGGGCAGCTTATTGGGGTTGGGAGGGTGATACTTATCTCTTCGGACGTGGTGCTTCGTATAATTATGATAGAACTTCACTTGGTAAGTTCGTTTAATCATTAATTATACTCGCACCACGTCCTCGAGATAAGTATCCTGAAATAAATATATTATATACACAATGTAGACGTTGAGAGCATATTTCGGGAATATCACAGTTAGGAATAGTAAATAATAAGGGATTATTTTACTATTATGGATATTTATTACAATATTTGTACGTAAATTAACAATTGTAAAGTAACCGCTATGGTTTCACTCATAATTATATTATGTTATAATCAGTAGGAAATCATAATTTACTCTGGTATTTCGTTTTATAATCATAACAATTTTTGTGATTAGAAGTATTGAATAATTGTAAATAAAGTATTGAAAAATTTTAGGAATTTAAATAACTTAGTTGTTATTTAATATTGCTCTAGCTAAAGATAACTGATCATCAATATTGATTACAGTTTTATTATAGAATTTTCCAAACGTAGCAGAGGTACCACTCCACCCTGCCGTTTTACGGATGATATCGATATTGACGCCTAGTTGGAGTGCTTTAGATGTAGAAGAATGGCGTGTACTGTGTGCTGTGAATGTGGAGTCATCAATGCCGCAGACCTTTAGAGTTGCCTTGATCCATCTGCTGATGGACTGTGTTGTGACAATATTATGTGGTTTTTTGAAAGAAATAAGGAGATTATCAGTTTTGCGAAGGGCGGCAGTTCTACTTATGTAGCATAATAGGGTAGCAGCTGGGCATATTTCTGGTTTTTCAAAGAAGAATGGTATACAAAGCATGGGCTGGTTGTTACCAGCTTTTGAAGTCTTGATGAGATCTGGTATTTTAATGTTAATTTGTGATGGGAGAGATTCTACATTACTTATTTTTATTTTATGAAGAGTTTGCACTCTATGTGCTGATGTCAAGGCTAATAGCGTCACGCATTTTTTAGATAGTTTCTCCAATGATAGAGTATCATTAGGGTACCAAGTACTTAGGTGGTCAAGGACTTTGGACGTATCCCAAGTGACATTGTATTTAGGTGTAGGAGGGCGTAGCCTGAAAACTCCTTTGAAGAACCTTTTTACTCTGTCATCTGAGGATATATGCGATCCTATAAGGAGAGATAGTGCCCCTCTGTAGCTATTTAAAGTTCCGTATTGTGCCCCTGAGTTAAATGATTGTGTTAAAAAGTAAATAATTGTTGGGACTGATGACTCAAAGATGTCATAGTTGTTGTGGGTGCAGAAGCTATGCCATCGTTTTAGGCATACTTCGTACTGCTTGATGGAGTTGCCACTTAATGATGCCATCATGATGTCTATGGATGATGGTGGTAAACTCCGTCTCAGTAACGCCTTCCGCACAAGACTCCTGCAGCCAGGGAAAGATTGGCATGAATCTTGCTCTTGCTGGAATGGGAAATGGAAACATTTTCTTTAGGCTTGAAAATAAGTAACTCTGATTTCAATAGTTGTTTAAATATTGGGTACCACGGTTGTGTGGGCCATAAGGGGATGACTAGAATGCCCCTGGCTTGGTCAGTTATTATTTTTCGTAGTGTCTTTAAAATCATGGAAAAAGGAGGGAACGCATAGAAAAACAGGGATGTCCACTCTATGGTAAAGGCGTCAATAGTGCATGCATCCGGGTCTTTATGCCATGACACGTATAGGTCACACTTTTTATTGATACGACTGGCAAAAAGATCGATTTGAGGTGAGCCAAATTTATCGACTACTTTCCTGAAGGCAGTGTCTTTTAGTTCCCACTCTATGTCTGGATGAGAGCGCCGTGACTCCGCGTCTGCCACGACGTTATCTACCGACTTGATGTAGGAAGCTACAACGAAGATCCTCCGTTGTTCACACCACTGCCATATGGCTGTTGACGTTTTCGTTAGGTGTGGGAATTGTATGCCTCCCATACGATTGATATAACTAATGGCAGTGGAGTTATCTATTCGCATTAAAAATTTGGCAGTTAGAATGGTTTTTTGCGAATATTTTGAGGGCGATGAACGCAGCAATAAGTTCTAGGTGATTGATATGGTATGACCGCTCCTCATTGGACCAGGAACCGCTGGCGGTCTCCCCTCCACAGGCGGCCCCCCACCCCGTTGTTGAGGCGTCAGAAAACAGTTCCAGGCTGTAGTTATCATCCCTTATTCGCTTAGCGGATTGAGGGATGGCCTGCAACCACCAATCTAGATCTGATTGCAATGATGAAGGAATTTGCATAGTCCTGTCATAGTTATCGTGTCCTCTGAGATTCAAGAACTTGCAGCGTTCTAATTGCTTTGTGTAAAGCCATCCGTACTCTATAGCAGGGCAAGCAGAAACTAGTAGTCCCACGAGTTGGGCGAAGTATCTGATTTTGCATGATTTTAATTTTTTTAGTTTTTTTTATTTCGTTTATAATCCGTTCTTTTTTATCTGGAGGTAGGTGTACGGTAAATTCGTGTGTATTGATGATATAGCCAAGGTATTTACATGTTACAGAGGGAGTCATGACGCTCTTATCTGAGTTAATTATAAATCCTAAGCTAGTAAGAAATTGTTTAGTAATTTCGACATTATCTAAACAATTTTTATATGAATCTGCTATTAAACACAAATCATCAAGGTATATAGATGATAAGTAGCCAGCTGATCGTAATAATTTGACAACAGGTCTCAATATCTTGGTGAAAATGTAAGGAGCCGTATTCAAGCCAAATGGTAAGGCGTTAAATTCATAAATTTTGTTTTTAAACATAAAACGTAAATATTTTCTTGAGTCTTCGTGTATTTTAACTAAAAAGTAGGCATCTTTTAAATCCAGGGTTGCCATTAGGCAATCCTTTGAAATTAGTTTTAGGACTGTACGTAAATCTTCTAATTTGAAGTGGTTAGTAACAATAAACTTGTTTAAGTTTTTTAGATTGAGGATGAAACGCATCTTGCCATTTGGCTTTGGTCTTAAAAATATGCCAGAGATAAATTGATCCTGACAAGGCTCGCAAGTCGATACTGCACCAATGCGAAGGAGATCAGATATTGCTGCTTCGTATTGAGCAGACTCACTAAGTGGGTAGTTTGGAACCACTGGAGTAGAATTTTGTTGTACAGGTTCGGAAAAATTCAGTTTATAGCCACGAATCCATGACAGGATTGTTTTATCATTAGTGATACAAGACCATTGGTTGTAATAATTAGATAATCGACCTGCGTACTGTACCTCTTCTATCGGTGATAACGGCTGGTTTTCCATGACGTTTTGGATGATCTGGCGGGCTGACTCTGTCGAGTAGGAAGCGCCCGGGTTTTTTGCGTTGTCGCCGGCGGCTGTTTCCGGGTCGGAGCTGCCGGCGCTTTCGAGTTTAAATTACTCGCCTTGAATGTCGATGGCTGTGGCTGTTTATTTCTATTGGCATTATTTTTTATTTCGGCGCTGGATTTTGAAACTGTTTTTGCAGTTCTGAGAGTATCGGGTAGATTTTCGCTGAACAGGAATTTATCGATTTTTGTATTTATTACTTGCGTCTTGACGTCTTTTTTAAGGACTGAAGTACTAAACATTCTTCTGGTAATGGAATCTGAATGCTGTAAATCGCAAAGCAATTTGTTTGCGTCCATTAACTTTTTAAGCAGCTCAGTGTTTTTGTCTTGGTACCCAAGTATTTGTGAAGTGACTGATGCTATACAGGAGATCGCAGAAGCTAGAAGTTTTTGTTTCGTTTCTATTGCTTTGTCCCGGTTGGCTAATGTCTCAGGCAGTGCGGCCTTTATTTCGGGATTCATTGCTGGAGCGCCAAGAAGTATAGCATTTGCTGGCAATAAGTAACGCTGCTGCAATTCTGTCCTGGTTTCCTTGGTAAGCCCAGACGTCGCGACATGTTGTAGTCGGCTGGCCAGTTCCTTGTGGATATCTGGTCCATATGACACTGCGCAGGTGGGATCATCGCCAAGAATTTCTAGCAAGTCTTTGTCTAGAGTAGGTTCTTCATATTCTGCTGTGATTGCCTCGTTTGAGGTTTGGCCCAATGTTGGCTCCAAGGTTGGCCCAGGAGTTGGCTCCATTGTTTGGGCCAATATTGGTTCCAAGGGTTGGTCCAATGTTTGGTCCAAGGTTTGGTTAGATGGTATTTCTAAATGTATTGGGCTTTGTAAATGAGTAACGCCGATGTCCTTATTAACTTCATGCTCAGTGATTGAGATAGTGTCTTCTATTTGACAGTCTGAAATATTTTATTGCGAAATTAGTTTGAATGCTACCGAACGTTACTCACAGCAGAGCAGTGTTAATCACTTATAGGTACGTGATGTATTATGGACTAATGAGAGTAGGTGCATTAAGGTTTTATGCCGTGGAGCAACCCATAGGTTTGTCCGATGGCTTGGTTGTGCCGTGGAACAGCCCAAAGGCATGCCCGATGGCACAAAGATTTAACCTCCCTAACAAAACGTTAGAGTAGGTATCAAATGCGGTGAGGCAGTCCAAAGATCAGCTCGAGGTGCATTTGTTGTTAATATCAATATGTATTAACCCTACGCGCATAGTTTGCATTATAATTGTTAATGTGGGTACTTTAACATATTAAGTGCATGAGACAGTCCGATGATCAGCTCGATTGCATTTTGTCGCATTAAAGTTAATGTATGCATACGTGTAAAAACGTAAATAAGGATAATTACCTATATATCCTTTCAACAACAAGACTTTATTGTGGAATGTTGTAAAGTGTAAGTACTCACCTTCGTTATTGTTTTCGGATTCCGATTCACTAGATGATGACTCACGTTGTTTACGAGCACGTTTAAGTTTCTTTTTTAACTTTTTGATTTGATCACTAATGTATTCGTAATCTTTATTATGCTTACGTTTCGGCATAGTAACGTTCTGTAACACGATTTTGAAAAAAGATGTTGAACGGCCGTGCACTAAAAAGCGAATGACATAATGCCGGGGTTGCTAGTACGAGATAAAACAATAAAAAAAAAAAAAAAAAAAAAAAAAAAAACTCTCAACTATAGTGTATGAACGGTGGCACCTAAGCGTTACTACATTGTGTATATAATATATTTATTTCAGGATACTTATCTCGAGGACGTGGTGCGAGTATAATTGTCTATAAATGAAGGTAGGGTCAGGTGGGCTACAGTGAGCCAGTGGTACACAGAGAATCGGTATTATTATATTCAAAACTAGAAGTTACCGGATCATGGAACCGACACGTAGCAACGTGTTTCGTTACGTCTCCCTCACTCCCCACTTGAGAGCGAGCGCCCGTTGTAAGCGGTCGTGTGGTGGGACGATTTGTGTTTTCCCGCGCGAAAAGTAAAAAATAGGTAAGTTTTGCTTTTCTTCTTCAAAGTCGTGTTTTCTGAGCTTTTCGTACCGAATTTTATATACATGTAAAGTCACTATCTAGCAATAATATGGTTATTATGTTTTAATCATATTCCTTGATCAATTGCCTTTTTTCAACATCAAATGTCAAATAACGTAGGTGGTACACAGTGACTCAGTATTGCAGGGTACACAGTGAACCGTGGTTCAGTGTGTACCGCTTGATGGTTCATGGTGTACCAAAGTTCAACATCAAATTAGTTAAATAGATAACAACTTTTTTTGCTTCAGGATGGGTCGAACTAAGGCAGTGAAAAGAAAGATTAGTCAATGCAGTATTTTCCCAGGACCAGGAACTAGTGTTAAAAGATTCCTTAATGTTATAAGGGCTCGGGGCAAAAGAAGTTCGTCAAGTCATCAAGTGGCATACCAAATGGCAAAAACAAATTATTTTTAATTATTTTTTTATTTTTATTATAATTCTTAATTCTTTTTTTTTTTTAATAACTATTAGGATTTTATTGAGGCTGTAAACGCAACTTTCAGACTGATTTTATAGGATAGATAATAAGTTGATAACATAGATCTCAATGAATAAAAACCGCATTGATTGTATTTTTTAGAATATTATATTTTATGTTACTGTTCTACAGAAATTTAAAGGTTTTGTATACCAACTTAACAATTATTTCTAAATACATGTGCTGTGTATGTTAAGTATCCTGATTAAGTTATAATTCTATTTTTTGTTTTTTCTTGACATTCTAAGCAATAAACCATCTTGAATGAATGAAAAAACTTTGTTTTAATGACGCATTTTTGATTGATGACCGATTTACCCGAATTAGTCCAGTTAAAATATAACTTATCTTCGTTTTATTCTGATATGGTTCACTGTGTCCAACGGTGGTTCACTGTGAACTTCATCATGGATCAGTGTGTACCAAAGCGTGTACACAGTGAACCAATTCCCATTTTTTTTAAAACACTTGGTAATGTCTAACCTATCAGTTTTTGAGCTTAATTTTGTAAAGAAACCTTAAGTCTATTAGACACTAAATGGTATGTATGAAAAAAGAAAACGAAAACTTTTAATTTGAGTACATGACACAACTTTGAATTTTTTGTGGTTCACTGTTGCCCACCTGACCCTAAATAATCTTATTATAAGATATCATCTGAAGTAAGAACAAAGTTATCCTGCAGTTTGAATTTGGATTAACAGTAAAATGATCATTTTGACGTGTTTTGACTGTGTTATGTAGATAAGAGGAACTATATGTCATCATTAGCATGCCACAGAGCATCTATAAATATACGGGAAACTACGCTCTACGGTAGTTCACACCTGAACTTAGGCCACTAACCGCGAGCTATTCAACTAGATTCCCGTCCACTCTGATCCAGCTGCTACCAGCCACCTAAGCGGAGCCACCCACCCGTGATCGTCGCTCCACTTAGCCTGAGGGAACCCTACCTAATACATATAATGTCATTACCTAACTTATTATGACAGTGGTACTAGGTACTTCCATGACCTGTCATGTCTTTGGGAAGTGGGTGGTTGCTACCTACTAATGCGATGAAAGAAAATGTATCAAAGGCGACGCAGTGCCATCATAAATAATAATACTAGCCTATTACTGTCCCACTGCTGGGCAATGTCTCTTCTCAGAGTGCACGAGCATTGATCACCACGCCTGCTCAAGACGGGTTGGTGATTTCACAGACTTATATTGATTACTAGCTGATGCCCCGGCTTCGCCGGCGTTCAATTTCTTTACTAAAACCTTCCTCAAGAACCACTCTATCCATTGGTGAAAACAGCATGAAAATCGCTGCATTAGTTTTTGAGTTTAAGTATCGCGAACAGACAGATAAACGCGCCGAAGAACTTTGTTTTATAATACCTATGTAGGTAGACGTGATGATAAGTCCTGGTTTCCTGACGACGATGTTTTCCTTCACCGATGTAAGTATGTGATGTCCAGATAAACATAACAAGTTACGTCATTGAAATGTTATCAAGACAAAGGAGGTTTCAAAATTACGAGTATTATGATGTTCGACTTCTATCTATCTATCTGCCTTTTCCCAACTATTGTAGTCGGCTTCCTGTCTACCCGGATGCAGCCGCAAACCGTTATTACACACGGGGTGTAAACAACACCTCATCACGAAGTCGTCAACCAAGCATTCTGTACCTACACCAAACTAAGGAACTTTACGCAAAAATCATTGCGTAAAGTTCCTTACTCGACTTTTTTTTTCGAGGTAAAAAATCATGTTTTGTGGTAGAAATCAATGTAACGCACTTTAAACATTGTGCTGATGGATAGATTGAATAAGTAGTACGGGGGTCTAACCCCCGAATACTGAAACGTCACTCAAAATGTAAGAGCTGCTTAACATTTGAGAAGCTCCTAAACCTAAAATTTTGTATGGCCAAACGTCATTTTTGAGTATCTGTTAAATATAAGTGTTACTTAAATTTTGAGTGACGTTTCAGTATTCGGCCGTAAGAGGCGTTAAAAGTAAAAATCTTACATTTAAAACGTATTTAAAAAAAAAGTTGGAACTTTTACCCCCAATAAGGTTCCCAGGAATGGGTAGAACAAAAAAAAATCGCAATGACGAGGAGAACAAGTGCCTTTCTGCTTCGTGAAGAGGTGTTTTACACCCTTTATAAATATTGACTACCTAGGTAATTGGACCTCCACAACCCAGTTACCTACTGGGTAATATAACCAAGTAATGGTTGTTAACCGGACCAACGATTTTCATTGTTTCCGAGACACGGAGTGAACTCGGTATGTATTGAATGGTCACCCACCCATCCACGGACTGACCTCGACAAACGTAAGGAACCTCAACGATCATACTCGTATTTTCTTTTCATTATCTAGCATAGCATACCTACCCCATGAACCCTAGCAAGGAAAAGCACTTCAAAAACATACCTATATTTCTCGAAATCATTTCACCAAATAAGTTTTTCTCCACCTTAAAGTAATTCTGGCAGCACCCAAATTCCGATGACCATGACATCATGCTGCCGGGCACCTCTAGCACCTGGCGACCTTGGTAGCTTGGTACCTACCAACAACAAAGCTGAGTATTTGGGCTCCCCTCAAATATTCCATTGGTGAGGATTGAGCTAATTGCGTTCGTGAAGGCATTCGTTAACCGCTGCTAATTTACTTCGCACCGCTCATGACTTCATACCTCCACAGTCCACGGTAACAACATTCGTGATAATTATTGTGATTAAAATTATGTAGCCTACACCTAGCGTTGCCAGGCGTCCGGATAAAGCCGGACATAGTTAGGCTTTTAGATTGCGTGTCCGGCCAAAATAAACGGTGTCCGGCTTGTCCCGTTGTCCAACTTTTGTTAGGCTTTTTACATTTCGCATAAGAGCGAGCGCCGAGCGCAGGCGAGTCGACTGGGTGAATTTATTTGGCTGATTCATGATAATGTACGTGATAATATTTGCCATTCGATTTTATATTTCATAAGATTTATGGTAAATAGGTACTCGTATCACAAAAAAGCTTGATTTTACAATTTTTTGTCGTACCTACCTACTAAACCTACTATTGTTTTATTGAGACAAAACACCAATAATGTAGGGTGTCCGGCCTTTTTACTCAAACGTCCGGCCAAGCTGACTGGTCTGTTCGGCTAAATTAGGATTGGCGACGTGGCAACCCTACCTGCGCCAAAATTTAGCGATCAGTGCACATGGGACACGCACGGACAGGCTTGCAAGAGTTCGTGATTTTGATCCCTCTCCGTTGCTCTATCGATATAAACTAATTCCTGTTACGAACTCACAAGCATAAGAAGGGGTTGACAGCAATGTCAGCTTATCCCTTACAACATTGTTTGTGTAGAGTCGTGGTCCTGCCTCTCAAACTGGAACTAGGATTTCTAGTGCAGACATCTAGAAATCCTAATCATGGACAAAAACTAGACTAGAGGTTGCGAACAGTGATTCCCGAACGTGTGCGTGTTATCAGTGATGCACGTAGGTGTGGCTGCGAGCGGAGCGTGCGGCTGCCGCCGGCGCTGTGGCCGAGCGAGGCCGGCGCGGCGTGCCGCGCCACAACACGCTCGCGGCTGGCTCAGTGCCTCGCAGTGCCTTCCACACGACACTCGTGCCTTACTACCTTACCGACTCGTTCACTTCTCTACTATCGCAACTTTTCCTTTAAATCGTCCCACAACTAGCTTGTACTTTGGCTTCTTGAAAGTACTCGGTCTCGTCGTGAGTTCTGATTTCGCGCGAAAAGTTGTTTACAAACAGTGTGTTTCTGTCGGAGTGCCGCGTGCCGGCTGTTTACTGTGTCAGCTGAGTGTAGTGCAGTGAGTGCGCGCTACTGTGCCATGTGTGTGGGGCTCCATGTCAGTCGCGAGTGACGGCAGCCGCCTGAGCCCAGTGAGCCCCTCACCCTGGCTGTGGACAGCGCGATGGCGCGCTCGCCGCGGAGGATCGCCGCGCACCGGCGCAGTCGCAGCCGCTCGCGGGAGCTGACCCGGCTGAAAACCCAACTCAATGGGAAAGGTACGATCTCTTCATCTGCACGACAGCACTGTTTGCATTACGTATCTCTTTGTTTGATACAACGTGATAATAGATTATTATCATAATAAAAACAACCTGTTTCCCACAGCCGCTGCCGCTGGTTGATTAACACCAAGTGTGTGATAAATAAAATGACTTAATGTGATAGGTAACTGTATTATTCAAGTGAAGTAAATATAGAAATATTTTTGTTGATTTTGTCGCCATATTTTACGTTTTTATTTTTTTTATTTTCCATCCTCTCGCAAATAATTTTCACCGTTAAAATTTAGTAAACGTGTAGCGTAAAGTATAGGTAGGTACTTATGTATAATAAATCTAATAAGATTGCTAGGTATCAACAGTTGAAATGGTGCATAACTTATTTTGATATTTTTACCTATAAAGTTGTATTGTAATAAAAAGTCCTGAGAAAAATGTAGTGAACTCATTATTCGTATCGAAACAAATGTGGCGTAGTAAGATCGTAAAAATGAATCGCTTCACACATTATGCTACACCAATCGAGTCCATCGACACGTGTAATAAACCTTGTGATTTGACTGACAAATAACATAGAATCTCAGTCTGATTGACGGGCTTCGAGTTTCCGTTAATAGAGAATTCATCCATCGATGAATGGTGCATCGACAGTGACTGACTGACCAGAACATGTTCCCTACGCCTGTGGGTATACCGGTATCGGGTACCAGTAGAGGCTGTGTTTAGAGGTAGGTACCTATTTAATAGATAAGCACGTCGTAGTAACAGGTTGTAAAACATGTAGTGGTTGTTCACAACCGGTCTCGCTCAAGGCAGTTGGCGGGATTTCGCGGATTTCATGTCGGCATTCAGCAGAGAGTTCCCGAGCGGATTTAAAAAAAATGCACAATTAGGTACGTAGGCATGGCTTAACTTAAAACTAGATCCAAACTCTAAGATCAAAATGAATCTTCACATTTAGGAAAAAAATATTGTTAGTAGGTAAGTACATAGATACTTATTTCTAAGTTCCGTAGCGACACGACGTTTTGTAGAACGACGCTCAAATGTCAAGAATCACTTAAAACTAGATTCAAGCCATTTGATTGGCAAAAACTAATTTTAAATAAATTTTTGAGTATTGAGTGACGTTCTGTAAAACAGACCTGAATTTCGATAGGTACCAACCTATCGAAATTAAGGACCAAGGTCGCAACACCTATAGGTATGTAGAAAATATCATCACGTTAAAAGTCTGGCTAAATTTACGCGGTAGATAAGATAGGGATCGCTGTACGGAAATCAGTTCGCTAAGCTAGCGGATGTCGATGTCAATCGGATCGACTGCTCATTTAGACATCACCCTCTCTTAGGTAAGTAAGATATCTACCAAGGCGTAGGTCAAGTAGGTGTACCATAGTGTTTACATGAAAACCATACCCCCTTATTGGGCTCCCTTCGAAGCCAACTATAACCGTTAAAACTAGATTTCGATAGGTCTAAAACTAAATATTTTGCTTTTAAAGCGACTTTGTTGAAACGTACCCACCTGTGTTTACTTAAACAACAAATGACGCGGTAACCTACTAGTACTTCCCTAAGTTAATTAGTCACAACTTCCATCATATTGAAAATGTAGGGAAAATCTCTAAAAATCCCCATTCCATCACTCATAGGCTGTTAACCCACAGACCATACCTACATTGGTATTTGGGAATTGCAGCTTACAAATGAAATCTGCTTGGACTACTGAACTAAAATCATGATAGGTACCGCTATGTTGTGATATATGAAAATGTAGAGCCTATTGTGGAGGCTGTTTACAACTTTTCATGACAAGTTTTGCATAATTTCAAATTACAAAATGAAGGACCTGCAGTCCTTCACTAATGGGGGATGCCGCAGTGCCACTGTCTCTTAAGGTGTTCCTACGAACCCAAGAATAGAGAAGACGATAATAGCAGGTATTTAATGTGGTCTTCCTAAGAATTTGCTTCTTCTTCTGACCTCGAAGTCCTGGCCGTCACATCACAATATGAGGCTCACATTATAACTGTTACAACTTGAAGGGTACTTTGCCACTGGCGTCTCATTTGCTGATTGGTTTCCAAGAAGCGCCCGCGCCGCGTACATTAATTTAATTTGCTCTGAACTTTTACCGCTTTTAATATCACAACGGTAACAAACCTGATTGATACTAGAAGAGGAAACACCTTGCCTAGAAGAGTATCTTGTTATAATAACAAGCTGTTGTCTGCGACCGTCGCGTCGTCTGCTTGAAATTATTATGAAAACACTATTTTTTCCGTTCTTGTTAATTTTTTTTAATTAATGCTCAGCATTAATGTGCTATAAAACACTAAAATATTTTTTCAATTCGAACCAGTAGTTCCTGAGATTAGCACACAAAACAAACTCTTTAGCTTTGTAATATTAGTATAGATTAGTATAATTTGAGGAAACTCTGTTCCAAAAGCATTCCATAAAACGAGACTGAAAACAGTACTCACACATCTGTAACTTGTCCCTCACTAATTGTGTCCTATGATATGATTATCTCTTGAATAAACTGAAATTCAAATTTCTAATGGCACTAATGGGATTACACATATTAATTTGTTGTTCAGATGTTTTTCATCTGACAATTTGAGGATATTTATAAACATTATCCTCAAATCGGCGGAAATCAAACGTTATTATTGAAGTGATATATTGGGTTGAAACCATTTAGAAACTCATGTGCTATATGCCCAATGCTCTTAGTGAGTGATTGTGAAATAATGGGTTTTCATCAAAAAGTATTGGAAACTTGCTATATTTAAATTCTAACCATAAATCGAACCTCCTGTCCGCAAAATAGCAAGACTTGCTTTCGAAACGTAGCCCTGACTATATCATTGCAATAATGTTTCAGAAATGCTGTAATATTTGCCATTAGCAAAGGTAAAGGTGTCAAGGCGATGGGCCGCGCGCTCCATAAAACGTAATCACGGCGCGTTGCTGAAACGGCCTGAAACTGACCTGAAAACCATCAGTTTCAGTCACCGATAACAACGCGTTAGGTAACTGTAATGACTACCGAATATGCTGACACTAATGTAAATATAGTTTCAGTGTGTGGCCGTTGACCGTGAAGAAAGGCTCTTTGACAGGGTAACATCAATATGTTCGGTCTTATAATAACAGATACGTTATACCTACCCACGCGTTATTCAAAGGTCAGACAAGTGACCCATCGTGATATCGTATAATTTTGAATTAAGTTCGAGGTGTATTTCTGAACTGCTGGAGACATACAGTATAAAGGGTGTAAAAAAACCCCGAATGGCACTTGTTCTCGTGATCATGTTTTTGTTCTTGTCTAGACCATACCTGGGAACCTTCTAGTTACGGAGATATTTGGGGTCAAAGCTCCAACTATTTTAGAAGTTTTTTTTTTAATAATTACCTCATCATCATCATCATCATCAGCCTATAATGTTCCCACTGCTGGGACACGGCCTCCTTTCAATGAGACGGAATGTGCTATAATCTACCACGCGGGCCCAGTGCGGATTGGTAGATGTCACATGTCTTCGAATTTTTGGTTCTAGGACATGCCTCACGATGTTTTCCTTCACCGTTTTGAGAGCAGCGGTAATGAAATAAATTACACAAAGTTATGCGCCTGTCTGGGTTCGAACCCACGACTTACTGTTCGTAAGTCGGGGTCGCCACCACTGGGCCACCGCTGCCCTCAATAATTACCTACATGTTTTTAATGTAAGGTTTTACTTTAAACACCTCCACGACCCCGTACTATTCAATCCATCCATACAATGTTTTGATTGCGTTCGTTAAGTATTAAGTACTGTAAAACGTGATTTTTCAGCCCAAAAAAAAAAGTTTCTCAAAAATATTTTTTGCGTGAAGTTACATCATTTCATGAACATAATGCTTGGTTGACGGCTTCGTGAAAGGTCCGTTTACACCCTGTATAACCATCAACGTAGTGACAACCACAGTAACCTATGATGCAGTTAACTCGTCGTAGAGTTAAAACATCTGAACCAACAATTAACACTGCTTTACATAAATATTATCGGCAAAAAAAACGTTTTTATTAACAGCACACCGACCGCGACAGCCTATAAAGAAACCATAGCTAGGAGGACTAGGAGGACACAGGCCGTCTTTACTCCAACAAGAGGCCGCAGTGAGAATTAAAAAACCCGTCTTCGAATTGTTGGTACTCATCAGACAATTTATGTTTTCTGACCAAACCTTAAGTAAGTCGGCGCTATCAGCTACTAGAACCAAAACTTTAATTCTTGAGTTGAAATCTAATAACAAGCACATAAGTATACGATTCTTTGGAAAAACTTATGTAGATAGGTACAGTTCGGTCCCATGGCCATGGTCATAACCTGAAACTGTTAGGTACCAAAATGTTGATTTAACTAGATTTTCAGTAAAATCAACGAAATATTTAGCACGAAATAATAGGTACAATAGTCTGCATCTACGTACACTAACCAGCGCGGCGGACAGGCTTGGCCTTCCCTCGGGCCTTATAGTATAGCCTGTTACGGCCACACGGCTACACGGCCAGACGACCACGGTGGCCACAAATTAGGTAACTGCTCGACTGAAATACTAAAGCTGTCTGCGGACCTTGGGAGACACTTCATCGATTAATATCACACTTTGACATTGATAGAATTAATTTTAAAATATCCATTTAGTGAACAAATCTGTTTTTAGGGTTCCGTTGCCAAATGGCAAAAAACGGAACCCTTATAGATTCGTCATGTCTGTCTGTCTGTCCGTCCGTATGTCACAGTCACTTTTTTCCGACACTATAAGAACTATGCTGTTGAAACTTGGTAAGAAGATGTATTCGAATCGATTGAACCGCATTAAGATTTTTACACAAAAAGAGAACAAAAACAATAAATTTAGGGGGTTCCCCATACATAGAACTGAAACTCAAAAATTTTGTTTTCATCAAACCCATACGTGTGGGGTATCTATGGGTAGGTCTTCAAAAATGATATTGAGGTTTCTAATATCATTTTTTTTTCGAAACTAAACAGTTTGCGCGAGAGACACTTCCAAAGTGGTAAAATGTGTGTAAAAAGTGGTAATACAGGGGGGGGGGGCCTGTAACTTCTAAAATAAGAGAATGATAAAACTAAAAAAATATATGTTGTACATTACCATGTAAACTACCACCCAAAATTGGTTTGAACGAGATCTAGTAAGTAGTTTTTTTTTAATACGTCATAAATCGTAAACCGCAATTTACCTTTCATTTACAACGAACTTCAAGAACTTTTATACTATGGTACTTGCTGTTACGGAACCCTTCACGGGCGAGTCTGACTCGCACTTGACCGCTTTTTCTTAACAATATGTAGAGTGATTCTGATAAATAAGAAGAAACAGAAGACAAAAAGAAAAGAAAAACAAGAAGTTGCATTCAAGGATGTAGTCAAGCTACAAACTTCTCAACGGCATTGATTTTCAGCTTTCATTACAGAATCACGTGTCGGCAAACTAGTGAAGTAAACAAACATAAAGTGTTGTTTGTTAACGCATATAACTTGTACATATAATGTTGTGTGGAACCTCAGGGAAATGATTAACTACCCGCGACACGCATCTAACAGGCAAAGTCACACGAATTTCGTTCACCTGAAGTTGTAGTACACCAATTACTTACATGCGCATTAATGTATTCGCTGTCTGCGGTTCTTTTTTTTTTGTTTTGTGGATAATAAAAAACCCAACCTGACTCTAATGCGAATGCAAACGTGATGACATTCCCTCACTTTATTGATAGATGTTTTAAGAATGATCATTGTTCCAAAAATATACAATTGTAAGTGACTAATAAATGACTCAAGTCAGTAAATAAGTAAGTCAATATTGTAGAATATTTCATTTATTTATAATGATTACTACACACGCTTATTGAACTATTATTAATGAACTTAGTTATCGTTATTAAATTAATGTTATGAGTGTGAATGGCTATTGTGTAGGGGAAAACAGAAATCTGGATTGACTGGAAGGCAGGTATGACCAGAATGTTGCTAACTCTTCTGAGCTGACGACTCGACTGGGTAATAAGAAGTATCGAAGTAGACGTGCGACACCGACTATAAACAAATTGGCATCAGGATCATAATGACAATAACTTAGTAGGTATTTCATTTGTGGGAGACCATGCATACTACCTAAATCCTGGATCATCCATCATCATCGACAATTTGGACTGTTCAGTGGAAACATAATAAAAACACTACTTATGTATGGAACGAACTATGAGACCACATGCGATTTCAAAGAATATGTTTAAATGTAAGTAGTATATTTTATAACGAATGACTATTTTTCTCGCACTCGAAGTGAAAAGTACAGTTTGCACCTCGAGACTAAACGCCAATTTAATATACCCTCGCTTTCAATGACTCCCTCGCAAGCCCGGGAGTCAAACCAACTCGGGCGTATTATGGCTTCGTTTAGTCCCTCGTTATAAAATATACTATTATTCTGTGGGGTCCAGTCCCTTTTTAAGCCCCGTCAAAAATATACGTTTCACACTTGTACTCTACTTATAATATTATGCATCTGTATTAACCTACATGTATTACTCGCATCATGTTCGAGGCGTGAGCGACTGCACCGTTATCACCTTCAGTTTCACATACTTTGAGTAAATTGTCACAACGTTACTGTCCTTATCTCAGTCGTATGTTTTCACCTTTACTGCTGACGTTCCGTCGGATTTTACGTTTATAAATATATATTTTTATTAGTTGTAAACTGTCGCACGAATTTCCCAACGGTATGATATGATGTAGGTACGTTTAGTATCTTTTTTCGGAGCCTTATTTTTACTTGCCATGCTCGCTCCAGGCAATATGATAAGGGCTTTATTAAGAGACACTGAAAGCTCACACCAACATCGATCGTAGTGAAAAGGTAAGCAGATGATGATGTTGATTGCGTCGCGTCGGTACTTAAACAAAACATTGGTGAAGATAGTTAGTTCATCATATTGACAATTGTAAAGATACTTTCTTTTTTGTAGAAGTAAAATTGCAAAAAAAAAATGCATTTGGTTCATACAGAAATCGATGCTACGGGTCGTAGACTCGTAGCGAGCAGGACGCCACGTAGTCCATCATAGATCCTTCAGTTTCAGTATTTGCAACAGTCATACCACAAAATAGCTATACGATATGCTGTCACTTATACATAAATGCGTCATGTTATGTGACTTATGAGTTCTGACATTATGACGTGTTATGTGTATGACTGAGCTTAGGTAACTACCTACCTACACAGTTATGTGAAAGTGAAAGAAATGTATAGCACTGCGCGGCTGACAATGTTCCCACCAGCTGTAACGGCATTAATGGAATTGTCTGGTAAACCCATGCTGGGTACGTACCGACTTATTATTAGAGTGACATGTAACCACAAAGTTACATACCTAGGTACTAGATACGTGAATACAGACTGCAATTTGTTTGTTGTTGAAGTCTTCTGAAGACTAAAATTAACTAAACCAGTTAGTTTAAGTTTGTATAAAACCGACATCACCTAGCAAAAACACATTTAGGTAGAGCGGCTCGAGAAAGATGTTTTCCAAACTAAGGACAGGACTTTATTAGTAAGGACTTGAGCACAAGTCGTAAGTACCTATGTAATACTTGTCTGAGATATCCTTCAGTAACCAATGTTTGAGAAAATAAATATTTTTCCAACCGCTTATGTGCACATATATAATATACTCGTACTACTTAGATTACTTAGTACAAGTAAAGCAAGCAGCATTAAACAGTAATATAATGCAATTTGAATAGCCCACAAAACATTCCGTGTCCAATACTTGATAGCATTATATTATATAGGTATTACAGCTAGTTGCGATAAAAACGTGCGGTGTTACATAAAGTGAGAGGCTTTCTCCGCCGTTGTGTGGTTGTGGTGCCGGCTGCCGCGTGCCGGCTGTAGGCCGGTCTCCGGACGGCGTATATCTCGGCATCCGCGGCACCGGCTTTCTAACTGGAGACAAAACTCATTTTGTATTTAGAGTCCATCGAGTCCTTAAAGGAATCTTTAGGACAGAGTCAGCCGTGGCTATTATGGTTTTAAACTTGAAGAATCTCATTTTGATATGCTTGTTCCGAGGATCCGTAAACTGAAATATATTTTAAGTCATTAAGAGACTCATTAAAATGGTTTACTTTGCCTTATGTCAGTCGTTGATTGAGTACCTACTGCATCACAACTTGGGGCGGCGCAGCCAAAACCCATTTTATGCAGGTAGAGAGGGCGCAGCGTGCTATACAAGGTGGGGGTTAGTTTCCCTTTATATAAAAGTACTCTGTGTAGTTTCCCCTTCGTGCTTTCCAACTAATGATTTGTACAAAGAATGGGACATCCTTACGGTCAGACAAACTTTTATCCTGCTTACAGTAACTAGCTATAGTGGTTAGGCAGTGGGTAGGTAGTGGGTAGGTAATGGGTAGGCTCTACGTAGGTAGTGGGTAGTTAGTAGGTAGGTAGGTGGTAGATAGTATATCAATTCGAATTAAATATTCATAGTTGACAGGACAACGTCTGTCGGGTCGGCTAGTTAGTTATAAAATCTGTAAATGTAAGAAACAATGCCCCATCACACAGGCACCCTCTCCCCTAGTAGCAATTGCCGTTGGCTTCCTTATGCTAACAGTTGGGAATGTATTGGCAGACGGTTAGTTGTTCCGCCAACCTAAACTTAAAATAGGCCCATTGTCATAAACATGCACTATTTGCCCAACGAATAGCCAACAAAGGGCCTTCTGTTACTATTCCTACTGTTGGGTGATTTTTGCAGGGATTTCAGTTATTATAACAACATTGGGCCAACTAACGACGGGCCTGCTGCATCTATTCCTACTGTTGGGAGATTTTGTAGGGATTTAAATTACTAAAACAACACTGGGCCAACTAACGACGGGCCTGCTGCTTCTATTCCTACTGTTGGGAGTTTTTTGTATGGATTTAAGTTATGATAACAACTTACATCGGTCCAACTTAAACCTTTCAATGGGCCTGTTAGGGATGATACGTATATACTGGTACAGGTATAATTACCCAGTATGAGCTTACTAGTACTCTCTTAACTCTTAGTAACTCTTAGATTTACGAAACATATTATTTATATTTCTGTTTATATTTGAGATTTATGGTTTATACTGTAAACAAAGCGCAAAATTGAAATTTAAGAAGGACATTCCGTCACTAAATGTCCTTGGTGGGCGGTATGTTCATGCCGAAACCGTAATGATAATATCGTAAAGGTTCAAAAGTTGTACCCCAACCTCGATAGATGGCGTTGTAGTCCAATTAGAAGTCGCTATCGTTGTGTTACCACGATTTGGTTGGGTTCGAGTGAATTTTAGTAAAAATATTACCTTACCAGCTCAGGCGCGGCCCGCGGGACAAACCCGAGTGGCGTAAGGCGCATGGCGGTGGCGCGGGGTGCATGGGAGGGCGAGTAAGTGACGCCACTACCTCGTCCCCGCGCACAGCAACTTCTACCAATGTTTACTACCAGCTCGGTAGTAAACATTGGTAGAAGTTGAACTTGGGTTTTTCGTAGGCAAATCCACGTTGGCCCCATCGCAAGTTGGGCCTTCGTAGGCAAATCCACGTAGGCCATCAGTTTTGGGCCCAACCCGCAAACTGCCCGCCAATTGTATTCATTTGCCTACTAACCAGAGGTATGTGGCCCAACTAAATGCCAACAAAAAATGCTACTAGGGTCACCACTGTTAGGCCTTGCCTCTGCTTGTGCAATCATTTTGTGATGTTTAGATGTCTGCTAAACCGACCAGTGTCTACGATTGAACCCCACGGTATTCAGTTTGAATAACTACAGTACACGGAAACCAAATTGCTTATTTTTGAAGTATGTTTATTTATTTAATTAAACAAGAGTGGTAGCTATGCGGACTTACGCCACAAGAAGGCATTCTCTACCAGTCAGCCTTTGGGTCAAATAGGACTGCATTGTGTGTGATACAGTTCATACAGTACAAAAAAACAAATAAGTAAGTGAAAACCAGTTTTGACCGACTTCTAAAAAGGAAGAGCTTCTCAATTTGGCTGTACCTACGTATTTATTTTTATGTCATATTTGTTACCTCATAACTCATCTCTCTTGGTCCATCACGCACTCTCTAATGTTATCATGGTTACACAAACCAAGCCTAACATCAGTTCGTCCGTCTGTCCGTCTGTCGGGCGCTTTCTCCGCACACGCTCGGAGATAGCACACGTACCGCGGGGCAATATCACACGTAGGTATCTCAGGTTATTGAGCAATCTGTACGAAAGAGCAATCTTCTGAGCCTTTATCTATCTTATGAGCTTGACACCTTGCGAGATTGTTGACGATATCTTTGTTTTAAAAAGAAGGATTGAAATCGTACATAATAAGTTGGTTTTATCAGATCAGTCTCCTATCAATTCCTAGAAATTGATAACTTTATGGAATTCTGGTCAGAGATGATTGATTGATTGGAGAATTTCACTATCGCTGTACATAATATAAGATCATAAAAGAGCAGATAAAAATAGTTACATCATGATCATCAGTCTTGGCTTTTTCCAACTACTTATAGATGTTGCGGGTTCCAGTCTGACTGTCTAACTGGATGCAACTGAATACCAGTATTCTTCATGGAGCGACTGCCTATATGACCTCCACAACCCTTGATCAACACTGAGGTTTCTTTCAAGTGAAATGTAACATAATTCAGGGTGAACATACCTACATACAAAACGACATAACACAGTACAGTACATATAACGTTACGCCTTTTTTCAGAGTAGGTAGAAACCACAAAACGCGATCTGATCCTTACAGATACTCTTTCTTCTCGTCCAGGAGAAGGATCAAAAAGTAGCAGCTTTTATGAATGCATTTCAAAATTATGTTAAACTAAAAGAATGGTGTAAAAGTTCGATAAAATTACAATTATGAGATGTAAACGCAGTTTGCTGTAAACCTTTCATCGCGTTGAGAATATTTAACGCTGTGACTCATGCGTAAGCGCAACTCCCGAAGTCCCGGCTGTTATTGATCGCCTGCGTGGACGCCGGTATTTTTGTTTTACTCGTACGTACAGGTAACCAGCTTCCTGCTACTGAACCTGGTGATTTTTAATAAAATACATTTTGTTTATTAGTTTTGTTATTCCTTGAAATGGAAGTGTTTGTGGCAACTGGTTCAGATGTGTGTACTAACTTAGGGCCCATTAGCAAATAATGATAGTGGTGTTGAGACACCACTATAATTATTTGCTATTTGTTTTAGAAAAACCAAAAAGGACTTAGCAACTTCTTCTCATTTAAGTTATCATTCTGAAATATAAGATCAATTTCTGCACCAAGACATGTATTGTGGCTAGAAAAATAATGTCAACGTCGCGTCATGCATGTTATGCGAGAATTTCCATAGTTGTATTAGAAAATTGGTTGCAACGTGGTGATATTACCTAAGCTCCAACTTCAACATCACCAATCAAAGGAGGTATAAAATTAAATTATAATGCACGAGAAATATTTTTCGTCCCGTATTTCTTGAGCCTGATGTCAATAACCATTTAACTTGATTAGCAGTCATCTAAAATATACATACCTAGTCGTTAAGCCATCGGTTCGTGAAAACTTCACAAAATCACAACAGATCGCCATTCACAAACTGAAAGCAAGTATAATCCATAATAACCTGTCAGTTTACAGAAACAGCCGGCTTTCTAGCTACAGCAGATAACACGTGGCAGGCGCGTCTGCGGCTACTTCAAACGGAACATCGCTTTCTGTCGTAAACAAATAACTGAAACTTGAAACAGTTTGAGTCTGAAGAACTTTCATGGTGCATTATAATCAAAATGTGTTTGAATGCCGTTTGTGTAGCGTAATGTATGGACGTGTCCAGCATGATTTTACATTTCATGTTTTGTATTAATTTAACGACTTGGGCAAGGGCGGATCCAGCTTTCGCGCCAGGAGGGGGTGACATAGTCGTGGTCAAGTCAAGAACTTATAATTTAATTTTGATAACAATAGATACAAGTAAAAAGTAGGTATTTTATTAATGTACGTAAGTACTTAAAAATATTTATTCTTTATTGTACACTTGAAAAACTTAACAAATAATAACTTGTACATATTTATACACGTACATATTGCCATCTTCTCTTGAAGACATCCAGAGAAGCACTATCACGCACGGAATGAGGCAGCCTATTTATATTCCATAACCGTGGTGAATGATTTGTCATAACAGCTAGAGGTATGTCGAAGGGTATGACGCAAAAGTGAAGAGGTGGTACGACAAGGGTTTCCAACAAACAAAATAGAAATGTCCGTGACTACCACGAACGCCAATCGCTTCCATATTTGGTCAATAATTAGTACTCAATTGGTACCAATTAGTACTCGAACAACAAAATTGGTACTGTAGTAGTTTTCGAGAAAATCGACTTTGAAGGTAGTCACGATCCCTTCAGCAGGACCACCATGAGCGCCGAAAAAGGGGGCATTCTACAGCTATTCTAAGTATAAAAATAATTAGTACCTACCCATAAATGTGATTCATTTCGTAAAAAAAAGAGAACTGAAACATTTGTATTTACCGAGAAATCAACGATGATAACTTCGTGCGCTCGTTCAGCAGGACCACAAATTAGAATGTTAATTCCAAGTTTCTAGCGGCCCGCTCCAGCTTCGTACGGGTTTAAATTTTAGACCTTCCCGGTGGTTTTTTTCCCGTAAATTTTCTGACATACAAACCTTGTCCTGGGGGTTTCATTTTTATTTATGTAGATTGAGGCTTACCCATAACAAACATTTGTGCGCCTTCTTGCATAACATAACGAACTCTTTATTGGAGGTATGTAGTTACATAAAATCTGTATGGTGACAAAATATATAGATAAAATCATTATGTTCAATTAGTGGTCCACCTAAGTCCTGGAACCAGCTCAGGGGGGGGGGGGTCATGACCCCCATGACCCTGGATCCGCCGTTGGACTTGTTTGGTACTCTTTCAACGTAATTTTCTTGGGAATCCCTCCGTAGTAATTCCAGGAGATTTTGTACCCATATCATTCATAAAAACCTTCACCTAAACCCATGGCAGAACATCCGTGATACCATCTACAGCAAGATAAATCACTAGACAGATAAATTAGAGATATTATTTTCAGTCATTATCTTTGGAACTTTACTCCTATTACAGGTGTTGTGATATTTCACCCTACGATGAGATGAAAATCAATATATTTTGAACAGTACGTCGTAAGATTTTGCCCTTCTTGAAAAATGAAAAGGCTCCTGTCCTGTCTGAAACTTCTAATAGCACCTACCTGCTCAGTTATCAAGTTTTCATGCTGAAAATTCTTGCTGGGGGAAACACTGGGCTCGTACCGTCTAATCACGTTAATAACGTACAGAAGCTCCACCATATTTTATCGTACAGGAGCGAGCAAGTGCACATCCAGAGGCAGCTGCCGATAAAAAGAAGCGCAACAAAATAGCTCTTAGGCTGTCTGTCTATATCTAGTGGTATTGCTCCAGACGGAGTTAGTGTAGTGTATGGCGTGCATTGTAGCGGGGTCCGATATATAAGTGTTTACTATTTAGCTCTCGTACCGAGGCAGGTGCTCGTTCAAGGACAAGGAAGTCTAAACAGGCCATAAATAATTATTAACTAAACAATAGACTATGACATAACTTTAAAATTTGTGTTATTGTGCAGACAGTTCCAAAAACTTAACTTCCCTTTGGTTACGGAACCGTAAAAAGTTTACTGCATCAATTAATGCATGCATACTCCATAAGAAGGATAATCTTGAACATACAGTTGAACCCCGGGAACGCATTAGACAGCACTCGACAGTCAAGTGCCCGAACTTGTGCCAGCAGGTGTTCCAGTGGGGTAGCCCCGCGGGTTGTCACCACGTGAACACACGAAAGTATGTGGGTCAGGGCTGCGCGCGCGTCGATCTCGGGACAGAGGACGACGCGCACCTGGCGCCATGACATAAAGCTTATAGGCGAGTAATTAACCTATCACATGTCGAGTGAAGTGGGACGAAATAGTACATTGTAATACAAGGGGCTAAAATGACCCATTATAGACGAGGTAGTTTTACTACCGAGCTTCAGCGAGGTAGTAAATAGGAACCGAGTTATAATGGGATTTTAGCGCCGTGTGTTACACCGTACTTTTCACTACGATTGCGAGAAAACAAAATAACCATATTTAATATGATAGTTTATTTTATTGAAAATTAAACGTACAATTTGTACTGTTGTTCAAATTTAATGAGATGTTTTTTTCCCGGCAACATAATTTCAGTTCTCTGTGAAGACGAATATAATATTGTGTCGTCTGTGGGGTAAACGTAGGAGATAAAAAGGAATCCTACATACAATTCAAATAAATAATACAGAAAAAATTTCACGCCAATGCCTTTTTTTATTTCTTCTGTAGCTGGATTGCAACGCACACATTCTGCCAAAGAGTACGGCGTTCGGCGCGTTTGGTTCCATCTATCTATACTTATAATAAATCTGTAGAGAGGTCAATTCTGTACATGAAATATATTTACAAAATAACTATCGGGGGGTGATTAGTGATCGATACTGATGCCAAAAATGCAATCAGTAAAATTTTTGTCTGTCTGTCTGTCTTTCTGTCCGTCTGTCTGTCTGTCTGTCTGTATGTTATTTATAGAAAAAAAAACTACTCGACGGATTTTAACGAAACTTGGTACAATTATTCTACATACTCCTGAGCAGGTAATAGTATACTTTTCATCACGCTACCATTAATAGGAGCAGAGCAGTGAAAGGAAATGTTGGGAAAACGGGAGAAGTTACTTGGTTTTTTTAGCTTCCGTCGCGTGCAGCCTTAATGGTTTAAGCTACATAGAAATCATGTATAACGGAAATATTCCACATAAAATTATATAAAAAATATCCCAGGACAGCATATGTCTATCTTTTATAGTTGACTCACAATAACACGTGTAACTCCCGATAGCTTAGCAGTTCGGAGAATAAATGTGAATGTAAGTTTGTTTGTTGCGCTTTCACGCGACAACTACTGAACGGATTTGGATGAAATTTTGCACACAGATAGTTTATAACCTGGATTAAAACATAGGATACTTTTTATCCCGGCAGTAAGATTAGATGGGACAATAATCAAACTTCACGCGGGCGAAGCCGCTGGCAGAAGCTAGTTTTTAAAATAAAATGTTTTTTAAGTTTTATAAGTCAGTTCTTTATGAATTATGAGTAAAGACTTTGCGTTTTCGAACACCGACGACGAAAATTAAAAAAAAAAGCTTATTTTCCCTAGGGCTATAATATGCAATTTTACGCCCCCTCTGGTACGCTATTAGGACGGTCTTTTCGAGCAAGAGGAGTGAAAATACTCGAACGGTTTATTTAAACAACTTAGGTTTTATTAATTCTAAGACAAACGGTTGAATATTTTTAGTTTTACTCTTCCATTCTTCGTAGTTTTGTTAGAATGCAAAAAAAGTCAGTAGCAGGTGACTTATCGTGGATCGATCGTCTGGTCGTTAACCCTTCGCTGGTGGATCGCGTGTCTTCAGTGAACGGGTCCTGAACTCTTGAGGTGGCGCATGGCGTCTCACGGAGTCGCCACAAGCTGTGTAATTCCTCAGCGACTTGCCAATTCAGGCGAAGGCCGCCATGCATCCAGATTTAATCATGCGTGGCCCAGACAGCACGAACATCGCTCTCCGCACCACAAAGCAATTTCACTACTTTATCAAATATCGTAAAGTTCATAATACCTTGTAGTGAAACTGAACAATATAGACTGCACACTGCAGGAATTTATGTTTAACAAACCGACGTTTTACAAGCAATAAAACAAATGTAAGTACTTGTAGCGAAGCATTCTCTTTGACTTTGTAATAATGATGTACTCACCTAGTCATTGCGGATCAGTTTCATTACACACTATAACAATACATCTCATAAGTGGTAAGTATAATTAATTATGCGTAAGCTTTTAGTTTCCATCAAGGAAAAAGGTCATCTCCATTCCCTTTTGTAATCTCAGATCTCCCTGGCCTACGGTTATAAAAATTGCCGAAAAAATCTAGAGGTAGTACCTAAGTGACATGTTGAACGTCCCTGGATTGTGTCATGGCTTTTTCTTATATTTATTGAGCGCTCATCATCAACCAATCCGAACCCAAACCACAGCATGAACCAAATCTATAAGTTCATATCAAAAGGATGCACGCAGAAGGATGCACGCAGAAGGATGCACGCAGAAGCTGAGTGAACCTCCTGTTCCTCGGTCTTGGTCGTTTCCATAGAGTATAGTCTTTCGTCGTTTCCTTATACCAGCTTTAACTATCACATCGGCTATCTACCTAAATACTGTCAGTCAGTGACAACAATTTGCACTGCTTCAATCAAACGGCTCTAAATGAAAATCTCAACATCAGAGAGTTTCCACGTTTCTCGCTAAACGTGGATTAACTCTCGTCACAGAATAAACAGTGGCTGTGTGTAAAGTCGTGACGTCGGCTTACCGTGGAGCTGGTGACTTTGATCCCGCGCCACTGATGCCAGATTATTGAGGTAAACAGTGCAGTTCTCACAATAGCGAGTGTTTCATATCTATCACGTGTCGGCGCTTTGTTCTATTGAAGTTTCTAGCAGGTACTGATTTGAATAAGATGATCATTGATAGGTGTTTTTTGAAAGGTGATTGGTCAAGGCAGTGGGCAATGTTTTAATCTTCAAATTGTTATTGTTCCATTGATGGACTCAAGAAATCAGGACGATTTCACTAATTTATAATTCTTACCATCACCATTTCACTATTTAAAAACACTTTTAGGTGTTAATCAAGAGCAAAATAATAATATAATTATAGGTACCTACCTAACTGTTAAACTCAATCAAATTATATGCCACCCAAAAATAGTTAATTCTTAAATGAACGAAGCGAAAGCTGTTCATTTAAAAATTCAAGAGACAAATTGACGTTGACGTTTGTTAATCATTCACTAATTAACATTCGTATGAGTTTAATTGAAATCCAATCAAGTAATCAACGTTTCCACGCGTTACTTTCTCAAATGTTTAAAGTGGACAAACTAGTTTAATGTCAGTCTGAATAAGTCTGACATTGACACAGAACGAGGCAGATCGCGTTACCTTTGAAGTAGCGCTGAGTAACCCGTCTAGACTAGTCGTTGTCGCACTGTTTTCTCTATATCTAGACCGGTTAGGAGTTAGGTACAATTATTTAGTCCAGATAATAAGCTGTAAGCAAGCGGAGGAGTACGGCACGTAACTGGATTGTACTAGTTGCACGTTTCAGAAGATTTCTTCGGTTTTAATAGAGATCTAAGCTAGGTAGTTGGTTGGAGCTAAAGCTAATCCGTGTTTGCAAAATTATTGTTAGGAACTTTCTCTGTAGAAAATTATGAGCATATTAGGCCTTTGCCCTTTAGTCGAAAAGTTCAGCTGAAGCTGTATTTTTTTGTCAACCTACATATTACTTATATGTAGGTAGGTATTACTGTAATTTGTAGGAATCATAGTCTAGTTAAGTCATATTGAAATAGACTGGCAAAAAAAAAAACTTGAGAGGTGTCAAGGGACACCCGGATGGAACGAAGTTCTGGCTTGCTATAAGAGAGAGAGAGACAGACAGAGAAACATGCGACGCCGCACAGCTTACAATAGCTTACTATAGCAAAAAGTGTCGTGCCAACTTTTCGTAAGAATTTTTTCCGTCTAGCCCCCTTTCACAACGCGCGGTAAGGAACTTCAATATTTCATCGGCGCCATCTTGGATTTTCATTTTGACCTCATTTTCATCATCAGCGACCCCAAAAACCACGAAAACGACACCCATGAAGAGAAAACCGAAATTTTTCGTCGGCGCCATCTTTGATTTTCATTTTGACCTCTTTTTTATTATCAGCGACCCCAAAAACCACGAAAACGACACCCATGAAGAGAAAACCGAAATTTTTCGTCGGCGCCATATTTGATTTTCATTTTGACCTCTTTTTTATTATCAGCGACCCCTATAACCACGAAAACGACACCCATGACGAAAAAAATGAAATTTTTCATCGGCGCTATCTTGGATTATCATTTTGACCTCATTTTCATCATCAGCGACCCCAAAAACCACGAAAACGACACCCATGAAGAGAAAACCGAAATTTTTCCGTCTGGCCCCCTTTCACAACGCGCGATAAGGAACTTCGTTCCAAAAAAGTCGCCAGTTCCAAGGTAAGAAGGTACAGAAACAAAGCATTTAAAATCGTTGCAGTGATGTCAGTGTTGCAGCTCGACTGGTCACTGGTCACCCCCACCAGACGTAGGTATATAGACGGTTGATGATATCACAAGTTTTAAATATCGAAAGCCTTGACATTTACAAAAAGATTGCTCTTCTAGATACTTATTTCAAGACCCAAAGCGTTCATAAGACTACTTATTTATAGTTACGATAGGCACTTTTTATGTTATTAAGAATGAAGGTCAGAAACGCAACCAAAAATAACGAAAACCTTTACTTACGAAAGAATCCGGTACAACCAGCACACCATCACGATTCTACGTATTTTAAAAATCCTCTTTTCTACTATTTTGCCGTGCCCGACAGGGTCCACAATGATCTCATTATATTTTGAGTTGTGATTTAATCATTTTAGTACTCATTTTGGAATGCAATAAATGATTGTTGAGCTACACGAGCCTGTGAGAAGCCTTCCGTGATAAAATAAAGACGTAGTCACAAGTCAGTAGCTGATCGTTACGAAATAGGTAGGTTCTGGAGAATGTAGACTAATGACTTGTGTTAATAGTAATAACGACTTATTAACTGCCTCTGCCAGATCTAACGCGTTACCAATGGATTATTAAATATTTTAGGCAGCATGTTATATAGGGGTCAAAAGTCATAGACCGAGTTTACCGAGTTAGACTGTTTCTAAGGATTTTCGTCAAGTTCTCTTCACTATCTTTTTTTTTGCTTTAAAAGTAAATTTTGCTAAGGCCAATCAATCAGTTGATGTGCTAGAAATAAGTGATATTTTTAGTCAACTGCATCTTTAAAAGATCGATGGCCCTGATCATATCCTGCTACAAAAAACAATCCAGGATTCATCCCAAGGCAAGCAGGCTCGACTGTATGATCTACTGGCATACCTAAACTTTCTCGAAGCAACTCGATGTTGTTCTCAAAAATAACTTTACAAATCTTTTCGTGGAACAGTTAACTTTCATAACTGCCAGATGAAGAAGTTTCTGCCAAACTCTGTTGTTATACAACTTTGTGCCGTGGTCAGTGGTACACTGACTGGGTACTTACAGAAGGTACCCTAGCTGTCTGTCCCGCCTAGTTACAAGGCTAGTAGGCGAACTAGGCGAGGCAGAGAGCTAGGCTATTGTTTGCGTTTAGTCGTTTAAAATCGATTATAATAACTATCTGATGAGTATCTATTAGGAATTTATTTAAATGAGTGTTAGATTAATACGTCAAACATAGGTACTGAAAATATACCATGTTTAGCAAAAAGATATTTCAATCTTGAACTATTGGAAGGGAAACATGGGATAATTATCAATATCTATTAACTAAGGACATTTAAGTAGCACAGACTACACAACAGCAGCAACAGCAGTTTTTGGGACAAAAGTTTGTTACAAGTACCTAATACCTAAACTGAAATAAAAATCATAAACTTTATAAGAATTAGGTTGTCATTAGAAGCTACATCTTCCGGCAACACGATTCTTGAAGAACCTTTTCAGACAGAATCATATTTCTCACAGTTTCAAACTGACAAGGCTATAAAAATCAATACGTAGATGTTTGAAGTAGTAATTTTCCCCGACACTGTTAACGTGTTACAATACATTTTCACATCGAGTATGAAAAGCCGACGTTCGTCTTGTGTCCCCCGACCTTGTCCGTCACTGTCAGACTGGCACACAGCTCACACATGTGGCACCCGCAGACAACACTGGCGCTGTTCGACAATATGTTACTAGTTACTACATGTTCCGCGACAATGGTTTTGTAGGACTCCACTGTACACTCCGCGGGTGAAGGTCAAACATGAGTTATGTTTTTGTTTTTGGTTTTAGTAAGCATCTTTCAGACATAAACTGGATTATAAAGAATATAATCATACGCATTTACCAACAGAAATCGATGGATTTAACCATCTCATAATATGGTCCAGGTTTTTTCTGTTTTTGGATTTTCAAACCATAAATTCTTGGTACTTGCAGCTAATCTTAAATTATTTTTTAAAATAGCTCCTCAATATTACACTTAAAATAAAAGAAATTCAGCATCATAACAGCCGAAAGATTTGCTGGACAAAGGCCTCACAAGCAAAAATACCAAAGGATAAATCTTACAGCATTACACAGACACCACAATCATGAATGAGTGTCGCGTCTATTATCTATAAATAGTAGAGTATATTGACAGTGCGTTGTTTGTGTTTGATACACATCACCGCAGCCGCACAGCGCGCACACCACGGCAAATGACGGCAATAACTAAACGTTAACCTCGTCAACTTGTTGTCAGGTTACATTCATTTAATAGTAAATTGTTTGATCTGTTCGCATTATTGATACATAACTTAAACATACAATTTACAACCTGTAATCACTAAAGGTTTCTTTTCAACATTGCCCCACACTAGAACTTTTTCATGTATCGTTAACAAATAGCCGGACCCGACAACCTGTAGGCCATGCAAATATTTTTTCCATACGGGAATCGAACTCGCGACACGCAGCGAAGCAGTCAAGCCACTGCGCCAACCGTGCCATCACCGACGCGACGGTGACTATATCTATGTAGGACGACGCCTTCCTTAGCAAATATACGAACAAGTTACATTGTAGGTAAGTTGTTAATTTGTGTCTTTACAAAGACGCAGATGTACATAAATGATAATTTATATCTCAAAGCAGAAGACAGTTATTATGATCATAAAGCACAGTTAAGTAAACGTACGGCAATAAACACAACCTCCCATAACATCTCCACTACACTAACGTACCGCGGGCGGTATATTCTCATTATCTTGGAAAGTAGCTCAGTGTCAGTTACCGAGCGTCCTTGACCGACAGGGCCGCGCCCGCCCGCGCCGGCAGCCGGACTACCGCCCGACAGTCCGGCCTGGATGATATACATGTCGCGCCCGTCGACACCGGCCGTCCGTGAAGGACTTGTTGCGTCATCTATGTGCTGCGAATTTATCATTGGTCACGGCAGTTTGATGTGTGCGTCATCCACATTGATGCCAGTTAGTGGAGTACGGAATTATCGTCGATTTTGTTTTCCAATAAGTTTTCCTAGACACGGTACAACTGTTATATGAATAAATGGTATTTTATATCCCAGCGCCACATAGGTTCTTGAGCGTCGTTTGCCTCAGCCGCGTTGTAAGGTCGCCGGTTCACTTGCTTGGCTGGGCTTTCGTTCGCTACGCTTGCCTATTCACGGTCTCTATTCGACAGACTCGTCTGCTTCAACAGCCAATAATCCTGCGACAGCTAGACTTGTCAATTCTACACAAGCAGTGTTTTTTCGGATCAACTGGTCAGAACCTTGAAAAAAACTTCAAGAAGATAAAATAACTCAGTGTAAGCTGGACAGTCGGGACGAGTTTAAACCAAATGGAAAAGGATATTTATTTCTGGAAGCTAACAACCTGCACTCTGACTACATTTACAAGAAACATCGAAACTACTTAGGAATTTAATCACATAATCTTTATCTTTATCTTGATGGTTGAATACAGCCCACTCCCTCTCAAAGAGATGAGGTGAGTCCCAGCAGTGGGAACATTACATGCTGATTATGCCTATGTTAAGTTAATCTCTTTGTTTAGTTAAAGAAGTGCCCGAACTGTATCATGGTGAGCGAGTAGGAGATGTAGAGGCTGACCAGGCTGCGGACCAGCTCCTCGTCCACGCAGAACAGCCGGCACATAGAGTACCAGCACGGGCGGTGCTCCAGGTAGGACAGGCAGTCGTCCAGGACTTCACGAACACGATCATCTGTCAACATACATGCTCACTTTATGAGATCATCATTATCATATTAATCTGCCTAGCCTTTTCCCAAGTATGTGATCGGGTTTCAGTCTGACTACATGCAGTTGAACCAAATGCTTAAATGCTTTCCGAGGCACAAAAGTGTCTCTGTATAACGAATGTTCGCCCATCCACGAATCGATCTCGGTAAGCGTTACTTAAACTTGTAGATCACGTGATCACGTGCGAACCTGTGCGTTTGTTCATTATTTAGGCAAGCACCCGTCAGGTTTCTTACGTGCAGTAATATAGACTGGTGAGCGAGTACCTTCGCACATGAGCATGTGTCTGCTGATGGCGAGCTTCATGCGCCGCACCTCGCCCCGAGCGAGCGCCACCAGCAGCGCCGGCACGCACGCCACGACGAGCTCCGTCGTCAGGTCTTGGATGAGTAGAAATGTTTGCTGGGCAATATACTAGAAGCATATTAAGTATATAATGTACGGCAGGAATAGTCCTATTTTAGTCGATCAACTCAGCCTTTCGCAGTGTACTTCTGGAGCGAGGCCTCTCCCAAGATGCGTCACGACATCCGGCCCATCCTGGCGATAGGTACGCGTCATTAGAACGTCGGAACCTAATCTGGATCTTAACAAATATGTACAGGAAGCAGCGAATGCGTGCAATAAAAGTGCGATAAGACTTAGGTACTTACGTAACTTGAGCCCGAAATCAATTCACACACTGATGCAATTATTTTTGGGACAGAAGTAAAAACAGACACTTTAATCTGAAAGAAGCAAATGACCTTTAGATACATTAAAACATGGGAATTATTAGAATGGGAATGAATGATAACAAACCATAGATTTCACTGGTATGCCCGACTTCTTGATAGTATCCAGTATTTTCTTGTAAATGCTGTTTCTTGCATCTTCAGGTTGCTGTAAGCTAGCCGCTCGCGACAGAGTGATCTCCAAGTACTGTCTGAACATGCGCACTCGACTTCACAACAGCTCAAACATCATGATTCTCGTGAAGTTAGCCATTACGCATGTTAATACGAAATAAGAAATTTTAAAAATGGTTATTTTTTCGGCTGCGGGTGTTCCAGCCTCAACCGTAATCCAGTAGAACGGCAGTACTGCGCCCAGTTGGAGCGTTAAAACAGCTAAGAACAATAATCGAGTGACTGGAATATCAATATCTGATCGTAATCCAAGTAAAATGTCGATGGCTCCTATATCATTTAAATAAACTAGAAAATACTCGGAATCAGTTAGTAAAGAGATAATCACACATGAGTAGTAGACACTTAAAAAAGACACTAATCTAAGGATGACAGCCGGGCTGGCGCTTCCGATCAGCCCGATCACTCCGGATGAGAGGTACAAACTTGCCACCAGGCAGTACGCCGCTGTGATGGTGCAACTTTTCTATTTGAACTTATTTTGTAGTACAGTCCCCCTGTTAGACGCACGAACGTCTTTAGAAAATTGTAAATCAATTTAATTTGTTCGTATCCCATCGTAGTAAATAGTTGTGCACTTGAGAGACTAACTGATACTACTTTTTTATTCTGTGCTGATCCTGAGAATCAATACCAGTAAACTATCTAGGTAAGTATAAATGTCAATTACAACAGAGTGAATCTAATTTTGATACCATTTCAGAGAGTGCTTATAACGAAGTGTTCTTTGGACCTGTCTAGAGTGTATAATTACTCGTATATTGCGGTGAACTCTCTCATCAAATCAATCAGTTTTTAGTATTCTCTTAATTACAAGGTTGGGTAGGTATATAGGTACTCTGAATATATCTTCTCATTATCCTTTTTCTAAGACAGCAAATGACAGCAATATTACGAATATTACAACATCTAAAGTTATGAAGGATTAACAAGAGCACATCACATTCAGTATGCATGAGTATTGTGTCATCATGCCCGGGATGATTACGAACCACAGCTACAGTGGCACCCGGCCACCCGGCTGGCGGCTGCGTCCCCTAGCACACTCAGTAGTGAGTACCCAGCCTCGATGTCGCAACAACACAACCAAGTCGCTTGTTTATTTACCACAAATACCTACATCAAAACCTTGACATTGTTGGATTTCAAACAAACTCCACTAGTTAGAGCAAGATGTTTATTTTTCGTTCACTAACATTTTTGTGAAATACGACGACTAAGAGTTTCAGCCAGAAAGTCTGGCGGTCGCGGTTGTGCAATATGTGAAGAACATTCATGTTGGTGGATGATTGGCAGGCGCTGCGCTCGCGCTGCTGGCTGGCGTACCTAGTAGGTACTAGTGAAATAGTCTTATCGCGACATGCTGTTCATTGACGCCTAAATTAATGTGTGTTATGTTTAGATTTCCTTACATTTGTTTAACAATCCATTTCTTTTTTTTTTTCGGAATGGCATCTCACAGTTCAACCTAGAGAGGTTGTCGTCTGCTAAACCGGACTATGCAATGCATTTCATCAACTCGCTTGGAATTTATAAGTAGTAGGAACTAGGAATAATTACGTTATGGGGAAGATACTTTCTTCTACTTTATAAAAATCATGCGAAAGCAATTATACAAGGTGGAGCAGGACGATTGACATTCCGTTAAACCACGTAAAGACCCCATCATTGCGATCATTATTTTGTTCTACACCATACCTGGGAACCTTCTAGTTACGGAGATATGGGGGGTCAAAGTTACAACTTTTTGACAAGTTTTTTTTTAAATATACCTATACAAGTTTTTTTTTTTAAGATTTTGACTTTTAACACCACTACGATTCCCGTACTATTCAATCCATCCATCAGCACAATGTTTAAGTGCGTTACATTGAGTTCTACCACAAAACATGATTTATAACCTCAAAAAAAAAAGTTGTTTCCCAGCAATATTTTTGCGTAAAGTTACTTAGTTTGATGTACAGAATGCTTGGTTAACGGCTTTGTCATGAGGTGGTTTACACCCTGTATAATGACGAAAATGAGCATCAAGTAAGAATTGTTTAAATTAAGTAGGTATACAAAAAAGTGATGGATGATGAGTGAGGTTTAATGGCAGCCGATGGAACACCGCTTGTTTATACGATGAAGTTATTCGGTAACCTATTAGTGATAAACTCTTTTCAATGAAATGTAGACAACGTATGGTATGTAACGATGTAGATAATTACACTATTCTAGGACGAGGCGAGGGACGTATGTTAGGTTATAACAATAATTCTGTAGTAGCAAGAAATGGATTATAGTACATTATGGTACAAGTGTGTAATGTTGGTGATTACCGCCGAGGCGCCATTGAGCACCGAGCCGTTAGGCGAGGTTCTTAAGAGAGCCAAGGACGGTAATCATCAACACACACGTGTATCATACGACGTTTTTCAACACACTTGAGAATAAAATAATACAAAAAATAACTATAATTTCAACAGTGAAAACGAGTTGTGAATTTTTTTTCGCAATGGCGGGAATAATTCATCAGTTTTCCTATGCGCGCGCATCTAACAATGGCGATCGCCCATAGACTAAAAGAATGAGGTTTCTTTTTTTTGGCTTTTCGCGGATAGCGTTTTAGGTCCATGTTCACCAAAAAGATGACAGTCTGATTATCTAAAACAGCTGTTTAAAACACATTTTTGTATGGTCATATGTCACAGTGACAGCTGTTTTTAGCTAATCAGGCTGTTATCTTTTCGGTGAACATGGACCTTAGCAACGTACGAAATGGGGAATTCAAAGTTTTATTATTAAAAAAGAAGTAAAACAAAAGAAAACAAAAGTTGCATTTGAGTGAAAGTTTTATTTATTAAAAACTTATAAGTTGAAATTATCTATGTACCTAGATACGAAGTTGTATGAAATGAGCAAGCAATAGGTACATTAATTTATTTGTATTATTGAACACGATCTTTTTTGTATCGAAACTTTTTTAAGAACAAAGCAATTCAACCAATAAAATAAAAAAAAAACCCTATAACTCACTTGTGAATAATAGCAATGAAAAAGTCACAGTTTGATTACAGGTGTCATTATGTGCCTAATTGCGGTGAAATTAGAGCCACTTTATGAGCAAGTGTGTTGTAAATTTTATTAAGTAGTAAAAAATGCATACAGTCGAACATAGAACTTCTTCCTTTTTTGAAGTCTGTTAAGCAATACTTGGTATTGAAAGACATGCTCCGCAATACAATACTTGGTCATGATTTCGCGTGTCATACAATGTTATTAGTAGATATTGATATTGGTCATAACTGCGACATGATGGGTTACATTACTCCCGACACAAGGCGCGGCCACGTTGTGAGTGGCGGAGCGGCCGAGCGGCGGAGGTCAGCTCATCAGCTGTGTCCCGGTAATAACCGCGGTTCATTATACGACACCACGATAATTAGTTAAATGGCGACGGCACGCGACTAACGCATCAACGACAAATTGTTCGCGTACTTACTAAGTTACTCTTTTAATTTTGAATGTGAATGTACTGTGTTGTAAGTTAACTTTTGGTACACCACCTGCGATTTAGGAGAACGTTGTTGAGCATGTCAATTTAAACATTTTTTAATCTTTTAACGACGTCAAAACTTTTCAGTGCGTAGCTATTTTTAAGTAATTTTGTTAGAAGGCAATCCCACCGCAAAGCGCGTAGTAACCGCCCCAATATTTCGCTATTTCATAACATTAAGTTATCGTCCAACAACATTCAGTGTAGCTGCGTGCGGGCACGTCCTAACCTCAGTTGCGTCAAGACCGCGCCCTCTGCGCTCATATTTCAGGCATTTTCAGGAGACTTACAGCATTTTTTCACGCAACTCCATCCATTATACCTCAACATTGAAATATTGTGAGCTAACTGTAGCTTAATGAATGGCCCATTATGCCAATTACATCACGATACAAATGCTGCCATAAATTATCATAAATACGTCACATAAATTGTGAACTCTATAACTACTTAGTAGTGTGAGTGATCATTTCTGTTAATTAGGAATTAGTGAACTGATATCGTTTAGAGAGATTAAGGGCATTGGAACACGCGAATGTCACTCATGTATAACGACCTTCGCTAAATTAAAGCTTTAGTCTGAAACACCTAAATCAAACTATTAGTATTATGACCTACTTACCTAGCTTCATACGCGAACTAATTCATAAGCCATTTAATGATAACTATAATGACTTGAGGAACAGCCGTACCTCTCCTAGCTTAGCTGAGCCTAGCAGACGGATTAGTGATTACAATGACAGTAAGTATTATCAGCAACCAGAGATGCTGTGTGTTTTCCCGAACGTGACTTCGCTGTTATTTTAATAATCAGCACACATGAAATATAAGATAAAGAGATATAGAGAAGAAGCTTGGTGATAAGGCGATGCAGGATTTCTCTCTAATATTGTTTCGGAGAATGTCGCTACTTACTGATTTTTATATGTTTTTTGCTAATTTTTGTGTTGGGCTTGTGCTCAACCACAAATCAATAAAGATGGGTAGTTACTAGATAGGTTCCTATTACCAATTTTCAGATTCAAATCTCTGAACTAAGCTTTTTAGTGCCTAACCGGTGTCAGAGTTTCTATTCCGCCCAAAAGCCTCTGACTTGACTTTGCAAGACAAAGCACCGTGCTTTGACTTGACTCTTGACTTAACACGTTAAGATTTACCAAACGAAATCACTGTTTAGTTGACTTAGCGTAATTTTCTAAGTACTGTGTCTTACTCTCAGCGGACAATGGTTGATTGTGGATGCAGGTCGTGACGACTGCCTGCCGTCTGAGGACGAGATATTAGCACCAGCCTAACTGTGGCTTGATCTACTAAACCTGCCTTATAAGGGAACGGTTCGTTATCAAATTAATGTCTGCGGGTTGTGAAGAAGTGGAGGTTTGATTCATAAACAAGTTGGCACAGTGCTTGCAAGTGTTCTATGTAGATACTTAAATCGATCAATCTTATGTTTCTGTAAAAAAGGACCTTTTAGCACGTATGTAACTAAGTAACTGCGAAGCAGGGAATCACCGCTTCTCCTTGATTAAAATTACTTCAGCAGGTTTTAACTTTGTAGTTTATTAATCGCCAGCACCTTTGAATTTAAACTTAGATTTTTGGACAAGACACTGCACCGCTCTTGCGCTTGCACGTTCAAAGTTAGGCCAACAGTGCCGAACATATTACGAGTTTCAGAGAAAGTTATGATGAAGTCTGTTTACAAAGCAAGCAAGCGCCGACAGTTATCGACTTACCGATGCTAACGTAAACTATAATCAAATGAATGAAGTCGCTCGTGAGTGCACCTGCGCGACGGATTTAGACAAGTTTGTAACTGAACTAAGTCAAATGTCAGTATAGCCTTTAAAGCGCACTGCTAGATTCACCTCCACCTATATGCTGGGCGTTGGAAAACTGAGTTCATCAATATTTGAGCATATTACACAGAGTTACAACGGGCAACAATGTTCGTGTTAACTATTACAGAAATTGTCTAACGGAACCATTGACTTCAAACAGTTGAAGGTCGCGAATTGTTTACGACTTTCAACCTCGTATGCTTACTAGGTACCTACCCAGCGCGTTTTCCACGTTTAACAAACTTTCTCGTGTCACAACTTTTGCTTGGTTTACATTACACTTTAGAACTTGTGAGACGATTATGTTTACGAATTCGTCCCTTTCCAAATGCTACTAGGGATACCTACCTAAGCTTCAGAAAAATATTTGTTTTCTTCTAAGCAAACTAGTGTAAAAGTTCTAAAAACGCAAAAGTTGTTGTAATACATTTCACTAAATGATTCACACAGAGATTATAATAATTTATGAATGTTATATATCTAAGCATATCTTACTGACCAATGACCATTTAATCATGCCAATCCTGAGCGCACTGACCCGCCCGCGCCTCGCGTGCTTCCACTCACATTTACATACTACGACAATGATATTTATAACTATAAGTACATAACACGCCTATGAATTACGCAATGCATGTGGTTGCCCGCGTTCTGCCCGCGAACGGAATCAAGCACGCGATCAAATTGATAACAACACCGGAGCTTTGAGGTGTTCAAATTGATAGTCTACAAACTGGGCTATTGATTTTATGTAGCCTTCTGGATTACGCTGAAAATTATACCTAACCGCAACAAGGCTGGATGACATTCACACAAGCACGAACGGTCCGAAGCGAGGGTGGCTAGTGGCTACATTGAGCAGTGGGTTACACTAAGTTTTACAATTCAGTTTGATTGAGTGTAAGTACCAAGCTTGAACTTGATTGATATCGGTGATTGCTACACGATTTGGTGATTTCCAAAGAACATACAACTTTATAGAGTTTGCTATAATAACAACCCTCTATCAAAGTAACGTTTGAATGCCAGTAATGAGCGATTATTATTTATAATTAGCGATCAGGTAATAGCTGGCGGTGGATGCTACCACGTGCTCGCTAATTCGCAGCCTGATCAAACTAATGTAGTTCTCCACGAACGGCCGCGCCCGCCATTACTTAAATTATGTAATCATTCGAATTATGTCGCGCTGAAATAACTGTCACATTATATCTAGCTTTGCCCCATTTTCATGGACTAGTTTTGTTTTATTTCGGTTACGTAGGCACTTAGTGGAAGCACCATTTTACTATGAATGTGCAAAATAATTTGCAACAATAGCTATACGTATGTGACCTATTTGAGACTTTAGTACGCCGCTCTGAATATTACAAATCTAGTAGCTTCTTCTATGAAAGCTGGTCATACTCGATACCTCTTGCATTAAACAAGTTTTGATTCAACTTCAACAAATATCAATTTCATTGCTTCAACTGCATTTAACTGCAAAATGCTGCAATCTTCGTCCCGATGCAAAACCAATACAACATATCAGAAAAGCTAATATTGTCTCCAAGAATGTGAGTCAACTAATCTAAGTAGTTGACAAAGCGTTTATATAGCAAATGACGTTAAATGTTGAATTATGTAATGCTGTTGTACCTAAGATTGACTCCTCAGTAAGCGATGACAGCTTACAAACAAGCGGTGAGTGGTGGGGAACGTGTAATCCGGTTGAAGATTTAATGGATCAATGTTGTAGCTGATAATGGCGGAGTTCGAGTGGTTACGACACCTGCTGTGTCTCACGGTGACGACACAGAACAGTGGCAAATGTGCAGACAATCCTAAGACACGTTACGTAATTTAAATCAAATACGTAATTTTAGCGGCGAGAGGGGCAGACTAAATTGTTGTTTTTGCGAGAATATTCTGGACGAGGTTGGCACAAGATCGTGGAGCTTGCCACAGACAAAGAGAGGCCTATACATATACCCAGCAGTGGTGAAGTCGGGCTGTGGATGATGATGATGATGATGTACCTAATTATTGACAATAATGGCTGTAAAAGAGAGGCCGATACTCAGCGGTCGGTGACTCCAGTGATGACGATGAAGATGATTATTGACAATAAGTAAAACCAGCTGCATTTGAACCTCCTATAAAAAAACAAGACAAAACTATTTCCTTATTTTTACAAAACGTCTTAAGACGCCTGCGGAGCATGCGTATTTCATACAAACGTAATACCAAAATGATTTGTAAATTAAACATATTCCTAAGGTAGTGTGTATTTATTTCGATTGAATTACAGAATATCTAGGTTCCCAAATATATATTTTGATTGGACACTGATTTTAACAAGAGTTATAAGACAAATAAGTTTTCTATAGAAATTTTAAATTCCTCATATCTCGACTTTGTATCATTGTCCTCTCAAAAAACATATTTGGGAACATAGATATTCTGTAATCCAATCGAAATAAATACACACTACCATAAAAATATGTTTGATTTACAAATAATTTTGGTATTACGTTTGTAGAAATACGCATGCTCCGCCGGCCCCTTAAAAAGAGCTAAGTTTATTTAAGTAAAAAAAACTACATTTTAAAATTACCTCTAATTGCGACAACAGCGTTAAGCACTTTAAAAGATATAAATAATGTTCTTCCGCCATCTAAACGACTTTAATGTCGATGACATTGAAATGTTGCAAAACTTGGTACGAAGTAACAAATAAGTGTTCTGCGTGGATACAGCCACACGTCTGGTTTTTGGAAAGGTTCGTCTCGATGTTTTGTTAAATATTAAACGTTTATAATTAATTTGGGTCGGTTTTATGCACATGGTGATTTCCGTCTAGCTTTAAATCGAATGCACTGCACTCCATGCCAGTTAGTGTTAGTACCTAATTAAATTAGTATGAACGAACATTTCAATGACGCTCGCAATGCATTCATCTAATGGTTTTGTTTAATGTTTTCCTCGTTTTTTTACTTGTGCACTTATCGGCAGCGATTATCTGACAATTTATTTTTAAAACCTAGAAATACTAGTACCTATTTGAAGTTTACACTGAGAATGAGCATTTTTTTTAAATATCATATCATGATAAAATATTGATTAATGAGACACGACAGTTTGAAAAGTTGTTTGATGCAAATTTTGTAATATATATCTTCGTATCAGTCGAGAGAGGCACTGTAGGTCGGGGCAAGTCGAGTGTGGAGAAGCTTATTATACGAGTACGAGTATCTATGGGAGGAGCTCAAGTGGCGTTCAAAACCATTTGTCAATTTCACCTGTTTTGACAACACGAACACGGTATTGTTTTACCCAGTGATTGTGTTGTGGAGCTCAGATAGGCAGTCACTCCGTCGCTCCACATTAAATATGGTATTTAGCTGGCATTCGGTGAGACTAGAAGCCGATCCTAAAATAGTCTAAACGCGCTAGGCTGATGATGACTAGTGTCAAAGAGGTACAGTAATATTTACTAGTTAGGTGCTGCAATATATCTTTATCTTTGCACCAGTGAGAAGTTCTGGTGGCCAAGAGCCAAGGTCGAGTTACTCGCAGTAGTCAAACCTGCCTCTAGTTCGACTCTCTCAACTCGTATGTCAAATGTCTCCTGATCTGGAACTGGTTTGCCTATTAAACTTTTATTGTCACTTACGGGATATCTTCCGTGATTGTTTGTTATTGTTTTGTTGTCGAAATATCGGGAGCCCAAAATATCGGTAGCTCAAAATATCGGGAACTCAAAATGACAAATAATCACGGTAGATATCCCTAAGTGACAATATAAGTTACCTGCAGTATTGTCTCTCCTTCCCCTTTAAATCCATCCGACGGTTGTCTTTAAAAGATCGCTTTTAGCGATAAGACCGCCCATTGTGTCACCCCTTGTAAAATGTTTAAAATTTTTGTATTTCTATTTTTTATGTGTGTACATAATAAAGAGTATTCTATTCTATTCTATCTTAGTTTCGTTTTAAACCGTGAAAGCTTAAAACAGTGTTTAATTTGCCTATTGTTCATGAACAAGGCGTTTGTGATCATACGTGATTGTCATAAGTGTCGCAAGTATTAATTCCAAAAACTCAAAATCTGATGTGATATGAATAGGGAAGCATGAGGTGAACCACCGCTGCACCACAGTGAAAGTTAACAAAAAAGATACAAAAGAATGCGGCAATGACAAACGCAGTACAATAAATTCATAAAAAACATACACTTAGGAAGTGATTAGTTTGTAGGTATCAGCTTCCCAAAAATATGTAACATATGAAACCGATCTGATTGGGATTTTCAAAAAAACATGTTTACCTTAGCATTATGGTACAGATAAATTTCCCAAGCCTGTCCCCAATTTCTATAAAAATAAAATGTATTTCATCGTGCCACCATTCGTATTGGAAGTCCTACATTTCAATGAGTAACGGTCCCGATGCTCCATAAGCGGCACGTACCTACGTTGTTGTGCTGCCCGCGCGACATGCAACAAACAGGTGCAGAAGTTCCGACCTGCTGTTCCATAAAATTCTGTTGCAGAATTAGGATGTTCACATACATACTGATCAGCATCTGAATCTTTCGTCACTTGTTTAGGATGCGTCTAATCGTGACCCAAAGCTTATCACATAGCTGATAGTACACTTATAAACAATGTTGCAACTTGCAGTAAGTACGGAGTTTCTTAGAAAAATCCCGAAAGCTCGAGTTATGATGATGCTGATCGCATGCAATGAAAGAACTCTGTATTGACCTTAGAATCCACACTCCGCGCTATACTTCTCCACGCTATCTTGGAATCACCACTGACACCGAGACTGGCTTAGGTGTCCCTTATTATTCATGTATATTTCCAAGTGGACCTTCGCCGCGCTGTTGGCAGGCGTGCGCGGGCGCCGGTCGGCTACACTTTCGCCGCGCGGTCACGGTCAGCGTGTGCGCCGCTCGGAAACACGCTGACGAGGTGACGTAACGCTACGCGGACGTATGCACCCAACAGTTGTGCTCTTATTTTATTTGAATATACTGCGTGTATGTTTGTAGTTCAAGCAATTCTTAAGTAACTGGTACGTTTTCATTGATTGACACTAAAATACCTGTTTATTCATGAGATAATTTTGGAATACAATCTAGTGCGCTGAAAACGGAATACATATCTAGACTTCGGCGACAATTTAAATGTATCTGTATTCAATCGTATTCATGCGATCGCATACTGAGAACTCGTCTAGCTGCTTGCCCTTGAAATATTTCTTGTTTCCCAATCCATATGTTGAATTCCATCTTCCGAGAATGCTTTGTAGATTTTAACACACCTGTGTTATGTCGATAAATCACAAGCTCAAACATACGCGGTATTTAATCTCTCCATGATTTTAAAGTCCAACATTCTTGGAAAAGTATGAAGAAGAGGAGAATGCGCTAATTAACAAACTTCCATTGATTATAGCGATAAAAATGACGAATACAAGCATTATAATTGAACTAATTAGTAAATTATCGAGTATTTATACCAAAGTGGTGTTAAAAACATCGCCCGCACATTACGACTATGAAACATTAACGAACTCGCTCACGCATCTATTTCGGTTCACGTTTGACTGAGAATCGATTGTTTTTGACCTTTTAAATAATGTGTAAACGTACGTTCACTGACTACAAATTAAATAATTATAAAATGATTTTAGAAATATTTCACGTAATTTTTTTTCTGGTCTTTTTATGTGATACTAGCTGTGGCCCGCGACTTCGTCCGCGTAAACCGCCCTTGTCACATAGGGGTATAAAAGATGCCTTCGACTTGTTCTCTGACATAGCAAGTATACACAAAAAAAAAAATCGGTGAAGTCGTTTCGGAGGACTTCGATGACAAACAATGTGACACGAGATTTTGATGTATTAGATAGCTTTGTCTGCGGCTTTGCTCGCGTTGAATTCGGGGTAATTTTAATTAAAAAATGAAAGAATTTCATTGCGCAAAACAAAGAGTAAGTAAAATTCAAGATCCAGCAGACTTTTAAAGATATACATATCTGGGTTGCTCATAAATTAGTTGGTTTCAAAGCAGAACAGAGGAACTTTGCAGAAGTATTGTGTAAAATCTTAAATTATTGTCTAGGATGGAATTACTATGGCCGGTAAATTACATAACGAAGTAGCTACGAGGACAAACAAAAATTAAAGAAAAATTAGATTTGTGTTCAGTGAAAACCATGAAAACGACACCCATGAAGGAAAAACGAAAAAAAATCCTAGGTGCCTTCTTGGATTTTCATTTTGACCTCATTTTTGTTATTAACGACTCCGAAAACCACGCAAACGACACCCATGACGGAAATATTAAAAAGAAACCCTAGACGGCATCTTGGATTTTCATTTTGACCTCATTTTCGATATCAGCGACCCCAAAAAACATGAAAACGACACACATGACGAAAAATTTACTTCAATGCCATTTCGATTTTCATTTCAATCTCATTTTTGTAATCAGCGATCTCGAAAACTATGTAAACGACACCCGAGATGGAAAAACAAATACTTTTCCTCGGCGCTATCTTGTATTTATCAATAGGAATACTCTAGTGAAGTTTCGAATGAAATAGTCTAACTTATCTTGTTTCCCCATACAAACTTTGGAGGCCCGTCTCACCCCTCTTAAGGGTTGAATTTTGAAAAAACCTGAAACCCGTTTCTACTCATTTATCAATAGGAGTACTCATGTGAAGTTTCGAATGAAATAGTCTAACTTATCTTGTTTCCCCATACAAACTTTGGAGGCCCGTCTCACCCCTCTTAAGGGTTGAATTTTGAAAAAACCTGAAACCCGTTTCTACTCATTTATCAATAGGAGTACTCTTGTGAAGTTTCGAATGAAATAGTCTAACTAATCTTGTTTCCCCATGCAAACTTTGCAGGCCCGTTTCGCCCCCTTAGAGGGTGAATTTTGAAAAATGTTTTCTTAGTGCACTCTTAGACTACATAAGGAACCTACTTGCCGAATTTGAAATCTGTAGATCCAGCGGTTTGGGCTGTGCGTTGATTTTTAGACTTTGTCACCCCATTTACCCCTCTTAGGGGTTGAATTTTGAAAAAAACTGAAACCCGTTTCTTCTCATTTATCAATTGGAGTACTCTTGTGAAGTTTCGAATAAAATAGTCTAACTAATCTTCTTTCCCCATACAAACTTTGGGGGCCCGTTTCACCCCCTTAGAGGGTGAATTTTGATAAATCCTTTCTTAGTGCACCCCTAGACCACATATGGAACTTTCATGCCAAATTTGGAATCTGTAGACCCAGCGGTTTGGGCTGTGCGTTGATATATCACCCAGTCAGTCAGTCAGTCAGTCAGTCAGTCAGTTTACCATTTTATATATATAGATCATAATAATAACTACTAATCAAAATGAAAACAGTCGGTTAGTTAGGTATTAGTGTAGCTGTGATTGGTACCCAAATACTGACACCGCTATATCATGTAGGAACAGCCAGGTAGAACAAAACACAACAGATGTTCATTAAAATCGTTAGGTACACAAACAAATACGAATAACGCATTGGCAATAAAACAACAGAGCATTGGTAACCGGGTCACGTCGCTGACATCGGAAGATGCTCATAACTGGGAGGTCAATGGGCGTCTGGCGTGGCGCACGGCGGCGTACCCCGCGTGCCGCTCGCCCACGACACGGCACGACACATACGCTCACTCAAGCGACATGCATAATTCTATTACAGCAGCGAGGGCCACGCGAAAAAAACAACTTGAAACAAGTGACAGACGCGCGTGTCCCTTGATCGCAAATCGCATCACCCTGACGTGACGTTGTGGATGGGGGCGTCCATACTCGTATGATCCCGGCACTCCCGCCGCTTACTAAACGGTACGGCACAGCTTCGCTCTCGGAACTGGTCAAGCGGGACGGGTTTCTTGGAATCTTAAGTGAAGCTAGGACCGCGCAGAATGTGCGCTTTTTGTGAAGCTGTTCAAAGGTAGAGCTGGACTAGATGTACGGTCGAACAAGCTATTTGGTTTACACTTTACAATGTAATTTGTGGGTTAAACTGTATACCAAATAGCTTGTTCGACCGTACACAGAAACACGTTTTTTGCATAGCTGAATATGGAGACTGGCTCTATGCGGCATAGAGCCAGCTATGCCCGATGGATGGTATTTAACTTTTGCCTTTTTTACTTCGCTTTCGTATCGAATTAGCAATACTTACAAATTCAGAGTTATTCAAAGGACGATCTCCCAAAATGTTTTCTAGTATCTTGTGAGTTGCAATTTTTATTTAGATTTTCAAATTGACTTTATGTTTACACATACCAATGCACTAGTTCAAAATGCGTTTGAAAATTTCAATATTATTGTAACTGTAAGTATTGTAAGTGTTTGTTTACCTACAGAGGTGCACGTTAAACACTCTCACCGACAGACAACGCAGACACACAACCTAAATACATGAAATTTGATTGCGATCTGGTCTAAACTGTAACTAAGTATATTATGTCATCTTGTCATTCATATAAACATCTAAATCTTTCCCACAGCATCATCACTGCAGAATCAGATAAAAGGATTTGAAGTATCAACAAAAATAGTTGTGTTATCTAATCATTACCTATCACCTATAATAAAGTGTCAGTATTGAGTTGTAAATGGCTCAAGTAAATACATATCACGAGCCCGAACGGACTTTCCACTTCATGTATTACTTAGGTAAGGATTTAAGATAAATCTTGGAATTTACTTGTCACTCCCAGAGATATACACATGCCTATGATAAGTGCCATGAAGTCTACCGTAAGATAATCAGTTATTTTGCTTTTTTGTCTAATAATCTCCTTTAACCTTTGAAAATAGCCTTTTGTCTTTACCATGGATTTCAAAGTTATTTTACAGCAACCCCACGTTATTGAAGAAGTCAATATTCAAAGAGGTTACTAGAAACGAATGCAAGTGCATTCGTTTCTAGTCTAACACAGATGCGTAAGTGGCGCAGTGGCGCGCGAAATTCGTCATAACCTTGTACATATGTAACGTTGGGTAATCGCGGTCAAATTGTACTAATTACTTACTGGTAATCTGCTTCGGAGAGCAGCGGTGGCCCAGTGAGAGCAGCGGTGGCCCAGTGGTGGGGGGCCCGACTTACGAACAGTAAGTCGTGGGTTCGAACCCAGACAGGCGCATTACTTTGTGTAATTTATTTCATCACCGCTGCTCTCAAAACGGTGAAGGAAAACATCGTGAGGAAACCGGCATGTCCTAGAACCAAAAATTCGAAGACATGTGACATCTACCAATCCGCACTGGGCCCGCGTGGTAGATTATAGCCCATTCCCTCTCTATTAGAGGAGGCCGTGTCCCAGCAGTGGGAACATTATAGGCTGATGATGATGAATCTGCTTCGGAAACGGTGAGACGGTGCAGAGCCCGGCCTATGATGCGAAGGAATTGCTTGAGACCACGGTCTGGCTATGCTTATACGATATGTGGTCAGACCAGTGCGCAGTTTGGTGGTGGATTGGGTTACATTACCGCTCCTTGTGCAAATATTTGCGCATGAATGAAAGTGGTGAAAATATTTACAACATATTAGGCACGTAAAAAGTTTTGATAAAAACTGCTATCAAATACCAGTTGATTCAAATACCGATCGATCCTTGTCGTTATTTTGTAGCCCTTCAGCTAGCTTCCAGATTGGAATTTTCCTTTTATCTAAATTCTTTCTCATACCATATCAGTAAATGATTTCGTTGCAATCTAAACCTTCCTTTAGGTGACTTTGCGAAAAAAATAAGCTGCGTTTATTTTATAAAACAAACTAAGTATCTCTAAATAAATAAACAATATAATTCATCTGTAATCGCAAGGTTTTTGCCGGCTGTGCCGCCGGGAGGAAATCCTCAAAATGTCTGCTATTTATAATTTTATCAGATAAAATAGCATTTAGTGTAATGTTGCTTATATCCGCATGTCATTGTGTTAGAAGGTCATTACTCAGATGGTATCAGGCAGAGAACGATATTCAATGAGAGATCACAACATCCGACCGCGAAATTAGATCATTTGGAACCAAATCTTTTTGTTCACTCGCTCGGTAAATAATTTGGGAATCCTAAATTACTCTTATCTTTCTATCTATTTTTCCATATCAAAACAATGTGCAGGCCAATTGTTAAATTGTGGGAGTGACATTTGTTTGTTTCATTTTCATTTGCAATTATCTTAATAATATCTACCACCAACATTCGTGGCGAAACTAAATGGACTGCTGATAGCAATCAATATTGTCCCTGAGGTAAAGTATAGGCACATGAAAACCATAATAATATATTAAGTTAAGTAATGGTATGTAAAAAAACCATTACGAACAATTACAATCGAAACAGTTGGCAGTTTAATAACCTAACTTTTAAATTAACGGTTAATGCTTCGCAGAACTTAGGTACCCCAATACTTTTCAAATGCAACTGCTAATTATTGTGATACGTACTCGTAACAGCACAAGTCTCCCCGTCACCCCCTTAAGGTTCCACATCAAGGCACCAAGGTAGTAGGCAGCCTGTGGGTACTGTCTACACCTGTCTATAGTTGCATTGCATCAGACAATCTGTCTGAGCGTCTGTCACTGTAAGCCCCTCACCAGACGTTGACAAAGCCTATTAACTGCCTCTACTTATATTTAATATCCTGGAATAGAAAGTATGAGGTTTATCTGCCACCTACTAATGCAAAAATAGTAAAAACTGTGGTTAAAAATGAATTACTATAAAAAAAAAAAAAAAGGAACTGCGTGCCGAGGATGAGTGTGTGAACGGTGGAAGTGGACGGAAACATGAAACTTCGTACACATTTTAGTTGTATTTATAATATATGTGAGGTAGCTGATAGACATCGACGTACGCCTACAGGCCTGTATCCTGCAATTTGTCTCAGCGAGCAATTGACGCGGCAAGTGGCTGCACTTGCTACCATCAGGACTACATTATCAGACTACTAGCGGTCAATCACTTGCTGCAACCATCTTGTCGTTGAACTGTAACGTAATCCTAATCATCGTCTGTTTACGTGTGGATTTATACAGAGCGGTATTTTTCAATGCCAATTCCTTTATTTTTTTAAATAAACAATGAATGCATTCACAGATTTTCGAAAATTCGCTTGCCACACTCGGGCATCGAACCCGGGATGAATCGACTAGACAGTACTTGGAGTACTTTCCCTCCAGGTGGCATTGGTGGCAAAATTCCACCCTGTATACCCCGATCTGTATCCTAATTGTTCTAGCCTAGGTCAATTAGATACAAACTTATAAGAGTATAGGATTATCGTGCTTCTCGTAGCACACGGCGTAGACCCTTAACTACGCCGTGTGCTACGCGTTTCGTAGCACGCGGCGTAGACCTTTAACTACGCCGTGTGCTACGCGTTTTGTAGCACGCGGCGTAGACCTTTAACTACGCAGTGTGCTACGCGTTTCGTAGCACGTGGCGTAGACCTTTATACCATGTGCTACGCGTGTTGTAGCTTCTAAAAACGCTATATGCTACGCGTATCATAACATGTGGCGAACTAGATCCTTAGAATTATGAATACTATACCTGTTAGGAGATTAATTTGCAAATTATAATACTTATATATTTTTTATAGAATATGTGTTCTGTAGTTTAGTTTGTTTCTTATTCAACGACAGATGTATGGCTTGACTTACAAGAAATTAGACATTCATCCACGAATAAACAAGGAACCCGTAATTCTTAAATCTTGAATAAACGTATTCTTTATTCTAAATCTCTGAGCAGTAACGTGGTGCGGCTCCAGGTCGCTTCACTCTTCGTGCTTGTCTCGCGACGGCCTCCGCACGACCTCGCCTAGTCTTGACTGCGTTACCTGTTGCCAGTAACGTTAGTTGTTCTGTTGCCAACCATTTCGCAAGCATTACTTAATGGCGGAAGGCAAGGCTTCCTGAGATTATGCTCGACCTAAACTTAACGATTTTATGATTATACGATACATAATAAACTTGTAGTTGTAAAGCTACAAAATGTAATCCGTGGTGAGGTGAGATCAATTTAGTAAATTACATTTTCATGTACAAAAAACGTTAGGGTGTTTAAAGTTTATTTTCTATTTTATTTTATGTTGAAGACTTAGTGTCTTGTTGTAGTCATTTGTATGATGCCAGAACAGTAATGTTACTTCTTAAGTACAAGATTATGACAGAATAAATAACTTTTATGCACTTCACATTTATTTATCTATGTATGTACGTAGGTATGACGTTGTATTTACAGAGACAAAGCCGCGGAACATTATTGTGGCCATTACCCATTGTTGAAAAATCGCCAACTATAAGTACCTAGTGTGCTTTGAATAATAACTAAACAAAGAATAAATTGAGGAAATCATTACCTTGCATTTATATGTTTTTAACAAAAAATCACTGAATACTTAAATTACACATAATTACTTACATAACAGAGTAATATTTTGGGTTTTATATTGACCAGATAGAGATAGTACATAGATACTTTACTTTATGTTTAAATTGAATGTAGATACCTAATACTTAGTAATTTTATCATCATGGTATGTTATGTTAAATGATCGTGTGATGACGGATGGCTGATGGCCGGAAGCTGCGTATTACACGCTGTTATGATAGCTTGTAATCTGTGCTCTATGGTTCCTCCGATGGACGGATATTACCGCCTATTATAATATGCACATTCCGTGCACTACTCTATAATTGAATATATTGTAAGCGTTTGTAGACGTGCATGCTACAACATACACTGATGTTATTTTTATAAATAAATAGCTCTCATTTTCCACGCTATTAATTTTTTGCATAATTATGTAACATACAAGATATTATGATTAATAGAATGTCAAACTGCCATAAATTAAGTTTTGATTTCCGACATGAAAGTAAGTGGATGACTTATGGCGTGCATTTGTTATGTTCACTATTTTTATTTAAACACATACCTAGGTATATATTACTTTACATTTTTTGCACATAGGTATTTAAGACACCAATGTGTACATAGTATGAATCCTACCTAAAGTAAACCACTTGAAGAGTGTGTTCTCTGGCCCCTGTCTGAATGGCTGAGTCAGCACAACGCTGATGTCAGTCAGTGAATCAATGATGAAGGAGGAAGTGACGGCAGCTCAGTACTAACAGAACAGACTCGCATGTTAATTGCCATCGTTTAATCAATCACTTTATTGTGGGTTTAATTGTTTAGCCATAAGTACTTACGACGAACACACCGCAGGATTTTTCCGTTCACTCGCGAGTGTTGGAACTTCTTGGTATATATAGTACGCTCATAGCGCAGTGCCGTTGTCATCGTCGCCCGCTGCGCAGTCGTTTTCTTTGTTTTCCCAAGACGTCGAAAACAACTTTCGGTTATATGTTAGGAATAGGATTACCCCCTTATGTTCAGTAATATAACTTACATGAGATATTCCCGAGGTTAAGGTAGGTCTCGGTATCTGTAAGTCCGTTAAACCACATCAAAACCGAAGGTGTAAAGTTACCTGGGGTTGCGGGCCTGTTCGAAAGAGATACCGCGGCCCCGGAACATAAAGGGCGAGGAAGGAACATGGATGGGTTTTAGTCAGTAAAAGTCTGACACTCCCTCCCGCTCCGCCCAGAGTGGGAGAAGTCATCTGATGATTTCCCATCCTAAAAAAAAAAGGTGTAAAGTTACCTAAATGCGAATGAACATCAATCCAAAACTCGTTGTTGTCACATTGTTGCACTTGATGGCGCTGTGTGTAATGTCCAGCGATATTTAAGTATTTATACAAATCTTTTACTTGATCAATCGTTTTGCTCCAAAAATCTAGGCATCATATACTTTTACATTTGCGAAAGAATAATTTATAGATGTATGAATCATATTTGTTGACGTTACTGGTAGGTGTTCCACGGACTTGTAAAGCGGACTAACACCAATCATTTCTGGTTGTTGTGAGTTGCTCAGCGATTGGATGTAGTTACGAGCGCAGTGTTTACGGCGACATTGAGAGCCTGACTGTATGTCGGTCACGCGCGCACGCTGTGTAAACTGCATTGAGTTTCCATAATATTTACTATTTTAAATGCCGCAATGGTGCTGTCGTTACGTCTGCCCGTATGTGTTAAGATTCTACTATTAAAAGGAATCATGTGATAGAAGAGTATTGTGTGGATCTCTTTTGAGGTTGTAACCTTAGGCAGACGTAGCGAAAGAGAAAAAAATATTATACATGTAACTTGTACCTGGGTTTACTTTATCTGCTTCGCTTGTTAATTCTTTATGGAGACAGAGCACTGAACACAGAGCAACCAGACTCGAACCGAAGGGCCACTTTCACCATCTGTAGATAGATATTATCGATGACACTGATACTTCGATATTTTGGGCATCGTAGATTGTAATAGGTATTTGCTGAAACCAAATGTCAAATATTAGTAATCGTTATTAAATAACTCGACAGCTGGAAACCGGTATGGTTTCCACCCCTGGAAGCTCACTTCCAAGGGCACTCGAAAGGCTTTAAGGTCAAGCATACCTTTAGAGGACAGCGTGGTATTCTCACTGCCTCACTCATACCAGTACTAATTGAGACCTCAAGAAGCTCCAGTAATAACTTTCCCAACCTCGTTGGTTTACTTCTACTAATAACTTTTCCAACCTCGTTGGTTTACCTCTACTAATAACTTTTCCAACCTCGTTGGTTTACCTCTACTAATAACTTTTCCAACCTCGTTGGTTTACCTCTACTAATAACTTTTCCAACCTCGTTGGTTTACCTCTAGTGATAACTTTTCCAACCTCGTTGGTTTGCATGTAATAATTATTCAACATTCCACTTCGATCAATAATAGCAATATTACCATCATTGATCGAAGGTACTTCAGCATTCTCAAGAACAATGGCTTCAGCGAATAACCTAATTATGTACGAACTTAGAATTACTGATTAATCTTAAAACATTAGATACTCAGCTTTCAATCCAGAGATGCAAGCTCCAACCAACTCACAAACATAAAACTCACTTTGATAAACACTAAATAAACTTCTGACTAAAGTTAAGCTAAATTCAAACAAGACAAAATACTGGTTCTTACCGCGTCGGATCGACTTGACATCTTTGCACGTACTTCCTGTGATGTACCATCGATGTTGCCATTGTATAAAATAATTGTTTTAATAATTGTTGCTATATCTAATTATTGTTGTATTTACATTCGCGGATTATATCTTCTAAAGATCCGCGACAGGTGCCTTTAGCGCGATTGTTTGGTCGTCCATTACCTTCTGTCACATAAGTACTAACCGCTACCCATAACTCTTACCAATTGACTGACTGTTTTGCGGCGAACAACAGAAGATTTTATTATATAACTTATATTAAGTTAGGAGTAGGTATTGTTGGTACAGTAAGGAATCTTCAAACTTGCGGTCAAGTTTGTTATGATACTTTTAGTTTGTGTACAAATTGTTGTCGCGTGCCTTAAGTTAAACTTCGGTTACGTGGGAGCCTTGTGGCCTCTCCCACAGACGTCATCTCACCCACATTATTTACTAAAAACAGTGAAAAAATAACCCGAAAATAAACAAACAAACGCCGCTAACATCAACACTATTACCTCCATTAACTTAATAATAGAGCTACTTTAATAACTGTTCGACTCACAGAGGTCTACAACCTTCAAAATACCTCCGATCGATTCACGTGCGATTCCCATGATGTAATGAAAGCCGGTGTTCTTGCAAGCATTTATTTATTACAAAGGTTTTGGTGTGAACAATACAAAAAGTTTACATTGTTAAATGCGGGGAAATGCATTAATATTAAGTAAGTGTAAACGCCCGTACATACTGGAGAGTCGTCAAATTGCACTTAAATTGTTTAGGCGATAAAAGTGCGGTTCCTACTAGGTTTTCCCGGTCGATTTAACTGAACATAATGTACCTGTCAAAAACATATTTTTGAGATAACTATGTCAGTGGGTTCGTCAACAATCCTCAACAACAGTTAGTGTACGGTCAGTGTATATACGAGCCTCCTATGTTAGGGCTAATTTAATATCGGTTAAAGTTAACACTTCCTGTAGCAGCGCCTGCGCCGAGCCATCGCGCGCGGACATACTGCGCCCCCCGGGGCCGGCTGCACCTGCGGGGAGGAACCACATATTAACATCATCAGCCTATTCTATTCAGTCCCTCCTCCTATGAGAGGGATGTCTTCGAATTTTCAAAAAGAACATGATCTCGGAGCAAGCGGTACCACTATGTAGGTATATCGTTGATACATCTCAATAATGTTTGCCTCTGCTCACTTAACGTAGGAACGTTGATTAAACATAGGTCCACGAAGGTCTTAACTGTTTAAAAAGTAATTAGTACGCGCCACGTTAAGCTCAATTAACACCATCACAAGACAGCTGTGCACAACATAATAATGTGCCTCCCAGGTACTCCCAACTCTTTCGTTAACCGTACGTTCATCGATTTCCTATATAAAGCAGTTTCAAAAGATTAATATTCACATTTTGAGTACACAATATTTAAATGAAACTACGATTTAATGACGTCATACAAATCATTAACATTTAACTTCGTACACTTGTCTGCGTGTATGCACACGAGCTCACGATTTATTTCTGTGAATGATACGAAGTGAAGCTATTTATTTAAGAGATTTGTGTACTTTAATATTAATACATAACAAATCTGTTTGTTGCTACGTTTCTCTAGTAAATAGCGATGAGACTGACAGACAGTGTTAACAGCTGCATTACAACAATGTCTATTCTGTGGCGCTCTCTCATCACCGTTACATCCGTGTTGTATTGTGATGTGCTAAAGATACTGTCCAGAGAAGAATAATTTACGTTCTCCAGACTAATGAACTTATTTTTCGCAAATAAAATAAACAAGACTATTTTCCTATACCAAACTAACAATTAAACAGAAGATCTTTCGGATAATCAAAGAAAGTAGGTACTGAAAATTGTAAGTATATGAGCGTACGACACTTTCCCCGCTCACTCGTGGCTCTGTTACCTTCGTGGCCACACACCGACCTTGACCTATCGCCCGATAAGGCGCGCCGCACACTTGCGCCAATTACCGCTACAGACTGCGCCGCGACCGGTCGCGGTGTGACCCGCACTTGACATCATCTGACACCATTTAACACGGCTGTCGTACATTACGCATGAGTTATTTCAGGCGTGATTGATCGACACAATCAGCCTTCCAGAGCAATTCATTGAATTAGACGTTCTTTTGATTAGTATCAAACCGCTTGGACTCTTGAACTGCTACTCGTTAATGCATTGAATAAATCTTAATTTGTAAGGTCAATGCTATGGAGTGAGCATCGTGATCTGTGATTCATTATTTCATTTGGTCGATGCGTGATGTACAGTTATTTGCGATACCATCAACCTACCAATACATCGTCCAGATTTAAATATCAATAGATAAATGATTTTACTAAAGAGATTTTTGCTTTTCACATTCTACGTTCATATGAACGTAGCTATCAATTCCCACGTCTGTCCCTGTTACCTTACGTATTCAAATCATAACTTCTCTATTCAAACGTGCAATTAGTAACCACACCACAGTAGGTATTATATCAGACATTTACATAAATATTTTAAAACATACTTTAACATTGACAATGGCATTTCAAAGGCTATTCAAACTTTAATAATCATTCATTAATAAGTAGATAATGATAGCTACACTATTTTATATATTTCTTTTCTCAGTATTTACAATGTGTTTTCTTTCCCTGCAGGTAAGCTGTTGTTTCTCACGGCTTGGTGTCGTGGACGTGGTCCTACGGGCTGCGGGTAAGGTATGTCCTCGTCAATAATGCAGGCGCTGATTGTCGGCTAACGACACGATTTGACCGAACGTGACGTGGTCACGTGCGAAGGGTGGCCCACACGCCCTAGTCCTAGGGTTGTTACCTACTCCGTCACATTTTGTTAGGCAAGTTACGATAATGACCAGCTTTTGAGACAGTGGTAGAGTCAAAGCCGACGTACTACATTTGCGATTACACAATTATTTTCTTTACTAGAGGGAAGGCGCTTCGTTTCTTAGTTTACTAAAATTATAGAATTTTGGTAAACTTAACGTAAAACGAAGCGCCTTCCCTCTCATAGTGTGGAGGCCTGTGTCCCAGCAGCGGGTACGTTAATAGGCTGATGATGAAGTAACGAATTAATTAGACTTTGGTAAAATACATATAGGTAGGTTTAAATAACTGGCATGATTACATTTAGAAGACCATCACTGGTAGTCCGAATGCCCTGGGAGCCCTATACAGCGATGCGGGGATATCGATTGCTATAGCGTTTGTCCACCGCTGCATCGACGCTGTCTTTACAAATACCATCAGTATTGAATACACAAGCCCATAGCGAAGTAATCACTTACATTACACACTGTTCAAGCTGTGTAATTGGTTTGTAAGTATTTCTAAATGAGCTGTGCTATGAGCGAGGTCGTTTTAAAAGGCAAGTCTACAAGTCTTAAGTATTTCACTTATTCTTCAGACCTTCACACATCATTTGCAGACATACAATTATCGGTTGGAGTTAAGTTAATGTCGCAGTACCATGCAACTAAAAAGTCTAAATCATCTCTTGCAGTCTCAGTCGATTTTATTTTATTGTCGTTTTTAATTATGTAACACATTTTATTTAACGGCTTGTTACACTCGTTTGTTTTCAAGACGTCTACTGCCTTCAAACATCACTCGGCAGCAGACGAGCATTTAAAAATAAAACCAAAATTTACGTGACGGTTGAATGGAATTTAAAACAATACAGGCGGAAGAGACACCATCTTCTTCGTACCCTTGTACCATGTTATTTGGAGTCGGCGGAACACGTTTAATATCTTAAAATTTGTTTCCGTACTAGAGTTTTGCAATTAATTCATGCCTGATGTCTCATCTCTGTTTTACCTGAACGACGTAAATCTAGGTGAGTGGCAATCAAGTCAAACGTGTACCTACGAGTGAACAATGTGTTGGTCAATCAACGCGGGAATGGTTGTCACCTGTGTTACCCCTGGCAAGAAGTGCAGAAGGTAGTAGTCATACTTAGATAGATCTTAGCAACGCGGGACAAAAAAAAATTAAGAGATGCCTAAAATTCAGAAAAAGTTGGAAATAATAACTATATGATTTAGTAACTAGTATCACGTGTATATGTCAGCGTCACATTGTATAAACCGTTAGATTGCAATATATGCATTCCACAATATTACGGTTTCACTTCGATAGGTTACAATCTACCGAAACGTAATGCGTTACATTGTTAGCAGTATGTTCAGTTGACAATATATATATGACACCGTAAAATTGTCAAACACGTTAGATTGTAATCTCCCTAGTGAGTTTGTAAACTCTCGAAATATTGTCAACTGAACATACGGAAGTATCTCTGCCCCCATAATCGGGACTGGAGGCCCCCCCGTTAGGTTAGTTAGGTTCCTTTAAACCCTGTACTCGGAAATAGGGGCCCCGCGAAGCGGGGCTCAGTCGACCACGCTTTTTAGGGGAATATAAAGTGTTTTAAGGTTAGGTTATATTAATCGGTATTTCTCAGGAATGGTACATTATCTTTTCATGAGAGTGGTTCCATTGGGTAAGGGGGATCCCTCCTTCCCTCCACACCGCGTGTGTTGACTACCATCGCATGCATTTCACGAAAAATAAAAATAATGCGTTTTATTGTAAGCAGTATGATCGTTTGAAAATATTTCGAGAGTTTACAATATCGCTAAAGAGATTACAATATAACGTGTTTGACAATTTTACGGTGACATACAAGGTGTAAACCACCTAATCACAAAGCCATTAACCAAGCATTCTGTACATCAAATTAAGTAACTTTACGCCAAAAATATTGCTGGGAATCAACTTTTTTTTTTGAGGTTATAAATCATGTTTTGTGATATAACTCAATGTAACGCACTTAAAACATTGTGCTGATGGATGGATTGAATAGTACGGGGGTCGTGGAGGTGTTAAAAGTTAAAATCTTACAAAAAAAACTTGTATTTGAAAAAAACTTGTCAAAAAGTTGTAACTTTGACCCCCCATATCTCCGTAACTAGAAGGTTCCCAGGTATGGTGTAGAACAAAAAAAGTATCGCAATGATGGGGAGAACAAGTGCCTTTCGGAAGAGGTGTTTTACACCCTTTATATAAAATATTACCGTTTTCCTATTCTACAATAGAATCGAAATTCATTACTACAATATTTATGAGCTTTTTGACGTTGTTCTTAGATGTTCTATGTAATAGTAGTGAGAGTGGCCTCTCTGTTGTCTGTTTGTACAGTGTAGTGAGTAGTGAGTAGTGGTAGTACGTAGTGGAGGTCGGCACGACAGCACCACTGTTGTCTCTGATTGATCACTATTTTTAGCCCCAATGACTGTTATAACGACTCCGCCATCAATTCCACTACTCCGCTATATTTATAGAAGCCTAGTAATGTTTTGACATGATTTTAATATTAGCTTTTATTAATAAACTAGCTGACCCGCGCAACTTCGTCTGCGACACATAAGTGAAGGACAGGGTTACAGAGAGTGGGTCGTAAGCACCTCTAATACAATTGTCAAAGAGCACATCACATCACACACATCATTCCGCATAATGAAAAGCGCGTCCGGTACATGGTCATTATTTTGCTGCTGAGTTATTTAAAACGGTGTAGGTATCTCTGATGTTCATTGAAATCAAATTACGTACCTATCCAAGGGCAATTATGTTTAAAATTAAATACTTGTGATTAACAACGTATTTATTTTGATAAGGATAAATTACCATTTTTACAAAAACAGTTTTAAGAGCTTCTCTCGACGTCCTAACGTCTTCATCCTTAGACACTCGATGACAGTCTCACACTCCAGCTAGGTCTGAAGAAGTTCTCATCAACGTGTATGAAATGAGCCGCGACCGATACAGCTGCTGTAAACTGTTGCGGACCTCTTACAACTATAAGGCATTTCAAATTTCGAACTCTACGTGCCTATGAGGCCGTGTCCTAAAGTGCACAACCTCTTTAAAGCTTAGAAACCTTCAAATGCGGTGTTAATATAGTACGGTGACTATCGGGACATTCCAATTTTAAAGAGTATTAGCACCAAGTTTTATGTGAGTCCAAACTTTTTTGAATAAAATAGGATTGAGTTTTCAAACATTTATCAAAATAACATGTAGTTTAAATCAAAAGCACTAAGGTCCATGTTCATCAAAAACATGACAGTCTGATTATCTAAAAACAGCTGTTTAAAACACATATTTGTATGGGAGCATGTCACAGGGACAGCGGTTTTTAAAAAATCAGACCGTTATCTCTTCGGTGAACATGGACCTAAGGAGTGTTGATATCAAATTCGAAACAAATCACCGCCAAAATAACTTTCTACCCCTTTTTTCATCAATTCAATTTCAATTAAACACGTCTTCCATCAATTCTGTTAAAAATTTGAAATAGATTGGACCAGGGGGTCTAAAATGGGCGCTTTAGCAGAATCGTAAATGAATCACGTAAAAAAAAAAATTCTTAAAATGGTCTTTGTAACCATTGACATAAAGTCCATTTTAAGAATTTTTAATTTTCGTGATTCATTTTTGAACAAAATTTTAAAATTCTTAAAATGGACTTTATGGTAATGGTTACAAAGACCGTTTTAAGAGTTTAATTTTTGTAACGTGATTCATTTACGATTCTGCTAAAGCGGCGATTTTAGACCCCCAGTAGTTCGTTGTATTATTTTATTTGTAATATAAACGGTTAACGGGGCAGTAAAGGGAGCTACCTTAACCGTTGAGTATAATAAACAGGATCGATTGGCATCAAAAAAATGTTGTGTAAAATAGCAATTTTCTTGCTACCCGTACGTTTTTTTTTAATCTGTGAATGGGGATCAAAATTTCACGAAAAATTTCGGATGGTTTTCTAAGACCATTTTCATGTAGCTGCAGTGACTTTTTGAGTACTCTAACCTGGGTTGGTCTGGAAGAACTTTTTGAGCAGTGTCGGAAAGAAGATCGATTGGCATCGAAAAAATTGTTTTATGTAAAATGGCAATTTTCTTGCTAACTGTACTTTACTTTTTTATTAAATCTGTGAACAACATTTCTCGAAAAAATTACGGGTTGTTTTCTAAGACCATTTTCGTGCAGCTGCAGCTCCCCTTACGGGAAGTAAGGGGAGCAGCAAGAGAACGTTAACCGTTTCCATCCTGTATTACCAACTACTTATACCGAGGAAAGCCGATTTTCTTGAGTTCCGCTATTTTGGGCGTATTCACTTCAAAAATCAAATTTCAAAAAAATTGAGAAATTATATTTACCTGTATTAGATTTGAAGTATTTACAACAACTTTTAAAGGTTTACACTTCATTGGATTTTATTCTGTAGGTGTATGAAGTTAGTTAATTTTAAACACAAAACCCTCTTTTTTACGTCTCTGGATGAGATTTTAAAAAAATGCTGAAACAGGTATTTCTTTATTTTTAATAATAAGTATTTCGACGCCTCCAAGCAATAACCCGGTAATCGAAAAATCAAAATTTTACAGGAGAAAAGATTTACTGATTTTGTCAAATATCTTTTCAACGAGTGGGACTATTGAAGTCATTGATGTATTAAATGAAAGCTATTTTTTTGCGAAGTCTACCTGTGCCATTGATATGAAAATCGTATTATTCAAAACCTAGTAATTTAGGAAAATAAATAATACCTGAAATTTTATACATACAATATTACAGTAATACTACTTACGGGGTTATTGCAGTAAATTTATGAAATAAAATATTTCATAACACTACATTATGGGCTTCTACGGCGTTATTTTTTATTTTATGGCTGATACATAACTTGTTTGTACGGAGTTATTGTGGTAATGTCAAATAATTAAAAAAAAGGTATTAATACATAACATTATTATTAAGAGGAAAATTATAAAAACAGTGTTATTGTTACCACTCGATACCATTTTTAAAAAGTAAATGTAATATTTGAAGGTAATAAACGAAAAAATACAATAATTTCGATTATAAGTAATTTTATTATTTATTATAATCACAGAAAGTAATTTAACACTTTAGTTCGACGCGAACATTCATTAATAAAAATAATCCAATAAAAATCAAATCCTGCAATCAACTTTGAGCTACATAAACCCTTCAATTTAGTTCTTCCTCAGAAATATTTTCGTTTCCCGCTTCAGAACAGGACAAGGATTGATAAAAAGAATGGTAACTCTGAGGAATAGCTCCACTTCTACATAAACTCAAAAGGTCTGTATGCAAAGGCTGGCTTATTGGTATACGTTGGTGGTATGCGCGTTGCAACTGCACATTATCCATATATACAGCTGCTTCTTGAGTACTCGCACGCTTTCGTCCTCTTCGTCTAGCTGAGGTAGAGGGAGTGTTGTTTAGATCAAGCTCTGAATAAGTGTCTTCAAAATTATATTTGAAAAAAAACTTATTTGCTTGTGAATCGACCACGCTTACCTCCATGACATCAGCCCAGCGGATCACATTTCCGTCTTTATCGCACCGCCAATACTTGTCTTCTACGAGTGGTTTTAAATCGTAAACTTCGGACTGCTCTAATTCCTTGATTCTATATTTTTCGCCAGTAATCTTTGAATTTAAAATAATATTATAAATTTGGTCAGGGGTATATAAAACTTTATTTCTTAAGTTTTTTTCTATGCATGCATGCATGGAATCTCCCTCGTTTTGACTGTGTCCAGTTTCAAAAAAACGATGGGTTATGGTTATGTCAAAAAGTTTGGAGGCATATAAATAAAGGGCGAAAATTTAACGATTTTTGTTCTGCCCATAACATCCATCCGAATATAATGAAAACTTTGTAATACTTTTCTCACGTTCAGTTTTAAAAAAAGACAACAAAGCACTTCCTATTTCTGAACTGCATCTTTTAGCGATTTGGTGATGCCATACATAACAATATCCTATTTTTCGTACTGCATCAAACACAATAAAATTGTAGCATGCATATTTTCTTTTATAATGAAATACGCCTTGTATGATCTCTTGCTAGACCAGACATTACTTTTAGATGATAGGTGAATGGAATAAAAGAAAGTAAAGTACTGAAACACTACTGTATTGTCCCAAAGGTACTTAAAGTAAAATGAGCTTAATTAACTGTTTGTGCGGAAATGAAGTGAGTGACGCGGCCCTTGTTGGCTGTAACGAGAACGCCTGGCTGACTTGATAGCTCAACGCGAACTGAACTAATCATTACTTATAAGTTGAAATGAATGTGGCGTAAACTGCTGAATTGCAGAATGTGCGGTTGCACCGTACACGCCTACTTCAGATTTAGGCACACTCAACACTTTTTGCAAATAAAATATTGCTACTGTCATATTACCTTTATCAGCTGCCTCTATTTCTTCTTTCTTTAATGATCTTACTTTTTCTTTTCTCCGTAAATGGAGTCTTTGTTTTTCTTCAAGGGTGGTTTTCATAGAGTCGTCTGATTGTTCATAAATGGAGCATGAAAGGCACTGGTCTTTTTTGGGTTTGAAAAAGGAGTAGTTATATTGGGAGTTAAAAACTGTTTCGTATTGTCGTTTTGTTGCCATTACAACATCACTGTAATTTTGTTCTGTAAACCCCTCAGTATAAAAGCGATACATTTTGGAAATATTCAAGTTTTCTGAAAGATATTCTCGGTTTGAAGTCGCTCTCGTATAGTTAATTAAATTAAGTTACAATTCAAATAACATTGTTAGTGAATATTACGGAACACGTATTTTAAAATTAATTCAACATAAACCCCGTAGGTAAACACGTTTACCAAAAATTTCATGTAAATGATTTACGCCAATAACCCGGTAATCGCAACTTACCAAAATAAAAAATAAATGGTATTTTCGTACAGATCTATAACAGGTTTTTTGCCGAAATATTATTGTGTCTAAATTCCCAACAATAAACACGTGTGTCATGATTTCTTTGTAAATATCAATAGGAAAAATCTGAAAAAAATTGAGAAGGTGTATTCCAGTCCATAGATGCCGAATTTGACATAACAGCATAAACCCCGTAATAGTACATTACCGAGTTCTTGTTTGGGGGCATCGATTTACTTTGAGTTTTATGATTCTAGAACAACCTAAATTTTTTTTTTCATACAAACTTTACCCCCCCTTTTCACCCCCTTTTTCCAAAATTTCCCATAATTTCTATAGCCTAAATGTTATTCTGAGTTTATTTAAATAGAATAGTGAAGTTTTCATCAAAATCCGTCCAGCAGTTTTTACGTGATGCGCGTTCAAACAAACAAACAAACAAACAAACAAACAAAAATTTTAAAAATGGTTTTAATATGTTCAGTTACTTATTTTAAGTCACCCTGATCGGTTTATTTTTTGAAATCTTCAATGTACAGATTTTTTGGTCTCAACGATTTTATTATATGTATAGATACATCGCCCCTAATGATGCGTAGGTAGATGTATTGGTGTACTAGTTTTGGCCACGGCTTCACCTGGGTGAAGGTTATAAATTGTCCAACGGGAACGCAGGTACGTATCACTAAGTACCTAGGTATATCCACACCCATGATCTGCCGGATGAGTGTGATCTTCATCGCAATTCATACAAAGCTGGTAAGGCTTGAAAGCTAACAGACAGATCGAGTTAAAATCTCATTTATAATATTAAATATGTATTGATAGTTAAAGCCCTTATGTAATGCTAAAACCCCTAATCAAATTGCATGCACGATAGGGTTAAGCGAATAGTTTCGTTGCGACTAGTACTTAGGTAAGTATAGGTTACACGTGTGCTGTTCACGTGTGTAAATATATGAAACATCGAATCATTACTGAAAGCGATTGCCGATAGGCTTTCTGAGAATTTATTGAGCTGTATTGAAATGATAGCTACACCGAAGTTGTAGGACATTGTAGGTTAGATAGATACGTACAATATGTCAAGAACCAAGTGCTAAAGATATATATTATAAATACATTAACAACAATACAACAATTACAATATAACAACATTTTCAGGATGCTGATGCGACTGCCTCGCTATTGTAGTGCGTCTGGTATGTTTGCGGAGGCGCGTACGGACGGCTTCCATGCGATTGTGCGCAAAAGGGTAGCTTCCTTGTCACAACGTGTGCGTGGCAGTGGCAACGGCATCCTGCAGATGATTGTGTCTCGCACGGATTGTCCAATCCAGAATAAATGGATGCGCATAGTTTTGGGCGCTCACTGATACAGGTCATTGCTTGTTTATGTTTTTGTCTTATATGTACTAGGTAACACACTTTTGTTTTTCTTTTAATTTTGTTGTTATTTTACTAATTGATATTAATTTAATTTTATGTAATTTATGTTTTTATTTTAATGTAATTTTACTATTTCAATTTTCATTTAATTTTATGTGATTTATGTTTTAAATGTGCTTGTATTTTATGGATTTTAATAATCTGAAATAAATGAATTATTATTATTATAAATATTCATTTAAAACTCACCATCTTTTTACATGAAATACATTGTACACATGGATTGAACTGCTTTTATTATTTTGTGCTAAAGCGACAGCTCGATAGATCGAGCTGTTTTCACCAATGTACTGTATAACTATGATGTCCACGTCTTTAAATCTTGACCCTGATACTGTAGTCTCTGCACTTCTGTGCGGGACGTGCCGGCAGCACGTCTCTCAAACGTACCTACTACTGAACACTAGAAACACTACAATTATGCCATACGACGCGGCGACGACGTGTATGTTGCATCTCTTTTTGCTATATTCTCAACATTCGCTCAAGGAATATTTCCCTGGATTTTTCAAATATAAATCAGAGCTGATTGCTTTCTTCAGATGCCGAATGGTCGATTCCACTTGCCATTGGAACTCTATGTTGCAAACAAGACAAGGATCTTTTAAGTTTCCACTTGGAAGACCCCAGATCTAACTCTTAGCTTGGTTGTCGGCATCATGAAGGGTATATGTTTATGAGGATGTAAACATCCACACCACTTGGATAGATGTGGTGATGGCAGGTGGAGCAGAGCCCTTACACCCCGTGTGCTCACCTGGCAGGCTGCCAGTCCCCGGGCTGCGAGAGTTGCTCCTGGGTGTGATGATGTGGTACTCACCAGCACGGTCCTGGTGCGCTCCTGGTAGCCGGTGCCGCAGGTCACGGAGCACTTGCTCCACTCGCCCCACGCGCTCACCTGGCAGTCCCCGGGCTGCGCCAGAGTTGCTCCTGGTTATGGTAAATGACTTGTAGTAATACTCGAAAAGCATAAAGACAAGATGGGGCTCCTTAGCGGGTAAACTAAAACATTTACCTATAGAAATCAAGTCTTAGTGCGAGTTACAGAATGTCAGTCAAAACCCTTAGCACGGTAGGAAAAAAAGCCACCCCTTACCGCTTCTAAGTTTAGATGTGTTTGCATAAGATAACCCCCATGGATAACCTTGACCCAGCTCTTCTATTGTGAAAAGGGTTATAAATACTACATTTATGTAGTAGCTACACTTGTCATCATCCTATTTTCAAACCTTCCAGAAAAACATAGAAGTATATTCTATTATTGCCGAATGATGTTATAACAAATCAACAGGCATCGAGATGGCGTCGCAAATATTCGTGTTAAAGTAAAAATACAACATAGTCACACGGCCAACTCTTGTACCTACATAAGGTTTTTTGTGTTTAAACATCGAGGTACTTAGTAACCCGGCAGCAGTCCTCAAGTTCAGAAACATCTACGTCTACGTGACCGGACTAGGATGAGACTGGAACAGAAAATACAATCGTATTTGACATTACGATAATGTCTCATTGTTTATTGTTGACATAAAAATACGACGACTATTGAATTTGACTGTACCTTAGATGCTCAACCCAGACACACGTCAGGTTGGATGATCGTCCCTGAGACACTTTCTGCCCTATTCCTCTTACCTGTGTAATACCAACATTCAATGAAACGAGCTTACCGTTAACGCCATTGGACACTGGCACGTTGTTGTTGAGCGCTGCACTCGGCAGCTGGTTCAGCGGTGGTGGTACACCGCCCGGCGGCGGGGCGCCGCCTCCTGCGGGACACAATAGCATCAGTTAAACGTCAGCAATCTTTGTTTGGAGGGGGGCTTACGTTTGGAAATCTGAAAAAAAAACACCCTTAATTCTTGCATTAATCGCGTCCTGTGCGTGTATTTACAGACACAAATAGTCACATTACAAGGCCGACAGGAACAATTTTTGTTAGCCTTTTAAACACTTTTCCGTGCGTGAATCGATCCTGCGACCGTCAGTCGTCACTAACCAATCGCTTACTTAACTGCTGCGCTATTCTAGGCGTCAATTTATTCCCAGTGATTGTATCGCTCCACTATGTGACTATTTTATTATGATTAGTCACTTAGTGTTACTAACGGTACAAGCTATAAAACATGCTTGTTATTTTCACATTAGTGCGTCCGAATGATAAATGTATCGCCGAGTCTGTATTGTTATGAACTTATGACTGTTATTATTATTTACTAACAATGGAGAACAATATTTACTAAAATTGTTAGTAAATACGTGAAAAATGGTTGCTAAGTCGTTACCCGCCAAACATGAGCAATCAGAAGCACGAACGTCTAGGAATATAGTTAATGTAGTCTCCGCTATCGCGCCATTATCAATAAATTGTCTTTCTTCTGTCAACTTTACTTTGATGATGGGTGCCCTAATTATTACACTGGCAATAAAGCGAATCCAAAGCGAGGCGAGTTCGCAGCAAGCGCGCGGCGAACACGCCGCAGACACCGCGCGCGGGTACGACCAAGTATCCTTCCATAATCGTTGTAGTATCCGCTTTCGTTTTAGTTTCCTGCGTCCTCGAGATAACACATCTGACATCCATTCTGTGGCTGAGTGTCCAAGACGCGGATCACTCGCCGTCAGCTGTATCTGAGTGTGATAAGGACCTTAGTAGGCAAATAGGTTCGGTTCTCTGTATGGCTCTGTTTCTCTCTTAGCCTCTGAAACATGCTGCAAAAAACCCGAGGAACTTGATGTTATATATGTTTTTTTTTTCAGTCAGTGGGCCGCGAATATCCCTTGCCCTTGGCCACTACGAAATATAGCAACATGATTAATACTAAAAAAAACCATGTTTATTCTTCAAACACAATTAAGTGATTAAGTACCGAAGTTGTCGACACGCTATCGCTTAAAAGAAAACTAACAATCGTTTCCGTTTCCTCCAATAACAGCAGTAAATGCACATAAAGTAGCCGGTAGTTGTGTTTTATTGGTTTTATTTATTTATACAAGCCGTTCGCCCGATAACATTTCTCATAGGAAAAAATTACGAACTACTTACTTTACAAAGTCATCTTCATCTATTATCCTCCGGAATGAATAAGTTTAAGATATTAATTAAATTGAAGAAACTTCATATACAATGCGGTAGATAAGTATGTAGTGTATTAAGTCGTATGGCTGCAGCAGGCATATTTCAGTTTATCAGTGCGCCTATTAGCGACTACCGCAGCTTGTAAAAAGGGAAGTCTCCACTGCGCTTGACAAGCCAAGCCTGTTGCTAACGATTATGTCAATGAGCTCAGACCTACATCAAGATTAATTTATCTTCTTAGGGTGCTTGCACTTCAAGCTCAAGTCATTTAACGCTTAACTTATTTATGGCACTATTCAGTCCTTGTCAACTGCAAACGTTGCGCGATGCTAAGATTTTTCTTGTGATTATAATTAAGCAATATATTATTCTACAAGAAACATTGTTGTGTTCACACGAAGTCGTGACAAACGCGAACAGTCTGACATATTTGTTCTGCTCTGCAATGACATAACATCCAAAATTAACATGTCTGTCGCATACTCCACTAGCAACGGGCGGCCGAACAATCACCACAAAAACAAAAACTCATATTTATCTCTTTCTTAAAGTGTATGGTGTATGTATCGTCGAAGTTGGTCCCCTTCCCGGTGAGTGACGTCACGTGAGGAGGTGACGTGACTCTGACGTCACGTTCTGGGGGCGAGACACACAGATTACCGGGGTACCTACATGGGGGGGGTGTGTGTAGTAGGCACACATATTTGAGACAACTAATCAAGCAGGCAGCCTTGTGCCGAGCCTGTAACTCGTAAATCCGTCTTTACATACTAACACGTCGTGTTCACAGTTGACTCACTTTTGACGGTTTGTTTCTATGTTTACACGCGAAAACGTAAACGAGCATTCATTTTTAAATCCGTTCTGTTTGCTTATACAAATTTGATTTTTGTTTGAGTTCTGAATCTTTAAAGATGCACGAGTTTTTACTGAAATCATTCTGATCTTAATAGCTCGAGAAATTGCTCTTAAACTGCCACCCACTGCGAACATAAATTGCAATTAATTACAATAATCCGACAGCTTCATACACACAAGTGATATATGTATGTACATATATTATGATGAGTGCCAGATTGCTTGCCATGCAAATGCTCGTTATTATGACAACGCGGAGTCGGCAGCTCTCGTGGTGCCGCAGTAGGTAACGCAGGAGATGGGAAGCACCGCGCAACTGAGTCACGCGGCACGCCTGCCGCGCTGCCAACACAACCGTGACGCCGGCGACATGTCATCATACACATCTGATACTATAACTGTTCATTTCATTAAAATCATATTAATCAATCATATAATTTTTATGGTGTACATAATAAAGAGTATTCTATTCTAGTAAAACTCAATCTATGCTTACTTTAGGTACTTGTTGAGTTTGATGTGGGACTTTTGCCCAAAGCTTATTCAAAGATTGATGGTTAAATTTTCGGATGGACGTTACCGGATGTGTGTACCGTGACGCCGGCGACATGTCATCATACACATCTGATACTATAACTGTTCATTTCATTAAAATCATATTAATCAATCATATAATTTTTATGGTGTACATAATAAAGAGTATTCTATTCTAGTAAAACTCAATCTATGCTTACTTTAGGTACTTGTTGAGTTTGATGTGGGACTTTTGCCCAAAGCTTATTCAAAGATTGATGGTTAAATTTTCGGATGGACGTTACCGGATGTGTGCATTGTATAATTATGTTGATCATCAAATAGGTACTCGAAGTTAAACACTTAACGCAAATTTAACGTTGGGTACACTGCACACACCGTTAGGCTACAAATAGTTAAGGAATACTTACCTGACAGTATATCGACGGATAAAATTAAATGTTGATATTTTATTGTGATATTTTCTACGGACCCTTGTGTACGGACACCAAGGCTATGAAGCAACATTATAACGGCACAGTGACACCACTACCTCCAAATGTACTGCGAGCTTTTGTAATTATGATGTGTTATAATATTCTGCCCAGTTACTACTGGCTCTATGAAGTATCTACAACTTGCGACATCAAAGCAATTTGACGTAGTTAAACGTAAACTCCCAAGCCACGGACATTCAAAACTTGCTTGGCTCAAGGTTGAAAGATTTCAAGCGAGACCGAAATGGAGTTTATCGCTTGTGAGCAGTCCCAAATGTCAATACAAAAAGCTTTCACCAATCGTGACGTAGTACATGACAGTGACGTCACAGGGGACAGGCGGGGATGACGTCAGATCTACAGCCCCAGGCACCCAGCGGCACACTGTTCCAATTTACGAGCTCGTGGACACTCGAGTTATGTGTGCACCCCGTGGCACAGTGGCCCACTGCCCAATGTTTTGTGTAGCTCCTCGGAATGGCGAAGTAATTAATCATTGTCACCACATATTTATGTATTATACAAAGTGGAGTGGGTCGCTGTAATTACACGAATTAGCCGTGTTTGGGCATATCCGCAGTCCTTATGAAGCTAGACGCGTGGGTTTGTTGTGATGCTAGTGTGTTATTGAATAATCTAAATACAGAAATTATTGAAGCGCTTATCTTATCCCGTATAATCATAATAGTCTATCTGCTGATTTAATAGTGCATCCCGGGATTCGCTAGTAACCCACGCCCATTTACAGATGTCAGCGGGTTACCTTGGTTAACACACTTGCGTAAACACCCGGTAAACGATACCGAATACAATTCATTTACACACACAGAACCGCATGATAATATTTTTGTCGTAAAACAAAAGAAACACGTGTTGCATCCGTAATTAAGCTAATGGATCAGAGGCAACGATTTAAATCAAACGTATTCTTAAGGCAGTGTGTATTTATTTTGATTGGATTACAGAATATCTACCTAGATATTAAAAAAAAAACAGTAAACCTCGGTCTGTATTTAAAAATGCATGAGGCTGCCGCGCGCGGCATAGCCTAGCCGGAGCGAGGCAGAGCCAAAGTCAGACGACTGGAAAGCTAGTACAGGCCACGCGTATATTCAGTGCTCAATTCGTGATTCCGTATTCAGCGGCTATTGGCCGCGTACTGACTGAGCGAGCAGCCTCGCGAGGCAGCCGCACGATGCAAATCCTCGGTCGGTCAAGACGAGCCTCGCCCGAGGCAAACCCCGCGCTGCCTCGCCCGAGCGTGCCGCGGCCCGAGCCAATAATGTTGTCGGTTTTTGTCCCTGCTCAAAAGCGCCTCAGTAAGTTTGCCTCGCTCACTCAAGACGGTTGTGTTTTGCCTCGCTTGTTTGAAGAATACGGAAGGTCGGTTCGCGTGAGGTACGTACCCAGTAGGACGCTGCAGGTGGAGGTGCAGTCCTCCTGCGTGATGAAGTTGTTCTGGTTGCCGCGACAGCCGCCGTACGCGAAGGGCACGCACATGCCCTTCTGCGCCATGAACGTCCAGCGCTGGTACAGGCCGCGGCACGGGCCCGGGTCTGCCTCCTCCATGCAGATACCTGCAAACCAAACCAAAATATTAATACAACATACATTTATATAAAACAGACAGGTACCTACTCCCCACTCATACACGCTTGGGTAATATGATTGGCCCTATTAGATGCAAGAACGTTCATGGTTTTTATTGCCAGATTCATTTTACTTGATCATCAAGATCAGGGTTTCCCTGTTGCCAGTGTTTTGTAGATTGTGATACCAGCTGTTACATACAAGTAAAATACATTGCTTGCATTCTCTCGCTTTGTTGCAAAATTATGTATACCTAAGTATAAACGTAGTTCTGTCGTATTGTCGTTATCTCAAAAAAAAGACAGTGTTAATTGTGTTTGTTTTCAGGAATCCATACCTAGATCCGCTTCCTCTCGATACAGTCTGTTCATTCATCGTGCACAGATATAAAGTCCGGAGCCCTTGACTGTGAATATATTAACATTCATGTACTATTTTTGATAAGCCATAACTCACGCAGAGATAGCCTTGTGCCGCCGATATACAGAACATTTTTACTAGCGCGCGTACCGAATGCTGTCAGTTGAAATCAGTCTGTTTGAATAACCATATGAATTTCGTTGATTGTTGGATCTCTAGGGATTCAGATATTTTTCACAGTTTTTGCTACTTTCTCGAAATCACTTTGCACTATTATTCATTTGCAGTCATTGTCAGTGTCCCGAAAGTCTGGCAAACCGTCTCACTGAGGGGTATTGTACGAGTATTACCCAGTACTAACTGGTTGTGGAGGGCAGATAGGCAGTCGATCCTAGTAAAATACTGGTATTCAGCTGTATTCAGTTAGACTAGAACCAAAATCTGGACTAGACCAGAAAAAAGACTGAACCGATCAATAAATAGTTGGGAAAAGGTCAGACAGTTGATGATTAATTCAGGTTCACCAAGAGCATCTCTAGCAAAAGTATACTTTCACATACCTACTTAATTATAGAAAACAATAAGCCTTTAACTTATACAGTTCTGACATAACAGAGATGGGTATCACCAAGTTTCATGCCATATAATTAACTATATCCTATACCTACTTACTAATAAATGAGGAATATACTACACAGTCTTGGAGAATATGTGTAGCATTTGTATGTTGCGCTCAAATACCGAGTAATCTGGTAAAGTGTTATTATCATAATAAATATTATGTCTCTCTCTGACTGAAGGTAAACACAGTTCGCGACGTTCGTCAGCTGCACGCGGGGTCATTGTTATGTATCTGCTATCTGCAACTCTGCGTATGCGCCGACAGTCGACACGCATCGCTAAGATAACGTGACACGTATTCATGTTTATGAATATGTCACCGTAAAATTGTCAAACACGTAATATTGTAATCTCTCTAGCGTTATTGTAAACTCTCGAAATATTGTCAACTGACATACGGAAGTATCTCTGCCCCCATAATCGGGACTTGGGGCACCCCCCCGTTAGGTTAGTTAGGTTCCTTTAAACCCTGCACTCGGAAATAGGGGCCCCGCGAAGCGGGGCTCAGTCGACTACGCTTTTTAGGGGAATATAAAGTGTAACTTACTGGGGCTGCCTCAGTTTATGTATGACACAATGATTGAGAAGTAATAAATATTTTTGTATAAAGTGTTTTAAGGTTAGGTTATAAATATTAATCGGTATTTCTCAGGAATGGTACATTATCTTTTCATGAGAATGGTAAGTTTTTTCATGAGAATGGTAAGTTGTAATTGTAAGCAGTGTGTTCGTTTGACAATAATTCGAGAGTATAATTAGAATATCGCTAGAGAGATTACAATATTATGTGTTTGACAATTTTACGGTGACAAAAATATACTCTACGTGATATGAGTAGTTGATGTCAATCTTTTGGTAATTCTACATAATTTTGTCATCAACCATTTATGATCTAGGAAAATCTGAATAAAAAAGATTTTTATAAGTGCTGTAATTGTTAAAGGTGAAGTATCAACGCAATAGGACCCACATAACCCACACTGTATCACACAAGTTTTGTACGCCTAAAGCTGATTTCAGACTAAGCTATACTATTCTGCTATATAGTATAGCAAAGCAGGACCTAATGCTATACTATAAAGCATGGCGTTCACATTACACGATATTATCGCAAGCATTTATAGTATATAGCAAGCTCCGAAAGAGTTCAAATAAGTGGGGAAAAAATTCGCTTGCGGGACGGCCGTGAGGGAGGAGGAGGTTTTAGGATTGATCCTTACTTTTTCGTCGAAATTTCACTAAAAATTATGGATAGTCTCCTAAAATCATTTTCGTGTATACTTGCTGCCCCGTTTACCGTTTCCACCGTGTATACTCACGCTTAGCAGTCTGCATGTCGATGGCGCAGCTCTCCCGCTCCTGGCAGGGCCGCTGCTGCATGAGCTCCACCTTGGCGGAGCAGTCCTGCTGCCGGTCGGCAGGTACCAGCAGCAGCCGCATGCGGAAGCGCACACCGCGGCCGCACGACGCGGAGCAGGGAGACCACGCCGCCCACTCGGTGGTGGGACACGACGGGTCCGACACCTCCGTCTCCTGCTCCGTACACTGCGGCTCCATGCACTTGCGGTTCTCCTCTGTGGAAGGAAATAACTGTTACATTTTATTCTGTAGTTAGTTTGTAGGCATTTAGTCCTGCTTGTGGCGACATCTAGCTGGGACTATGAGAACTAAGACACGCGCTAATAAAGATGGGTGTTGGAATAGACGGCAATGTGGAGCTAGTGAAGTCTGTACTGTAAGCTTACATATTCGTGGCGCTAGTAGCGCTTACTATCGCGCCGTGTCACGAAGTAGGTAAATACATATTATACCAATAGTTATTTTGTCGATAACATTTCGTGAATCGTGAGTTAGGGAAACTTGAGACGAAATCTTTTAGATTTTCAGTTACGCTTGCCATTAATGGGATTCATATTCAATTCTTAATAATTCATTGCATTCCACAATAATGTTCTTGAGTGGTCATTTAGAATTTTATGGTATCATTAGGGACCGGCCGTCGCGTCGGGCATACCTAAATAGTAGGAGAGATGTCACATACCGGTCTGCACGAGCGGGCACTTCTTGATGCCCATGTGGTTGATGAAGTGCCTCCTCCTGGTGTTGACGCCTATCCCGCAGGTGACGGAGCACTCACTCCAGGGTCCCCACTCCGAGGTGCGGCAGATGCCCTCGTTGGCCTCGATGGGCGTCGCGTTGTTGTCCGTGTCGTCGGGTACAGCGCCGTCACCTCTGACGAAGGAAACGAAGGATGCTTAATACATATTCAGTGTTTAAAGTACCCAGTGCTGGGAAAAAAGGGAGACTCCGACTAAGTATCGATATCCACCCAAAACTTGCTTTTAAAAATAGATGTCACTGCAGTTCTCCGCTGCATAACAACCCCGCCTGCGGCTCGGGTGTGAATTCCACCTCGAATGAAATTACATACCTACTGTCATGTGTACATGTCCTCACTTATATCAAAGTGTACTATTAACCGATTGCATATTGCTTTGACCCTTTCTCTTATTGTCTTTTGAACCCAATGCTGGAATATTGTTGATCTAGTTTTGCGGGAACGACAGGTAGCATCCCAATTATGGGTTATTTTAAAGTTGTAACTCTGCAATCCATATTTGTACCTTTTTGGCACAATTGGTATCATAGATGTTTGTGCATCATAGACGTTTGTTGTATTTAGTTGTGTTTGGTGTGGCGTGTGCTAGTGGGTAGGGGGTAGTGGGTAGTGGGTAGTGGGTAGTGGGTAGTGGGTAGTGGGTAGTGGGTACTCACTCGCACTCGGGCACGGCGGCGACGCACATCTCCTTGGAGACGAGCTGGCGGTCGCACGCGAACATCTGCGCCTTCTGCGGCATGCGGTACTCGCGCGTGCGCATGCGCAGTCCCTTGCCGCAGCTCACCGAGCACGTGGACCACGCGCTCCACTCCGACACACCGCACTCCGCTAGGGGGGGGGGAGTGATACGTTACTAGCTATTTAGAAAGTATCCTACATATTATGAAGGTTATCTATATATTGGTATAATAGAACTAAAAACATCTATAATTACAAAAAAAAAATCATACGTTTACCTATGACTGCTTTCCAGCTACAAATTTAGATCAGTAATGAAGTTTACCCCAATATAGCCCTACGAAGCGGGACTATAGCACTATAGTGACCCTTTTAGTCAGGGAGTTAGTTAGGGAGTAAAAACATTTTTTTTTTTTAAATTTCCTTCATGTGACAGACAAACTCGATCCAAAGGGTAAAAACGGGACCCTATTACTAAGACTCCGCTGTCCATCTGTCTGTCTGTCCGTCTGTCTGTCTGTCCATCTGTCTGTCCGTCTATCTGTCTGTCTGTCCGTCTGTCTATCCGTCTGTCTATCCATCTGTCTATCCATCTGTCTGTCCATCCGTCTATCTGTCCGCGTGTCTGTCCGCTTGTTTGTCTATTTTTCTCTATAGTTAAATTGACTATTTTTCTCGCACTTACAGTGAAAAGTACAAATAACACACGGCGCTAAAATCGCATTATAACTCCGTTCCTATTTACTACCTCATACGTAGGTAGCCCCTTGTATTACATTGTATTATTTTAATCCGCTAGAAGTTGTTTTCTGAAATCTTTGTATACTTAGGTATAAGGAACCGGTTTAAGTTCCTCATTCCAAAAAAACAGGCCCGGGCCAGAAGATTGTTGTGTCAGACGGCGACGTAACACGTTGTTGTCGGGCTGTTGTACCTATGTATGATAAACATTATCTCGAAACAAGGGGAAGGAATACATTTACACACATTACATGTCATATAGTTTCTGACGGTATTCGTGACAATAACAAACTATTTGAATCACCACTCACGTCTATTGACAGTCTGCGTGTTCTCCTCCTCCTCCACGAGCTGCTGCAGCAGCACCTCCTCGTCGCAGGACCTGGAGACGAGCGCCTCGCGCGTGAGGTAGAGGCGCGCCATGGGCTGCAGCGAGGCGGCGCCGGGCGCGTAGAAGGGCGCGCGCGGGTCCTCCGGGTACATGGGAGTGATGCGGTACATCTTCTCGCGGGGGACCGTCTCCGAGTTCGGTGACTGCAAATCACAATTCAATTTTACCCGTCATGAATTCTTGACAACAAGACGGAGCTCCAAAACAAAATCCACTAAATGGTCACAAAATTTACGAGTGGTTGAAATTTTCTAGTCCAGTGGTCTTACGCGGCACTCCTAGAATCAATTTCGTTGGGTGAAATGTTGATAAGTTTTTCATCAGAATTTCCCCCCTATTACATAAGACCTAGTTTACCTCTGTTTAACCACTCAAAGATCACAAGCGTGATGTTAATGTTTCATATGGTATAAATTCGCCAGGTTCCTTAAGCTTTCAATCGAAACGTTGACTAGGAGATCAACACCCTAACCCAATTAATTGGAATACAGAAACAGCCTATTGCGTTCTACTGCCGCAATGGATCGCAATCCACCACATGTTTTGGGTGTAGGAACCTATTGGAACACAATGTTACACTAAATCTAGGTCTACTTGAACCGCGACGCGACGTGATTGTCAGCATGAAGCTACCATCACTCACCATGTAGGAGATGCCGTTGTCAGTGCCGGCGTCATAGGGGAACAGGTCCACCACCTTGTGCTCGGCCCACGTGCAGTCCTTCTGGCACAGGTTTAGACTGTCCACGCCCACCACCCAGTCGGGGGATGGACCTGGAAACGTGAAATACGATATTGCGTCAAGGGATCAATTGTATATTGATCATCAAAAAGAAAGTAACAAGTAACTAAGCTAGTCACCTGTCGTATTATTGTCTTACGCCAGCCGTGGACTTCGGAAATGTTCCCCCGAGAACGAAAGAGCGGGTAAAACGCCGGGCATGGTCTATCCGTGTGCTAACTTTCATCCAACAAATACAAAGGTACTTGGCACGTAAGTAAAGTGACATGTTACCGAACATGGACGCGAGTGAGAGGAAGTGCCTCTTGCGATCGACGGTGAAGGCGGCGGACGTGTTGGTGTTGACGCGCGGGTGCCACAGTCCCTGCGCCTTCACGATGGAGCGCAGCTTGGGGCCCTGCTGCCGCAGTTCGCGCTCCAGCAGTCCTACTGAGCCCCACTCCGCTAGAGACCTGAAGAAATTACACACAGTTTAAGTCATACTATGTCACACAGACAGGCACACACACACACACATGTCAGAGATAATGAAAAAAGGCGGTTTTTCAAAAATCAACGCGCTGTGGAAGTCAAATTATGTAGATGGACACCAACATAGAGTAAACCGGATGTTGAATAAACAAATCGTCATATTCTTTCAGTTATGATGATCCGATGTGTGCAACAATGCACGATTATTATTGTGTAGGCATTGTCCTGCAGAATATTTGTCAGTTCAAATAAACCAATCACCTGAATCCGTCAGTAGCGATCTCTCCTTCTCCCCAGAACTTGAAGTTCTTAGGATGAGTAGCTCCGAGGACGTCGGAGAAGTGTGTCAGCCACATAGCCTGAACAGGGAAGTCTTTCGGATGCGTTTGAGGAGACCACAGACCTTCGAACACCATCTAGAAATAACAAACAAGGTTGGAATGTAGGTACTAAAATGTTATTGTTAGTTTTTGTGTGTCATTTAGTTTAGATAGTTAATTTTGTCAAGTAGTAGAATAGTGCGACGCTGAGGCGACTCATTAGTTTAGTAATAACACAAAATTGATGGCCATCTGAAGGCATTCTAGGCTCACCTTGTACTTGGCGTCATCGCAGGCGCAGCAGTCGCTGGTCTGCAGCGAGGTATCCTCGCACACGCGCTTGGTCAGCTGCCCGTCTTCTGCGAACCAGCGGCTCTCGTTTTCGTATACCATCGCCCTGCGCACCACAAATTACGTTAGTCTTTAAAATAATCGTCTGTCCCTCTCATAAATTTTAAAAATTCAGCCGTTGGGGATTGTTTCTACGAAGCTCCATATCTGCCAGCACACACTCGGTTAGCATTGAAACAAAATGATATGCCTCGGATCAGATTTAGTTAGAAAAAACTAAGGTAGCTTAGTGTGCTGCCGGATGCCGATCAGGTGCACTACTTATAAGTGGCGCTAGATATATGATATTATTCTGAACAAACAAAAATATGTGTTCGGGGTTACCCACCTTGTTTATTTTAATGTACATAATGTAAAAATATCTCGTAAATTTGCATGCTATTGTTATGGCGAAATTTATGCTCTGTAAAATTTTTATAACACCTTGTATTACCACTTAGGCGAATTAATATACTAACCTACTTACTAAATCATTCAATCCAGCACTTCAAAATGCAAAAAACATGCAATTAGCCTGAAGCATGGATACAACCGAAAGAGTTGTACGTAACTTACTTAAGCAGCACACATCCTGAGCCAGTAGGTGGCGCCTTCCACATGACCTGCACCTCAGTCTTGGGAAGGTCATCAGCCTCGATAACGGAGTTGGTGCACTCCTCGTCGAACTTGGTGAGCGTGTCGGCGAACAGCTGGAACTGGCCCTGCTTGCTGGGCAGGCGCTGGGCGGCCGGGTCCAATGGGTCCAGCTTCATCTGGAACCTGGTGAACTGCTGCACCACGTCGTGGGTGCGGGAGCCCACCAGCGTCACTGGAAGTCGGAAGATATTTTGAACCCCTTTCCTATAATATCGTGACTTTGGCTGGTCCTGCTGGTCCTATGCATCGGTTTTGTAAATTTAAAGAGTTCTGTTTCTTTCGATAACAGTACCGGATGATCTCAAAAGTAACCTTTTGTATATGTGTAACCATATTATAGTACACCGCACTCATAATACAGTTTACTGACTAGGTGGATACATAAGTGATAAAATGTTCCAAGTATTTCAGCATAAAATCAGTCGTCCGGGATTATTTATCATTTCTAATAAACGGAGTAAGTACATACTACCTACATATAGGTATAAACTGTTGCATTATTTTATTATTTCATGCGCTTTGCACAATCGACGATCAGTAACAGGAACAATCTTTGTTGTACAAGATATCATGTTCTGCTGACATCTAAGTACCTATGGTTTACAGATGGCCCATACGGAATTGTTTTTAAGATCTCTGGTTACGTTTTCATCTGTAAATCCTGCTTGTTATTTAGGACTATAAGATAAGTACATAATATTGATTGCTCACTTTGACCTCGATGTTTTAATAATTCGCGGAAATTATTATTGTGAGTTCAGAGATAAACTGTTGCCGAATATATTATACCTATAATTATTATTTAGACAAGATTACCTACCAACTTTGCGTTTGCTCTCAAGGATTATTCTATCTTATAACCAACTTCCTTATTTTGCTTAGATATAATAAACATGCAGAGATTTAAAAGGTATACCGACCGACGTATCGCTCCCCGGGCGCGTACCGCTCGATCTCTCCGTTGACGATGAGCCGGTAGAAGTTGTCCCCTGGCGCCTTGGGCCCCGCGCCGCCACCCGGCGTCATTTCGCAGGCCTGCGCGTGCGCAGCCACCAGTAACACCACACACAAACGCCACATCTTACTCTACAACACACCACACAGGTTTTACTTTAAAAGTTTTATTTGATTATTTTGGACAAAGCATTGTAAAACAGAGAAAAACAAAAAAGGAAACTTTTCGTTGGAAAATGAAATACTTTTCCACGAACGCTTACAGTCATAAGTACTCGAAGTAGGGAAACGTTTACATGAAACTTTAATTAACCAATTTATTGTGAATACTTATTATATTCCTAACACAAATATGGTTTGCTAGAATATTCCGCTAGCTAAGGAACGGTAGCTCACCAGCGTGCGCGTGCGTCGGCAGCAGAGTGCGGGTGTATCGTGCGCCGCCCGCCACACAGATAAAGGGTCAGACGGCTCGACCCCTCGCCTCAAATCGTGCCATATTTCATGCGATACATATGTTTACGAAACACATTTTTCATTAGAATAATAAAATTGCTGTGTCTTCATTCTACAGGAAGCCCGTAGCCGCATCATATCCTTCTTATATGAATACGCAGCAATTTGTGTGTCGGCCAGTGTAGGTCGTGGTTTAACTTGAAATCATAATCATGTGGGATACTTAGATCATCTTTTCTAGTCATATATATTATGTATTTTACCAAAATAAGTAGGTATGTTTAGCTACAAACATCAAGCAAGTTCATAAGGGGTACCTATACAAGTAGGTACCTAGTAAGTTATTAAATTTAGGTGTTACACAAACAGCGCATAGATATACGTGGAAAACCCTTAAGATGTTAAGTGCGCGATACTAACTGACCGATATTCCTGCAGACTACAGGAAAATCGGTCAGCTATTAATAAATAATCACGCTCTAGTTACACTATCAGTTAACGAGCTACTCGTCGGCTTTGCATCACCAACTCGCGAATCGCGGCCTCAAGCTAAGTTATTTTTTGTTTTCTGACTAAACTTTGTTCTGTCTCCGCCGCTCCTTCCCGCTAGGTTGATGAGCACAGCTTCACTGTTGGTTGGGTTGCTCCTAATACCTAGTGGGCGCGCTCCGCCGATCCGTCCTGCCTCAACATTGGTCAAGGTCGTCTGGTAGTGAAACCCGTAACTCATAGCTTCTGTACGCTGATAGGCAACAGGGACTAGATTTATCAAGTGGTTGGACTCATGGGCGCCGGGAGAGATGGTAGAAAGTGCACGAATGCTTCTCTATCTTTGAAATGTCTTGGTTCTCAAGATTTTCTGGAATTTATAGGTATATATGCGAGGCAAAGTTCAAAAAAAATCAAGCCTTTTTCGTGTAGCTGAAGATGAAACCCTCTAAACATAATTTTGCTGCCGTCCATAATAATGATGATGCTAGTTTCAGAATAACATACCATTTGCAGCTTAATATCTATAATAGGCTAGTTTCCACCATCAATAAATTGCAAATCTATTTAGTCCGTCAGTTTATTGGAAAATAATGGACACGTATTTTTTGTTTTTGTAAATCAACGAATACTGACAAAGATAAAACGCATCAAAACTCGGGAGTGGGGGCTCGTGACGTCAGAACTCACTAAAATAATACCAAACAGTGACGTATTGAGAATTTTAAAAGCGTCGTATCTTCGTCAATTTTGGTTTATGTAACAAAAGAAAAAATACAGGTCAAATATTTTTTGATAATCTCAGTGACGGACTAATTTGATTTTTTCAGTTAACAAGCCTATTGGGATCAAAAAGAGCGAAAAAGTCGAATTCAAGTTCACATACCTTTCAGTCCAGTAAGATCTTCAATCGGATATTGCGCCCTGTCTCACTTTCCGCTTTTCAGATTTAAGTCTGTTCCTGCGCGGTAGTCCAATGCTCCTCACATCACACTTAGCACTGCTCTTGCAAGTAGAGCTTCATTAACAAGTTCTACACCGCAAAGGTTCCATCTATTATTGCACTGGGCACTGGCAAAGTGTCTGCGGTAGGCAGTGAGAGTGCTTGCAATCATTGATTACGTATTACACCGACGCAAAACTACCCACATTCTTCACTTATAGTCACGTCACCCCCAGTTACACGGTTTCTTTTTATGATGAAGTGTCATGGGTTCACGTAAGTACCCGTTGAACCTTGTGCCTAGTGTTGGAATGTGTGTGCTGTGGGCGAGTGATGAAGGAAGTGTGGAGTGTGTCTGTAAGCGGTGCAGTTAGAACGCGCGCGGACAGGCGGCGCCCGGCGGACATCTCCGCGCGACAAGTGACGTCTTCCGGCCGCGCTCGTTAGCCGCGCGTGGCATACCTTCGCGCCCACTCCGCCTGCAGCGCTCACATTACGCACACCCTATTATTGTCTTACATAATTAATTGAACACTTCCTCCAGAATGAGGTCCTTAAATTAGGATGGCATTTGGAGGGTCGGCGAACCAAGACTCAGGAACTTGTAATATCTACAAGATGTAGGTACCTACAGTACCATAATGAGATAGGTACCAACTCACTCGTTCCGTCTTCAGCTCTTTAAAGACATCTTAACACTGATATTACCGAATGACTCAAGCCTGTGATGAGATTACCGGAGGACACTTGATGGGACAAACAGCTCACACAGCATACACAACTCTCCCGGCTCTAGTTACCTTATGCGATCTACAGAGTCACGACGTTCAATACGAGCTGTTCGATTTTGTACGTACGGCATTAAACGGAGCGTTGAAAATCAAAGAGAGGGTTCTTATTAATAAGGATGCATTTAGATATCGCTTAGTTTATCGCTTCGTCGTAAAACGGGCATCAGCTTCTGTTAATCGCTTTGTAAATGAATAATGCAGACGAAGATGGCGTGGGCTGCAACTGCAATTCAAATTATAAGCATAGATACAATAGTTCAGTCAGCTTGACGTTGCGTAGCTGTCAGTCACTCATAATTCTAATCAATATTCTAATCCGAAGATTCGTGTGTGTCGCTCTCCACCCTTACGTGCTCAGGTACATTTTCCAATTGATTTTTAAATATTTCCTTCTTTTGTTGCAGGTAATATTGCTCGATACCCTCAGCACATTTTCATCAAGAAGCAGTGCAGGCAGCCAGGCAGGCAGCCAGGCTTCATTGCAAGAGGAGATCCTCTTGCAATGAAGTTGAGGGTTGGTATAACTTGCTGCACTTTCTCACTGACCAGCGATATTTGACTCGCGCGTACCAACATCGTGCGTGCTCGTATTCGAGAAGGGCTGATCAACGTTATCCGTATCTCAACATCTGGGGTTCATAAATTCTGGCACAATGACTCTACAACAATAAGATACCATCAATAACGGTGCCGAAATATTATTATGGCAAATGTTAGATAGCAGTGCGTATGTATGTGTGGTGTCGATGTGACGTTCATGTTCATTGAGCCATCGCCGGACGTTATTCAACATTTGCATGCAATCAACCAATGCCGTGAGCGCAGTGGACTTCTTCTAAAGTGGTGCCGTCAACGTCATGCCGTGCCGTAGGTAGAGAAAGGGGCTTGTAAAAGTACCCGAAGTTCAATTAATTCATTGCTATATGTAATTCGATACTGTTAAAGTTGTATAATTTCTATATAAACACAAAAGTATCGATTCCACTGACGATAACATTGGGAACAATATTTGATAGGGCAGATTATTTAGTCAAACGTTACAAAACGTGACAACGCTAAGATTACAGCTTGTCCGCCATTAACCCAGATCCCCGACCTAACACGCAGCCACGCTCGGGACAGAGGGACAGAGAAACAACGCACGGCTGTTGCAAATATTTAATTCAGTCATATCATACAAATATTAAACTATGCACGTTTTAAGTATATCTCGACTAGAATCGTTGCTTCAAAACATATCTGATAAATATAAATATATGGGTCTACGATAATGTTCACGTACGGGACTATTCACAAGACAACTTAAGAACTTGATATCTGCACCATACAATGTTTGCAGCTAGCCCCGCACATGTCCCACTATCGTAGTCGGAATGATGATACTTCTCACTAATTAAGGCTTAAGACATAATGTTATATGAGTTATAACGATTTAATACAAAAATACGATATTTCTCACTGACACAACTCTGTATAACATGCTCATAGGTTAAAAGTTTATCATCCGACATTTGTTTCAAATCCAGAATTATTACTTACAAAAGTAGATTAAATAATGGAAACTATTCACTCGTTGGAATGTGATGCTTGATATAAAAATATGTCCAACTAATTCCATTACACATGATTAGATTATATTAATATCTTCGCTATTACAAAAATAATGTCATTTTCCTACAATCTCAAATGTTTAGTTGAATCAAAATAATGATGTATACCGAAGCATTGTTGTTGTAAAATAAAGTTATGACTAGAGTATTATCTTTGGCTTTCCCGCAGCCCGTATTGTTACAGTTGACAAAAAATGTCCACACTCATCAAATAAATTCCTTGATCACTAACAAATAATAATCTTTTTAAAATCTAAAACTTTAAATTATAATCTAAACTATTTGACCGTATTTAATTTATCACAAAACCCGGCCACGGTAAATCAGTGGAATGGTTGTAAACAAGACGAATAAGAGATCAGTATCTTCTAGTCTATCCATTTGCAGTTTTTGGATACCAACAGAACTATTTTACCAGTCTCGTCTGATGTGTCGTGTTACTATACATAGTGGGAAGAATATAGAATACTTATATAAATACATACTGTAGTTCATTGATAACTTCTTGCTTAGCAGTACCAATGAATGTTTAGTCCGCAACGAAAACGGTATACGTTTTAGATTTTGAAATCATCACTGACTACAATAATATTTAAAAAAAAAACATGTTAAACCAAACACCTTACTATCTTACCAACTTGGATGCTTGATAAAACATATTGAAGGTACGTATAATATAAATTACAAGTATTGCAATTATGTTGAGTATGCGACAATTTGTTAGCCTACCTATCTGGAATGTAACTTATAATGCAATTATCATTTAGACTCATTTCGAGAAAACACAAAACAAACTTACTAAATAGTAGTTTGAATCACTCTCCTCTCAAAAACATCTCACATTAGGCCTATGCACACAGGTCATACATCACATTACAAGATACGTATTTCATCAAAGTATCGTGTGTGTATAGGACATATTTAGTCTTTAAGTACTTACAAACAATATTCTTAAAATCGTTAAAATATTCCTGTAAATGCTATTGCAATAATAGGAACATATACTCGTAGTTATAGAAGCGAAACGGCGTGATATGTATTGCGAACTGTAAACATGACAGACGCTCAGAATATCGTTGTTTCTGCAATGTCAAATGATTGACAACGAAAACCGTAATGTTTACAAATGAGATGTTTACCTGTGATCCGATAAGTACATACAAATCTTTATCAACACATTTGATAAAGTCACTTTTCGTGGCGTTTGTATGAGCGCGTTGTGCTTCCACATTCCACACTAAGCAACGGATTCTGATGTCGTTTTCACCACCATTTATAGAATTTATTCCGGAAGGATGTATGCCTGTTAAACTTACATCCTTATAATAAAAAATATATCTGTCACCGTAAAATTGTCAAACACGTTAGATTATAATATAACTAGAGAGATTGTAAACTCTCGAAAGATTGTCAAACGAACATACTGCTTATAATATAACGTCTTTATTTTTCGGTAGATTGTAATCTATCGAAGTGAAACCGTAATGTTGTGAAATGTATGCGATGGAAGTCAACTCGCGCGGTGTGCAGGAGGGGGAGGGAAGGAGGGGTCCCCCTTGCCCCGTGGTACCACTCTTATAAAAAGATAATGTACCATTCCTGAGAAATACCGATTAATATACCCTAACCTCAAAACACTTTATCTATCTTCTATATATATATATATATAAAATGGTAAACTGACTGACTGACTGGGTGATATATCAACGCAGAGCCCAAACCGCTGGGTCTACAGATTCCAAATTTGGCATGAAGGTTCCTTATGTGGTCTAGGGGTGCACTAAGAAAGGATTTTTCAAAATTCACCCTCTAAGGGGGTGAAACGGGCCCCCAAAGTTTGTATGGGGAAACAAGGTTGGTTAGACTATTTCATTCGAAACTTCACAAGAGTACTCCTATTGATAAATGAGTGGAACCGGGTTTCAGGTTTTTTCAAAATTCAACCCCTAAGAGGGGTAAATGGTGTGACAAATTCTAAAAATCAACGCACGGCCCAAACCGATGGGTCTACAGATTCCAATTTGCCATGAAGGTTCCTTATGTGGTCTAGGGGTGCAGTAAGAAAGGATTTTTCAAAATTCACCCTCTAAGGGGGTGAAACGGGCCTCCAAAGTTTGTATGGGGAAACAAGATTAGTTAGACTATTTCATTCGAAACTTCACAAGAGTACTCTCGTATGTGACAAGGGTGGTTTACGCGGACGAAGTCGCGGGCAACAGCTAGTATTTCCTCTAAAAAGCGTAGTCGAAAGGAGCCCCGGGTTTAAACGAACCTAACTAACCTAACGTGGGGGTGCCCCAAGTCCCGATTATGGCGGCAGAGATACTTAAGCAGTATGTTCAGTTGACAATATTTCGTGAGTTTACAATCTCGCTAGAGAGATTACAATCTAACGTGTTTGACCATTTAACGGTGACATATCCATGTTTTGTTAAGTTGCAAAAACCGTGCGAAGCAGAGGCTGGTCGCTGCGCGCTGGTTGAATATAATGACTTTAAAGCTACGGTACTCAATAATTTTCGCATGATAAAATCCTATTCGAATACTTGAAAAGTAAAATGGCAGATCTTTGACCAGTCGAGTTGACATCATGCTAAAAGCCTAGTGGGAGGGAGGGAAGCAGGTATTTTTGATCTGATTGTGCACTGTGTTATATTTTACGGTTTATTTAAAACTCAATATTTCTTTGACTAAATAACATATACTTAAATGATCACAGGTGAAGAGCGCAAGCTTACGTATACATGAGATGATCACGACACACGACACCGAAATATTCATAATGACACGCCGCGATATAAGGCAATGGTCACACCCTCACGTCACACACACTAATACAGTATACTCTCTTATTCAATCGGAAGTACAGTTATGTATATAATACAGTTCAGTCACGGTTGTGTTAAGGAAGCCCTTGTCATAAACAAATCGACCAGCTCCAAATTTTGTCCTGAAGCCTCGTTTTTGAAATCCTCCGATAAGTAAAACTTCTATGTATTCGGTGGATACTTGGATAGTTATAGATCGAGTGGCAGGTACTCGTAATATTCGTGATATCCCCTAACACTTCCTCGGGTCATTACATCAATCGAATAAAAATGGGAAACCTAAACGTGTTTAGCACTAAACGTTAAACGTAATTTAGCGGACTGTGATGCAAGTGGGCCTTACCTTACATTTAGTACATTTGGTTTGATATAAGTGGGGAAACTTTGTTATTGCATTCGAGGCGGAATTCGCGCCCAAACCGTAGAGAGGTTGTTATGAAGCCGATAACTGCAGTAACAAATTCCCACGTATATTAAACGACGTTTTTCAATACACTTTACACTACTCGTAGTGCGATTAGAACCAGTTTTAGAGTAAGTGTATTGAAAAGTAGTTTTCTCCACTTGCATAAATAGAAACTGTATGAAAATTTAGTATTTGCTTAATTCGGCATTCTAGCTAGATACACAGTCTTATCTTGTCAGTGTCAAGCAATCGTAAGTCACCTGTTTTTAGACAGGTCGTGTAGGGAGTTCATGCCTTCAATTTGACTTATAAATAAACGGAATAACATTACACTCGGCAGGGTTCGTTAGTTTGTGCGTTAGTTTGCTGTCTCGTACGTGTGCCTCGGTCGTCGTCGGTCCGTGAGGGCGTGTCTACGTTAGTATACGAGTACAAAACATGGTCGTCAGTCAGCTCAGAACGTCAGCACCGGCTCCTCGCGGTGGTCCAGGATATCTGGAATGTAAACACAAGATCATTAGATAACTTGATGACACAGTTTTCCGAAGTGAAGCTTGAAATGAGACGAAAATGAAACTCTCTGTACATTCACGAGGAGATTGTGCACTGAAGGTTACTTGTTGAATTGTTTGCGATAATAATCTTGGTTGGCATAAAACTTGGTGGAAGTTGGGTCGATCTAGTGAGGGCGGGTGGACAGCGGATGTGTCTGACCTTTGGCGATGGTCCACCAGGGCAGCGTGACGTAGGTGAGGTACGCGTTGAGCGGCGTGGACTGTTGCCGCTTGCCTTCCTTCCACAGGTGGAACGTCTGCGTGAAGCCACGCATCGCCCACAGCGGGTTGTACGCGCCGTCGTCTAGTTCTATACGGAAACAAACAAACATGCATTATTACAAACGTCAACACATTTGACACTTTGTCTAAAATGTTTCGTGAAGATTCAATTGGTGACTGTGATGCGGATTTCTTTCTACTAATTTCTATGAATATAAGATGTGCTCATAATTTTGAAGTTTCAACAAAAAAGATAAAACTTTGCGAGACGAAGGCATGTAATTATGTGAGGCGAGGATGAGAGCATTCATTATGAGGATCACGTCTAGTCGCGGGGACGGATCTGTGGGTGGAGTGGTCATGTACGAGTATGTACCTCGGGCGGTGACATCGCAAGCGAGGCGCGCGGCTATGCCTACTGTACTGTAGTGGGGCTCTTACATCGTACGGTGGAGCTATCAGAGGTCCCTAGCATACAACAGTAACAGTTTATTGAGTCCCGTTCGGCACAGAGAGTAGTGGGGTGAGTGTGTGTGCGCGCAGTACCGTCACGTCGGGCGTGCGGCACGTCGCACCAGTAGTACACCGCCGTGCCGTCCGGCGTCGTGCGGCGCCGCGGCTGCGACACGTCCGCCGACACCGAGCGAGCGGGACCGACTGTCCGCCGCCGCCGGGGAGACACCGTGTCTAGGCACGCCGGGGACGACACGTCTTCCTCCGCCTGCCCGCACAGCGACCGCATGGCAGTGCTGCCTGCCGCGCCGGCACAGCTTCCCCCGGCACAGCTCCCCCCGGCACAGCTCCCCCTGCCGGCACAGCTCCCCCCGGCACAGCTCCCCCTGCCGGCACAGCTCCCCCCGGCGGCACAGGTCCCCCTGCCGGCACTGCCGGCACAGCCACTCGCCGGCGCCGCCACGTGCCGGCCCCGCCCCACCCCGCGCCCCCCGCGCCCACTACCTACACACAAGACACCCTCGTCACTACGAGTGCACACCTCACCGGGTCTACGCTTAAGTTTCGCCTCGTTTTTACCCACGGCCACCGACCGCCCCACGCCTACTCCATACGAAGGCACCTCTACGCTTCGTATGAAATACGCCTGGTGGTCGGTGTCCGTACTAAAACCGGCACCGAACACGTGGTGTGACCCGTGTGACGTGCACGAGCGCCCTACGCGGCCCCTCGGCGCTCTACCCGCGTTACGTTCGCACACTACGCCTCCCGCCGAGCGACTACCGACACTACGCGACACGCCCCGCGGCCCCGCGCCTGCGCATGCGACGAGCGACACAACAACCATGCTATGACTTGTGAGCGACAATCACAACATCTAGCGACAACAACATCTAGCGACATAGCATTACAAGAAACAATCAAGCAGTAACAAACATTCTTGTTTCGTGCATCCACTGTAGATACATTGAAATAATAAAAATATGAGAGTGTAAGTACTTTACTAGTATGGACATAAGTGGACAAATCATTGACCGAGAACTTACAACACGACTCAATGACAGATTAATTTATACAATCAGTTCCATTAAAGACCCTCGTTGACATCGAGTGAATTCCAATTGAACGTGCATACATTCAGAGTACGGCTGCGATCGCGTGAATAATATTAGCAAGTTATCTTACACCGTTCTAATTGAAACAGTAAACAGTGGACGCACGAATAAGGGCTCGCACGAATCATTGACGATTATCGTTTAAACTTTAGTAAAATTTTCTAATAGTCGTTTCTTAAATAGTCCGCTAGATGGCGCTAGAGGTGTTACTCGCACACTTGTAAGGTCCAGTGCGTTAAGTAGTAAGGATAGCTTCATCAACGTTACGGACGGGCCCGAGCACGTATAATGTCACTCTCGAGTTGTGTAAGCAGTAAGAGCTAACGAGTAGTAGAGGGTGTGTGTGATACCGTCGCGCAGGTCGCCGGCCTCCACCTCGGCGATGCCGTTGACGAGAGAGTCCAGCCCCTCGTTCTCTGAGCGGCTCTTGTCGCGCGAGTCGCGCGTGCGCCACCCGCCGCGCACGAAGTTGTTCAGGTTGGCGCTCGGGTCGCTCAGGCGACGCTGGAACAGTAATCACTCATTATATAGACACTTGGCGCCTTGGAAGGCAGACGTAGTCATTTTGCCCCCAGCAGTCATTAGTAGATCTTAAGGAAGTCAGAAGCCTGAAAGTGCGCTGCCTTGTCGAGGCGTACCGTGTTGCGAACGACTGGGAATACTGGGATGTCGATGGCAGATGATGAGGCTTACAGTAAGTATAACAGTTCGGAGTGTCACCTGATGCCTGTACATGAACATCTCCTCGGGGTCGTCGTCCCAGTCGCTGTCCCACATGTCGGTGGCGGCGACGCCGGGCTCGGAGCTGGGAGTGTCGAGGCCGGCGGCGTGCGGACGCGAGACAGCCATCTCGGCGTGCCCCTTGCCGCTGGGCCCCTTCATGCGCACGAACTCGCAGCGCGCCGCCGCCTTGCCGCCCAGCAGACCGAACGACATGCGCTGCGCCACTTTTGTGGAGAGGGATGTTTGCTGGAAAACAAACAAAACAAAAACACTTGATCATTGTGTATACATTTCCCTGAACGATTCGGCAGATGATATTTATACTACCCTCATTCCGCCATTTATTATTGTGTTCCTAGAGGTGTAGGGTAGACGGTTAAAAAAATAATAGAAATTGAGAACAAAACTAGGCAGTCAAAAAGCGAATATTTACTGTTGAGATGAGGACAAATTCCTGAGCTAGTGGAACAAGTTGTCAAAGTACTGTTGTTCGTAGTGGAAGTGTCGTATAGTCGCATGATAAACCGGTACAGATACTGAACCACATCGGCGCACCGTGGGCGGAGGCCTACCCCGCTACCAATCGCCACTCTCAAGCCGGCGACGCGGATAAACCCGCCGCCACCGCGAAAGTCAAATCAAAAGTCAAATCACTTATCTCAATAACCTAACTAAACCATTTAGAATGTATAAACAAAAGAGAATGTGACTCAATTGAAATACTGCGAAACATTTCAAATTGTACTCAATACCTAAGGAGACGTCATCAATGTCCAAAAGTTATCAGTCCACTTCATCAAAATCTGGCTACATAATCATATTCTTATTCAGTTATTTATATATTTATATGAATAAAACAAAGAATTGGTATACCTAAATAAGAAGTAAAAATCGATTCGTTGGTTTAAAAAAAACATGAGAAACAGTTTCTGAATAATGTTTCATTTTGGCACTTCATCGAATAGTGACAATCGTAACAATCCCGACGACTCAAATAAGAAAAGCATGCGTCACTTCAATATACGAGATTTGGGAGTCTTTCATGAGTTGAGCTACAGACTCAAAAGCTCATTAGCGATAAATAATGGCTAAACTAGGTCAGAAAAATGGTTAGCTAGAGACATGAACTGCGGACTTTGCCCTTTAGTGTTAGTGATCAGTAAGTAAAGAACGACGTAGACATGAATCATAGTGGCCGACAGCCGAGCGGGTGGCAGCCAGCCCTTAGTGACAGGCGCCGGTTGTCGACCCCGCGCCCACCTGTCAACACTATTGTTTCCACTCATACTTGCTACTTTGTTTGATTATTTGACGACCCGAATGGCGCAGCGCTAGTGATTGCCTTACGTTCTTAGGGTTCCGGGTTTGAGTTCCGGTAGGAGCAAATGTTTGTGTGATGAGCATGGACATTTGTTTCCGAGTCATAAATGTTTATAATCATAATAAGTAGGTATGTGTTTACAAACAATAAGTAGCTATGTAGAATATCAACTATCTGGTGTCCACGACACAAGCCTCGTTGCTTAGTGTGGCACTAGATGGCGCTGTGTGTAACGTACAGCGATAATTTTTTTTGTTAATATTATCTTACACACGTAACCTATCAGACAGATGTGTTGCTGGACAGTTTTTCCGCCACTTTTTTTCCCAGCTAAAACAATGTTGTGTCAAACACTGTCCGATCATTTCCGGATAGCTAGTAAAAGAATACCCGGATGAAAATTAAATAAAATGTACTAAAATGAGGAAACTAAACAAACAAGGAAATAAAACATGGTAACACAACACAAGGGCGCGGGGCGGCGGGGGCGGCGCGCGGCGACACTCCGGTCGCTTCTCGGGTAGTGAGTGACATCATAAACAACAATTGACGATCGAACTTACACGTGCCGAAGATTGTGTTGACACGTTTTAAAAGTTCCTTCGAGTTTGGGACAAAAATATGCATTTTAAAATTCATTTATTATTTCATGAATATTGTATTGTTCTTTTTTATTTGGTAAGTAATGTTATTGGTATACCTAGATATACATATACATATTTACTCTTTCGGATCGGACAGGTTTTTTAAAACATATTGTAGTATATTATGTAAAAAATAGTATTAAAGAAAGAAGGTGAACGGTGGTAGTTTACCTACATCAATCGATACATCATCGATCGAAGTAAGTATTACTGTTTGTAAAACCTTTCATTTCGTTTAGATGACTTGAAACGCAATGGATAACAACGTAAGAAACAAGTTTTCGCCTGTCGACAATAACTTCAGGGTCGCATAGATAATTATTGTTCTATTTTTATAAAAAACTTGTATCTACTCACTAGTCGGCAAGTTTAGGAACAAAGTCACAATCACAAGACAGTAGCCAAGGAGGTACTTGAACTTGAACCCACTTATTGGGACATTGGGAGTAGGTACTTAAACATAAGTACGAAACTACTCAAGTGTCATCAACAAATCAAACGGTTATAAGTGTAGAACGTGAAATCCGGAAGCAATTTAAAGTGTCAGTACTTAACGATGCGTCGAAACAGATGGCCTAGTTATAAGAAAGTCACGAGGTTTTCGTCCGATCGGGTGTTCTGTTTATCGATTGATCGGCGGCACGTAATCTTAGCTGCGAACAATATCAGCGAGGGGAGACCGCAGATTGAAGTGGGGCAGACGAGAGGCTTCAGAGCGCGCGACATCGCGGCGCCACAATATTATACTAATAATAAATTAACAAGTTGGCGGGGTACAAACTTCTGTTCAATGCGTTGAGGCCACCGATCCGCAACTGCCACGTAAATTCAACGGATGGAGCCACAACTATAAACAACAGACTACGTCGTTACATGTATTTGCCCACCTTTCGCTAATTTATGTTTACCTAAGTTCCACGTCACACGCTAGCCAGCCGGAATGTACCTAGTACTAACACCCTACTTAACGCTTCGGACAACACACGCGTGATGTCACCGCGCTAAGTTTTGACAATGGGGTCGTGAAACACTTTCGTTACGTAGGTACTTAGTGCGAGAGGGAAGCTGTCTGGTTGATGACATCACGAGTGTCGGCGGGACGTGTGCACTGATGTCACTCATGGCAGCGCCAGGAGTTAACCCTCAACCCTCGGGCAGGCGCCCCTCGCGAGCGCGACGTGACACCCTCGCGGAACAGGGTTACATGGTACCAAGGGCTACAACTCACAACCAGCACAAAATCGCCAAAAAGCCCCTTTTGTACCCATCAAGGCCACGGTTAGATTGTTACGCCCACGTTCACACGAGTCGTGTGAAGTTTAAAATTGAAGCAGCAATTAAAACAAAGCTTTTCATTGGTTTTATGTGTGATATTTTAGTAGCATGGCAATACTGCTCGTTACGTAGCAGTTTTATAGCATTTTAATTAACGAAGGACTAGAGTAGTGTCGGTAATTGAGTTTCTTTGTTTACAGAATTAGTTTCTAAAGCAATTCCGATAAATTATTTGTTCAGCGATACTATCTAGTGTCGCCCAAATTGTATTTGGATAACACAAAAACTGCTGGCAAAACATTAATTTTCCATTACGTAAGAGTGCGTGTGTGAGTAGGTATGTTTTGATATAAAGGACTTGTTTGAAGGCCCAAGATCGGCAGTAGACAGCAGCCACTACCGCCGCGCGCCGCGACAACTTGTGAGGTTTCCTTGAGGAAAAATCCACGACCTCACAAACACTGATAATTATCGCAAAAATACTAATTGCTTTGTAAATAAAGCGATAACGACCATAATTTGCACTAAATGAGATAAACCCAAAGATAAACTGTTTATTTAGGTACAAAAGAAGTTTCAAAGTATAAAAAAGGATCGAGAAGTTTCCATGGAGTTTCTTGCTAGTTCATCTCCATAGGAAACAACCCACCCGAACGGTGCACCCTTTCCCGACGTTATAGATGCGCATGTAATGTGCCAACAAGTAAAACTTGTTGAACAACGGAGACTCAGGTATGCTATCTCTGGGGAGAATAACTTGAACTACTCTACCCTTTTTGTGTTCAAATAAATTCATTTATAGAGTACGGTACAATACAAGAGCACAGACATTTTATACAATCAGATCGAGTATAATATTACATTATCCATATTTTATACGTCACGCGTCGATAGTAATGTGCACTATAAATCGAGGCAAACAACTTTAGACCACTGTTTGGATTCACGGCATGATTCTTCGTTTTAGTATTTTCATCGAGTCAGCGCGCAGCGGTACAACAATGAACCGGTCTTCATCTTATCTTGATCTAGAATATCTGTTTTTATGCAAATCAACGAAATAAGACGAAAGGTCTTTGCAAAATAAAATAAAATACAGATAAGACCTACACAATATCTAAGTCAAATAAAAATAATTTTATTTCACATCCGCTTCAGTAAACATTCCAGTTTGATATGTGGTTAATTCATATTCCGCATAATATGTAGCTACCTAACACATTATTATACTGCGAGTAGTGCGAGTTTTTAAAACAACCAACAACGTCACGTTATTAATTAAAGCAGGCATTCGCATGTTTTGAGTCAATTATCTTAATATGGGAAGCTAAGGTTAAGAGTGGCTCTATACTGTACTGAACCGACTAAAATATGCGTTGTCAGTTTTATCTGGAAGTGACAGAAGGGTCAGTGAGAGGTAGGGACTGACTAGCGACAAGATAAAGATGCCGTCACCGGCATCGAACTGAACGATAACTTCAACTAACAGATAACAGCTATCGTTCGCCCAGTCTCCGGACCCCGGTACTAAGTATTTGAGCCTCTAACTAAGGCCTCTAAGGCTGCCGTCCGTCGCTATAAAAAAGTAACGTGATTATTACACACTCAAATAACCCATGAGCAAGTAGCAGCCAGGAAGTCAGCGCACTCATATTTTATTGGCAGCTCATAGTGACAAGTAAATTAAGTAATAAAAAAATGTCGCGTGGTATTTGCCACGGAAATACTAGTACTGTCTGTGACATTCTAGCTACTCATTGGTGATTTGAGTTAGTAACTGAATACTTTTGAGTAGTTTCGAGTCGTATATTCATACCTTATAAAGTTATATCGTGGCAACTAACTTTGTATAAGTTATTAGAAGCAACAGTAACTTGGGTGACCTTTCGCTGAAATTGAAATCATAACATAGCATTAAACCCGATAAGAAGAAAAAATCAAAGGTAAACTATTCTCAGAGTTTTCTAGCCCAGGGATGACGAGAATAATTCTGGATGAGGTTGACACAAGCGAAGAGAAGTCTATGGTTTATACCCAACAATGAGTGAGGTGGGGTGGGCTGTGGACTGTGGACGATGTGTGGTCCAAATTATTGCTAAATTTTTAAAGATTCATTTGCCATACATCTGTTCAGCTACCAATAATATCGCATCAATTACCAATACAGTATTTTCTTCTAATGTAATTTTATACAAATCATCATCATCATCATCTCAGCCGAAAGACGTCCACTGCTGGACATAGGCCTCCCCGCGCGTGTCGCCACATTGACCGGTCCCTTGCGACTCGCATCTAACAGATTCCCGCAACCTTCACCAGGTCTTCGGTCCACCTATTATAAAAATGCAATGAATCAACCTTTCAATATCATCTATAGTTCACTATCAGGGCGATAAAAGATCTTTCTGCGGAGCTCCCACGGGGTACTTACTTATCGTAAGTATTGGTGTACTACACGACAAGATTAAAATTATCGATCATAAATATCATGACAACGGTATTAGGTAACGATCCGGATTTTCCCCAGAAAAAAAAACGCAACTCTTTATTTGGCAAAGAAAAATATCAGCAATATTGCATCTAAATATAATAGTGATCTAAATCTTCTTGTTCCGTATTACCCAGTACTAAATGGGTTGTGGAGGTAAGATAGGCAGTCGCTCCATGTAAAATACTGGTATCCAGCTGCATGCAGTTAGACTGGAAGCCGACCCCAACATAACTGGGAAAAGAGGCTAGGCAGATGATGTTGATGACGACATAATTTGATAGTTAAAATGTGTACTACTTAAACTGTCAATCTTACGATTTAACCTGACAAAAGTACCCCCTCAATTGCGGTGTTTACCTTGTACCGAACTTAGACCAGCTTCTGAAGTAGCAGTAAATTCCTTTGTATGAAAAAAGCAATGAAGACCCTCGCTAAGCAGTTGTATTATGCGCGCTGTACAACATGGATGCTGAAATGCTGTCAGTGAGAGGGCGAGTGTGAGCTCTCACAGAGCCGCTCACTCGCACAGCCACCCCGGGGCACGGGCGGATCGCCGGCATTGTCACACGCGCACAAAGAGCCTCTCGTGCCACTCGGCAAAGGAGCATTTGTCGCCATTTTTTCTTTTCCCATTGTTTGGGACACTACAACATATCTGTGTTAAGCTGCTTGTGAACTGGTTCAGATTCACTTCGTGACTCAACTTCAGCGGTTTTTGCATACACTCACGTATTTTTCCATGGAGTCTGAAACTTTTGCTTCGTCCACGTACATGCTACGTACAGCTGGTCATACACGTACGCCGGTTGCGAGCACCTATTTGATGTGCTCAATAAACCTCTAGTCTCTATGTATTGAGCTGGTAATCCAGTATGAGATGTTGAGTGTATTTTACATGCAAAAGTGGTGTATGTCGACGTGGTTTGAGCCGGGATCGGGCGCAGCGAGCCGGACAGCCGGTGAGCCGGGAGGCGCATTTAACAGCCCGTATCCGGCAATTAGCCGCCGTCGCCGTGACACTTGTTGCGGTGGGCCTACGCCCCCCGACTGCGTCAGTTAGGAAGCGAGCCCGACATTAACCCACAATCACCGTAACTTGATAAACACGTTATAAAATATACATGACATTCGTAAGCGGACTCTTTATTAATTCAGAACGTTCAGAATTTAAATAATCTCAGGATGTGGGAAGTTTTCGATATCGAAATCGGGTGGTAATCTGATAAAAGACATGGTTCAAAAACACTTGGGAGAACATTTCTTCACTTTGTGCCTCGACGACAACTTCCTCACCACAAAGCCCTAATTGGAATCTTGTTAAAGTTTTATTAATAATTAATTGCTTGCTGCTTATTTCATACAGTACGAGTATCTTATCTAAAATTACGTCAGCGATTTACACTTAAAAACAACATCAGCTATAGTTGACAATAGCGTTCATTGCCCTTTCTATCTCTTCGTAGGAACCAAAACAAATGAAGCATGTGTCGTTTTTTATTAGAAAATGTTGAAGATCACGAAAGATGACGATTCAAGACTTGAAAAGGCTTACTTTTGGTTTTTAAAGTTAAGAACTTTAATTAATGTGGTATGGTCATGGTCAATGACCCCTATTGTCATCTTAACTGCCAGCAACTATAGCTTTTTTTTTTTGTTTTTTTTTTTAGGATGGGAAATCATCAAATGACTTCTCTCACTCTGGGCGGAGCGGGGGGGAGTGTCAGACTCTTACTGACAAAAACCCATCCATGTTCCTTCCTCGCCCTTTATGTTCCGGGGCCGCGGTATCTCTTTCGAACAGTCCCGCAACCCCTAGCTTTGGTTTGATTACCCGTACCTACATATTATTTGACGCGGCATGGAAGTTGTTTGTCATTCATATAATAAATTGTTGAATAAAGTCTTTTGTAAATCGTGAACGACCAGCTTGCACGAGAAATAATAAAAGAAAGTCATCGCCGCGACAATTGAGTTAATGAAGTGATAATCCTACTCGTGGTTTGGCCAGGTTTCACCAGTTACTGGACAAACATAGAGAGTTGGAGATGGTAAAATATTGTTTAAGGGGGAAGTACTAGGGTAGACTTTCAAATGTTTTTATGCTTTTTGCAACTTGCTTGATTCGCGAACACGTTTCATGTATTTACAGACTATTTCATGGAAAAGTCATTCAATGGTATTATATGAAGTTAGAGGGTTATATTTATGATTTTAATAATTATAATTAGTAAAGCTATATTTCTCACGGCAGCGTATCATATTTTAATCAACATACAACCAACTGACCTGCAAATTACAAAAACCGTAAGAAAATTTAAATTTCGCAGGCCACCCAGGCGCTTCCACCTTACAGGAAATACGAAGATACCTTGCGAAGAAAAAAGGATTGTAGTTTATTAAATATTCAAAATCCCAGACACTCCAGCCAGCCTCCACAGCCAGCTGTGTCGTTCTGTCGAGGAACAGCCGTGTTGAGAGCAAGAAAGTGAAGAGCAAACGTACCCTGGAGTCGTAGACCCTGGTGAGGATGTCGTAGCGGATGGAGCCGAGGAAGATGACGGCCTGCGCGGCGCAGCCCCGGCCGCGCGCCACCAGCTCCACGCACACCATCTCCCCGTCGCGCACCACGATGTCGCAGAACACCTGCACGACACAGACCATTGTCACAACACACAAAACATCTAATTCAAGCACGTACCCAGACTTTTGGTTTGGGGGGGGGGGGGGGCAAACATTAAAACAACCATGAGAACTGGGTATGGGCGTCGGCTCAATTTGTTTCAGGGACATACCTTCAATTCCATGAAAATAGAATGAGGATATATTCGGAGTTCTAAATTTTTGGAACTCCGAATATAACATTTCTTAAAGTTTTCGGTTTCTGGTTCGAATGGTTGTTTTTTCGGACTTTACTGTCTTTTCCAACCTTTCCAACCTTGCACCCTGTGGCCTGCAACCATGGAACTGTGTAAAAAATCGCTGTAACCACTGTACTATCAGTGGTTCTGATCCCGTTTATTTTCAGTCAGATTTCGGGGGGGGGGGGGGGGGATAAATCCCAACTATCCCCCCCCCTGTACACGTGCCTGATCTCATTACAACCCTCCTGCAAATAATACCACCCCTATTTCGCCAGCTATTATTTATTTAAACTTCATTCACTATAGTGCCGGACATAAGGCGGACTCGATCAATAAGAAGGATAACAGGAAAAAACCACCAAAAAGACAATTTTAAGGTGGAAAAAGATCGTAGACTTACAAAATATTGACCAGTTACGTTATTGCACTTGTTTTTTCCTACGTTTCAATTAAGTGAACTGACAGTCTGATTCTAGTTTTGTATTGATGTCTGTGATGTATGCAAGAATCTATTTAAGCGTCGAGGTTGCGCAAAGAACGAAAAATTATCTTACAAGGAGATTACGACTATGATTAGGTTAAAATTGTAAAGAGCTGTGGATTTTGTAATACATAAATAAATAGATTGGTTGAGGTCTCCATCGCGTCGCTTGTCTTTCATAAGATTGTTCGAATCATGCACATCGCTCCTCTCCGCTTTGGTGGAAACCGGGCCTCAGTCCGGCGGCGGCGCCGGCGGCGTGGCAGGGTTCGTAGGAGGTGTTAAAAGTTAAAATAAAGAAAAAAAAGGGCTTTAAATTTTCCTCCGTGCCCTCTGCAGTCCAGAACCTTGAAGACATCCCCCGGTGCAGCGGTAAACGTTTAGGAGATATGACGTCTCCCTGTCTCGCAGCTCGCTGCAGAAAGGTAGGTTCCAAGGTTTGGTCTTGAAGTCGGACTGACATGGTAGCGTTTTTGTACAATCAATTCAACACCTCGATGTAGCGGTAGTCGATTTGGCACTGTTGGAGAGACTGCAGTACGGCCCAAGGCCCGATCGAATCGAAGGCTTTCTCGTAGTCCACAAACGTTAAATAGAGAGGCAGGTTATACTTACTTTTCGGGCTTTTTCGGGAGACTGGAAATCGTCAACCCTGCGCGCGAGACGATTCGATATTGACTCTCTTGAAAACCACTTGTAGATATGGCTTGGCAGTGAGATGGGCCTATAAATAATAGTACTTCAGCCGGGCATTGTCGCCCTTCTTGAAGAAGAGTACCACCACTCCACACATCTGCACCATGACTGTGGTTTTTTCCCCTCGAGTATGACGGAATCAAACAGCTTCTGCCTTTTTTTTTTTTAGGATGGGAAATCATCAAATGACTTCTCCTACTCTGGGCGGAGCGGGAGGGAGTGTCAGACTTTTACTGACTAAAACCCATCCATGTTCCTTCCTCGCCCTTTATGTTCCGGGGCCGCGGTATCTCTTTCGAACAGGCCCGCAACCCCGGCAGGCTTCGGCCCTTGCGGGCCCCTCCCCTTATGCTGACATCTCTTTGAGGCGCGCGTGGAACACGAACGCGCCGTCGACACGGCCTGTCGTCATTAGACGGACGGGCGGCTAGCTAGCCCATAGCTAACCGTCCACAGGCTCGCATCTACGTTGGCCGGTAGCCACCACGTGGCCCCCGACGCCCGGTGCGTCTCCCGCGGCGGCTGGGAAGAGAGGATCTCTCCCTCTCTCGTTCCGCCACCTCCATCGCTAGCATGACTGCTTCGTAGAAGCAGGTGACGGCTCCCCATTCCGTCTCGGTCCGGACCATGGATTGAACCAGGGCCGGACGCGAGAGGTCGCCGCCGCCGATCGCCGCTACGAGGACACGGCGGTGCTCCGCCCACGCAGGGCAGACTTCCACCGTGTCCTCCGGTCGATCCTCGCAGTGGAAACACCCGGGCGTTTCCTCCCGCCCGATTCGGTGCAGGTACCTCCCGAAACATCCGTGTCCGGTGAGGACCTGCGTCAGGCGGAAGGTGAGGACGCCGTGGCGCCTCTCCAGCCACTCCTCCCAGCCACTCCTCAAAGAGGGGACTTACCGCCACTATCGTGGCGTGCCCTAACAGCTTCTGCCTTAAGTACCGTTTTCCACCAGCCTTCAGAAGTTCGGCCGTAATTCCGTCATCACTCGGTGCCTTGCTGTTTCAGAGCCATCGCCAACACTCTTGGTCTAGTGGATCATCTTTGATTCCATATCCAGCACAGGCACTGTTTCCTCGAAAGATTACAGGAATGATGAGGAACCATTGGTATTTTGGTTCCGTTGGTATTTTGGTGGTGATATTGGTATGTTTCCGTCATAATTATCAAGAAAATTATTCTATTTTACAACTTGTCTGACACAAGGTACAGAGAGCCTAGTTTACTTGAAATAGCATTTATTAAACTTAACGTGGTAAAACTCGAACAAAATGACATGTAGGTACGAGCCGAACTCACGCAGGAAATGGCGAACGGCGTTAGTTGGGCTCATGTATTGTGACAACAACTGTAATAATGATCCTTTTGGGTATTCACAGACTAATCAAATGAGGACACACTAGTTACAACTAGGAGGGCTATTTGTTTCACAGGCCTCCTACGATCATTGAACCCCAAGAAAACAAATATTATACGTAAGTACTTATTCAACTTTTGTCATTTATGTGTCATCATGAGTCATGCATGACACATAAATGATGTGTGTCAAAACTTGAATAAGTACGTATTAATTTTCAACTGGAAACTGTTCGTTTCTTTGAAAGAGAATCGTGCTATCGAACGTGTGGCCAAGAGAACTTAGCGATTACGTAAGAATAAACGAGGCGTGTCTTATACAGACAAGTTTAGAAGAGGCACATTGGGTAATTAGCACTGATCCGGCGATAACGCGCGCCGGGCTCGTCTGAATGTCAAACTTGTGTCGCTCTGTGACCGGAAACACGTGATCCTCTCAATACCTAGTTCTAATTTATAAAAAATAATAATGAGTTGAACATATTTCCTCACCAACAGACTGAAAGCATACACTTATCCTTGACTGAATGTTGTTCGTTGTATATAACAGTTGAACAACATTGTAACAAAGCTGGAGTGAACAGCGAACGCGCAACGTAGTTAACTGTAATGAGATATCTTCAGCTAAGCCGTTTAATTTAATTTAAATAAGTTAATCCTCTTAGAGAATGTAACGTATTTACCGCAAATAACTTAAGCGTTGCTCATTTAAAACTATAACTAGCGGACATGACGTCATCATCATAGAATTTCGATATTGGTTTCCTTGTGTACGGGCATGGCCATGGGTATGGGCAATAAATGTGATTTATTTCAAATAATCATCATTCATCATCATTTTGTTTCTGTGTAATAAATTACCTAACTGGGGAATCAAAGGTCGAAACTAAGGTGCATATAAATAGCTACATTATTATTCAGTAGTTTAACGTGCTACATTCGCCACCTAAGAGGAACCCATTACGTAAGTGTTATAACTTTGCACAAGCATTATTTATAATTTATTTGCACTTGACACAGTGTCAAGGTAATGTAAGTTTATAGGTACTTAGTTTATCGTTTACTGAAATTGCGAATGATGTACACAGGTACAAAAAGCTGCGTCGTTCTGACGAGCAGTGGACACACAATGACCGAGCTCACCTTGAGGAGCGCCTTCAGTTTTACTGAATTTTAATACGATGTGACAATAGAATGAGTTGTTATTCTGATAAATTGTGTTTGATCTCGGCTTATCGCGTGAATAGATTACAAATTCAGACAACAAGTGAAGGTAAATCCAACAGAATCGACAGACAGATTACAAGCTGGCAACGTTTACTTGCTCTCATTCAAATGAAACATTGATAACAAATCATTCGTAGCTTGTGCGTTATTCAGGTTGACTAATCGATCAAATAATATTAGTTCTAATTGTTATAATTACTGTATAACGTCCTACAGTACCTAAATACAATGCGAACATGTAAGTTAATTATTTAAAGGAAGTTTATTAAAAGAGAATAATTATTATTTTAACTTAAGAATAAAAGCTAAAAGGTAACTTCCAGTAAATTAACATTTTGAATAATTATTTACTGCAATAAGAATTACGTCAGTACCTATGTAGGTATAATCTGAACATTATCAACTGTTAACTTCAATTGAAACTCAGTGCTTCAGCACTAAATTAGCACCGAGTTCCCAGCGGACGGAGGATACTGATAGCAGGCATTATTTTTGTAATGAAGCATACAATATCAATGGGGTTAGAGTATCTAATATTATTTGTAAGTTCTGCAGTAGGTACCCACTCCGTAGATAACTTCGATAATGCCATAGTCTCTATTTATTACATTCTCAAGTTCCCGGCATCAGCATGCGGCAGGCGCGAGGCGGTGAGTCAGCGGCTCTCATTAGTCACATTATCACATAACATAACATGCCGGTTGTTTTCGTATGAATGTTGATCATTAAACCCAATTATACTAAGTGGGTATTTTAAATAAATAGGTACGCAATTAGTCAATACGTGTCACCATTCTATTTATTCCCTAATAATTCCAGATGTGTTCGCATTTCATCAACTATACTTTCGCATGACTATCAATGAGCTGCATGTAGGTCGCCAGATAACTCGCAAAACCATAATAAACATGACTGATAATGAAACTGTGTTACTCAAGGGCGCGGGGCGCCGGACGGGGACTAGGTATTTCGGGATTAAATATTGGTACCGACATTCAGGAATACTTCATAGAGCTGTCAATGTGTTTTGCATTTGTACTCAATTAAATATTATGTTAATTGATCCGAGCCAACAACAGCTTGCACATGTTACAACCACAACCTAATTCATAGCGAAATAGGCAAATGAATACAATCTCAGATAACGGTTGAATGGCGACGATTTAATCTATTTACAGAGAGCTAGAATGTGCAGCAACAGTGTGGAGCTATTCACTCGCCTCTGTTCATTGTATCGGAGATTTATAGTATCATCTCCACATGATTGCAACATGATGCTGTTGCGCACTGTTGCTGCGTAATGTGCAGTTCATACATCAAGGAATAAAGAGAAATAGGAGGAGCGCTTCTTGGCAAGCTTCCTTGCACGTGGAACAACACACCTAACATCGACACTTCGACAGAGTATCGATAAGTAGCCGAAACAATATGAATAATCGCTTATAATGAGTGAATTTATAGACATTTACTTCCGAACCAGGCGTGCTTCAATTCGTGTAATTAACCAGCATAACTTGCTGTTCCTACGATTTCCATTTCGGCTAGGTATTAACATGCAATTTCACAAAGCGTCTTTTGTGTCTACAAGTCTAGTGGGTCTGTACTGTACTGTACAGCTAGCTAGGTACTAAGCTGCACTCCTATGCAAAGAAGGCCTTTAGCTAAGCAAGTTGTGGGTGCAAGCCGTGAGAACGTAACTCAACACCGTGTCGGGAGTCCGGTGCGCGTGCACCGAGCGCCGCTCTGTCTGGTCACCATCCAAAGACTTCGCCTGCGCTCACTCTTACCTCTCAATATCCTAGATTTTTGGAACTTGAATGAATGAAATGAGGAGTAACAGATCAAAGTGTATTAACTCCGCGTCAATGCAACTTTTGAGATAAACGCAATAATCCATACTTAGTACTATAAAGAGAGCACACGTACACAAACCTGGATTTAATATTGTTTGAAACGATGTGCACTTTTGGTTCTTTTTTATAATAAAAAGTAATACAGTTTGATGCGTCATAATTTGACATTAGTAACAAGGTTTGAAATAGATCAGATCCGTTTTTGCTATTTTTATTACGGTGGGTGGAGTTAATAATACACTTTGATCTGTTACTCCTCAAATAATGTCGTGTAGCATAATAATTGTGTGTGATGATAAAATCACAAAACCTCCAAGTTAATTCTAATCAAGTGCATCTGTCATAATATGTTAAGTTGTGTGTGTGTGTATGTTGAAACATCACATGTTTCAGGAAAATAGAAAATGAAGTTGTAAAACAGTTGTTAAAGTTTACAATTTTTTTTGTATAACATTTCTCAACATTTTAATTCAGAAAGGTAAAGTAGCATATGATATTGAATATATTGTCTTTTTGCTAGTGAACATCAAGTTGTTCGTCAGAAGACTGCATATTGATAAGGTTGTACATTCTGCTAATAAGACAGTGATTGCGTGTCTTACTCGAGCGTCTGCTTGGCGTGCTCGCCGAGGTAAAGCACCTAGAGATGGCAATCTCTTCACTGTAGCATAATAACACGTTTACGAGATAATCCACTACCTTAGTAGGTATACATGAAACGATTGTATCGCCATTAACGGCTTTAGCGAGAGCAATAAACGTGTGCCGTAACATCGCTGTATATACGCCTGCCGATGCCGGTACATTATATTCTATTTGCTAACACAAGCGCAACCGGAAACATATCGACAACAAAGAAAATGACTGGTATAGTAGTGCATTTTGTATGATCGTATTCCGTGCATTAATCACGTGCAGTCCCAGTCCGAACGTACTCAGTGCTGTTGTAGGTACTAATTACTAAAACAACAATGAAATAAGTATAAAGTAAGTGCTCCATTAACATGCCAGGCGCGGCGCTAATTTAACATCATAGAGGCAATAGATATTCACAAGGTCTGGAGAATTAGCTGCCTCGTGCCAAGTACTTAACTACTGCTAAAACCCTTTGTAGGACACAGTACAGTTACATGATAAGACAAAATGTAGATCGATAGCGGCCCCGCGGTGCACCGGATTTAATTACCGGTCTGGTGGCAGCTCGCTCGCTCCGGAGCCCCGCGGCCGCGCTCGCAACTGTTGCACAGATTCACGACAGATCAATACAACACACGCCCAAACGCCTATACACTGCCTGCACTATCTGATTTCAATACGTACTATATGATGAGCCGTGCCAAAACTGCCAATATGTCAATAACGTGGCACACGCGTCTCTTGATGCAGCACTCATGCTCGTATACTCTGTTACTTGGTACTGTCAGTGTACATGGCCTGTATACTTTATGATGCATAATGTACAGACGAATATCGCGGGGATGTCGTCCAAGTTTTCACGATGACGTCACGGCATGATTCACCGCCGCAGTAAACAGACGATCGTGATGATTAATAGGTAAGTATTACGATCTGTGTACGTTCGATAACATGATGGTCTTCTGTGAATATATGAATCAATATTATTGTTTTCAAGTCAACTTGGGAAAACTACCGACACGATTACTTCATCGGCACATTGGCAATGTGGGATTCTAGTTCAGTCACACGATTGTACAATGTTAATGTAATGTTAGTCCAACATTATACATAATTATTATGTATAATATGCTTTTTTGATCAGATAAGCAAATATTCAAGACACAACAGAAACTAAAAGGCACTATCATCAAAAAGTGTTGTCTCATGCCTGATGCCAAATAGTGTGTTACTGAAAGCAACTGTTTACTAGTACTTAGATAAAAAGTACTGCTCTCAATACACAGCACATACATGTAGAAAAGTAAACAAGATAGGTAGGTACGTAAGCGCCGCCGTATCCAAAAGCCGATAGGAGCACAATGCAATTGGGCCACCTGGAGCCTTTCCAAGCGGCAGGCGAGTGCGCCAGTGAGCGAGGCCAGTAAGTGGAGCTGATGCGCGCGATCGCCGGCTCCATCCAACACACCTTCACTCTCGGATGAACCAGATATGATGTCACTAGCCATACTATTCTATAAAAATATGGATTACACACTTTTTATAGCGGGAATTAGTTTATAATATTTCTCAGATTTCACTATTTCTTAGCGGATATGTGGATTTGCTTTGCCGTGGGTCTTTGTATCATCATCATTAGGAGTTACATGTAACCGATAATATACGTACATAGTTATTTATGCATACTTTTTTTATAAAATATACCAAATTACTTGTTTATCCTATGTTTCATTTTTAAAATCATTTTGATCCTGAAGAGTGATACTAACTTAACTATGGCAAAAGACAGCATTTCTTTAGTGACTCATTTTTGACTGCGGAATGTGTTGTGAGACATGAAGAGCCAACAAGTGACATATTTAGCTTGTAAGAAAACAGGCGAGACCTTTAGTTTAGCCTTTTATTGTATAATAGCCGTGTGGGTGACTGGGTGCTCGAAGTAGGGCAGTGTGGCGCGTCACTCTATATAAGAGAACGTACCACACAGCTACATGCACGCTGACCTCATATGCACACACTGTTTCATTAGCTGAAACTCTAACGGAAAATAAAATCATGTACCTAGTCGCTATCGCTAAATATAAGTATCATTAATTACTCTTCGTGTTGATAAAATCTACCAAGAACTTGTTTCTGAATGTGTTATTTAAATGGCATTGATAAGATTACCTCCATCACAATCATACAATCAAGGAATCAAAAAGAAATAGGTACTTATTATAAAAAATTGTTTCGAACAGAAGTTGAATACTTGGTCGTAAAAGAATAATGGGCTATAAATACTGAAATTGAGAGAATGAGTTGGCAAAAATGTATCATAAACCAGCGTGTTTTAGTCACTTTCAGTGTTGAATATCCTGCGCCTGAGCGCCAATGCCGCCAAGGTCGATGATTCGCGTTAGTGGACTAGGTAGTCTGTAAATACATCTGAGTTCAGGGACGCGACCGCCATCGCCAGTATACTCAACTATTGGAATAAACATGGCAAAAAAGCAAGTCTCTTATAACGACAGGTACAGAAACTGTTTAGAAAACTAGTTGTAAAAGTATAACTACATCAATAGCTCTGAGAGTCTGGACGCCTCAAATGGCCGCTTTACCAGAATCATAATAGGATCATATTAATATGAATTGCGTTACAATTCGTAAAAAATATTAACTTCATCTGTAAAGTCGCAGTTGCCAAATGAGTGAATTCAATAAATGCTATAAAGAGTTGTTCATTGAGTTTATTGCTCATCAATATTCATCATCAAAAAAGTTGTATTGGTGCCATTTATTTGTTCAGTAAACCCCAACATATTCGAGTGCCGCAATAATAACCTTTATGTGGTTGACATAGAGTCTATGGGATCCCTCAAAACTGCTCATTCATTAAGTAATTTACCTGTCATTGAAGAGGGCCTTCAGGCGTACAGTGCGCATGGTTGAGTTCCCATTGAAACTAAGCGAGAACAAGTGTGCCTTATCGTACACTTGTGTCGTTGGCAGGCAAATACAGAATACCTAGTTAGACGTAAGTAGGTAACTGCAAACATAGGATTAACGGAAAATTTAATATGTTTCAATTATCCCTAACAAACAGGTAAAACAATGTGTCTATGGCATTCCGTCCGTAATTCAGTATATTAATACCGTACAGTGTTACACTTTTGACTTTTTGTCCGGCCTAATTTGACTGTGTCCGGCTTTTGCTTGGCTTTTTATTTTCTTACTTCTTTCGAATCTATCTTTCAAGTCTATCCAATTTCACGGAAAGGATCGACTGACAGTTAAAGAAAAAATTTAAAAATATGCAAGTTAAAGGTCAACAGTTTGCGATCTTAGGCCGAACACTTGCACAAAGATACCAACAATTGTGACTGGTTGACCTAACAATATTTCCGAATAGAGAGAAGTTTCTGAAACTAATATTTTAGGACAGATAAACGTCTAAAATCTTTTTTTTTGCGTCCAGGTAAGTCCGGCTTTCTGATTTGTAGAGCAGGCAACACTAGACACTACAGCAGTTGAAGACAATGCCTATAATATTTAATTTAGGTGTTTACAGTCGCGTTAGCTTGTGATAATGTATGCAAACTTAATTTTCAGTTAATAACAAATCGAAAACTGTGTCACGGTGAGAAGCCGCGAAAAGATATTTACAGCGCCTACACACATTGCCCATTTCCAGAAATAAACTATACTAACACGATGTACCTACTCTGCGGATCCGCTGCGAAATTCATCATTCCGAGCGATATTATAGCGAGTAAACTGAAACTTACGGCGACTACAGGAGCTAAACGCGAGATTATAATGCCTGAAAGTATATGATTCACTGCAATAAACAAAATCAGAAAAATATATGATATTCTTCAGGATATATGCTAGTATGGTAGTGTTTTGAAAACATAATACAATTCATTTTACTCGATAAAAAAAATCACAAAAAATCTCCAAAAAATCTTTTAACGAGTAAATCAATACTAAAATACATGCGATCATTCTGATTTTTTAGCAAATAATTCTACAAGCAACATATTAGCATCATAGTGTTTTATTTTTTTAGTCCAATCAATAGATTTTTTGTTAATCGATCGAAACCACTCATTTCGCACTATTCGGCCCGCAGTGACTGACGTAACAACCACTTTGTAGTGCAAGCTGGTTTGAACTTTAACAGTATTTACCACAAATAGAGTTGCTAATTTAGCTCCTGTAGTCCCATTAATCAAACAGTATTGTTGATATAGCTATCTAATATCAAATCCAATCAAGCAGTACGATAACAAAGATTAGGTGCGATTCATTCAACGACTACGAACGTATCAAAGCTCCTTTTGAAGTACTGCTTCATTTATATCTTTTAATAGTCGTATACATATAAAAACAAGCGATAACGGAGTTGGCACTTGTGTCGCTCGCATATCGGTCAACAGACAAACACAAACAAACGAGCGAGAGTGCCCGTGCGCAAGGTCGTGGAGCCCGCGGTCTACCGACACGGCCCCCCGGCCACCATCGCCACTGGGCCCCGACCGGTCGCGGCAACTCCCACGCGGCTTCTCGGCTCTCAGTCAGATAACACACAATACCGGTCAACTACAGAAATGGCTATTTCGTGAAAACTCTAAATTAAGTGGAAAGCGCCGCCGGGGTGGCCCGCGAAATTCAAACATAGCTTATTATCACCGCATGCTTTGCTTTTTTGTGCCGGCCGGTATCAATTTGAACAACGAGCCCAAAGTAATGACTTTCAATTTTCTGGTTCCGAAGTAGTATGCAACCAAACACCCATAGTACGAAATTAATAATGTTACAAACGAAGCTATTTGTGAAACTAGGTAGTGCAGTTTGTCGTGCTTTCATAATGTTTGTAATTTAGGCTTGCACAACGATAGATATATGCAACGAAAATCATCTCTAGAATGGCATTTTGATCACCAAGAAACAAATCAGCGTTTTTAACGGCTGTAAATTGATTTTTGAGTAAATTGTTTGACGAAACGTTTCACTGCTGATCTTGTGTCGTTCTACAAATACTTTGCCGAGCCAAGAATCGATTTCGATACTACGCAGTGTAAAACAGGTATTCGAGTTGTAGTAGCCAACACGTCAGTGATAACGTCATGAAACCGGTGCCGTTGGAGACGCACAACATCAACGCATTGCAACAGCCACGACCAATCAGGAACATTTACATTCCGATGAGGAGGCCATTTTGTAAATAAAACAAGTTCTGATAACGATTCAATTAGGTTTACAAAGACAAATCAATGAACGTCTAAACTTAGGACATAATTACTAGTCAGTCGTCGGCTAATCGCTAATTGTGTAATAACCTAATAACTAATGACACGCTGATCCCAACTACTTGACTGAGGGAAATGTTTAGCTTCAACATTTCAATGCAGATTATAATTGAAACAGGTTTTAGAGTCAAGACAGCGTTTCTACTTTGGTATTATAATAAGAAAACTTAAACGGTTTGACATTCGCTGTCGGAGTCATGGCTTCGAGGTAATAAAATAAAACTACACGAATGTCCAACAGGTAGATACCACGCAATAGACTCGTGCGGTCCTAAATACCATGTTGTTGGAGACACGAATGAAGACAGCGAAATGATGAAGACTGATGACGCCGATGGAGACAAAAGGACGGTCGCTTACCGAGTCGCTGAACGAATGCAACGCCAAGTCTAATTATATCGATAGACAGAATTAAGGCACAGACGACAATAGAGCAACCGTCTACTTAAGTTCACAACGTACCATAGTCACCGGGAGCTTGAGAACAGGAGGGCTTATTGAAGAGCCGTTATCACAATAATCATGTACAGACAGAGCCTTGTAGGGATTTTTTAAGCAGAACAGCTTCTTATCAACTAAGTAGTTAATGTCAATACAGCCGCCGATGATTGTTACTTGTGTAACAAAGCCTGCACAGTAAGTCTCATATTCAGTAACAAACGGCAATGTGATGCGGAGGAATGGAATGCAGAACTTGTCAGTGACAAAAAAGATTAAACTAAGTATGAATGATCGGGAAGATAACAGAGATGTTTGAAAGAAAAGAAGAACTGCGACGGTAAATGAGGAAAAGAAGGTTGTTGATGACTGGTATCTAAAGAGTTTAAAACAAGTAAAATTAAATTAAACATTTAAAAAACCCCTGACACATACTGTACTAAAAGCTAAATAGAAAATAAGTCGTTAATTGTTAAGTCCTAGATAGTAGTCATCACTCCACTTTCCTCATCTCATTTCGTTAGTTAGTATTTCTCATTCCCTTTCAATATAGTATACATTATTGTTCTAGTCAAGACATGATATTGAAGGAATTGTGAAAAAAAAATTATTCGCCATTTTGTGGTGGCAACCATATTTGATAAGTATAGTATTCTACTAATCAAGCCGTTTCATTTGATACCCATATTGAGGGAATTGTGTGGACACGCACACACACACGTCAAACTTATAGCACCACGTCGTTTTTGCGTCGCGGGTTATTTAATATTATGCAGCGTTTAGCTCAGGATGGTTATTTGTTGGTTGCAGGCAGGAGTTCAGGACTAGTTTGTCCACAAGGAGACTGTTTACACAAAAAATATTCCCGTAATTACATTACTGATGGCCCGTTACTTGTTCTCTGTATGTTTATTTGCAAATAGTTTCAGAGTAACATGTTCGGTTGTTGTTGCTGAATTCCGAATTATGAACCGCTGCAAACACCAGACCACTGCAGCCTTGAGGCGCATCTTACATAAACAAGTTTGCTTATTCGCTGAAGACGAATCGCTCGTGTATTTTCGTTTTGATAAGAAGTACGTATACTTACTACATAATATCATTTACGGACATCCACCAACATAAACGTACTTTCAATTACAGGATTTGATTCCTTGAAACATTTACACCCGAAAATATTGCAATCGATAGAGTTCAAATAACAGTACGATATTATATTATGATGGAATGACAAATTATGACGTACGAGTACTATGTATCTTGGTATTGGGGGACTGGGTGAAGTAGTCAAACATTATTAAATTTATTTTCCGTATTTCTAGAAGAACAAAATCCGAACAATTTCATGGGTTTTAAGTTTTTTATTTGACTATGCGATAGCATGTCGACTGATGTTCTGAAATGATTTGCCGTACTTCTGTATAATCACTACGGTTTCGTTAGTGTACTATCTAAATAGAGATTAAACTCTCGTTATAGCCTGATGTTATCGTACAGTTGAAATACCAACATATAAATATTTACATAGTGACCGCTTGTAGCTTGTAGTGCCGCTACACATGTTATTGTTATTAATAGGCGTACACATTAATAACATAGAAGAGTGTGTACATGAGTGCTGTTCATAAAGCACCATTCATCAATCCAGCAGGTGTACCTATAGTTTACCGAAAGATTACGTGTACCTACTATAAATAATAATGCTTTCAGGATGTTGTTACGATGTGGCGGAGAGCTACTCTCCAAATACTAGCCATTTTGGGAGGTTGATTAGTTAGGAATTTTCACCAGAATATGAGCTGTTTGTGATACTAACAAAATATGGATCACTGTTGTCCGAAATAAATGTTTTGTTTTTAAGTATTTTAGTTTTATATTCAACATGGCAAAAAACCAAGGCATATCATGTTGATATTACGAAATTATAGTAGTAAGTAGCTTTGATAAGCCGCTGCGACCCGAACACTTCAGATTGTTTTCGAGTGACTTTCATTGAACTTGTTATAGTATGAACATCAAAGTTGTTCTTATGTCTTATCTTCTCTGATATCGTTGGTAGCTAGAAAGTTAATTATGTACGCTCTACACATTCACACATGGATATTATTACAGCCATAACAATTTCGGTCTATAGTGTTCCCATTGCTGGGACATGTCTTCCAATTTTTGGTTCTAAGACAACGGCTTTTCCTCATGATGCTTTACTTCATCGTTTTTCAGAGTAGTGGTGTCAATTGGTGTGTGTGTAATTGTGTGTAGCAGGTTTAAGAGCAGTGGTTGGTAACAACCACTGCTCTTAAACCTGCTACACACAATTATCCCAACCAACAAAAGTTTGTTGTATAGAAGTCCATAGAACGTTTTGTAAAAACTAATCAGTGGTCAAATAAAGGGCCTAAGAAGGTGCACCTACGAAGAAAGTGGCGCAATTATATCTCCATTCAATTGTATAGTACAACTGTAGCGGTGTCAGGTGTGACCATTTTGGCCTATTACAGTTGATGTAACTGTAACGCTAACTCTATTTGTTGACATATAAAGCCACCACAATGCAAGTACAGTACCTTTTAGGACTGTAAAAGAGTTCATGATTCCATTACTTCACTAATATTCATCATTCATTCAATTTTCATTCGTTCACACCGCTGCAGTGTCTTTAGTGTTTTTGAAGAGCAAAAGATATAGAATACGAGGAAATCAGACATTGGAATCGGAGTTAGATAATATTTTATTTTGTAATTAAATTATTCATCTTATAGGGGGAAAATGATGTGCGACTGTTATTTTACTGATAAACTTTGTATGGGTTTACGGCAATATTTTAACGCCCCCCTTGAATTATTGAGGTTTTACTTAAATAAATACGAATTTTAAGTCATAAATATACTTCCAGCTTCCTGAACTCTACTATAGCACTCGTTACGAGAGATATCAACCACCATTACATGAAATTAGGGTTCCTTTTGCTCGTCCGTGTGCCATAAATGTGGTGTTTTTTTTTATGGATCTTAGTCGTTTTTTATTAAACATTTCAGAAAACATGATTTTCTAAATCTGCACTACTACGAAGTCAGAGTCATACTTATTAGTTATTATTTATTCATACTCTGAATTTTTGTGATAAAGTTGCTGATTTTTCTTAATAGAATAATTGAGCTTCGGGAACTAAACCACTACTGGAATCATTGTTCATATTTAAATAATTCTCAATTTCTTCGGCTACGTACGTTAAATATATTTTGTACGGAACCATTTTCTATAATTAGGTCAATTTTCTATAATGGGAATCAAAATGTCATTTTTGTAGAAGCGCCGTAGAATACCTTTACACACCGTAATTATGTTTTAAAAGCGAAACGATCTCCGTTATTGTGTGAAAGAGGAACTATTACAGCTACAAAAAAATATTCTGATCTAAAAAAGTATCCTTGTGATAAGTTTATCACTACGACTATAATGAGCTTTAAAAAACCTTTTTAAGACAAGTTGGGCAACATAAATGTAATTTGAAACTCAGCTATATCACCAAATCACTCTGTCGTAGATTTTTTGTGCCCACTATATCACAATATCGCCCTATTCTTGAGTTTTCATCTCTACTATAACGAAAGACCCATTATAGTACGTTCAGAACCTTTATTGCGTTAATCAGGCGCATTAAGGCGACAGTAAACACTGTAATAAAGTTCTATCGTTGTATACTAGTCACATTGGTGGTTGCAATAACTCCTGACTATAACAGCTGTACAAAGTCACGAAGTAAACCTTTACATCAATTCCTAATAGGTCGTTTTTGCTATATAAAGTTATAGAGCGAATTTGTATTGGCAAACGCTTTTACTCAACAATCAATCGCCGCCAAAACCTTTATACAACTTTTACCCAGCTTTTTGGAGATAAAAGGTTTTGTTATAGGGCAAAATTGTTGGTTGGGATAGTACCTGTCCGGGATCGAACACGACACGTGAGTCGTGGTCGTTCGTTACCCCTGGCTGATCACTGCTGTCCAGCATCGGTTGCTTTGAGCCTGTGGTATTTACTGACCTCATCGAAGTTGTCGACCATGAAGCAGATGTGCGGGTATGTCATTTCCTCGCCCTCGCCCTTCGTGTCCATCTTGCGCCGGCTGGGCGACGCGTATACCTGCGCACATACCACATTATGTCAGCAATTTATAACAACAAATCATTTATATTTTTGTCAAAATTTTCCTATAATCATTATTATGTGAAAATAGGTTTTGTTCGGTTATTGCGGGTACTTATCTTATAATAATGAACAACTAAACATTAGTCAAGACTGAGAAAGAAAGCACAGACATGAGAATCACGATCTCGTCGTTCATCATGCATCATCTGCCTAGCCTTTTCCCAACTAAGTATGTCGGGGTCGGCTTCCAGTCCAACCGGATGCAGCTGAATACCAGTTATACGAGTAAGTAGGAAACAAAATGTTTCATCGCTGCAACATCTAATGAGCTGTGCGTGGCGTGCCTACTGCCTGCCCTCCTAGTGCAAATAAATGTATCCGATATTAAGCCTATTTTACCGTATTAAGTATATTAAGTTTGTTAATACTACTCGTATTTATTTGACGGTAAAATATTTTACAATAACCACTAACCACATTTGCATAAAGCTGTCGACCGCAGTTGGCAAATCCCGAGGAATTCACAATTATTATATTTATATTGTAGAGCTAATTACAGTAATTTATATATTAACGACGCCTTTAAAGCTGCTATTTACAGTAATGATGAAATGTTCTATAATGGCACATAAATATCTGCCATAGTGATCCCTTTTAAATAAACATAGGTACACTCGTACGACGATTCGACGACGGTAAGGTTCAGTCAGTCAGGGTGTGAAAATAAGCGACTCCCAAATATGACACTTAAAAAGTCTAAAATACTTACTTACCTTTATTTTCGGAAGACAGTGTCTTTGTTTCTTTCATCAACTTTTTTACCACTCGAATTCTTGTCATGCATTAATTTTTACGGGACGAATCGATAACCTAATGTTTTCGAAGTCGATTAAAAACCCAAAAATCTCAAGACTTATCGATAACAGTGGTTCCTACCTACTAATATTACAACACACGTTTATACTAACTGATTCTCGCACAAATCGTGTTATAAGCGGAGAGTGAAAATCTGCATTCAGAACATCTGCATCGAGCGACGATAGTTCATAACAAAATATTGAGCTTCCGACAAAATGTGGGTGACGCACAACTACGAGTAAGTATGTGACGAAAGACCTTGTGTTATAGTTGAGGAAAATTTTTGTGACGAAAATTTTCACTTTCAGACTGTGTCAATATTTTTGGTAGATGTTCTTTACATTCGATCGATTGATGAACCAGACCAGAAACTAGACCGTCTGAATGATATTGCCGAAAGTTTGACCCGTTTCTCTTTTAGCTAACGCCGACTGTGGCAGATGGCTGCCAGCGATCGTAATCGCGGTAGGTACATGCCAAGACTTACTCGAGCTTTTTTATTCGCTTGGAATGCTTTGCAAAGGCTGAAAATCATACCAATGCGATGGTAAGCTGTAAGGAAAACGTTCTGAAAATCATCCTCTAAAGGGGTTGAATAGATGCGGTGCGGCAAAGCATATCCCTGTAGGTAAACGGTATGTTAGAGAAATTAAAACATAAAAAAGACATTATGTGTAATAGTGCTGGCTCGAATCTCTCACGTCCACACGCCCCAGGGTGTCATTCCACTCGCGTCCCATTGAACCCAGTTTTGTAGACAAACCATCTACGGAAGTCACCCTAATCACACAATCAGCATAACAACAGCTATTCAAAGAAAGAAAGGCATTATGTTAAGTAACACCAATTTAAGACAGGGACGACGTTTTAATACAATAGTCAATATAACGCCATCAAACGAACAATAGTGAGATGAAACGATGAAAATCGCAGATACTATGAGGACCATCCAAACTGACGTCTTTCGCAGTGACGAAGTGATTCTGTGTAATCTGCTCGACTTTGCAACAGTCACGTCACCGACGTGTTCCGAGCGGATCTATTTACTTTATTTCTCACCTCAGGGTCTGTGAACCGTGTTCACAAAGCATCCCACGCCCCCGGCGGGCTCAGTGTCGCCGGGGTCCACTCGTCCAGGTAGAACACCTTGACCCAAATCCGGCCACAAACGTACGTTGCACGATTCTGTATACAAAACTATTGTACACAAATGTTTACAAAGGCCTATGTTTAATGTTACCCACCTGCACTTAGAAACTTTACATAGCTACGTAGTCGAGGTTAACTCCGTAATTACTGATCATTTCTACTACGAATTAACTTCAATAGCTCTTACGTCATTGTTGGAGCTTTACGAGTCACTTAATTGACTTACAAGTTAATATTGTTCTTATCCTTCCTTAATGGAATTCGACCAGGCAAGGTCATCCCGACCCAGAAGTATGACATGAATTTCTCTTGTGTGACAAAAAGCGCAGTTTCTGTAAAACGATTCGGGTTGTCATGGAAAGTACTAGAGAAATGCCGCTAAAACACCTGGTCATAGACATCTATAGGGGAATTAGATTTCACGAAGGATAGAAAACATTGCTATGATGCAACAAAAAATATCGGCCCACATCGTACTGTGAGTCTGTGACCCTTGTCTGTCATCTGAGACTAATCGGAAGCCCGTAGCAGCTGCCAATGAAGTCTGATATAAATATGAAATACTACTGCAACAACTAGGTACCTTTAATATTGAAGCATTAGCCGCTCAATTATATCCCATGAGATATAAAGCGACATCAGTTAAAATTAGAAACGTCGATAGCCCCGGGTTAAGGGCATCACGCCTCAGTCAAACTCGCCCGCAGCCGGTTTACGAACCCACTCCTTACTCGTACATTCCTAACGGCTGACAGCTGAACCTATTGCGACACCTTCAACTTCCCATGAACTAACAACTGTACGGCGAACGAAGTGGGCTCACAGAATAGAGAATGGCATACGATTCCTAAGAAATCCCATTTCAGTAATGATACAACATCGCTTTTATTTACAACCATTAGGTTTGATGACGTTTAGCTATTATTGTTGTCCATCAGTAAACAAGTCCTAGAATAAGATCTGAGTAATTCCAAGTATTGAAGCTGAGAGCTGAGCCAAAAGGTCACTGTTCTAAAGAAATGGGACTTAAAAAAATTGCGAACGATGCTTACCATCAACCGATTTAGAATACATCATTCTGAATCGGATTGAGCTAGTCGGCGCGGAGGGCGCTGTGGCCGGCTTGTTTGCGGGTCGCGCGGCGCGCGGCGGAGCGGCGGCGTCGGCCCGGTGCACCCGCACCGGCGCGGAGTGGGGACTGGAACGTCTCGCTGTGACGTCATCGCCGCGCGTAATTGCTTCCATTGAGCCGAGCGCGCCCGATCCCTCCCGACGGCACCCGAGCGCCGGCCGACCGAAGCCAACCAGTGCTACATCTTTTCTAGTACGCGGTCGCCACTGTACACGCACGCTCGCAGCGGCGACACTCGCCGTGGAATAAAATATTATTTTGTGTTATTATCCCGTCCGAGGCCTTCGCACAGTGTAGTGAGTGAACATCTATGTGAATGCAAGTTCGTAGGTATACCGAAGCTCGAACGTCCTATTGTGAGTGCCATTCCGTTACCCGTGCAGTGGAGTGTATATGCATATCGTTTTCCATTTCGACCTCGTTTACGTGCCTGTGATTTTACTGGATGCGAGGCTGGCTTTCCGGGTTTCTATCTGGCGCATATCAGGACCGGGACATCCAATCGATGAGTCCCCGCGTTCCCGCTGGATGACGACTCGCACACTGTTCGGGTAAGTCGGAATAAAGCGGGAGACGGCCCCTTCTAACGAGCTTTCTATACCTACGCGTATCGAAAACAACTCACGGAACAAATGGACAAAGAGAAATCTGTCGTCGGGGGCGATCTATATTGTCTCGTGTAATAGTAAATTGCAATCTGGTGGGCCGCGCGAGTCTCGAGTCGAGGGGCGGACCGTCGGGGCTCCGCCGAGCGCCGCTGTCGAGCACAACAAACAGCGGCGGCTAATTATTATCATCTGACAATACGCGAGGAGGGGCGCCGGTGCCGGCTCGGCGCGCCGCTCACCGCGCCTCCGACTCGCGCAATCGTAACCCTCGGTCTTTGAACCGTGCCTCGGCTGCCGGAGTTATTTTGTTTACGATGTTTCTTCTAGAAACAATCATATTTACACAACAACGATGCACAGCGACTGCGTCTCATTCATCCCAGACCACAGTTAGGTTAGCATCGGCGCTGCAAACATGACACCAAACCCGTAGAGATAATAACGACGCAAATAAATGTTTTACCATATTTAAATTCAAACCAACTATAGTAAATTGATAAGAAATTTAAGAAGGAAAAATTATGTAAACATTGAATAAGGATCCACACAGTTTAAATGGCTACGGAAGATTTGTTTTGTTTCATGACCAAATGATACCGGAAAAGTAAACATTGCTATTTGAAAAAGAATGGAAAGAACTAACATGCGTTTTCTCTACATTCCAGGTTCGATCCAGCCGAATGGTGATTGGATGACGATCTCCTCGCGCTCACCAGACAAGGAGCCCTCGCCGCCAAAGCAGATAAACTTCGCGGAACCGCTGGTCGAGTCGGTGCGAGTGTACCTCGCCAATGAGCTGCCGCACAAGGAGCTAGCGCTGGTGCCGCGCGCGCCCTCGCCGCCGCCCTCCCCGTCCCCTCCCGCCACGCCGCCGCTCTGCGATGTTGACATAGCGGCGCACACCGCGCACGACGAGATCAAAGGGATCAACTTCGAGGCGCGCCTCAAACGGAATGACCTAAACAACAACGCGGCGCGACAACAGAGCGACCGGCGACACAACGGGGCCATGCCCAGCCAGGCCGAGCTCATGCAGCGACAGCCGCTGCTGGCGCGCACCGCCAAGACGGACGCGCCGCAGCCCACCACGGACGAATCCGACCCCGACCAGGAGCACTCGCCGCAGCGCACGCACACCGGCGACTTCATTGTGGAGATCCCGCCCGGCGCCGTGCGCGAGGAGAGATACCCCAAAGAAATATGGAAAACTATTATATCATTCTTCTTCCTGTTCATGTGCGTGTGTGTGAACATGATGTCGCTGTCGTTGGTACACGAACGACTGCCCGACAGAAACACGACGCCGCCGCTCAACGACATCATACTAGACAACGTCGGCGCACGAGACTGGGGACTCGCCGTGTCCGAATACCTCATCATGATATCGACGACGGTCGCCATGCTGGTGGTCGTGTTCCACAAGCACCGGTTTATCGTGGCGCGCCGCTTGTTCTTCATCATCGGCCTGCTGTACCTGTACCGGTCGGTCACCATGTTCGTGACCGTGCTGCCGGTGTCCAGCACCACGTACTACTGCAGCCCCAAGAGTAACAATACGACGCCGCTACTAGTCATCAAGAGAATGTTCTACTTAATATCCGGCTTCGGATTGTCGATAAACGGCAAACACACGTACTGCGGCGACTACATATACTCGGGCCACACGATGGTCCTGGTGCTGAGCTACCTCATCGTAGCGGAGTACTCGCCGAAGAAGCTGTGGCCGATGCACTGGGCCATGTGGGGCTCGGCGCTGCTGGGCGTGTCGTTCGTGCTGCTGGCGCACGGTCACTACACGGTGGACGTGGTGATCGCGTACTACGTGACCACGCGCCTGTTCTGGACGTTCCACTCGCTGCTGGTGACGCCGCACCGCAGCGGCAACGGCTACAACCACTACATGATCCAGCGCGAGTGGTGGTACTGGCTGTTCACGTACCTGGAGCGCAACGTGCGCGGGCCGGTGCCGCGCCGCTACGACTGGCCGCTGCCGTGGCCGCGCACCAAGCTCTTCAGTCGGCTCAGCTAGTGACGCGCGCGCGCGACGCTGCCGCCGCCGGAACGCGTTTGACGCTCACCTTTTGCGAGTGCCGCTTGAGGACCTGTAGCTCCTTGGGGCTGGTCCGCGTGCAGATGGCCAGCGTTAGCGTGTAGTCGAACTGATGCACGATCAGATTAAGGTAGACCGTCTCCTCCCAGTCGATCTCCGGGTCTCCGATGGGCAGCTTCTTGGAGTCCTTGCGGAACACCTCGACGTCGGTCTGCGAACAGGCCCGGAGCCAGAGCGGTCAGTGTCGCGCGCCCTCGCGCTTACACTATGTGCTTACAACGATCGCGTCAACCATGTGAACTTTAGGTGCGTAGCGACCGCTGCGTGTTAAATGTGATAATTCGCCAAGTGAGCATAATATATTATTCGTTTCCTCACAACTATCCCAAACTGTTATATAGGAAGTGACAACCTCGTATGCTTTTATTGTTGAACACATAATATAGAGTATAATATTGTAAGATTTGATTTAATTATTTACTTGACAAAGAACAATAATCATCAATTATGTTGTACTGTAAACTGTTGATAGAATTTTTTGTTTTTTAATTGTAAAGTTTCTATGTGGTTATTGAACAAACCTCGAATCAAAGTTAAAACTTACTAAGTATTTATTAGAAACAAATCTACTGTGATCAATGTATAGTTGGATATGAACGATCGCACGCACGTGCCACCGGTGCCACCGAGTGTGGCACCGAGTGTATATGTTCAAGTAGTTGTTGTACCAGCAGCCTACTACAAGAAATAGTATTTTTATATTGTTTAAAATAAAGTAGATAAGGCTCAAATGGGATCGGGCAGGTCACGTGAGCTGCATGTATAACGACCGCTGGGCAAAGGTCTCAACACCATGTGTGTCTGAGGATGGAGGCCGGGGTATTTGCATTAGCCTAAGGCTGGGAGGCCTTTGCCCAACAAGAAATAAAATAAAAGTACATACTTAATTGTTATAAATGCATAATTTTTTGTATTATAAAATAAAAACAATATTTTCTATTCTATTATTCTAAATGGAACCATCTAAAGTTTGTAACATTCATCAAAAATGGTGCTAAATTATGAATCAAATTAAATCGAGCAACTACACTACCAGCGGCACCGACATTCACTAACAACATTGCCGCTCACAAACAAACCATGTATTTGCTAGATATATGGTTTCGTTCTCAGTCTCAGATCTACAGTGATACAGTACACTATCATAAAATATCTTGTAAATATCGCAAATATCTAGTTACATAGATTTACCCGTCTACACGAGTCAACAAGAATTAAAAAATATTTAGATATCGTGGGTTGTCGGTGGTCACAAGCGACACGTTTACGTTACGACAAGCGTGTTTAGTTGTCAAATCTCAGCACAATTCGGTTTAACCGCAGCAGTGGTAACTGTTGCATGCTCAATTTCGTACTAAATCCTTGTGCAAGTCCACTTGTGTTTCTCTTTAGACATGCTTCCCGTTTTGCAACCACTTCTGTTTCACAAAGTAAAAATCACTACAATACTGAATTAATAGTTCTAGTGTTCAATTTGTATTCATTAAACAACTTTGGGAGCTTGTGAAAATTCACGTGAAAGTGTAATGACACGGAGCTAGTAATAAATCACTTGATTCAAGTTGATTCCCATCCGATAAGTTATCGTAGGTATCGGATTATAAAAATAATGAACATTTTGGTAAGTAGTGCCACCATAACACACAAAACAGTAGATAGTGGATAAATATTATATGAGTGGTAATGTCGCAGTGATTGTTGTAGTGAGGTGTCGCGCTGTCAGCCTGTCAGTCGCGTTCACAACAGAAGCTCAGCTGCTCGAGCTCACACTTACCTCGTACTTGGGCAGGTAGCGCGAGGAGCCCTTCACGTGGCGCTTCCTCACGAAGAACAGCAGGTCGTCGCAGTCGATCGACTGCTCCTCTTGAAACAGGAAGTGCCGCACGAACAGATCTGTCCAATACGTCGTTCCTTGTAGAACTACGAAACCGCAATCTGAAACATAGTTGACGCTCTAATTACGTTGCACAAATAAGTTTTATGTAGGTACAAAGAGGTATTATAAGAAACTGTTTACTATTACTAGAGACGAGTGGAAGTTGAGAGATATTAAGCAGGTTACTTATTTATGCAAGGAAATAACAACGTATCCAAAAGACGTTTATTAGCGAAGTGCCGAGACAAAAAGTGTGGACAACTACCTCCTAGTTTTAACTAATTTCTTAATCATATCTTATACTAATACCTTACACCTCCACCCTTAAATTAAGACACTTGACATTGAACATAATACAATAGAATAGAAATATACACAAATCATTCTACCCGAAATCTCATAACCGGCTTGCGGACTCTTGTGGGGCGCGACACGGATGGCGAAGACTTAGACTCCGGTATAGCCTGTGCAGCAGGTGGAATGGATCGTGGAGGTGTACTAAAAACTTCGTCCGATTCCTGCATCACATCGTGCTCACCACTATTCGTACCTCCTCCCATCTCAATCTCGCTCTGCTCGTTACAAGTCAAACCTTGTTCAGTTGTAGGGGTAACGCTATCTTGACCCTCTTGCATGTCATTACTATCCCGCACCGCGATGTCAGGGCAGGTAACATTGGACATGCGTGATCTGCGGCGTACCTGATCTATGTGCCTAGTGTGTTGTCGACCGTTACTTTCATTGACACAAATACGACGTGAACCCTCGTTATGCCCTACTGTTCCTTTTTCCCATTTTTGTTGACCCCTGTAATCCCTGAACCAAATCGGTTCACCTGCCTCTAGTTCGCGCATCCTACCACCAGCGTACTCAACTTGACGGCGCTGCGCATCACTCACACGATCGACAACGGCTCTCTCCCTTCTTAGTAAATCTAACCGTGATCGTAATGGGCGTTTTTGCAATATTTGAGCTGGTGACTCTCCCGTGGTACTATGTGCCGTATTCCTATAGGCTAATAAGAAGGTTTGTAAAGCCGCGTCGATATCTAATCCATCTGTGATAGCCTTCTTTATTGCATTCTTACATGTCTTCACCGCATTTTCCGCTGCACCGTTAGACGCCGGATGATATGCAGGGGAAAACGTTTGTCTTATACCATTGACCCTTAGAAAATCTCTGAACTCGGTACTCGTAAATGGTGGACCTTGGTCAGATACTATTTCCAAGGGGAGCCCAAACCTAGCAAACAAACTTCTTAAAACTTTAACTACTGCTCCCCCTGTGGTGCGTACCATATTAAACACTTCTAACCATTTTGAGGTCGAGTCTGAAATAACTATAAATTTCATTCCCTTTAAAGGACCTAAGAAGTCAATATGTAACCGTGACCATGGCTGTGTAATGTACGGCCATGGCTGCGGCGGTACGTGTGGCGACGCCGGCAACTCGGCCGCGCAGGTGTCGCAACTCCGGCATGTGTTCTCAATATCAGCATCCATTTTGGGCCACCACACATAGCTACGAGCGTACGATTTGGTTTTTACTATACCCATATGGCTACTATGTAACTGTTTGAGTATTTGAGAACGCAATGTCATGGGGATAATTAATCTATAACCCCACATTAGACAATTTCCTTCTGAATAAATTTCATTACGCCTTGTAAAATACGGCTTTAATGTTTCGTCGGTACATTGCAGTGGCCATCCGGTTTGAGTATATAAAAGGACCCTACTCAATACTGTATCAGTAGCAGTCGCCTTCTTTACTTCATTGTGTGTAACTGGTAAAAAATCCTCGACAAAGTTTAGATATGTTACCTCTGTTACGGGATAGGCCTGACTGTGGTGTTGTGGTAACCGCGACAAGGCATCTGCACAATTTTTAGAGGATGAGACATATTCAATATCATAATTAATACAAGATACGGCACTACCGGTGTCACATTCCATCTTTATACATTTGTTAGCAATCACTAGAGATATATAAATTGGGGGATAATTTCCTAAGGATAACTGATTAATATTTGTTACCTCGTCACTGCCACCGCTACTGAACTCGGTAGTGTCATCGATAAAGTTATGTCCCGCATTATTGACTACCGGACACACTCGTCGTAGATGGCCCGCCTGGTTGCACACCCGACACACATAGCGTGCAAACCTGCACGACTTCGTGTCGTGATTAGCGCCACATACTCGGCAATACTGGCGCGGCGTGGCCCCGCCTGGTCCACTGGCGACGACGGTGACAGATGCGCCCGCGCCGCGACGGGTAGCCGCATTGCGCATCTCGCCAACCATCACGTTGGAGCGCGTGCTGCCGCTCGCCGGCGGCGGCGCTCGTCCGCTGCCTCGGCCCCGTGGCATCACCGCCTCCCTTCTCCTCTGCACTCCCGCAACCGCCAGGCAATCTGCAGCTGCAACCTCGCCCGTGCCTTTGGATTCCATCAAGGCTGCGTCTTTTTCTGCTGACTCCATACTCATAGCTAAAGTACATGCCTTCTGGAAATCTAACTTCTCTTCTGCAAACAATCGCTGTCTTATCGTTTCACTTGCTAACCCGCATACCAGTTGATCACGCAAACCTTCGTTCAGCCACTGACCAAAATCACACGTTCTAGACATTTTCTTTAGTTCCGCTATGTAATCGGTTATTTTCTCCCCCGTATTTTGTTTTCTATGATGAAACTTGAATCGTTCCGCTAAAATACTGGGGCGTGGCTGAAGATGTTTCTCCAAAATGTCCGTTAAATTTTTAAATGTTTTACTGGTTGGTTTATCCGGAGTACAAAGATTCACCAAAAGTTCGTAACCTCTCGCTCCCATCACAGTCACTAATGTAGGCACCTTTAACTCTTCACTTATTTTATTCACGATAAAATATTGTTCTAATCGTTCCACGTACAACCGCCAATTGTCCACTTCCACATTAAACTCGGAAATTTTTCCGATTGACATATTTACGTTTTCAATACGTTTATATAACACTCGATTAATGTGAAATCCCGTATTCTCGTCGCCACTGAGAGATATTAAGCAGGTTACTTATTTATGCAAGGAAATAACAACGTATCCAAAAGACGTTTATTAGCGAAGTGCCGAGACAAAAAGTGTGGACAACTACCTCCTAGTTTTAACTAATTTCTTAATCATATCTTATACTAATACCTTACAGAAGTGACGCGACTGCCGCTACTGACTTCTGTTATGTCCACTCGTGTAAATTGCGAAGTGCCTTCAAAATGTTATCATACATAATTATGTACATCCACCTCATTGACTAGTTGCGACCACTTTAATAGTTTTGTCATCATTATTACTGTGGAACTATTAGCTTTTAAAGAGAAACAGCACAGAGAGAGTCACCATCTTAATCTAGTCGGCATGTCGAAAAACAGTGGGGTATCTGGATAGTATCCTGAAGTTATGGAAACTGTAACAGGTTGATTGGGGTACACTAGGAAGATCATCCTAAGTTTTCGACGAACTTTTAATGAAATTTTGTCAACTTTGTCGTCCAATGTAGACAAAATGTGCTTAGTTTAAAAGATGTACTTAATCGAAAAATCCCCAAACAACCTGTTGAAGTCGCATAACTTCGGAATATAATAACTGCTGGACTATCTTTAATTTTATCATCTCATCATTTTTTACAAATTTCGTGACGTGTAAATAAATAGAATTAGAAGAACAACGTACTTGAAGACCGTACAGACCTACGAACAATTAGGTGGAAAATAAGAAAACTTGTGAGTTGTAATAAATATCAAGTAGGTATGTTGATAAAATATAAGCTCTACTCAAAAGCATTCCTGGGACACAACAAATCATCCATGACGATAAAACTCATTCGGTTCCATAAATAGGTGTGTTCAAGTTTACAAGTGTTAAATAACAAATTGTTACAATTATGTTTAATTTCGATATAATGTAAAATAAATGATCGTAGAGAGTTGTGTTACAGTTAACTTGTGAGGTGTAAGAAGTAGATGGCGCCAGGCGTGCCTCGCGTGTCACGTGTCACGTGTCATGGTGAATCTCTTCATCGTCAGCTGTATATTCTGCTTCTGTGTGCACATTGCATTCGTGTAAATTATGATCTGTGTATATCTATCGATAAGTACTTACGTAAAAGTCAGTCAAATTAAAGTGTCCATTTGTAATTTAAAAAAAAAACAGCTTTTCACTGAATGCAGATTTATGAAATTTTAGTTGTGTGGAGTTGTGGACTTATAGAAAACAAAAAACATTTTTGAAATTTTTGTCTGTCTGTTCCGGCTAATCTCCGAAACGGGACTGGACTGATTTTGAATGGACTTTTACTGGCAGGTAACTGATACTTTTGTTTTAAAAAAAGGATCAGGGTTCCGTGCAAAAAAATTAAAACTCTTGAAATTGTTAGCAAAATCCGATTCAAATAAGGAAATAAGTAATTATTTTTTATTTTTTCACGCGGACAACAGCTAGTTTGTAATAAACTATCCGAACAAAGCATTATTTGTTAATGCTTACTTTCTTTAGAAGTATTGGATACTACTACTTATTTTGATTTTGATTTTGATTACCTCTAGGTATTCATATGATGTTCTTGTATTGTATGTTGTAAATATGAATTGTAAATGAAACGCCACATTAGAACCATTGATAGGATGCTGTGTACAAGTACATGTATTTATAAAGATAATCTGGTTACCTATTATGTATTGTTTTACGATCAAATGTAAACCACACCTACTTAATGATAATACACAACCAAAACGAGACAAATAACTCTGTACGGCTTATTGCAATACATTGTAATAGTTACTTAAAATTTTAAAACTGCGGCTATTCAGGAGTTCAAATACCTACATTGTTGGATGCCACATTCCGAGATTTAACGTGTTCCTTGTTTAGAATATATTGTGAAAAATACGGAACATGCAACTGTTTATACCTAGTTAATTAAATGTTTTTTTCTTAAACCGAGTTTATGACAACCCGATCCTCAATTCATTAATTACCTATATCTCAATGTACTGTGAAGGAAATCATTCCAATTCGAATGTTCATATTATTAACCTTGAGTCATTGAATACTAGTTTACTTTCAAATAAAGATAGGTAAGTAAGTACTTGGATTATCTTTTATCAAGTCATTTATGAAGTCAAATGACATTACTGGCACCTATTAATAAAAAATAAAAAAAAGAATATCGCTGGATATTATACACACCGCCATCTAGTGCCACACTAAGCAACAAGGCTTGTGGCGAGGACGGACACCAGATGTTGATAAAATATACTTAAGTAAGTACTTTATAAGTAGATACTTGCAAATATAAACTGGTCAACCCTCCCCTTACATAATATCCTAGCAGTTTGCTTAGAAAAAAAAATGGGATTTTTTGACACAAATTCGCTTGCTTGAGTTTTACGTCGTCACACAATTAAAATCAATCCTATATGTATATTTAGGTAAAAATATTATAATACACGTCACACATTTAGGTTTTTTAGCCTGAAAAACTACATGTGATTGTAACTCTTTCGACCCCCCCCCCCCCCCCTATAGTGATTAAGGGTGATTTTGACTAATCCTTCGGGGATTACAAGCGTGAAGTTATTTATGTTATATTTAACGACGTAGCTGTCAGTATCATAACTTCGTAAGTTCGATTAGTAATTAAGTACCCTCTAATTAATTAAAGAGTGACAACTCACATTACACCTCAAAATAATGCAGACACGCACGACACAACCTTAGTCAATGATTTATTAATCTTATCACCAGTCATGTTGAAAGCCCCTTTGGTCTAATGATCGCAAATGAGATGTTCGGTAAGAGCGGGTTCTCAAACTCAAACGGCCGAATACTGAAAAGTCACTCATAATTTAAGTAGTACATATATGTATTTTAACAGATAAGTACTCAAAAATGACGTTTGGCCATGTGACGCCTATCACCTCGCCCTCTTTAGTATTAAATCAATGTGTAACATCACTACGGAGAGGACACATCCCTAGGGCCAGGTCAGGCCAGGTGACAGATCATATTTTTGACTCTCAACGGACAGATTTTAAGTTGCACTACTTTACGATTCACATGAGTTTTATTTCATACTAGCTTCTGCCCGCGATTCGTACGCGGATCCTGTTGCTTAGGTCAGCGACAACGGGGTCGTCAAAATCGAAGATCTGAAACGTCTGATGTCGAATTCCAAGAGCTGAAGCTGAAGATCTGAAGAGCTTTGAGCAACACATACCGTTTGTTTCTTTTTGCCATTTAACAGCTTTACAAAAATTACAATTTTGAACCATACCTCCAATGGCGGAATATGGGGCGTATTCAACCCAAGGAAGGTCGCCATGCTCTACGGCTATATCTTGAGCACATCCGATTCTTCAGATGATATCGACATTCTGTTCAGAAAATGTCGAAGTCGATCAGAATTCAAACGTTCGTTGCGCTCTTCTTCTGTCTCTTCATGCCGTACTCCAGAAATTATTTCTCTCTCACTTTCTAACTGATTATGAATATTTTGTTGTGTGCGTGTTCGGGACAATGTATGATAATCTCCATCAGCAGTTAGTTGCGCATCACGTTCATCACTCGTTTCAAAAGACCTGTTAGTAGATGTGCGAATACACTGAGAACTCAAGCGTGATTCTGTATCGGTAAACGTCTCCGACTCGCGAGACAATGCGTGACGTTCACGATCAGCGGTCAGTCACGCATCTATTCTTCACTGGTCTCTAGAGACCTGGATGTGGATGCGTAAATACGCTGAGAACGTGCGTGCAGGCGTGCTTCGCGATCCGAAGAGGTTTCCACGGAGCAAGTTGCAGCCTGATGTTCTCGAACAGCATCAAGTCTCTCCTGACGCTCTTCGGTAGATTCTTGGGATCTTATGATCCTCAATCTTTTAGCTCCTTTGGAACATTGGGAAAGATTTGACCTCTTTCTAAGCATGGTTATACTTTCGTTGTGAAGATACTTGATCAATTAAAATCTAAGTGACTGCTCCCTTGCGTTACCGGGTAGGCTACCGAGTCATGAAGATAAATGGAAAAGACAATTAAACACTGAAATAACATGAGCCCGAAGGCATAATTATATTCGATAAAATAAAATAATAAATGGGAGTTTTGGCCAGTACAGTCAAATTTTCAATGATATACCATCGTCATCAAAAATCAGTCCTAAACTGATACCGCTTTCACCGCGTGGAGGTACTAACAGCTGATGTTATTTTATAACAATTATACAGTGAAATTAGTGATAGCTTTGCAATAATTTTCACAGCAGATGTTTCTGATCTTCGATTTTTTAAAAGTCAACTGGAAATGCCCATCAGACCGATCAACTTTTGCTAAGACGTCATCCCTCTAAGTGTTATGGTGTAGCTGGTCTCTTGGAGTTCCACAACAGGTGTTCCAAATCTTCGATTTTTATAAGTCAACAGAGAGTGCTCATCTCTATTTATCAGGACTTGTCAACAGGACACTTATGAATAGAAAAAACGGAAAAAATGATTTGGACATTTGGGGTTATCGAAAAATTATGTATGGGGACAGTTAACGTGTTAAGGTGCTGCTCAAATGTTAAGCAGCTCTTAAATTTTGAGTGACGTTTCAGTATTCGGGGGAAAGTTACCCAGACTGCGAAATGAGATTAGGTTTTTCAATTAGTTCACAACGTAGAATCGTAGTTCGCGAAATTGGCGTGTAGAACACGTCTGCCTGAGCCCCTTCGAACAAAACAAACGTGATAATATGTCATAGATATGAGTCATCGTATTCCCCTGCCTGAGCGGTGGGTTGGATTGCATTTATTTAGGCCACGGTTGAATGACCAGTGCCAACGAAACGACGAGGGGTTTGAGTTAACATAAAGGGAGTAAAACACCTCTTCACGAAGCCGAAAGGCACTTGTTCTCCCCATCATTGCGATCATTTTTTGTTCTACACCATACCTGGGAACTTTCTAGTTACGTAGATATGGGGGGTCAAAGTTACAACTTTTTGACAAGTTTTTTTTGTAAGATTTTGACTTTTAACACCTCCACGACCCCCGTACTATTCAATCCATCCATCGGCACAATGTTTTAAGTGCGTTACATTGAGTTCTACCACAAAACATGATTTATAACCTTAAAAACAAAGTTGTTACCCAGTAATAATTTTTGCGTAAAGTTACTTAGTTTGATGTGCAAAATGCTTGGTTAACGGCTTTGTGATGAGGTGGTTTACACCCTGTATTTAGCGAGTCTTTATTCATTTGTCAATATTTTTCACCACTATGCTTGTACCTAATACAGAGTGGTGATTTACAAGCTGTGGGTTTTTTCTTACACATCAGGTAAGATACGGTAACACTAACCCCGGCGCCACGCGTTGCAGCCAACACTCGTACCAAACGTTGATCGTTTTATTTCGTGAGGCGTCCACACGTTGGCTACGAGTATTATACCAGTCCTATCTAGAGATGGGTAACCACCCGGGTTAAAACCTACTAGTGGGTTAAAACCCAGTTATCACCCGTTTCATTCCACCCATTGGGTGGTTTGGCTGGGTGAAAATAAAATATTTCGAATTTATTATTTAAACATGTAGCGCGCTACGGCCGGTCTGCGGGGTGGCAAGACCGGGAGGGGAAGGGATGTCGCCCACGCGGAGCTATCCCCGCGCCCCTTCCCCGCTCAAACTTGTCAGTATAGTTTACCTCGCTGGCTAGAGGGCGCGCGTTTTAAGTGAATTTTCGAGTTTTTACTTACGACCCGGAACTGTTATAATGCAATCAGATCGTGCTTTTTCAGGCAAATAAATGAATCTGAATCTGAATCTTACCCCTAACTTACTTACTTACCACGCATTTTTACTTATTAGGCCCCACAGACCAAGGATCTGAACTTGACGAAAGTCTAGAAGTCGACGCTATGGAGTTTATTTACGAAGTAGGACAAAGTATCGGTTTGAATGTAATGTCAAACTAGGCATCGTATAGAGCAAGAGATGGTTTTTGGAGTCGGAGATTTCATCAATCTGGTGGAAGGGTATATATGTGGGTCTACTGCATCGAGCAAAGTTGCTGTTCGTATTCTGACTGCACCATGCACTTCTGCTGCTTTAGAGCGATCCCTTAGTGGTCATAGTGTTAAACATAGTAAAAAAAAGAAATAGACTCACGACGGAAATAGCAGCAACAGTAAATATTTTTTTTCTTCTACGTATTGTCTGCAATCAGTCCTTTTTTTTTTTTTTTTTTTTTTTAGGATGGGAAATCATCAAATGACTTCTCCCACTCTGGGCGGAGCGGGAGGGAGTGTCAGACTTTTACTGACTAAAACCCATGTTCCTTCCTCGCCCTTTTCGTTCCGGGGCCGCGGTATCTCTTTCGAACAGTCCCGCAACCCCGGCAGGCTTCGGCCCTTGCGGGCCCCTCTCTTATGCTGACATCTCTTTGAGGCGCGCGTGGAACACGAACGCGCCGTCGACTCGGCCTGTCGTCGTTAGACGGACGGACGGCTAGCTAGCCCATAGCCAACCGTCCACAGGCCCGCGTCTACGGTGGCCGGTAGCCACCACGTGGCCCCCGACGCCCGGTGCGTCTCCCGCGGCGGCCGGGAAGAGAGGATCTCTCCCTCTCTCGTTCCGCCACCTCCTTCGCTAGCATGACTGCTTCGCAGAAGGAGGTGACGGCTTCCCATTCCGTCTCGCTCCGGACCATGGATTGAACCAGGGCCGGACGCGAGAGGTCGCCGCCGCCGATCGCCGCTACGAGGACACGGCGGTGCTCCGCCCACGCAGGGCAGACTTCCACCGTGTCTGCAATCAGTCCTCAGACTATGAGCGGATGAGTTCCGCGTTGCTTGTAGTGTAGAGTATGGCTTCCAGTGATGCATCTACTCGCAGATGTTACGGATTTACTGCCGGTCTGCTAGTGCCATGATACTGTGGCTCTTCAAGCGGAGCACGTAGTCTCGTGTCAACTGACGAGTTAGCTCATTTGGGTGGATGGCTAGTCGTTTTTCATATTTCTCTGCTACACTCCGAATCTCCTCAGCAACTTTGGGAATGTCTAGTTGTTGGTGGATTTCAGCGTTTGTAGTGAACCATGAGACATTGGCTATTGTGCGTATAAGTATTTTGTTTTGTTGGCGCTGCAAGATGGCTATACTGGAGTTACTTGCGCTTCCCCAGAGCTGTATCCCATACACCCAAACGGGCTTCAATACTACTTTGTATAATAGGAGCTTGTTATCCAGCGATAGTTTGGAGTTGCGGCCCAGTAACCAGTGAATTTTTTTTAGTCGTTTTGAGAGTTCGTCTTTCTTGGCTTTGATGTGTTGTTGCCAGGTCAATCAACGGTCCAAATGAATTCCCAGGTATTTGACACAACTTCTGTGTGGTAGGGTGGTATCTCCCAGTTTGACCGGTGGGCAGTCCTCCTTTCTGAGTGTGTAGGTAACTAGGACATACTTTGCAGCACAGGCCTTTAGTTTCCAGCTTTTCATACAAGTGTTTATTTTATTAAGTCACTCTGCAGAAGATTGATGCACCTTCTGGGTTTGTTTGAATAGACAATATTGCTGTATCATCTGCGAATGTTGCTATAACAACTCCAGGTTCCGTCGGTAAGTCAGCTGTGTACAATATCTAAAGAATTGGCCCCAGAACAGAACCCTGAGGTACACCAGCTTCAATTCTGTGAAGGGCTGCGGTATTACCTGATTCTTTTACGTAGAAAACTCTATCTGTGAGGTAAGAGTTCAGAATGCTAAAGAACGGTTGAGGCAGATGCTGTTCAGTCTTGCTTACAAGGTGTGGCATAAGGGCCTCCCCCTTATGCCACACCTTGTCAAAAGCCTGCTGGATGTCCAGAAACACTGAAGAGCAATATTTCTTTTCTTCCAGCGTTTTTCTAATGTGTTCACCGACCCGGTGTATTTGTTCTACTGTTCCGTGTTGTTTCCTGAAGCCAAACTGATGGTCAAGTAGTATATTTCTCTCTTTAAGTATTGGGGTCATCCTATGCAGCAGCACTTTTTCAAATATTTTGGACATAGACGGCAAAAGGCTTATTGGTCTATACGACGTTTTTTCTCTCGTACGTTGACGTTATCTCTAGTATAACATACAATTGGAATTTATTGCACAAGCATGTGAATGATTTTAGTGATAGTACTGAGGACTGTGTGCCTGATTCACCACCAATACTCCAAATCCCAGAATCCCAGAGATATAATATACAAACCACGCCGCCACGTACAAATAGCCCTGTCCATTATCAGTTTAAATATTAAAAGAAATAATACCGGTAAGTACGGAGAAACAGAAAAAGCAACCCAAAAGATACAAATTGGGTCAATGGTTTGAATTCAATGGACTACGGGTCAGGTTAAATTGTCCGTGGTCACACTAGTGTAACTACGGATCAGCCGTAGCCACACCAGTGTGACTATCAGGTTAAATTATCCGTAGTCATACCAGTGCACTGGTATGACTGTGTGACTACGGATAAATAAAATTAACCATAGTCACACTGGTGTGGCAATTTGGTGTGACTATGGGTCGGTCGCGGAACCATCTACATCCGGCATTAGCAATTTTCAATTTTTTTTATTGTACCCGTGTTTCCGATGCAAGCGATGATGATTAAACTACCCACTAATCTGTTGTAATTTTCCAAATAAATAATAAATGTATCTGATTTTGGGTTCAGGTTCTTATTTTTGACAAGTTAATAGTGAACTCTACTTCCCACTATGTAATAATTAACTGTACTCATTTTCACCCAGTAAAATAGGTGAAAATGGGTTAAAACCGGGTTAAAACCCAAATCACCCAGTTTTAACCTAAATGGGAAGAATGTGTTTTAACCCACTACCCATCTCTAGTCCTATCCCGTCAGCCCGGCTAGCATGGGCAGGGGATAAAAATTTTATCCACCGGTTATTTCCACTTTTGTTTGAATTTTGTCCCTTGTCAGTGGAAATAACCGGTGGATAAAATTTTATCCCCTGCCCATGCTAGCCGGGCTGAGCTAACGTGAAGATGGTTTTGTTTCATCGTCATCTCCCTGCCCTTGTCCCATGTTACTTGTGGTCGGTGACCGTCGGTGCACACGTTTTTTTCTTCCATTCTCCTCTGTCAACCGTTACGTTATCATTTACTCCTTAATCATTCATGTCGTTCCTCACACATTCCATCCATCGTTTCTTTGCTCTTCCTCTCCCCCTCCCTCCATCAACATTTATATGCATCACTCTTGTAGTTACATGCGATGTATCCCCCTCATCACATGTACATACCACGACAATCGATTCCCTTTCAACTTTTCTGTAACTGGCGAAACTTTAAGCTTCCTCTAATCTCGTCTTACCTTATCCTTTCTTGTGGTACCACATATTGTCAACTGAACACACTGCACAATGTAACGCATTATTTTTCGGTAGATTGTAATCTATCGAAGTGAACCCGTAATATTGTGAAGTGCATGCGACGGAAGTATCTCTGCCCCCCATAACTTGGGGCACCCCCACGTTACCTTAGTTAGGTTCCTTTAAACCCTGCAGACAGAAATCGCGTAGCGGGGCTCCGTCTACTTCGCTTTTTAGGGGAATATAAAGTGTTTTGAGGTTAGGTTATATTAATCAGTTCTTCTCAGGAATGGTACAATATCTTTTCATGAGAGTGGTACCATGAGGCATGGGGGACCACGCCGCGCGAGTTGACTTCCAACGCATACATTTCAAAACATTACGGTTTCACTTCGATAGATTACAATCTACCGAAAAATAATGCGTTATATTGTAAGCAGTATGTTCGTTTGACAATCTTTCGAGAGTTTACAATCTCGCTAGCTATCTAACAATATAACGGGTTTTACAATTTTACGGTGACATATACACTATACTTACTCAATAAGATCGTGGAGACCAAAAAAACTGTACACTGAAGAATTAAAAAAACCCGAACAGAATAAGTAACTGAACGTATTAAAACCATTTTTTAAATTTTTGTTTGTTTGACCGCGCATAACGTAAAAACTGCTGGACGGATTTTGATGAAATGTTCACGAATATATTTAAATAAACTCAGAATACTAAGCTAAAAGAAGATATGCTAAGCTAAATAAAACATCTAAGCTAAAGAAAATATGGAGGATTTGGAAAAAGGGGGTTAAAAATTGTATGAAAAAATTTGTTTTTTTTATCGTTCTAGAAACATGAAACTCAGAATAAACACTTATTAATAAAAATAAAGAAATACCTGTTTCAGCATTCTTTAAAAATCTCATCCAGAGACGCAAAAAAAGGGTTTTGTGTTTAAAATTAATTTACTTTAAACACTTATAAAATAAAAACCAATGAAGTGTAAGCCTTTTAAAGTTGCTACATGTACTTCAAGTCTAACAGGTAAATATAATTTATCAGTTATCGTGATATTTGATTTTTGAGGTGATAAGGAATATGCACAAAATAGCGATTTATTGACTGATGATTTAACTTTGGTTTAGCTTTAGATGGATAAACGCACAGCCTAAACCGCTGATCGCAGAGACCTGAAACTTAGCGGGTGTGTTCTTTGTATGACGTAGGCATCCGATTAGAAAGGATTTTTCGAAATTCTACCCCTGAGGGAGTTAAAAAGGGGGAGAAAGTATGTGTGAGAAACGTGATTCCTTGTTCCAATCTACTTAAAAAATTGCATGAACCTTTTTTAACAGAATTGATGGAAGATGTTTCGAATTTTATTAAAATTCATCCCCTCGCGGTGTTAAAAAGGGGTAGACAATTATTTTTGCTTTGGCGGTGATTTGCTTCGAAGTTGATATCAATACTCCTTAGTGCTCCTTACTACAATTTATTTTGACACATGTTTGAAAACTCAATCCGATTTTATTCAAAAAAAATTGGAATGCCTCGAAAGTCACCGTATTATATTTGAAGTTTTCTAAGCTTTAGTTAGAAATTTGAAATGGAGGAGACTAAAACATTTTTGTCATAAAATTGTCACCAAAGGTCTGTCGATGAAGACGGAAGGCAGTTACAACAGGTCCGCAAGAGTTTACAACAGCTTCATCGTGTTTAGGATCATTTCATGCAACTTGATCAGAACCTTTACCCTAACTAGAGTACGACTTTCATCGATGATCTGACGATGGAGATGGAAGACAGTAGCAAGAAGTCCCCAAAAGTTTACAGCAGCTATATCGTGATTCGGCTCATTTCATGCACCTCGATCGGAGGTTTAGACCTGGCTGGATTATGACTGTCATTGACGGTCTAACGATGGGGACGAAAGGCAGTTGCAAGAGGTCCTCAACGGTTTACAGCAGCTATATCGTGTCCCGGCTTATTTCATGCACCTTGATGAGAACTTTCGACCTGGCTGGAGTATGACTGTCATCAGTTGTCGAAGGAGGCAAACGTAAATTATAATAATATTAAATTTTATATTATATCAAATGCAATCCATATGTTGTTATTAAGTCTTTTAAATACAAAATAGATACGACTTACACCTACGTATGCAGCCGTATCCAGTGAGTCAGCATGGGCAAGCTGTCGAGGAAGCCATTATTTGGAAAAACATAAGTACAATATACCTATTATCAGCGATTTATGCAAAGATTTCCGAGAAATTAAATTGTAACCTACTTGAATCTACACTTACATTATAATAAAGCTGAAGAGTTTGAATGTTTGGTTGAACGCGCTAATTTCAGGAACTGGTGGTTCGAGTTAAAAACATATTTTAGTGTTGGACAGCCCGTTTATCGAGGAAGGCTAACATCACCAATGGGAGCGGAGCATGAATGAAAAAATTCCCAAAAGCAAAGATTTATTCCTTTTGAGAGCTTCCGTTGCAAGCGCTGCATAAACAGTTAAAGTTACACAGCCATCACATACGAAGGAATTGTTCCTCTTAAAAAGTTTTAACTGTTCGTGTGTGTTTTTAAGGTTGACTTTTACACTCTCTCTAACCCTCACTTGCAGACGAAGTTGCGCGGGTCAGCTAGTTATGTATACATTTTTTAATGTTTAAAAAGTGTGTGAAAAATTGAGAATAGAAATAAAAGACTTTTTATTTTATTTTTAGCTGATGTTATAAGGGGTAACTTAGGCTACTTTCATTTTAGAAAAAGAGTAGGCTTCCATGGGAAAAAATTATAACACTTTAAATTAAAATTGTTTTCAATATCCAATTAAAATACTTACTTATGTAATGTGTTTTATAATATTTTAATAAGGATTGAAGGTCGCGGGCAACAGCTAGTAAAAATAATAACATATTGTCAACTGTTAGCACTATTGTAGAATAGAAGTTCATATAGATTTTCTATATTGAGGCATGCGAGCTAGAACTTTTTATTTTTATGGTGACGAGCTGTGCATTGTGATTCAATAAGGATTCTTCTGGTTTCTTTATTAGTTACTTATTACATTCTAACATCATTTCGTCAACACGCTAACAGGTGCACAGGAGAAATGTGGTGCATGATCGGTGGGTGGCGCGCGCGCAGGCTGCGGCGGGCGCGCGGCGGAGGTGCAAGGGTGGGGTGGGAGCGAGACGAAAAGACGCCACGATCTATTATTGTTGTACATATCTAGGTTTGGGTGGCGTACCTTATACTCAGAATATCCTCAAGATATTCGCTGAAGGTCATACAGGTCTATTCCCCGACCTCGGCACACCCCGACGACGAAGTGGAGACCATGTATGAGGATATCTCTAAAGCCATGCATGGTTTCAAAACTCACTTCACCGTTGTCATGGGGGACTTCAACGCAAAACTGGGCAAACGAGACGGGGATGAGCTGCAGGTGGGGCAATTTGGAGTTGGACGTCGGAACCACCGGGGCCACCAACTGGCTAGTTTTATGGAGAAGGAGGGCCTCTACATGATGAACTCCTTCTTCAAAAAGTGTGAGCACAGAAAGTGGACCTGACAGAGCCCAGATGGTGCAACAAAAAACGAGATTGACTTCATCATGTCAACCAAGAAGCAAATGTTCAATGATGTCTCTGTGATCAATTCGGTGAAAACCGGGAGCGATCACCGCATGGTAAGAGGCACATTGAACATCAATATCGAGCTAGAAAGGTCTCGACTGATGAAGTCTACGCTCCGTCCAGCACAGACCCAAATCCAAAACCCCGAAAGCTTTCAGCTCGAACTCTAGAATCGTTTCGAGTGCCTGTCATAGTAGAAACTGTCCATACGACCGGGTCTAAGTTATTCAAGACACGTCGTACAGATCAGAAAAAGAGGTTCTCGGATCAAAATCTCAAGCTCATGAAGGAGCGGCGTGAGATGATCCTGCAGCCTTCAGACGAGGCGTTGAAATACCGGCAGCTCAATAGACAGATCTCTAAATCCTTGAAGAGCGACCTCCGCCGCTATAATACCGAGCGCATTAAAGACGTAATCGAACGGAACAAAGGCTCCAAGGTATTTTCAAGAGATCTGGCTATTGGGCAGAGCCAGCTCACGAAACTGAAGACCGACGATGGCAGGATCTTATCCGCCAAACCGGAGCTACTGAGGGAGATCGAGAGCTTCTATGGACAGTTGTACACGTCAACCAGCAAACCCATTGTCGACCTAGCAAACGACCCAAGAGCTAGACTAACCCGACACTATACCGAAGACATCCCGGACGTCAGCCTGTACGAGATTAGGATGGCTCTGAAACAGCTCAAAAACAACAAGGCACCGGGGGATGACGGAATTACGGCCGAACTCCTGAAGGCGGGTGGAAAACCGGTACTTAAGACCCTTCAGAAGCTGTTTAATTCCGTCATACTCGAGGGGAAAACGCCACAGGCATGGTGCAGGGGTGTGGTGGTGCTCTTCTTCAAGAAGCGTGACAATGCCCGGTTGAAGAATTACAGGCCCATCTCACTTCTAAGCCATGTCTACAAGTTGTTTTCAAGAGTCATCACGAATCGTCTCGCGCGCAGGTTTGACGATTTCCAGCCACCCGAACAAGCCGGTTTCCGAAAAGGCTTTAGCACCGTGGACCACATACATACGCTTCGGCAGGTTATACAGAAGACCGAAGAGTACAACTTGCCTCTCTGTTTAGCGTTTGTGGACTACGAGAAAGCCTTTGATTCGATCGAGACCTGGGCTGTACTGCAGTCTCTCCAAACGGTGCCAAATTGACTACCGGTACATCGAGGTGTTGAAGTGTTTGTACAAAAACGCCATCATGTCAGGCCGACTTCAGGACCAAGCCTCGGAACCTATCCTTCTACAGCGAGGTGTAAGACAGGGAGACGTAATATCTCCGAAACTGTTCACCGCTGCACTGGAGGATGTCTTCAAGGTTCTGGGCTGGAGAGGGCTAGGCATCAACGTCAATGGCGAGTACATCACTCACCTTCGGTTTGCCGACGATATAGTGGTCATGGCTGAGACAATGGAGGACCTCAGTACAATGCTCGATGACCTCAGTACAGCTTCCGAAAGAGTGGGTCTAAAAATGAACATGGACAAGACGAAGGTCATGTTGAATGCCCATGTCACACCCATTCCTATCAAGATCGGAGGCTCTACACTCGAAATTGTAGACGATTATGTATAACTAGGACAAACGGTCCAGTTAGGTAGGTCTAATTTCGAGAAAGAGGTCAATCCTCAAATCCGACTCGGCTGGGCAGCGTTCGGGAAACTGCGCGGTATCTTCTCGTCCAACTTACCGCAGTGTCTCAAGACGAAAGTCTATGACCAGTGTGTGTTGCCAGTGATTACATACGGGACCGAAACGTGGTCGCTCACAATGGGCCTTATCAAAAGGCTTAAAGTCACCCAAAGGGCAATGGAGAGGGCTATGCTCGGAGTTTCCTTGCGTGATCGAATCAGAAATGAAGACATCCGCAAGAGAACCAAGGTCACCGACGTAGCCCGAAGAATTGCTAATCTTAAGTGGCAGTGGGCAGGGCACATTGCTCGCAGAACGGATGGCCGTTGGGGCCGAAAAGTTCTGGAGTGGCGACCGCGAACCGGAAGACGATGCGTTGGAAGACCTCCCACTAGGTGGACCGATGACCTGGTGAAGGTTGCGGGAATCCGGTGGATGCGAGTCGCAAGGGACCGGTCAATGTGGCGACACTTGGGGGAGGCCTATGTCCAGCAGTGGGCGTCTTTCGGCTGAGATGATATCTAGGTTTATTTTATTTTATTTTTTGTTTAGCCTACACAAACACTCATTTATAGTTACTTTCCAACACAATAAATTACTTATTTCTTAAATTTTTTTCTCCATCTGTACTTGTTAATACACATTTAATTAATTTACTTGTTTTCTATTTATTTTTACTAACCATTTCTTTATATATTGTTTGAAACCGTTTTTTCCGTAACGTACCCTCTCAAGGTTCATTGGAAGACCAGCGTCAGACAGCATCATCACCTGTCTGGCATGAATGCTGAAATGGACCTTTTTGGCGCAGCCGTGAGGAACACAGCACATTTCCACTATGTTTTACTCATTGTTTTGTACCTATCTTTTTTATATTATTGTGTGTGCGCTTTAGTAACTGACGTCAAATAAATATGTTTCTTTCTTTCTTTCTATTTCCATCATAACATTATGCCTGTCCTCTCCAAGAGCTTAGCAGTGATCATAAGGTGTACCTATTTAACATACTACAGCCACTTTTTGTTTGTTGTGTTTGAGTACCTGCTTCTAATAAACATAAGCAAATTAAGTAAGGCAGTGTAAAACATATTTTAGCACCATTGCTTTATAACTGTGATTTTAGTGCCTGTGCATTTATTAAGAGCAACATTTGTGACTGATTCATTCATATTATCTTGGATGGTGGTTTTTATTTTTGAAGATTTGATAAATCATATGTGCATAATATAAAAACAGACTTGACTACATTTCTCAACTGTTTCAGCAGTTCTTATATGTAACAGAATAACTAATACAACTACAAAATACAGGATTTTATTATTATTTTATACCATAACCTACCAGCCGGATAAGCAACATAGATAGTCACATTAATTTTAATGAATACACATTAAATTTGGATAAATCTTGAATGAAGGCAAACTACATTAGTACTTAGTGTCACAGTGAGTGAGAAATCACAAAACAATACAATGTAAGTTGAAAACCACAATTTTGCAGAAATTAACTTATGATGTACTCTGGTAAAAGAGGTTTGTCTATTGTTAGTTTAAGAGGCTAAGAGGAGCTCGTGGCTAAATAATATCAGCCGCTCGGGCCCATCTTTAGGTTCAGCCGCACTTGCCTAGTTTGGTCTGTGGATGGGTGACCACCCTTACATACCGAGTTTCCTCCGTGCCTCGGAAAGCATGTTAAGCTGTTGGTCCCGGCTGTCATTTGTCCATCTTTGGCAGTCGTTACAGGTAGTCAGTGGCCCAAATAGTCTGACAACCAGTGTTATCAAGTGGTATTGTATTACCCAGTATTAACTGAATTGTGGAGGTCAGCTAGGCAGTCGCTCCATGTAAAATACTGGTATTCAGCTGCATCCGGTTAGACTGGAAGCCGACCCCAACGTAGTTGGGAAAAGGCTAGGCGGATGATGATGAGTTGAAGAGGCAAAGAATGAAATGAATACCCTTACATTATTCCTTTGTGCCGGTAAATATTAGAAAATATAATTATGTGCTAATGAGTACTCACCATCCTTCATCAGCTGACGCATCTCCTTGGTCCTTTGAAAATTGATTTCCTCCAACAATTGCTCCAACATTGTAGCGCTTTTCAAGTATGTAGATCCTCCCAAAGCCATCTTTCAGCCAGCAATATAAATAATTCAAGACGCTTTTCCCAAACAAACACTTAAGTGTCAACACATTCGAACAGCAGCCGAATTCATAAAATGTAACAACTTCGTCCATTAAAGTACATATTATTATCAAGCGCTAGACTTAGTCAGCAAGTCTAACTCAACATCACAATAGTCAAAAAATATTAATAAGCGATATTTTCATTTTGAATTCAATTCACGGCGTGCATGAAATTCAGGGATCAGAAATTCAGTTCGGTAATTCAGTCATTCAGTCACTTCAGTCAGTCAGACTTTAGTATTTGGTGTTGCCAATTTATTTACTACATTCGTCAAAAATTTTCATTATTATTTTCATCAAAGAAAATTATTAATTTATTGATTTTAAACTTGCTAAACAAAATGAGACTGTGATAAATGAGACTTGTTGAACAAAATTAATGAAGCGAATAGTAAATTAAGTTTAAAGAATACACTACTCATCAGATGAACACTGAGATTGGAAATGTCAACCAAAGACTATTTTTTTGCTCTGCTCACTGCTGTTTGTTGAAAGAAAGCCTGAAAAGCAGAGCTAGCTACTAATTTATAATCTGTGAAGCAGAGCAGCTGAGCTGACAAGATTCCTAATATCTAAACTGAGCAAGAATGAACAAGACTTATGAAATCCAGTACATTTCATTTTAGTTCTCCGTTTTCCCACATGCATTAGAAAATGGTGTCGGTCGAAAGTAGTCGAAAGCGAAACCATAGTCAAAGCGAAAATTGACACTGACAGAATAGGGGTGGGTAAGTGAAAGTAATATTTCGATATTTATCGTTTCGATTTTTTAAACAGTATGGATAATATCGAGTGAAAAATATCGATATATCGATTATGGTCAGTTTTCGTATGATTATTTATTCATACATATTCCCAAAGCATTCAAACTTCGATAAAAAAGAACAAAAGAAAACAGTATTCTCCAGTCAACCCGCGATCATGGCGCTTGCAACAGCGTTGAAATATCGGGAGGTCATTGCTCAAAATAACAGAAAATCACGGAAGATATCCCGAAAGTCACAATGTAAGTTTAGTTTTGAACCGTGAAAGCTTAAAACAGTGTTTAAATTGTATATATATAATTATTTAGGCTCAAACATCAATAAAAATACTGTTTTATTCGAACCAGTAGTCATCAGATATGGACACGAAACCAAAGTTGACAGTTGATACGAACTCGATACTCTAAAATAAATATCGAATATCGATATATCGCTATTGTCGACGGTAAATGTTAATTGTATGGAAAAATATCGATATTTCGATATTTTTTGTCCATGCCTATGACAGTAGTAAAATGTCAGTGAAAATAGGGAAAACTGAAAATTTTTAATGACAGCTCTGCTGAGCTAAAAAACCCAAAAAAACAGTAATAATGTGGATACGGTGCAAATCAAATTATATTTCGTCCCTTGCAAAAGTACATTTGGAATCACACAGGAGAATTTGAAAGATAGATTGAGTGAATAATTTAGGAAAATAATGTCAACATTACGATCTGGTCGATGTATGTACAAACGCAGTTTGTTTGCGTTGAAACAGTCGGCACGGCTTTCCGGAGTTCTGGTGCGGCAGGTGCATACGGCAGATAATAACGGCGACCCGGGGGGCGACCACCAGCAAGGAACCACGAGTGCGCTCAGTGCTGGCACATTGGCTCTCGCTCTGCTGGCAGCTGATCATGTCTTTAATGGTGCATATACTAAAACAACTACTTACATTGTAGTTCTCAAGACTTCATGACCATTAGAGAAAGCTGTAAATCATGCATAGGTACATGAAAATTTACTCCCAGCATCAACATTATTAGTCACCAACACCAACATTATTATTCACCAACATCATCATATTGATGCCATTCTAACAACATGACAGTCATTTTCTGACATTTGCTCTATACAGGGTGATTGGTAATTGAGTGCATTCCTTGAAATTAGTGACACTACACCTAATTTGCAACAATTTTAACCCTCTAAGGTCCATCATCATCTGCCCAGCCTTTTCCAACTATATTGGGGTCGGCTTCCAGTCTAACCGGATGCAGCTGAATACCAGTATTTTACATGGAGTGACTGCCTCACAGTGTGATAAGATCCCAGTTTTTGTGTCATCATGTTTTTATTAAGGTAATCGATAGAGTCTATAATTCCAATGACTAGAGTAAAACTCCGGGTTCGCTAAGACTTGTACTTTTTTTTTAAAAAAATGTCAAAGTTTCGCAATATCCGACTCTTGAAAAATGAAAAAAAAATCATTATAATTTAATGGAAGTACTTATTCCGGAATTTATTTATTCTATCGAAAAATGGTATAATAGCCGACCATTCTACCAATTTCTGTTGCATTAGTATGAATGGGTCGAGAGATATGATTTTTTTTTTCATTTTTCGTTTTCATTTTTTTATTCATCTAAACCACCGTAGTAGGTGGTCATTCCTACATCAAAAAATTGCTGATACTTTCTATTATGTGTAGGATTAATTCCAAAACCTAACTCATTGGTTTCCAGGAGTTATTGGAGATTCAAAATTTTCCTTAGGGTTGTCACTTTCATGTATCCGAAAAAAAAACCAATAAGAATAATTTTTTTCTGAAGAAAAGGAAGGTGATATCAATACTTTTTAATAATTAATATGGGGTCGGCTATTCGAAAAGAAAATGTACATATGAATTTGTAAAATATTATGTAGGCTAACCGAACTAAAATTCAGCTTCATTGTTAGTTACAATTAATTCAACATGAGAATAATCATCGATGGATAGATTTTGTTCATTAACAGGTCTCAATAAAGACAATGCGGCCGGTGGCAATGGGATTTTTTTAGCCTTTTTTTTTCTCTCTAAGAGGTTGTAGTCAGAGATAATTGGATCCGATGAGACTAAAGCTCTGTGAAAAAGGTCAAACATAGTTGCTTCACGAGATTTTTTTCTGGTATGGTGCTCTCTGTCAAACCGCCAAAATTTGTTACGTGACTCAGCCGCTTGTTCAGAGAGCATGCCAATAGGTAAATTTGATTTTTCTATGATTTTCGACCCATGCACTAAAATTTTGTGAAGCGTGACAGTCATAGGATGCCATCCATACTTCGCAACATATTTGTATGCCAACTCTTTGCAAAAAGTTGCGAATTTTTCAGGGTCAATTGGCAGGTTACTAGACAAAATTGTTAAAATAACATATAATCCATCTAAAAGCCACTGTTCAATGTTCAAAATGTTTGCAAAAGTTCCTCGGTTTCTATCAGAAAGAGCAGTCCGTGCAGTGTTTCCGTCGTTAGTGGTCCCTGAAGTTGGACGGACAACATCTACCAAAAGTCCCATTTCTTCTCTGATTTTAGCCTGGATTATTTTTTTACGGTCCTCGACTAATCGGCTCTCTTCTGACCTTTGAGGGATCCTCCATTTTTTAACCTCTACTTTATACCCTAGGTTTAATAAAAATTCTAAGGCCCTTATCCAAGAATGAAGTGGACTTATGCCATGCACCAAACGTTCTTCTATTACTGTTTTGGAGAATGCTAACTCCAAATCGTTGAATTGGGATGAGGTTAAATCGCAATATGGACAACGTAACTGAGATGGCGTACAGAGAATTGCATTCAGGACTTTCCCATCAATAGCTGCACAGTATAATTCGTATTCAATAACTTTTATTGTATGCCCTCTCGAGGTTTCAGTTATAATGGGGGTAAGATTTTGTACTTGATCCTGAATAGACTGTTTCTCCAAAATAATTAATTCTTTCGTTTCTTTTTTATACTGCAAGTGTACCGGTCTACAGTAACGAAAAGATGACGGTGCTGGATTTACCCAAATAACATCATTGCTGTCTTTAGTTACAACCTGCAATGGCGTAAATGTTGTCGCAAAAAGACTATTTTCGTCACCTTCTGCATCTGAGAATGATTGTTTATATAAAGATTGTCCAGTGCTTCCATCAAAGCCCCAGTTACCCCTTAAAATGCAATCTACTGCTTGTATGCTGTTTTTGGTACAATAGTTAATGAGGACTTCATCACATAGTTTAATCACTTGAGTAAAAGTGTGGTCGACTAAACTTTGAAGAGGCACAGATGCTTCTCTTTCAGACACCTGAACCTGGTCAGGATAACATGTTGTTTTAGCCTCTTGAATTTTATAATATGGGGGGTATGCATCAAATCCACGTCTTTTAAGATCTAATCGAATTGCATTGTATGTTTCGACGGACATATTTCTATCAGTTATCATAGCCAGAGCTTCGACAGGTGTGCATGGTTCTGGAGAAATCTGAACTTTTTTAAGAATTTCTGATGGAGCAGTCTCAGATTCTAGACATAGACATAATAGTGTTTCTAAATCTTTAGCAGATAAATGTGGCAGATTTCGTCCTCCGATTTTAATAGATCGTACAAACGCTTGTATTTTCTGGATATTTGGTTCGTTGTCTAAAGCTTCCGAAAGTTTTCGCTTAGATCTATATTGTTGGCTTCTGCTTAAAGCCATAAACCTCTTGGATTTCGGAGAAAAGAGAGATTCGTTGTTAGAAACCGTTGCTGATGAAGTTTCATCATTATCAAGGACTGATATCAAATGAGCACTAACAAGAGTACCACTAAGCCAATCTCGTTTTTTTTTTATAAAATAGGACTCATTAAACTTACAACGCTTAAAGTAATCTTGACTCTTTGATAAAAACCCTGAAAGTGTTTGTTTCAACTCCTCGTCAGTTTGTGAAAGTTGATATTCAGGGCCAAAATAATTGACAACCATACTCACTCGTTCGGAAAGCGGCAGCTGTTTTGCTTTACCCTTAAAAAGTTTAAAGGCTTCCATTCGAGTTAATATTTTTGTACCAGAAGAATGTCCTTCACGGTCATCTGTCTGTTGATACGCATCGTTAGGGCTCTGTTGGTTAGTTGAAAACATCTCGTCGTCTGAATCGGTGTCAATTGGCAATGCTATAGTCGTCTGTGTTGAAATTCCAGGTTTATTTGTTAGTTTTTGATTAGTTTCCATTGTTGTTTCCACGAGTAGGGTCGATAGAAGGTCCACCCCCGGGTGACGCCCATTCCGGGGGTAAGGCTACATACTACGGAGGTCGCCAGATATCCGTAGGGTTTAAACGACTTCGCTGTCGGGTTTTATAGAGTGTTCCTTCTCGCGGGCCGGCCAGTTAAGGCAAGCCCCCCGGCCGTAGTTTTGCACGACGTACCTCAGTCACGCCTTACTGAGGTTGTTGAAGTGCAGAGTACGATTACGGTATAAAGGTTGACTGGCGCTCAGTCCCCTGAAAATGTTCCAACACCAGATGGAACAACCATTGATTTTGCATTATAGCAAAAACTATACTTTAATAAATATAGTTACATAATGTATATAAATAACGTGTGTGTAGTTAATAATTTAAGCAGTGGCGCATTCTCAGCGTATCAGATATCAAAAATCAATATAATTGATGTAAATAAACGATGAAAATTGATTTAAAATAAATAGATAGGTATATAATAAAATTCATGTCGATAAAAAAATACAAAATAAATTATTCTAAAGAATTGTGATCAATCAAATCTATAATAAAATTGATCTAAAAGAATTGTAAAATATAAAAGTATAGTAAAAGTGATTCAAAATAAGTTGCAAAATAAAATAGTAAAACAAAATTGATTTAAAAGAATTGTAAAATTAATAATAAAAAGAACTAAATTGACTAAACATATTTAATAAATTGTCAAAAATGTTGACATATTACTCATGTTTAATGTTGATTGATATACTTTTTTAACAGTTGAGTCTTTTGGGTTAGAATATATAGACGGTTTCCGAAAAAGGTGTATCAGTCAACATGATACCAATTTCTCCATTTGTTTTTTTAATTTCCTTTATAAAATTACTCAATCTGTGCCATCTAAGCCACAAATAATGATCTTGTTGTGGTCGTGAAAAGGAAGCAAAAACTTGATAAAAATAAACAAAATATGTTTTGGTTGAAGTGGCAGCCCTAAGTGCGGATATTTCGGATATTACTAAAATTTCCAATAACTCCTGGAAACCAACGAGTTAGGTTTTGGAATTAATACTACACATAATAGAAAGCATCAGCAATTTTTTGATGTAGGAATGACCACCTACTACGGCGGTTTAGATGAATAAAAAAATAAAAACGAAAAATGAGAAAAAAAATCGTATCTCTCGATCCATTCATACTAAAGCAACAGGAATTGGTACAGCGGTCGACTATTATACCTTTTTTCGATAGAATAAATAAATTCTGGAATAAGTACTTCCATTAAAATATAATGATTTTTTTTTCATTTTTTAAGAGTCGGAAATTGCGTAACTTTGACATTTTTTTTAAAAAAAAGTACAAGTCTTAGCGAACCCGGAGTTTTACTCTAATCATCGAATTTATAGACTCTGTCGGTTAATTCAATAAAAACATGATGACACAAAAACCGGGATCTTAACACACTGTGTGCCTATCTGACCTCCACAACCCAGTTAATACTGGGAAATACGATACCACTTGGTACGACTGGTGTCAGACTTTTTGGGCCACTGACTACCTGTAATGACTGTCAAAGATGGACAAATGACAGCTGAGACCAACAGTTTAACATGCTTTCCGAGGCACAGAGGAAACTGTATGCAAGCATGGCTTAACCTAATGATCAACCCGAGCCGCTGATATTATTTAGCCACAAGCAAAATATCTTTTTATTTTGGACCATTATCTTATTGGTGATCATGGACCTAAGAAGGGGTCCAAATTAGGTTGTTTTTGAAAATTTTCCACCTCTTTACCATAAACTGCTGATTGTAAGAAACCCCAAAGACGACCCACTGACCATTAAGGAAGCTCAGTACTTTAGAGTCCTATTACATTTTTTGTGCAAATTCATGATTTTTACTGGATCAAGTTATTACGATTGGCTTACACAAGTCAATTGTAATTGACGAAAAATTTCATGTACAGGTCCATCCTCATCAAACACTTGCACGAGACTGACATGAGACTGAGGAGCAAGTTGAATTGACACAGAATATATAGGTAGTCTTTTAATGTCATATAATGTAATTTTGTCTTGTTATATTGAGAAGAGAAAACTAATGTAAATTCATTGTAGATCGAAATTTTACATCATACTAATTTATTTTGAGTTTATTTGGAATATGATGGATGCTGAACCAAGACATTTATGACTTAAATAATGCTTTCTTTACATTTTTTGGTGAAAAATCAAGGAATTCTAGAACTCCAACAACAAGTAAAACATTCAACTTATCTTTTAGTAATTTTAACTTTTATGAGAATTGAATGTAAGAATGTGAATTTGAGTGTCTAAGTTCGATTGCTGGTGGTTTTTCTTGCAAACTGAGTTCGATTTTTTTTTATATTTCATTTCTGTTTGTGATCTAGAGCAAATTACACAAAATGAAAAATGAAAACGTGTTACCTTCAACTTAGGTACCTACAAGAAAGAAAATGGCACTATTGTTATTCATAAGCAAATAATTAAAATATACACGTCAAAAATCATGAATTTGCTTAATAAATAAAATAGGTTTCTTAAAATGATATTTTTCTGAAAGATCACTAATGACAATAACTTTTTTTACATTGTGGAACACAGGTGAAGTGATATGAATGAATTACTCCATTGAAAACATAATTGTTAAAAAAAATCCACAATCTAGCATACTGAGTCAAACAGCCAACATCGCATCGCAGTAACAAGATAATGTGCACCAAGGAAGATGTGCATTAAAAAAGGGCTGATAAAATAGTACTTTGTCAGGAGCAATCATATGTTCTGATGACACTCTTGCTGAAAGTAGGCACTGTGGTACCAATTTAGAAAGCTAATGAGATAGGAAGTTCCTGTAATTTGAATGTCAAAATATTCATTCTGGGAAATTTACCTCAAAATAAAAGGGAAGTTTTAAAAAAATCTCTGTACAGGCCTTCAAGGCACTTGATTTATCAAAGTATATTAATTTAATACTTAAGTATTTTTATAACAGTTTGGTTTGTTGGATTCCAATAAATTCGTTTGTTCTTGAGCTACCAGAAAAATATTACTTGAACACATTGCGGACACTTGACTATTTTGCAAATGTCATAATATGACACTTCCATCCCATACATTTTATCACACCATCTAAAGCCACACTACCATATTACAAGTAAGTACCTACTTAAGTATTATGTAGTTTGTTCCTAATTATTACTTTATGAGTATAACTGCTACTATGCTACTTAATTGAATTTCAATCAGGGTTCGAAAATATCCAATATTTATTATAAATATCAAAATTTACTTAGTTATTAGTAGGTACTTACTTACGAGATTATACCTAGGTATCCGTGATTTTCGTTGAATTTGTGAGCTCACAGAAACAAATGAAAATCATGGTTATTTATAATCCCGTAAGTACTGTGTAGTGAAGAAAAATTCAAAATATCGGATATTTGTGATATAGGTACTTACCTACCTTTATCCGATATATATCAAGTTTGAAATATATCTGATTTAAATCTAACTGCAATCAAATCAACCTTTTTAACCTAATTCTAAAAAAGGAATAGGTTACCTACTTATGTGGGTACCTATTTCAACAGCATTTTTTTATATAGGTTGGTAGGTACATATATATATTTATAAAGGGTGTAAAAACCTCATACCGAAGCCGAAAGGCACTTGTGTGTACTTTCTTACGTTTATTGCAATTTGCAGGCCAGTGCTGGGTTGTATGTTGATAAAAATATTATTCGCGACTCAAGGGCACTATGTACCTACTTACCTAGTTACATCAAAATCATCAATACAACCCTCCTAGATCATAAAGATAGAATAATATTGTACACCTGGCTGTACCCAGTCCACGCTCAGGATCAGCTGCTGATTGTCTATCTTATTGTTTCAGAGAAAAGATTCTTTAAAGCAGCACAACTTGGAAATTTGCAAGAATTGCGGAGGTGAGTCATCATCATTAGCCTATTAAATTAATGTTCCTACTACAACTACGGGGACACATTCCTCTCTGTGTGAGGGAATGGGCCACGATTCCACCACGCACGCGGGCCCAGTTCGGATTGGTAGACGTAACGCCTTCGAATTTTTTGGTTCTATGACATGCCGCATGCCGGTTTCCTCACGATGTTTTCCTTCCCCGTTTTTGGGAGCAGTGGTGATGAAATAAATTACACAAAGTAATGCGCCTGCCTGGGTTCGAACCCATGACTTACTGTTCGTAAGTTTTTACAGGGGAGGGGGAAACACATTTTACCACTTGGGAAGTGTCTCTCGCGCAAACTATTCAGTTTAGAAAAAAACGGGCCAAGTGCGAGTCGGACTCGCCCATGAAGGGTTCCGTAACAGATTGAATGAAAGGTAAATTGCTGTTTACGATGAAAGACGTATTTAAAAAAAACTGCTTACTAGATCTCGTTCAAACCAATTTTCGGTGGAAGTTAACATGGTAATGTACATCATATATTTTTTTTAGTTTTATCGTTCTCTTATTTTAGAAGTTACAGGGGGGGGGGGACACACATTTTACCACTTTGGAAGTGTCTCTTGCGCAAACTATTCAGTTTAGAAAAAAATGATGTTAGAAACCTCAATATTATTTTAGAAGACCTATCCATAAAAACGTATGGGTTGGATGAAAAATATTTTTTGAGTTTCAGTTCGAAGTATGGGGAACCCCCAAAATTTATTGTTTTTTTTTTCTATTTTTGTGTGAAAATCTAAATGCGGTTCACAGAATACATCTACTTACCAAGCTTCAACAGCATGGCTGTTATAGTTTCGGAAAAAAGTGGCTGTGACATACGGACGGACAGACAGACAGACAGACATGAAGAATCCATAAGGGTTCCGTTTTCTGCCAATTGACGTGTGCTTTAAAAATGTGTAATTATTATTGATGGCCGCTAAAACCATCTAGGTATCTATCTACCATGGGGTTTAGGTTTCCCCACTTAGTCTTTGAGGTCGACCATTGTGCGTGATGCATGGTGGCCGGATACTCCAACCAGCCCACCTCCCTTCAGAAGCAGATCAAACTTCCCGGTCTCCTCAGGACATCCGCAAGTGATCTGCGTTCCCAGGATCTCCTCGCGAATCTTGGTAACGCCTGTGCGCTCAAGGAGCACATGCGCTACCGTCTCCTCCGCCTTCATGCACGCTCTGCACAGGGGACTGTCAGTGATACCTAGGGTGTGGAAGTTTTTATTCAGTGAGCAGTGTTCAGTGATGTTCTCCGCCACCAGACGCAGGCTATCTCTGTCCAGGCGCCTTCTGCGGCTGGTCAGCTTTGTATCCAATGATGGCATAGCTTCCTTGGATTGCCTACAACCTGGTGTCGAGGTCCACCATTTCTCTGCTTGTATTCGGGTGTGATCCTTTAACTAGTTTCTTAGCTGCTAGAAGGAAATGGGCACAATGGGTTCGGGTCCGTAGGGTTTTGTGCTGGATCCTCTTCTGGCAAGTTCGTCAGCCGCATCGTTGCCGAGTGATCCACTGTGACCTCTAATCCTTTGCAGCGTTACCGTGTTGTGATTCAGCACCGTGATTCGTTCTAAGGCCTTGTGGCATTCTAGTGTTAGTCTCGACGTGATCTGGTTACTCTTTAGGGATTGAAGGACCCCGGGGTTGCGGGACTGTTCGAAAGAGATACCGCGGCCCCGGAACGTAAAGGGCGGGGAAGGAACATGGATGGGTTTTAGTCAGTAAGAGTCTGACACTCCCTCCCGCTCCGCCCAGAGTGGGAGAAGTCATTTGATGATTACCCATCCTAAAAAAAAAAAAAAAAGGGATTGAAGGACTGAGGCACTGTCGGAGAGTATTCGAATGTTGGTATCCGTAACCTCCCTGGCCTCTATAGCGTGTGCTGCTTGGATAATACTGTTACATCGGACCTACTAGAACATTCGAGAAAGCACGTGATTACAGTATGTGTACGTTGAAATTTCGAGTGTTTTCTATTATTATTACTTTCAAAGTTAGGTAGGTACCTACAAACTCGCGACCTCTTTATAAAAAGACATTAGAATTTCGAACGGTTCATATTTGTTTGTGTTGTACAAGTAGCTAGTAATAATAATTACCTACTATTTATTTCTTTATTTATTTAACACTTCAAGCACAAAGTACAGAGGCGGACTTAATGCCAAAGGCATTCTCTACCTGTCAACCTTCAGGTGATGCAGAGACAAGCAGTGGTAGGTGTCATTCCTGAAACTTGACGAATAATTTTATTAAAACTACAATAAACTACAAGGATATATAAAATACTATACATATAATTATATAAAATACTATACATATAATTATATAAAATACTATACATATAATTATATAAAATACTATAAATAAATATTATATTAAAGTAAATAGAGCTTTGCACGGATATACTAAAATAAAAAGACAGACAATTGGGAAAATATTACCGTTGTGACGAAACTGCCAGCTTCTTCCGAATGTAATCGCGAACTTTCATTTACTACTACTTTTTACCTACCTACCTACTCTTTTGTTAGTGTTTTTTATGACCTTCTAGAATATTCGTGGTTATTCTGGTGTGTCTGTTGGCGAGTATAAATAGACCGCTCAGGGCCGCGACGGTCAGGTCCCATCGGTCAGGTCCCAACGAATCACGGCCCCAGGTCGGAGCCAAGGCCCCAAAGACGGCGACGCAGCACGGACGAGTCCGAGGAGGAGGCGAAACGGTGCTGCCTCGACCCGCCGCCGCAGCGCGAGAGCGCGTCGCAGCGGGGGGGACGGGCCGACGCCGGGTCGCCTACCTTTGCGGAGGCCACCCGTCGTACGCCTCCCCCCCCTCCACTACCGACGTCGACGAGTCCAGGGACGCAGCATGGGGTGAGTGTCAACACTGTCCCTCCCTCACAGCCAGCGGCCCCCCAGGACCCAGACAGCAAAGCCGCCAGCCAGCCAAAGCCGAAGCCTCAGAAGAAGCTTAAGTATCCTCCGCTTGTGGTGGAAAAGCTACCAGGATGGGCCTCCCATTTCAGGGCCCTCAAAGAAAAGCTGGGTCACCCCCCCAGCGCCCGACCTTTCGGCGCTGGAATTCGCTTCACTCCTGAGAGTGAAGTCGAATATAGGGTGGTCCAGAGGTATTTGACCGGCCTAGAGAAAGAGGATGGCACATCTTGGTTTGCCTACTCGCTACGGGCGGAGCGAAGCTTCAAGGTAGCCATCAGGGGGCTGCCTGCCGACACCACCCCATCAGAAATCGAGGAGGAGCTCCGCGCGTTGGGATACCAGCCGGAGTACGTTCGCCATATCAAGGCGAGCCTGGGACGACCCGGCTGCGTGTTCCACGCCGTACTCAGCAGGACGACTGATGTACGCAGGATCTTCGACACCTCCGTGTTCCTGAACATGAGGGGTGTCAAAATTGAAGCCTGGCGGGGCAAACGTGGGCCCGCTCAGTGCCACCGGTGCCAGAAATGGAGGCACTCGTCGCACCGCTGCCACCGACCGCTCGCCTGCGTCCGCTGCGGTGAAGGGCACACAGCGCGGGACTGCCCCCGACCACGTGACGTACCAGCCACGTGTGTCAACTGCGGGGGCGATCATCCCGCCAACAACATCAAGTGCCCGATGTACCAGGCGGAAATAAGGATGAACAGGCGGGCGGGCACAGCTGCCGCCATCACCGCCCCACGGCGGCCGGTAACGGCCGCTGAAGGGCCAAAGGACGTGGCCACCAATGAGGCCCAAGGCGTGTCGCTCATGGCGGCGGCCAACGGGCCCACCAACAGGGGAGAAGCTCTCCCCTCCTCGAAGCGGCGGAGGGGAAAGAAGAGGAAGCGAGGGGGCAAGGGTAAGGCACCCGAGCCCCCCACCGCTCCTGAGGGAGACTAAGCAGGCGACCTGCCTTCGTCCCTGGCGCGGGCTGTGTCACCGACCATGGCCCCCACGATGCCTGGTCATACGAAGACGGAGGGTCCGAGGGCTGGCGCCAGCATGGCGCGCCCCCCGGCCCCAAACCCAATCGAGCCGAGAGCGGCACCACCATTGCCGGCCCAGCTGCCGGCCCCGCCACATCAAAGGAATTCACAGCCCGTGCCATTCGCCTGCTGTTGGACCTGATGAAGGCCATCAGGCAGGGCCAGAACATCGAGCTCATTGTCCTGGACGGCCTGGCCTCGTTGCTCAAGCTGCACCAAGGCTAGGCCGGTCGGGACAGGGATTTCCTGCGGCCCTGCAAGGCATGGTCGCCCCCCCGACCGCCGCCTCGCCACCGGATTGGACCCAGGTAAGCTGTTTTCCCGTTACACGCAGCTTACCTGCACAGTAAGACTCCACACACCCAGCTGCGTGACGATGACCAGCCATGCATCTCTCTACACACACGTAGACTCACGCGTTGTCGCGGCCCTAGGGCCTGCGATACACGCACATATGGGCGGTGTGACACAACGCAATACCGCCCACACACACATGTCGTTTCCTCAGTCCGTACCACTGCCGGCTAGCTCTGGTTAGTGGGGCGGGCGGGACTCACACATCTACTGTAGGTGCGCTGTAAGTCGGCACCTCTGTCGCTAGTTGTCCTCCGCCGGGCCTCCTCCGGGTAACCGGAGGTCTCACTGCCAGGGGACGGACCGCCGAGGTGCTGTGAAGAAAACAGCGCTGTGTGACAGCGCTGTGGCGCGCCTACAGTCACATCAGAGCATTCACACACATGGGTGCATGTTGCTACCATGCATCCAGTAGGACTAGGGGCAGCGCCCCACCTAATACGGGCCACGCAGTAGCGGGCCCCGGTACAGCTTCCGCGGGCAGGGGGCAATCGCCCTGGTACTGTCGGGGGGGACACAGCACTGATTACGTACAGTACAGCGACGGTCAGTCTTGTTTTGGCTACACATCGAAGCGAATCGAAGTGAACTTGAAGTGCGATATCTAAGCGAATAGTGATCAGTAGTGTATTGCAGTGTACTTGTGATTAAGTTTAAATTGTTTTGTGATTAATAAAGTTATTGTGTTGTTTAATCGGTAGTAATTAATTTGTCTCATACCCAGCTCGTAACAATACCTAAAATTATAATTATATACGCTAAAACCATATACTCTATGGCTAAAACCATACATTTATCCCAACCTGGGTGATCCCCTATATTTTCGCAATTTATAATATTTGTTAAGAAGTTATTATTAGGATTTTGGAGGATTCTTTACTTTTGTTACTACTCAGTCATAAACGATTTTCATCAACCTATCAATATATGTGTTATTTTAATTAAAAAAAAAAACAACTTTTTTATACATTTGCACAAAGCTTGAAATATGAGGGGTTTTTAGGCAAGTAGAAGCGGCAGCTTCGAGCGGTAAGAGCGGGCGAGAGGTGGAAGGTGGCGGTGGCTGCGGCGGCGGCGCGGCCGACTGGCGCCATGCGCTGGGCTGGACAGCGCTCATGGTGGCCGCCGCCAACGACCAGGCTGCCGCCGTGCGCGTGCTGCTAGAGCTGGGCGCGCGCCCCGACCTGCAGGAGCGCTACTCCGGCGCCTCGCTGGCCGCCGCCGCCGCTGGCCTGCACCCGCTCGAGGTGCTGCAGCGCCGCGAGGACGAGTTCTGCGGCACCATGAACGCGCGCGCCTCCTTCCTGGGCTGGACGGCGCTGCACTACGCCGCGCTGGCGGACTCGGCCGGCGCGGCGCGCGCTCTGCTAGAGGCCGGCGCCGACCCGACCGCGCGCGACCACGCCGGGCGGCGCGCGCTGCACTACGCACGCGACCCGTCGCCGGCGCGCGAGCTCATCGTGCAGCACACGCGCGCCTGGGAGGAGGCCGCGGCCGCCGCCGCCGCCGAGGAGCGGCGCCGCTTCCCGCTGGAGCAGCGCCTCAAGCAGTTCATCGTGGGCCAGCAGGCCGCCGTGGAGACCGTGGCCGCCGCCGTGCGCCGCAAGGAGAACGGCTGGGCGGATGACGAGCACCCGCTCGTGTTCCTGTTCCTCGGCAGCTCCGGCATCGGCAAGACGGAGCTGGCCAAGCAGCTGGCGCGCTACATGCACCGCGACGACCCCGCCGCCTTCATCCGCCTGGACATGTCGGAGTACCAGGAGAAGCACGAGGTGGCCAAGCTCATCGGCGCGCCGCCGGGCTACGTGGGCCACGAGGAGGGCGGCCAGCTGACGCGCGCACTGGCCCGCCGCGCGGACGCCGTGGTGCTGTTCGACGAGGTGGACAAGGCGCATCCCGACGTGCTCACCGTGCTGCTGCAGCTCTTCGACGAGGTAACGATCCGCTCAGCTTCACGCGCTCCTGTCACACTAACGCACAGGTTTCCTGTGAGGTAGTGACCCGGGTATTTGTCGCAGGGTCGGCTGACGGACGGCAAGGGCAAGCTGATCGAGTGCAAGAACGCTATCTTCGTGATGACGTCGAACTTGGCGGCGGACGAGATCGCACAGTACGGCCTGCAGCTGCGGCTCGAGGCGGAGGCGCGGGCGGCGCAGCGCGCACGTCTCTCTCCGCCCTCCGTCAACGTGGAGCAGAGAGGTATCGCGCAAGTGTTTGCTCTTCTAAATATTTGGTAGTTAGTAATAAATGTCGCGGTGTCGGTGAATGTATTCCATTTTTAGTTGGTGATTTCGACAACAACAACCACGGCGGGTCCCCCGAGTGCCACGAGGAGGAGTCGCTGGAGGTGTCACGCAACTTCAAGGACAGCGTGGTGCGGCCGATCCTCAAGCGGCACTTCGGGCGCGACGAGTTCCTGGGCCGCATCAACGAGATAGTGTATTTCCTGCCGTTCTCGCGCCAGGAGCTGCTGACGCTGGTGAACCTGGAGCTGAAGCACTGGGCGGAGAAGGCCAGCGCGCGCCACGCTGTGGAGCTGCGCTGGGAGGGCGGTGTGCTCGGCGCGCTCGCTGACGGGTAACTACTCTCACTTACTATCACGTCCCGTTTACACGCGTACTAGGCGACGCCTAAAGGGATAGCTCATTAGAGACTATTCATAATTTTTCGTGAAAGGGGTTTGGATTTTTGGCCGGATTAACTTCCGCGGATAATCAAAGTGGTTATGAAGAATAGCATCTTCATAACGCATTACGTAGTACGAGTTACGAGTATGTATGTATTTATTCTTATACATTTTAGTTATAAATAATTTCTAGTATTTCTTTCGGTTATTGCACCTACTGTGTATTTTCACTGCAACACCCAAAGGTTGACTGGTAGAAAATGTCTAAGGCATTAAGTCCGCCTTTGTGCAGTTTTAATTGTGCATAAAGTTTTAATAAACAAATTACGGCCGAAATGCTAAAGGCGGGTGGGAAACCGGTACTTAAGGCCCTTCAGAGGCTGTTTTATTCCGTTATACTCGAGGGAAAAACGCCACAGGCATGGTGCCGAATGTGGTGGTACTCTTCTTCAAGAAGGGTGACAATGCCCGGCTGAAAAATTATAGGCCGATTACACTTTTACGCCATGTCAGCAAGTTGTTTTCAAGAGTCATCACGAATCGTCTCGCGCGCAGGTTTGACGATTTCCAGCCACCCGAACAAGCCGGTTTCCGAAAAGGCTTTAGCACCGTGGACCACATACATACGCTTCGGCAGGTTATACAGAAGACCGAAGAGTACAACTTGCCTCCCTGTTTAGCGTTTGTGGACTACGAGAAAGCCTTTGATTCGATCGAGACCTGGGCTGTACTGCAGTCTTTCCAACTGTGCCAAATCGACTATCGGTACATCGAGGTGTTGTGTTTGTACAAAAACGCCACCAAGTCAGTCCGCCTTCAGGACCAAGACTCGGAAACTATCCTTCTGCTGCGAGGTGTGAGACAGGGAGACGTAATATCTCCGACACTGTTCACCGCTGCACTGGCGGTTGTCTTCAAGGTTCTGGGCTGGAGAAGTCTAGGCATCAACGTCAAGGGCGAGTACGTCACTCACCTTCGGTTTGCCGACGATATAGTGCTCATGGCCATGGAGGACCTCAGTACAATGCTCGCTGACCTCAGTAGAGCTTCCCGAAAGAGTGGGTCTTAAAATGAGCATGGACAAAACCATGTTGACTGCCCATGTAACACCCACTCCTATCAAGATCGAATACACTACACTCAAAGCTGTAGACCATTATGTGTTAGATAATAATAATAATACGTTTGTCAGATAAAATCCATAAAGCAACATAGTAATGAAATAGTCAGCGCACAAATAAAAAAAATACAAAATCAAGTAATAGCATAAACAACGAAAATGAACATAATAACATTTGATAAGATTAAAAATTCAATGTCAATATTAGATATTTTATGTCAATCAATCAAATAAAATTAGAAATTATACAATCACACACAACACATTACAAGAGATAAGATGATGATGATGATGATGGTGATTTATTTCTGAGTAGGTATATGGTAAGTACATTAAGATCTTAAAATTAGTCCGTTTCATATACACTACCGTTGCCGGTGTAGAAATATTTAAATTAACCGCGACCACGGCTGGTGCAATCCGGTCGAAACGTCGGGATTAAATTAAAGGTAAATTCGCGATAAATACCCGTATTCATATGTTTTATAAAGTGGCCATAACTGGCCAAGTATGAATGAAATGTCAAAATTTACTAGTTGCACAATGTCAAATGGTCAAATGATTAAAAGTAAAAATATAAAATAAAAAATAAGCAATACGAGTCAATAGGTGATAAAAATAATGTCAAAATTTATAATTTAAAAATTCATTAACGAGTAGATGCAGTTGTCCAAAATAATAATATAAATAATACCATACAACACATCACAGGGGCATGCACAACACTCACCCAAACAGATTATACTCACAAGCATAATCAAGTAGCAAACATCAAAACCTAGGACTTAAATATAAGCTCATACAAGACAGTCCTTATTATAAGTATGTACCAGAAAGATGGAAAATACAACACACAAACTCTTTTATGATCGCGCCATACTAACTGACAGGACCATTCACTACAATAGACCAGATATAATCCTTCAAGATTAAGCAAATAAAGTAACATACCTCATAGAAATTGCAGTCCCTAATACACACAATCTACAAAAAACGGTAGGGGAAAAAATCAGTAAATATGCTGAACTGAAAGAAGAAGTGACCAGAATCTGGAGGCAGGAAAAAGTATACGTTGTACCTATTGTTCTCTCCACTACGGGTGTTATACCCAATCACCTCCACCATAACCTCAAACTACTAGATCTGAAAGACTCAATTTATATATCACTTCAAAAAGCGGCAATTTTAAACACCTGCAGAATAGTGAGAAAGTTCATGCAGATTGAGGATAATGCTTCTCACAACACTCAAATTTCATCACGCACACACACGCTGCATTGACTTGGCATACGCCCGTTAATGTAGCTTAAACTAGCCTATGAGCTAAGAAGCAAACGTTTACGTAAAATAATAAAATATCTCGGCACATGAGGTTCGCGATATCTTATTAATGCACCATCTCAACAGGAATGATGTTACCAAGATTTTGTAACAACATTATGATTTAAAAGAGTGTCCATGGAGTTTCTTGCCCGTTCTTCTTCATAGAGATCTACGCTAGGGAATGGGCAACTACAGTACTTTCAAAGTTTTTATGTCTTGTGACTGTAGCTACGTTTAATTTTCATCTTTGTTTCGACAATTCAAAAGCGCCTATAACTGGCCTACTTGAAATAAATGCTTTGATTTTGATTTTGATTTTGAATATGTGGAATATGAACTCGGTTATCATTGTGCCGATAGTCGTGACGGCCAATGGCCTTATTGCCAAGAGCTTCGATGAGTACCTATCGAAGCTCTCTTTAGGCGGCTGGATCAAGGGCCTGATTCAGAAGGCAGTACTCCTCGGCTTGCATTGTGAGGAGGATCCTGTCTCTGCGGCCCTAAGCACCGGTAGCTTGAACCCTGCTCCCGATACCGGCGAACCACTATTTTTTTATATTTTTAAATGTTTTTTAATCAGTTTTTCTTTTTAAGAAATATGTAAAAATATAAAAAATGTGATGTTAAATAGATAAAGGAAATAATAATAATAGTTTATTCACCAACAAAAGTTACAGACATATTAAAAACAATACAAATGTTGCAAAAGCCAGGGAAATGTTGCTTTCTTGAATTAATTTGTGGGCAGCACTCTGATACGGTGCGGGTAAATTATTAAATATCAGCTTCTGCCCGTGACTTCGTACACGGATCCTGTTGTTTATGCCAGCGACAACGGGGTTGTCAAAATCGAAGATCTGAAACGTCTGATGTCGAATTCTAAGAGCCCGGGGAAGGGAAAATAACAGATGTTTCCCACCTGAGCAACACATACCGTTTTTTTCTTTTTGCCATTTAACAGCTTCACAAAAAGTACAATTTTGAACCATACCTCCGATGGCGGAATATGTTGCGTATTTAATCATAGGAGTATATGTAAACGCGGGCCTGTGGACGGTTAGCTATGGGCTAGTTAGCCGTCCGACCGTCTAATGACGACAGGCCGTGTCGACGGCGCGTTTGTGTTCCACGCGCGCCTCAAAAAGATGTCAGCATAAAGGGAGGGGCCCGCAAGGGCCGAAGCCTGCCGGGGTTGCGGGCCTGTTCGAAAGAGATACCGCGGCCCCGAAACGTAAAGGGCGAGGAAGGAACATTGATGGGTTTTAGTCAGTAAAAGTCTGACACTCCCTCCCGCTTCGCCCAGAGTGGGAGAAGTTATTTGATGGTTTCCCATCCCAAAAAAAAAAGGCGTATACGTAAATGCACTCCGTTCCTTATTAACCCAAGAAAGGTCGCCATGCCCAACGGCTATATCTTGAGACACGTACGATTCTTCAGATGATATCGACATTCTCTGAAGAGAATGTCGAAGTCGACAAGAATTCAAACGGTCGTTGCGCTCTTCTTCTGTCTCTTCATGCCGTACTCCAGCAATTCTTTTTCTCTCACTTTCTAACTGACTATGAATATTTTGTTGTGTGCGTGTTCGGGACAGTGTATGATAATCTCGATCAGCAGTTAGTCGCGCATCACGTTCATCACTCGTTTCAAAAGACCTGTTAGTAGATGTGCGAATGCGCTGAGAACTCAAGCGTGATTCTGTATCGGTAAACGTTTCCGATTCGCGAGACAGTGCATGTCGCTCACGATCAGCGGACAGTCGCGTATCACGTTCCGCTCTTGTCTCTAGAGACCTAGAAGTCGATGCGTAGATACGCTGAGGACTGAAGCGCAATTCTGTATCGGTAAACGTTTCCGATTCGCGAGACAATGCATGTCGCTCATAATGAGCGGACAGTCGCGCATCACGTTTCACACTTGTCTCTAGAGACCTAGAAGGAGATGCGTAGATACGCTGAGAACTCAAGCGCAATTCCCTATCCGTGAACGTCTCCAACTTGCGAGACAATGCGTGACGTTCACGATCAGCGGTCAGTCGCGCATAACGTTCCCCACTTGTCTCTAGAGATCTAGAAGTCGATGCGTAGATACGTTTGGAACTCAAGCGCAATTCTCTATCCGTGAACGTTTCCGACTCGCGGGACTATGCATGACGGTCACGATCAGCGGTCAGTCGCGCATCTATTCTTCACTGGCCTCTAGAGATTTGGATGAAGATGCGTAAATACGCTAAGAACGCAGGCGTGCTTCGCGATCCGAAGAGGTTTCCACGGAGCAAGTTGCAGCCTGATGTTCTCGAACAGCATCAAGTCTCTCCTGACGCTCTTCGGTCGATTCTTGGGATCTTATGATCCTCAATCTTTTATCTCCTTTGGAACATTGTTAAAGATTTTTAGGTTATAGTTTTGTTGTGAAGATACCTGATCAATTAAAATCTAAGTGACTGCTCCCCTGCGTTACCGGTTAGGCTACCGAGTCACGAAGATTATAATTATACAGTGAAATTAGTGATAGCTTTGCAATAATTTTCACTTCAGATGTTTCTGATCTTCGATTTTTTTTAAGTCAACAGGAAATGCCCATCAGACCGATCAACTTTTGCTAAGACGTCATTCCTATATGTGTCATGGTGTAGCTGGGCTATTGGAGTTCCACAACAGGTGTCCCAGATCTTCAAATTTAATCTCTCAGCAGAAAATGCTCAAAACGTGGAACAATTTTTGCTATTGTGTCATTTTTGTATCTCTTATAGTTTCGCTGGTCTGTTGCGGTTCTGCATCAGGTGTTCAAGTTACCAAGATAAATTATAGCCTATATGTTGACCAGACTTAATATCTATACAACAAAAAAATTCAAATCCATCCAGTAGTTCCGAAGATTAGCGTGTACAAACAAACAGACAAATAGACAGATTTTTTTGGTTTCGTGCTCTATTACTGTTTCTAAACCCCCCTCAATTTTTTTTTTTTTAATATATTCAATGTAGACACATTTTTTTTACTGTTTTAGAATATGTATAAAGGGTGTAAAACACCTCTTCACGAAGCCGAAAGGCACTGGTTCTCCCCATCATTGCGATATTTTTTTTGTTCTACACCATACCTGGGAACCTTCTAGTTACGGAGATATGGGGGGTCAAAGTTACAACTTTTTGACAAGTTTTTTTTAAAATACCAAGTATTTTTGTAAGATTTTGACTTTTAACACCTCCACGACCCCCGTACTATTCAATCCATCAATCAGCACAATGTTTTAAGTGTGTTACATTGAGTTCTACCACAAAACATGATTTATAACCTCAAAAAAAAAAGTTGTTTCCCAGCAATAATTTTTGCGTAAAGTTACTTATTTTGATGTACAGAATGCTTGGTTAACGGCTTTGTGATGAGATGGTTTACACCCTGTATAGATTTTAATCGCCATGCAATTGGAATTCCTGCTATAAGTACCTACAAATGTAGTCTCTGTCTAGCTAGGTGCAAGTAATTTATTTGGGCTTCTGCTTTCACACTTTTACAAATGTGTTCAAACAACGGAAACTTGTGTGAACACCTTTTTACAAACATACATAGCTCAAAAATATATAGGCAAGGAAGTGGAAGAATTTTTAGCGCTTTAAACATACACATTTTTTTTTGTGCAATGATTGCTCTATTCACATCTAATGAATTTCCCCATATCACGAAGCCGTATCGCAGTACTGATGCAACATAGCCATGATATGCATTGAGGCCTATTTCTTTGCTGGCTATTCGCCTTAGTTTTCGAAGAGCAAACACAAATTTGTCGAGTCGAGTACAGACTTTATCTACATGTTCTTTCCAATTTAATTTTTCATCAATAACTATTCCCAAGAATGATGTTGAAAATTTAATTAGTGTAACATATTTCAGGTGGTTTAGGGAATATGCAAGAAATACAAAACTCTTTTTATTTGTTAATAATGCCTTGTATTGGCGCTTATAAACATTATGGTGCGCTTGTTTAATTTTCTAATACATCACTTATTTTACAATTTATTGTTTTATGTAGCATGTTTTTGGTGAAACGGAACGCACTCTCATAACACGTCGTCCTCGATGACGGCGGTAGTGACATCAAAATTCATATGTCAAAAATAACTTATATTTGAAATGTAGGTAAAGTTGCACTACGATTTTATTATAATATCGTTATCGCAATTTTTGCTTGAATAAAGCACATACCTACAATTAGTAAAATTACTTTATTAAGGTCAAAAAAATAGATGTAAACAAGGTAGATATTGATAAATGACGTCAAAGTATGGTCGCGACAATCACGGACGTTTGAACTGTCATAGAAAATTGCAGGAGTTTAGTATTATTTTTAAGCGAAAAGCAGTAGTTGAAATTAACTTTTAATACTTTTCTTGGGTTGATAATAGTGTACCTACTTAGTTGATTTGAGTGAAGAAAAAAATACATGCATATTCCCTATTATTTGTTTGAAATTGTACTAACTTTGTCTTATCAATGTTTGCACGTAAATTATTGGATTCCAACCATTTAATTGCTTTTAGTATTTCATTGTTAGTGTCGGTTTCTAGATCATTCCTATTTGAACATTTTATTGGGATAGTAGTGTCATCAGCAAATATTTTAATTATTTCTTAATTGTTATTTCAGGGAAACATAGTTTATAAAAGAGAATATATACAGGGTGATTGGCTCTGGACCCGCCATAGCAAATTCGCATATAGGTAGAGGAGGTCATTTTCTAATTACTGAACCTTACTTTCCGTAACCAAAGTTTTATAGTTTAGGAGATAGGTCAATTTTTATACTTTATTGAGTTTTTTTCAAAATTTGACCTTCTTTTTTTTGCTTTATTTTTGTGTGTGTTTTTTTACTATTTGTTGGTAGTCATAAACATTGGTGATTAAAATACCTCGGAACTTCCCTCAAACTAGGGTAAAAAATAAAATAGTACGCTTTTTAAAGAAAATAATGCCAAATCAAAATCATTACGATCAAATTCAACCTCAAATTAAAAAAAAATCTACGGTATTTCAATAATTATTTTTTATCAAAATTTGTTCTCTAGTCTAAATTATACAAATTATTCATGTCTACTTACCTATATACTTTTATTTTGCTTAGGATTAAGAAGATTCGTTACAAAGTATAGGGTCAGTCGCGCTCTGGTGCGTATGTGATTGTGCAGGTACGACGTGCACTACGGCGCGCGCTCCATCAAGCACGAGGTGGAGCGGCGGGTGGTGAACCAGATCGCGCTGGCGGCGGAGCGCGGCGCACTGGGGCGCGGCTGCGGCGTCTTGCTGAGCGAGCGCGGCGGCCGCGTCGCGCTAGCCGTGCGCCGCCCCGCCGCCACCGACTACACGCCGCTGGACCTCGCCGCTGTCTAGTCGCAGACCTTGGACTGCCTTACAATTATATTCATTCTAATACTTACCGTATCTGTAATTAAAAATCTACTGAACTGATAGCATATCTTTCATTCACTCAGTTTCTCCCTACCTTCGCCGTTCAGATTGTTCGAATCGAGGTTAATTTCGCAAGGTCTTGTCCGCGCTGCGTGCGCGTAGAGCGTACGGTCGACCAAGCTATTTGGTTTACATTGCAAATTACATTGTAAAATGTAAACCAAATAGCTTGGTCAACCATACAATGTGCGAGCATTTAGGAAGACCTTGTCCAGACTCATTCGCCGCGGCGCATTCGGAAATCGTGCGCACTTCGCTATTTCTTAGTTGCGTCCAGTTCTGAGTTCGACTGAATGCGTGGCCCCCCAACTGCATGCTCGCTTTTGGGATCAGGTTCAGACGGTGATCAGTAACATGTATCTTTACCTAGGTACACTTGCAAGAAGTCCGTGTAACACCCAACTAGCACAGATAGCTGGTTAAAGACTGAACACCAGAATTTTTGAACACCGAGGCTGATATTTGTGCTGTACAAGGGCTGGATAGCCTGCTACGCAGCCCTTGTAATTCAGAATTTGGCCCCAAATTAACCAACCCTGAGCAATACAGTAGCTTGTTAGCAGCTCTTTAGAGCACTGGATGAGCTGGTCAGCGGCTGTACAATGGCTGGACTAGCAATCTTCCTAGCCACTGTCCAGCTCCATTAATTCTCTTAGACAGCCAGGAGATGGTTTATGGCTTACTAACGGCTGATGTTAAATCTACAAAGAAATATAGGAACAAAAAACTTCAAGTTCCTTTTCAATGTTACGTACGTCAAAGTCTCTAAACTTTTTCTGTGCATGACATATGATAAATGTCTCATTTAAGTTAAGTGTTTTATTCACGTTGATTTTGTACCTCTATTGGTAAATTGTACTGCGAGTATTACCTTACTGTTAATATATATAGGAGATATTATCAAATAATACACGCGCCTTCGAAATAATATGGTTTTACTAAAATATTATACTAAATAAATGCGTTGTAAAAATTATTCATGGATTTTTACATTTTTTTTTCAGGTTAATGAGCATTAATATCTATTTGTAACAATGAAATAAAGTGATTTTATCTTAATAGTTCTCAAATATCATGAAAATTTAACAGATATCAGTGGTTTTTTTTTTATATGCAATCTGCTTGTTTATATTAAAATGGCGTTAATTTGTTATCCAGAAAATCTCACTAATAAATAAATAAATAATAAATAAATATCGCTGGACATTAACACACAGCGCCACCTAGTGCCACACTAAGCAAAGCTTGTGTCGTGGACACTAGATAGTTGATATACTACATATCTGCCACTCTTAGATCGCCGCCGACTTGCAGATTGCACTTTTCTCTTAAAAATTATAAATAACGATGTTGACTGTCCTGATCTCCTGCATAAATTACATTTCAATGTCCCTCAGAGGTCAGTCAGATTTAATCCACCTATCTCCATTCCCTTTTCCTCATCCAACTATAGGCAAAACTCATACTTGGTGCGAGCGAGTAAGGACTTTAATATTCTTTGTAAGGAGTTCTCTTTTGACCCATTTTGCGTCAAAGCCTCTTCTGTACGCACTCGGTTAAATACAAACTTTTTTAAAAAAGCGCGTAGTGCTTAAGTTTTTTTATATTATTTTTTCCCCATGTCAACAATGCCTAACCTAGTGTCTGAGTGTATTTAGTGCTTATTGCTTATTTTTAATTATCTTAATTTGTATTATTATCGTGCTTGCTATTTAGTGATCTAAGTTTTCTACTATCATCTCTGTGTCTACTCGTGGGAACCTGTAGTTGGCTCTGTGTCGCTTATACAATTGTTACTCATTTATTTTAGCTGTTGGTTCTCCTTTTAATAAATAAATAAATAAATAAATAAATATATACTTTTTTGTTTGTAAATACATACTTATTATACATATAAACCAGGGATGTTATGGATATATAATTTCGGATCCGGATACGGATATGGATATTGGTAAAATATAATATCGGTTTCGGTTACGGTTATGGATATTAAATTATTTCGGATTATCCGATAGTTTCGGTTACGGATATTATTTTTTAAGGAACTGTAAAATGAAATACAAATCATTGCTTGTGTTTTAATTAAAATAAAGAGGTAACTAAAATTGTATCTAATTATTACAGTAACCATTTAAGTATTGACCAACCATAACCAAACCAACCAACCATTTTAGTAGTGTTTGTAATTTGTGTATTTTATCTATGGGCCTTAAGATGTCTGAAAATAAAATGATTGATTGGTTGAATAACCTCTAAAGTTACGACGACTAAACCGGCGCGCGATGGTCTGCCGGCCGGGCAAAAACAAAAACTTGTCACGACGTGTCATATTTACTATAAAGAAAGTATAACCCGTACGAATTAGCTGTGCACCTCGCGCTATGACGTCATTAGGTAGCGGGAGAGGTGTCGCATTCCAGCGAAGTGCACAGTTAATTCGTACGAGTTGTAGTATTTAGTTAGACTCCGCCCTATCCGAAACTATCCGAAACTTTTATTTCGGATTCGGTTACGGTTACGGATATTTTTTTATTTCGGATATCCGATAGTTTCGGTTACAGATATGGATATCCTTAACAACACTGATATAAACATCCATTACTCGGAAACAAATGTCCGTGCTCATCACACAAGCATTTGCTCCTACCGGGATTCGAACCCAGGACCCTAAACGTAAGGCAGCGTCACTACCATTACGCCAATCAGGTCGTCAAACTAAACACCCTTGTCCCACTCTTTTCTGGTTAATGGCCATATAAGCTAGCAAAAGCTAAGGTCGTGGCTACGAATAGTGCTACTAGCTGGTTAAGACGACCAAAGCTTGTTAATGGCTGCTTAACGGTACTAAACAGCACCTTAGCTGCAGCGGTGCTGTTTAGTACCGTTAAGCAGCCATTAACAAGCTTTGGTCGTCTACTATAGTAGTTAAGCACTATTCGTAGCTAAAGCTGGACAATAGTTCTTTTAAATTCTACTAACAAGCATTTTGTGTTTTTGTTTCACCATTTTACAGCCATTAGCCAGCTGTGCTGTTTAACAGTGTAGAGATCACTCCTCATACAGTTGCAAGAATCATTTCATCCATTTGTACAGCTACAAAAGAGCCTTTGGCTGTAGTAGAGGCCTTTTTGGTTGTAATTTTCGCTATTTGTGCTAGTTGGGCATGCGCATTGTCAACTCATGCGATGGAAAGTCGCCCAGTGCCTCTTCCGGACGAGACGTAGGAGATTGAACCGCGGGTCCAATGCTCGAACAAAAAGGTAGTCGAGCATTAAGCAAGTCAGCTGCGAAAGGGAAAAAAAAAATGAAACAGCGCAGTGAATAGTGCTTATTTTATTAAACTTCGCACCGTTATATACAAATATAATGTATAAATAAATAACAATTCTTTACAAAATATAATCGATTACGTGCCGGCGCGGCCGTGAGACCGCGGCGTACAACTAAACGCGTGAGAAGGCCTCTGGTCGTGCTGGCCAGCCGCCGGGGCGAGGCCAGCACTCGATGAACTATAAGATAAACAATGATACACATAGCAGGCGTACATCAGGACGATATGTGGCGGCCTCGCGCCCCGGGGACGCGTGCGCAGACCGACGACCACGTCACACTCGAATACTTGTTCTAATTGTATAGTAAATAAAGACGTCGTCAAGTTATTTGGTCGTCTAGCTTTTGTGAGCACATCAAACACATCGCTAATTAAAAACGACCACTCTCAGGAATACAGGCGATATTACTTCCAGTTTAGCTCTAAGCAAGTCCTTATTTAGGTATTTGATGTGTACCTACCAACCTAGGATCAATACGATGTTTATAAAAACACCTTCGCAAATAAGTAATGCATTAGTTTAGATCCGATTACCATAAAAAGGATATACTTATGCCCGTTTTCACCGACATCCCCTAAGTTTATGGGATCTCCTAAACATTAGTTAAGTTACAGTATTTCATAAATTCCTTACAATATGTAATAAAGAAAAACACTTTCACTAAGAAAATCCCTAGAAAGTATAGTTGCATTAAACCGTGGATCACACCCGGTCTCGTTCGTTGTATAAGACACAGAGACAAACTTCACCTAAAATCAAAACTTGCACCAAATGATCTAATACTTTCTGTTACCTATAAAAGATATCGTAATTTCTGTAATAAACTGTTGAAAAAACTAAAAAACCAGTACGACAAACATGAACTCGAGAGGGCGGGGAAAAATAGTAAACTTGTGTGGAAATTTATAAAAACCAATACACTGAGGTCAAAAAATTCCGAACCTCCGTTGGATTTACTGTCAACGTTGGTAAAAACTTGGCTGAAAAATTCATGAATATCAGAACTCCTCCTATTCAAAACCCAACAGGGACATCCTCCACGTTGAACTCTTTTGTCTTACTGGATACGGACGTCAACGAAGTTGTTAGAATTATAAACGGCTTAAAGGATGTCTGCGCAACGGGGTGGGATGATATACCCAATAACGTACTAAAAAGATTTCAACACCTACTGGCCCCCCCGCTTACCCACATCTTTCAGCTATGTTTATCTAATGGGATATTCCCAAAATTGCTAAAAAAGTCTGTGGTCACACCTATTTTCAAGTCTGGCGACAAAATGAGTGTGAATAACTACAGACCCATTTCAGTACTAACGGGTATATCAAAAATTTTGGAAAAGATAATAAATAGTAGACTAATTAAATATCTGGAAGATAACAAGCTTCTTTCAGACAATCAATTTGGGTTTAGGCCCAAAAAATCCACTAGCCAAGCAGTAAATAAATTGATCAATTACGTTTCTACAAATCTGGACAGGGGTATGTATACAGTTGGTATTTTTCTAGACCTTGCTAAGGCATTTGACACTATTTCTTGCACTAGTCTTTTGCAGAAGCTTGAAACTCTTGGGATAAGAGGAGCGCAGCTTTTACTTTTATCTGATTATCTTAGTGATCGACAGCAATGTGTAAAAATTGGTCCGCACACAAGTTCTGATCTTTCTAATACTCGTTTTGGAATTCCACAAGGCAGTATATTAGGGCCAACATTATTTTTAATCTATATTAATGACCTGTGCAGCCTCCCACTCAAAAATGGTGTTGTAATGTCTTATGCAGATGATACTGCTCTGTTGTTTGCAGCTAAATCAAGAGCAGAGGCCTATGAACATGCTCAGAATGGTTTTAACACTGTATCTAATTGGCTCCAAGATAATTTTCTAACACTGAATGCTGATAAAACAAAATACATTTCATTTACTATGAGAAATACTAACACACCGCTTACTAACTTAGTCATTAACGCGCATACCTGTAGCACGTCCGCTGACACTGCATGTTCTTGCCCTACTTTAGAAAAAGCTGACCATTTGAAATATCTTGGTGTCACAATTGACTCCAATTTAAATTTCCGTAAACATATCGAGTTACTATGCACTAGAGTTCGCAAACTAATATATGTTTAAGTATTTACGTAATGTAGCCGAGTATAAATTAATAAAACAGGTTTATTTAGCTTTGTGTCAGTCTATTCTAACGTATTGCATAACGTCCTGGGGTGGCGCGGGAAATTCAATTCTTCTCCCTCTAGAACGTGCTCAAAGAGCAATTCTAAAGGTCGCTACCTTTCGTCCGTTTAGATTTCCGACACAGCTGCTCTACAAAGCATGTAATGTGCTCACAGTACGGCAATTATTTGTTCTTCACATTATACTGCAGCAGCACTCTACCCTTCACTATGACCAAGTTCCTTCCGATAGGAGAAGGAAGGACCTGGTTTGCTCAAAGCCTCAAACTAAACATGCTTTTGCTAGTCGATTCTATGTGTTTTTAGGTCCTTTTCTGTATAATAGACTGAACAAGAAACTAAACTTCTATTGTCTAAGTTATAGGAAATGTAGATTTGTAATATCAGATTATTTAGCGACACTTAATTACACGGACACGGAAAAACTTCTAGAAGTCTTAGTTTGATTATGTTATGCCCTCGTATCTACTTTGTACACATCTCCTACCTAAAATTAGTTGTAATGTTTATTGTTTTTGTACCAGTTTGATTTTTGTTGTAATTGTTATTAGATTTATTTTATTCTGAAAACTTTTACTGTCCTAATTAAATTATGCAATGTAAAGTGATGGCCTGAAACACAGGTTTAAATAAACCTAGATCAGGTAGGTCGCTACCTAACATTTGTTTTGACAATTTCGTTACCAGCAACGGCAGCAACTGTTTTATATATTGTAATTGTAGTTTAATTATAAGCACTAATTATACAATTGTTAAAAATAACTCTACTGCACTTAAATGTATACTTTTGTAAACCTTCTTCTTTTAAATAAATTATTCTTATTCTATTCTTAAATTATTCTTATAGACAGGGGACCGATAGGGGATGGTTTCTGTTTCACCAACATTTAGGGGTCACTTAAACACTAAAAGGTCCCCTAAATTTAGGAGGTCGAAATTCCGGCCCATAAACCGGCACCTAAGTAAGTGATCTCCCAAAACACGAAGATGGATTCTGGTTTCAACGAACTTTTTGTAAATTTATAAACTGTTTCTACAATATTCAACGCTATAAACGTAAAAACAGCCGCAGACCAAAAATATATCGGAAACGACCAAATTATGATGAAACTGACATAAAAAGGAGATAAAGTAAAACTTCAGTGTTATATTTTTTGGAAAAGATTAAACTCGCCTTAGAATTTCCTGATAATAGGTGTACCATAACACATGTCATGCAAGTTTTTACATGTCCCTTGCTCTTAAAATAAATTACACCTCGTGGTACTTTTTCGTGGTAACATGTTTTTTTGTTGACGATACTTTATCAATTTACCTACCTGTACATACCATTCACTTGTTAAGCAGGTAGGTACCTTATTATTGTAATGAAATCATTATGATATTGTTAATAGACCATGATTAATTAATAACTGTATCCATTTGGGTGTTTATTTAAGAGATTTTATTAAAAATCTGTCATGTTTCAAAGTATCGATAAATTCAAAAACGAATCAGTCACCACTATCAAGAACAAAACGTCACAGTTATGAGTCCCCTAGATAAGTGATGGAAATGGTGGTGAAACAAAAATTTATTTGGGGGCTAATTTAGGGGAGCTTTTAAGCTAAGGGTCCCGTACGTAGGTGGTAGTATAGGGGATGTCGGTGAAAACGGGCATTACCAGTCTAAATACAGCAGATACTCAGAGGAAACATTCCTTTATTTTTAAAAAGAAACAAATTTGCATTCACAGCATTTCGAAAATTCGCTTGCCACACCCTGGAATCGAACCGACTAACCTTCGAATAAATAACATAAGGTCAATCATATGGATCAAATCTCTCTAACAAACATGATAAATGAAATGAAGGGCAAACCATGAAATCTATACTTATAACTAAATTCAATGGTTATCCCATTGAATTTAGGTTAGAGCACTTTTATTCAAAGAGCCACCCGATTGCCTATGACATCTTTGACGTCATTATGACGTTAAAACGACGGAGAACTATTTAGAAAGGACCATTACAATGGGATCATTACAATGTTCCCATGTTTGTTTAAGCAAATTGCAATCCTCCTTTCCAAATAGTTCTTCTCGATTCTTTTAAATTATAATGTTTGATATTTACCTTGTCATTATGATTTCATTCACAGAGAACTCGTTTTTGTATGTTTCCTAAGTATCATCTTGGATTTGCATTCAATTCCTATGCAATACATAGGTACACTTGACAGGAAATGTGTACTAAAGATAAACATTATTTTCCACATTTCCTAAGTACTTACATAGGCTCGGATAGTCGGATTGTATCATTTCCGGTTCATTGTCTGGTTTCATACGTGTCCGGTAACATATAATAATAACAAGTAGGAGGGTAGTGCATTAAAACGGCTATGCTGATGATTATAAGCGTATCGTGGCTGATGTGTTTTGGCCCCACCACTAATTGTATAGATTGTTGATCTTCGGAAACTAAATGAGGTAAGTACCTAGAGTTAAATGTAAGTAATATTATATAAGTGAAGACGTGCTCGTCGTTGTGCGTGCTAATACTGGCAGACATACACATTCACGATACACATTCCAGATTCCTCTTTTATATTACTTAATGAAAAATGACTAGTTCCTCTTTTATATAAGTACTCAAATGAAAAAAGTAAAACGAGTCCGGAGCTGGAGCCCGTGAGCCGTCGATATCGGTGTGGATGCCAGATGTTATCGCATGAAATTAATCAATATGGCGACACCTGATCATTATCAACTAACTATTTATCCTAACGTATCTTACAAAATGTCAGGGGTATTACATACCGGCATCGGATATTTAGGTAAGTAGGTATAACTTGTTTCATTTAAAATCCCTGTTTTATATTGTTCGTCCTTACTTAGTAATAATAGTAGCACTATTTCAGTGTGCGCCGACCGAGTAACATAATTGGAAAACATTCTGGAACACATCATGATTATATTTAGTAACTTATTGGCTATTAGTAGATACCTTACACTAAATAACTTAAATATACAGGTGGTTGACTTATTTGTTGGGGTCAAAGATTCATCGTTTGTGAAACATACGCAATAGTTCGATATTCTGTCGCGACTTGTGTATCATATAATAGATAATGTCTTGTGCTCATTCGTTTAGCTGCGAATAAAGTTGTCAGCTCAGAAACAATATGTACCTACATCGTTAAGAACAGTAGGTACCGGGGTACGTGTAAGTCAACCCGCTGACAGTACTTTAAGTAATTTCATCTTAAAACGTATATAAAATAATTTCTTACAAAATGTAATACAATAAATAAATACAAGTTACATAACTGTACTTACAATATTTTTGTAGCTAGGTACTTAACTAGTTGGTGTTTGATAAAATATGTCTTCGTTTAATATTAGGTTTAGGAAGATTTATCCACTACGTGTTGATAATAATGTGGTGTTTCATGATGTTAGTATGCACTATTACTATATGAATAGGTTTACCACAGTCTATCTATAATTGTGTCTTTAAGACGAGCACATTTTACTCCAATATGTGACTGCAGTGAATATGTGACTGCAGGTGACTGCAGTGAATTCATCGAGCATTTTTTTTGGATAGCATTTCGCAAGTCATCCTATCAGAAGAAGCAGAAACCAGCCTCAGATGACTATCCTGTGGGTGCGGAGTGTGAGGCCTCCAGTGTGAAGCAAATAACTTATTAACTAAGAGACAGCGCGCTAAGGGCACCACCTGTGGGGTACGAGGGTACGAGCCTCGGCTTAGGGCATCACTGGAGGAAGGCAGCAGAGGGACAGGCTGGATCTGTGTGATATCATTGTTTAATTAAAAACTACTGGATCGAGCAAAGGTTGAGGGGGGCGTGAACATTGACATCGGGACGAGCCTCGACGGCGAGACCGAAATGACGGCGACGTGGTAACGTACTGGTTTCAGGAGCCATCCAATAATCACGTGAGGCTTGAAAGGGGGGGGGGGGGGTGTAGTAAGTTATCACGTATATTTATTTTTTTGTCAAACGCGCGATTTCGTATTTCAGTTAATTTGCCAAGTTTTTTCAATTAAATAGCCTGTCAAAAACAACTTGCAACCTTTCTGTCTAGACATTTCTATCATGGTCCTCAATTTCAGAATAATAATAATAATAAATATCGCTGGACATTACACACACCGCTATCTAGTGCCACACCAAGCAAGACTTGTGTCGTGAACACCAGACAGTTGATGTACTACATATTTGTTTGTAAAACATACCTACCTACTTACTATACATATAAACATCCACGACTCAATAAGAAAATTAGATTAGACTTTATAGAATACCTGTGTCTAAAAATTGTTAGATTCTTTGTAGGTACTAAAAAACACACGTGGGTAGGGGGGAGGTTAGTCTTAAACCTCACCAGGTATCACCAAGGGGGAGAGGGGGTTCAAAAATGCTTAAAAAAAACATCACGTGATTAATGGACGGCCCTTAGACTGCTTTCCTGATGGAACTATAGGCACAGAATAGATCTATTGAGCCGTCGGTAGTGATTATGTTATGCCGCCATGGTCCGTCCGGTGGCGATAGTTAGGTATATATCGAGCAGCAGTCCTGACGTTATATTCATTTAATTCGCAAACGGCGGCCATTGTTGCCTGGACTGCATCCGTTCGTGTGGGATACGAGAGTTAGAAATGTTGCTGTGGGCCTGTGGTGGCTGTGGCGCATCACACATGTGGCGGTTGGCCTAAGTATTGCTATCGTTGAATTTTTGCAGGAATTTATTGCAATAAAATGTGTCTCCTTTGAAGCTCTTACTCTAGTTACAGTCAGTCAACACAGGGATCAACATGATAATAGCTGAAATAAGCTGCTCGGCTAGAACAAGGTAGCTGCACATACATTTAATTCATGTAGACGACTTCTAGTTACCATAAGACACAATACCTATACGTTTTTGAATTGGAAACTGAATTGTTAGTAATAATTTATGGGAAACTGAGTTAATTCAGTAAATTCGTAAGTAGCGAATCAATTCGTGCGGTTTGTAGTACTAAGGTCAGCAACGAATATTGATCAATCAATACAATTATTTTATACAAAGCACCTTGTCACAAATATACAGATTTTCAAGGAGCCTATTAGTACGTTTCATGATATAAGCTACGTTCACACCAACGCGTACCTACAGTCTGCAGCTGACTGTGAGCATCCAGTACAAAATGTGCGAAGTATTTACTTCAACTGCCGACTGATTCGCTTTTGTTTCTCATAGGTTTTGCGAAAACGGCGGCGGCGACCGGCTATACATTTGGTATATCGTGTTTTTTCAGTTCAAGTTTCTTTTTTTGGAAAGGTGATGAACATGATATTGATACCAAAAACTATAATAACAACTATGTAGTTTCTTTGCTAACTGAACCTACAAGCCACGATATCTGCAGAATATGCTTAGCATGAACGTTGACCAACTGTGAGGCGTCGTGGTTAGTATCAAGTGCACGCTACGTACGTATTTGATTCACTTTTTCATAAACACCGAATAAGAAGAGAAGATTAATTAACTTGCGTCTCTCATTTAACTAATACCTATGAAATGTAACTACAGCGTAGTGCGACTAGCAAGGAATTGTGGTGCGGCAGCCGATCATACTCGCGCTGTCCTGGAACGGATGACGATACTGCGACTTGAGAGCGGCGCTACAGCCAGCCCGCCGAGTGGTGCGGCGCGTGGCCGTGCAGCGGCGTCACGCCCGCCAGCCGCGCCAGCGCCGCGCACCGCCCGCACTCCTCCGCGCCCGCCGCCCCCGCCTCGCCCTCGGCCTCGCCCGCGCCCGCCTCGTACCCGCAGCACCCGCACGCCTCCTGGGAATCGTCCACACGCGTCTCAGCACCGTCCGGCTCGTCCGGCTCGTCCGGTGCGTGGAGCGCGTGGAGCGCGCGGCCCACCTTGTGCGCGTCGTCGTCCAGGCTGGCCAGCAGCGGCTCCCGGCTGCCGCCGCGCGCCGCCACGCTCTCGGCCGTGGTGGAGGGCGACACGGAGGCAGGCGCGGGCGGGGCGGCGCGGGGCGGGGGCACGCGCGCCGGCACGGAGCTGGCGCGCTGCAGTGCCTCGGCGCCGGCCGCCGCGCGCGCCGCCCGCGCCGCCTCGCCCGCGCGCCGTGAGTCCGAGAACTTCTTGCGCTTGCGCTTCAGCGCCGCCAGCGCCGTCAGCGGGTGCAGCGGCCCGCTGCGCGAGCTGCGCTCCGGGCTCCGCTGCGAGTCGCTACCGGAGTCCGAACCACTAGCACTGAATAAAAACCAGTTGAATTAAACAATAAGCACAAATAACAAATTAGAGTAAAAAGTGGCAGGTTACCAAACAACTGGGCGATTCCTGTGCCATGAGCATCAGTTACTTATTCGAGCAGCCATAATACAAACTGTATATTCATTTATTAATGACTAAAATTGGTAATTCTCTGTGTCACGCATGTATGTACCTAATGTGCTATGCACGTATGAATGACGTGAATTACCAGGACTTTTTATGATAAATGAAATGAAACGAAATGCAAGCTCGAGCCCGGTCTCAGCAGATAGGAAGAATATTAAATATCGATGCGGACGAAAGCAATGAATTACCTGGGCGACTGTCGCGCGTGATCGCAGACGGAATCTTCTGACCTGGAGCGGCCGATGAGGCGAGAGACGCGCGCGGCGCGGGCGGCCTCGATGATGGTGCCCCAGCGGCGCTTGTGGCTGGGCTTGCGGCGCGCGGCCAGGCCGGCGGCGCCGTCCGACAGACTGGACTGCGAGGTGCGCAGTCGGCCGCCCAGCAGCGCCGACAGCGAGGCGTGGTGCGCCGCGCCGTGTGCGCCGCCGTGCTCGTGGTGCAGCGACGCGAAGAACTCGTCCACTGGCGCCAGCGAGCCGCCCGGCGCGATGTTGAACCCTTTCATGAGGCGACGTTCTTTCTGGCGGTTCTTCTTGCCGCCCCCGCCTCCTGCAGACGACGCCGGATATTAACCATTGTGCATGAAGAAAATGATTCGCTGAATCGTGAATCGTAAGATATTGTCGTGAAGTGGTACCGGGCGCTCCTGCGTTGACGGTGGAGGTGTTCATGCCGGAGTTGCGCAGGATCTCCACCAGCTCGCAGCGGAAGGCGCTGACGTCCTGCTTGATCTCGTTGACGTCGTCCTCCGTGACGCCGCCGCACTCGGCGCGCCGCTGTTGCACCGTCACGTAGCGCCGCACCAGGTTGCGCATTATCGCCTGGTAGCCAGGAATCACAGAGTTATAGTTCAACAAATCTTGTGTCCGATGGAATTACCTATCGGCAAGATTGACAAGTTTCCAAACAAAGCCCATAGGGGGGATGCTCCAAGGTAGCCCGCGAAATTCAAGTTCATAAGTTCACCCTGACGCATTCACCTTAAGGGAATGCGAATTTTCAAAAATCTTTTGGCAGATTAAAATATCTGACGAAACTTTGCGGTGACGAGTTTACTTCAGCAGATTACGAGGACAACTTTAAGGCCAGTTTTAGGAGTGGAGACAGGTGAAACATTTGAAATAACAATAATAGCAAACCTGATAACGGAAATCCCGTTCATTTGCTTGTTTGGCTTTTCTCTGCGAACAAATAAAATAAATGTAAAAGTTATGTCGGTACTGTTACTCCTTGCTTTTAACTTATTTTAATAGCTCCTAAAACATGTGTGGCAATACTGGCAATAATATTTGACGTAGGAAGCAAAACACCCAACTCACGTATGTGCATTGTGCAGAATTGCAGACGAGACACTTTTGCCCACCAAGGACTAAAAACCCCAAAACAATTTTCGAAATATGGGTACCTACGTGTTACCTATACACCCACATTTCAATCAAATACACCCGTGCCTTGCACGCTGGTAGCCCGCCTGCGTCAATCACTCAAAGCAGGTGGTAGTTTGGAGCCACGGTTGACTGTGTCTTCTCACTGAGTAAACCTTCTGATGACAGCGGCACAGGGGTCACGTGCTGCCGGCCCGTACTCACTGGCACAACGAAGCTCAGGGAAGAACTAACAGGCGTTGCACAGAGGGTACCGGATCGTTGTTGTATGCGTGTCACTGTCCACTGGGCTTATCTCTGTCGATGACTCACTCTGATGGTGCGCATGTGCTCGCGCTTGGCACGCGCGTGCCCGCACAGCCGGCGCTGCAGCCAGCGCCACGCGTACAGCGCGCTCTTGGGCGACGGCAGCACGTTGAAAGGCGGAGGCGACGTGCCGCCCTCCTCGAAGTAACTGATCCACAGCTTGCTGCGAGCGAACTTCCACTCCACGTCCGCGCGTTCCTGTAAATATTGCGTAAACAATGAATCATGTATTGTCACTTAGGAAACGAGAACAAAAAAATAGAAACAAAAACACAGCGTACCTACACGGCCAAACCATATAAAATAGATCTTTTTTACCTTTGGTAGTATTAAGTCACAAAATCTAACATCCCACTTTTGTCAGAAACCATAGTCCATACCATAAGCATTCATGCATGCATAAGCATTTTTCTGCATAATATTATTGTTCAACAACAGCACGGTTTTGTCAAACGGCGATCCACAGTCACTAATCTCTTGCTCTTCACAAGCTTTTTATTTGATAATGTTGACAGCCGCGTCCAGGTGGACGCAGTGTATACAGACTTCTGCAAGGCTTTCGACAAGGTGGATCACGTAATATTGCTCAATAAATTAGCGTTTAATGGTATCCGTGGAAACTTACTACGGTGGTTTGCTTCCTACATCACTAACCGTAGTCAGAAAGTTGTAGTTAATGGTCATTCATCTTGCATCGCGCAGGTCACCTCTGGTGTACCACAAGGTTCTATTCTTGGTCCCCTATTATTTGTTTTGTACATTAACGACATCAGCCAGTGTTTCCTTAACACCAAATTCCTTTTATACGCCGACGATCTTAAGGTATACAGAACAATACGCGACGTAAATGACTGTGTTTTGTTACAACAAGACTTGGATAGACTGGCTGACTACTGTCGTAGAAATAAGTTGCAGCTTAGTTTACCTAAATGTAATTTTCTTAACTTCACCAAAAATAAAAACATCGTAAAATATGCATACTCTCTGTGCGATGCTCCCCTAACAAAAGTGGACTCTGTCCGTGATCTCGGCATTATCCTAGACTCCAAGCTCTGCCTAGACTTGCATATTAGTAAAGTAGTTAACAAAGCGTACCAACTTTATGGATTTGTTATGCGCTCGACATTAGATTTTAAAAAGCCTTCTTCATATGTTTGCCTATACATTCTCTCGTACGCTCGCAACTGGAGTATGCCGTGTCCGTCTGGAGCCCGTACTATAAAAAGTACATTGAGGCGATTGAGAGTGTTCAACAGAAATTCCTACGTGCTATGCATTTTAGGTGCTTTGGATATTACTTGCCATATCAGGTTTTACTCAAAAAGTACAAACTTACAACACTCGAAAGTAGACGCAAGTATTTGATGGCCATGAATCTTTATAATATTGTTAGAAATAGATTTGACTGCATTGAGTTAACTAATATGTTGTGCTATGTTGTTCCTAGAACTGTGTACAAGCGAAAGGTGCGCGCTGGTAGACTTTTTTTCATGCGTACCTACCTGCCATTCTAACACTGGTTTGCGCTCACCCGTTCGCAGAATGATTGATGCCTACAACATGACTTTTGAACATATTGATATTTTTGCATGTTCTCCCAATAAGTTCAAATGTCTTATACTCAAGGAGCTCTCTTGATTTATGTATAATGATGCAGATAAGCATGATAGTTAAGTTAGTTATGTAAGTTTAGTTTTTAATATTATTTTTACCCTAGCATTTCACTTAATTGTTTATTATATTCCACAGTTAATCTGTGAACAGCGTTGTGGGCTACAATATTGTTAAAATTGTATGTGTATCTTTCTTTCTTTTGTACTTTATGTTGCAGCTGTTTGCTGTTCCTCTTGAATAAAAATAAAAATAAGCATAGTAGATACACAAATCTTACGGAGATCAGCTGGTAGGAGTGATTCATCATGGCGATGAGTAGGTTGAGCAGCACGATGACGTTGATGACGGCGTACGTGCCGAACATCAGCATACCCCAGAACCGCGTGAAGATCTTGATGCCATCCAGCTCGAACGAGTCCAGGTCCACTAGCCCGAAGGCCGCCCAGAAAAGGGTCTGCATCGTCTCGAACAAACTGGGACAGAGGCAAAGACATCGAATGATGTCTGGCTTAAATATTTATCCGCGGTAACGGTCGTCTTGATGACTACATTTATTTTGTTTACACCAGTTACATGATCACAGAATAACACAAATACCCTAATGAGTCGAATGGTTTCTATTATTATAATAAACAAGTGTACATAGAAAGATCAGGAAAAAGAATAATTTATGTAAATAACCTTTTTCTGGGCCAATTCCGAGGCCTGGGCCATAATCTGGAGCCATCATGTTAGAGATCATGAGGATAATAACTATATGGCTCTAAGCCAAGCGGCGCGTATTACAAGCGCCATAAACGATTGGACGAGAATACGATATGACGTTTAGTAAGATTTACTATGATAACATCGCAACAACTTTATTCAATTTCAGAATGTCAAATACAAATAACCTAACGGTGCCTACAGCTGAAATAGATCCGTAATCCATCGCCGAGCTATGATTAACACCTAAAGCTTATTACTTCCCAGATACAAGGCTCTTTTGGTAAGTTTCCCAAGGCCCGAATCAGAAACTAAAACCAAATCTTAAGTAAAATGCTCCTCACTTGGCAAACCGACGCCACACGATGCAAGCGTCTGGATCGGGAAAGGTGCCGTTGGTGGGGACGGCGGAGTTCCCCGTAGGGCAGCGCTTCTTCTCCATGTCGGCATAGTACCACAGCAGCTGGTTCAGACCTGTCATGACGCGAAACTATGTTACTCTCAGTATTCATAAGTCGAGTTATTCGCGTTTGTTACAACCTGAAAAACTTACCACATGAAAAGGCAAATATGACTAGTATATCTAGGACGAAGAACTTGAGAATGTCGAGCACCATCCTACTGAGCGAGACTTGTAGCGGGCCCAGGTGCGGGTTGACGCTGAAGATGTACACCAGCTTGAGGCTGCTGAAGATGTTGGCAGCCGAGAACAGCCCCTCGGACAGCAGCATCGGGTCCCACGCATCCCATTTCTCTCGCGGCTGGTTCCACTGGAGACCTGCCCCCATTTCACGACGCACCTGAATCCAGAGAATGAAAACATATTGATAAGCAAAGCGCATTTTTCACATTTTTGCCTAAATAACGAAATATTGTGTTTAAGCACTAGAGTTTCACCTGAAAGTGTGAGACAATCCGCAGCGCGACGGTGGCGACGTACAGCGAGTTGGTGACGAAGTCTATGACGTTCCACATGTCGTGCACGTACTCCCGCAGCCCCATGTCCCACAGCTGCTTCACCTCGCTCCAGATTAAACCTACAGCCATACAGGGTCACTACAGTCATTTTTGCGCCATTCCGTTAACTACACGCAAATCGTAAAAGTATTGGTACAGACCGCTGACCCAGGCGAGGATGAGCCACTCGACGAGCGAGGGCGGAGCACCCCGGCGCGACAGCGGCTCCCCGTGCGGTGCCGCGCCCCACAGCAGCCCCCCCGCCGCCGTCTCTATGCGCTGCGATGCCAGAATCAGCAGAACTGTAAGCATGCAATTCCGTACAGATCGCGCCCGAGTCGAATATACAAGGTTACCTACTGGTAATTCGACGTATTCCTTGCAGGGCGTCATAGTAGGGTTATAATGCAAGAAATTAAAGGTCGAGGCTCACTTGACAAGCACCGCACCGGCACCGCTCCAACCCAGCAATTAACTTGGCATTCAAATTAGGGCACTAAATCGTGTGTCGCATAGCCTATTTTATAATGTCCATATGAAAAAGCTTACGGCGGGTGGTCAACGCGCTTGCCGCTACCATACGCCTCGCCTCGCGGGCCACTCGGCGTCCGCGCGCGGTCCGCGCGCCGCAAGCGAGGGGACCGCGCGCCGCCCGCGCGCTGGCTGCGCGCCTCCTCCGAGTTGCCCGCAAAACAACGTACAGTTACATCTTTAGTTAGAGAGCCCACTACACTGAACCTAGTTCGATAAGACTCCCAGATTATATAATTATATGGTCGCGTTAATACTTGACGTAGTTAACTTTAACCTCATTTTCGTTATCAGCCACCCCGAAAACCATGAAAACGATGACACATGATGAAAAATAAGATAATTATGCTTTAAATTCTAAGCAGAATGTTCGGTTGACAATCTTTCGAGTGTTTTCTCTTTCATTTTCCGTCATGGGTGTCGTTTATAGGTTGCATGAACTTGTAAAGACCGCTACCCACACAGCTGATTGTTGATTTCGTACTTTTGATAATTTATACGATCACTTTGTTAAATTTCATCCGGCGTACATACTATATTATCTCTTTTACAAGTTCATGTGAGCGGCAGACACATAATGCCCCTTCCACCATGCAGCTGATATTTTTAAGCTCAGTATGATGTAAACTATTTATAAATAAGTTTCAGCCTGCGTACTATGACTGCTTTTTTTCACCACCTCCGTAACCTCCCAATCCCACCTCGGGTGCCTCAGCTGACGCTGGGTTCACTTATCAGTCATTCGGGATCTATTGAACCAGATGGCAACTGATCGGCGTAAAAACACTCTAAAATGCATCACCATCTCCCGGACGATCACAGCCAGCGCACAGACTGCGAGTGGACGCCGTGCCGCCCGCGCGCGGACCGCGTGCTTGCGCCTCGCTGACCACGCGTGGCAAGCGCACCGTAGCCTAAATTCAAGACAACGCTGGCCAAGAGCTGTGCTGGTGCGATGCTTGTCAAGTGTGCCACGACCTTAAGCCACCAAATGTTGTACCGAAATTCAGTGGTTTTTGAGTTACTTAGTTTTTTTTTATAAAAAAAATCCCAGATTCAATCATTTAAAGCCAATTTCAAACGATTTACGGCGCGAATGTACTGAAATTTAAGTTACTATCATAACTGATGACGCAGCAGGCCTTTGATAATACCTTATAAGTAATTAAAAGTTCAAAAATGCCTAAAACTTTAGCAAGGATCACTAATAAAACGATGTTTTTTTGCAAATTTTGCTCGCTTGCGGCGCGTGGTCCACTCGCTTGCGGCGCGCGGACCGCGCGCGTACGCCGAGTGGCCCGCGAGGCGAGTCGTATGGTAGCGGCAAGCGCGTTGACCACCCGCCGTAAGCTTTTTCATATGGACATTATAAAATAGGCTATGCGACACACGATTTAGTGCCCTAATTTGAATGCCAAGTTAATTGCTGGGTTGGAGCGGTGCCGGTGCGGTGCTTGTCAAGTGAGCCACGACCTTTAATTTTTTGCATTATAACCCTACTATGACGTCCTGCAGGGAATACGTCGAATTACCAGTAACCATATGTCACGAACCATGCGCTCGCTGGGCCTAGATGGAGGCCAATGACAATATAAACATAATCAAAGTACTGGAACGCAGAATAAGTGAACGCGCGACTATCACTCACATAAAAACATAAAGTAGCTCGCCGAGTGACACAGGAACTTGATGAAGGGCTTCCGGAGCGTGCGGCCGGCGGTCGAGTGCGGCGCCACGATGTACGCCAGCGAGTAGAGTGGGAACATGGCGCCAATGCGCACCATCTCCGCCGCCTGCAGCAGCATGTTCTTGCGCCGGAAGCCCGGCACGCTCTCGTACCAGATGGACGCCAGCAGCTGCTGCACGTTCGGGTGCGCCACGAACTGGAACACACAGCGGGTCGTTCATTATAATGAACTACTTACGTCAATGTAATTTAATCGAGGAAATTGAGTCGATTTTACCTTTTTTTGCCTTAGCTTTATGGCAAGCTTCAGTCTTGAGAGACGCATTAGCTCTGGCGCACCGGGCTCGGGCAGCGGCACCTGCGGCGAGCCCGTCTCGTGGTTGAGCAGCACCTGCAGCTCGTGCGAGGTCCGCGTGTGGTCCAGCAGCGCCGTCGCGAACTCCTGGCACTGCGCGCGCAGCTCCTGGTACTCAGTCTTAAACTCATGCTCGAGCGCGGACAGTCGCCGCAGCTCCCAGGATAGCTCGAATGCCGTCAAGATGGGGTCTTTAGAAGAGAGCGCGATAAGTGAGGGCGAGGCGAGTGCGCGGTACGCGTTGATGCGCGAGCGCGAGTGGCGCAGCGAGTCCTCGCGGCGCGAGCGCACGCACTCGTCGCAGCCGCAGCGCACATCGTGCGGCACGGGCAGGTTGGCGCCGCGGTCCAGCAGCAGCTTGATGATCTCGTAGCTGTCGCGGTGCGCCGCCAGGATCAGCGGCGTGATGTCCGCCGTGAACGTCGCCGTCTCCGGCGGCAACGCCTCCCAGCTCTGTAACACAGCCGCGACCCTTAAATAAGCATGAGGAGGCTGACACGCACAGGCATACGTCATGAACAGCGGCGCTGCTTACGTTGGGCTCGCCAGGCTTCTTGGTGCGCTCCTCGTGGTCCAGCAGCGCCTCCACGGCCTCCACGAATTCCTCGGAGATGGCGTGCAGCAGCGCGTCGCGCGTCTCCACGCCAAATTCCAGCAGCAGTTCCACCATCTCCAGGTTCTCGTTGTCGATGGCCATGAGCAGCGCACTGCGGCCCAGCGGGTCCACGCAGTCCACGTTGATGTGTCCGGTGTCGCGCGCGCGCTGCAGGACACGCCGCGTGCCCGCCACGTCGCCGCGCTCTACGCCCAGCAGGAACTTCTTCTCCTCCAGCGACAGCACGGCCATCTCCTGGTGCGGCCGCACCACGTTCTCCTCCTCCGTCATACCATGTATACTGTGGCGCTACGGATGACAGCAAATATCATAAACAATCACACCTAATAACAGCATTTTAAATTAGGTATACCTACTGAGGACTTAAATGTAATGAGACAATCTTTTACTGCATACAGCATAACACGACAAGTATATGGTTACGGTTACCGTCGCCCATCGCCAAGACCTAGACGTGTCTAGAGTGTGGCTGCAGAGAGGTTGGTATACCTATACCTACCCACGCCGTTCAATAAAACATACAATTTTACCTAGTCAAGGAAATCAAGTAGCTTTTGTAGACGGTGACCGAACCGAACTAAGAAGCAATAAACTGTCCACGTTGTACCTATAGTACCTACACCTAGCTAGGTTCCATGTCTAAGTATACCGCACCTTGTGTATTCGTGATCGTAATATCCAAAGCGAAATAAATAATTTGATCGATCCCGCCCTGGGAATTCTCCGAGTAGATAAAGCTAATGAAATGAGTCGTGTATCGCTCGTAAAGGATGTTGTTATACGGATACCCATCAGTATAGGTATGTACCTATGTACACTTTTAGACTGAAGCCTACGATATCGTCTCGACTCGACGGTGATCAAGACACCATGTGCTTGTGCAGCCTGTTGGCAACGAGCTGATGGCGATATACGTCATACAGCAGTGTCAGTCTGTGTCAGTGGCGGCTTCCTGGTACTTAGTAACGCACTAGAGCCAGCATCTTCTGGTTACTAGCAAGGAGCTTACAGCTAGGCTCCTTATGTGAAATTAAGCAGAGCTTACGTTGTTGTGTGTTGGTACAATACGTGTCCTATCCCAATGGAATTTGAAGCTCGAGAGTAACATTGTATATTATATCGAGAGTGGGCACGTAGAGAGTTGCTGAATAAAGATTCTCGTAGCGCTGACAGTAAGGCAGGGGCACGTGGTGTGTGCACGCTGGCCGTGCGCCGGGCGAGGGCACAGCACGTGACCACTGCCACTCATTATGCAAATGGGTCGCAGTGTGGAGGCGGGTGGCGGCGCACCTCGCCACACGCGAGTACGCTGTACGCTGTCTTCACTACCGAACGGCTTTGTTGTTCGTAAAAGCTGGCGTCGTTTTACAACCGATCAAATATAATCGGCCCTGGCGTGACTCTGGACCTGCCGGCTCGTCACACCTCCCTATTGTAAACCTATAAACCGGCAACAGTGCCGGCCGGCCAGCAGACGTGCCCAGTGATGACTAGCTCTCGTGTAAATGTTTACGCGTGTGAGCTCTAATTCCGCGGCCGACGAGAGCTTCGCTGCGAGATACTTAAATAAAACATTTTTATTGTTTCATTGATAGGTGAGGCGCTCGTACACTTGCGAATAGACTGTCCGACTAGGCGACTACATTATCTAAGCAGCTCAAAACCCAACAAGAAATCAATACGTATTGTACGTTACACGTGTACGTGTACACTCGCAGCCAACCGCTCTCACAGAGACCTTATTGCTAAACTTCCAAACGCGATAAGATTTCAAATTAGATGCAAACAAACAACTTGTGCGAGCGTGTGTAGGCCCACAAGCTGAACAGTGAGCAAGCGCCCGAATGTGTGCGACACTAGTACTGTTATACTGACCACATGTTGTTGCGCACAACAAACAGTAACAAACCCAATGCTGAGGGCATAGCGGTGAACGATGGACACGGTGCTCATAGACATAAGTAGGTACCCTGAACTCCGAGACCCGAGCACTGAGCCGAGGACGCAGATTTAAGAGGATGACAAATTCCTTTATTTAGGGTTGCCACTTCATCTGGAAAGAGTTCCGTTCCCACAAGAGAGCTATAAGTCGCTTTGAAAAAACAAAAGAAAAAGGCGTCGATTAAAAAAAGTACTGAGAAATGATCACGAAGCTTTAAGCTCTTTGCGTATGTTTATAAAGAAAGAAAAATAATAACAACAAATACGCTCAATACTTTATAAGCGTCTGTTTTGAATCAACTTTACTGAAGTAAGTATATTCGGTGGTGGGGGGCGGCCGGAACATTCTAAATAACCTCATTTGCATGTCAAAAGACTTTCATACTTCACCTTCAAATGGAGCAGAAATTAACTTCTACTTCACTTTCTCGAATAGGTAGGTACTTACTTTACTCGGCAGTTTCATTCTTTTGTTGCTTTTGGGAACACAACTTTAACTTGATTTTATCCTAAATCAATACCTGTCCTGAACGTTTTTTAATGAAATTATTAAAAGATTAGCAATTACAAAGAATTTAGGTCGAATACAGCAAGATGTCACATCTGCCTGGCGCGCTCAGCAGAGATCTCTCTCTGGTCGGGGACGTGGTCAGTTCATCCAATCATTTGCCAACAAAAACTTTTTCGACCAAGCGGAGAACTTCGTCACATAACTGTTGGGCGCTATCTGGTTCCATTCCTCGGCTCTCCGCATTTATCTGCGCGATGTGTTTTCTATGGTAAAACAAAATATTATGTGGCAGATCTGTCATGAAGCGAAATACGAACGATTTTAAATTGCAGCATTTATTGAGCGGTTTTGACTCTTAAGTGCACGCAGTTTGAATCAATTAGCTCAGCTTGTGAAGCTTTAAGGCAGCCGAGTTAGAACCATCATACTTTCTTAGTAGGTAGGTACCTACCTACACACCAAACACATGCAATTTTTTTTTTCTGCTGCGACTGCGTTATCTCAAACACCAAATCATAAAATAATTACGAATCTTACGCTGAAACAATTTTATTCCAGTATTTACTGAATAACAGTAACCGGTACGTACTAGACTACAGTATGCCCTGCCTCTCCATACTTTCTCTTATGTATGGGAGCAAAACTTTACATGAGTAGGGGAGACCGGGTACAAAAGTAACGGCGGGTCGAAAGTAACAAACGCTCTGTAGGTATATCAAATGTTCGAAACGCTGCTCCGCTACCTCCAGGAGACAGCCGACAACGCTCCCCCCACTTGCATTTAGTCGCCGCGCTCGCTTCGTGCCGTAAAGTTGTGCTAGAGGACGCCACGTGATTTTACGAACTAAAAGTAAGTTTTTTGACATTTACTCATTTAGTGTTTACGTAGTGTTAAAATGGTGATATCAATGTGACTATTTACAGTGTCATTTTTTATTAGATTGTTTACAAAGTGTTGTTATTAATTTTGTAATAACTAGTTCTATTTTTATGTAGGCATTCATGAATTAACAAAAACGTGGTTGGGTACAAAAGTAACACACCACTACGGGTACAAAAGTAACATGTTACTTTTGTCCCCATAATGCAATGAGTGTGATTCACTTATTGTTTTATGTTAATTAATCGTTTTTATTTACCAACAGAATGCCGCGACAGCGAGTGAGAACGACAGCAAGAAGGACCACTGGCATATTATGGACGTATACAGAAAAGCGGCTGACGAGCATTTCAAAGATAATGCCACAATTAGAGCCCTGGCAAAAAAGTACAATGTTTGCCATGTGACATAAGAAAATTACCATAAAAAATATATAAACACAGCTACAGACAACTGAATGCGAAATAATCCCGGTCAAACGCTGACTGTATAGTCATGGGGATAGGATAGGGATGTCATGTATATGACATCCCCGGTATTGTCAAAAAAGCATTTCCTCTTGCTGTTACTGATAAAAATGCCATTGCTGGGTTTACTTGCACTGTTATAAGTTCATTTAATGGAAATATTTTTACTGATGCTGACTTTGCACCAAATCGTGTAACAGACCGTCCCTTGCCAGTCAACGAAGAAATACCAAATACTGATCTGTCGACCAGGTCCAACGCACCCTCAGCCCTCCTGGTTGAATATGCCAATTGACGATTGTATCTCGCCAGTAGCAGGACCTAGCGGACTACAAGTGGGTTCTTCTTCGCCAATTGCTTTCTTGCCAATTCCTTTCTCAGTCTCACCCCAAGATATACACCTATTCCAAGAGCTGGTTCGAGGACTACAACCAGTAAGGGGCGTAAGAAATGTAAGACGGCGATTTTGACCAACACGAGCTGTCCGATATTTATATTCTTCTTGAATTGCAAAAAATGCGATTGAAGAAGAATACAAATAAAGAATGAAAGTAAAAAAAAATATTTACAAGGAAGGGAAAATTAAAAAGAACAAAAAAGGGAGCAAGTTAAGAAAAAGAAAACATTGCTCATAACAATTCACCTAACGAAGAAGATTGCTTTTGTCTTGTGTGTTTTTTATAATAAATAAGTTGATTTACTATGGCATTTCATTATACCTTAATCATGTTACTTCCGACCCACACCGTGTTACTTTCGCCCTGGCCTCGGGGTCGAAAGTAACAAACGTCATTTTTTTTTCAAAACCTTGTAATTCACAGAAAACAGCAAATAATGATGTAAATTTATTTACAAATTTGTAGAGCACAGTCAAGATTTTGATGTGGCTATATTCATTTCATCATAAATATAATAAATAACTAGAAATCAGTGTCAAAGTACAAAGTGTTACTTTTGTACCCGGTCTCCCCTAAATGAACAAAAAGTTAGCTTTATCGTAAATAAAGCTCAGCCTTTCGGATAAAGGTTTCATGTAGTATAACAGAGCTCTACTGTAAAGAATTTTTCAATTACCGAACTTTGACTCGAAAGCTAAACTTGCACCCATGTTACTACCTAAGTTAGATTAAGTTTACTTTGATGAGTTCAATTAGAATACTGACGAGTGACGAGTGGCATGTAAACACGGGCGACCTACGAACTACTATCTAGTCAAGTAGAGTGCTTACTTCTAATTGACGATGTCATTTACGCAGTACGAACATCCACGCACGACCGTTGTCGAGTAGTACGAGTACCTACACGTCCTAACTGTCGCATCTAGTATCTGATCTACTGCATGAAGCCACACCACCACACCGCACACGTGACACGACTCACTGAAGCACACTTAGATACTGTCATAAATATTACATCCTAATATCTACTTTTAATAAAACAATAAAATACAGCCCAAGTACCAACAACTCGCTACTGCATGATGCACCAACAATCCACCAAGATCCGTCTTCTCTCTCCATTGACTTTAGGTATAGCTAAATGGAAAGATAAACAAACAAAGCAGATCCACAATTTACATATCCATGGACGACATGGCTACTCTCGGGGCCAAAAATAAAAAAATAACATTTCCGACGAAAAACATCACAAACATGTAGCAATATACTGTAGCGATTACTGATATTACTTTCATGCTGACCTGCAAACGAAAAAATACTGAAGCAATGTTTGCTACGCAGATATGAAGTACTGCAACCGCTAAAGCTAATAATACATCATGCCATACGTAACTCAGGTGCACCTGCACACCTCGTATGCGTACCGCGGGGAGCCCTGCCTCTTCTGGAAGAAAAGCACACTAACTATACCTAGGCGCTAGATCATGATGATCACGACTATGATGCGCAGAGAGAGATAGAACAGCGGGCAGGACACAGCAGGTCCTGCGAGGACGCGCAGGTGTGTCGGCGTACCTTGACCTTGTTGTCTAGCGGGCGCGGCTCCGGCGCCAGCAGCGCGCCCAGCTCCACGCGGCAGGTGGAGGGGCGCCGCGCGTCGCCGCCGCCGCCGCCGCCGCCGCCGCCGCCGCCGCTGCCGCCCGACATCTCCGAGCCGCCGCTCTCTGCGCACACACACTACCGTCAAAGGCGGCCGCGCGCCCGCAGCCGCCGCGAGCCTCGCGCGCCGCCCGCTGGCGAGAGCGGCCTGCGCGACGAGTCACCGCGGTGCAATGCGGACGGGGATATATTTAGCGAGGGCGGGCGGCGAACTGCGAGCGCGCACTCGCAGGGCGCCGCGCCGCGCGTACTCACCGGCGCCGTCGCCGCTGCGCGCGCCATCCTTCGTCCGTTCCGTGAACTGCAACAGAAGCAGGCGTGAGTGCGCGGGAGCGAGTGCATGCGCCGGCCGCCAGGGAGCGCTCACCTGCACGCGGCGGTCGCGGCGCGCGGCAATCTGCCGCGAGTGGCGGCGCAGCGCCTCCAGCGTGCCGCGTGCCGCCGCGAGCGCCCACTGCTGCTCGCTCTGCTCACTCTGCTTGCGCTGCCCAAGCCGCTCGCTGGTCGTTACTTGCGTTCGATCTGCAAACTGTCCGGACATGAGTTCAAAGCTCCTTATTTATTGTTATTGCATCGTAAAGAATTTTTGTGTAGCTATAGATGTGTACGTAGCCGTGTCGTAAAAGTTACACGTTAATTTTGCACTCCGTTTATACTGCCATGGTACTGACTGAACACCGTCATGCAGTGCTCTCTGGGTATCTGGCTTCATTGACGTTTGTTTACACATAATTTTTACTAAAACATACATCATCATCATATATTGTGAACATAGGTACCTACACACTATTCCTATCCATACCGGCGTAGGCCATTTCAATGTTTACCTACATAGCTATGAAAATTGCCAGGTTTATGAAAAGCGTGTATCCAGAAAACATTTCCAACGACAACTAAATAATTGCAGCCTCTCTTCTGCCTCTGGGTAGGCACTCTTATTGGATTTGCACATGATCGACCGGTATAAACAGGCTGAAATAAATAAGAAGCACCTTGCCCCGAGGGTATTCGGTAATCTATATACAGGGTTACTGGTAATTCGACGTATTCCTTACAGGACGTTATTTAGTAGGGTTATAATGCAAGAAATTAAGCCACCAAATGTTCTACCGAAATTCAGTGGTTTTTGAGTTAGGTCGATTTTTAGTTTTTTTATGAAAAATTCCAGATTAAACTTTAACGTTATTATCATAGCTGATGACACAGCAGATCTTTGCTAATAATTAAACGTTCAAAAAATTCAAAACTCATAGTAGAAATCAATAATGAAACAATTTTTTTTTTGTAATTTTTGCCATTCCGTAATGAAAAGATGTTGTAAGTATAGTGAAAAAAAATCATACTACGCCAGATGTACAAATTACTAAAAAAATATCCTTGTCTAATCAGCTATTTAAAATGGTATAAAACTTATTTGAGAAGTCATGGACTACATTACTTATGAAAATCCTTTTGGATTTAGTAATTTTCGGACATCAGTAGCGTCACACGTTGTGAGAAAATTTAAAATGAGGCACAAGAAACCTATTGCAAACAGTCTGCAAATCTTGTTTTCGACTGACATGGGCCAGTCGATGCGAATATTTAATTTTTAATACTGTTTAGAAATCTTAGTAGATGAACAAGCACATTGCGAATAGGTTTAAGTTAAGATGGTATTGAGTTGAGTTGCCTAAGTAGGTATGCACATTATCGCGATATACATTGGCAACCTAAGACGATCATGGTCTTGACGTAACTTTAATCGACAACACGTTACTAAGCTTACTAATTAATATTATTTATTCGTTGAATGAAGGTCGGTCCCCTAGACTATTTAATTGAGTGCGCGAACAGAGAATGCGTGTTCGCTGACTTAAGTCCACCGCTACTTGTGCTCTCACAAATGTCCGCGAACATTTCTTGTGTCCACTGAAAAAAACATGTGGCACACTGGTAAAACGTCTTAGTGTAACAAGACGTGTAAAAATGAGTTATTTAAGTTTTAAAAGTGAAATTGATTAAAAATAATAATAATTCACGAAATTGTTTTCTTTGATTTTCCGCATACCTTTTACCTTTTATTTTTCCTTTTTTACAAAATCAAAAACATTTTTCATAACGTAGTCCATAATTTTCAATACGATTTATACCATTTTAGAGAGCTGATAAGACAAGGATAATTTTCTAGTATTTTGTACATCTGGCGTAGTATTATTTTTTTTTCACTATACAACATCATTTTATGACGGAATGGCAAAAGTTACAGAAAAAAAGAAGTTTCATAAGTGATTTTTCCTAAAGGTGTACGATTTTTTGAACTTTTAGTTATTTCAAAAAGTCTGCTGCATCGTCAGCTATGATAATAACTTAAATTTCAGTACATTAGCGCCGTAATCTGGGATTTTTCATAAAAAAAACTAAATATCGACCTAACTCAAAAACCACTGAATTTCGGTATAACATTTGGTGGCTTAATTTCTTGCATTATAACCCTACTATATAACGTCCTGCAAGAAATACGTCGAATTACCGGTAACCCTGTATATGTCACCGTAAAATTGTCAAACACGTTAGATTGTAAAATAACTAGAGAGATTGTAAACTCTCGAAATATTGTCAAACGAACATACTGCTTACAATAAAACGCATTATTTTTCGTGAAATGCGCATGCATTTCACGATGGTAGTCAACTCACGCGGTGTGAAGGGTCCCCCTTGCCCAGTGGTACCACTCTCATGAAAAGATAATGTACCATTCCTGAGAAATACCGAATAATATAACCTAACCTTAAAACACTTTATATTCCCCTAAAAAGCGTAGTCTATTTCCGAGTGCAGGATTTAAAGGAACCTAACTAACCTAACGGGGTGCCCCCGTGTTAATGGAACGTGTCCAATGATCAGGATCGTAGTTTTAATTTTTCTTTTAAATCAATCAAACAAATTAATAAAATGTTAATAAGAGCACGGACCCCCACGTCTGCGGTAGAAAACTAACTACTTATAAAAGAAAAGAAAAAGGGGGGTACTTCCGTATGTTCAGTTGACAATATTTCGAGGGTTTACAATATCGCTAGAGAGATTACAATCTAACGTGTTTGACAATTTTACGGTGACATATATAAAGGAGAAGTCCACTCACTGACTGACCACTCATCACGAAATCTCGGAAACTCCAGTAGTTTCCACTGTGAGGTCTAAAATTTGGCACAAGCACTTTCTAGGGGGTGCAGGCGCGCACTAAGAAAGGATTTTTTATAATTTGCACCCCAAGAAGGGTTTGAAAAGGGGTGTCAAAGTTTGTATGAAACTCCTATGTTTTTAAAGTCAGAGACATGAATGTTGGCCTGAATGTTCCTTTCGGCTTCTAGGTGCTCACTAAGAAAAGGTTTTACGAAATTCGGCTCTTAAGCGTACAAAAAGGGGTTTTTAATTTTTGTATGAAAAAAGTTAAAGATCCAAAATGAATCTTACGGCAACGCGTTATTGCTTACTTTACATTGAAATTGGAATTCGGAAGCCGATAAAGATCCAAATTAAATTTTACAGCAACGCGTTAATGCATATTTTACATTGAAATAAGAATTTGGAAGTTCCTTGAGGTCATGGTACATGTCCGTGACTACCGCCGGACCACCAACGCCAATCGCTTCCATATTTGGTCAATAATTTTTACTCAATTGGTACCAATTAGTACTCGAACAACAAAATTGGTACCTTAACAGTTTTCGAGAAAATCGACTTTGAAGGTGGTCAATATAGTCACGATCCCTTCAGCAGGACCACCATGAGCACCGAAAAAGGGGGCACTCTACAGCTATTCTAAGTATAAAAATAATTTGTACCCATAAATGTGATTCAATTCGTAAAAAAAAACAGAACTGAAACATTTGTATTTACCGAGAAATCAACGATGATAACTTCGTGCGCTAGTTCAGCAGGACCACAAATTTGAATGTTAATTCCAAGTTTCTGGCACTTGTCGCTTTCCTCACACCTACATACAATAATATGAGGTTTATCTTCAGTTTTTAAGCGGAATTTCTAGGTGGCCAGTATGTTTCAGTAAAATGCAGCCTAGGCGACTGCTGAAAGCTGAAATGAGATTCTATCTATAAAGTTTTTATGCCAATTTCTAGGTGGCAGATATTTTTCAGTATGCAGGCGTCTCGTCTGCTGAAAGGTAAGAAAAAAACGTTTCAAAAAACGAACTCGAGCGATACACGATCAAGCTCATTTCTGTTCTGCGATATTTTGCTGTTACTACTAATTTGCTTTGAAATATTTGAAATCATCGTTGTTTGGTTTGTCTTCGTTTTGGTAACTATGTTTCACTTAGTAATTTTAAATTGGAGGATACCTAATCATTTTATTGTGTTCTTACCTATTGCCTGGTTGGAATTTTGTTATGTCTATTTCTTTGCGAATTACATAATTATTGTGTATTTCACACTTTGGTATTACTATAATAGGTCTTTTAGTATAAGTCGTTCTAACTAGAAAAGGTGTCCTTGAATACCTACGTTCGTATTTTAATTTTAGTGTTGTATCTTTGGTTAAGGCTGATGTTGCAAAAGAATAGCTATTAAGAAAATTACGTTCCAAATAATATTTTTTTCACTCCTCTTGCTCGAAAAGACCGTCATAATAGCGTACCAGAGGGGCCGTAAAATTGCTCATTATAGCCCTAGGGAAAATAAGCTTTTTTTTTTTAAATTTCGTCGTCGGTGTTCGAAAACGCAAAGTCTTTACTCATAATTCCTACAGAATTGGCTTATTACTGTTCCATAAAAAAAAAAAAAAAAAACATTATTGTTTAAAAATGGAACCAAACGCGCCGAACGCCGAACTCTTTGGCAGGATGTGTGAGTTGCATTCCAGCTACAGAAGAAATAAAAAAAGGCATTGGCGCGAAATTTTAAGATATTTTCTGTATTATTTATTTGAATTATAAGTAGGATTCCTTTTTATCTCCTACGTTTACCCCACAGACGACACAATATTATATTCGTCTTTACAGAAAACTGAGATTATGTTGCCGGGAAAAAACATCTCATTAGAACAACAGTACAAATTGTACATTTCATTTTTAATAAAATAAACCACCATATTAAATATGGTTATTTTATTTTCTCGCAATCGTAGTGAAAAGTACGGTGTAACACACGGCGCTAAAATCCCATTATAACTCGGTTCCTATTTACTACCTCGCTAAAGCTCGGTAGTAAAAGCTACCTCGTCTATAATGGGTCATTTTAGCCCCTTGTATCACAATGTACTATTTTACGTTGCTTACTGGTCTTGAGCATTGTTTAATTAAAATGGATAATCAAATTATTATCACTTCTAATGGAGTGCAAATTCTTAGTCAAATAGTAAATATTCCTGGCGATGGCGCATGCTTATTTTCATCTCTATCCTATTTGGTGCATCACTCATGGCAGCGAGAGAATTATTGCCATTTGAGTTCCAGGTGTTTCAAGGGACAAACAGGGAGTAAAAATAATCCGATTCTCAGGAAACTTCAATGAAGGTCATTAATAGTACATTGTGATACAAGGGGCTAAAATGACCCATTATAGACGAGGTAAGTTTTACTACCGAGCTTTAGCGAGGTAGTAAATAGAAACCGAGTTATAATGGGATTTTAGCGCCGTGTGTTACACCGTACTTTTCACTACGATTGCGAGAAAATAAAATAACCATATTTAATATGATAGTTTATTTTATTCACAATTAAATGTGTAAGTACAATTTGTGCTGTTGTTCAAATTTAATGAGATGTTTTTTCCCGGCAACATAATTTCAGTTCTCTGTGAAGACGAATATAATATTGTGTCGTCTGTGGGGTAAACGTAGGAGATAAAAAGGAATCCTACTTATTCAAATAAATAATACAGATAAAATCTTAAAATTTCGCGCCCATGCCTTTTTTTGTTTCTTCTGTAGCTGGAATGCAACGCACACATCCTGCCAAAGAGTTCGGCGTTCGGCGCGTTTGGTTCCATTTTTAAAATAAAATGTTTTTTTTTTTTATGGAACAGTAATAAGTCAATTCTTCATGAATTATGAGTAAAGACTTTGCGCTTTCGAACACCGACTACGAAATTTAAAAAAAAAAAGCTTATTTTCCCTAGGGCTATAATGAGCAATTTTACGGCCCCTCTGGTACGCTATTATGACGGTCTTTTCGAGCAAGAGGTGTGAAAATGATGTTTAAATTCCGTTGGCCAATTTAAATGTCAAAGCGCGTACCTATTTTGCGTATGGGCAAATCCACCACGCGGGCCCAGTGCGATTTGGCAGATGTCACATGTCTTCGAATTTTTGGTTCTAGGACATGCCGGTTTCCTCACGATGTTTTCCTTCACCGTTTTGAGAGCAGTGGTGATGAAATAAATTACACAAATTAATGCGCCTGTCTGGGCCACATGTTCGAGCCAGCATTCTGTGCCAACTGGGAAAGGTTTCAACCTTTCACCCAGGAGAGCGGTCAGGAGCTGTTTATTGTTCGATGCGTAAATACGTTACTGAAATGTCTTGCCATGGCACCTACGGAGCCACCTGTGAAGTCATGGCAGCGGGAGAACTATTCCCATTTGAGTTCGAGGTGTTTCAGGATGGTATTTTTATTGCTGTTTTCTTGAAACAACTCTCACACTAAATCTCATTTAATAAACACCAACGTATGAAACACGCGAGTGAAACCGCGCGGGCACAGCTAGTTACACATATGTATTTGCAAAATATAGACCGTGTGGATGTGGACATTTTGAACTCAATTACATGTCTGAATTTAAGGTAAGGGAAGTTGCAATTCGAGCTCGCTCTTGCAGCTTACATTCTCTTTAATCTTGACATATTGTATAAATCGCCGAAGTTACCTCTGATGCAGGCAGAGTCAGAACAGCAGAGTGGCCAAAGTACCAACATTGTTTACAATTTTCAAGTTCGCTACGCTCGCTTTTGCAGGGTACTTTCTCTTGAATCTGACTGTACCTTAAAGTTGATCGAGTATTCGAATAACTCCTGTAGGAAGTATCGAAACCATCCTAACTTGCCCAAGGCGTGGTAAGGTGTCTAAAACATTTTGATCTCGCTGCGCTCGCTCTTGGAACCTTACTTCCCTTGGTTCTTAACCTCTCAAGCGCTCCGAACGCTAGACTGGGCGGGGAAAGAACGCTGCTAACGCTACAAGGTCAAGGGTTATTTCGTGTAATTTGACCCTTGTATATAAAAACACTTGACGATCGCAAACTACAAGACTTAGACCAAAATAAAATTTACTGTGAATAGCTGAATAGTTAAGGAATCTATTTAACCAAAAACCAAGAAATATAATATTAATTTAATACTCTAAAATAAATGTTGAGTTTGAAAAACAGTCACGTAACGGCTACTTCGCGATTAAAAATATTTTTTTTACGAAAAACTATTAATTCCTTATCAATAAAAAAAATCTAATTAGAAACTAGATTATATTCCCTTTCCAATAAGACCAAAATCTTATTAGATTCTAATTGGAATGTAGATCCTATTAGAATCCAAAGTTACTGGGGAACCTATATCACCAGTAGCAGTTGGGCCGCTGGTACTTTTTAACACACATGTTTACGTAACTTTTTAACTCTACGAGTCCTCTTTTTGTTGTTTCTAAAATTCTAAAATGTACTCACCATACTCAATTATTGATATTTCTCGGATAATATACACGTTTTAATCACATAAAATTATATATTCAATGTTTACATACAGCACGTTAGGTATACATACCTATCACTTTTTCACAGGAAAATTACTGCAACTTTGAGATTCCGAAACTAAATTGCTTAGCCACTATATTGTAGCACGGTTCTTCACCTTCATTTTGATGTATAATACTATACTAAAATACGACTATTTCGATAAGAAAACAATTTAAATACGAAACGGCGCCGGCGCAACACGGAAAAAAATGGCCGGATTTGTTTACACTAAAGTTTTTTATTTTATTTTGACGTTTGTCGATGCATTTGGGCACAGATAATTATTATAGAGTTGGGAAATATTGTTGAGAATGTAGTGGAGACCATAAATGCATGGCCATAGTAAGTACAGTCGAGTTTTAATGCATTTTTTGAAGGCGGGTATTTGAAAATGCGACTGGTTAAAGGCTTTAACCAGCAGCGTGCAACTGGAAAATGAAGGTGGTTAAAGCCTTTAACCAGCAGCGTCTCAAAGGAGTTGTCTCCTTAAGTCGATTAAGTAATATATCTATCTCATTATATTCATCTGCCTAGCCTTTACCCAACTATGTTGGGGTCGCCTGCCAGTCTAACCGGATGCAGCTGAATACCAGTATTTTACATGGAGCGACTGCTTATCTGACCTTCACAACCCAGTTGATACTGGGTAATACGATACCCCTAGGTAAGCCTGGTTGTAAGCCTTTCGGTACTACCGGTAACGACTACCAAAGATCTAAAAATGACAGCCCGAACCAAAGGCTTAACGTGCCTTCTGAGGCACGGAAATACTTCGGAATGTGTGGGGCTGCCGGGCTGGGCGTCCATCCACGTCGGCAAGCGCGGCATTACCTGAAGGTCATCCCGAAAAGCTGTTATTAGTAAGTCACGAGATCCTCGAAGTAACATCTATTTCTTAATAAATACACTTAAGAAAATTATTTTGGAGTGGAAAGTTTACATCTTCTTTTAGTTTACAGACTTTTCAAATAACTCGACAAAATTAGTCATTTCAACTTATAGTATTCAAATCCAGGGTGCAACATTTTTGAGGGTTCTATTTAACTTTCTTAGAAGAACTGCAGCTGCATTCGTAAATAGTAAACTTCACCCTTACAAATCCGTTTGTTTCGCACCCTTCTACCGCCCGCCCCCCTAACTCAGAAGCTGGCGACGCCATTGAACTAACTCAACAAACTTTTCGAATCACGAAATCATTACAAGCAACTATGGCCAAGATAAATCTCACACTAATTGCATTTCCAATCCTTCTGACAAATATTTCCCTAATTTCTGTAAATTCGTATCATAACGGGCCGTTTGGTTTCAATGCTCTCTTATGACTGTGCGCGGGGATGACTGCACTCATTCAAACAGAACAAAGAAATCTCCCAATTACTTTACTCAAATCCGGCCTTTACCAATCATGTTAGAATATAAAGTATGTAAAGTAGGTACTTAAACTCGGTGCCATTTTTATTGGCTTATATCGACGATCCTCTATTCCAGCTAAATTCAAAGTGTTCTTGGATATTTACCAAAATGTGTTCATTGCAGTTATTGCACCCGATACAGAGACATCACTCATCTTATGTCACTCAGCCAATCGTATGTAGGTACGTTGTTCCCGTGCATGTTAGATGGGCAGCGATAGTGTGGTGTGACCGTGTGATGCGCTGTTCCTTTCATTTGTACTCCTTTCGCGATTGCTTGGATGCAAATATGCGATGGTCTTTACAAATGAGTTGGTGCGGCCGTGGTGCGGTCAGTGAGAGAAGTATATTACAGTGGTTTTTAAATCCTAATTTATTAATAAAACATTGCAAAAATTGCGCTTTATTTGAATAGTATTTTGTTCTTAGCTATTACATGACATTTAACGATCTCTCTTTACTTGCTTCTGATTTTACTGATTTTTGAAAGCTGGTCCGAACTAACTTAATATTCAGGGTGGACGGTCTCGGTCACTACTCTGTCCCGAACTAACGGAAACAATGACTAGTGGCGGGGGGCGGGGGCTGGGTAGCCCTACGGCGGTCACTGCTACAAGTGTAAATGAGCAGCCCTACGGCGCCTTTACATGTGTCAGCGGTAAACTCAGCAATTTCAGCGAGCACGTCCGTCCACACCGAGCCGCGCCGCGCCGCGCCCTGCAGCGTGGGCACTTGATAACACACCGGCACGTCCTCATCTCGTAGTTAAGCCTGCCGCCTGTCCTCGACCGCGAACGTTTTATAAATTCCCCTCTTAAAATCACACTGAGCTTACAATAAATTGTGCGCTTCAAATTATGAAGCTTCCACGACAGTAAGTATACAGGATCTAATAAAGTAATTTGCTAATTATATATTTATTGATCGTGGTGTGTACGGAAAACAGACGATTATATCGAACTGTTTAGAACGACGGTTACTAACAGAACCCAAAACGAACATTATGCTGACCCGATGCAGACGATGGAAGAAACATTCCTTGACAGTGTGCAAGTTTATAATATAACCCGGGCTGCTCGAAGAACCGATCACATACTTGAGCGTTCACTCACAAAGTTCGAGTGAAAACTTTGCCGACTGGCGCGCTTCCACGGACAAGCCTATGAAATATATTGTATCCGAATTTCCAAAAGTTTTCAACTTATCAGAAATATAGGGATTTGTGAGTGTTGTGTAGCTATTCGTTATTTTAGCTAGGCGGTGTAATATTAGTTAATTATCATGTAAATGCTTGATGCGCAATTTTCAGTCAATTACGTTACGTTACACTCTCATAACAGCACTTATAAAGTCGTTTGTAGCACGTAAAGCTATCAGAGCGAGGTGATCCCCACAGGCGCGAGGCGGCAGGCGCAGGCGGCAGGCGCAGGCGAGAGGGGAGACATTATTACGCAATGTATCTCAAAGCTGCGCGCTTACAAATTAAATCCTTGTACAAAATATTAATCTCGACGCTAAGGGCGGAGAAAAATAAAATTGATTAGTTACGCTGGAAAACAGGCGGTTCACTGTCTCTACGGAATTTAAATGTCGATATTTTTAGAAATAAATTAGAGTCCTTCCTTTTTGCTTCGACATAGTAATACATCTAAAAAATACTTTAATTAGGGTTCCGTAGTCAACTAGGAAACCTTGTAGTTTCGCCATGTCTGTCTGTGCGTCCGTCCTCGCTTAATCTCTGTGACCGTTAGCACTAGAAAGCTGAAATTTGGTACCAATATGTGTATCAATCACGCCGACAAAGCGGTAAAATAAAAATTGGAAAAAAAAGTGTTTTATTAAGGCAGCCCCCCTATATGTTAAGTGGGAAGTGATTTTTGTCATTCAACCCTAACGTGTGATATATTGTTGGAAAGGTATTTAAAAATGAATAGGGGTTCACTATTATCATTTTTTGATAATGTCAATAATTTCGGAAATAATCGCTCCAAAAGTAAAAACAATGTGCCCCCCCCCCTCTAACTTTTGAACCATAAGTTTAGAAAATATGACAAAAATCTGAAAAGTAGAACTTTATAAGGACTTTCTAGGAAAATCATTTTGAACTTGGATGGAAACAAGTTTTTGTACAAAAAAGACAAAAAGTTGTACAAAATAATTTCTGGACTAAGTTTGTAGTATAATCGTATATGCATGCATTTTTTTTTAACTTCGTTTACATATTTTATTATCCTGAACGTATCTGTTTTCAAACAAAAAAAGAATTATTAAAATCGGATTGGATTGAATGCATTGAACACTTATTGTGACGGACGGGAAACTACGGAACCCTACACTGAGCGTGGCCCGACACGCTCTTGGCCGGTTTTTTTTTAATTTATGTTCGCTCTCGAAATCAAATACCTATCGGAAAATAGTTTCCTTTTAGATTTAAACAAAACATGAGCATGTTTGTTTACATACAGAATTGATCAAACACGCGATATAAAAAAATACTGGTCTCACAAACAGCCCACGCCTACCGAACCCCAGCACAACACTAATACATGTATAAATAAAAGAAGTAGCACTTCATCAGACATGTTATTGTATTGAAAACATACGGATTCATTGCTCTCTGACTCAGATTAGATCTGAAATCATAATAAAACCTAAAAGTATGAAACCGTGGCTTTGGGTTTAGCTGGATCCCTATTACTAAATCTGCATTATGTAAACACTGTTTTAGGCTTTCACGGTTTAAAACTAAACTTATATTGCTCAAAACAATAAATAATCACGGAAGATATCCCGTAAGTGACAATATAAGTTCTGCATAATGCAGCAAACGTTGCGTCATTGCGTGTCGTGGCTTCTCAATAGTCCACTAGTCACTACTACTTGGTGTGGAGTACTACTCCCCGTAGAATAATAGCAAGGGCAGGCCTGCAGGGACGCCATTATTCACCCAGCGACGGTAGCCACGACTGAGTTTACTAACTATTTTGGTAAACACACGTACATATGTATAGCGTTAACTTATTTAGCTTGGCAACAGGCAATCCATCTTATAACGAACTCATTCATTTCATAACCTTCCCGTCTGCGGAGTTGTACGTCCGCGGTTCACGGGCTCGTTGATGTCGTGGGGGCCGCGTGGCGCGTGACGGGCACCTGCCAACCGTAAGGTCTTGAATTCAATTTTCAGGTCGAGCAAAGCATTTTTTTTATCGACCTACTTTTCCTACAGAACTGTGACAGTACGTAATCCATTGTACCCCTTCAGGTATCGCTAGAACGTTGTGAAGTGATATCTTCGTGAACAGGTGGGAGACGCCCCCGAACGTCGTGCGCGCCCCTCCCCCGCTCTGCTGTCACCCCTACGACGCCCGCGGGAAGTAACGCGCTGTATTAGTAGCTGAGATTCAGTGACGCTACACAACAATGGATCGTAATTTGCACAGATCGCGTGATTTGGATGAACGCGTAACAAAGCAACTACGGAGTGCCCCGGAGTTTGAGTTAACTTTCTGATAAAAATGTACGAATGACTAACGATTTATTTAACGCGTTTCATAAATGAAACTTACTTTGTACCTACACACCTTGTTGCCAGCAATCAAGTTACCACAATCCACAAACTGTCGAATTTCTCCAAATGATTTTAAACAATGAATTGTTGATTGTTAAGTTCAAAATCGAATGATAAAATTTGACAATTTGATGCGCTGGCGACTGTAGGTACTCACTCCAACCGAAACATTCCAGTTTTTTTCAACAGCAATCTATTTCAAAAAAACAAAGCTAAATCTGCAATAGAAGCTTGCCCTGCAGACGGATCTCACCGTGTTTAGGTTAAGAGACGGAACTAGATAACGATAAATAACTCCGGAAGGGTTAGGTACCGGTTAGGCAGATATATAGTACGTGCAGTCGAACGTTACCCACCGCCGCCGGCCGCCGATTACGGTGTTATCTTCTACGTGACAGGGGTCCGCTTATCACAATTTATCGGACTTAAATGAAGAATTTCACAAACACTCATGTTAAAGCCGCTTATGTCCAACAGGATTAAAAAATCTAATTTAGATATTTTTTCTTTCGCTATGCCTCAATAATCTAAGTTATGATTGTATATCAGTCTTGGTCGGATGTATTATATTACATATTAATAAGCAGCAATCAATGAACGCCACGTATACTGCGATCAACCTGTTGGGAGCAAGTAAACTAATTGACTAAATGTACCATATTACTAACCTAAAAGTGGCAGCAACAAATGTGAAAGGCATAAAACCAATATTAATCAATTAATTACTACATAGAGATTTCTGTTTATGTATTAATACTTACATGTTTTTATGCAGAACTGATTTATTTGAAGTCAAATAAATAACCCAAGTAAATAGGTTTAATTTTTACTAAACAATGTGTTCACCTGAAACAAAACTTTGCAAATGTTTAAAATATTTACAGAGTTCTCAACTTGGAAGGAATGCTCCACTTGTGATGGATGTACATACATTCTTTATTATCAGTTTTTGAGAGACATTTTTCTTAATTTTTTTTTATATAAATCATGGACATTCAAATTAAAATACAGGTAAATAATCAAATAGAAGTTTAAAAACTGTTGAATTAGTATCTGTTAGTTTTCAACCGACTTCTAAAAAGAGGAGGTTCTCAATTCGTCTGTATTTTTTTTTTTTTATGTGTTTGTTACCTCAGAACTTTCGACTGGGTGAACCGATTTTGATGATTCTTTTTTTATTTGAAAGCTGGTGCTTCCCGTTGGGTCCCATTTTAATTTGTTGAAGATCTGAAGCTGATCTTCGGAGATATACAATGGAACTCTTCAAAAATACACGGCAGAGCTGCAGTAATTACTGCAAGCGCTTGGTTATTTATTGTTTATACAACATCATGACGTAACATCACACCTGTATGCTCTGAGGGAGTACGCAGAAGTATACAATACACCCAGATTTCGACAGTTAGACGTGTAAAGTTCCATTCAATGGGATCCCGGAGAAATAGAGGTAACTCCTTAACTTTATAGGCACACCAGAAGCGGTTTGGGTAGTTTTAGGCAGAGTACTTTCTCGGAGTGATCCCATTTCGATTTGATAAAGATCTGGTGACTTCGGAAGATAGGTAACTGAAGTCCTTAATAAATGATAGCAAATGTACTGGGATCGCTGAAGACTCACGTCTGTCTATTGTTTACACCAGTTCATAACAAAAATCACACCGATACGCTGTGAAAGGGTAAGCACATGTGAACCACTAAAAAGTGAAAAATAAAAACTTTTTTGCAAAAAATTTAACCGACTTCACACAAAAAAGTGAAAAATAACTTTAGCTTCAGAAGTCGGTGACAAAAAAAACTAAATCAATCAAACAAAGGTCACCGACTTCTGAAGAAGTTATTTTTCACTTTTTTGTGTGAAGTCGGTTAAATTTTTTGCAAAAAAGTTTTTTTGTCTAAATTGTTTCATTTATTCATTGGATATTTGATTCACAACATATTAAAAGTTCTCAATTCGTTAGTAATATAATACCTCTCTCTTCTCCAAGGTAATTTTAGCTTTGGAAATCAGAAAATAAATAGTCAAGATGGGGCTTATACCCAATCAATAAGTAGTCTGAATTAGAAGTGGCACAGTTAAGTGGTGTCGATAAATATCGCAGTGACGGGGCCGCGTGACGGTGGAGCAAGTTCGACAAACAAACAAGTAAAGTCGCCGGAAATAGTGTTATCACGGAATTAACGAGCCCAAGTCGTTCCTAACGCGTCGGCGAAAACTAGTTGGCGGCTCTTTACAAAGTCATTCAGTTGGCGATGTTACGAGCTGAGGCGCTTAGCAAGTTCTGTGATGGCGGATACATACTCGTAATCAGCACTAGTACGTCACACTGAGTGAGTGAATAGTTTCAGACGTGTTGAGCTCGTGCAACTGCGCTTAGCGCACTATCTAGACGCGCCAGCCGGCTCGTGTTGTACCGCTACACGTTTCAGCGTTTGTATGGCGGTCTCGGATATAGTTAGCTCTGCCGGTCAGGGCCTACGCACGGAGGAGTGTCAGCCATTGAAATTGATGACGTCAAAGTTGCTCGTCGTACTTCCTATTCCTCATCTTGTTAGCTACACTGTGTCTTGTGTTGAATTGTTGGTGCTTATTCTGAGGGACATTATATGCTACACGCTGGTGTGGTCGGCAGGTTGTGCACGATCAAATGTAGCGGACACGTTAGGTTTCAGAGCTTAAGTCTGACATGATAATAAGCTTGTTTCGGTACAAAGGTACAAATGTCAAAACAAAGGCTCTTTGTCACGCCTACGGCACTTATCAAAATAATCCGATTTTTTGTAACTTTAAGTGAACTTTGAAGAAAATAAAAACAACACAGCAGAATATTAATAGTAGATAATATTTGTTGTCGAATACCGACTTACTTCCGTACCTATCCTACATTTATGTCAATTCAATATTATACACCGCAAGTGATACAGCAATATAGGAAGCACATCAGCTGAGAGTGAAGTTTCAGTGCGCGGCGCACTGCTACTGGTCTGTACCGCCGCGCGCCGCCGCCGGTGTGCAGCACTCAGCGAGATGTACTGCGCCACTAAAGAGACGGTTTGGGATCGCGGAATGGATTTGTTACGACCATCGATAACGCATTTAGATAAACTTGTGGTTTATAGCTTACAAGGCACTGCGTTCACTCCCGCCATAAAGTTATGATGCCATCACAGTCCAGTGTTCAAAAAGAATATTATAATGTTCCTAAAAATATAACCTTATTTCACTTGTAATATACATACCTTGTGCCGCATGCTAATTTCTTAATTAAATAATGAGTGTCTCAAGAACCGTGCCGTCTTGTTTAGATTTAATAATGGTAGAAATAATTAAAGAAACCTTATCATACTCAACTGGGGTCGCTTGTCATCCCTGAGGCGAAGGGTGCGAGCGAGCGGTGCCGCCGCGCGCCGCGCCCGGGTTGCTATTACTGTACAAGACTGGTGGTATAATGGTCGTGCTTTCAACTATTTTGGAGAAAAAATGTAGACTGTCGTAGACCTTTCGTATATTTCTGCAAACCCTACGGAGATGTTGCAGATTTATTTAAATAAAATAAATCTGCAACATCTCCGTAGGGTTTGCGTAGAGGTCTGCTACACCTCCGTAGTCCTTTCGTAGAGGTATGCCAAGCCTCCGTAAGCTTAGCATAGAGGTCTGCTACGTCTCCGTAACCCATGCGTAGAGGTCTACTACGCCTCCCTAGCACTTATGTAGAGGTTTACTACACCTCCGTAAACCTTGCGTAGAGGTCTGCTACGCCTCCGTAGCCCTTTCGTAGAGGTATGCTACGCCTCCGTAGGCTTAGCATAGAGGTCTGCTACGTCTCCGTAACCCATGCGTAGAGGTCTACTACGCCTCCCTAGCTCTTATGTAGAGGTTTACTACACCTCCGTAAACCTTGCGTAGAGGTCTGCTACGTCTCCGTAGACCATGTTATTGCCTACAAGTCTGCTACATCTCCGTAGCCTTTGCGTAGAGGACCGCTACGCCTCCGTAGGCCTTGCGTAGAGATCTGCTACGCCTCCGTAACCCTCGCGTAGAGGTCTGCTACGTCTCCGTAGGCCTTGCGTAGAGGTCTGCTACGCCTCCGTAACCCTCGCGTAGAGGTCTGCTACGTCTCCGTAGGCCTTGCGTAGAGGTCTGCTACGCCTCCGTAACCCTCGCGTAGAGGTCTGCTACGTCTCCGTAGCCCTTGCGTAGACGTCTGCTACGCAGACGTAGGTTTCGTTGAGGTCTGTTTTGCAGTGGTAGGTCTACAAAGCTTTTGATTAGGCTATCCTTTTTTCACGTACGTATGCATTTTGGATTCCCAAAGGTGGGCGTTTCATCGTAGTGTCGTATTTTGCACACGTTGTTTTATTCCATTCAAATACATTATTCTGTCGTAGAATTTATCTAATTCTGCTTTGATCATGTGTACGATAATTTTGCATAGTTTTGATTTTGCGCCCGAGTCGTGGCCGACAAACTTACTGTACAACCCGATGACTTTCTAAAGAGAGTGAGCAACGACGAAAAATAATTTTCTTTGTTTCTCGCCCTTACTCGTATCAACCCACGCCAGATGTAAGTGACGTCTACTGACGTCCACTGGCGGCAGGGAAACGAGTTGCTTCACGTTCACCATCGCGTGTTACGTACGTACACAGTTTTTCGTATTTTGATATTATAATTATCATTAGAATACTGCTACTGAGGTAAATGTATCCGATTCTAACATACAAGAGGAGGCCATGCAGCAAAACTGAGCAGATCCGGATTTATATCGGAGAATTCAGTGGGTTCTATTCTAACAATGGTGTCATATGACTATGTCTCATCGTGTGTATTATATTAACGGCTATTAATTGACCTAGATACCACTTGATATTGTGTTTTCCGTACTACTAAGAAATGATAATATACTAAAACATCGAATAAAATAAACATCCCTCCCAGGGGCTGCAAATACTGCTCGCCGCAATCAATCGATCAGGTACATGTTGGACACTTTCGCGAAAGCGGACGAGGAAAGCAAAACCATCACGCCTTCTCCTCAGAGAGATGAACAGAGGTGGCTGTTACATGGATATTCCTGATGTTAAATCCCAATAACACATTGCCCTACCTTTTGTTTTTTTTGAGCGGGAACATCCTCATAGATACCTACCCTCGACACTCACTGTCCCTACTACTACCATGTATCGGGGGCCCGGGAGATACAAGTACATTCGCGTGCACCCCCGCCTGGTATCAGCCCGCCTGTCACGGCGGACCCCATCACCATCACCACGTGCACTCAGCGTCCGCATGTTCTCCATAAAGGCGAGCTAGTAAAAAAATAGTACATGGTAGCAAAGATTATCTTAAACTTATGTTATGATTCTCGGAAACCAGGCATCAGCAATATAGCTTAGAGGAAATCCCCTAGCAGGCCGAGGAAATAATCCCTTAACAGTTCCCACCCCCGGCCCCCGGCACCCGGCCCCCGGCCCCCTGCCGCGCACAGGTGAACATGTGAGGCAGTCTCGTCGTGATCGGACATAATTGATTAGAAAAACTAATTTAGTGATGAATCAAGTCACGTCCGTGATATACCTGTACAGTACCTAAACTTTATATTTTGCTTTCATACAAACCGACTCACAACACAATTTCGACATTACAATTTAAATAGAACGAGTTTCCTTCCGCTTTGGTATTAACCACATGACGGGTTATTAAACGTTGTACTGAACCCGAGCCCGGCGGCGGCGGCTCGGGGGAGGCAGCTCCTCTAACCCGCGGACTGCGGCCCACATGTTCTGTAATTGCTGAGTTAATGAGCTCTTAGTTACTGTACTGCCTACATTGTCCAAGGGACTACAACCTACAAACTTTGTGATTGAAGATCTTAATTGAATATTATAAAAACCGATCATAGCAACGTTGACTTATTTATATTTGCGAATATCTGGGTCAGTGAAAAACAATCGTGTTAGTAGCTAACTATGTAGTTGAGTAACTTCTACCCAGTTACTGAACTCCTAACTGACAGGTAAACTAACTGAAAAGAATGTCTCAACTACTCTGGCGGGACATTATAAGATTTGTTTTTTTTCTTTGAACTCGCCCGACAAACGGCGCTCGGCGCGGCGAGGGCGAGCTACGCTCCGTAAAAGCTTCACAAGAGATAAACGTATTAGTGCCGGCGCGCAGCGCGGCGCGGCGCGGCGCTAACCTGTACAACATGCATACACAACACTGAAACAACAAAGCGACATCGTTCATAAAAGTTATTTTTATTACTGCAAACAGTAGTACGTGTATATTAGAGACGTATGTATGTGCAGTATGTATGTACGTGTGTGCGTGTATTGTATCTGTATACAGACTTTGTTCAATTTTCCGGTGTTCTGCCTCGCTCGGCGACTGACAATGAAGCAGTATCTATAGCATCTGTCGGGTGCGTGGTGGCTGCCGCCGCGCGCCACCGGGGGGCGGTCTGCCAGCACGGCGCGGGGACTCCCATGGGTATCGTTGAAGGAGCATGGCAAAGGAATAGCTTCAATAAAAGCCAATTAACTTTTTCATATCATGATGTAGCTTTTAGCGAGCTTGCGACCCACCTGCCGCGTATCGATTGATTGAGAGAACTGCTTCAAGTCTTGTTCACCCTGAAAAGGGATAGCAAGAGCCGGGGGTGAAAGATTTCATTTCCATTAAATACATTGGGCAATTTCTAGCACTGCTAATTAATTTGTGTAGCAGCAGTCCGGGGGCGTGCAGCTACAAGTAATTGGTTGTGTAGATACGTGTGTTGTGCTTGTTCTCTTCTAATTCTTTATCGTACACGAGAGGAAAGGTTATGATTTTAGCAGTCTGTGTATGTATGTTTGTATTTACGTACGTTCCTCTATACCGCCTAAACTATTCTTACCATTTTTATGAATAAGGTATCAAAAAAAAAATCGATTCGTTATTATGGCCCGGTTAACTTACGCTACATTTTAACCGACTTCAACAAAAGGGGGAGTCGAATTTACTTTATAAAGCACGAATTTTTCAGTAGCTGGGTTTTTTTTTTATATTAATAACGAAAACTTGTATTCAATTCAAGTGATATGCATATGTCACCGTAAAATTGTCAAATACGTTATATTGTAATATCTCTAGCGATATTGTAAAATCTCGAAATATTGTCAAATGAACATACTGCTTACAACAAAACGCATTATTTTACGTGAAATGCATGCGATGGTAGTCAACTCACGCGGTGTGGAGGGAACGAGGAATCCCCCTTGCCCAGTGGTACAACTCTCATGAAAAGATATTGTACCATTCCTGAGAAATACCGATTATTATAACCTAACCTTAAAACACTTTATATTCCCCTAAAAAGCGTAGTCGACGGAGCCCCGCTTCGCGGGGCCCCTATTTCCGGGTGCAGGGTTTAAAGGAACCTAACTAACCTAACGGGGGGGTGCCCCAAGTCCCGATTATGGGGGCGGAGATACTTCCGTATGTTCAGTTGACAATAATTCGAGACTTTACAATATCGCTAGAGAGATACACGTTATATTACAATATAACGTGTGACAATTTTACGGTGACACATACATTACATAACAACTACTTTTTTTTTAGGATGGGAAATCATCAAATAACTTCTCCCACTCTGGGCGGAGCGGGAGTGAGTGTCAGACTTTTACTGACTAAAACCCATCCATGTTCCTTCCTCGCCTTTTATGTTCCGGGGCCGCGGTATCTCTTTCGAACAGGCCCGCAACCCCGGCAGGCTTCGGCCCTTACGGGCCCCTTCAGACATAACAACTACCTTAGATGAGCTTATACAAACAAAAATTCGACAAGACATCTGTGTCTAAACTAGATAAATAAATATCTGTATTTTTATTACGTGATAGGCCAGCTCTTGACCTCACCCTCGGTCACGCCTGATAGAGAGATGGGTGAGGTCTATGATGGAACGAGCGGGCCCAGAAGATGCCTGTCGGCGGATTAAATGTGGGTTCCCAACACAGATGCAGACAGAGCGTTCCACACTTTGGTAGTATCTCAGACAACAGGCAGGTTTTTAGTTGTACTATTACAACTCAAAACCTCTTGTTATATTGTGCAGTTATCGCATAAATTCTTGTTCTTGATTGTCCTTTCTAAAAACTAGAGGATATTTCACAATATTTAACTTTCAAATACTGAGCTTTATAATTCTGTTTCTAAAACCTCTTAATATTCAATAAACAATAATCCTTAACGAGGTTTGACGATATTGTTTCTTACAGTGTAACAGTACCTATCTATACGTATGTCGTGACACCTGTACATTATCCGCATTTACATGATGCATCACACCGAGCGAGTGTGTTCCGCAGCCAATTAGAGCTAGCCTTCTCCAGTGTCAGCTCAACGTTACAACCGACGTGGCCCCTTAGTGGAACTTTAAACGATCCTGACAGAACCCGGAGTAAAGGGGGATTACAGTAATAAAATCAGTGGTGGCGGCAGGACGAGTGACGGCCGTATAACGTTATGTTATGGTCCCGCGGGCGCCTCCGACGCGACGACGCGCGCTGACGCCCGACTGTAGCGGAGACTCGAGCCCGCGTGACACGACACACTTACCCCCATGGTGCAAGGGGGTGAAGCTAATGCTTAGTAGGGTAGGCATGAATCCAACGTTATGTGCCTATAGGGCTGTGCAGATGCCGTTCAATTTATGAAAGTCATTATTGTGGTTCCGCGATTACCGAATATCAATTTGTTCGCGTGTAAACGCGCACTGCATTGCTGAAGCAATATGAGATTATTGGGACCTAATTATACGTATGTCAGCGTCACATTGTAAAAACCGTTAGATTGTAATATAAATGTGCTTTGAGATTATTCGGTTTTTCTCAGGAATCTTTTCATGAGAGTGGTACCATGGGTCAAGGGGGTACCTCCCTTCCCTCCCTCCCCCCTCCACACCGCGCGGGTTGACTTCCGACGATTATGGTGTGGCATACGTCCGATAGATTATAATCTACCGAAACATAATGCGTTATATCGTAAGCAGTTTGTTCTTTTGACAATCTTTCGAGTATTTACAATCTCGCTAGATAGATTACAATCTAACGGGTTTTACAATTTGATGGTGACATAAACATAAATATACCCTCGCTTTTAAATATACAGGGCGATGCCGAAAATATCTTCAACTATAAAATTACCGATCGATAGAATTTAAAAATTTATTTGAGCCAATGTAATTAAAATTCCATCACTTCGTATTCTAATAAAAAATCTCAACCATTCATCCAAAGATGGTTCAGCTAATTGCTATAACTCAGTACTTGCATTGAAACTTACTTAATATCACAGAGAATTGTGATATCATATCATTCTACAACGTAATCAAAAAGTTACAATTTTAAAAACCTCTAATTCTGAAATAAATTCAATTCGCGGTTGATTTACTTTTGCTTGTTTTTGACTCAAAATCAAAATCAAAGCATTTATTTCAAGTAGGCCAGTTACAGGCACTTTTGAATTGTCGAAACAAAAATGAACATTTAAAACGAAGGTAGAAGTCAGCGAATTACAGCAAGAACAACCGTGTCACTGTGTACAGTACAGCGAGTCGTCCGTGTGTCGACCGGTACCTGGTCTTCTTATGTTCTGCATCCATTTATTGTTACGACCATGCTTCGAAATCGGCACCACACAACAGTTGAAGTTCAGCTTCCGGTGACCCGCACAGACGACATCAGCGTGAGGACTGTAACGCGACGGCTCCTTGATCTAATTTGACCCCACAAAGACCCACAAATGGTCCAAGACTTGGAAAGGAACATCGGGTAGCAAGATTACGGTTATGGCCGCGAATACGCACGATGGGGAGACGAAGAATGCATGGGCAAGAGTCATATTTCCGACGAAACTAGACTTACGCTGTAAGTACACGATGGGCGGCTAAGAGACTACCGACTACCAGGAGGACGTTTCATTCCAGCTTGTTTTGAGGAAAAACTGCCGTTCAACGGTGGATATGTTATGGTTTGAACTGGAATCTCTTCAGAGAGTCGCTCTGGAACCTGCGTTAGCGGAAAAATGGAGCAATATCCCGCACGTCGCATAAGAAACTTAATAAACTGCATCGCAGTCGCCTGCCAGCTGTGAGAAGAACCCATGGAGGCAATATGAAGTAGGATTATTTTTTCAATGTAAAAATTATGGATATTTTGTTTTTTTTTTTTTAAATGTAGTTTCGACTTTTAGATCTGTAACTGTTTGTAGGTACTTACTTTTAGTGTTATTTTTCTAGTTATATATAGTTCTAATTGTAGTTCTAATTACATTACATTAGTACATTATGTATATGAAGGACTTGCCCAAAAATTGTATGAGCCTGTACCCCAGAATGAACAGATGTATAATTTATGTCATTTAATAGTAAAATTAAATCCTCTAAACCGAAAATAAAAAGGTGCGTATTGCTCAGCAGTTTTGGACAATGTTATAAGGGTTTAAAGAAGTTGGTTTTTGTAACTACGTCTAAAGTACTTTTATCTATATTCAAGTGTATATTATGTATACATATCTGTCCCAAGCATTTAATAAACACATCATATTGGTTAAAATACACTTAACACACACTGGGAGACAATCTAATCGTTTGTAACAATAAGATCACAGGGGAGAAAGCAGGTATGTAATCTCTTTGCTTTTTACAAACAGATTTAAGTCTAGCATAAAACAAAACACATTCAAATTATAACATCATACATTTATGTCAATTTGACTGTGATATAAGGTTACCATCAGCGTAATAAAAATCTGTACCCATATTTATATTTCATTGGGTAAATACTTAAAAAACTTTTTCTGATCAGAAACCCCTAACAAAGTTAGACTAATTATATACTGAATTATATGCACTTTGTAATCTAAATTATTAATTTACTAAAAACTAACGATTAATTTTAAGTTACGGTAAGTTACAGATATTTTACCTTTGTAAGCCAGGTATGAATTTATTTTTACCTGTTCTGTTCTTTGTTAATATTGTATGATTGTATGGCAACGTTGAGGGGTTAATTCGACTTTACGAGTGATATGAAAATTAAAATTTGTTTTTATTTTGAGTTCTATTCAAAAACTGGTATCGTGCATTAATCATTTTCCATAATTCTTACCTATTTCATTATAATTATTGGTAATAGTTTTATTTTGGTTCAGTTAGGGCAGGATTTGTCCATGTCCCTTTACATTCATAATAAAGACTTCCAAATTAAATAAAAAACTGTTTCCAACATACAGTTTTATTCCATGCCGCTAGCTCTATTATGTATTTTACGAGTAATTTTAGGTTTTCGTACAGACCCGTATTCCTTGTCTGCAAGTTTAGGTACGTATAGTAATAGTGACTTGTACATAATTGCCAGGTAGACAGTGGCCTAAAAGTCTAACAACCAATCCTCTGTCTGCATGCAGTTGGACCGGAAGCCGACCCTAACATACTGGGGAAAAGGCTTGGCGGTTGATGATACTCGTACGTAATAGCTGAGGTCGGCTACAGCGCTATATGCAGGTGTGCTGCACAATGTTACAGTTAGCCAAGATAAATAAATTGGGCAGGTAATTTAGGTTCAGGGAAACTGAAATTTTATAATACTCCATGAAACCGCCAAGTAGTAAATATTTTGTGATCGCAATACCTAGGTACTGAGTACCTAAAGATAGACGCGAGGCTAAGTCCAGAAAGCTTTACAAATTATGAAGTATGTGAGTCGTTCAGGAGCACGGAGCACACGCAGCACACGCGGCTATGTTATGTTGTTCCGGTGTCGGTGAGGATATAAATCAGGTGTTTCTTTCATATCTGCTCATACTTTTGCAGCTCGTCAATTTAAAATTTCTATATCTGGGTTTGCATTTAACAGTGTTTCTAAACACCACAAACAATTCTTGCTAAAATTAAAACTCGTCAGAGATATGTGTATACTTAAATTACGAGCTGGAATTTTAATATTAGGTCTCAAAAGCGGATAGAGTCATACTTGAATAAGATTTCATTGAACTCTCAAAAAGATGAAAAAGTTTTAATCTTATTTATCTTATGTATCCAAACTACAACATGAATTTTGGTGTATCGTTACGATTGTTTAAGCAAATCTAATTTGGAACGCAGAACATATTAAATTATGAATTTATGGTTATGGTATTTACCGGTTTGTTATTCACTGCTTGAAATTAATTTACAAGTTCCGTTTCAGTAACATAAAACATAAATGTCGGAGGTATTGTTCCAGCTGTTAAGATCACAAGTGTGGCGGCATTGAGTAAATAATGTAACGTGGGTACCTATTAGTGGGAGTGCCTCGGGAGCCGGTCACCCCTTCAGTGTCAGGTGGAGAGCCCGCGGGGCCTGTCAGCGCGGTGTAAACACGTGACGAGCCGGCGCGCGCCTGGGCCGCGACACTGTCGCTCCACTACTGCGGGCGCTCGGCTGCCGGCCGGCAGGCGGCGGGCAGGCGGCGCGGCGCGGCGCGGCTGCACGTGGCGCGGCCGGTGCGGCGCGGTGCATGCGGGCGGCTGTCGACTGCCGCGCGCGCCTGGCACTGACGCGCCGCCCCTCGCCCGCGTGCCGTATCGACGCCCGCCGCCGCCGCCCTCCACCCTCGCTCTACCACGCTCTCGGACATGTGCCGGCGACTCCGCTGCCGACTCTCTCCAACATCAAAAACAATATATTTTAATTTTATTATTTCTTTCCGCACTTGAAACATCTTGCAATGTTTCATTATCTCTGACCGTGACGGTCTTCACTGCATTTAAGCTGATTCCATGCCTGAGTTCTGAACTAAAAATATGTAAGTATTTCTTACCAACTTATTGTACATACACTTACACATAACCGCAGTCTTGAATAGATTCGTAAAATAAGCGCTTTTCCGCTGCCTTATTTCCTACATTATTTTATTAGTCGTTACTATAAAAGTTCGTTCGACGAAGCTTTTCATGTACCTATGTATGACTATGTAGTAGGTACATACCTGCAGGTCGGGCCTGTTTAATGTGTTTATTGTGAACTGTGAACACTATATCGGGATATTACTGTCGTTCTTGGAAATCGTCACGATCGCGTCGAGTAAGATCAGTTTCACAGTTTGAAAAGTTTTCGAAAAAGTTCGTAAATGATGGCCGCGAAAGGGTTTGATGTTGGCTACAAATGATGGCAAACTTTTTATCAGCTGGTAATTATTTATGGATTAAGGACAGTAAGTAAGTATAACGAGCAGGAACAGGTGCGCGAAGGATAGCTGATAGCGGCACCGGCGTGGCGCCCGGCTGCAAGCGAGACGCGGCTTCCTTTGACGAAGCGAGCGGATGCCGCGAAATTGAGGTCAACTTCTAATCGTTGCCATAAAGTGAGCCGGTGCGTCCGTCAGGCCCAACCTACTTGTGCAGACTTTGTGCCCCCGCAGCCCGCACGCTACTTGATATACAACACGTTGAGACGAATCTTCTGTTCGTAAGTAGAGACTGTCTAGTCCGAATCATATACTTTCAGTGGATACACACGTTGAATTTTGTTATGATTGATTTAGACAACGTTCGTCACCATGATCATCACAGACTGATGCTCACAATGGCTCATGGAGTCAGTATGAGAAAATACTACCAAACCTTTGAACTATGACAAAGTTACAGTTGACCCCGCAAACGTTGTTCCGCCATATAAATGATGGTGTAAAATATACTATACGACCCATTCTCAAACCTACCAAATCACAAAAAAGAATCATAACAATCCGTCAAGCCGTTCGGAGGAGTTCGATAATAAACACTGGGACACGAGATTTTATTCATAATGCATAATGTTACTGTAAAAGCCCAAACTACGGTAAACCCTAAGATTTCCCAGTAAGACTTAAGATTTAACAACTCTAAATGGTTTAAGACCGAAGTATTCTGTGATCATGGTTCATTTCGAACTTATGTACCACAATCCACTCGGTAAATCTTAGGTTTTACCTCAGAGACACGGTAAATGGCCCCCGTAGGCGCGGGCATGTGGACGGTGAGCAATGGGCTAGCTCGCCGTCCGTCCGACTTATGACGACAGACCGTGTTGACGGCGCGTTCGTGTTCACCAAAAATAACTTTGTGACCACTATCATCTATCACCTAAAATATCAATTGATCACCAAATATAGTAAATTGGGCACCAAATTATAATGAGGTGTTTGATGACAAACTTTTGCCGTTTTAAGTTTTGCCTAGGCCGACTTGGGGCACCCCGACAAGGATAGATTAGGTTACAAAAGGTTTTTTGCCGTTAAATTTTGCTAAATCTGGTGGTTCGTTAATAACATGCCTATAAGAAATACACATTTCGCCTCAGCACCTCAACCTCCTTATTTTTGAAGTCGGTTAATATCAACGTTATAGTAGGTGACTCAAATATCCGGATAGCCTATAAAAGATTCGGCCGAGTATCGTTAATATGCTCTTAAGAATTTTTAAGAGTTCCGTTCCTTTATCATGGATCCCATAATCAGAAGCAATCAGAACCTAACCAAATTCTCATCAATGTACCCTTGAAGTACATCCTTTCCAATAAAATAAAATAAAAACAATACATGTCACGGTAATAGGGCTGATCCCCAATAAATGGAACTTAACTCACCTAACTGTCGAAATCTGGGTGTATTATACACTTCTGAGTACCCCCTCAAAGCATACAGACGTGATGTTACGTCATAATATTGTATAAACAATAAACAACCAAGCGATTGCAGCAATCACTGCAGCTTTGCCGTGTATTTTTGAAGAGTTCCATTTATATCTCCGAAGATCAGCATCAGATCTTCAGCAAATAAAAATTGGACCACACGGGAAGCACCAGCTTTTAAATAAAAAAGAACCATCAAAATCGTTTCACCCAGTTGTTAGTTCTGAGCTAACAAACACTGTCGAAATTTGGGTGTATTGTACACATCTGCGTACCCCCTCAGAGTATACAGGCGTGATGTTACGTCATGATATAGTATAAAATACAATAACATTTGAATAATACAGTTATAATAATAAAGAAATATGAGTTAGTCCAGTGACGAAGTCTGCTATGTAAAAAATGCAGAATTAAATTTCCTACCTGAAAAGTCTCGCGAAAAATATCTGTACGTTATTTATATCTCAGTATCGGTCAATGTGGCGACACTTGGGGGAGGCCTATGTCCTGCAGTGGGCGTCTTTCGGCTGAGATGATGATGTTGTATGTACATAGTATGTTGTAGTTGTTGTATGTACTGTTTGTATATATGTTTTGTATTGTTTGGTATATGTTCTCGCTGCTGAGGTGAAAAGTTTTATGTGTTACACGAGACCAAAGTTATTTGCATCTCGTGTCTTTGAATCCCTCGCTACGCTCAGGATTCTAACCTAGAACCACTCGCTACGCTCGTGATTCAACTATAGAATCCTTCGCTTACTCGGGATTAGTCGGGATTCAAAATCAACACTCGCAGCAAAAACCCACTTTGCTTTCTTGTTGCACAAATAACTTTTGTATTATTCTCAAAACGAACATTTACCTTACTTACTTACTGTCATCGGTAAGACCTAGCATTTCCCAAACTCATATGGTAAATCCTAGAATTTACTAGTAAAACCTAAGATTTACCCGTTCGAGTTCACGAAACCGTAAACCAAGCATTCTGTAGGTACATCAAACTAAGTAACTCTACGCGAAATTATTGCTGGGAAATGATTTTTTTTGGGGTTGAAAAATCACGTTTTACGGTAAAACTCAATGTAACGCACTCAAAACATTGTGCTGGTTACGGGGTTAAAAAAAAAACTTGTAAAAAAGTTGGAACTTTGACCCCTATATCTCAGTAACTAGAAGGTTACTGAGATACAAACAGGAACATATTAGGTCCCTTAAAGATACAAACAGTGTAGGTAGTGATGGAATATCCACAAAAGTCATAAAATCAGTCTCTCAATACATAGCCCCACATCTTAGTTATATAATTAATTTATGTATTGAGAATGGTATCTTCCCGGAGAATCTCAAAACCTCCATAGTTACCCCACTTTATAAAAGAGAAGACAAATGTTTAATGAAAAATTATAGACCAGTTGCTTTGATACCTATATAAAATTTGCAAAAATATTCGAAAAAGTCATATATACAGGACTTTATACTTACCTAGAGAAATCAAACATTTTACTTGACGAACAGAAAGGATTTCGCAAGAACAAGACCATTAACATGGCTATCCATGACCTGATACGCCCTATCTTATCGAATGTAGATCAAAGAAATGCCGTGTGTGCGTTATATATGGACCTAACGAAGGCTTTTGACTACGTAGATTATAAAATATTATTAAATAAACTAGAGAAATATGGTATAAGAGGCCACATTTTGAAGCTTATTGAATCTTACTTGCACAACAGAAAGTAGGTTTTAGAAATAACACAAATATGCCCGCCCACGCACTGGTTACGAAATAAGATACAGATCTAGTAGTAGGATGATTAAATACGGAGTCCCACAAGGCAGTGTGTTGGGACCTCCACTATTCCTGACTTATATAAATGATCTGCCTAGAGAAATAAAGCATCCGATGGTATTATTTGCTGATGACAGCAGTAAAATGCGGTAGTAATAAAAGGTGACGATCCTAATACATACGAAGCAGAGATAAATTTGACATTGAATAAAATAATTACTTGGTTAAATAAGAATAATCTTGTCATAAATCTAGAAAAGACAAAAATAATGCACTTTTATCAAAGGATTCCGAATATAAATCTTGACATTAGCTACTTGGGGACTAAAATAGAGTCAGCAACTGTGACTAGATTCCTTGGTGTTATTATGGATACTAACTTGTCCTGGAAACCTCAAACTGAAGATATTTGTAAGAGAGTCAATAAGTTTGCCTATGCCCTCTATAAACTGGCTAAAATAGTTAGCCTAGAATCTTGTTTAATGGCTTACCATGGTTATGTCGCATCCACATTAAGGTATGGCATAATATATTGGGGTAATTCAGTAAATAAGGAGTATGTCTTCAAAGCCCAAAAAAGATGCATCAGAGCTATGTGTGGTTCAAAAAGTACCGACAGCAGCTGTCGTCCTCTATTTATAAGCCTCAAAATTTTAACCTTGCCTTCTCTGTATATTTATGAAGTAAATGTATTTGTTAAAACAAACATGAATCTATATGAAATAGCTTTCAAAAGTAAATATAGAAAACTACGTGATAGAAATGAGATAGAGCTTAAAGTACCATATGCACGTACGGCTTTAATGAGGAAAAGCTTTTTCTGTATGGCCCAACAAATATTTAAACCTTGCTCAATAAAAAATCTAAATTTGGTCAATTTCAAGCGTAAATTACGTACTATATATATTAATTCAGAAATGTTACTATTGTCTAAACGGCTCTTTGACATAATTATATTTGTATATTCGTAACATGACAATAAAAGTATGACGACTCAGTTCTGTAGACAATATCAATTTTAAACATTTTTCTTAACAGTACTTTATTGACATCATAACTATTTTTATTTTTTTGACATTATTGTATTTAATTGAATATTGACATTACCGAATTCCTTTTTATTATAATAATTGATATTGATTATGCTAATTAAACTTTACCTCTCCCTTGATCTGTCAAGCTTGACCGTAACGCTCAGACGCCATTGTTTAACTGTTGTGTCTACTTTGCTGACAGTTAATGAATTAAAATACTAATACCTATAGATTAATTTACTTGATTGGCAAAACAGTAATTTATTGACATTATAACTAATTTTCAGTTTTTCATTTTTATATATATTATTGTATTTTAATTGAATATTGACATTAACGAATGCATTTTATTAAAATTGATATTGATTATGCCAATTAAACTTTCACCCCTTTATAATACTAATACCTATAGAATAATTTACTTGATTGGCAAAACCCTCCTATAAATGCATATTTGTACGCCAAATGGCAAAACATAGAGAAACTTTAATACATATTTAATGTACCATCTTGCACACTGCTGTAACCTGTGTTTACAAATAAAGACGATTGATTGATTGATTGATATTCGGGGTAAAAAATGATCGCAGTGATGAGGAGAACTAGTGCCTTTCGGCTTCGTTAAGATGTCTTTTACACTCTTTATTATGAAAAGAACATTATTTATGTGAACGTAACTTTGCCTGTCGTTTATGTTGTGAACAACAAAACCGATGTAAGTAGGTACTATAGCTTAAACAGCTATGGGTTAAATTTTAAATTAGAGGAAAATCTGAAATTGAAGCGGACTAAGGGTTTGTACACAAAACTGCGATGCGACGTCGCAACGCAGAAATCTGTAGGAGAACTGTTACTGGAGCTCTTAGATTTTCTGCGATGCGACGTCGCATCGCAGTTTTGTGTACAAACCCTAAGTCGCAGGCATATAGTTAGTAGAATACCTACTTACGTGAACGTGTATGTCGTGAGGTTGTACCTAATGTAATGTAGGCAAGGTGAATTGAACCTAACGTGGTGGCGCACCGAGTTCTCACGACTCACGGCCCTCCGCCGAGCCTCCGCGCCGCCCGGCCCGCGTGCCAGCCGAGCACGTTCTATGCTAATGCAAAACTGCTTTTTACTCGGCATCCGTAACTCGTGAATATTTTGTATTTCTTTCATTTGTCAGAATTATGTTCGTCTTTACTTTAGCGTTTTGACATAGCTAGAAATATTCGTGAGCAGGGCGTCTCGATAGCAGCGGGCGTCGGGCAGTCTCGATAGCGACAAAGTCGCAAACTTACGAGAAACGCAAGTCTCTCCAGCCATCTTGGGTTTCTCGCAAGCATCGTTATTGCAACCGAATTGTTTCGTTAAGTAATTAGCGATCGAAAGTGTACTCAGGGCATTGTTTCCCAGGCTGGCATAGCGAACCAAGTGTTGCCCGTCTTGCGCTCGCCCAATTAGCTGTCGATAAAACGTTGCATTACTCGTATTGCTTCCGTTACAATTATTGTTACCTAGCGTATACGTTTGTATCAATAAGTAGTTTCAATAATGTTGGAGTCTGTTCTGATGACATTCACACTAACAATTTGCTCTCCAATATTTCCAGTGAGTAATTTTGCTCTTTGATAATATATAATAGGTACATTTATGTAGTGCCATTTGCACATCAAATAACGAATTCATCGTATAACCTTCAGAACATCAGGCGCAACAGCTGGTAACAGTAATTGTGATTGTTACATAGTGTAGTGTAATATGTATCGATGTTACATAGTGTAGTGTAATATGTATCGATGTTACATAGTGTAGTGTAATATGTATCGATGTTACGGTACAAGCTACGAACAACCGGGGTCGCGGGGGGATGTGAACGCATGAGTTGATGCGCGGGATGTGCGACAGCGTCGCGCAGCTTCATCTACTTACACGGTTGTTTGCGTTGTTTCAACGGGTGAAACCGCCGTTATCAGCAAACTGAAATCTTGGATGAACATCGCCGGAGTGAGTCCATGAGATCGACTATTCAGGGGTTCCTTCTATCTGGCCTCAGATCAACAAAAAAAGGAAGATGGCGCGCTGCGAACATCAAAAGTGAAGCCACAGAACTATGCTGCTGCAAGTAAATACACGCTCACGCACACACATGCAACTAAAACTATGCTGAACCGCCCTTAGAAGTGACAAGTCGTCGTCCAGATATAATAGTTTAAAAAAAATAGAATTATGCCTACATGTGTAGCGAAAAGTTGCAAAAACAATAGAGTCACGGAATCACTTTTCACGTTTAAGAACTCGAAATAACATCGTTTTTATTAAGTAAATAAACTAGTTTTAGGTTACTGGTACTGGAACAAAAAGACAGACCACAGAGTACGTAATCACTACTGACATAAGTGCGAGGGTTGCCATAATATAATTTAAAATTTCCTCATTCGAAATGTGATTTCTTACATTAAATTTGTCACCGTCAAATTGTTAAATACGTTATATTGTAATCTCTCTAGCGATATTGTAAACTCTCGAAATATTAAAACAAACATACTGCTTACAATAAAACGCATTATTTTTCGTGAAATGCATGCGATGGTAGTCAACTCACGCGGTGTAGAGGGAAGGAGGAGTCCCCCTTGGCCAGGGGTACAACTCTCATGAAAAGATAATGTACCATTCCTGAGAAATACCGATTAATAAAACCTAACCTAAAACACTTAATATTGCCCTAAAAAGCGTAGTCGACGGAGCCCGCTTCGCGGGGCCCCTATTTCCAAGTGCAGGGTTTAAACGAACCTAACGGGGGGGGTGCCCCAAGTCCCGATTATGGGGGCAGAGATACTTCCATAGGTTCAGTTGACAATATTTCGAGAGTTTACAATATCGCTAGAGAGATTACAATACAACGTGTTTGACAATTTTACGGTGACATATTCATAATTTTTTCACATTTCCTTCAAAATGGGTATCAATGAAAGGTCTTGACTAGTAGAATAATGTACACTAAGTATATTGAGAGGGAATGAGGAATACTAACTAACGAAATGAGATGAGGAAAGTGGAGTGATGACTATTTTTCATTTTACTTTTAGTACATTATTTACTGCATAATTACATGTCTGGGGTTTTTTAAATTTAATGTCTTGTTATGTATCTAATATTTTAGATTTCCGATTAAAACTGAAAAAAAGTAAATGGATAGTAGCTATAATAAATAGTCGAAATCATCCAAAATGGCCACCATCGAAAGACGGCGTGGTTAGTTCCAATCATTTTGATAGTAACGACCTTTATAGAACTGAAAATGGACTTCGCCGTGTGACCAAAAGCAGATATCCTAAAAGGGTATGTACAATTTAAAAAAATAGAAATTGAATCAATTCAATAATTAAACACAGGCTTTATTTTTCTGATTTGAAAAAATAAATTGGCGATGTAAAAACATCATTTTATTTTTCCGGAATAGAAGAACTAAAAAAATGAGGTACAATACTATACTCAACATTATGTTACATTATTATCTTACCCATATAATATTATCCCCTAAATTATAGGGAAAATTTTTAAGAAATGGGAACCCTTCGATACACACATAGATAAAAAGGTGGCTTCACTTTTGATGTTCGCAGCGCTCCATCTTCCTTTTTTTGTTGATCTGAGTATCTGGCAGAATCTTGATGCTCCGAAATTGATTTGGCATTACACACTTGGCATAATTTTCTTTAAACTAATATTTTAAAGGCATATTTTTTTTAAATATAATTATTGTTTGGCTGAATGTTTGCATGTCTGAATTTACAATGGCATACTTTTCAAATGGCAGAATTTTATTTGGCATAATTAAATTTGGCAATGTTCAATTTCCGCATAATTTTGTTTAGAATAATGTTTATTTAGAGCGACGATTATTTGATATAATTTCACTTGGCATACTATGAAGATGGCACAATTTCATTCATCAATAATTTTATTTGGCATTATTGCCATTTCTATAAAATAGCATTTTTAAACTTAATTTAAAATTAAAATATTGTCATAAAAAGTCAATATGCTAGAAAAGTTAGTGACAGAAACGAATCGCTCCAAAACCGACTCCACGTAGTCTTGTCTGCCCTACCCCGAGAGTGTAATTTAAAATCGCGTAGACGCAGAGGGGCGAGGCGGGCCACGAGTTGAGGAGCAGGTGGTTGTAACACTCGCCGCCGCGGCTGAGGCTGGCCGACAAAGCCAGCCAGCAAGCCGAACCTGCGGTGGTGAGCGTTAAACCCATCTGCGACGATAAGCTCGCATGGGACCGCCGGAGCCCTGCAGCGCCGGAGCTGTGACAGAAACCATGCCTGCTGCATGCTGCATGTTGCATACTGCATGCTTGCTTGCATGCTGCATGATAACTGCATGCACGATGTATGCTTGTTTGCATGTTTGCCTGCTTCTTACAGATGTATGCTCGTTTTCATGTTTGCCTGCTTCTTACAGGGAAATTAAAACCAAGTGTTCACAATCAACTGATTTTATGAATTTTCTGTGATATGATAGATGAGTGTTTCCATTATTATGCACATGAAGTGTATGCCAAAAGATGATTCTAACTGTAAACTTTCTGAGATGTGATAGTTCTGCCTTTAAATGACTTTCGATATGAAATTTATGCCAAATGATGATTCTGACTGTGAACTTTCTGCTATAAGATGGTTCTACTTTTAATTCTTATGCATATAAAAATTATGCCAAAAGATGATTCTGACTTACAAAATTATAAGTTTTGGACGTATGAGTTGAGAGTGAAGTTTATACTATCAGCTGGTATGCAAAATAATATTATGACATAAAAAGTTCTGCTATAAAGGGTAGACCCACTATTCAGTTGTGCTGTGGAGTCCATCAACGGGCACAGTGTATACCACTGAGAACCTGCTGAATGCTGGGCCCAAAGGAAGGAAGGTTGGTTTACAGTTAATGTTAAACGTTAAAACTATAAAGTGTAATGTTATCTATGTAACAGTTTGAGTGCTTGTAAGTGAGCAAGGCGAACGGCGCAGCTCCCCGAGGACGCGCGTCACACGCATGTGTTGGCTCCTTATTAATGGCCGGCTCGGGCCTGACGCAGATGGATGGATGGCCTCAAGTGACAACTTGTCTTTGCCTATCGTTAGTTCGAAGACCGCAGTTAAAAATGCCATGATCTCAGTACGCGTGTACTGCATAGCATATGGGTGAAAACGACGTCACACAACCTGTACTGGTACAGACGGAAACTTGAATGTTGGCAGGAGCTTGCATTAAAATGTATTTAAACGCGATTCATCAAAACTACTCGCCAAAGTGCATTTTGGGAGAAACGTTTATGTATCTGTAGACCAGTCGTAACCCGAGGATCCGGTTTAACGATTTTGTCAAAACACACTAAGTGTTCAAAAAATGTCTTTCACTGCATCATTTGATCTTTCTCAAGATCGGTCCGTGGATGTCGGTCCATTACATACCGAGTTTCCTCCGTGTCTCGGAAAGCACGTTAAGCCGGTAATCCCGGCTGTCATTCTTAGATCTTTGACAGTAGTTGCAGGTAGTCATAGGCCCGAAAGTTTTACAACCAGCCTTACCAAGGGGTATCGTATTACCCAGTACTATCTGAATTGTGGAGGTCAGACTGGCAGTCGCTCCATGCAAAATACTGGTGTTCAACTGCATGGTTGGTGGTTAGACTGGAACCCAACCCCAACCAAAGTATTTGGGAAAAAGGCTAGGCACATGATGATTTGATAAAGTCTTAATTAAGTTGTTATTCTTTAATGCACACAAAATGAAAATATACGTACTGATTGCAATAATATATTCGTAGCTAAGTATAAGTGGTAGTATAAATTGACACTCGTTAGGGTTTCGTACCCTACGGGTAATTAACGGGACCCTACTACTAATAAGCCTCCGCCGTCCGTCCGTCCTTCTGTCTGTCACCGGCTGTATCTCATGGTCCGCGTTACCCGCGTAATAGTAGCAGTTGAACTTTTCACAAAGTGTGCATTTCTTTTGGTGCTGTAACAAACACTACGATGGTACGTAAATCTTCATACGCGTGTCCGACTCGCTCTTGGGCGTTTTTTTTCTACTTTATCCTTATATTATAAGGTAATAATAATAATTATTATTTAAGCCTTTTATTTCACAAAAAAATACATTTTTTAAATATGAAATTTAATTGTAAAATTCATTTGGTTCTTAAAATACAAAAGTCATAAGGTAGTACGAAATGCAAAAGCAAAATACCTCATCGATTCTCCACTTTAAAAATGAACGTTTTTGCTTTTTTCACAGATTATGAACCACTTCCCATAGAAAATTTACAAATGCTATTGAAATGAGCAAAGTTTTGAGTAGGTTAAAACCCTACTTCCATAACCATATTGATATTGTTAGCATTGTACTGCACAGATGTGTAACATACGATAAAAACAAAAGGGCAAAACCAAAGCTGAAATCACGAAAAAAATATCAGCTGTTCAGTACAATATGCGAACATAAATGTACTGAACAGCTGATTTTCAACCGACTTCTAAAAAGAGGAGGTTCTCAATTCGTCTGTTTTTTTTTTTTTGTTTTTTTTTTGTGTTTGTTACCTCAGAACTTTCGACTGGGTGAACCGATTTTGAAGATTCTTTTTTTAATTGAAAGCTGATGCTTCCCGTTGGGTCCCATTTTAATTTGTTGAAGATCTGATGCTGATCTTCGGAGATATACAATGGAACTTTTCAAAAATAGACGGCAAATCTGCAGTGATTGCTGCATCCGCTTGTAGGTTCATTGTTTATACTACATCATGACGTAACATCACGCCTGTATACTCTGAGGGGGTACGCAGATGTTTTTTTTTTTTTTTTGCGCGCTGGCAACACTGGCGACAGGTCGTGAAAAAACGGCCTCGTAGTTAATTTATTTTAAAATAATTGATTTATTGTGTTTAGTTTGTTTTAAATCTATTCTTTATAGTAGAATCAATGTATAAAGTGACACACGTAGTGTTCGTGACGTGTTTATATTGTGATAACTCGCCACAATCGATAATTCGATAAATCAAGTACCGGCTGTCAACTATTGGACTGTGAATTTGAATTCTTCGAACCGGGGGAGTATTCCGTTTTAATTTACCTATTATTGGTGTATTATTTACATACTAAACATCACTTAAACACTGCTCAGAGCTCTGAGCAACTTCCCGTACACACACCGGCTACGTTTATGTCTCATTTTGCTTGACAATTGTGGAAGCAAAATCGAGGACGAAAACACTTGCCCAGACAAGAACATTCACTTCAAACCCTACTTCACACATAATATGTCCTTATTAAGTCCTTGTGTTCGTTACAATTAAATTATTACTTAACTACATTTAATAATATTTAGAAAATAATAAGATTTTATTCTAATCTATCTACCCACGTTAGGAAAAAGTAAAATCATAAGATATTAAACTTCTTATTAATGCAATTAAATTGTTAATTCAGTCGGCTAATATCAATCTTGTTAATCTAATACAGCAGCCTACCTCATTTCTTTTAGCAAAGCAAACTTTTTTTATTTTTTATTTTCCTGTTTTTCCCCCTTTCATCTCTAAATTTTCTTAATTGGTCTATCCTATTAGTTCTCACCGTTTCCTTATTTCCAATTTTCAGAAACCAATCCGGAAACCATGCCTGTGATGACCCGTAAGGCTACTGCTCAGGATATGGAGCTTAAATTGAGAACGGCCCTCCAAGAACTAAAGGACTCAAAACTCCAATGCCAACAGCTATTGCAGGAGAGAGAAGACAGTGAGGAGGAGGTCATTAATATTAACAGCAAAAACTCCAGCTTAAAAAGGGAGCTAGTAGACCTTCATCAGGATTACTTGAATGTTGTCAATGAGCGGGATCAACTAAGGGTGGTCACGGATGGGTTCCACAGCTGCAGCAACTTATATGAGGAGGCTTTGTGTAAAATTAGGGACCTAGAGGAGGAATTAGTCCATGCTAATGTTAAACTTTTAAATTTAAAAAAGGAACAGGATCGTACTCAGGTTATGGAAACTGATCATTTGTACAACGAACTAGTAAATACAAATTGTAACCCTCATTCCCTCATAACAATAGACCTTACAGAGGACTCCTTACTGAAACATAATTCATACCATAAAGTAAGTAAAAATAAAATTAAGAAATATGCAAGATTGAATAAAATAATTAAAAAATGTCATAAACACAAGAAACAACAAAAGCACTATTCCAAAAATATTCAATTAAGGAAAGAACGTGTTTCTCTTGTTAATAGATTAAATAACTATCAAATTAAGTTAGAAGACAGTACAAGTATTTATGAAATAGACACTCAGCGCTTACAATCAGAAATTGAGGCACTGAATGAGTCACTAAAATCTTTGTATAATAAATATGAAAGCTCTAAAAAACAAATTAAGGAGCATATTCTTGTCACAAATGAGTTGGTTGACAAAGTGGACTTGCTGACTCTCAGCAACACTCATTGTACTTGTCGGAATGAACCCAGTCTTGATGCCCTCCAGCCTGAGGCAACGGAGGACCCGTCCCAAGCTGTGAGTGCTCAGAACTTCATCATTCATCAAAACCATGATTCACAAGTAGTACAGCCTGAGATTAGTCATTTTGTTTCACCTGATTGTAATGATTGTCATCATTCAGTTATGTTTTCTGATAGTATGGGTAGAGGGCTAGGTAAATTGATCAGTAATAACCTGAGTTACTATACCCAAAATTATTGCATGCCAGGGTCAAGCTACAAACAAGTAATGGCATCAGTAATAAAAAATGATTGTTATCTTAACACTACCATTACTCTATGTGTTGGTAATAGTTCTAATGTAAAAAAGGAAGATATCACCGACTGTGTTTCTGAGTTGCTAAAGTTAAGATGTAATAAAATCATATTGTGTGCTTTTCCATATTTTGAAAATTTAAGTAGTAGGAAAAACGATTATATACATATGTTGAATAAACATGTACATTTTTTAGTAGGTCACTATAGTGACAGGCTTATGTATCTGGATATCAACACTATAGTTGGTAATCTTAAGTCGACACGGGGTAAGGTGTATCTACCTATTGTATGTAGACACAAAATAGCTCGGCTATTAGCTTATAGTATTCACACAGACATAAATAGTATGTCTAAGTTTAGTTATATTATTAACACTGCGACGATTAGTAATTCTACTAATGTACAGGTGACAGGCACAAATGAATATAGCACTAGTGCTATAAATATTTACAAACATTGTACTGAGGAGGATCCATCTGTCACCGTGGAAAATTCTCAATTAGGGTTTACTAGTGATAGGGTCATATCGTCTGAGGATGGCACAGGAGTCTCCGGCCTCACTTCAAATAAAAATTTAAACTAGAAAGTGAGACAACAGAAGGTACCATTAACAATATTTTTGTTAATCCTACCAACAGCAAGGTATCTTCTTGCACTCAATTAGTTAGTAAAAAAGGGCCTCAGCAGATCACCTTAAAATTATTCCACCAAAATATCCAAGGCATTTCTTCAAAATTATTAGAAATTGAATTGTTTTTAGAAAGTAGTAAGTTTGACATTATTTGTTTTACTGAACATTGGCTAAAGGATTACCAAATGCTTATTAATTATGAGAACTATATGGTGGGTAGCTGCTTTAATCGTAAAACTATGCTTCGTGGAGGTTCCCTAATATTAATTAAAAATAGTTTTAAATATAAGCAACGTAATGACATAGTAGGTCTCTCGGTTGAACATTGCGTCGAACTGTCCTGTGTTGAGCTAGATAAGCATGTAATTGTGTGTGTGTACAGACCCCCAAACTATCAAAACTTTTCCATATTTGAATCAATAATGGAAGATGTCCTGGCAAAACTTGCAGCCAGTAATAAATCTACAATAATTTGTGGTGATTTCAATATCAATATTTTAGAAGAACATTCAAATAGTGGTCGGTTATTAAATCTTTTTAAATCATTTGACCTGACTAACGTTTTTGTTGAACCTACTAGAATCACAACATCTTCTGCTACTTGTATAGATAATGTTTTCTGCGATTGTGATTACTTAGATAAAGCCATAGTAAATTGTTTGCCGTCTGACCATAGCGGACAAACTGTAACTTATAGGTGTAATACACCATTGCAAAAAGTACAGATTAAATTTAGACCTATAACTTCTAGCAAATTAAATAGGTTTAATATTTCCCTACAGAACAAGTTAAGTGTTATGAGCCATGACGATATTAATATAAATCTATTTTATAATCGTTTCTTTTCAATAGTTCACACGGAATTCAACAAAACTTTTGAAAAGAAGACAAAAAGTATTTGCCCCAAATTCATATTTAGCGATTGGGCAACTAGAGGCATCAGAAAAAGTAGGGAAAGACTATTTGAGCTTTATGGCCTTAAGCCTTTTATTAACACTGAAACTTTTAACAAGTATGTTGCTAAGTATTCAAAAATTTTTAGAAATACATGCAAGGTTGCTAAAGCCCTGCACATTAGCAACAAGATCAAAACAGCAGAAAATAAAATAAAGACAGTTTGGAAAGTCATAAATAACGAGACTAACAGGAAGAAAATACGTAACACTAGCTACACATTAGATACAGCAAGTGGTCCTAAAAGCTCTAATCAGGAAGTAGCTCAAGAATTTGTAAATTTCTTTACAGAAATACCATTAAAAACTACGGAGGCTCTAAATTCCTCTCCTGAAGTCTCAATGGGTTTATTAAAGGCGAATGTGTCTGGCTGCCTGGCTGAATTTAAATTTAAACACATTAACCCTATGGTAGTTATTAAAGCTTTCCGGCAAATAAAAATCAAACTGACCGAAGATCTATGGGGAATGTCTATCAAAGTTTGTACATCCATACTTGAGACAATAGCCCCATACTTAGCTTTAATTTTTAATCTATGTGTAGACCAAGGAGTTTTCCCTGATTTAATGAAATACAGTAAAGTCATACCTCTTTTCAAATCCGGGGACAGTAAAGATACTAACAATTATAGACCTGTATCCGTGTTGCCAGTTTTTAGCAAGGTTTTTGAAAAAGTAATGCTTGATCAAATGCTCTATCATTTTAACACCAACAGAATCTTACATGATCAACAGTATGGTTTCACCAAGGGACGTTGTACAACTGACGCCGGTGTAACCTTATTAAAGCACATATTTACTGCGTGGGAAGAGTCCCAAGATGCCATAGGAATTTTTTGTGATCTCTCCAAAGCGTTTGATTGCGTAAATCACGACACATTACTTTTGAAACTTGAGCATTACGGACTGGGTAAACTTGCACTTAGTTTGGTAAGATCATATTTGAATGATAGACAACAACATGTTCAGATAAATGGTGTTAATTCACAGGGTTTAAAAATAAAAATGGGGGTTCCACAAGGCTCAATATTGGGACCTTTCCTCTTTCTAGTATATATAAATGATCTACCCTATTTATTGAAAAACCAACCTCAAAATATGGTGTTGTTTGCTGATGACACTTCCTTAATTTTTAAGATAAACAGACGGGCACAAAATTTAGATGACGTGAATAATGCCCTACTTCAGGTCCAAAATTGGTTCACAGCAAACAATTTGGTATTAAATGAAAAAAAAACCAAATGCATAAGATTTGCTTTACCGAATGTTAAGGGTAGTGATTGTGATATATTATTGAATAATGAGAAACTTGAATTCGTAGATAAAACGGTTTTCCTGGGGCTTACGCTTGATTCAAGGCTACAATGGGGTTCTCATTTAACATCGCTTGCGGGGCGCTTAAGTTCAGCAGCATATGCCATTAGAAAAATCCGTCAATTCACTGATGTAGATACCGCTAGACTGGTCTATTTTAGTTACTTTCATAGTATAATGTCTTACGGTATTTTGCTATGGGGACGGGCTGCAGATATTGAGTCTATATTTATTCTGCAGAAAAGAGCCATCAGAGCTATATATAATCTTCGTAGGCGCGATTCTCTAAGGGAACTGTTTAAGGATATTGGCATTATGACGGTACATTGTCAATACATTTACGAAAACATAATGTACGTTAGAAAAAATTTGCATCTTTTTGGTAAAAGAGGTGACAGACATAATTACAGTACTAGAAATAGGAACGAATTAGTTCAGCCAGGCTTTAGACTCGCTAAAGTAGACTCATCTTTCATGGGGTACTGTTTGAGATGCTATAATAAAATTCCACAAAGTATTCTTGAACTGAATGAGACGAAATTTAAAACATGCATTAAACGCACACTATGTAAAAAAGCATATTACAAGTTGAGCGATTATATCGCTGATAAAAATGCTTGGCTTAATGCTGGTCCTGCTCCACATGGACAGGGGCGCAAAAATTGATAGCATTATATGGTATAGTTGGAGCTGCTGAAGATTGTACTTAATTAACTAACTTTGCATTGTATAGATTCAATGTTAGTATTATATAATCGCATAGCCCATATTGTGTGAGTACTATGTACTAGTAAGCTATCATTCACTGGAAACCTACGGCAGTTCTTGACTTGAATGTGCCCTGGCGGTTGAGAGTATGTCATGCTCACTCAAATGTCTCGCTGATGGTGGCGCGTGTGTCGGACCATTTAGTTCCCTTCAAAATGGTTGAGCTGAATGGTGCTGATCCATGCGTCATGTGCGTGAACGGGCGCTGTCAGTTGTGACTGGTCATCTCTTAGTCGCCATGGTTTATTTGAATTATTTTGTTTTTGAGTTGTATTTTATTTTTGTTTTGCTATGGACACTTTTAACGTGCACATCTTGCTACATTGTTCTCACATAATATACCATCTCAACATGAATGATGTAACCAAGATTTTGTAATAATATTTTGATTTAAAAGAGTGTCCATGGAGTTTCTTGCCCGTTCTTCTCCATAGAGATCTACGCTAGGGAATGGGCAACTACAGTACTTTCACAGTTTTTAGGGTTCCGTAGCCAAATGGCAAAAAACGGAACCCTTATAGTTTCGCCATGTCTGTCTGTCTGTCTGTCCGCGGATAATCTCAGTGACCGTTAGCACCAGAAAGCTGAAATTTGGTACCAATATGTATATCAATCATGCCGACAAAGTGCAAAAATAAAAATTTAAAAAAACATTTTTATTAGGGTACCTCCCCCAGACGTAAAGTGGGGAGCGATTTTTTTTTTAATTTTGACCCTGACGTGTGATATATTGTTGGATAGGTATTTAAAAATGAATAGGGGTTTTCTAAAATCATTTTTTGATAATATTAATATTTTAGGAAATAATCGCTCCGAAAGTCAAAAACAATGTGTCCCCCCCCCTCTAACTTTTGAACCATAACTTTAAAAAATATGAAAAAAATCACAGAAGTAGACCTTTATATGAACTTTCTAGGAAAATTATTTTCAACTTGATGAGTTGAATAGTTTTTGAGTTATATAGCACTTTTTCAAAAAAACGCAAATGATAACTTTGTTTTTCATACAAATACTATGAAAAACAAAGTTATTTTTGCTGACGAAAAATGTTGGTATTTTTAATGGTCTGGGAAGCTACGGAACCCTACAGTGAGCGTGGCCCGACACGCTCTTGGCCGGTTTTATGTCTTGTGACTGGGACTGTAGCTACATTTAATTTTCATCTTTGTTTCGACAATTCAAAAGTGCCTGTTATTGGCCTACTTGAAATAAATGCTTTGATTTTGATTTTGTACAATATACCCAGATTTCGACAATGTTTGTTACCTCAGAACTTTCGACTGGGTGAACCGATTTTGATGATTATTCTTTTATTTGAAAGCTGGTGCTTTCCGTGTGGTTTCAAGTCAATTTGGTTAAGATCTTACGCTGATCTTCGGAGATATAAATGGAACTCTTCAAAAATACACGGCAAAGCTGCAGTAATTGCTGCAATCGCTTGGTTGTTTATTGTTTATACAACATCATGACGTAACATCACACCTGTATGCTCTGAGGGAGTACGCAGAAGTATACAATACACCCAGATTTCGACAGTTAGACGTGTAAAGTTCCATTCAATGGGATCCCGGAGAAATAGAGGTAACTCCTTAACTTTATAGGCACACCAGAAGCGGTTTGGGTAGTTTAAGGCACTGTACTTTCTCGGAGTGATCCCATTTCGATTTGATAAAGATCTGGTGACTTCGGAAGATAGGCAACTGAACTCCTTAATACATGATAGCAAATGAACTGGGATCGCTGAAGACTCACGTCTGTCTAGTGCTTACACCAGTTCATAACAAAAAATCACACCGATACGATGTGAAAGGGTAAGCACATGTGAACCACTAAAAAGTGAAAAAACATAAACTTTTTTGCAAAAAATATAACCGACTTCACACAAAAAAAGTGAAAAATAACTTTAGCTTCAGAAGTCGGTCGGTTATATTTTTTGCAAAAAAGTTTTTTTTTTCGCGATTTCAGGGTTGGTCCCATAGTAAAAGTTGTTTGTTATCATGAGCACAATCACGTGTTTAAGCTTCGTACACTAATTACCAGTCACCCTATATAGTGTGTTTCATATTTTTACTTTTTTTTACTAACATTAGGTTAATACATAAATGGATTGTATTTGATCTGAAATAAAATGTATATTATTATCACTTACGTTTGCTTCCTTAGACACTTGATGACAGTCATACTCCAGCTAGGTCGAAAGTTCTTATCAAGGTGCATGCAATAAGCCGGGACACGATATAGCTGCTGTAAACCGTTGAAGACTTCTTGCAATTCAAATTTCTAACTCTACGTCCCATGAGGCCGTGTCTTAAAAGTGCATAACCTCTAAAGCTTTGAAATCTTCAAATATAATATGGTGACTTTCGAGACATTCAAATTTTAGAGTATTAGCACATACGTTTTATGTGAGTTCAACCTTTTTGAATAAAATCGGATTGAGTTTTCAAACATTTGTCAAAATAAAATATAGTTTAAATCAAAAGCTCTGATTATTGGTATCAACTTCAAAGCAAATCAAGCCAAAATAATTGTTTACCCTTTTTAACCCCGTTAGGGGTTCATTTCAATAAAATACGAAACACGTCTTCCATCGATTCTGTTAAAAAGGTTTATGCAAAATTTCAAGTAGATTGGACCAAGGAATCACGTTGTCTTTTACTATCTTTGCCCCCCTTTTTTTACTCCCTTAGGGGTTCAATCTTGGAAAATTCTTCTATACCGGATGCCTACATCATTTAAAGAACACACCCTGCTAGTTTCAGGTCTCTACGATCAGCGGTTTAGGCTGTGCGTTGATCCATGAGTCACTAAAGCTAAATCGTCAGTCATTAAATCGCTATTTTGTGCTGAATACGCACAAAATAGCGATTTAATGACTGATATTCACCTCAAAAATCAAATTTCAAGGAAACTGAGAAATTATGTTTATCTGTATTAGATTTGTAATACACTTACAGTACTTACGGGATTATATCCGTGATTTTGTTTTGGTTTTTCGAGCACCCGATATTTCGACGCTGTTGCAAGCATCATGATCGCGGGAATACTGAAGAGGTATGCGGGTGGGACGAAAATTATTAATTATTAATAATTTTCGTCCCAAAACCGTGAAAGTCTAAAACAGATTTGTAATGTTTATGGATATATGAATAATTATGGGGGCAGAGATACTTCCGTATAATCAGTTGACAATAATTCGAGAGTTTACAATATCGCTAGAGAGTAACACGTTATATTGTAATATAACGTGTTTGACAAGTTTACGGTGGCATATAGATGATAAAAATCCAAGATGGCCGCCACCATAACATACGGTTTTTTTTTCACTACTTCAATATGGGTATCAAAGGGCTAGTGTAGTAGTGACTAGTAGGATAATCTACATTAAGTATATTGAAAGGGAATGAGGAATAAGTACCTACTAACGAAATGAGATGAGGAAAGTGGAGTGATGCCTGGTATCTAGGACCTAACGAATTATCGTTTCGGGGGGTTCTTTAAATTTTCAATTTAATTTTACTTATTATTTTATGAAGACTTCCTGTTATTTCCAATCATAGACTGACACGTACTGTATAGCGAATATCACTATCAGGACAAACAACAATTTCAAAAATAACAAGCTTTATTAATGCTTTGTGTGCAGGCTAGCAATCTTCTTACTATTATTATAAATGCGAAAGTTTGTGAGGATCGATTTTTATTATTCTTTCTTTTTTCTGAATGAAATTGCAAACAGATTAATTATTTTCGCATGGGAAACGAACGAACGCTTTCAAATCCGCGATGTTTTGGAGAGCTTTCGCTGCCCACTTTAGCCGTCAGCAATATTTTAGGTACCTATTTGCATGAGACGTTCTGACCACCACTCATTCAAAAGTAGGACCCGGGACTCCCTAGAGCGAGCGATTGAAACAGTTTAGCCGAGGTAAAACTAGTTTGTAATGCAATCGCGTTTGGCCGATAACATACCTATATATTAGAACAGTAAAACATTTTGTTTCACGTTCGAACGAAGTTACTCGTAGTTGTAGTAACTAAATAAAAGCCCCGGCACTCTGTAGTATACATTAAAAGAACTTTTAAATTACAAGTTCCCCACGCAAACCGGCGCCGAGTCATCAGACGGTAACAGGTTGTAAAACCTTTCAAAATGGCCCAACTAAAGCCTGTTTAGTACCCAAAAGCGTCAAATGATGATACTTCCTAATTCTTGTACGTTGGATACAAAGCCTTTATTGGTACCCAGCAGTCTGCGCCTTATTTGTGGATCTAATAGACGCCTCCGCCTCCGCCTCCGCCTCCGCCTCCGCCTGAGCATTCATTAACACCCTTGCGTGTCACAACACCCTCCCCTCAATAGCACAAGTACTTGGCACCTTCGCACTTGTCCGCTGCGAAGCGACGTGTTCTGATAAGGGTGACAGCTTCACGTAGACACGTCTGACGAAGTGACTGAATAAACATGACGTGTCAATTTAATAAATTGTGGACGTCACGCCGCCCGCCCGCGCGGCCCGCACCCGCCCGCACCGCCCGCACCGCCCGCTACCACAATCAAATAATTTTCCATCGTAACGTACGACGCTCGAGTCTTGCTTGGACACACGCGTGTGATGTGGGTGTGTGTGAGTGTGCGTGTGTCTGTGTGTGGTGCGCTATCGGCAGGGCGGGAGTGGTGACGCTTGTCTCGTAACTTGGTTGCGACTAATGAGCGTGATCACCTCCTACAGCGACGCTAAATGAGATAACTTGTCCCTCGCTCGCCGGAAATTGCTGAACATCGATAACTTTCATCTTTAGTCCATTCTATTGTGTTCTATTGTTGAGAACAGAAGAGATAGCGGGTTCAAGTGATGGTTGTCACGTGTTAGTTTTGATTAGTTGCTGGGGTGCATTGAGTGCAAATCATATGCAAACGCGTAGACCAGCCACCCCTCGAACACCAGTGTGTGACATAAAGCGAATAGCGACTCCATGCGCTGGCTATTCGTTTGCCCCGCATCTGTCCGTATCGCTGGCGTGGTAGACCTTGTTCAGTAAAACTTCACCGAATGGATAATCCAATGATTTTGCTAAGACAAAATTTAAAAAATTGCATTCGATTAAATTCTTTTCAACAAGCAACGACCAGCTGCTCTACATTACTTATTTGAGCTTCAACCGCGATTCACCGCCGACCCCCCATCAGCGGTAGGGCGTCATTTGCAGCGTCCCCCCCTACTCACAAAAAATGCCCCCAGCAGCGCTCTATGGATCAATACAAACAAAAGATCTGTGTAAGAATACGGGTTTGTTAGAACCAGAAAGTTAAATCGCATCTTATTGAAATAAGTAATGCACCCCCAAATGGACAAACTGTCGTGTTAACGCCCGGATAAGTAAGTAGTAGCTATAGAAGCAGATGTTATCGTGGTGGCGCATGGCGCTGTGGTGGCTAGAGGTGGCGTGTGGTGGCGCGTGGTGGCGCGTGGTGGCGGGCGCTAGGCGGTGCACGTAGAGCTAGTGAGGGGCGCGCGGTGCACTGCTCTGCTGACCTACTTCGCGACGTTAATCGTATCACGTGAAAAAGCTTGCGTGTGCCGGTCGTCGACCCGCGGCCGCGCCGTGCGCCGGCTGCCGACTGCGGCCCTCGACACCGCGCAGCACACCGAACCCTTTCCTGCTGGAAGGCTACTGGATGCCCTCTTGACTGATATGCCATCGCTTTACAGGTTTAAAATAAGCCAAGTAAAACGGGTGGTGCAGAGCGGTAACAAAGATTTTTTCAAACTAAAATATAGCTGCTAAAGCTGCACAAAAACTAGAGCTATTCTTCGTAGTATTTAAAGAAAACTCAAACCTACGTATTTACAAAGACGGTAAACTAGCTGTAGCCACTCGCGTTGGTGTTGTAAACTTGTCATTGTTATGCAGAAAACAATAAAAGCTTTAGCTAGGTATTAATCTAATTTAGGACCAAAAGCCTGATATTAACAAGTTAGAGAGGTGGTACAGTCGAAGGCCCAATATTATCCATCTTGAAAAGACGACCGCCTGTGCTATTCCGACACAGCAGTCGGCCTCGACCTGCTATAGGTAGGTACAGGATGTAAAAGACACAGCAGTCATTACATCATCATTCTGTCGATCAAACTAAGAAACATCGATTATAATCAACCGAAAAATAGTGCGTTAAATTGTACCTGAGCAGTGTGTTACGGTTCACAATATTTCGACAGTTTACAATCTCGCGAGATAGATTATAATTTACTTAACGGTATTTACAATTTTACGGTGATCGTAGTCGTGGAGGTTGTTAAAGTTAAGTTGTCTTCGCAAGCCGCATCCGCATCGCTAGAGATCACGCACGTGACGTGTCCCGTGCGTGATCCCGGCGCGGCGTCTCAAGCTCAACCCGTACACGTACCCCAAATGTAAAAACTATGTAAACTACGATTTTCTGAATACTTGGTGACGGTTTTAATGTTTGATACACGTGGACATTATTATTGCAGTTCTCGGCTCAAAAACACCCTCGCCCACGGCTCGTGTGTTAATACCGCCTAGAACTACAATAACAAACTTTCTCCACTTGTGTCAAAATGTACTATTGTTCTACACCATACCTGCGAACGTCCTATTTACGAAGATATTGGTTGGGGTCAAACTTCCAACTTTTCCACAAGTTTTTTTTTTAAATAATTAAAATAAAATATAAAATAGCTTTATTGATTCCTTACACTGTTTAAACATCCATCAATTATTTACATTAATTGTTTTTAGCAACAACCATATTAATGTTATGCCCATTTAGCTGTTAATAATTGACATTAATTTATAACTTTTTTTTTTTACAATACATCAAAGTCAAAAACGGCATAAGTCGAATTATGCCCTTTTGTTTTTATAGCATCATATTGTAATCTACGTGTTCTGTAACATAACATTTCAAAAGGACATAACTCTAGCTGCATCTTGGCTCTTTAGTAAATTGGTCCCGGTCATTTGGGTCCCGCGGGATGAGTTTACCAAATTTTTGTTTTTATGTCATTTTCTTTAGTAGATTGGTCCCGCTATTAAAATTAAAAAGAAAATGCCTTCGAATTTCAAATTTGAGTAACAGCGTGTAGAAAAATGTTAGGCGGAATAAAAATAAATCAAAATAGAATCCCGTGTGCCCCACCGTATTTTTAACATTGTATGGGATCGAGTAGAGTTAGTACAATTGTGCTAGTTACCTTACGAACAGTAGGTACTAGGGTGGCATGATTCCAAGAAGGTTTTTATCAAAAGAACACCGTACAGCCAGAATTATCAAAATCCAGAATTATCCAACTACCTTGAGCTTATGCCAGCCTGGTACTTTTTGAGGAACATAATTATGTGTCATATTTAGGGAATGCAGAGCCGGTTCCGATAAAGAACTGAGACTCCCTTGTATTGTATAACGGGCTGGTGTCCGCAACTCCACGTCAAAGCGCGTATTTTGCGTATGGGCATAACCCATCCACGCGGGGCCAGTGCGGGTTGGGAGACGTCACATGTTGCGATTTTTTGGTTCTAGGATATGCCGGTTTCCTCACGATGTTTTCCTTCACCGTTTTGAGAGCAGTGGTGATGAAATAAATTACACAAAGTAATGTGCCTGTCTGGGTTCGAACCTGTTCGTAAGTCGGGGCCGCCACCACTGGGCCACCGGGACTCCCATACTTTCGATACTTTAAGTAAGCATATAAGACAGTACGTTTAAAGTATTGAAATGAAGAAAGCATGAGAAAGACGAAATGACAGGACGAAATAAAAACATTTAAATCAAACAAATTTAAATCACGGAATAAACTTATTAATATGTCACGCACCGGGCACGCTCAGCAGTATTGGTAATACTGCTGAGCGTGGTCGCCTGCTGGCTGTGGGTGAGTGGGAGTCGGGCCTCTGGCTTCAGACACTACCGTCACCTAATATTGGCACTACGCTAGGTGACACAACCTTCCGGCTCACGCCATGTTTGCGTTTGAGCGCTCCTTGTGGGGTTCTATATTGCTGCCAATGTGATAAAGCATTCGACTGCCTCAGACACCATGGTATGAACGTAATGCCTATGGAAGTTGGGCAGAATCTAAAATCTGTGAATGTAGATTTTCTTCTTTAAAAAACAAAGGAATGTTTCCTTTAAGTAAAGTTTGCTATCTCCAGTATTTAGAGTAGGTACTTAATTACTTTCACTGCAGGTGGCAATGAAAAATTCCACCCCGTAAATACACTTACGTTCCCCAACAAGTACTAGGCTGGCATGAGATCAAGGTGGTATGCATTTCAATAATTATTATTCTGGATAGGTACGGTATTCCAGTAATAAATACCTTCTTGGATTCATGCCAGCCTGGTACTGTTCGTAAGGTTACTGCCCGTAACTAGCACAACAGCTGTACTAAGTACTAGATCCTATACAATATTTTTGAGTAGTTAAACTAGGTAATATAAATATTAACCCACCCCCGTCCCACAAGTGTGGACACGGGCGATGAGGCCAACGGGAATCACCATATAAATTAATATCAAGAAACTTTTCTTCTTGACTAGGTATACAAATTATAAAATTGGTCAGCGGGATCAGTTGACCAATTCAAAAATTCAATAGGTCGATTCATCCCGCGGGATCCACCTGTGTGGGATGAAATTACTAAAGAGCCTAACATATTTTTTGTAATAATTATGTCAAAGGCATAACTCGACTGCTTGTAAAGGCACATAGTATCGATATCAAGTAAATTTCACTGCTTATTAGACATAATTACAAGAAATCCCAAAAGGCAATCGAACTAAAAGGCATAAATATAGTTTATTTAATTACAAAAAGGCACAACTCATGTAGTTCCAAAGTTTTTTTAACCACAGTGAGAAATACATGTGCAAGTATGTTTAAGAGTCAAGTAGTAGATAAGATGATCGAAATGAAGGATGTGCTGGATTTGGAAGGAAAATCTGTGAATGAATGTTGGAAAGAGATGGCGGATTGTATTAGAAGAGTAGCAAAAGATGTGTTTGGAGAATCCAAAGGGAGAGGTATGATAGATAAAGATACATGGTGGTGGAATGAAGATGTGCAAAAGAGTCTGAAAGATAAAAAGGTTGCGTTTAAAGAATGGCAGGGTGTAGCAAATGGGAACGACAGTTTGAAAGAAGAAAAGAAGAAGATTTATAAGGAATGGAAGGGAAAGGCAAAAAAGGCGGTAGCAGTTTCCAGGGCTAAGGCGCAGGAGAAGTTATATGACTCGCTGGACAGTCCCTGAGGCCAAAAGGAGCTCTACCGAATTACAAAAGCAAGAGAAAGGAGAACGAGAGACATAAATCGTATCAAGTTCATGAAAGACGGCGCTGGTAAAGTTTTGTCTAAAGATGATGAAATAAAAGAGAGATGGAAGGGTTATTTTAAAGCGCACGAAATGCTATCTTATAACGCTATCGGAGCGGCAAGCTGCACACAAGTTTGAAGAGGAAAATAGTGGATAGGAATACAGGCCTACTTCCCTTGAGTACCCAGCCAGACGTCCAGCACGGTCTTCAGCGAAGTTCTTCACTCCACCAGGGCAGAAGGCAGCATAAGCAGCAATCCCATCCAATCTCTTCAGCTTATATTGAAGATGGTTGCCCAAATGACCAGTATAATTTTCGATTTTGTGCACGGTCGCCAAATGTTGGATATTTGAATAAAAGGTGACTCCGCTTGAATAATGTTGTATTTGGTACACAAATCGGTTACAATACTCATTTAAATAAAATTGCACAGTGCGTGCGATGCTGTCCGAATCTGTAGGCGAGAGTGCGCGGCGCGGCCGCCGACTCGATCAGCTGTAACCTCTCCTCCCGCGCCCCCACCGCTGCTCGTTCACGCGTATGATGCGTGAACACTAACGAATGAAGAGAATGAATGGAGAGGTGTGCTTAAAGAGGTACAAGTAAATATGGGTATGGTGAGGGAAATTAGCATGGATGAAGTGAGGAAGGCAGTTCAAAGTATGAAAAATGGAAAGGCCTTGGGCCCTGATGAAATACCAGTAGAAGTATGGAAGCGTTTAAAAGAAGACGAATGTATGTGGCTGACTTTATTCTTCAATAAGATGTTGTATGAAGGAACGATCCTAGAAGAATGGTGCATGAGCTCGCTTATGCCCATCTTCAAAAACAAAAGGTGACGTGCAGGACTGTAACACCTATCGGGGGATAAAGCTCATGTCACATAGTATAAAAGTATGGGAGAAAGTGATAGAGAAAAGGCTAAGAGAGGAGAGTAAGATCACTCAAAATCAGTTTGGGTTTATGCCAGGTCGAGGAACAATGGACGCCACTTTTGCACTCCGCCCATTGTGCGAGAAGTACAGACGTGCACACAAAAACTTGCACATGGTGTTCATTGATCTGGAGAAAGCGTATGATAGGGTGCCTCGGGATATGTTGTGGTGGGCCTTGAAAGAGAAAAGGGAAGTATATAGAGTTAATTCGTGCTATGTACAGTCAATCTTGTACCTACGTTCGGTCAGCTGCTGGCAACACCGATGAGTTCAGTGTGGCTGTAGGTTTGCATCAAGGGTCGGCTTTAAGTCCTTACCTCTTCTTGTTGATCATGGACGCTTTGACGTCGGACATCCAAGAAGAGGCACCCTGGTGCATGCTGTTTGCCGACGACTATTCTTGTCGGTGAAAATTGACCCGAGATCCAGAGCAGACTGGAGAAATGGCAACAGAAACTGGAGAATGTTGGCTTGAAAATCAGCAGAAGTAAAACTGAATACATGTTCTGCGATTTTGGCGGTCTCTCCAGCTCTGGAGCCATAGCGCTAGATGGCGCATCTCTTCCTGTCTGCTCCGACTTTCGGTATCTTCGTTCACTCATGCAAAGTGATGGCGAAATAGATCGTAGTGTAAAGCACAGAATTAACACGGGATGGATGAAATGGCGGCAGGTCACGGGAACGATCTGCGACTCCCGCATTCCCCTAAAACTTGAGGGGAAGATTTATAAATCAATGGTTAGACCTGCTGTGATGTATGGATCAGAATGTTGGGCCACAAAAGGGATGAATGAAAGGCATCTGCATGTCGCGGAGATGAGAATGCTAAGGGGGATGTGTGGTGTTACGCGAATGGATAAAGTAAGGAATGAGTATATTAGAGGAAGTCTGAAAGTAACGCCGGTGACTGAAAAGTGATGCGGAGGAATGAGGAAAATGTCGTGAAAAAAGTTATGAGTATGAATGTGGATGGGTATTTGAGTAGAGGAAGACCAAAGAAACGATGTATGGACGAAAGAAGAATATGGTAAGAAAAGAAGTGTCTGATGAGATGACGAAAAATAGAGGAGTATGGAAGAAGAAGACACGCTGCGGCGACCACAAGTGAATTGGGGTAAGGGCAAGAGAATGATGAATGAGTTAGAAATACATGCAGATAATACATTTGGTAAGCATGTTTGAAAGGGTACAGTTGCATTATTTTTTTGGTGGATCCTTAATTTGTTGTTTTCTAGTTAAATTAGTGATTTAAATGTTACAAGTTTGGTTCGTCCGCATGGTGTCGGACGTAAAGAATAGCACCATCCCATATCTTCCCGTGGGTGTCGTAAGAGGCGACTAAGGGACTTACCAGAGAATGGGCAGCAGCGTTCTCTGTACTTTTGTAACAACCGTACTGAGATCGCCAACCCGCCTGCCAAGCGTGGCGATTATGGCAAAACCCCCCCCAAATGGACACCGCATTAAATAAATGGCCCCTAGTGCCCGGCAGCCCGTCTGCCCTCGACTACGGCAGCGGTCGAGGTTATGGCGTGGCAAGGGGTGCGAAGAATCCCCGGATGGGATCCGGCTGCCTATACCAACGACTGGACCTGGCAACCTATAACACGCGCACACTCCGGACCGACGAGAAGATAGCGGAACTCGAGGAGGAGTTGAGCAGGCTGCGATGGAGTATTGTGGGATTATCTGAAGTCCGAAGAGAGGGGGAGGACACGATAATCCTAAAATCCGGCAACCTGCTTTATTTCCGAGAGGGTGACCGCCAGTCCCAGGGTGGTGTTGGGTTTATCGTCCACAAGTACCTCGTGAACAACGTGATGAAGATCGAGAGTGTGTCGACCAGGGTGGCGTACCTTATACTCAGAATATCCTCAAGATATTCGCTGAAGGTCATACAGGTCTACGCCCCGACCTCGGCACACCCCGACCTCGGCACACCCCGACGATGAAGTGGAGACCATTATGAGGATATCTCTAAAGCCATGCATGGTTTCAAAACTCACTTCACCGTTGTCAGGGGGGACTTCAACGCAAAACTGGGCAAACGAGACGGGGATGAGCTGCAGGTGGGGCAATTTGGAGTTGGACGTTGGAACCACCGGGGCCACCAACTGGCTAGTTTTATGGAGAAGGAGGGCCTCTATATGATGAACTCCTTCTTCAAAAAGCGTGAACACAGAAAGTGGACCTGGCAGACCCCAGATGGTGCAACAAAAAACGAGATTGACTTCATCATGTCAACCAAGAAGCAAATGTTCAATGATGTCTCTGTGATCAATTCGGTGAAAACCGGGAGCGATCACCGCATGGTAAGAGGCACATTGAACATCAATATCAAGCTAGAAAGGTCTCGACTGATGAAGTCTACGCTCCGTCCAGCACAGATCCAAATCCAAAACCCCGAAAGCTTTCAGCCTTAACTCCAGAATCGTTTCGAGTGCCTAGGGAGCTCAGTGGACAAATACAACGATGGGTTCGTGGAAACTGTCCATACGACCAGGTCTAAGTTCTTCAAGACACGTCGTACAGATCAGAAAAAGAGGGTCTCCGATCAAACTCTCAAGCTCATGAAGGAGCGGCGTGAGATGATCCTGCAGTCTTCAGACGAGGCGTTGAAATACCTAAGCTCAATAGACAGATCTCTAAATCCTTGAAGAGCGACCTCCGCCGCTTTAATACCGAGCGCATTAAAGACGCAATCGAACGGAACAAAGGCTCCAAGGTATTTTCAAGAGATCTGGCTATTGGGCAGAGCCAGCTCACGAAACTGAAGACCGACGATGGCAGGATCTTAGCCGCCAAACCGGAGCTACTGAGGGAGATCGAGAGCTTCTATGGACAGTTGTACACGTCAACTAGCAAACCCATTGTCGACCTAGCAAACGACCCAAGAGCTAGACTAACCCGACACTATACCGAAGACATCCCGGACGTCAGCCTGTACGAGATTAGGATGGCTCTGAAACAGCTCAAAAACAACAAGGCACCGTGACCGGGGGATGACGGAATTACGGCCGAACTCCTGAAGGCGGGTGGAAAACCGGTACTTAAGGCCCTTCAGAAGCTGTTCAATTCCGTCATACTCGAGGGGAAAACGCCACACGCATGGTGCAAGGGTGTGGTGATGCTCTTCTTCAAGAAGGGTGACAATGCCCGGTTGAAGAATTACAGGCCCATCTCACTTCTAAGCCATGTCTACAAGTTGTTTTCAAGAGTCATCACGAATCGTCTCGCGCGCAGGTTTGACGAATTTCCAGCCACCCGAACAAGCCGGTTTCAGAAAAGGCTTTAGCACCGTGGACCACATACATACGCTTCGGCAGGTTATACAGAAGACCGAAGAGTACAACTTGCCTCTCTGTTTAGCGTTTGTGGACTACGAGAAAGCCTTTGATTCGATCGAGACCTGGGCTGTACTGCAGTCTCTCCAACGGTGCCAAATTGACTACCGGTACATCGAGGTGTTGAAGTGTTTGTACAAAAACGCCACCATGTCAGTCCGACTTCAGGACCAAGCCTCGGAACCTATCCAGCGTTCTACAGCGAGGTGTAAGACAGGGAGACGTAATATCTCCGAAACTGTTCACCGCTGCACTGGAGGATGTCTTCAAGGTTCTGGACTGGAGAGGGCTAGGCATCAACGTCAATGGCGAGTACATCACTCACCTTCGGTTTGCCGACGATATAGTGGTCATGGCTGAGACCATGGAGGACCTCAGTACAATGCTCGATGACCGCAGTAGAGCTTCCGAAAGAGTGGGTCTAAAAATGAACATGGACAAGACGAAGGTCATGTTGAATGCCCATGTCACACCCATTCCTATCAAGATCGGAGGCTCTACACTCGAAATTGTAGACGATTATGTATACCTAGGACTAACGGTCCAGTTGGGTAGGTCTAATTTCGAGAAAGAGGTCAATCGTCGAATCCGACTCGCAGCTGCCCGCTGGGCAGCGTTCGGGAAACTGCGCGGTATCTTCTCGTCCAACTTACCGCAGTGTCTCAAGACGAAAGTCTATGACCAGTGTGTGTTGCCAGTGATTACATACGGGACCGAAACGTGGTCGCTCACAATGGGCCTTATCAAAAGGCTTAAAGTCACCCAAAGGGCAATGGAGAGGGCTATGCTCGGAGTTTCCTTGCGTGATCGAATCAGAAATGAAGACATCCGCAAGAGAACCAAGGTCACCGACGTAGCCCGAAGAATTGCTAAACTTAAGTGGCAGTGGGCAGGGCACATTGCTCGCAGAACGGATGGCCGTTGGGGCCGAAAAGTTCTGGAGTGGCGACCGCGAACCGGGAGACGATGCGTTGGAAGACCTCCCACTAGGTGGACCGATGACCTGGTGAAGGTTGCGGGAATCCGGTGGGTGCGAGTCGCAAGGGACCGGTCAATGTGGCGACACTTGGGGGAGGCCTACGTCCAGCAGTCTTCGGCTGAGATGAAATTAGTGATAACCTTAATTTATTTACATTTTCTAGACAAACTTTTAAAAGGGATATACGGGTTCCTTCTATCTGGCAGAATCTTGATGCTCCGAAATGGATTTGGCATAACACACTTGGCATAATTTTCTTTTAACGGATATTTTAAAGGCATATTTTTTTTCAAATGTAATTATTGTTTGGCCGAATGTTTTTATGTCCGAATTTACAATGGCATACTTTTCAAATGGCAGAAATTTATTTGGAATAATTAAATTTGGCAACGTTCAAATTCCGCATAATTTCGTTTAGAATAATGTTTATTTAGAGCGAGGATTATTTGATATAATTTCACTTGGCATACTATGAAGATGGCAGAATTTCATTTGGAATAATTTTATTTGGCATTATTGCCATTTCTATAATAGTACATTGTAATACAAGGGGCTAAAATGACCCATTATAGACGAGGTAGTTTTACTACCGAGCTTTAGCGAGGTAGTAAATAGGAACCGAGTTATAATGGGATTTTAGCGCCGTGTGTTACACCATACTTTTCACTACGATTGCGAGAAAATAAAATAACCACATTTAATATATATAGTATAGTTTATTTTATTAACAATTAAATGTACAATTTGTACTGTTGTTCAAATTTAATGTGATGTCTTTTCCCGGCAATATAATTTCAGTTCTCTGTGAAGACGAATATAATATTGTGTCGTCTGTGGGGTAAACGTAGGAGATAAAAAGGAATCCTACTTATAATTCAAATAAATAACACAGAAAAAATCATAAAATTTTGCGCCAATGCCTTTTTTTATTTCTTCTGTAGCTGGAATGCAACGCACACATCCTGCCCAAAGGACATTCGGCGCGTTTGGTTCCATTTTTAAAATAAAATGTTTTTTTTTTTTAATGGAACATGTCCGACATATGCGACGTGGCAATGCCCCGAGTCCGGCCAGGAATCGCCCGACGTCAGGTGTACTGGTGGTCGCGCGAAATAACGTCTCTGCGCGAGGCGTGTGTTGATGCGCGGCGCCTGTATGCCAGGCATCGCAGGCTCCGCATCCGCCCGCCGGATGCGGTAGCCATTGAGGCGGAGCTGTACGAGGGATACAGAGCGGCGAAGACTGCCCTCCGGGAGGCTGTCCTGCGGGCCAGGGAACTGGCCCGCTTGGAGATGCTGGAGACTCTCGACAGAGATCCGTGGGGGCGCCCTTACAAGATGGTGCGGAACAAACTCCGCACCTGGGCCCGCCCGCTGACGCAGAGTCTCCGGCCAGAGCTCGTGGAGGACGTGGTGAGCGCTCTGTTCCCCTCGCGGGGGAACATCCGCCCCCGCCTATGGCTCCGCCACCTGGTGCCAGAAGAGGACCCAAGCGACCGAAGCGACCCAAGCGACAAGCCAATTTATTTTTATTTCTTCTTAGTTCGTTATTATCATGAGCAATCAGTTAATAAGTGATCTAGATAGTTTTACTGTGTCTGAATCCAAAATCTGTAATGTAGAGGACTATAAGTACCTTATCCGTTCGGGTGACAGATCGCTTACCTTGCTTACACAAAATATTCGCAGCATAAACCGAATTATGGACGGTTTTGAATTGTTATTACAAAGTATTGACATAAGCTGTGATATTATTGTACTAACAGAATGTTGGTTGTCAAAACAGACAGTCAACTTAATCTCTGAACGGTTTCTATTCATATAAAACAAACAGAAATTCCAACCAAAACGACGGAGTTGTGGTCTATGTTAAAAATAATTTACGAACTATCAAAGAAGAACCAGTATCCCAAGACAGTAATTGCTTATTTATTAAAGTTGTTCCCGATACAGTAGTCATGGCTATTTATAGGCCGCCCTCTCATAATATCGACAGTTTATTTACTCTCACTCGACACAAACTTAAAAACCTTAAGTACTTTTAAAAATATAATTCTTGTAGGAGATATCAATATAAACATTTCCTCCGGGAAACCCGATACCCATACACACAAATACCTAAATATTTGTGCATTTCATGAACTTTTACCAGCTCACTATTACCCCACACATCAAAGCGGTTCTTGTTTAGACCATATCATTCTAAAATCAAAAAATTTATCCAAAACATTGGTTACTAACTCTGCACTTACCGATCATCAAGCTGTTTTACTAACAATGCAAATAAATTCACCTAGAAAAAACTGCGACCGTAGCTATACTAAAGTCAATATGAAAAACCTTGAATGTGACATACGCAGCATTAATTTTAACCCTATTTATGATTCTGTTGATGCAAATATCTCGTTACAATATTTCATAAATTCCTTGCAATACTTAATAAGGAAAAACACTTTCACTAAGATAATCCCTAGAAAGTATAGTTGCATTAAACCGTGGATCACACCCGGTCTCGTTCGTTGTATAAGACACAGAGACAAACTTCACATGAAATCCAAACTTGCACCTAATGACCTAATACTTTCAGTTACCTATAAAAGATATCGTAATTTTTGTAATAATCTTTTGAAAAAATAAAAAAACCAGTACGATAAAAATTAACTCGAGAAGGCGGGAAAAAATAGTAAACTTGTGTGGAAATTTATAAAAACATTGAGGTCTACCAATTCCGAACCTCCGCTAGATTTACTATCAACAGAATTAAACCCATCCGAAGCAACAAATAAGGTTAACCACTATTTTGTCAACGTTGGTAAAAACTTAGCTGAAAAATTCATTAATATTAGCCGTCCTCCTACTCAAAACCCAAATAGGACATATTCCACGTTAAATTCTTTTGTTTTATTCGATACGGACGTCAACGAAGTAGTTAGAATAATAAACGGCTTAAAGGATGTCCGCGCAACGGGGTGGGATGATATACCCAATAACGTTCTTAAAAGATTTCAACACCTACTGGCCTCCCCGCTTACCCACATCTTCCAACTATGTTTATCTAAAGGGATATTTCCAAAATTACTTAAGTTAGTGAAGAGTGTCAATAACTACAGACCCATTTCAGTACTAACGGGTCTATCTAAAATTTTAGAAAAAATCATAAACAATAGATTGATGAAATATCTGGAAGATAACAAACTTCTTTCAGACAATCAATTTGGGTATAGGCCTAAAAAATCAACTAGCCAAGCAGTAAACAAATTGATTAATTTCATTTCTACAAATCTGGATAGGGGAATGCATGGTATCTTTCTAGACCTTGCCAAGGCCTTTGATACTATTTCTTGCAGTAGTCTTTTGCAGAAGCTTGAAACACTTGGGATAAAAGGAACGCAGCTTCGACTATTATCTGATTATCTTAGCGATCGGCAGCAACGTGTAAAAATTGGTCCGAATACAAGCTCAGATCTTTCTAATACTAGTTTTGGAATTCCACAAGGCAGTATATTAGGGCCTACATTATTGTTACGAGCTGGGTATGAGATAAATTAATTACTACCGATTAAACAACACAATCACTTTATTAATCACAAAGCAATTTAAACTTAATCACAAGAACACTACAGTACACTACTATTCACTATTCACTTAGATATCGCACTTCAAGTTCACTTCGATTCGCTTCGATGGTAGCCAAAACAAGACTGACTGTCGCGGCCCTGAGCGGTCTATTTCGCCCACAGACACACCAGAATAACCTCGAATATTCTAGAGGGTCATAGAAAACACTAACAAAAGAGTAGGTAGGTAGGTAGGTAATTATTATTACTAGCTACTTGTACAACACAAACAAATATGAACCGTATGCCCTAGGCGTACGGTTGAAATTCTAATGTCTTTTTATAAAGAGGTCGCGAGTTTGTAGGTACCTACCCAACTTTGAAAGTAATAATAATAGAAATCTCTCGAAATTCCAACGTACACATACTGTAATCACGTGCTTTCTCGAATGTTCTAGTAGGTCCGATCATCCGATGTAACACTGCCCCCTCCTTAGACATGCTCGTCCCGAGCATCATTAGTCCCGTAGTATCGCGCCAACCGGTCTACATGCACAATCTTAGGCGCACCTCGTGGACCCTTCTGTATTCGGTAGGTGACATCGTTGATCCTAGTCACGACTCGGTATGGTCCATCCCATTTTGCTTGTAACTTCGGAGACTTCCCCTTGCTCCGCACTGGGTTATGCAACCACACCAGTGAACCCTCGTCGAAACCCCTACCGTTTGCCTTCCGATCATAACGGGTCTTCATCTTCTCAGACATCTGTTGGCCGGATTGTCGGATATGCTCATAAACATCGTTCAACTTATTACGCTAGTCATTCGCGTAATCTGTTACACTACATGGAGCATCAGGGGGAGTTCCAGTGATTAAATCAGCAGGTAACCGTAATTCTCTTCCAAAGTTCGCGAAGGCTGGTGTCACAGTCGTACTTTCGTGGACTGCACTTCGATAAGACAGAAGAAACGGCTGTATGTGCTTGTCCCAATCCCTTTGCCTGCTTTCCACGACCTTCGCCAGATACCTCTCCAACGTTTGGTTAAATCGCTCCACCATTCCATCAGATTGTGGGTGGTAAGAGGTGGTTCTGGTTTTATGGGTACCCATCAATCGACAAGTCTCTTGAAATACTTGCGATTCAAAATTCCTTCCTTGATCGCTGTGTATTTCTAAGGGTACCCCAAAACGACAGAAGACTTCCTGAACCAATTTATCTGCGACAGTTGTAGCTTCTTGATTAGGAATGGCGAAGACTTCTGGCCACTTTGTGAAGTAATCCATGACCACCAGGAAGTACCTGTTGCCGCTCTCACTTACTGGAAATGGTCCCGCAACGTCTAGTGCTATCCGTTCCCAAGGGGCTCCAACGTTGTACACTTTTAATGCACCTCTTCTGCGTGTCTGGGGTCCTTTCACGGCCGCACAACTGGTACATTTGCGACACCAGTCCTCCACATCATCTCGACAGTGGATCCAGTAAAAGCGTTCTCGAATTTTTAGTAAAGTCCTTTTCCTGTTGAGAATGCAGTTTTCTCCTTGTCCTTGGGGTCTATTTCTACTTGCCAGTAGCCACTCTTCAGATCAAGTGTGGTAAACCACTTCATACCAGTCAGCGTATCCAGTGTGTCATCGATCCTAGGCAGCGGGTAGCTGTCCTTTTTCGTGACGTCGTTCAGTCGCCGATAGTCCACACAGAAGCGCATACTGCCGTCCTTTTTCTTTACCAGGACCACAGGAGAACACCATGGACTCGATGAAGGCTCTATAACACCGTCCTTCACCATTCCCTCAATCATGGTTTCCACCTCTTTTTCTCGTGCAACTGGCAGTCTTCTTGGTCGCTGACGGATAGGTAACTCGTTACCCGTATTAATCTGGTGCTGAACAAGTCCAGTTCTCCCTATGTCAGCATCATTTGAAGAGAACATGTTGGCATACTGAAGTAACATCTTCTTAGCTTTGTCCATTTCTCCTTTAGTTAAATCGCAGTTTTCCAAAAGCGTTGACACGTCAAATTTTGTACTACGAATTTTATTTTCGGAAGGGACATCTTGCAATTGACGCATCCAAGCTACTTCCTCGCAAGTGCCGATCAAGGTGCCCTTCTTAATCACTTGCTCCTGGTCACTTGGATTCAGTATGCGTACTACTGAGATGTTGGTGGCCTTGACCAGAGTTCGTGCCATCTTCCATGGGAAGTCATTGTTTACCCTTTCTATCAGAACACTTCGACCTTTGTTTCCAGAATTCTGTGGTAAACTAATTGGCACCATCGTTTCTGATCTGCGAGGAAGAACAATCTTCTTCAGGCAGTACACTTTTCCTGACGGTGCACCTTCCATGAACACTTTCTCTGAACCACATTTCAGTACTCCTTGATCAACATCGATCTCACAACGATATTTCCGCATGAAGTCCAAGCCCAAGATGCAATCGTCCACTATGTCGGCCACGATGACATTCTGCTTGTAAAATCTGTCACCCAATTTTAACTCCACCTCCTTCTTGCCTCGGACGTTTATGTGCTGACCGGTAGCTGTTAATAACTGTATACGGTCGTGCTTATTGAAGTAGTCCCCAAGAAACCGACTTGCTAGTTTAGAATTGACGACCGTGTGAGAAGCTCCAGTATCCAACGTCAGTTTGCATGGTGTTCCATTTACTTCGCCTTTGATGGTCAGGCTGTTCCCGTCATGTGCTTGCGAGATCAAGATTCTCGGGGCTCTTTCAATACCAGCCAGCACCCGCCCCCCAGTCCTGGCATTTACTCGTTTCCCTGCTGTGGCTGGGCAGTCACTTCAGCCACTCTTCCCTGCTGATCTTTTCTCGGGGTGCTGCGCTTAGGACAGCTGGACCGAAGATGACCTCTTTCTCCACAAGTGAAGCACCTAGGACTATACCCTTGCGGGCGGTCGCGTACAGGTGATGCTACAACCTCCCTGACGCGGTGCGTTCGGTGGTCTTGCCTCACTGCCTCTACTTCTAAGGCATGGGCCAAGGCGTCCTTCAAGGTTTCGTGATGCCCCAGTCTCACGGCAGCTCTAACTTCTAAGTCACGTATTCCATCAACGAACGCCTGTACCAGATTTCCATCAATCAGTGCAGGGGCAGACTGGTAGGCTTTCCGAACGAGCTTCTCAACTTCCAGAGCCCACTGCTGTAGGTTCTCGGCACTACGTTGAACACGGTCCTTCAACTTGGCACGGAATACGTGCTCCAGGTGCGCGTCGCCGTATCTGGACTCCAACGCCTCCAGCAGCTGCTCGTAGGTTACATCCTTACCGAGTGCCTCGAGAATAGTCAGGGCCTGGTCTCGGAGGCCCAAGGTGAGCGCGGTCATGGCTTGTGGTTTGGTCCATCCATTCGCCTTCATGACGGCCTCAAACTGGATTCTATAGGCCGACCACGACGATGTTCCGTCGAATGGCGGAACCTTAAAACCACGCGAAGTAGGTGCAGCAACCACTGGAGCTACCGTCCCGCCTTCAACCTTTAGTTCGCCCAAAGCTTTCTTGACCCCAGCAATCTGAACCTCGGCCTCTGAGATGCAGTTCTCGTGCTGGTGGACCTGATCTTTTATCACTTTCAGGTCCTTGCCGAAAGTTGCATGAAGATCCTTTATGAGGATCATCTGCTCGTCTTGGCGGCGGGCTTGCTCCTCTTTGTCTCGCTGCAACTGCTCTTCCAACCGGCGAGCCTGCTCCTCTTGACGGCGAGCCTGCTCCTCTTGACGGCGAGCCTGCTCCTCCTTGTCTCGTTGCAATTGCTCTCGTAACTGGCGAGTCTGCTCCTCTTGACAGCGTGCCTGCTCCTCTTGACGGCGAGCTTGATCCTGCAGCAGTGCCATTAGAGCTGACAAGTCTGGTGCCACTGATGCTGGAGAAACTCCGGATGGGCCAGCGACTGGCTGTGACGTAGGCTGGACACCACCCGGTGTCGGAGAATCCCCAAACCGCCTCTGGTCCATATCCTGCTGTCGCTGACTTCTGGTACGGATACCGTCCGTGTCGTCCTTTGGTAGAATTGGCATAATTTATCTCTCACTTCTGACACCAATTTTTTACGAGCTGGGTATGAGATAAATTAATTACTACCGATTAAACAACACAATCACTTTATTAATCACAAAGCAATTTAAACTTAATCACAAGAACACTACAGTACACTACTATTCACTATTCACTTAGATATCGCACTTCAAGTTCACTTCGATTCGCTTCGATGGTAGCCAAAACAAGACTGACTGTCGCGGCCCTGAGCGGTCTATTTATACTCGCCCACAGACACACCAGAATAACCTCGAATATTCTAGAGGGTCATAGAAAACACTAACAAAAGAGTAGGTAGGTAGGTAGGTAATTATTATTACTAGCTACTTGTACAACACAAACAAATATGAACCGTATGCCCTAGGCGTACGGTTGAAATTCTAATGTCTTTTTATAAAGAGGTCGCGAGTTTGTAGGTACCTACCTAACTTTGAAAGTAATAATAATAGAAATCTCTCGAAATTCCAACGTACACATACTGTAATCACGTGCTTTCTCGAATGTTCTAGTAGGTCCGATCATCCGATGTAACATTATTTTTAATCTATATTAATGCCCTTTGCAGCCTGCCACTCGAAAATGGTGTTGTAATGTCTTATGCAGATGATACTGCACCATTGTTTGCAGCTAAATCAAGAGCTGAGGCCCACGAACATGCTCAGAATGGTTTCAACATTGTATCTAATTGGCTCCAGAATAATTTTCTAACACTGAATGCTGATAAAACAAAATACATTTCATTTACAATGAGAAATACTAACACACCGCTTACTAATACTAACCTAATCATTAACGCGCATACCTGTAGCACGTACGCTGACACTGCATGTTCTTGCCCTACTTTAGAAAAGCTGACCATTTGAAATATCTTGGTGTCACAATTGATTCCAACCTAAATTTCCGTAAACATATCGAGTTACTATGTACTAGAGTGCGCAAACTAATATATGTTTTTAAGTATTTACGTATTGTAGCCGATTATAATTTAATAAAACAGGTTTATTTAGCATTGTGTCAATCTATTCTAACCTATTGCATAACGTCCTGGGGTGGCGCAAGAAATTCCATTCTTCTCCCTCTAAAATGTGCTCAAAGAGCAATTCTAAAGGTTGCTACCTTTCGTCCGTTTAGATTTCCGACACAGCTGCTCTACAAAGCATGTGATGTGCTCACAGTACGGCAATTATTTATTCTTCACATTATACTACAGCAGCACTCTACCCTTCCCTATGACCCAGTTCCTTCAGAAAGAAGAAGGAAGGACCTAGTTTGCTCAAAACCTCAAACTAAACATGCTTTTGCTAGTCGATTCTATGTATTTTTAGGACCTTTTCTGTATAACAGACTCAACAAGAAACTAAACTTCTATAGTCTCACTTATGGGAAATGTAGTTTTGTAATATCAGATTATTTAGCTTAACTTAATTACACGGACACAGAATAGTATATTTTATAACGAGGGACTAAACGAAGCCATTATATACCCGAGGTGGTTTGACTCCCGAGCTTGCGAGGGAGGCAATGAAAGCGAGGGTATATTAAATTGGCGTTTAGTCTCGAGGTGTAAACTGTACTTTTCACTTCGAGTGCGAGAAAAATAGTCATTTAAAACCTAACAAATTTACACGCGACAAAAATTCTGAACTGGGCGGTCCGTTTTTTCTTCTATCAGGTCAGTCACAGATTAATTATTTAAAACACAACACAAACTCTCAACATTTTCGCAATGAAGATGATCCACACTCCACAGATAATTAGTACCTACATTACTGCAGCGGCTAGCAACAGAGGCATTGCACATACTTTTCAAAATCAACTATGCACACAAACAACCATAAATTTTTCTCGCGTTGAGGAGTTCATTTGTTTTTTTTTTTCAATAAACAGCTTTCTATTTGCAAGCCAATTCGAAATTTAAATAAAACCTTTGATAAGTTACTCTTTCACAAACCGTACGAAGCCAAAAAAAAAAAAAAGGTTACTCTTTTGAATTTTGTGCCCATGTTTCAGAGTAAAAGATCGTTCCATTTTTAAATTACTTTTTACTCCCTAGGGAATAAACGGTCACTTTAATCCCGCTTCGTAGGGCTATAATGGCTTACTTTTAGAGCATGAGAAGTGAAAAAACTTTTAGAAGTCCTGGTTTGATTTTATTATCCCCTCGTATCTAATTGTACATATTTACTTAAATTACTTTTAATGTTTAATGTTTTTTTCCAATTTTATATTGTTTTTGTTATAAGTACTTAGTTGTTAATAGATTTATTTTATTTTAAAACTTTAACTGTCCTAATAAAATTATGCAATGTAAAGTGATGGCCTGAAACACAGCTTTAAATAAACCTAGATCAGGCAGGTCGCAACCTAGCATTTGAATTCGACGTTTTCGTTACTTGCAACTATTATAATATATATTGTATTTATAGTTTTACTTATAAGCACTAATTATACAATTGTTTAAAATAACACTACTGCACCTAAATGTATTCTTTTGTAATATCTACTTTTCAATAAATTATTCTTATTCTAAAATTATTCATATATCAAATGCATCAGACGATATTTATTCATTTATAAATTTTTCATTTTTTTCTCAGATACGTTTGGACAAATCAGGTTTGAACAAAATAATTTACAGGCTAGTATTTTTTTTATTACTCCTTTTTAAGAAAAAAATAAAGAAATGCATAGTTTTTTCATAACATGCAAACAGGCATACTCCATGCATGCAGCAAGCAAGCAGCAAGAAAGCAGCAGGCATTTAGAAGCATGCAGCAATCGAGCAGCAAGGCCAGCAAGCATGCAGCAAGCATGCAGTTTGCAAAAATGCAGCATGCAACACGCAGCAGGCATGGTTTCTGTCACGGCTCCGGCGCCGGCGGCGGCGCTGCGGGGTTCCGGCGGTCACACGCGAGCTTATCGTCGCAGAGGGTTTTAACGCTCACCACCGCAGCTTCGGCTAGCTGGCCGGCTGAAGCCGGCCAGCCTCAGCCGCGGCGGCGAGTGTTAAAGCCACCTGCTCCTCAGCTCGCGGCCCGCCTCGCCCCTCCGCGCCTACGTGGGCTTAATTACACTCTAGGGGTAGGGCAGAAAAGACTACGTGGAGTCGGTTCTGCAGTGATTCATTTCTGTCACAAAATTTGTGCTTATAGGAACCCAAATTCGTTTATTTTCTTTTTTTTTTTAAATGGCACAATCAATTTGTGTAACGTCTTTATTTCAAACGTTGTTTTATGAGATAAAACGAAAAAATAATGAATGGATTGTCAAATAATACGTTATTAAATAAAAGTTCATGTGATCATTATTTTGCGAAGTGAATTATTTGTTAAACTTGTTGTTGTATACTGATGAAATGACAAATAATGTGTTTTCTAATCGTTGCTTGTCAAGTAAAAGTTTGTGAATTAATGTTTGGTGATCTGACTGGTCACCGTATTTTTTATTTAATTAAGTTATTGATAAATAATGGTTCACGGTTTATGCATAAGGTTTATGTTTATGAAATTAAATGTTTTATTTAATTTTTATATTTGAGTTAGTTGGAATATTTGGTTTAAAGAGTTGGAAGAGTATTAAATAAAATTATTTGTAAAGTAAGAATTAGAAAAAGATGTTCAATGACAAGAGTATTTATTTCAAGTAACTAGGCAATATATTAAAAAGAAATATAACGACAAAAACAAGTCTGCACAACAGAGGTTACTTATCTACAACAGCCGCCCTTAATGGAAGTTGTGCAAGACAAACACACAAACAGAAAAACATAAATAATAAAATTAAGTTTCTAGACCTAAGCTAATTGTACACCGTTTGTGTACTATAGGCCCTAGTGGCTTTGTTAGCACATCAGCAGGCATATCACTTGTTTTCACATATTCTAACATTATAACGTTATCTGATACTTTTTCCCTAATAAAGTGAAAACGGGTATCGATATGCTTCGTCCTGCTGTGATGTACGGGATTTCGAACGAGATTAATGGCACTCTGACTGTCAGAAGCTAAGTTAACTGATGAAAGTTTACCTGTTATCTCATAGATAAATCTGCGCAAGTAACACGCTTCCTTCGTGGCAGACGCTAGTGCCATATACTCTGCTTCCGCCGAGGATAAGGCAACAGTAGGTTGCTTTTTGGACTCCCAGGATACAAGACCTCCACTCAACTTGAAGGCGTACCCAGTATATGACCTTCTATCTATCGTGCAGTTTGCCCAGTCAGCGTCACAATAGCTTTTTAAGGGTTTTCCGCTTCTCCTGTAAACCAATGAATAGTTTAGAGTACCCTTTAGGTACTGCAGAACCCTTTTGGCAGCATTCCAGTGTTCCTTCGTATAACACGTATTATATTGACTTAAGTAGAAAACATAACAATAACAATGCATATACACTGTTGAATGACCAAACAAATTTAATTCCATCACCACTTCTAAGTATGATTGCAGGTAGTTCGACACAGATGTCTTTGTGACGTTGTATCGACCGTTATAAAAGCGTCATCGAAACGGTATATAAAGGGCCGACAGCGGTGCGACTAGCACATTCGAGTTGGAACGCTCGACGAGTCAACAACTCCTGAGGATGCCCCGTGGAGGGGCGAAACACGTGTCGAGTAAAGGTTTGGTTGCATGGCATGCTAATTATTTCTCACTTGTTTTGTATGTGTGCATATGCATGAGGGCGGGAGGGTGGGCCCATATGTGCATGTGCATATGCATGACGGTGGGATTTGTGTCCTGCTGTCAGACCTGGATATATTTTTGTGTAGCGGTATTAAAACTAAATATTTTTCATAGCATTTAATGCCATGGATTACCGCAAAGTAACGCCTGACTCCATAACTTGACTTAAGTAGCTCGTGGCGTAGGCGATATCGGGCCTAGAGTTTACCGAAAGGTACATTAGTCCTCCTATTAAATTCTGATACGGATAAGACTCTCCAACTTGTCCATCAGTTCTTCTTTCCATATTCTTTTTAACTAAGGGAGTATCCACTGTCTTGCAGTCTTTCATATTAAACTGATCCAGTAACGATAAAATATAATTTCTCTGATTTACTTTTATACTCTCGGATTCATATTCAATTTGTAAACCTAAATAGCATTTTAATAATCCAAGATCTTTCAGAGAAAAATATTTCGACAAATCCTTTTTGACAATGTCAAATGTCAATTCTGATTTAAAGAAGACGATTATATCATCGACAAAAATACCTAATATAACGAGTTCTTCACTAAAAAGTTTCGTATATACGCAAGGCTCAGAAGGAGTTCCTGTAAAACCTATTTTTATAAGCGTTTCGTTTAACTTTTTGTTCCAAGCTCTTGGCGCCTGTTTAAGGCCATACAAGGATTTACGCAACGAACAAACCTTGTTTTCCATGCCTTTTGCTTTGAAGCCAAGGGGTTGCTCCATAAAAACTTCTTCTTCTAAGTTACCGTTAAGGAACGCGGTATCAACGTCTATGTGTTTCATTCTCAAGCCCATCTCTGCAGCTAATGCAAACAAGGTGCGGAGAGAAGAATGACGAATCACTGGCGCAAAAGTCTCGTCGTAGTCTACGCCTTTAACTTGATTGAAACCTTTGACGACGAGTCTGGCTTTATATTTAGTGACATTACCATAAGCGTCCTTTTTAAGTTTATAAACCCATTTACATGGTATGACCTTTTTGTTTGGTCTATCTACTAGTTCCCATGTGTGGAGTTTTATCAGAGAGTTGTACTCATCAGCCATCGCATGGTGCCACTTATCAGCATCATCACCATGAGTAGCTTCATAATACCTATGTCGTAGGTTCATTTGCATCATCTGTCGACACATTATAAGAAAGAAAATCTGGTGGTTTTCTGTTTCTTGTGGGGTACCTCCTCTCCTCTTCCAAACTAGGTAGCTCTTCATCGACACTTGGAAGTCTCAGCTCAAAGAATGGTTCTGGTTCTCTCATATTTGCTGATTCTTCTGCATTTTCTACATTTGTCTGTGAAGTTGGCTCATCTATAGGATCGGTACTCCCAACACAATCGAAAAATTGACAATCGTCATGTTCAGGTTCCTTATTCTGAAATAACAATATGGAATCTGACTGTACCACAGGCTCAGACTGTCTCTGCTCTTTCAACCCTGTAAAGCAATTTTCAAAAAAAGTTGCATCTCTGGACGTTATCACTTTTCGTGGATTACTAGGATCCCTAAATACATAAGTATTTGGATTTTCTGAATAACCGATAAAAATCGCTTCCTTTGCCTTTACGTCTAACTTTTTCCTGTGACATGATGGTATATGTACAAGTGCTCTGCATCCAAACACTTTCAAATGACTGAGGTCATTTCTACAACCACACCACCTGTCCTCGGGAATTTGACCACCTAAGGCTCTGTGAGGAGACCTATTTTTCAGGTATACGGCAACTTGGAAAGCATCTTCCCAGAATGCTTTAGGCAGTGAGCTTTCTGCTAACAACGTCCTCGCCTTCTCTGTAATTGAGCGGTGGGTACGTTCAGCTAATCCCACTTGTTGAGAACTGTACGGCGCCGTCGTTTGATGTTTGATACCTTTAGAAGCAAGATAATCATCGAATTCTCTATTAACGAACTCCTTACCGCCGTCAGTCCTAACTGCTTTAATTTTCTTTTCTAATTGATTTTCTACAAAGGTTTGGAAAATTCTAAATTTATCTTTAACCTCTGTCTTGGAAGAAATAAAGTAAGCAAATACCTTCCTTGTATAATCATCAACAATGGTTAACATAAACCTATTCCCCTGAAAAGAGGTTGTAGACACAGGTCCCAATAAATCCATATGTATCAGTTCTAAAGGAGAAGTAGCTCTATGATATACTACCTTCTTAAAAGGTTTCCTTGCCTGTTTTCCTTCCACACAAGCGATGCAACTGCTTTTATCTACTACATTAAACTTAACACCTACCTCGTGATTCTTCAGTTGGGTCATGCCTATACGACACAAATGTCCTAACCTCTTGTGCCAGAGTTTATAACTTATATTCTGACAATCAGAGTGCACATCCTGCGTCAAATGATTACTTGCCACATTATCGGGAACATTAACAGTACCATCTACAACGTACAGTCCACCACAGGGCGAAGCATGAAGTACCGAATCACCTGTAAAATGAAAATTATTAGATTTATAAAAGTTACATCCATTTTTATCAAAAATACAAACAAAACCCTTATCAACAGCTTTCTGCACAGACAATAAGTTTGCTTTTAAGTCGGGGACAAAAGCAACATCGTCTATCTTGTTGATTACGTTCTCGGATGTATTTATAGAAATGTTTCCTATGCCGCAGCATTTAATCTGCTCTCCGTTTGCGACGGTAACACTACCTTTGTTCTGTAACGTAATGTTTTGAAGCCAATCTCTTCTAAAACTCATGTGTTTAGTACAACCAGAATCTACGTAAAATACCTCCTTGCTTGAGCGGCCAAAAGTATTGAGAGCTGTAAACGTGGTGTTCGTAGCGTTCTCCGTATTGCCTTTCTCCTTGTTTCTCAGCGGACAGTCAGGTCTCTTATGACCAGGTACTTTGCACTCGTAGCAGACTATTTCCTTCTTCTTGGATTTAGGCTTCTTCTTCGCATGAAAAGCGGAATCTATAGATATACTCGTAGCTGCATCTTTAGACATTTCATTCAGCAGTTTTGTCTTTACTAAGTCACTAGTCACGTCAACATTGCAATTTTCTAGAGCCATAATGAGAGGTTCATATTTTGGAGTGAGACCTCCCAAAAGTATAGCAGCAATAGACTTATCCTCTATGACTACATCAATATCCGCGAGATCCTGTGCGGTTGATAAAACTGCATTAATGTACAGTTCAATATTTCCGAAATCTGACAGACTCAACCTGTACAGTTTTCGCTCTAAAGCTAGTCTTCTTCCCATTCCCTTATCTTCAAACGCCTTTTGCAAATATTTCCATGCTTCGGCTGCAGTTTTCGCACATCTAACGTGAGTAATAGCTGCACCGTCAACTGTTAAGCAAATTTTTGCAAGAGCTTTTTCGTCGTTGCGTACCTTCATCGAAGCAGGGGTCGTGTCACCTTCCGGATAACCACTAATTGTCACCCACAAGTCCTCGTGTAAAAGGTAATTTTTCATCTTAAACTTCCAAGTAGGATATCCATCTTTATTCCGAAGACAAAATGATGGAATCGAAGATGAATTCGACGTAGAGGGATTCGACTTACTAACACTCGAAGCATCTCCATTATCGCGTGACATCTCGACTAGTAAAAATTTTCAGTCACTCAATAAACTCAACTAATTATATTACAACAAATTTATATTTTAAACTCTTCCAGAGCTTCGTGCTGATAACGTGTTGGAATATTTGGTTTAAAGAGTTGGAAGAGTATTAAATAAAATTATTTGTAAAGTAAGAATTAGAAAAAGATGTTCAATGACAAGAGTATTTATTTCAAGTAACTAGGCAATATATTAAAAAGAAATATAACGACAAAAACAAGTCTGCACAACAGAGGTTACTTATCTACAACAGAGTTGATTGAATGAAAGGTAAATTGCGGCTTACGATTTATGACGTATTAAAAAAATACTACTTACTGGATCTCGTTCAAACCAATTTTCGGTGGAAGTTTACATGGGTAATGTACATCATATTTTTTTGTAGTTTTATCGTACTCTTATTTTAGAAGTTACAGGGGGGGGGGACACATTTTACCACTTTGGAAGTGTCTCTCGCGCAAACTATTCAGTTTAGAAAAAAATATATTTTAGAAACTTCAATATCATTTTTGAAGATCTATCCATAGATACCCCACACGTATGGGATTGATAAAAAAAAATTGAGTTTCAGTTCTAAGTATGGAGAACCCCCAAAATGTATTGTTTTTTTTTATTATTGTGTGAAACACAGAATACATCTAATAACCAAGTTTCAACAGCATAGTTCTTATAGTTTCGGAAAAAAGTGGCTGTGACATACGGACACCACGTGAAACCCTACAGAAAGAAAAAAAAAAACCTTGAAATTACGGAATTACGTATCGGGGGTTTTTTAAATTTTTAATCTATACTATAATATAATATATAATATATAATAATATTATAAAGCAGAAGAGTTTGTTTGTTTGTTTGTTTGTTTGGTTGAACGCGCTAATCTCCGGAACTACGGGCTCGAATTGAAAAATTCTTTTTGCGTTGGATAGTCCATGTATCGAGGAAGGCTATAGGCTATATAACATCACGCTATGACCAATAGGAGCGGAGCAGCAATAACAAATGTTGCAAGGGGGAACAAAGCAGTTTAAACTTCCGTTGAGTAGGCGATGCGTTGCGATATCAAAACTTCACACGAACGAAGTCGCGGGCAGAAGCTATGAGGCTATAATTTATCTTGGAAACTTGAACACCTGATGCAGAACCGCAACAGACCAGCTAAACTATAAGAGATACAAAAATGCCACCATAGCAAAAATTGTTCTACATGATGAGCATTTTCTGCTGAGAGTATAAGTTTGAAGATCTGGAACATCTGATGTGGAACTCCAAGAGCCCAGCTACACCATAACACATATAGGAATGACGTCTTAGCAAAAGTTGTTCAATTTTATGAACACTCTCTGTTGGTTTATAAAAATCGAAGATCTGGAACACCTGTTGTGGAACTCCAAGAGCCCAGCTACACCATAACACATATATAAATGACGTCTTAGCAAAAGTTGTTCAATCTGATGAGCACTCTCTGTTGACTTATAAAAATCGAAGATCTCGGACACCTGTTGTAGAATTAATTTCCTTTTCCAGTTATCTTCGTGACTCGGTAGCCTACCCGGTAACGCAGGGGAGCAGTTACTTAGATTTCAATTGATCAGGTATCTTCACAACAAAACTATAACCATGCCTAGAAAGAGGTCAAATCTTTCCCAATGTTCCAAAGGAGCTAAAAGATTGAGGATCATAAGATCCCAAGAATCTATCGAAGAGCGTCAGGAGAGACTTGATGCTGTTCGAGAACATCAGGCTGCAACTTGCTCCGTGGAAACCTCTTAGGATCGCGAAGCACGCCTGCGTTCTCAGCGTATTTCTACATCCAGGTCTCTAGAGACCAGTGAAGAATAGATGCGCGACTGACCGCTAATCGTGAACGTCATGCATTGTCTTGCGAGTCGGAGCCGTTCACGGATAGAGAATTGCGCTTGAGTTTCAAGCGTATCTACGCATCGACTACTAGATCTCTAGAGACAAGTAGGGAACGTGATGCGCGACTGACCGCTGATCGTGAACGTCACGCATTGTCTCGCGAGTCGGAGACGTTCACGGATAGAGAATTGCGCTTGAGTTCTCAGCGTATCTACGCATAGCTTCTTCTAGGTCTTTAGAGACAAGTGCGGAACGTGATGCGCGACTGTCCGCTGATCGTGAGCGAATCCGAAATTTTTACCGATACAGAATCAGGCTTGAGTTTTCAGCGTATTCGCACATCTACTAACAGGTCTTTTGAAACGAGTGATGAACGTGATGCGTGATGCGCGATGCACGATCATTGAACGAACGTTTGAATTCTGATCGACGTCGACATTCTCTGAACAGAATGTAGATATCATCTGAAAAACCGGATGTGTCTCAAGATATAGCCGTAGGGCATGGCGACCTGCCGTGTCGACGGCGCGTTCGTGTTCCACGTGCGCCTCAAAGAGATGTCAGCATAAAGGGAGGGGCCCGCAAAGGTCGAAGCCTGCCGGGGCTGCGGGACTGTTCGAAAGAGATACCGTGGCCCTGGAACGTAAAGGGCGAGGAAGGAACATGGATGGGTTTTAGTCAGTAAAAATCTGACACTCCCTCCCGCTCCGCCCAGAGTTGGAGAAGTTATTTGATTATTTCCCAACCGAAAAAAAAGGGCATGGCGACCTTCCTTGGGTTGATAAGGCACGGAGTGCATTTACGTCTCCTATGATTGAATACGCCACATATTCCGCCATCGGAGGTATGGCTAAAAATTGTACTTTTTGTGAAGCTGTTAAATGGCAAAAAGAAACAAATGGTATGTGTTGCTCAGGTGGGAAAGATCCGTTATTTTCCCGTCCCCGGGTTCTTAGAATTCGACATCAGACGTTTCAGATCTTCGACGACCCCGTTGTCGCTGGCATAAGCAACAGGATTCGCGTACGAAGTCGCGGGCAGAAGCTAGTTGTTTATAATACAGTACAGTCGGCTCCCAAAGTTACAAGCAAACTTATGGTATATTATTTTTGTAACTTCTTTTATAATTCGATCAGAATGTCTACACTAAAGTCTCCCTTTGAATTGTATCGTCAAAAAAAAAACAATTTGTGAAGATGATTGTAGGTAGGTACTCTATCGTCCCTAGAGTGAGGCTCTATCACTATTATGATCTAAACACTCAACACATTTGTTTTTTTTTAATTAGTAAATGATGACTAGATAACTGTGAAGCGTCGGACATGATGCTGTGCGTATAAACTGCTCCGAATACATGAGAATAGTTACGTGCCGACGAACCGTAAACACGTGACGTCACAATAATAAACAGCGCCGAAATTACTAATATTACGGATGATTTATTGCGACGCTTCTTCCTTAAAGCTGGAGCCGCCTTAGGCCGCCTGGCGCTCCCGGTGAGTACAAGCGCGCTGTTCAGGGGCGGTGTGCTCGCAGTCTCGACGGTATCAATAGAGCGAGTCTGCGTTGCTGTGAATTGTAAAATTCACGCTTTGATTAGCGACAAGGACACGCCGCGCCAGTGTGCGCCAGGTGCCAGCTGTCCCCGCAGTCTACACACCACTTATAGACGCCTGCATCTCAACTGAACACGAGTCACGACGAGGACGCTCCAACACTCTGACACCATGGACGTTTCCTACGCCACGCCACGATAACGCAAAATATCAAATCAATTTTGACGACCCATTTCCCTTATAAACTATGTATTTACCAATTTCAACATTTGTATCATCAGGCATGATAGTTTTATGGCGCCGTGGAATGGCTCTTTTATGATGCCGATACACGCGTACTTGTTAACTAAGCATTGACTGAGAAATCACACATTTTGACCATCTCCATGAAGTACTTGGACGACCGAGCGTGGCTGCAAGCCACACTACCAATTCGTTTTGGTGGTCTCGGCGTCCGCAAAATTTCTAGCGTAAGCTTACCGGCGTTCCTTTCTTCTGTCCACGGCACTGAAAAGCTAACCTGGAAAATTTTAAGTCTTTCCTTGGTTAGCTCGGAAGAGTGCCGTGCTTGTCCGAAGCAGAGGACGCCTGGAAAATGACTTGCCCGGACACGGATCGGCCCGAGAACCCATTTTCCCAGAGACAGTGGGATGAGCCGCTCTGCAGGTTGGTACGGAATAAACTTATTAATACGTCTACCAATACTGCTGAGCGTGCCCGCCTGCTGGCTGTGGGTGAATGGGAGTCGGGCCTCTGGCTTCAGGCACTACCGTCACCTAATTTAGGCACTATGTTAGGTGACACGACCTTCCGGCTCGCTACATGTTTGCGTCTGGGCGCTCCTTGTGGGGCTCCACATCGCTGTCAATGAGGTGAAGCAGTCGACTGCCTCGGACACCATGGCCTTTCTTGCATTAAGAGCGCAGGTCGGATAGCGCGGCACGCCAGCATTAATGATCTCATCCGTCGTGCTCTTGCCACCGCCGCCGGGGTGCCAGCTATATTAGAACCCACTGGCTTGGCACGCGTCGATGGTAAGAGACCAGATGGTATGACCATTATGCCATGGAAGTTGGGTAGGCCTTTGGTGTGGGACGCAACTTGCGTCGACACCCTTGCGCCATCCCATCTTCCTAGCACGGTGTGCTGCGCTGGGGCGGCTGCTGCAGGTGCTGAAAACCTCAAACGGCGCAAATATAATAATTTAATCGGTAATTATGTGTTTGAGCCGTTTGGGGTTGAAACACTAGGGCCATGGGGTCCGAGTGCCCACTTAGTTTTTCGAGAAATCTCTAAACGGTTGGTCGACTCTTCACGTGACCAGAGGGCGGGCCTATTTTTTGGCCAAAGAATCAGCATTGCCATTCAACGTGGCAATGCTGCCAGCCTTCTGGGCACTTTTCCTGTTGGCAGCGATGTGGACGAATTTTTCGATGCCCTGTAACCCTTTTTGATACTTGTACATATTTTTATTTCTAGTATAGAGTTAGTGTGTATATATTGTAAATATTTAACATAGAACTGAGTTATTTGGTTTAGCGATTGCCATTTTCACGAACGTTTTGCGGCTCTAGTACAGTAGGTAGCACAGTTCACTTGTTAAGTTCCATTCAATACTAATGTGTTCGTTAGCAACATGTCGGGCCAGTAACTATACTAGCATGTTGTTCCGCAGCCCCGGGCCCGCATCCCGCACGCAGCACAGCGTCCGTAACGCGAGGTCTGTGTCCATTAGACAGAAATGCGATAGCGTGGTGTCGCAGTTCCTGTCCGGGCCGCAGACGAAAAATATTTTAAGGAAAATATGTTTACGGCAAGATATACGGTTACGTAAATAAAAGGTACGTCGCTTAGGTATAGTTATATTGATAGCCATGGGTAGTCTGGGTAGAAACATCATATATAACATAACATCATGAATTTAATCCCCGAATGGAAGGCAGGGGTGTACCTTATAGTGCCCCCCACATATTGCCAGTAATGTCTAAGTACCACTACTTATTGCCATGAACCGGGCACATATCCTGACTGCATGGCTGCTACGGGAAAATATGTGATGCAATAACGTAATAGCAAATTGCCCGACGTAGGAATCGATCCTACGACCTCAGCAGCTGAGCTTGCCACCACTACACCATCGAGGCATCATCTTAAAATTCGTTAATATTAAACGCAGAAGTTTTCTGTTACTAACCATTTACCTACATTGTTATTTTGTGTACTAACATAGTTGATAAGATTTCTGTTACTAACCTTTTCTATGGACTTAGTTGTCTGAAAATAAACTATTTTTATTTATTTATTTTATAGACATGCTTCAACACAACTAGTCAGCAGATTGCACTCGTGCAAAGCATGAGCGTATTTGATTTGATTACGCGAAGTGTATCTGCCATACTTTATACACATTACGCTTGTTATCGAATTAAACATAAATGTACATTATTTACAATTTGCTACAATTAACTAAACTAAAAGCTTAAAAAATGGCGTCAAAAAACTCCTCCTCTACGCTGTCAACTGGTAATGTCCCCAAGAGACTGGCAGCGTTACCACGCTGAATGGCAACGCTAAGCCTTTGACCAAGGTAAAAGCCAGCCCTGGGGTCACGGGAAGTGTCAACTAAGCGTTTTGAAATTTCTTTGAAAAGGCTGTGAGCACTCGGACCCCACGGTCCTAGAGTTTCAACCCCAAACGGCTCGAAAATATAGTTACCAATAAGGTTACTATATTTACGCCGCTTGAGGTTCTCCGCAGCCGCAGCAGCAGCCCCTGCACAGCACGATGAACTAGGAAGATGGGAAGGAGCAAGAGTATCGACACATGTAGCGTCCCACACTAGAGGCCTACCCATCTTCCATGGAAACAAAGACATACCGTCCGGTCTCTTGCCATCGTCGCGTGCCAAACCATTGGGTTCTAATAAAGCTGGAACACCGACGGTAACAAGAGATCGGCGGATGATGTCATTCAAGTTCGCGTGCCGCGCAAAACGGCCCGCACTTCGGCTGTATGACAGGCCGTGGTGTCCGATGCTGTTGACAACTTCACCACAGTGACAGCGGTGAGGAGAACAACATGGAGCGCCTAGGCGTAGAGCAACAGCGAGGCGGAAAGTGGTGTCGTCGAGCAACGTGCCTGTGTTCGACGAAGGTAGTGCGTGAAGCCAAAGACCCGACTCCCATTCACCCACAGCCAGCAGGCGCGCACGCTCAGCAGTAGTAGCAGACGTGTTCAGTAGATTGATCTGAACTACTCTGCAGAGTGGCTCGTCCCACCGTCTCTGGGAAAATGGAAATGAAAATGTCTTGTTTGTCGTACATCTAGCTAGTTAGAAGCTTTCATCTTCTCCCTTGAGAAAGGAGGCGTTGAGGTCCGCGTCAGCTATAAGGCCTTGTAGCTGATCCGGACCTCAACGTCCCCATTTGCTCATTCTCTGGCTGTGAGCGGGCAATTCACAAATTAATGCTTAATTTACTTTTGTACTGACATTAATTTTGGTTGGCTTGCGGTTTGTCTTCAGATGCTAAAGGGTTCCTCCGAGGCCGTGTAACACTGGTCAGTTTCCCCCACTCGTCAGTTTATTTAATTCGACAGTTTCGTTGAATCGTTACTTTCGCTGATTGGACAGTTGTGTGAATTCGACAGTTGCGTAGTCAACTCGACAGTTTCCATAATTTGTCAGTTTCGTAGATTCGTCACTTTTATCCAATTCGCCAGTCGAAGTCGCGAGTCAGTAGGAAATTGTCTGTTAATTTTAATATGTATTGAGATCTATTTATTTATTTTAAATTTTATGTACTTATTTAATATTTAAATTGCAGTTAATTTAAGTTTCAAGTGAGTAAGAAGTTAAGTGGCAGTGGGCAAGGCACATTGCTCGCAAAACGGATGGCCGATGGGGCCGAACATTTCTGGAGTGGCGACCGTGAACCGGATACCGTTGCGTTGGACAACCTCCCAATAGGTGGACCGATGACCTGGTGAAGGTTGTGTGAATCCGCTGGATGCGAGTCACAAGGGACCATTCAATGTGGTGACACTTGGGGGAGGCCTACAGCAGTGAACATCTTTCGGCCCAATGTGGTGATACTTGGGGGAGGCCTACAGCAGTGAACATCTTTCGGCCCAATGTGGTGACACTTGTGGGAGGCCTACAGCAGTGAACATCTTTCGGCCCAATGTGGTGACACTTGTGGGAGGCCTACAGCAGTGAACATCTTTCGGCCCAATGTGGTGACACTTGGGGGAGGCCTACAGCAGTGAACATCTTTCGGCCCAATGTGGTGACACTTGGGGGAGGCCTACAGCAGTGAACATCTTTCGGCCCAAATGACGATGGTGATGAAAAAGTAAAGTTATTTTCATATTAATTTCTGCCTTAATTAACTTTAAAATATAAGTTTAAGTTTGATTTAAATTGGGATAGAGGTTCCTTACAGCAGGTTAAATTATCCACATTAAGGTGAAAGCGTCAGGGTAGCCCGCGAAATCAAAAAGGTCGAGGAACGATTTTGACCTTGCTAAAACAGTTCCTAGAGCTTTATGAACTTGGAGGGTTGTATTGGTGATTTCGATGATTATACTTGTGTAACTACACAAGTCTTACAGTCGCGAACAATATTTTCATCAATATACAATCTAGCATTGGCCTACAAATTGCAAAAAACGTAAGAAAATTTGAATTTCGCGGGCTTCCCTGGAGCATCAGCCTTAATTGTTTATTATTTTTTTCCTCGAGTATGCCTAAGTGACGAGTCAACGAAACTGGCAAATTATGGAAACTGTCGAGATGACGCAACTGTTGAATTCAAACAGCTGTCCAATCAGCAAAAGGGACGAGTCAACGAAACTGACGAGTGAGGGAAACTGACACGGACTCTGTAATATAACTAGCGAGATTGTAAACTATCGAAATATTGTCAACTGAACATACTGCTTACAATATAACGCATTATTTTTCGGTAGATTATAATCTGTCGAAGTGAAACCGTAATATTGTGAAATTTATGCGACGGAATTCAACGCGTGCTGTGTGGAGGAGAGGGAAGGGGGTGTAACCTAACTAACCAATCGTCGGGGTGCCCCAAGTCCCGATTATGGGGGCAGAGATACTTCCGTCGCAAGCATTTCACAATATTACGGTTTCACTTCGAGAGTTTACAACCTCGCTAGATAGATTACTATCTAACGGGTTCTACAATTTTACGGTGACATATATAGATAATGTGCTAGGAGCTCGTGGCTTAATAATAACAACCACTTGGGTCGATCTTAATGTTAAGCAGTGCTTGCCTAGGTTGGTCGGTAGATGGGTGGATGGGACCCTTACATACCGAGTATCATCTGTGCCTCGGAAAGCACGTTAAGCTGTTGGTCCCGGTTGTCAATTGTAGAGTTTTGAAAGCCGTTACAGGTAGTTTGTGGCCCAAAAAGTCCGACAATCATTCTGACCAAGGGGTTTCGTGTTACCCAGTACTAAATGGGGTTGTGGAGGTCAGATGGGCAGTCGCTCCATGTAAAATACTGGTATTCAGCTGCATCCGGTTAGACTGGTAGCCGACTCTAACATAGTTGGTAAAACGCTAGGCAGATGATGAATGTACCAGCACTTCGTCTGCGAAAATTGTGATAGCGCGGCTAATATGCAATGATATAAATATCTCGGAGTTGGTTGTCAAATACAATTGTGATAGCGCGGCTAATATGCAATGATATAAATATCTCGGAGTTGGTTGTCAAATACAATTGTGATAGCGCGGCTAATATGCAATGATATAAATATCTCGGAGTTGGTTGTCAAATACAATTGTGATAGCGCGGCTAATATGCAATGATATAAATATCTCGGAGTTGGTTGTCAAATACAATTGTGATAGCGCGGCTAATATGCAATGATATAAATATCTCGGAGTTGGTTGTCAAATACAATTGTGATAGCGCGGCTAATATGCAATTCTTACACGATTCGTCAGCCAAAAGGGCAGGGATATCGCACGATCGTGGTGACGCAGCGAGTAGAGGGAGCAACCTATAAAGCGATGCGCTCGCAGAGCGCGTTCACTTGGATTCGCCAGTGGTCCACAGAGGTCGTTTCCTGTGACGAGCAGCGCCACCAACGGACTTCGGAGGAGACTTCGCCAAAAACCAACTTGATTGGGGGTACTTGGCGAAAGTCTCCGCTCGCGCGGATCGCAAACTACCCACTTTCCCTGTGTTCGAGCGAGTGCCCAGCACTGGGGCGAGCACAGGGGGAGCTACCTGCGGCCCGGTGCCGTTGCACCGCTGCGATCGCGAGCCCACATCCCAACAGTGAAGCCTAAAACATGAAGAAGTTCCGAGACAACTATATTGTCTACACGGTGGACCCCTACGGTCTGGAGCGGACGGTGTCGATGCCAAACATCGACATCGTGCTGCCCGACCCAGAGCCGTCCGGACCCCCCCCCCCTCAAGCTGAGGAGAGGAAGACGTCCGGCAGGAAGGGGTCTTCCTCGAAAAGGAAGAAGAAAAAGAAGACGCCTACCACGAGTGAAGAGGAGCCGCGGGTGCAGACCGCTGCGATCCCGTGGCGCGCGCCCACGCCGCTCCTGCTCACCCCAGCGGTCACCACCACCACCTGCATCTCGGCGCCTACAGCGCCGACACCAGCGCCACCTGCACGCCCAGCCGCGCAACAACAAGGCATCACGGCGGCGGGCCCACCCGCGTCGATTGCGCCCCTCGGGGCTGCATCCGCGGCAGGGACCGCCGCCCGTAGCAACAAGTCGACTTCCGGAGCGCGCCCGGCACCCCCGGCGCCCCCGGTGCCAGTATCGCCGGCCCCCCCCCGTGCCTCGGCCTACGACTCGCCCGCGGAGCGGTCGGCCTACTCGTCGCAGGCCGGCTCGAGCATGTCGCTCGCGTCCGAGGGCTCGAGCGATCCTGTGCCGAAGGCAGGGGGGAGGCACACACCAACGAAGATTCCGACGCCGTCGTGGGGCCAAGGTCACGGCCCGAGGTCGGAGCCAAGGCCTCAGAGACGGCGCCGCAGCACGGACGAGGCCGAAGAGGAGGAGGCGAAACGGTACTGCCTCGACCCGCTGCCGCAGCGCGAGAGCGCACCGCAGCGGGGGGGGCGGGTCGCCGCCGGGTCGCCTACCTTTGCGGAGGCCACCCGCCGCACGCCTCCCCCCTCTCCACTACCGAAGACGACGAATCCAGGGACGCAGCATGGGGTGAGTGCTAACACTGTCTCTCCCTCACAGCCAGCGGCCCCCCAGGACTCAGACAGCAGAGCCGCCAACCAGCCAAAGCCGAAACCACAGAAGAGGTCTAGGTATCCTCCGCTTGTGGTAGAAAAGCTGCCAGGATGGGCCTCCCATTTCAGGGCCCTCAAAGAAAAGCTGGGCCACCCCCCCAGCGCTCGACCTTTCGGCGCTGGAATTCGCTTCACTCCTGAGAGTGAAGTCGAATATAGGGTGGTCCAGAGCTATTTGACCGGCCTAGAGAAAGAAGAGGGCACAGCCTGGTTCGCTTACTCGCTGCAGGCGGAGCGAAGCTTCAAGGTAGCCATCAGGGGGCTGCCTGCCGACACCACCCCATCAGAAATCGAGGAGGAGCTCCGCGCGATGGGATACCAGCCGGAGTACGTTCGCCACATTAAGGCGAGCCTGGGACGACCCGGCTGCGTGTTCCACGCCGTACTCAGTAGGACGACTGAAGTACGCAGGATCCTCGACACCTCCGTGTTCCTGAACATGAGAGGTGTCAGAATTGAAGCCTGGCGGGGCAAACGTGGGCCCGCCCAGTGCCACCGGTGCCAGAAATGGAGGCACTCGTCGCACCACTGCCACCGACCGCTCGCCTGTGTCCGCTGCGGTGAAGGGCACGCAGCGCGGGACTGCCCCCGACCACGTGACGAGCCAGCCACGTGTGTCAACTGCGGGGGCGACCATCCCGCCAATAATCTCAAGTGCCCGACGTACCAGGCAGAGATAAGGGCGAACAGGCGGGCGGGCACAGCCGCCGCCATTACCGCCTCACGGCGGCCGGTAACGGCCCCCGAGGGGCCAAAGGACGTGACCTCCACCGAGGCCCAAGGCGTGTCGCTTATGGCGGCGGCCAACGGGCCCACCAACAGGAGAGAAGCTCCCTCCTCCTCGAAGCGGCGGAGGGGAAAGAAGAGGAAGCGGGGGGGCAAGGGTAGGACACCCGAGCCCTCCACCGCTCCTGAGGGAGACCAAGCGGGCGACCTGCCTTCGTCCCGGGCGCGGGCTGGTTCACCGACCACGGCCCCACCGATGCCGAGTCAGAAGAATACGGAGGGTCCGATGGCTGGCGCCAGCATGGCGCGGCCCCCGGCCCAATTACCATACGAGTTCCGTGCCGAGAGCGGCACTACCACTGCCGGCACAGCTGCCGGCCCCGCCACGTCCAAGGAGTTTACAGCCCGTGCCATCCGCCTGCTGGTGGACCTGATGAAGGCCATCAGGCAGGGCCAAGGCATCGAGCTCATCATCCTGGACGGCCTGGCCTCGTTACACAAGCTGTACCAAGGCTAGGCCGGTCGGGATGGGGATTTCCTGCGGCCCTGCAAGGCAAGGTCGCCCCCCCCTCCGCCGCCTCTCCACCGGATTGGACCCAGGTAAGCTGTTTTCTCGGTACACGCAGCTTACCTGCACAGTAAGACTCCACACACAGTACTCTCACCCAGCTGCGTGACGTGTGCCAAGTTAATATGGGCATGTCACGTAGCATGACCAGACATGCATCTCTCTACACACATGTAGACTCACGCGCTGTCGCGGCCCTAGGGCCTGCGATACACGCACACATGGGCGGTGTTACACAACACAATACCGCCCACACACACATGTCGGGTCCTTAGTCCGTACCACTGCCGGCTAGCTCTGGTTAGTGGGGCGGGCGGGACTCACACATCTACTGTAGGTGCGCTTTAAGTCGGCACCTCCGTCGCTGGTTGTCCCCCGCCGGGCCTCCTCCGGGTAACCGGAGGTCTCACCTGGCGGGGACGGACCGCCGAGGTGCTGTGAAGAAAACAGCGCTGTGTGACAGCGCTGTGGCGCGCCTGCAGTTACATCAGAGCAGTCACACACATGGGTGCATGTAGCTACCATGCACCCAGTAGGACCGAGGGGCAGCGCCCCACCAAACACGGGCCACGCAGTAGCGGGCCCCGGTATGGCTTCCGCGGGCAGGGGACACCGTCCCGGTACCGCCTGCTGCGTCCCCCCCTGACGGGGGGGACACAGCACTGATTAGGAACAGTCCGCGTTCACTTTTGCTCGGAAGCTCGGATGCGACGGACGTTGAGTGCGAACTGTAGTTTTAATTATTTCGGTGTCTAACGGTTTTCGTGTGTAATTGTGTTGATTTTGTGATTTGTTATTTAAAAATAAATAGTTCTAAGTTGCTTTGATAATTCTTTTTAAAATAATAAATGAGCTTCTGATCCATAAGATCAGAAGTGGGATTCGTTTATAAATAAATACACGCGACTTTGATCGTTCGCCATCTATTTTTATTTTTTATAAGTGTTGTTTGCAAATAATTTCGTTGTTGCGTTTTAAAGTAATTCTAACCAAACGTGTTGTGTTGTTTTTGAACTCCGTATCTTGGATAGTTTTAACACAATTTAAAAGTAACTCGCCAAGTGTTAATTATTTTATCGGTTTATAGTTCTTGTGTGTTGGTTTTTGAGTAACGTTATTGTGCTAAGTGCTATTTAATCATGTCGGATCGCGAGTGCACACCGCGTGAAAATTCGTCTAAGCGTAATTCTCGCGACCACCGTCGTCGTAAGGAGTCGCGTAGCCGTCGCGATGTTAATACGAGGCGTCGAGACCGTTCTCGTGAAACGCGTAGCAGATCCTCTAGGCGTCGTCGCGAGAGATCAGCTAGTTTCGAAACTCAACGTAGGCGCCGTGATTGTTCTTATGGGCGTCGGGACAGCCCTCGCCGCGACCCTTTAAATGAAGTGCTTAATCGGTTGAACGCTTTAGAACAACGGTTGGCTCCAAACGCTATACAGACGTCTACTCCAATGACGTCGCATCCGTGCACGAGAAGCTACACGCCAGCGCCGGTATCGGCGGTAACCGAGGAACCCGATGCCAATAGGGAAACACGTGCTATGGGGACCACCGCCTTCGAGGCATCGCGTGAGGCTGACGCTGCGGACAGGATTGTGGGTGCACTTTCATCCCTGATTCAAGTAAGATCAAACCAATATTATATTTCGAATTTTGATCCCAGTGTACATGACTTTGACGTGTGGTGTGCGGAGGTAGATAAGGGGCGCGAATTAAGCCACTGGGGCGATCGGGAATGCCTGGGACGCATTGGCGGTTGTTTACGTGGTGACGCTAAAACATGGCTCAACGATTGGGTGACCAATGATCGGACGTGGACCAATTTTAAGGCTGAATTTCGGTCATTATGTCCGCGTGAAGTAGACATGGCCACTGTGCTGTATGACGTGATGAATACGAATTCGAACAAATTCACCACGTATGCAGAATATGCTCGAAAGTCCTTGTTGCGGTTGAATATCGTCAGGGGGCTTTCCGATGAATTAAAAGCCGCCATAGTGATTCGCGGCATATCTGATCCCCAGGTTAAAGCCGCGACGACCAACGCTAAACTACAGTCAAAAGATCTGGTAGAATTTTTGTCGGTATATTTGAAACCTAAAAGTGCACCTACTACTACAAGCAATCCTGTTCGCGCGTCAAACCAAAGTAACCCTGATCCACGTAAACGCAGGGCACCTGCACAATATGATCGGTTGACTTGTTTTTCCTGTGGAGACGTAGGCCATAAGCAGGTTATCTGTCCAAAAAGGACTGCTAAGTCCGGAGCAAATGATGTAAATTCACAATCGACCGCTGAGCCCAAGTCACAAACAACAAAATCGGTTTATAAATCCGCTAAAACTTGCAGCTACTGTAAAAAAACTGGGCATTCTGTTGAGACTTGCTTTATTAAAGAACGTGCGGAATTAAAATCTAATTTAAAAAATAAAACGAGTAACGTAAATTTTTGCTCAGAATCTCCTCCGGACAAAGCAACGTGATGTCCGCAGTTATTCAAAATGTGCCTGTTGATGTCTTAGTTGATTCCGGTTCTGATATTTCGCTTATATCTGATTCCGTGTTGAAGCATTTTAGTTTTAATAAAATTCCTACCTACCGCCGTATGCGAGGTATTGGAAGTCAGGACATAGAATCCACTTCATTTGTTAACACAATTATAGAGTTTCCAGAACTTTCTTTGGATATAGATTTGTATGTGGTCTCCCCGGATTGTATTCAAGCACCAATTCTGATAGGCACAGATGCTTTAAATCGCAGCGGGGTCACGTACATTCGAACGAATGACTCTCAACGTTTGATTAGGGTCTCACATATACATAATGTGTCAACTGTAGAGTTCGCTAAGATAAAAACGCCTTTAGTTGGCGATGAAAAAGAGTGTTTGTTGGCTCTGCTAAATGAATTTTCCGATACTTTTACTACTGGGACAGCGACATCTACAGTTAATACGGGTAGTATGGAAATTAAGCTGAGCAGTGATATTCCTATCAACTATCGGCCTTATAAACTCTCTGCTGATGAAAAACGCCGCGTTCGCGAGATAATAAATGATCTGTTGAGTAAAGGTGTGATCCGCGAGTCGCAGTCCAATTACGCGAGTCCTATCATTCTTGTTAAAAAAAAGGACGGGGCTGATAGGATGTGCGTCGACTACCGGGCTTTAAACGCTGTCACTATTAAAGAACGATTTCCGTTACCGCTGATTGACGACCACATTGACAGATTGGGCAGTTTTAGATATTTTACAAGTCTTGACATGGCCACAGGTTTCCATCAGCTGCCAATGAAGGATGATGACTCTATAAGTAAAACAGCATTCGTAACGCCTGAAGGGCATTACGAATATTTAAAAATGCCTTATGGGCTCGCGAATGCTCCTGTAGTTTATCAGAGAGTCATCTCCAAAACTCTGAAGCAGCTTATGGATGCTGGAAAAGTGTTGGTTTTCATAGATGATGTGCTTATCATGTCCAATTCTGTCAGTGAAGGCCTGAAAACTTTGCGCGAGGTATTAAAAACACTAACTGAAGCTGGATTTTCAGTAAACCTCAAAAAATGTACGTTTCTGGACACAGAACTCGAATACCTTGGTCGACTTATTGGACATGGTCAGGTACGGCCGAGCCCAAGTAAAACTGAAGCTCTAGTTAAGTCACCAAAACCCTCTAATGTAAGAGAGGTTCGTCAGTTCCTGGGATTGGCGGGATATTTTCGCAGGTACATAGCAGGCTATGCCTCAAAGACCGCTTGTATCGCCAAGTTGCTCAGGAAAGGCGAACCTTTCAAATGGGGCGCGGAACAAGACTTGGCACGTGACTATGTCATTAAAAGTCTAACAGAAGAACCCGTTTTAGCAATTTTCAATCCCAATCTGCATACTGAGCTCCATACCGACGCCAGTGCTATCGGGTACGGTGCGATTTTAATGCAGGAGCATGAGGGAGAGCGGAAGCGAGTTGTCGGCTATTTTAGTAAATCCACACAGGGCGCAGAGTCCCGTTATCACAGTTACGAACTCGAGACTTTGGCAATTGTTCGCGCGTTACAACATTTTCGGCACTATTTAATCGGTATTAAATTTAAAATAGTAACCGATTGCAACTCTTTAAAATTGACTGAGCGTAAAAGGGACCTGTTGCCACGTGTGGCCCGCTGGTGGATCTACATGCAGGACTTCCAGTTCACGTTAGAGTACCGAAAGGGTTGCCTCATGCAACATGCAGACTTTTTGAGCCGACAACCCGCTACTGTTCTCCAAATACAACATCCGCGAAATTGGGCGAAGATTGCTCAGATGGCTGACTCCGAAACTCAAAGCTTGATGCAAAAGCTGAGAGATGGTCAGTTAGATTCCACGCGGTTTCTAATTAAAAATGATTTGTTGTACTATAAGTATGCGGCTACTGGTGAGGATTCTCGCCTTCTTTGTTATATTCCTAAAGGTCATAGACTTAGTTTGTTAAGAGTTTTTCACGATGATCACGATCATATTGGAATAGATAAAACTACAGAGCTTATATTGCGTCATTTTTGGTTCCCCGGCCTAAGACCTTTCATTAAGAAATATGTCGGTCATTGCATCGTTTGCTTGTCCCACAAGAAAGTGCCTCGAACGACTACCCAACCGATAGAATCGTGGACGAAACCTGAAATACCGTTTTCAGTGGTCCACACCGACGTTCTTGGCCCCCTAACGGAGTCAAACGGGTTCCGGTATATACTCCTCGTAATAGATTCCTTCTCCAAATATTGCCTGTTGTACGCTTTATACAGGCAAGATACTGCCGAATTGAAACGCGTATTTTCAAATACCATCTCACTCTTTGGTACACCGTCAACAATCGTTTGTGACCGCGGCAGGATGTTTGATAGTGCGTCCTTTAAAGACTGGATTGCGGGGTTAGGCTGTGACATGCATTTTATCACGCCGGAAATGCACCGCGAGAACGGGCAAGTCGAGCGTTACTGCCGGACGGTCCTCAATATGTTGCGTATCGAGGTGAACAATAAGAGTGCTCAGTGGTCCGACGCGTTATGGAAGGTACAACTAACCCTGAACATAACCAAGCAAGCTACGACCCGCACCTCGCCTCTACAGTTGCTGACTGGTGTCGAAGGCACGACTCCAGTCCTGAGGTCCTTGGTGCGAGACGTCGCGCTGAACAGCTCTCATTCTAACCGAGAAGCGCTCCTTACGTTGAGGAGACAGAGGGCTTCTGAGTTGCTTGCTGAAAATCAGCAGCGACAAGATGCCTATGTCAATGAGCGACGTCGACAGCCGCGAACATTTGCTGTGGGCAGCTTTGTGTTTGTTGGCAAGAGATCACAAAGCACTGGGAAGCTGGACTCCGGAATGCGCGGCCCCTATAAGGTTGTGCAAGCGCTACCGCATCACCGGTACGAGCTTGAGCTATTGGCTGGTTCGTACGGAAAGAAGACTCAAACTGCCGCAGAACACATGGTTCAGTGGCGTGGTGAGTGGACCCCGGAGGCGTGTGAAGCGTTTTTCGGTATTGGTGAGTAATTTAAGCGGCCCCGACATTGTGGCAGCATTATTACTCATAGTCCCGACATTGTGACTATTTGCCCCGACATTGTGGCAATTTTGCTTCTATAGCCTCGACAATTGGCTACCCGCTTGCCCCGACATTGTGGCGATTTTGCTTCTATAGCCTCGACAATTGGCTACCCGCTTGCCCCGACATTGTGGCAATTTTGTTTCTATAGCCTCGACAATTGGCTACCCGCTTGCCCCGACATTGTGGCAGTGGTCTCTATGGCCACTTGGAACCCCGATAGTGGTTACCAGGCGATGTTGTGGTTGTTTCAGTAATGATTGAGGTCCGGAACTCTTTCATTGGTGATACAATTACCAGCTACTGCCTATTTTGGTACAATTATTGCTAGTAATTTCGCTAAAATGGGCAGTTAAAGTTCAAACTTTCAGAATACCTCATAAAAGTCTTGGCTTTATTATGTTTTAGATGACGAGTCTACCAATGAGGACCAACCCGATGAAGACCAGGCAGCCCAGGCGCAGAGCTTATCTGTAGAGGAGGGACCAATATAGCAAGAGATGCCAGGGAGCCAAGCTGACGAGGTCGTTCAGCTGTCAGGAACGGCCGTCTTACACGATTCGTCAGCCAAAAGGGCAGGGATATCGCACGATCGTGGTGACGCAGCGAGTAGAGGGAGCAACCTATAAAGCGATGCGCTCGCAGAGCGCGTTCACTTTTGCTCGGAAGCTCGGATGCGACGGACGTTGAGTGCGAACTGTAGTTTTAATTATTTCGGTGTCTAACGGTTTTCGTGTGTAATTGTGTTGATTTTGTGATTTGTTATTTAAAAATAAATAGTTCTAAGTTGCTTTGATAATTCTTTTTAAAATAATAAATGAGCTTCTGATCCATAAGACAATTATATAAATATCTCGGAGTTGGTTGTCAAATACAATTGTGATAGCGCGGCTAATATGCAATTATATAAATATCTCGGAGTTGGTTGTCAAATACAATTGTGATAGCGCGGCTAATATGCAATTATATAAATATCTCGGAGTTGGTTGTCAAATACAATTGTGATAGCGCGGCTAATATGCAATGATATAAATATCTCGGAGTTGGTTGTCAAATACAATTGTGATAGCGCGGCTAATATGCAATGATATAAATATCTCGGAGTTGGTTGTCAAATACAATTGTGATAGCGCGGCTAATATGCAATGATATAAATATCTCGGAGTTGGTTGTCAAATACAATTGTGATAGCGCGGCTAATATGCAATGATATAAATATCTCGGAGTTGGTTGTCAAATACAATTGTGATAGCGCGGCTAATATGCAATGATATAAATATCTCGGAGTTGGTTGTCAAATACAATTGTGGGTATTCAGAAAATATTATTAAGAGTTTATTTTCTTGTTATTAATTTGTGATTTTTACTATAAATTATTGTCTTATAATCGAATCATAATTTACTAAGTATTTAAGTGTACGCATTAATAGATTTTTGGCAAGTTATTTCGATAAGTGTGACGGGTAGTTTTGTTCAAAACAAATGTTGACTGATGCTTTAATTTTAAAATTATTTACTTTGTGAATTCACTATTGTTTATGGACAGTTATTATCGTATTATTTGATTACTTTATGATGTATTTTTTGTTAGATTTAGCTCATGTTTGTATCAAATAAACACGTGACGCACTTCCGTGTGTCAACGGACAGAGTTGTGGAGGGAATGCAATGTGAGACATAGCGTATAAAAGAGCGAGCACTTGGTAGGCTCCTCAGTTTCGAACCGACCCACCAGGCCTTTTGGGAACTTCAGAGGAAACTACAATCCTCTAAAGTTGCCTCCATGCCTCCCCTCACGCGCCCAGATAATACCGTCGCCTTCGACGACGACGACAAAGCCGAATGCCTGGCAGCTAGTTTAGAAGCGCAATGTTCTCCCGGGTACGTATCATAATCCCGAATTTTAAAAGACCGAATTTTAAAATACCGATGGACGAAATCCCGAAAATTGAAACACTGAATGGTTGTTTGACCGAAAGTTTAAAATCCCGAAAGTACATTTGCCCGAAAGTTTAAAATCCCAAAGTTTATAAACCCTAAGTTTAAAATCCCGAAGCTTAAAATCCCGTAGTTCAAATACCCGAAAGATCATTTGCCCGACAGTTTAAAATCCCGAAGTTCGAAATCCCGAAAGTTCATTTGCCCGAAATTTAAAATCCCGAAGTTCAAAATCCCGAAATTGTCACCGTTTCCGAGAAAAACGATTTTTTGTAAACCTAACGTAAAAACACTTAAAAGTTGCCTAGCAAGCAGCACGCATGCAGCAGGCATGCAGCAAGCATACAGCAAGCATGCAGCAAGCATGCAGCAAGCATGCAGCAATCATGCAGCAAGCATGCAGCAAGCACGCAGCAGGCATGCAGCAGGCATGCAGCAAGCATACAGCATACCAACGACGCAGCTCTATGTGTTCCGGCTACATCACACCACGAAGGTTGAGGACATCGTGGAGTATGTCCGAGTGAAGACCAGCTGGACCTCGAAGGTTGAGAAGTTGGAGTCGCGCCACAACACAAATTTGAAGTCGTTCGTGGTGCGAGTTCCGACTCATCATGTTGAGACCTTCCTCAAGGAAGAGTTTTGGCCGAAGGGTGTCATATATCGGTAATTCCGCGGAAGGTTACGCGACACCACGCAGCGCAACATGACGCCGTCTCCTCATGTGTAATAGTTTATTAATATTTAGTTTTATTTTATTTTTATTAGTATTTAGTTTTTTTATAAATATGTATGTTAGTCTGTAAGGAATATGTAATATGGGTCTTTTGATACTTGAATTAAATGATATATTGTTATTATTTCCTTTATTAAAATTTTTAACAAACTTTTTACATCTTTAAATATTAGCATAAAAAATATATAAAAACATTTAAAAATATAAAAAATTGTAGCCCACCGGTATCGGGAACAGGATCCAAGCTACCGGCGGTCAGGGCTCCAGAGAGAGGAACCTCCTAACAATACGAGCCGTGTCCAGGAGTACCGCTTTCTGAATCAAGCCCTTGATCCAGCTGCCTAACGAGAGCCTCCTCAGGTATTGGTCGAGGCTCTTGGCAATTAAGCCATGGGCTGACACGACTATCAACACAATGATCGCTGAGTCCACTTCCCACATGTCGGCTGCTAGGAAATATTCCGTGAGACTGCATATCTCACGATTGTGGAGAGTCTTAGCGTTTAAAAAGCCTCGACCCCCACACTTCCGCGGGATATACAGTCTCATAACCGAAGAACGCGGGTGATGCATTCGATATGCCGGCAACAATTTACGGACCTTCGTATCCAGGGCGTCTAGTTCTGTTTGAGTCCATTTGAGTATGCCGAAAGAGTACATCAAAACCGGCATGCCGCATGACCCAACCGTTTGAAGGCGCGCACCTTATTTCCGCCCGATAAAAGACTATTAAATACTTTTTTCAGGCGGCCAAAGAAGCGCTCCTTCAACGATTGCTTCATGTCAGCAACATTGATCCCCAACGCTTCCGACATACCCAAATACTTATAAGTTTCGATTGCTGAGAGGGATCTAAGATTTATGGAATCTGTGAGCTGGGTTCCCACAGATTCCACAATCTCCCTTCGCTTTACATGCATGACCGCACATTTGTCTACACCAAATTCCATCCTGATGGCGCTACTGAAGGTTTCAGTTACCTTCAGTAGCTCCATCAGTTGCAAATCGTTGGGGGCAAAGAGTTTCAAGTCATAATAATAATAATAAATAAATGCTTTATTTCCAAATTTACAATTTTCAGAATAGCACTATGTAGATAAAACTATATGACTATATAAACCAAAAAATTGTAAAAATACCACTGAATTTAAAACCGCTGGCACCCAAGCTAAGATTAAACTTGTGTTATGGGTGTCAGGGCTCTCTCTATATACATTGCCAAGATAATTTATACAAGTTCGGAGTTACATAGTGATTAGTGTCACTAGCGATTGCTGGAGCAAGCAGTATGTAAGGAAGGAAATTAAAACTATGGACTGTAGCCATTCTCGGAGTGTGTATGTATGTTTGTGTGCGTGTGTGTGTGTGGATGTGTGTACGTGTGTGTGTGCGTGTGAGTGTGGGAATCTGTGCGTGTGTGTGTATGCGCGGGAACATTGTAAATGTTTGCGCTATACTGCGGAGTGCAAGAGTAAATAAATAAGAGTACTTTTAGAGTAACTTTTCTAATAACTTTTCTGTCTCCTCATAAGTAAGAGCCATGATCCATTTGCTCGCTATCTTCTTACACTCAAACTTATTTTTACTATAGATGCCACAGTGTTTGTTTACTGCATTGTACAAACGACTTCCCAGAAATCGGAAGTTTCTTTCAGCAAATTTGGTTCTACGACTCTCTACTGGACAGACATCAGTTGATCTTCGTTTTGCCAGATGACCGGTACTATACTTTAAAGATGCGTGTTTGCGCAGAATGGTATTGAGCACAAAGAGCTGTCTAACGGTCATGACTTGACAGTCTTTATACAATTGTTTAGTGCTATACCGAAAATGATTAAACGTCATCACTTTAAGTACAGCTCGTTGCGCCCTTTCCAATTGTAAAATATTTGTTTTTGGAGCGCCACCCCAAACTGTCACCCCAAACGATAGAACTGACTGGCACAGCGAGAAATATACCATTCGCAGGGTATCAAAATCTGCGCTACATCGTAGATTTTTAAAGATTGAGATAAGCTTTCTCACTCTGCCAGACAGCGCCCTCATCTGCATACTCCACGACATAAGATGGTCTATCACAATGCCTAGATATCTGACATTGGTTGCTCTAGTCAGGGGAAGGCAGGAGCACTGGTCTAATTGTTGATTACAGTTATGAGCCCTGATGGCAAGCGACTCATCGGGTTGCGATGACAGCTTTATTGAGAAGGGGACAAAATTTGTCTTGTCCACATTCAAAGTTAGGGTGTTTGCTGATAGCCATGACATTACGATACCTAGCGCTAATTCAGCTCGCTCATGGACTTCCTTCCAGTCTTGGCCATATACGAGTAGAGCCGTATCGTCCGCGTATGTGTATATGTTACTATTTGGTATGGACAGATTACAAAGACTATTTACGTAAATTAAAAAGAGGGTGGGTCCTAAAATGGAACCCTGAGGAACTCCAAAAGATAACATGTGTTCGTCACTAACATATGAGCCAATTTTGACACATTGTGTCCGCTCAGAGAGGTAACTCTCAAAAATTGCTAGTGCAGAACCCCTCACTCCAATCCTCTCCAATTTATACATAGTCATCCATGTAAAGGAGGTGAGATATAACCCGACCATCTTTCCGCAACCGATAGCCTAGACCTGAATCTTCCAGCAGCGTGCTAAGAGGATTCAAGGCTAAGCAAAACCAAAGTGGATTATTATTATTATGACTTCTCAATGGTCAACCACTGACACTCCATTGAAAGAAATGTCATAGAATGGTAATCTCGTACATGAAATCTGGCATGAATAAATAAATGTTCGCATTTAGTCGTAGATTTCACAAACCATTTGTACTAAGGGTTTATAATAATGGCAATACGACAATGCTATTAAAACACAATTTTATTACGAGACCATTGACCGACCAATGATCGACCATTGTGAATTTAGCAGATTACGAACTTTAAGCAAATTGACAATGGGATGGGAATGGAATCGTGATGGAGTGACGAATTTATTAAAATAGCAGAATTAGGCCCCTGTATTTAATTGCAGTGGTTTGCAGTGGACACAATCACATAGGTATTTACATTTTCTTGCAAAGCGAAGCTAAAAGACGCAAACCCTCCGCGGAATAACCCTCCTAGCGCATGGCCGTGCACACTGTGCACGACCACGCGCCGCACGTTAGCTGCGTGCTATTTCAACCGAATCTAAGTGGCTGGGTCTAAGTTTCCACTGCATTACACGTGTGTAGCCCATGCAGCGCACGGAGAGGCTATACACTTTTTTCGAGGCCCACCGCGGCATAGTCTTGGCCTAGTGGGTAAATATTCGTGTTAGCGTGTACGGCGTGCACAGCGTGCATAGCAGCCTTGAGCAATGTGAGCGCCTTGTTCGAGCAAGCCACGCATGCACTAATGAAGTCAATTCGTGCATAGCGTGTCCGTGATTTGCAGCGAAAACCAGTACCGGTACTTACGTTTTCTTGCAAAGCGAAGCTTAGCACATGCGGGCGTAGCCTCTCCGTGCGCAGGGGTGGGTGGGGGATACGCCTTTAAAAAAACCGTTAAAAAAAGTGTTGATAAAAGTACCGCCAAAGGAAGCACCCGTTTCTTGTTTATTTAAATTAGACTAAACGTTGGTATACATTTATATACTCAGATCAATAGTTTATATATGAAACTCTTTACTGAATGACAGTAAACGTCAAACCGAAACCGTCATTCGAAGCCACCGGACCGTAGCTAAAATACATGTAAATAAAATACAACACTAAACGACAACCATACAACGCAGTATGCATCCAAAAACACCCCTCGCCTCGGAGCAATGAAGTATAGACAATAATTGCGTCCGCAGAGGAAAGCGGGCTTGGGGAAGCCGCCGCTGAGCATGGGGTGGACTCGCCACGAAGACTTGGACACAGGGGCCGCCGTCGCGTGCGCCGTGGTCCGCGTGCTGATCCTCTACTCGTGTCTCCTGCTCGTGCACTCGCTGCTGTACTGGGGCCGGCGCTATCTGCGCGCGCGTGCCGCTCGGGACTCGCGCGCCTGTCGCCTCGCGTGCTGACTGCATGGCGCACAATCCTGCCATCATCACCATACCCGATCCGCAATTCACGCTCGCTTTTCTTATGAACTCCGCATGTCTCGCCTTCCTCTACATGCTAATGCTGACCTTGTTTGAACTCATAGAGCTGTTGCGTCCAAAGCCGTCGTGTATGTGCTCAGAGAACGCGCCGGTGCCGTGCCGCCCGACGAGGTCACCGGCGCGGACTTGGCGGAAGCGGTGTCGGAAGCGCTCCAAAAGGAGAAGCAGAACCCGTGTGTGACCAAAATCAGTAAGAAATAAAAAAAGACGGCTGTCCAGTCGAAAAGTTTAGTGTATTTTTTCTGGGAAAATAACTTATTTAGCTGTAGGCACATAGAATAAGTTAAAAATGAACGAATGCCGTGCAATCAGTTACCTTTACTCCGTCCATCAGGTAGATATATGTACAACATTTGAAAAATAACAATATTTACCTACACCTAATGCTCACGTATACGCTCCACCATACGTTACAAAGCAATAAACATGCTATCTAAATAAGCATATAGCATTGATATATAGCAAAGCTGCTCAACGTTTTTTGAAGGTGGACCAAAATTTTGATTCCGTGTCAACCGGCGGCCATCTAGTAAGTACCACCTCTCCGTCTTTTTCAGTAATTATAAGCGTATTCAGAGGTCATCTACTCTCAATAGAAGCGGTCGGCAACCTTTTGGCAGGCAAGGGTCACAAGGTGACAAAATAAACTAAAAGCGGGCCGCACTTGTTATATTAATCCTAGAAGCTCAATGTACCTAAGTATATTTGGTCCTATCCCATAGAAAAAACGAAAAGCGAAAAAAAAAATACGAAAAAGCCTTTGAAAAATCTAGTTTTATGTGACAAATAAACTTTATTGAATTCTTCGATAATTGTGCTTTGTCGGTACCGACTTTGTTTTGAAATTTTGACACTTCTTTTACCACTTAGTTGCGTTAAAATCTATATATTTAAAAACTAGCTTCTGCCCGCGACTTCGTACGCGGATCCTGTTGCTTTTGCCAACGACACCAGTTCGTCAAAATCGAAGATCTGAAACGTCTAATTCTAAGAGCCCGGGGACGGGAAAATAACGAATCTTTCCCACCTGAGCAACACATACCGTTTGTTTCTTTTTGCCATTTAACAGCTTCACAAAAAGTACAATTTTGAACCATACCTCCGATGGCGGAATATGTGGCGTATTCAATCATAGAAGTATATGTAAATGCACTCCGTTCCTTATCAACCCAAGGAAGTTCGCCATGCCCTACGGCTATATCTTGAGCCATCCGATTCTTCAGATGATATCGACATTCTGTTCAGAGAATGTCGAAGTCTTCGCGCTCTTCTTCTGTCTCTTCATGCCGTACTCCAGCAATTCTTTCTCTCTCATATTCTAACTGATTATGAATATTTTGGTGTGCGTGTTTGGGGCAATGTATGATAATCTCGAGCAGCAGTTAGTCGCGCATCACGTTCATCACTCGTTTCAAAAGACCTGTTAGTAGATGTGCGAATACGCTGAGAACTCAAGCGTGATTCTGTATGGGTAAACGTTTCCGATTCGCAAGATAATGCATGTCGCTCACGATCAGCGGTCAGTCGCGCATCACGTTCCCCACTTATCCCTAGAGACCTAGAAGCAGATGCGTAGATACGATGAGAAATCAAGCGTAATTCTCTATCCGTGAACATCTCCGACTCGCGAGACAATGCGTGACGTTCCCGATCAGCGGTCAGTCGCGCATCATGTTCCCCACTTGTCTCTAGAGATCTAGAAGTCGATCTACGCATCGATATCGCGTTACCAAGCGTATCTACGCTTGGTACACCCTCACTTAGATACCTGATCAATTAAAATCTGAAGTGCCCTGCGTTACCGGGTAGGCTACCGAGTCACGAAGATAAATGGAAAAGGAAATTAAACACTCAAATAACATAAGCCCGAAGACATATTTATTCGATAAAATGAGTTTTGGCCAGAGTCAAATTTTCAATGATATACCATCGTCATTGAAAATCAGTCCTAAACTGTTACCGCCTTAACCGCGTGGAGGTACCCCCACGTGGAACAATTTTTGCTATGGTGTCATTTTTGTATCTCTTATAGTTTGGCTGGTCTGTTGCGGTTCTACATCAGGTGTTCAGGTTTCCAAGATAAATTATAGCCTATATGTTGCCCAGACATAATATCTATACAACAAAAAAAAAACATTCAAATCCGTCCAGTACTTCCGAAGATTAGCGTGTACAAACAAACAGACAAACAGACAGAATTTTTTTTTTGATTCGTGCTCTATTACTGTTTCTAAACCCCCTTCAATTATTATTTTTTAAATATATTCAATGTACAGACACAGCTTTTTTACTCTTTTATTATATGTATAGAAAACCCCCTTCAATTATTATTTTTTAAATATATTCAATGTACAGACACAGCTTTTTTACTCTTTTATTATACAGGGTGTAAACCACCTCATCACAAAGCCGTTACCCAAGCATTCTGTACATCAAACTAATTAACTTTACGCAAAAAATATTGCTGGGAAACAACTTTTTTTTTTTGAGGTTATAAATCATGTTTTGTGGTAGAACTCAATTTAATGCACTTAAAACATTGTGCTGATGGATGGATTGAATAGTACGGGGTTCGTGGAGGTGTTAAAAGTTAAAATCTTACAAAAAAACTTGTATTTAAAAAAAATCTTGTCAAAAAGTTGTAACTTTTACCCCCTATATCTCCGTAACTAGAAGTTTCCCAGGTATGGTGTAGAACAAAAAAATGCTCGCAATGATGGGGAGAACAAATGCCTTTCGGCTTCGTGAAGAGGTGTTTTACACCCTATATGTATAGATATATACTTAGATAGATGAATCCCTATTTCCCTTGGTCACGGCATCGCGCGTGAACGGCTGGACCGATTTCACTAATTCTTTCTTTGTTGTGTTTGTTATTGTCAGGAAAGGTTCGTAAGAACACGAAATTAACCCAGCATGTCCAAAGTCTTCAATTGTTTCACCGCATGCATGTCAATAGCTATTTTAGTGAAACTGTCAGTGGAACAGATATCCTAATAGATTCAAGGCCGCCTATGACCCACTGATCGAAGGTTCAAACCCCGACCCCTTTAGATTACTTTTTGTGATTTATTTCAATTTTCTATTGGTCTAAGATTTTATTCGATCCCCAACCGCTTTTTACTTTTTGTGTTTGTAACCATATATTTTTTTGATAGCTGTAAGATTTTAAACATTATTAACCCATTTCCAGTCCCATGAGCCACATATGGTTCAGAGCGATTGTTTAACTACTTATTGTGTCTTTTCGTGGACAGTGAATGTGATACATACTTTTCATTTATATAGTTTGCTTATCTTCACATTTTGTTGACGTTGAACGAAGTTGCCATTATTTATGGTCGCTGGTGAGAATTTAGAGTCTTGCGATAATTTGATTCTGCGTGTCAGGGAAACTCATCGTGCGTATGATGCATTACTACCAACTGATATTTTGATAAACGAAATAGTCTCGGTGATCATAATGTTGCGAAACATCAACCAACTGCGTCTCGGTAACGGCAAACGGCTAGCGGTGAAAAACTCAACAACGTGATCGAAGCACCATGAGGGAAAGTACAAAGAAGACGTTTTGATACCACGTATCCCAGTGATTCCGAAAGTCATACCATTTTTGAATTTCTCAACGACTGCAGTTTCCTTTTTAAAATCAAGAGCTTTGTTTGATAAAAACAAAACGATAGAAGAGTATATTATTATTATGCAAATTTATTGTTGTTAGGTATAACCTAGGTAGGTGCGTAGTTCTTTTTTTATTGATAACGGTAATTCATTTTCATCATCAATCAATCAATCAATCAGTTTATTTGTGAAACATAGGTGTTTACATTAGGTATTTACATAATTAGGTGGTGCGCTATGTTTTGTCATAATTAAGACATTCATCTGCTTGCATTTTCCCAACTTTGCTCCCCACCTTTGCTTCGGCTTCCAGTCTAACCGGATGCAGCTAAATACCACTTTATTTATCGGTAATTATTTGATTGTTAAAGTGCTAACTCTGAAGTCCGTATTTTTTTTTGTTTAGTTTAAATTACACCACCACCAAACCAGACCATAACTTAAAACTGAAGTTGTCATCACGAGCTAATGTGCACAACCAAAGCGACAACCAGAAATATAAGTTTGGAGGACTGCCACACACAGTCCAATGCTTTTCGACAGAACAACGTCTGTCGGGTCAGCTAGTCGGCAATAAAAACGAATCTTTGGTAGCTCTTAACTTTTTAATGGATTTTTATTTTACTATTCTGTTTCCGCACAGACAAATTTAATACAGAGAAAAACGATACCTAGCTTAGTATCATATTTAACTTTGGATGTACAGTTTCAAACAGTGGAGTAATTAGGTCCCAAAATTTCTAAAAAAATTGTCGAGTAGTGTCATTTTAAGGCTGGGTCCGCACTATACGGTCGATCGCGGACCGCGGTACGTTCATGCATTTATTTTGATATTTATTTTATAACTTACTAGGTGTACCCTGGCATGCGTTGTAATGCATTTTTTCCTACCTACCTACTACTACCTACCTACTTCTACCTACCACTACCTACCTACTACTACCTACCTAACTACCTACTACCTACCTACCTACCTATTTCTCACCTTTCAAACCTTCCCTGAACTTCCACAAATAATTCAAAACCAAAATGAGCCAAATCGGTCCAACCGTTCTCTAGTTTTAGCGAGACCGACGAACAGCAATTGATTTTTAAATATATAGATTTACAAAACATTCACGGGCCGCAAGTAAGACGTAACGTCCGCGGGCCGCAGGTTGCCGACCGCTGATCTAGTAAATTAAAATTGCTTTTTTGTAGTTAGCTCGTTCCCTGCCCTGAGCAAAAGCCTCCCCCCATTCCTTCCAGTTCTATTTTTACATTCAGACTACTGCGCTCTTCCATGGACCAGTAGTTCATCTAGGCGTTTTCTGTGCGTCTTGCCACTTCTTTTTCTTATTTGCCTGGAAGAAGACTAATATTTGGCCCAGGCAGATGTATTCTCGGACATAATGTATTTTCTCCCCGTCTAACTGCACGTTGATAGGGTGAGCTGTTACTCATGAGCTTAATATTTAATTATGTCTTCCTATAAAATTGCCTATAGTTATTTATTTGAACTGATTTTCGATGACAGCTAAAGCTGTTTTGAAATCTGTTTTCAAAAGTCCATCGTCAGCAGACCGCATCTGGCTAATTCAAATGCGCTGGCGGGCCATATTGTGGCCCGCTGGCCTGGGTTTGAGCAGCCGTGTATTAAAGCAAAAAACCTCATAAGAAGCCTGCGGAGCATGCGTAGTTCATACAAACGTACTACAAAAATAATTTGTAAATACGCAATAAAATACGCATGCTCCGCCGGCCCCTTAACGAAGCCAAAAGGCACTTGTTCTCCCCGACAATGCGATCATTTTTTTTTCTACACCGTACCTGGGAACCTTCAAGTTACGGAGATATAAAAATTATCTTATCTTACCTTACCTTACCTTACCTTATCTCATCTCATCTCATCTCATAGGTATCATCTCATCTCATCTCATCTCATCTCATCTCATCTTATCTTATCTTATATTAGGGGTCAAGAATCCAATTTTTTGACAAGTTTATTTTAAATATTTTACCTCAAACACCTCCACGACGCCCTACTATGCAATTCATCCATCAGCACAACGTTTTGAGTGCGTTAAGTGTTGAGTGAGCGAGGTACACAACAACAATTAGCACGTATTTACGCAATAGTCCTATGACAACATAGTAATAAGCTAACGAGTCGGCATTTCTGGGTTTACCTTACTCTCGGGATTCTGCGAAGATAGATTAGCCGTTTGAACATGCACGTACAAACAGGATCGGTTCCCGGTCCCCCTATAATACGACGTCAAATTGATAAACCATTGAATAATCATCAAAAATTAATGCTTCGCTCAACAAGAAACCGAAACATGGTCGCTCACAATTGGCCTTATCAGAAGGTTTAAGTCACCCACAGGGCAACGGAGAGGGCTACGCTCGGAGTGTCCTTGCGTGATCGAATCAGAAATGAAGAAATCCGGAAGAGAACCAAGGTCACCGACGCCGACGTAGCCCAAAGAATTGCGAAACTTAAGTGGCAGTGGGCAGGGCACATTGCTCGCAGAACGTATGGCCGATGGGGCCGAAAAGTTCTGGAGTGGCGACCGCGAACCGGAAGACGATGCGTTGGAAGACCTCCCACTAAGTGGACCGATAACCTGGTGAAGGTTGTGGAAATCTGTGATGCGAGCCGCACGGGACCGGTCAATGTGGCGACACTTGGGGGAGGACTATGTCCAGCTGTGGACGTCTTTCGGCTGAAACGATGATGGTAAAATATAATTTACAGCATAAAGTACTCCCGAATAATGTAGCTTTCTGCCAGTGAACGAATTTTTAGTCTATCATAATTTTCTAGGCCATCATCATCCACAGCCCGACTTCACCCACTGGTGGGTATAGGCCTATCTTTGTTTATGCCAAGCTCCACGCTCTTGTGCCAACCTCATCCAGGATATTCCCGCAAAAGCAAAAGTATCATCTGCCCATCTCCCCGCTGGCCAGTTCCAACGATAGATGGCGACTTAGTGTAAAAATGTTGTTCTCGGTGTTCGGTCGTAGCTAAATCAAGTTTCTACGTGCAGCAGATATCGGTGTTCAAAATATTTGGTGCCAGGCTGTATTTTATAGAAATTATAGCCCGAAGAAAGACCAAAGCACACAAGAAAAGAACACTTTTGAACGATAACGAAATCGAGCTCCGCAAATCTGCACTAATTTTAACACTGGTCATAAACAGCGCCATCTATCGTTTTTTTTATTTGGTAGCTGGTCTTGAAAAATCTCATCGAGTTATTAGTTCCAGAATTTACCCCCTACACTCAAAGTACCTCTTGATAATCTTTTGCATAGACTAGCATAGACAAGGATGACGTAAAAGCCTCGGTAGCCAAGTCACTAATTTCGTCACAAAAAATAAACATCAAAACAGACTGGTCAATGACCACTTTGAGGACCACTTGTAGTCTTAGATTATGAACCATAGTAGCTTGTAGTCTTGTAGTCTTGTAGTCTTCTAGTCTTGTAGTCTTGGCTTGTAGTCTTGTACCTGGGGTGCGTTTAAGTAAGACGGCGAAAATTTCGCCGGATAAAAATTAAACTAGCGAGGGCTAGCTGAACGGAGTCATAGTCACACACAAAGAGTAAAGTAACTAGAGGGCAAGGAGGGAAAGAGTGACAATAAAGATGCTCTGTGGAGTGACAACTCTGTGGTAAAATCACAGATTAGATATTAGTAACTGGTAAAATTTGCATGTATGGAATGTGCTGCCACCTTGAGATTGGTGGGTGAACTAAATTTCTGATTTACACACGTCTAGGGACCTATGGTATGTGTGATCTGTGTATGTGTGTGTGAGCTTTATAGGTATGCATGTATACTTCGGTACTATAGCTGTTCAAAACAATAAAAATGCCCAATGAAAAACAAAGTTATATAAAATATATGAACTAAAAACAAAACAAATAACAATAGAAAGTAACAATTTTAACAGAGTTATCTGAGATAAACTCGAGAAGCGCATCAAAGTCGGGAAAGCCGGAGTTAAATTGACATTAACATCACTGACTTAGAAACATTATTACACTTAGAAACGTCTTCCTACCTCAATGATTAACATGGCCCAATGGCGAATTGGCGACTAAGACATTTGTTTGACAAACAAGACAAGATGGCTGTGACTGTCAAGTTTGGTTATCACACCAAACTCCAGATGTCGCTGTCGTCTATGTTAATTGATGACAGTGCTAAGTGTGCCCCCCCCCCCCCCCCCTGGTCACACACACGGCTGTGACAGCTTTAGTTCCAAAGGGTCCGTTTTGTCGGGGGTGACTACAGTGTGAGACGTTGGACTGAGCAAATACGCGATGGGTCGTACCGGGCGGCCGATGCGATTAGGGGGTTCCTATGCTTGATAGCAGTGTCAAAGTAACGCTTGGAAAGGCGTTTCATGAACTGCTTAACGGTAGGGATTCTAAGGTCTACGTGTAGACTGTCATTACGGACATACGGGGGGGCACCGGTGATTTTACGAAGGAATCGGTTCTGAAGATTTCCTATCTCAATCACGGCTGTGACAGCTTTAGTTCCAAAGGGTCCGTTTTGGCGCTGGCGTAGCATCGCCGGCGCCATGCCGCCATCTTGGTTTTGTTATGTCAACTTGTCTGTCAAGAACATAACATTATATACTCAAGTGTAATAATCAAATGACACTTGAGTATATAATGCGCTCATTGTCAAAAATCTTCAGAGAATTCTTGCCTCTGAGTGTATTTTCCTTAATTTTCCTCGTATTTTACTCAGTTGAGATACACAATTTCCTCTGTAGTTTGAGACAATACTGATTGTGCATGTTAATGTGCGATTATTCGTCATGGGAATCCGAAAGTGCTGTGTAGGTGGTTGCAATGCAACAGTGAGTTTTCCCAAGAACAATGAACTTAGAAATCTGTGGATGCCTTCCTAGTGCCAACAAATTCCCTCCTCATTGGATTCAGGAAACGTGTCCATGAAAAAGAGAAGAAGTTGAATAAGGCGTTCCGCTGGTGAGTTTTGTTAAACTTCTTAGGTTATGTAAAAGTCGTTTTGTTATAACTTTATAAGTACTCAGATCAAGTAAAAAGAGGACAATTTTTTGATTACTTGATTTGAGATGTTACTTATAAGTTTTTTTATTAAAACTTCAATCAACTAGAAACCAACAGAACGTAATGTACCCATAGGGAAAACATAAAATCAACTTCGAAATACTAAAAATTATTGTATTAACTGTATCAAATATGTTTCCAGGGTGGGATGTAATACTTGAATGAACATAATTATTTCAAGGAACAAGATGAGGAGGATGTACATGTACTACAACTGGTGTGTATGGTTATCTAAATATAGTCCCATTTATCAGTATTATTTTACTATAAGTATGAGTACAACTCGCCAAACCGTCTTGAGCAAGCATGGTAATCAATGCTCGTGCCTTCTCTGTTGAGAAGAGGCCTTTGCCCAGCAGTGGGTCAGTTATAGGCTGGTTTTATTAAAATGAGTACAACTTATATGTATTACAGCAATATTTCTCAATTTTTCAGGGTGGTTGGTTAGTTGGTACAGTTGATCATAATTACTCCGAGGAGCAAGATGACAGTGTCATAACATCATCAGTTTTGATTGGAACGGCAGGTATAGATATACATACATAAATATCTTCTAAAGTTTTAATTTTAATCCAATATAGGAAATAAGAAATTCCCTCCACTGTGGCACCCTCAGAAAATATTCTTAGCAGTGTGAGGGCTCCTTAGAGCCCCATAACTTTTGTCATGTCATCACTTAAAATTGTTTGTTGTGCATCATGCTGATGGACCTTTTTTTACTTTATTAATGTACATTTCTTAGTTGTTGTGGCAACTGCGAGGGCTATAATTAACAGTCCAGCAACGTAACATCTCATATACAAAGTGTCTCCATTTCTACAAAACTGGTATTTGTTTACTAATGTGTTCATTATTCTTATTTTCAGATAAATTACATGGTCTAGATTCTGGAGCTACAATGGCCACAACAGCTGAAGTTGTTGAATTTTTTGATGAACTGTTTGACAGTGTTAATGGCTATCCTGGTGGTGGAAAAAGGAGAAAATTAAGACGAGCTGTAAAGAAGACTCACTACATCATTCTTTTTGGATTGACGCGATCAAAAAAATTAAATCAGTTAGTTTAAAAATGTTTATACAAATATAAAACCTATAAATTATCATTTTTATTTTATTATGATTACCTGAACCTCAAAAATAAATCAACTATATGAAGGCGCCATTAAAGTATCGATATCGATGAAAAAGTCGATATTAAAGAACATCACTAGTTATCGATAACAAGATTCCTGCAATCACTATTACACCTACATACATAACTATTATATATATACTTCTGTCAAAACCCCGATGGCTACAACAGCGCCAAAACGGACCCTTTGGAAACTCTTCCAAAAAGTCACTGTCGTATCTGTAGCTAGCTACTAATATAGTAATCTGTGGTAGAACTATGTAGAATTGTAGACGAGTTTTGTCACCACGTTCAGGACCTATTAGTAAATAGGAGTTATTATAATGCTTTGTATAAATATATTTGTAACACTGTAGAAAAAATTGAAAATATGTTAAACATAATAGTTTTATAGTTTTAGATTTTATGTTGTGTCTAGTTATTTATTTATGTATTCGACTGAAAGACTTGTATCTATGGTCATGAATAAAGATTATTAAAAAAAAAACGAGTTTTGTTTGTCAACACGTAATCACGTAAGTCGTAATGAACTCGCCTAATTCGCCTATCTCCTTCGTTTGATGGTCTATCATTATATGTACGGGATATTGGCAAAATTGTGGTGACTCTTTCACAAAAGCCATTAACTAGAGTTGAAGTTGAAGTCTTTACATACATTTAAATTTTGTTATTTTATTTTGGTCTTTAGTACTTTATCATTTTAAGTGTGTTATTGTAAGTCTGATAATTGATCTCTTTTTTAGTTTTAAGTCATAGTTGCTTTATTTTGTTATGAATGTTGTGTTCACCTATAATAGGTAGGTACGTACATTAGAACCATACCAAATGGACCATAATAAAAATGTTTTAATTAAGTACTGTTGGTGCACCTGTCACTACGAGGTTCTAAACGGTTTTAGTGTGAAAAAATTCATATAAATCGCACTATTTTTGAAAGTTTGTTCAACAAAAATTCTGGTACTTAAGTGCTTTTTCGATTCAAATTCCTAAAATATAAGGCCCTAAGACGACCCACTGACCACATTTTTACCTATGCTCACTTGTTAGCAGAATCCACAAGTGATTTATTGATATAATTTAGATGTCTCAAATAAGTGGTAAATAATTGACCACTGTCCGTCCCCACATCGGCAAAAATCGATTATATATGTATATAAAAATCTGCTGGTTTTTTTGTCTGAGTTTTCTTTATATTAGCAACTAGCGGACGTCCCGCGGTTTCACCCGCATAGTTCCCGTTCCCGTGGGAGTACGGGGATAAAATATATCCTATGTTACTCGTGGATAATGTAGCTTTCGAATGGTGAAAGAATTTTTAAAAACGGTCCAGTAGTTTTTAAGCCTATTCATTACAACCAAACAAACAAAGTTTTCCTCTTTATAATATTAGTGTAGATTGAAACGAAAGAAATATCTAGAGATAGTTCAAAATTATAGAAAATTACATAAAGTGTGGTTCATAAGCGTATAACTCAAGGTATAAAGATTTCTCTTTTTTTAACACACTTTTTTTAATGTAACCTTTAGATAGTAAGGATAACATAATAAATGTTTTATTTAATTCCTAAAATATAACAAAACATAGAACCAACAGGAAAACACTAGTCAAGAAACAAAGAAATAACCGGAACGGACAATGGTAACTATTTTACCACCAACATAAAAAAAATTCAAACACTGTTTTAGGCTTTCACGGTTTAAAACTAAACTTATATTGTCACTTACGGGATGATGGTAAATTATTTACCACCATAAAAACTACCCCTACCCCTATTTTTTTTTTAATTTTGATAAAAAAAAAATAGTGACCCCCAATTACACAAAATCCAATGCAACTTTTAAAAAAATGATCACACAGGCTCGCATTTGTTTAGGGGTTAACAGGCTTTCCGAGGCACGAAGGAACCTCGGTATGTAAGGGGGTCACCCATCCACAGACCAACCTAGGCTGGCACGGCTTAACCTACCAATCGACCCGAGCAGCTGTTATTATTTAGCCACAAGCTCCTCTAGTATGCTGACAGTACTTCTTCAATATTTGAGATTTAACAGAGCTCAGGCTGTTAGGAAAATCTGACAATTTACAGATGTAGACACTGGTCTATCTAAGTTACTGAAATAGAATTTGTCTTATGAAAAGCAGTGGTTTGACTGTCGAACTGCCAAGTAAGTCTCAAGTTTGGACCCAAGACACACACTTTTGATATTTCAGATTCATGTGTGTATTGTATAAATATCACCTAGCAAAAAGGAAATCATGGTGAGGAAACTAAACCAGCATGCCTAAGACAGTAACCACACAAAAATAAGAAGTCTGATGACATTTTCTTAAGGGGATCGGAGGAGTCTATATTTCTTCTCCAGAAAAAGGCTACAAGAACCATGTAAAATTATTTAGGCGAGATTCTCTAAGGGAACTGTTTCAGTATAGTTACACCATGACAGTAGGTACCTATAAGTACCTTATCAACATCCAAAAAATCACCTGCACCTAGTTAGTAAAAGGTGACAGAGATCACTATAATACTAGAAATAAGTACCAACTAGTTCAGCCAGCTTTCAGGTCAGCTAAAGTAGACTCATCTTTCTTGGTATACTATTTAAAATGTTACAATAATAAACCATCCTACATTCTACAACTGAATGAGACGAAATTTAAAGCTTTTATAAAACGCACACTATGTAGGCAAGCATATTATAAGTTAATAAAATTGCTTGCGGTAAACTAATTGATTAAGCCTGTGAAATAATTGTGGAAGCTGCAGAAGATTGTATTACTATCTTTGCATTGTTAAGATTCAATCACTTAGTGTTACGAGTATACAATTGCCAAGCACATGTGTGAGTACTATGATGACGGTAGCAACTGCCACATCACTAGAAGAAACTAGTAGTTACAGAACTGGCGAAACAGCGTCACTTCATGCACAAATACATTTATTATTTTTATTATGTGTATGTCAAATCTATCATAATGTTTACTCTAACTGTTTACATGGCTCTCCGGTATTTAGGATAACATTGAGATGTTTATCACTCATGTCATGACTTTTCAAAAATATTCACTAACTTTTTCAAATTTTGAGATTGGAGCTTCTCGAGACATGCTAGAAAAGTCTATTGAAAAATATAACTTGTAATGTTTCAGATATATTGAAGTGGCACAATGAAGACAGCTGTGACAGTTCTGCAGGAGATGATGGTGAAGATGGGCCTGACGCCTGAATATGAGTGTTTGTCTCAGGTAGGCACACTGTCTCACTGTGTGATCGTGCAGTAAGTGATTACTGCACGATCACACAGTGACACACACTCTTTTAAATACTTTGGACTCCCAAAGTATTTAAAAGAGTGACTGCTGACACACAGTTTGCAGACAGGTCCGCAGCACCAGGCGATGTTCGACTACCGCTGCGTGGCGTGCGACGTGGTTGTGAAGGCGTCGGCGCGCTCCAAGAAGGAGGCCAAGCAGGAGGCGGCGCGCCTCATGCTGCAGCAGCTGTCGCGCCGCGGCCAGCCCGTGCCGCCGCCCTACGCAGCGCCCGCCGGCGCGCACTGCGACCCGCTGGTACTCGCTGGTACTCACTGTAGCGTAGCACCACGCCACACACGTCAGGCTCGGCTAATTAGTCTTAGTCAGACATAAAACCAAACTGATTTTTTTATATATTTACAATTTACCCTACTTGAGCCTCAAGGCTCAAACCCAGTTACCCTCTATTCTATTGATATTGCACACCCAGTACAAACTGGAGCGAGCGAGCACTGCAGGCACGAGGCAGTCGGTAATCAGTAAGGAATCGGTACAATGTTGCGGTTGTAGGCGGTGCCGTGCGCGCCAGTGGACGCGCGCAGCTACGTGGCGCTGCTGAAGGAGCTGTGCGAGGAGTACCGCCTGGCCGGCGTGGAGTACGAGCTGGTGGGCGACACGGGCCCGCCGCACCTGCGCCACTTCACGGTGCGCGCGCGCATCGGTCAGCACGAGCGCGTCGCCACCGCCACCACCAAGAAGGCGGCGCGCCAGCTGGCGGCCGAGGAGCTGTACTCCTACCTGCGCGAGAACCTCGCGCGCGTCACACGCGACTTCAACGAGGTAAACCTCACTTTACTTTGATACCTCATATCTCGGAAACTATTGGTGCCAGCTATCGATTGATATACGTTTAAAGCGTGTTTGATCAAATCAAAGTTGTGCTGAAGATGCCATCAGTGAGTGGTTTTTTTTTTTCAAATCAAATCTTTAATTCACAGAATGTGTTGTACAATATAATTGTTATAATATACAGAGCCGGGTGCCTGAGTATTGGCACGCAAAATTAACATACAGGGTGTTAGTGTGAACACCGTTATCCTTCAAACCAGTGGTTTGGTTCCACTAATAGAACGTAAAACCAATGAAAAAACAAACCTTTTTTTTTTTGGAGAAAATCCAATTTTTTCCTCAAGATCATTTCACCCTCATACGCGCAGAAACAGCTGACGCCGACCGGGGGGGGGGGGGGGGGCACTCGAGGTCATAGAACGCGCCCGCGCAACTAACAGCAATGAGTCACGCCTTCAGTCAGTCAGTTGTCGCGCTAGTGCGCACGTGCACTCAACGTCGGTGCGCCGCGCGCTTGGCCGCTTATTTCTCGCTCGTAAATTGAGTGCACTTAGTGCTACGAGAATGTCTTACTTACAAAAATGAACATTGGACTGAGTGGACCGAAATAGTACGCCATCGCGGGTGACAACTTGAACGAGGCTCGTGTGTTGTATTAACCTTTTGGACGCCATTGTCACGTAATACGTGACAAGCAAGCGCGTGCACTGTACGCCAAACGACACAAATATGTGACAAAATAGTAGATGAAATTGTGGCTTGGCGTGGAGGGCACGCGCGTGCGTTTATGCTGTGGCGGTCAAAAGGTTAAGAATTGTTCCCTGAACAGCCTAAAACCAAACCTAAGATTAATGTAGATACCGGTGATTTTTGACTGTACATAAAATTGTGATGAACTTTTTAAATTACGCCTACATTTTAATTAGACCTATTTTTTTTCATTTTCTTTGTTGTCAAATTAAAATTATATTCAGACTCGTCACGCAACACCTGAGGTAGGTATGTTTGCCTGAAGCTTCTAAGCCAGAAAAAGTATGAAGGAAAAGTTGCATCACAGGTTATGTTACGAGTAATGTGTAGGTGGATAGAACGGACGGCGATTACGTCACTCGAGCGCATTGCATTGCATATGAACTTGAGGTCAGTGTCGGATAATATGTTTTTCACGCATTGCATTGCATATGAACTTGAGGTCAGTGTCGGATAATATGTTTTTCATTTTTTTAAGTCAATTACGGATTCTATTTTTTAAACTTGGTCCTATATTTTTTTATGTCAACTACCCATGGTTTGAGTGACAACGGTGTTTACCCTAACACCCTGTATAATGTCATTATCAATTAAAAAATATTAAGGAAAAAGTAAATCAAATAATATCAATCATACTAATTTCCTGAGATGTCACGCACAGAATCAAAATGAAGAAATAAAACAAATAAGAAAATCACAACAAATAACAATGTATGTATCAAATAGTTACATTTAATTAAAAATTTAAAAACCCCTGACACATAGGGTCATAATTTCAAGATAATTTTTTGTTTTGGAACGAAGTTCCATAGCTCGGCTTACGCGTAGTACGGTCTACACCGTAAGTAAAAATCGTCACGTAACGAAATGCCGAATGCTGTGTGTGTGTAGTATAATAATCATAGATCGGAATAGGTAGAGCTGTTTATGTACTTGCCATAGTTTAGAATAATATGGATGTTCCCAGAGTCCCGGGATTTGGTTTTTAGTAGGTACTTAGTAAAATCATAAACAATCTATTCTCGCCTTCGGGACTAATGAAAGATTACACTTCCTTTCTGACGGGTAAATATAAGAAGGACGGGATTATGGATGGTATAATAAATAGATAATCTTGATTCATTAAACCACAAAAATGTTTTTTACGTAACAATTTCTTATTCAAGAATCAAAAATTTTTTAAACATTTTTATTCTGAAGTTGTAGGTACAAAAACATATTACCATACAAACTATTTGTTCCTCAGAAAATCAAAACATTATCAAATAGAACAATTTGTATTTACAATCAAATTTTAATTAGAATAATCAATACGCTTCAACAATATGTTGGCAACTTTGTGGAACGAGCGCCATCTGTTTTTGGCGGGCGGAACTACGGGCGCCGCCTAGCGAGCCGTGACGTCGGCATCGCACCACCACGACTGCACGTGGTGGGGAGGAGACGGGCTGACGGTTCGCTCGGCGCGCGGCGCGGCGGTGCGCTCGCTCTCTTTTGCTGATGGACCGTGCGACGGAACAGTGATCGTTACCTTGATTGTTTTGGGGACTGAATATTATTATTTATTTTGTTAGATTAATCAGTTCGTACCCTTGATTAATTTGTTTAAAAGCTTTTGTTTAAATATAAATGTTTGCTGAGAATTAACCTAATAGTTTAATTTATTTGCTCAATAATAGTTACAGTGTTTAACCTTGAATATATTCACATCAACGCATTGCAATTGTGTGATAATATAGTTAATTTCTTTAATAAATAATTCACTTATTTAAACAACTAATATAATAATAAAATCCCGTAGTATCAGTCGGAATCCCGTGGAATATCCATATTAACATCAATGTTTGCGGTCAATGAACCTAAATAGCTCTACCTATTCCGATCTATGATAATAATATAATATTCCTCATTGCCTTATTCCCTTTCAATATAGTGTATGTACGGGACAACTATAAATGATAAGTTGTGATAGATATAATATGATTTTATTGATATAACTAGCTGACCCGCGCAACTTCGTCAGCGAGTGAGGGTTAGAGAAAGTGTGAGTCAACCTTAAAAAATAGACAAATGCGATCGCGGACTTTTTTTTTAAATGCTTAAGAGGAACAATTCCTTCGTACGTGATTGCTGTGTAACTTTAACCGCGTTATGCAGTGCTTGCAACGGAAGCAAAGAAAAAGGAATAAATCTTTGGTTTTGGGAAATTTTTCATTACTGCTCCGCTCCTATTGGTGATGTTAGCTTTCCTTGATGAAAGGGCTGTCCAACGCTAAAATATGTTTTTAACTCGAACCACCATTTCCTAAAATTAGCGCGTTCAACCAAACAAACAAACTTTTCAGCTTTATAATATTAGTGTAGATTCAAGTTGTTACGGAGGCACGATCGCGTTCACGTAAACTTAGTTGATAAGCGTTAGTGATAAGATTTTTTAGGACGTAATGTTAAGTCCAACCTGTGATTAAATCTTTCTAGCGTTCCCGGGCCCCCGACCTATCTCTATGTACAGCACTGTGACGTAAGAGTGTAGGCCACACCTACCTGATGACGCGCGGACAAGTCTACTTTTTGGAAATTCATTACCAAATATGGTGAAGGAGCAGTGCTGTGCAATGCTATTGGTCAAGATCGGGAGCTCGTGAAGTACGATTGTGGACAGCGCCGTGTCCCGCGAAGGTTCGTGAAGTAAATTCGTCGCCAACGCCGTGTCACGCGGGGGTGAAGGGCATGAGCGGGGGTGCGGATCGATGTCATAGGTCGATATGGGAATGCACCCGCTCCCTCGCCTCATGCCCCTCTCACCAGTTTAAAAGCCCTAGACACGAGGGATAGAAAGTCTTGTTCCCGCAAAACTTAGCCCGCTTTAGTGGTCGTAATGTCTGGCCAGCGCGTCGCGTAAAACAATTGTATATTTCTGTATTATGTGTGATATTCTTGTTAAATTAGCTTAGTTACATCAGTCAGATTGACATAGAAAAGTACGTAGTGTAAAGTAAATAAAGTAAAAAGGTTCACGTAATATTGTTAACTCTGGCTCCGTTAAGTGTGATAATTATGTGTTAGCGTCATAGTAATATTCAAGAATACAAGTGTGTTTATGTGGAATCTGCGTATAATTTCACCTCCTCCTGACTCAACACCCCCGGCACGTACTCTGCACAAACTTCTGTGTTATAAACGCACCTCGCACCTCAAATCTCTAAGTAGCACTCACCACCAGCCGCGTTATCAAAGGCATATTGCTACAAACACAATAAAATACAGTCCACACAACATAGCTCTGAAGCTTCGAAGAAGGGTGCGCTAACTGCCCACCATAGGGAGGTTACCGTCAGAGGTTTCCCTACAATTTTTGGTCCTTGCGAGCCGGATCCGGTTTATAAGTGCAGAGTACCCCAGAGTGCAAGTACCATGAGTCAGAGGTGTACTATGACGACAAGGAGTCAGACCAGAAGAATGACGTCACGAGATGATGAGGACGTCACGATCACGGACTCGGGCATGCCATGCTCGCCGTCCGTCGTGCCGACGGGGTCGTCCACGCCGGCGCCGCGCATACCATTGTTGGGTGGCCGCGTCATAGACCACACTGATCGAAGAACCACAATGGCACCGTCGGCGGCGTGGGCTGAAACGGGTGAGCGACGGTCGTCGGCACACAGCAGAGCGTCCACCAGGCACAGCCGCAGAAGCGCGGAGTGCCTACGGAAGAAGGTGGAATACGAAGCGGAGCGCGAACTGGTGAAGTTGCGGGAACAGCTCATCAGGAAGAAGCTCGAAGCCGACCTCGCCGAGATAGACGCGGACGAGGAGATTGACGATTCGGTGAGCTGCGGGTCCGACGAGGGAACGACGCGGCGCGTGGCGGAGTGGGTCGACACAACCCCGCCATGTGCGCCGGCCGTGAGTGCTCCGGGTCAGGTAACAGGAGCACAACTCCACAGTGCGTCGGATCAAAATGTGAGTACAATCCAGATTACTGATAAATGTGAAAACAGTGTAGAATGCGCGCCTATATCGGGCAGATTCGTGCACACCGTTCCGGTCGCGTCGGCGAGTGCCACGCCGGCTTGTCAAGGGGCCCACTTTCGTCCACCTAGCGATCACGCAGGTCACGCCACTCCGGTCGCCAGAGCGCGGCAGTTGAAGTACGGAGAGGTCGACCAACCTATGTTGCGCGGTTCACTAGGACCTGGAAGAAGAGACGAGGTGAGCCAGCTGGCGGACGCGATCAGACAACTAGCACACCCGAGACCAATTACGAGGCAAGCATATGAGCTACCGCATTTTTCTGGAGATCCCGCAGAGTGGTTATCATTCAAAAGTATGTACTGGGAAACCACTAAAAATTATGAGTTCAAACCATACGAAAACTTAGCTAGATTAAGAACATCGTTGCAAGGCGACGCAAAGGCGGCCGTAGAAGACTTATTACGTACGTCGATTGACCCGTCAGAAATAATGAAAGTGTTAGACGAGGAATACGGCCACCCTATCTTGATTTTACAGTGCGCGCTAGGTAAAATAAGAAATCTACCTAAAGTCAGTGAGAGCGGTCGCGAGTTCAGACAGTTGGCAACCACAGTGCGTAATTGCGTATCTCTGTTGAAACATATACGCGCGGAGGGATACATTAATAACCCCCAGTTAGTTAACGAACTGCTAGAAAAACTAACCCCGACCCAGAGAGCGAAATACGGTGAATACGCAATGAAATTAGACGACAATATCGGGATAGACTTGAGAATATCACCTAATATGCGCATATTATCAGATTACCTAGCATATCAAGCCCGCGTATCATCGTATCACAACCAGTTGGATAATAGCGCGTCAACTACGAAAGCAACAAATAAAACAACTCGCAAATTACCTACCGGCTCCGAGCACTCAAAGACGCACCGAGTACATGTGCAAAGTGACTCGACAAAGTCAAGCAAAAGTGAACCTAAAATCAAGAACATAAAGTGCGTTTTGTGCCAGCAATCTCACGTGTTATCAAAATGTGATAAGTTTCTTAGTGAAAATGTAAACAAACGGTGGGAACTCATAAAAACAAATAAACTGTGTTTTAAGTGTTTATCGTCATCTCATGCTAAAAAGTTTTGTAAAGCGCCTCGCTGCAAGGAATGCGATTACAGTCATCACACATTGCTTCACTTTGATAAGAAGGACAGCACTGATAAGAGCGACGTCAGTGATAAGAGTGAGGGCAAGCAGGAACGTGTAACTAATATCAGTGGCATGCACACATCGGCCCTATTGAAGGTGTTACCGGTATCAGTAGGTAGCAAGGGCGGTGAAGATATCGAGTGTTACGCGCTCCTGGATGACGGCGCGACGGTATCGCTTATCGATAGTGAGCTCGCAAAGGATATGGCGGGGCCCACTATGCCGCTGTTGCTGAAGACAGCACGCGGGCACAGCGTATGTGATAAACGATCACGGCTGGTGAGCTGTGACGTCACTGGACCAAGCGGTGAGAAACGGAAGATAAGGTGCCGCACTATTTCTAATCTCGATTTACCTCCTCAGACCGTCGGTGTTTCGGTAATCCGGGACAACGCCCACCTGCGCGACCTGGGATGCGCAGAAATGAGGGACGCCAAGCCGCTGCTACTGTTGGGCCAGGACAACTGGGAGCTGTTGGTCAGCCGGGAGATCCGAAGAGGAAGATCCGGTAAGCCAGTTGCCTCTCTAACTAAACTAGGTTGGGTCATTCACGGACCAAGTAATTCCTTCAGTAGCGGGGAAAGTATAAACTGTATGGCGGCCTCCCTCCCCGACCTTCATAACTTAGTGAAGTCACAGTTTGATTTAGAGTCAATAGGTATATCAGCTAAATTACGTCAGCACGATGACGTCACGCGAGCTGTGACTATTTTAGATTCGACCGCCTGTCGAATAAATGAAGGCAATCAGTGGCAGATAGGTCTCTTGTGGAAACGCGAGTCAACGACATTGCCTGACAATTACGGGCAGGCGTTGCAACGTTTATGCGGTATTGAAAAACGTATGCGCCGAGATGAAACGTTCGCGGAGGCTTATTGTAAACAGATTGATCGGTTGATAACAGAGGGCTATGCTCGGAAGTTAGAGGCAAACGAGATAAAAACGGATAGTAAGGCAGTGTGGTACCTACCGCATTTTGGTGTAACGAATCCCAACAAACCGGGAAAGTTACGATTGGTCTTTGACGCAGCGGCGTCATTTAATGGTACGTGTCTTAATGACAATTTGTTGACTGGTCCGGATCTACTCAACTCGCTGATAGGGGTTCTGTTGAGGTTTAGGATAGGCCCAGTGGCGTTCGCGGGAGACATCGCCGACATGTTTCTGCGAGTTAAAATAAGACCTGAGGATCAACACGCGCAACGCTTCCTGTGGGGCGGTCCCGCCCGGTCCAGGGAGCCGCCAGACGTGTACGTGATGACCTCTATGATCTTCGGTGCTGTCTCGTCTCCGACGTCCGCCATCTATGTCCTCAATAGGAACGCGAGGGAGTACGAGGACGGTTGTCCTAGGGCAGTCAAAGCGATAGAGTCCAAATTTTATATGGACGATTATTTAGATAGCGCTTGGTCGATGGAAGAGGCCAATGACCTCATCGAGTCAGTGACCCGGATAAACGCCTCGGGCGGGTTCAACATACGGGGGTGGGTCACTAACTCACCTGAGTTGAAAACAAAGCTTAGGAATACCATGCCGGATAGAGTAGCGCTAGATAAGGGTGACGTCGAGCGAACATTAGGTATGATATGGGCTCCAGGGCCGGACTCGCTCGCGTTTGACCTCTCGTTTAAAAGGTTACCTACGGAACTTGTTTCAGGAACAATTGTACCTACGAAAAGGCAATTTTTAAGTTTCATAATGTCAATTTTTGACCCCCTAGGATTATTGTACCCATGCATAATACAATCTAGGATGTTGATGCAACGGGTTTGGGGCACAGGGATTGGATGGGATGAACCGCTCAGAGAAAAAGAGGCGGCCCTGTGGTTTGAATGGTTAGGTAGCTTAATTTATTTACCAGATTTTGAGGTACCACGGTGGTACAATATTAGAGTAGATTGTAAATTAGAATTGCATACTTTCGGTGATGCTAGTGAGGCCGCATACGCCGCGGTGACGTATCTGGTAGGTACCAACGCGGCCGGGGAAAGGGAGGTCGCCATGCTGTTGGGCAAAGCTAGGGTGGCGCCTCGAAAGGTTGTGTCCATTCCCCGGCTGGAGCTGCAGGCCGCAGTATTAGCAAGTAGACTGGGTGACACCGTTGAGAAGGAATTAGGGTTGCCCATCAGTAGGAAAGTCTATTGGACTGACAGTAAAACAGTCCTCACCTGGATAAATTCGAACGCGTATGAATTCCAAAAGTATGTTTCACATCGGTTAGCTGAAATTGATAGACTAACTGAAAGAGGCAGCTGGCGCTGGGTCCCTTCTGCGGAGAATCCGGCAGATAAGGCGACCAGGCTGGACTGGCCTAAAAATAGCAAAGAATGGTGTACTGGCCCCTTGTTTTTGCGTTTTCCAGAGTCTCAATGGCCGGCTAGTCAAGGAACCGGACTACCGGCGGCTGAGGAGGAGTCTCCGGAAGCGGCCAGAGAACGGGTCCAGCGAGTACTCGTCGCGGCGCCACAGCGTGCGCCGCCCCTGCTGGACCACGAGAGGGTGTCGACGTGGACGCTGGCCGTGCGCTCGCTTGCGCGCGCGCTGGCATTCATCAACCGCTGCCGCCGTCGCCGCGAGACGACGCAGCTCGTCGCGCAAGACCTGCGAGACGCCGAGCTCCTTCTGCTGCGCGAGATGCAGATGGACTCCTTTGCGGATGAGCTGCGAGACCTTCGTGCGGCGCGGCCTGTGTCACGAGGCAGCAAGCTGCGTGGCGTCGACCCCATACTAACTGACGACGGTCTGCTGCGCGTCAGAGGCAGACTGGGAGCGTGCGAAGAGCTCCCCTTTGGCGCACGACACCCCGTAATCCTGGACGGGAGACACCCGCTGACTGTGAAGCTGGTGATGACCTATCACGTGGCAGCCCTGCATGCCAACCACGAGACCGTCGTAAACAATGTTCGAGAGAAGTTCTGGGTGCTCCACTTGAGGCCGACGGTGCGCCGAGCGGCAACCAACTGTCAAGTCTGCCGCCTACGCCGGGCGCAGCCGTCACAACCGAAGATGGCCGACCTTCCGAGCGCGCGCCTTACCAACACCAGGCGTGCCTTCGTCCACGTGGGCGTCGACTACTTCGGGCCCATGGAGGTGACCATCGGGCGACGTCGAGAAAAACGGTGGGGGGCACTATTCACTTGCCTCGCCACACGCGCCGTGCACCTAGAACTAACTGCCAGCCTGAGCACAGACTCGGCCATCCTGGCCCTGCGACGCCTGATCGCGCGCCGCGGGCGCCCTGCACACCTTTACTCCGACCGGGGTACGAACTTCGTCGGCGCCGACAACGAGCTGAGGGCGGCGTTTCGGGCGCTCGACAAGCGCAAACTGCAAGACGAAGCCACATCACGCGGCATCGAGTGGCATTTTAACCCTCCTGCCGCACCACACATGGGAGGGTGCTGGGAGCGACTGGTGCGCTCCGTGAAGATCGCGCTGCGAGCCACGCTGTGCGAGAGAGCACCCAGAGAAGAGACTTTGCTCACGCTGCTCGCGGAGGCCGAGCTGGTGATTAACAGCCGGCCACTCTGCTACGTGTCCAGCGACAGCGAGCATCCAGTGGTCCTGACGCCCAACCATCTGCTCCTGGGGACAGCATCGGGCGACACACCGTTCGCCGACAGCCAGCCGCGCGACGTGGACGCGCGCAGTCAGTGGCGCCGAGTCAGCGCACTGGCCGATACGTTCTGGCGGCGGTGGCTCCGGGAGTACCTGCCGACGCTGCAGGTCCGTCAAAAGTGGACCGAGGGCGCGTCGAGGATCAAGGAAGGCGACATAGTGATAGTGGTGGACGAACTCCGGCCGCGAAATCAGTGGACGAAAGGTGTAGTGTGCAAAGTGTATCACGCGAAAGACAATGTTATCCGTGTGGTAGATATAAGGACACGGCATGGGGTCCTGCGTCGGCCCGTCGTGAAGGTGATCGTGCTTCCTACTACTCCAAAGTTGTAATCGGTTGGGATCCTCTTACAGGGGGTGGGAATGTTACGGAGGCACGATCGCGTTCACGTAAACTTAGTTGATAAGCGTTAGTGATAAGATTTTTTAGGACGTAATGTTAAGTCCAACCTGTGATTAAATCTTTCTAGCGTTCCCGGGCCCCCGACCTATCTCTATGTACAGCACTGTGACGTAAGAGTGTAGGCCACACCTACCTGATGACGCGCGGACAAGTCTACTTTTTGGAAATTCATTACCAAATATGGTGAAGGAGCAGTGCTGTGCAATGCTATTGGTCAAGATCGGGAGCTCGTGAAGTACGATTGTGGACAGCGCCGTGTCCCGCGAAGGTTCGTGAAGTAAATTCGTCGCCAACGCCGTGTCACGCGGGGGTGAAGGGCATGAGCGGGGGTGCGGATCGATGTCATAGGTCGATATGGGAATGCACCCGCTCCCTCGCCTCATGCCCCTCTCACCAGTTTAAAAGCCCTAGACACGAGGGATAGAAAGTCTTGTTCCCGCAAAACTTAGCCCGCTTTAGTGGTCGTAATGTCTGGCCAGCGCGTCGCGTAAAACAATTGTATATTTCTGTATTATGTGTGATATTCTTGTTAAATTAGCTTAGTTACATCAGTCAGATTGACATAGAAAAGTACGTAGTGTAAAGTAAATAAAGTAAAAAGGTTCACGTAATATTGTTAACTCTGGCTCCGTTAAGTGTGATAATTATGTGTTAGCGTCATAGTAATATTCAAGAATACAAGTGTGTTTATGTGGAATCTGCGTATAATTTCACCTCCTCCTGACTCAACACCCCCGGCACGTACTCTGCACAAACTTCTGTGTTATAAACGCACCTCGCACCTCAAATCTCTAAGTAGCACTCACCACCAGCCGCGTTATCAAAGGCATATTGCTACAAACACAATAAAATACAGTCCACACAACATAGCTCTGAAGCTTCGAAGAAGGGTGCGCTAACTGCCCACCATAGGGAGGTTACCGTCAGAGGTTTCCCTACACAAGTAGATACCAATTTAATTTCTCGGAAATCTTTGCATTAATCGCTCATAATGTTCTACTTATGGGTTTTCAAATAAGAGCTTCCCTCGAAAGCTTGCCCATGCTGGCTCACTGGAGACGGCTGCACACATAGGTGTAAGTCGTATCTACAGGGTGTAAACTACCTCATCACAAAGCCGTTAACCAAGCATTCTGTACATCAAACTAAGTAACTTTACGCAAACATTATTGCTGGGAAACAACTTTTTTTTTTTGAGGTTGTAAATCATGTTTTGTGGTAGAACTCGATGTAACGCACTTAAAACATTGTGCTGATTGATGGATTGAATAGTACGGGGGTCGTGGAGGTGTTAAAAGTTAAAATCTTACAAAAAAACTTGTATTTAAAAAAAAACTTGTCATAAAGTTGGAACTTTGACCCCCTATATCTCCGTAACTAGAAGGTTCCCAGGTATGGTGTAGAACAAAAAAATGATCGCAATGATGGGGAGAACAAGTGCCTTTCGGCTTCGTGATGAGGTGTTTTACACCCTTTATTTTGTATATAAGTAGTGTGTACCTATCTTATTTTTACTTTTTTTTACTAATATTAGGTTAATACATAAATGGATTGTATTTGATCTGAAATAAAATGTATACAGGGTGTAACCACCTCATCACAAAGCCGTTAACCACGCATTCTGTACATCAAACTAAGTAACTTTACGCAAAAATGATTGCTGGGAAACAACTTTTTTTTTGAGGTTATAAATCATGTTTTGTGGTAGAACTCAATGTAACGCCCTTAAAACATTGTGCTGATGGATGGATTGAATAGTACAGGGGTCGTGGAGGTGTTAAAAGTCAAAAACTTGTATTTAAAAAAAGCTTGTCAAAAAGTTGTAACTTTGACCCCCCATATCTCCGTAACTAGAAGGTTCCCAGGTATTTTTATTTTATTTTTTATTTTTATTTTTTATTGGAAGGAACAGCAAACAGTTACATTATCAGGACTTAAAACTATTTTAACAAGGTAGTAATTTGGTTATAACGTAACCCACAACGCTGTCCACAAATAGACACAAAAGTTAAAAAAAAAAGTTAATCGCTAGGAACTTAAATAGCAGTACGTGTAGCAAATAATACATAATTAAAATTAAATGGTCTAATAACAAATAATGGAAATTTTGTTTAAAATGAAAGTTCATAGATAAAGATAGATAACATAAATTACATAACATTATTACTATAATTAGGAGCACTTGTTATATTTAATAGGGAACGGTGAATAAGGCTTTTAAATTTACTAATCGTACAATTGAATATGTCTATGTCGACAAAGGAACTGTTATATGTGTCAACCATACGGCGGACAGGTGAGCGCAGGCCTGAATTAGTTCGGCAAGTGTTTAAAGCAAAAAGAGTACCTGCGCGTACACGCCGCCTGTGAATGGTTCTAGGCACAGCATAGCAAATCATACTGTTCAGATTTGTACAGTTAAACTTGTTTCTGACAATTTTGTACAATACTGTGGCTTCGAGGTAATTCCTTCGAGAGCTAAGGGGGAGGAGCTTGTACTTGCTGAGCAATTGAGAATATGATAAGTAGGATTTATGGCACCTATAATGCATAGCACGCAAGAATTTGTACTGAACATTTTCAACCATTTCAGCATATTTTTTGTAGAAGGGATTCCATACCGACACTGCATACTCTAGTTGTGAACGAACAAGGGCTTTGTATAAACATAAATATGACGAGGTTCTCTTGAAGTCAAGGGTGGACCGCATAATAAAACCAAATAGTTGGAAAGCTTTGCTGACAATTTTGTTAATGTGCAAATCTAGGCATAGTTTGGAATCCAATATAACACCGAGGTCGCGAATTGAATTCAATTGAGATAGAGGCACGTGACAAAGGGTGTATGCAAACTTAATAATATGCTTATTTTTAGTAAATGTGAGATGGTTGCACTTCGGTAAGCTTAGTTTTAATTTGTTACTGTGGCAGTAGTCTGTAAGTCTATCAAGGTCTTGTTGGAACAAAATGCAATCATTCACAGTTTTGATGGACTTGTAGACCTTCAGATCATCGGCGTACATTAAGAACTCAGTGTGGCGGAAACAGCAACCAATGTCATTTATAAATATGTTAAATAAGAGCGGCCCTAAGATAGAGCCTTGTGGGACACCAGATGTGACTTCAATAATATTTGATCCGTATCCGTTGATTACCACCCTTTGACAGCGGTTCGAAATGTACGAGGCGAACCACCGCAGTAAATTGCCACGAATTCCATTAAAGGCAATTTTACTAAGCAGACGCTCATGGTCCACCTTGTCAAAGGCCTTGCAAAAATCTGTGTATACAGCGTCTACTTGCACGCCATTGTCAAAACTATCAAATAAGAAGCTGGAAAATGAAAGGAGGTTTGTAGTAGTAGATCGTTGTTTAACGAAGCCGTGTTGTTGATGTATAATGACATTGTGTAAGGCTGGATATATTTCATTATGGACAAGTTTCTCAAAAACCTTTGACAAAGTGGACAGGATAGAGACTGGACGGTAGTTCTCCACGTTACCCTTCGACCCACCCTTGTGTACAGGTGTGATGTTCGCACGCTTCCACTCTGTCGGAAGTACTCCCTCCGAAATGCATTTATTATAGATTATAACTAACGGTTTGCAGATGTGAGCTGCAGTCAGGCGTAGAAAATAGGGAGGAATGCCATCAGGTCCTGGACCTTTGGCAGGATCCAGAGACCTGAGTTCTTTTATGATCTTGTTTTCGTCAAAATATAAGCTAGAGATAATATCACAAGCTGAGGAAGCTTCCGTGGGTGGTTGCCATTGTGACAAGAGTGGCGACGCAGGCTCGTAAACGGAGTGGAAGAAATTAGAAAACATGTCGCAGATGACTTCTGGTTCGTTGGATTCAGTGTCTTTGTAGTAAACTTTTGCTGGTATGCATGGTTTGTCTTTTCGGTTTGAGACATATGTCCAGAAGTGTTTGACGTTCGTGTGTAGGTTATCTTCCACCGAGCCTATATACTTAGAGAAGCATTCTCCGCACATTTCACTACAAGTGGCTCTATGTGTTTTGAATGCTTCGTAATCCGATATGTTACCATACTTCTTCCACTTGATCCAGGCTTTCTGTTTCTTTTTAAATGTGCTGATCAAGGGACGCGAGAACCAGACTGGATAATTGGAAGATCTAGAACAAGTTAGAGGAGTGTGTGCCTTGATAATCTGGTCAAGTTTGTCATAGAACAACGATAAAGCATCTTCGGGTTTTTCATTTGTAAGAAGTTCCGGCCAGTCAGTTCTCTGTATCATGTCGTTTATTTTTTCATAGTCTGCTTTGTAGAAATTGTATTTTTGTAGTGATTTCTTACCTAGGGGGGTATTTTTAATTTTAATATTTACGTCACAAACAAATGGCGGGTGATAGACGTCAGCAGGTAGCAGGGGAGATGACTCCTGTTGCACACAACAAGGGAAGTTTGATATCAACAGGTCTAATATTTTGCCTTTAGAGTTAAGTGTGCTGTTATACTGAGAGGCATTTAGAAGGGATATAAAGTTATTAAGATGGTCACAAGACGCAGTTGTGCCAGAGCACAAAGGGGAACTTATCGGGGTATTCAAGATAGAAGACGTGTGCCATGTTGCTTCTGGGAGATTATAATCTCCGGCTACACCGAAAAAATCGACATTAGGACCACACAAAGCTTCATAAAGTGATTCGAAATGCTTTTCATACACAAGTGGGGGAGTTTTAGGAGGTATGTATGCAGCAGCCACGACGTGATGCTTTAGTTGGTGACCACTAGGTATTTCTACAGCAATTTGTTCTATGTAGTTGTGCAGTGGGGTGACATTAGTCGAAGAGTTTAAATCTATTTCAATAGGTCGGTGGATTTTTAAGATAGCCACTAGAACACCGCCACCTTCCAGCTTATTAGTGCTAGCCCGATCGCGATCACACCTGTACACAACGTAACGCTGGTCAATGAATTCATTGTTGTTTATTTCCGGCACTAGCCATGTTTCTGTCAGTATGATGATGTCATATGTTCTGGTGAGAATGTTCAAATATAAAGCCTGCAGTTTAGTACGGATACCCCTACAGTTTTGATAATATATTGTTAAGCGTTTATCAGTCATTGGTAAAAGTAAAATATCCACATGTACAAACATTGAGCGCTAATAATAAAAGTATGCCGAGAGTAAAGATGCCTAATGAAAGAAGTGACTTTGAGGTATAAAGAATTGAATAGATTCCCCAGAGACAGCAAGACAAGCTCATGGAATTTAGACATAAGAACTCAGTTTTACAATAATAACACAATTCCGAAATTATTTTTGTTTCAGTTTTGAGTACAATAAATAACAACTGTAATGTGATAAAAAAGTTCAAGAGTAAAACGACAAAACTTGAAGAAAATAATAAAATAAAAGTTATTTCATAGAGTATTATCCTCCCTAAATTAAAATAATACAGTTGCAGTGCACCTAAGTTAGAAATACGAAAATTAACGCTTAACGAGTACAAACAACAAAAAATAACGAGTGCAAACATAAAAATAACAAATAGGAACATAAAAATAACAAGTACGAACATAAAAATAACAATAATACAGTAAACAAAGTGTGTGAGATCTAGCGCACCAAACAGAACCATATTATTATAGTATGACGCATTATTATAGCTACTACACAGGGTTTTGGGTACCGACTGGCTGCGGGGTTTTGTCACCGCTTTTAATTTTTCGGATATCGTCCAATGCGCGAACCGCAAACGAAGCCATGCCATCACGTTCGCGTACAAGTATTGTAGAGTTTTTAATCCAGACATACTTATAATCGTGCTGTTTCGCGGCCTCCTTACAAGCCCGAAACAACTGTTTAGTTTTCAGGGTAAGATGTTCGTTTAGGTATATTCTAGTTGGTGAGCCTGAAATACCGATTTGATCGGTCTTGAGTTCCTTGGCCAGACGATATGCGCTCAGGAGGTTATCACGTGTAATTCGCGTACCGAATTTAACAATTATGTTCTTCGGTCTGTTGCTTGTTTGCTGGGCATGTTGCACTCGATGGATAGAGATAACATCTTTCTGCTGTATTGGAAACTTGACGGCAGTGCCTAATTGTTCCATCATGCGAATCAGGTCTTCACCGCGCCTTTCAGGAACATTGCATATTTCTATGTTGCAATTTCTAGCTTGTTGCTCTAAGGAATCAATTTTAAGCTCCAGATTTCTAACTAAGCTATGAGATTGATCAGAGCTGTGACGGGCAATGATCTCAACACGTTCTTGTAGGTCTTTCTGCTCAGCTGCCTGAAACTGTACGGAGGATTTTAATTCGGAAACTTCATGAACCACTGTACTAACATGTTCAGTTAATTTGTTGTGTGCGCTGCGTAGGGTGTCCATTTCCTGCTTCATATCAGTTATACTAGACTGGATACTGTCGTTGAATTTCGTCATGCTGATCTCCATTTCTTCACGCCAGCCGCGCAGAGTGGTCTTGATATCATGTGTGAACTTGGCCATGGCGTGGTCCATGTCCGTCCGCCAACCCTTGAGTGTATTATTTAGTTCTTGTGTTATTATGCCAAGGTTTACGATGTCGGTCGAGTTGGACGCAGCGTCAGGGACAATTGTAGATGTAGTGCTCAATGAAGAGTTCGGTGACGAGGACTGCTGTTCCAAGTTGTCACAGGACATGTTTATTGCGTCTTCGCAATTTGCGGGGATGTAAACAGAGCAATTTAGTGATGCCGACTCGGGGCGGCTGCGCTGCGTTATGTTACTGCAGGGGTGACATTTCCACGCGGCTTTATGTTCGCGAGTATAGCCTGAGTATTGTAGTGGAGTGACATTAAGGCACTCACAGGTATGGTGTAGAACAAAAAAATGATCGCAATGATGGGGAGAACAATGTGCCTTTCGGCTTCGTGAAGAGGTGTTTTACACCCTTTATTATTATCATTTACGTTTGCTTCCTTAGACACTTGATGACAGTCATACTCCAGCTAGGTTGAAAGTTCTCATCAAGGTGCATGCAATAAGCCGGGACACGTTATAGGTGCTGTAAACCTTTGAAGACTTCTTGCAACTGCCTTTTTGACCCCATCGTTGGACCGTCAGTGACAGTCATACTCCGGCCACGTCTAAAGTTCTCATCGGAGTGCATTAAATGAGCCGAAACACGATATAGCTGCTGTAAACTTTTGGGGACTTCTCGCTACTATCTTTCATCTCCATCGTCAGATCATCTATGAAAGTCGTACTCTAGCTAGGTTAAAGGTTCTCATCAAGTTGCATGAAATGATCCTAAGGGCGCTTTCAATTTACACGTTTCGAGTCGAACAACCAACGCGCTGCTTTCGCGCCGCAGCGGCGCGACACGAAAAGTCTAAATTGAAAGCGCACTAAACACGATAAAGCTGTTGTAAACTCTTGCGGCTCTGTTGCAAGGCCAACTGCCTTCCATCTTCGATTTCAAATTTCTAACTCTACGTCCCATGAGGCCGCGTCTTAAAAGTGAACCTCTAAAGCTTTGAAACTTTCAAATATAAAACGGCGACTTTCGAGACAATCCAATTTTAGAGTATTAGCACAAAGGTTTTATGTGAATTCAAGCTTTTTGAATAAAAGTGGATTGAGTTTTCAAACATGTGTCAAAATAAAATGTAGTTTAAATCAAAAGCTCTAGTATTGATATCAACTTCGAATCAGCGAAGCGAATCAGCGCCATGGCCAAAATAATTGTTTACCCTTTTTTAACCCCGTTAGGGGTTAATTTCAATAAAATACGAAACACGTCTTCCATTAATTCTGTTATAAAGGTTTATGCAAAATTTCAAATAGATTGGACCAAGGAATCACGTTGTCTCTTACAAACTTTGCCCCCCTTTTTTACCCCCTTAGGGGTTCAATCTTGGAAAATTTCTTCCTAAATTTCTTTCTTCTATACCGGATGCTTATATCTTAAAAAGAACACACCCTGCTAGTTTCAGGTCTCTACGATCAGCGGTTAAGCTGTGCGTTGATTCATGAGTCACTAAAGCTAAATCGTCAGTCATTAAATCGCTATTTTGTGCGTATTCAATATTCACCTCAAAAATCAAATTTCAAGGAAACTGAGAAATTACATTTATCTGTATTAGATTTGAAGTATATGTAGCAAATTTTAATGGTTTTCACTCCATTGGATTTTATTCTATAGGTGTATAAATTTAATTGATTTTAAACACAAAACCCTCTTTTTTACGTCTCTGGATGATTTTTTTTTAAAATGCTGAAACAGGTATTTCTTTATTTTTAATAATAAGTATTTACTCTGAGTTTCATGATTCTAGAACAATCTAAAATTTTTTTTTCATACTATCTGTACCCCCCTTTTCACCCCCTTTTCCAAAATTTTCCATAATTTCTATAGCCTAAATGTTATTCTGAGTTTATTTAAATAGATTAGTGAAGTTTTCATCAAAATCCGTCCAGCTTTTTTTACGTGATGCGCGGGTCAAACAAACAAACATTTTAAAAATGGTTTTAATATGTTCAGTTACTTATATGAAGTCACCCTTTTTTTTTTTTTTTTTTTTTTTTAGGATGGGAAATCATCAAATGACTCCTCCCACTCTGGGCGGAGCGGGAGGGAGTGTCAGACTCTTACTGACTAAAACCCATCCATGTTCCTTCCTCGCCCTTTATGTTCCGGGGCCGCGGTATCTCTTTCGAATAGGCCCGCAACCCCGGCAGGCTTCGGCCCTTGCGGGCCCCTCTCTTATGCTGACATCTCTTTGAGGCGCGCGTGGAACACGAACGCGCCGTCGACACGGCCTGTCGTCTCTAGACGGACGGACGGCTAGCTAGCCCATAGCCAACCGTCCACAGGCCCGCGTCTACGGTGGCCGGTAGGCACCACGTGGCCCCCGACGCCCGGTGCGTCTCCCGCGGCGGCCGGGAAGAGAGGATCTCTCCCTCTCTCGTTCCGCCACCTCCTTCGCTAGCATGACTGCTTCGCAGAAGGAGGTGACGGCTTCCCATTCCGTCTCGCTCCGGACCATGGATTGAACCAGGGCCGGACGCGAGAGGTCGCCGCCGCCGATCGCCGCTACGAGGACACGGCGGTGCTCCGCCCACGCAGGGCAGACTTCTACCGTGTGCTCCACCGTGTCCTCCGGTCGATCCTCGCAGTGGAGACACCCGGGCGTGTCCTCCCGCCCGATTCGGTGCAGGTACCTCCCGAAACATCCGTGTCCGGTGAGGACCTGCGTCAGGCGGAAGGTGAGGACGCCGTGGCGCCTCTCTAGCCACTCCTCAAAGAGGGGACTTACCGCCACTATCGTGGCGTGCCCTGCACGGGGTTGCGACAGTCGCTCTCTCCATGTCGCCATGAGATCGCGCCGGAGGTCTGTCCGCTGAGCGGCAATTTGCCGCGGCAGCGGAGTTTCCCCCCGGCGTAGTGCCTCCGCGCGCCAGTCGTGCAGGCGCGCGAGTACTATCGCCTCCAGATCCCATGGCGGCAATCCGGCAAGCAGGCCCGCCGCCTCGCGGGAGATCGTGCGGTACCCACGGACCATCTTTACGGCCACCACTTTTTGGGGCGCGTTCAGATAATGGGCGGCTCGCCGCCTCAAGGAACGCGCCCACACTGGGGCCCCGTAGAGGGCCATGGACCGCACGACCCCCGCGTAGAGCCTGCGGCAGGAGGCATTTGGCCCCCCAAGGTTGGGCAGGAGCCGCCTGAAGGCAGCCCCGGTCCGTTCCAGCCTGGGGGCCAAACGTCGGAAATGTTCCACGAAGTTCCATCGGCTGTCGAGTACGAGTCCCAGGTACTTCAACGTCGGCTCGACGCCGATGGATACCCCTCCCACCGTCAGCGTGGATCCCGATGGTGGCGCATTCCGAGGCCCATGAAAGCACATGGCCTCGGACTTGTGCAATGCCACCTCGAGACCCAGTTGCCGGATCCTCTCAACGACTATCGCAACCCCGCGTGTCATAATTTCGGCCGCCGCCTCGTGCGACCTCCCCTGTGCCAGCACCAGGGTGTCGTCTGCGTAGCAAACGACGCTGACACCACTAGGGAGGTCCGCGCGCAGCACCCAGTCGTAACCGATGTTCCACAGGGGCGGTCCCAGAACCGATCCCTGTGGGACACCGCACGACATCTCTCGCCGGTTCCATTCTCCGCAGCGACTGGGGTAGATGACGGCCCTGTCCGTCAGGTAGTCCCCGATCACACGACGGAGGTAGGTCGGCACCCGGTGATACCGGAGTGCCTCCCTGATGCAGCTCCAGGGCAGGGAGTTGAAGGCGTTGGCGATGTCGAGAGACACCGCCAAGACGACTCCGCCCCGGGATATCGCATCCCCCGTCGTGAGGGCTCTCACGCGCATGATTGCGTCCACTGTGGAGCGCCCCTTGCGGAAACCAAACTGGTTCTCCGCAAGATTCGGCCCCATCCCCTCAAGGTGCTCGGCGAGGCGGTTTGCAATCACTCTCTCAAAGAGCTTGCCCACCTCGTCGAGCAGCACAATGGGCCGAAATGCGGACGGTGAGTCCGCAGGGCGCCCCGGCTTTTGGATGAGGACCAGTTTCCCCGTCTTCCAACGAAGCGGGAACTGGCCTCTCTCCAAGCATGCGCTTAAGAGCCCTTTTATTCGGGGCCCGAGAGCCTCTTCATCCGAGGCCAGGACCCAGGCTTTGCCAGGCAAGCCATCGGGTCCCGGGGCGGTATTTTTGGCCTTGAGCCTCCCTACCGCCACTCTCAGGTCTACCCCAGTCACTTCCGGAGTGTCGTCGTCGTCGCTTGGGTCCTCTTCCGGCACCGCAGGTGGCGGAGCCATAGGCGGGGGCGGATGTTCCCCCCGCGAGGGGAACAGAGCGCTCACCACGTCCTCCACGAGGTCAGGCCGGAGACTCTGCGTCAGCGGGGGGCCCCAGGTGCGGAGTTTATTCCGCACCATCTTGTAAGGGCGCCCCCACGGGTCTCTGTCGAGAGTCTCCTGCATCTCCAAGCGGGCCAGTTCCCTGGCCCGCAGGACAGCGTCCCGGAGGGCGGTCTTCGCCGCTCTGTATCCCTCGTACAGCTCCGCCTCAATGGCTGCCGCATCCGGCGGGCGAATGCGGAGCCTGCGATGCCTGGCGTACAGGCGCCGCGCATCGACACACGCCTCGCGCAGAAATGTTATTTCGCGCGACCACCAGTACACCTGACGTCGGGCGCTTCCTGGCCGAACTCGGGGCATTGCCACGTCACAGATGTCGGACATGGCCTCCTGGAACCACTCTGCCTCAGTATTAACGTCGGCAGGCCTGTCCGGTGATGTCACCCAGGCCTGTACGATCGAGGCTTCCAGGAGGAGCTCCCGGTCCAGCTGCTTCAACGCCCAACGAGGACCACTCGGGGCCTGTTGGACCGGCGCGCTTGAGGACTGGGTGGAGACGTCGAACCGGATGTACCGGTGGTCGGAATAGGTCTCCACCCCCTCCATGACACGCCAGTCAACGACACGCGGTGACAGAGCGGGGCTAGCGAACGAGATGTCCACCACCGACTCGCCCCGCATCCTCACACACGTGGGAACAGAACCCCGATTAAGGACGACCAGGCCCCTTTCCAGAGCCCAGTCCTCCACCATCCTTCCCCGCACGTCTGTGCAACGAGAACCCCAAGCCAAGTTCTTGGCATTGAAGTCCCCGAGGACAAGCACGGGAAGGGAATGGCTCCCGACAACGACACTCAACTCTTCCAGAGAGTTGTGGAACTCGGCGAGAGTTCGGTTCGGGGAGAAGTAGACTCCCACTACGACGATCTCCCCGAACCGTGCTGCTACGCACCCCCGACCCCTCCTGACACTTTCAAGGGTCGGGGTACCGGCGGCGGCCGATGACACTATGGTCACCGAGCCGTCAAGGTCTGCCACCCAGTCTTCCCTGGGCAGGACAAAGTACGGCTCAGCGACCACAGCGATGTTAATCAACCACTGCGCCATGCTCTGGAGCAACAGATTCTGAGCACAGGCGCAGTGGTTGATATTCGCCTGGAGGAGGCGTAATGGTGCCGTTATTGGCATTCCATTATCACCTCCTCCCCCCGAGCCCCCTGTGAGGGCCCCTCCGCAGGCGAACTTGCCGTGCTCTGGGCAGCGGCGGTGGCGACAGCGGCAGCGGCTGTGGCGGCCACGGCAGCGGCGGTGGCGACGGTGGCGTTGGCGGAGGTGGCGGAGGGCCTTCCCCTGCCTCTGGCTCTGGGCTTGGCAGGTGCAGCGCAGGCCTTGCTCCCGGCGCGGTGATCGGCCGGCTTGCGAGCCGCCGCACATGCTGGGCAGTGCGGCGCAGCGCTGCAAGTCGCCGACACGTGCCCGGGCTGTCCGCAGCGGAAACAGAGGCCACTGCGGTCAACCTCCGAGGCGCATTGCACTGACACGTGGTGACCCACGTGGCAGCGATAGCACCTCAGAGGTCTGGGCTCCAGCAGTTTCACCTGCGCTGATACCCAGCCCACCAAGATCCTTCGGCCCTCCACTATCGTTTTTGCCGCCGTCACGGGGCAGCTCACCGTAACGGTTCGCATTCCCGTAGGGTCCGGGCGTAGAGTGCCTGCCTTGATCTGCTCGGCAGAGCACCCCCCGGACCTGGCGACGGCGGCCACCACCTCCTCCTCAGTGACCGAGTCGTCCAGACCCATGACGCGCAAGTCTGCGCATCTGACGGGTCTGGACACTCGGGCCTCGTCCGCGTTTAGGGACGCTCTCAGCTTTTCAGCCAGAGCGTCAGCGGACGAGCCGCTGGTTTCTCCGGGGATCTCCAGCATACGAGCCCCCGTCGCGGTGACCTTAAGCCGGAGGCCCCCGGTGATCCCGAGCTCCCCGAGATCCACCGTCTCCTTGGCCTTCGCCAGCAGATCGCGGTAGGTCACGCCCTTCTTTTCCGCCTCTGGCTGTAGTGTGATCACTACAGCTGCGGTCTTCGGGGCGCGAAGCCTAGCCGCGATCTTTCGCTCCCGTTGCTGGCGCTGCCGCTCCTGTTTGCGGGCCTTTTTGGCCGCCTTTCGCCTCCTTTTCTTCTCCCCGGTCACCTGCCAACCGGCTTCAGCCGTGGGAGGTGCAGGGAGCTGGGGGGGTGGTAGCGGCGGCGGCTGACTTGCCGCAGGCGCTGGCGCTGGCCCACTCGCCGTTGGCACTGGCAGCGGCACAGTTGCAACCTGTGCCGCTGCCTTGCCCTTGCCCTTCTTCTGGCCCGCCTTCTTCTTCTTAGCCGGCGCCGCCGCCTGTTTGGCCGGAGTCGGCTTTACAGGAGGCGGGGGCGGCAGCGCAGCCCTGCCGGAGGGCCGACTGGATGGGCCCGGAGCAGGTGCAGATGTAGCAGCCGCGTACGAGACCGTGCTCGTGCCCGCGGCCGCCCTGCTCGCACCCAGGGGAGGGCGCAGGACAATTCCCTCCAGGACGGAAAACCGCGACTGGAAGGAAGCCAGCTCCTTTCGAACCAGGTCCAGGACCTGGTTTTCAACCGGCACAGGCTGGCTTATTGTCTGCGCCTGTGCCCCCCCACTTTGAGGTGCCACGCGGGGGCCAGGCTCCCGTAGACTGGCCAGGTCCGCCTGGAGCTTCGCATTCTCCTTTTGGAGAAGCTCCATGGCGGCCGTCAGGCGGGCCACCTCGGCCCGCAGTTTGGCCAGCTCGTCTCCCTCTGCTGAGGGAGGGGGAGGCCCCGCAAAATTGGCCTCCGCTGCCGCCATGATGGAGGCGGAAGCCGCGGGTATGGCCCTGAGTTTCGACGATGCCTTAACTTTCAGGGCCACCGTCCTTATGGCGGCTTCCACCTCCTTGGTGAACCTGGCCTTACGCTCCGCTTCGGAGCCGCCAGGTGCACCCGCCTCGCTGCCAGACCCACGGGCTGATGTTGTGCCCGGGTGGCGTCTCTCCTCGGCCGGTTTTGCCGACCTCTCGGAGGCAGAGGCCCCCCCCCTCTTGCCTCGGATCCCCCCGCGCTTGCTGGTGGGGATCTTGCGAGCAGAGGCCATCTGCCCCTCCTCAGAGGTTGACGACCGGTCGCCGTCCTGCCTGGGCCGCTTGCGGAAGAACTTATTGTTCTCCGCAGCAGCCCCGGCCCTCTCGCGGCGGGAGCTCCCTGAGCCTCCCGCAGTGCTCGCCTCACTCAATGTGGCGTCGGACTCCGACGCCACATTCCTCCTCACCTCTTCTGTGCCGTTGCCCTGGTCGATTTTTTTTTAAATCTTCAATGTATAGATTTTTTGGTCTCAACGATTTTGTATATGTCACCGTAAAATTGTCAAACACGTTATATTACAATATAACGTGTCTCGCTTTAGCGATATTGTAAACTCTCGAATTATTGTCAACTGAACATGCGGAAGTATCTCTGCCCCCATAATCGGGACTTGGGGCACCCCCCCGTTAGGTTAGTTAGGTTCCTTTAAACCCTGCACTCGGAAATATGGGCCCCGCGAAGCGGGGCTCCGTCGACTACGCTTTTTAGGGGAGTATAAAGTGTTTTAAGGTTAGGTTATATTAATCGATATTTCTCAGGAATGCTATAGTATCTTTTCATGAGAGTGGTACCACTGGGCAAGGGGGACCCCTCCTTCCCTCCACACCGCTTGAGTTGACTACCATCGCATGCATTTCACGAAAAATAATGCGTTTTATTGTAAGCAGTATGTTCATTTGACAATATTTCGAGATTTTACAATATCGCTAGAGATATTACAATATAACGTATTTGACAATTTTACGGTGACATATAGATGCTATAGCTAATTTGATACAGTGATCACTTATAATAGTATGATATTAAGATATCGAAATGCTACGATATTATGATATTGAGTACACGCGGCGAAGACCGAATGCGAACTAAAGTAAATTGCGCACGCGGTACAAAACTGCTTATTTAACGTTAATGAATTGTACGGCTTGTGAAATTCGATCCAGTGATTGGGCCCTGACTGCAGTAGATGCTCAGCTATGGCAGACTTTTGCTCATCCTTATTTTTCACAGCCTTTATGTGTTCTCTGATGCGGCATGAGATGATTCGCTTAGTTTGACCGATGTATGAACTGCCGCAACTGCAGTCAATTTTATACACGCCAGGATGTTCAAGAGGGATCTTGTCCTTCGGGGAACGCAAACTTTGCGCAATTTTCTCATGGGGAGTAAACACGGTCTTAATTGAGTATTTACTCAGTAAACGACCTATCCTGTCCGTTACCCCTCTCAGATATGGCAAGAAAGTTGGTTGACGTTCCACTGTAGATCTGCTGGCTCGATTCTTATTTGGTCTTCCTGCTCCAGTATTGGTATTATAGCCATTCCTATTTAAAACCATTTTCACGTGGGACAATTCACCAGTAAGATGTTGGAAATCACACAGATCAAAAGCGCGATTAGTCAGTGAGGTGACTACCGACTTGAGGTGACAAGGGTGATGATGCGAGGTAGCGTGCAAATAGCGGTCAGTGTGAGTCGGCTTCCTGAACACTGAATGGCCAAGGGTCCCATCACTCCTTACCATGACTTTAACGTCAAGGAAAGCCAATGTCCGACCTTTCTCTATTTCCGCTGTGAAACGCATGGCGGTATGGATATTGTTTAGATGGTTCAAACATATCTCAACTTCCGGTAATCCACCTCTGAGAATGCAGAAAACGTCATCCACATACCGCTTCCAGACCTTGATAGGCACCGGGCATGTCGAAATAGCCAGGTCTTCAATGTGTTCCATCCACAAGTTAGCAACCACCGGTGCCACTGGACTACCCATGGCTACACCATCAATCTGTTGATAAAACTGGCCATTGTATAGGAAGAAATTGGTGGACAAGCAGTGCTCCAGCAATTTAGCATAATCCATCGGGATATCGTTTTCTGGAAGCTTTTTTCCTATGACTTCTACACATTCCAGTACTGGAACATTAGTGAAGAGGGATTCGACGTCAAAACTGACCATAATCTCATCATCCTCAACCCTGGTATGTTTCAAAAAACTCACAAAATGTCGGGAGTCCTTGACAAATGATGTAGTGTGGCCCACCAGTTTCTGAAGCGTGTCTGAAACGTGTCTCGCTAATTGACTAGATGGAGAATCAATCTGACTCACTATTGGGCGCAATGGGACATCCTTCTTATGAATTTTGGGTAATCCATAGATCTTTGGTGGCTGTGATACCTTAGGTCTAAGGAGCTTGCTTAAAACTTCATCAGAGAAAACATCGTGGCACTCATTAATAACGTTTGAAAAACCGGTACGGGCCGGAAATATGCAAAAAAGTTCATCATCTTGAACGTTTGCGGAAGAAGTGTGAGTGTTTACGGGAATCGTTGATATTTTTAGTTAAATGTCGCGATAATGACTTATTACCTGTATGTGTGCGTATAAAATCTCGGCCAGACATTCCCGGTTCCGCGTATGTTCTACGGAAAGCGAGTGAGAAGTTGCTAACTTGTGGATGGAACACATTGAAGACCTGGCTATTTCGACATGCCCGGTGCCTATCAAGGTCTGGAAGCGGTATGTGGATGACGTTTTCTGCATTCTCAGAGGTGGATTACCGGAAGTTGAGATATGTTTGAACCATCTAAACAATATCCATACCGCCATGCGTTTCACAGCGGAAATAGAGAAAGGTCGGACATTGGCTTTCCTTGACGTTAAAGTCATGGTAAGGAGTGATGGGACCCTTGGCCATTCAGTGTTCAGGAAGCCGACTCACACTGACCGCTATTTGCACGCTACCTCGCATCATCACCCTTGTCACCTCAAGTCGGTAGTCACCTCACTGACTAATCGCGCTTTTGATCTGTGTGATTCCCAACATCTTACTGGTGAATTGTCCCACGTAAAAATGGTTTTAAATAGGAATGGCTATAATACCAATACTGGAGCAGGAAGACCAAATAAGAATCGAGCCAGCAGATCTACAGTGGAACGTCAACCAACTTTCTTGCCATATCTGAGAGGGGTAACGGACAGGATAGGTCGTTTACTGAGTAAATACTCAATTAAGACCGTGTTTACTCCCCTTGAGAAAATTGCGCAAAGTTTGCGTTCCCCGAAGGACAAGATCCCTCTTGAACATCCTGGCGTGTATAAAATTGACTGCAGTTGCGGCAGTTCATACATCGGTCAAACTAAGCGAACCATCTCATGCCGCATCAGAGAACACATAAAGGCTGTGAAAAATAAGGATGAGCAAAAGTCTGCCATAGCTGAGCATCTACTGCAGTCAGGGCCCAATCACTGGATCGAATTTCACAAGCCACGTATTTTGTCTAAGGACAAACATTACCTACCAAGGCTGACAAGAGAAGCAATTGAAATAAAGAAGTATAAAAATTTCAATCGCGAGGATGGCTTCAAATTGTCGAGTACGTGGAATCCAGTTTTGAGTATGCTCAAAAGTAGCAGCCGGCATCATACAAAAAACTCCAAAAAACCTGGTGATACTGTGAGTGCGTTTTGTCGTGACTTAGTGTCGAGTTCCAATAGTGCGCGTAGCAAAAGACAAAGAAAGAGGGTAGACAGATTTGTCTGCTCGTAACAATTTTATTTTCCATCCACCCGCAGTCTCCAGTCAACCCGCGATCATGGCGCTTGCAACAGCGTCGAAATATCGGGAGCTCAAAACAACAAATAATCACGGAAGATATCCCGTAAGTGACAATATAAGTTTAGTTTTAAACCGTGAAAGCCTAAAACAGTGTTTAAAGATGAGTTGCCAATAAATGAGGATGATTTTATTAAGTCAACTAAAATTATTCGTCGGCGTTCCTTAGATAACGGTCGCAAGTGGATAGGTGTTGAAATCGAGTCCTCAGTACGTTAACATCTGGTGTCCACCAAAGAAAAATTATTTATTGATTGGGCCACTTGCCGTTTCATCGATGATGTCGAGGTAGTTCGTTGTTTACATTGCCAACAGTTCGGTCACGTTAAGAAACATTGCGTTAATAAATCACCTACCTGTGCTAACTGCTCCGAAGCGCATGAAACAAATAACTGCCCACACAAGGATAACTTAAATTATATACCGACTTGCGTGGCGTGTAAACGTTTTAAAAAACCATTTGACCATCGTTGCGGGTCTCCAGAGTGTGCCACATACAAACTTAAGCTCGAACAGTTAATCCTCAACACTAACTACTAAAATAATGGATAGTTTAAATATAGGACAATTAAATCTCCACAACGATAGGGTGGCGACCTCTGAATTAGACAAATTAACTATCGATTATAACTTAGACATTGTACTTGTTCAAGAACAATACCAGAATGCACACTTACGTCACAAAGTAGTTCAGCTGGACAGCAAGGCACGAGCCGGAATTTACGTGACGCGTTCTTCTAACTTTACAGTAACATCTTTGCGTAACCTCATGACGCCCCACTGTGCCGTTGCGGAAGTCTCATCAGCTTCTTTCAAAGTTTACGTTGTGAGCTGTTACTTTCAATACTCAGATCCTGTTGCTCCTCATATACATAACCTCCGTCACGTCTTGCAGTCACTCGCGGGCTGTAAAGTTATCGTTGGCGCTGATGTTAACGCGTCATCGTCTCTTTGGTATGGCAAGGTTAGGTCAACGGATTCCGACCGACGCTGTGCTGTTGAAGATTTTATTGCTGAAATGAACCTATCGATTCATAATACCCCTGATGCACCACCTACTTTTTGCAGCCTAATGGGCGAATCTTGTATTGACGTCACACTTTCTAGTGCAGACGTTCGCTTGGATAGGTGGCGTGTCTTACCAGATGCGTCTTGTAGTGATCATCGCCTGATCGTGTACGAATTTGTTCCGATGTCTACTCAAGGTCCGACTCATATCACTGGTAATTTTAGATATAAAAGTAAAGGCGCGAACTGGGAATTCATTAGCTCGCTTTTTGCAAGTCACGTCAAAGACTGCACTCGTGATGGGCTGTCAGCTGAAGAAAGTGCTGAAATTATGTCAGACACCTTCACTTACTGTGCTGACATCGCTATTGGTCGCGCATCTATGACCAACCTCCGTAGATGTGATTGGTGGTGTGACTACTTAATTGAACAACGTAAAAGCTATCGCCGAGCGCGTAGACATTTAAATAAGCTTAAAAAACAAAAAGTCACCGGAGACCCATTTACCATTGCTTTAAATGCGTTTAGAGTTGCCAGGTCCCGCTACAGAGCATCGACGGAAAAATCTAAGGGTAATTTACTGCGAAAAATTGTTGAAAAATTAGATAAAGAAGGTCCGTGGTCTCCTTTGTAACACGAGTTCAAGGCTAATCTATCGGTCGACCTAGCATTTATCCAGAACGTTAAAGTAAATAATAAACACACCACCGGTATTGAGGAAACGACCGAAGTTCTATTAAATACTCTGATACCTGATGATTCGCCGGTAAATGACAATGACTACCATCAACAGATCAGAGCGTGGGCTGCTGTGCCACCTGAATCACCAGCGTCAGACCTTCCATCCATTGACGAATTCATTAATGTTGTCAGGAAACTGCCTCTTAAAAAATCAGCAGGTGAAGATAAAATATCTAATCGGATGATAATAGAAGCGTGTAAAACAGCGGGCGACGCCATTCTATCTGTTTTCAACCGATGTATTGCGGAAGGCGTTTTTCCTCGCGTATGGCGTCGTGGCTTTATACGAATAATTCCAAAAAATGGCGATAAGCCACCGGACGACCCTAAGTCGTACAGGCCCTTAACCCTACTACCAAATTTGGGAAAACTCCTGGAGCGCCTTATCGTGCCGCGTTTGCTACCGGACGGACCAAAGTTTCATAACAACCAATTCGGTTTCACCGTGGGTAAATCTACTGTTGACGCGGCACTTTGTGTTAGAAAAATTGTTAATAACTCTGAACATAAGTACGTGGTTGGAATCTTTCTAGATATTTCCGGGGCTTTTGATAACGCTTGGTGGCCGATGCTACTACTTAAAATGAAAAATCGTGGCTGCTACAAAAACATATATAATCTTGTTTATTCATTCTTTTTAAATGGTACCGCGCAACTAAAACTCGGACATCATTCTATGTCAAAGTCCCTTACCATGGGATGTCCACAGGGCTCGGTAATCTCTCCGTATGTATGGAATATAGGTTTTGATAATTTCCTCGCGATCCCACTTCCACCAGGCTGTTCATTAACCGGTTACGCGGACGACGGCCTGTTACTCATTCAGTCAAGTACCCGGGCTGGTCTCGAGAATTTAGCTGACACTTGCCTACGATTAATATCTCAGTGGGGCGATCGGAACCGTCTGACCTTTGCACCGCATAAAACTTTTCAACTAATTTTAAAAGGTGATCTTAAATCGTGGCCGAGTATTAAATTTAATAACGTTCCCGTGAAAAGAAAGCAGTCCGTGTGCTACTTTGGTCTGGTCTTGGAGCGTAATTTTTCATTCGTAGATCACATAAAAAATGTCGGTGAAAAAGCTAAAAAGAACTTTTATTCCTTAACGAGGATATCCAAATCTACGTGGGGACTGTCATTTTTAACTTTAAAGACCATCTATGTGGCTACTTACTTGGGTTGTATGTGCTACGGGGCACCTGTTTGGGGCTTGGGCCGATAGGGCCACCATAGGAGCGGTGCGACGTAAATTGCTTCAAAGCCAGCGTTTGGCGTTGATATTCTTATGCAAAGCGTATAGGACGGTTAGTACCGAAGCTTTACCGGTGCTTGCGGGTGTACTTCCAGTCGATCTTGAAGTACAGCGTCGGGCTGCAATGTACTGTTACGAGCTGGGTATGAGATAAATCAATTACTACCGATTAAACAACACAATAACTTTATTAATCACAAACAATTTAAACTTAATCACAAGTACACTACAGTACACTACTGATCACTATTCACTTAGATATCGCACTTCAAGTTCACTTCGATTCGCTTCGATGGTAGCCAAAACAAGACTGACTGTCGCGGCCCTGAGCGGTCTATTTATACTCGCTCACAGACACACCAGAATAACCTCGAATATTCTAGAGGGTCATAGAAAACACTAACAAAAGAGTAGGTAGGTAGGTAGGTAATTATTATTACTAGCTACTAGTACAACACAAACAAATATGAACCGTATGCCCTAGGCGTACGGTCGAAATTCTAATGTCTTTTTATAAAGAGGTCGCGAGTTTGTAGGTACCTACCCACCTTTGAAAGTAATAATAATAGAAAACTCTCGAAATTCCAACGTACACATACTGTAATCACGTGCTTTCTCGAATGTTCTAGTAGGTCCGATGTAACACTGCCCCCTCCTTAGACATGCTCGTCCCGAGCATCATTAGTTCCGTAGTATCGCGCCAACCGATCTACATGCACAATCTTAGGCGCACCTCGTGGACCCTTCTGTATTCGGTAGGTGACATCGTTGATCCTAGTCACGACTCGGTATGGTCCATCCCATTTTGCTTGTAACTTCGGAGACTTTCCCTTGCTCCGCCCTGGGTTATGCAACCACACCAGTGAACCCTCGTCGAAACCCCTACCGTTTGCCTTCCGATCATAACGGGTCTTCATCTTCTCAGACATCTGTTGGCCGGATTGTCGGATATGCTCATAAACATCGTTCAACTTATTACGCAATTCATTCGCGTAATCTGTTACACTACATGGAGCATCAGGGGGAGTTCCAGTGATTAAATCAGCAGGTAACCGTAATTCCCTTCCAAAGTTCGCGAAGGCTGGTGTCACAGTCGTACTTTCGTGGACTGCACTTCGGTAAGACAGAAGAAACGGCTGTATGTGCTTGTCCCAATCCCTTTGCCGGCTTTCCACAACTTTCGCCAGATATCTCTCCAACGTTTGGTTGAATCGTTCCACCATTCCGTCAGATTGTGGGTGGTAAGAGGTGGTTCTGGTTTTGTGGGTACCCATCAATCGACAAGTCTCTTGAAACACTTGCGATTCAAAATTCCTTCCTTGATCGCTGTGTATTTCTAAGGGTACCCCAAAACGACAGAAGACTTCCTGAACCAATTTATCTGCGACAGTTGTAGCTTCTTGATTAGGAATGGCGAAGACTTCTGGCCACTTTGTGAAGTAATCCATGACCACCAGGAAGTACCTGTTTCCGCTCTCACTTACTGGAAATGGTCCCGCAACGTCTAGTGCTATCCGTTCCCAAGGGGCTCCAACGTTGTACACTTTTAATGCACCTCTGCTGCGTGTCTGGGGTCCTTTCACGGCCGCACAACTGGTACATTTGCGACACCAGTCCTCCACATCATCTCGACAGTGGATCCAGTAAAAGCGTTCTCGAATTTTTAGTAAAGTCCTTTTTACCCCCATATGTCCTCCTGAACATCCATCATGGTAGAGCCGTAGAACATCCGGTACCTTAGCTTTAGGGACAACCATTTGTAGATGGCAGCTGTCCCCTCTAGCGCTTTCCCATTTACGGCACAAGACTCCATCCTGGATTACCAAGCTGTTCCATTGCGCCCAATAACTCTTCGTGATGGAACTCATCGCAGCCACATCACTCCACTTGGGTTTAGGAACACCAGCTTTGATCCACTCGAAGATCGGTTTGATGTCCGGGTCATTTTGCTGAGCCTGCTGTAGGGTCTCCTTCCATTCATCGCTGAGATCCGTTCTAAGCATCCTCACGGGCACTACTTCCTTAGTCTCTTGCCTGGCACAGTGCTTACAGTCTTCAGGACAAGGTCTTCTTGACAAGGCGTCTGCGTTACCGTGAGTTCTCCCACTGCGATGCTCAGTTACGAAGTCAAACTCTTGTAGTAGTTCTATCCATCTCGCCACTTGCCCCTCTGGATTCTTGAACTGTAATAGCCACTTCAGTGCAGCATGGTCAGTTCGTAATTGGAATTTGCGTCCCAGCAAATATTTACTGAAGTGCTGCAATGTCTTTACTACGGCGGGTAGCTCCCGTCTTGTAACGCAATAATTTCTTTCTGGTTTCGATAAAGACTTGCTGAAGTAGGCTATTACAACCTCCCGGTCTCCTTTCCGTTGAGACAGCACGCCCCCAATTCCAGTATTACTTGCATCTGTGTCAACTATGAAGTCATTTTCAGTGTCAGGATATCCCAAAATAGGTGTATTGCACAGAGGTTTCTTTAATTCCTGAAATGCGACGTCGCAGTCTTCGTCCCAACAGAATTGCCGCTTTTCCTCAGTGAGTTTGTGCAGAGGTTTTGCAATGTCGGCAAAATTCTTGACAAACCTTCGATAGTAGGAGCACAAACCCAGGAATGCTCTGACCTGTGTCTTGTCTTTCGGAACTGGCCAATCCTTGACGGCGACTACTTTTTCTGGGTCTGTTTGAACACCTTCCCCCGAAACTATGTGTCCTAAGAAGTTCACTTGCTGTCTGAAAAACGAGCACTTTTTCGGACTTAACTTGAGATTTGCTGTTTGGATTTTCGACAGCACTCGGTTGAGGTTTTTAAGGTGATCTTCAAATGTACGGCCCACGATGATTATGTCGTCCAGATAGACAAGACATGCGTCCCCAATCAATCCGGCGAGTACTTGCTCCATCAGCCTTTCAAACGTCGCAGGAGCGTTGCACAAACCGAAAGGCATAACTTTAAACTGCCATAGCCCTTTTCCTGTTGAAAACGCAGTTTTCTCTTTGTCCTTGGGATCTATTTCTACTTGCCAGTAGCCACTCTTCAGATCAAGTGTGGTAAACCACTTCATACCAGTCAGCGTATCCAGTGTGTCATCGATCCTAGGCAGCGGGTAGCTGTCCTTTTTCGTGACGTCGTTCAGACGTCGATAGTCCACACAGAAGCGCATACTGCCGTCCTTTTTCTTTACCAGGACCACAGGAGAACACCATGGACTCGATGAAGACTCTATAACACCGTCCTTCACCATTCCCTTAATCATGGTTTCTACCTCTTTTTCTCGTGCAACTGGCAGTCTTCTTGGTCGCTGACGGATAGGTAACTCGTTACCTGTATTAATCTGGTGCTGAACAAGTCCAGTTCTCCCTATGTCAGCATCATTTGAAGAGAACATGTTGGCATACTGAAGTAACATCTTCTTAGCTTTGTCCATTTCTCCTTTAGTTAAATCGCAGTTTTCCAAAAGCGTTGACACGTCAAATTTTGTACTACGAATTTTATTTTCGGAAGGGAAATCTTGCAATTGACGCATCCAAGCTACTTCCTCGCAAGTGCCGATCAAGGTGCCCTTCTTAATCACTTGCTCCTCACTTGGATTCAGTATGCGTACTACTGAGATGTTGGTGGCCTTGACCAGAGTTCGTGCCATCTTCCATGGGAAGTCATTGTTTACCCTTTCTATCAGAACACTTCGACCTTTGTTTCCAGAATTCTGTGGTAGACTAATTGGCACCATCGTTTCTGATCTGCGAGGAAGAACAATCTTCTTCAGGCAGTACACTTTTCCTGACGGTGCACCTTCCATGAACACTTCCTCTGAACCACATTTCAGTACTCCTTGATCAACATCGATCTCACAACGATATTTCCGCATGAAGTCCAAGCCCAAGATGCAATCGTCTACTATGTCGGCCACGATGACATTCTGCTTATAAAATCTGTCACCCAATTTTAACTCCACCTCCTTCTTGCCTCGGACGTTTATGTGCTGACCGGTAGCTGTTAATAACTGTATACGGTCGTGCTTATTGAAGTAGTCCCCAAGAAACCGACTTTCTAGTTTAGAATTGACGACCGTGTGAGAAGCTCCAGTATCCAACGTCAGTTTGCATGGTGTTCCATTGACTTCGCCTTTGATGGTCAGGCTGTTCCCGTCATGTGCTTGCGAGATCAAGATTCTCGGGGCTCTTTCAATACCAGCCAGCACCCGCCCCCCAGTCCTGGCATTTACTCGTTTCCCTGCTGTGGCTGGGCAGTCACTTCAGCCACTCTTCCCTGCTGATCTTCTCTCGGGGTGCTGCGCTTAGGACAGCTTGACCGAAGATGACCCCTTTCTCCACAAGTGTAGCACCTAGGACTATACCCTTGCGGGCGGTCGCGTACAGGTGATGCTACAACCTCCCTGACGCGGTGCGTTCGGTGGTCTTGCCTCACTGCCTCTACTTCTAAGGCATGGGCCAAGGCGTCCTTCAAGGTCTCATGATGCCCAAGTCTCACGGCAGCTCTAACTTCTAAGTCACGTATTCCATCAACGAACGCCTGTACCAGATTTCCATCAATCAGAGCAGGGGCAGACTGGTAGGCTTTCCGAACGAGTTTTTCAACTTCCAGAGCCCACTGCTGTAGGTTCTCGGCACTCCGTTGAAAACGGTCCTTCAACTTAGCACGGAATACGTGCTCCAGGTGCGCGTCGCCGTATCTGGACTCCAACGCCTCCAGCAGCTGCTCGTAGGTCGTCCTTGCCGAGTGCCTCGAGAATAGTTAGGGCCTGGTCTCGGAGGCCCAAGGTGAGCGCGGTCATGGCTTGCGGTTTTGTCCATCCATTCGCCTTCATCACGGCCTCAAACTGAATTTTATAAGCCGACCATGACGATGTTCCATCGAATGGAGGCACTTTAAAACCACGCGAAGATGGTGCAGCAACCACCGAAGCTACGGTCCCGCCTTCAATCTTCAGTTCGCCCAAAGCCTTCTTTACCCCAGCAATCTGAACTTCGGCCTCCGAGATGCGATTTTCGTGCTGGTGGACCTGATCTTTCATCAACTTGAGGTCCTTGCCGAAAGTTGCATGCAGATCCTTTATCAGGAGCATCTGCTCGTCTTGGCGGCGGACCTGCTCCTCTTTGTCTCGCTGCAACTGCTCTTCCAACCGGCGAGCCTGCTCCTCTTGACAGCGAGCTTGCTCCTCTTGACGGCGAGCTTGCTCCTCTTTATCTCGCTGTAACTGCTCTTCCAATCGGCGAGCCTGCTCCTCTTGACAGCGAGCTTGCTCCTCTTGACGGCGAGCTTGCTCCTCTTTATCTCGCTGTAACTGCTCTTCCAATCTGCGAGCCTGCTCCTCTTGACGGCGAGCTTGCTCCTCCTTATCTCGCTGTAACTGCTCTTCCAATCGGCGAGCTTGCTCCTGCAGCAGCGCCATTAAAGCTGACAAGTCTGGCGCCACTGATGCTGGAGAAACTCCGGATGGGCCAGCGACTGGCTGTGACGTAGGCTGGACACCACCCGCTGTCTGTGTCGGAGAATCTCCAAACCGCCTTTGGTCCATGTCCTGCTGTCGCTGACTCCTGGTACGGATACCGTCCATGTCGTCCTTTGGTAGAATTGGCATAATTTATCTCTCACTTCTGACACCAATTTGTTACGAGCTGGGTATGAGATAAATCAATTACTACCGATTAAACAACACAATAACTTTATTAATCACAAACAATTTAAACTTAATCACAAGTACACTACAGTACACTACTGATCACTATTCACTTAGATATCGCACTTCAAGTTCACTTCGATTCGCTTCGATGGTAGCCAAAACAAGACTGACTGTCGCGGCCCTGAGCGGTCTATTTATACTCGCTCACAGACACACCAGAATAACCTCGAATATTCTAGAGGGTCATAGAAAACACTAACAAAAGAGTAGGTAGGTAGGTAGGTAATTATTATTACTAGCTACTTGTACAACACAAACAAATATGAACCGTATGCCCTAGGCGTACGGTCGAAATTCTAATGTCTTTTTATAAAGAGGTCGCGAGTTTGTAGGTACCTACCCAACTTTGAAAGTAATAATAATAGAAAACTCTCGAAATTCCAACGTACACATACTGTAATCACGTGCTTTCTCGAATGTTCTAGTAGGTCCGATGTAACAGTACTATAACGCGCGTGAGACCACGGACGCAGACTTTTTAACCATACGTGATCGTGCTAAGATTTCTAGATTATTCAAACCACAGACCGACGTCTGGGAGGAACTTTTATCTGAATGGCAATGTAGGTGGGACAATTCCATCAAGGGCAGACACCTCCACCAGTTCTTTCCATCCGTTCGTGAGCGGCTGGACAGGACATGGCTGGAGGTTGATCACTGTGTTGCCCAATTTCTCACGGGTCATGGCAACTTCAAGAGTAAATTATTTTCCTTCAAACTTGTTGACTCGCCTTTTTGTCAATGTTCAACATCTGACTGCGAATATGAACAATCTGCACATCACATTTTGTGGGAGTGTAGTCTTTGGCAAAATGAACGCAATATTATGTTGGATAGTGTACAGGTTACATCCGGAGTTATTTACTATACGGACCTTGTAGAAACTAGAGCAAATTTCCGTGCGTTCAAGCGTTTTTGCCATACCTATTATTGAAATCAAATATAACAGCTCTCAACTTAGGACCCATTAACGTTAATATTTATCCGTGGTGCTAGGCAACTGGGCCTATCCCAGTTGTAAACGTCCCTTTGTGCCTATTGGCCTTGTTTCGTTCTGTCTCCTGCTGATATGGAGGGAAGTGGAAATTACAGTTTTTTTCCTACTCCTCCGCTATACTTTCTGATTAATTTCGTTGCGGGATCCAAGACAGTTAAATTCATTCTCTGGGACTTCGTTGAGCTTCATTGTCTCGGCGCTTTTCTGGTGGTCGCCACTGTTGATTCTGGCTTTCAGGAGTTACAGTGGTTTGGGCGTGTGTGGCGGGCTTGTCCCAAAAAAAAAAAAAAAAAATCGTAAGTACATACCTATTCTTAAAGAAAGCAATGACAATAATCAAAAGCACAAATTGGGAAAGTGTGCGAAAAAACTTAATATTCTCTAAAAAGTCTTATGAACTTTTATTGAAAATAGATTCGCGGAACACAGGCGACGTAGCCTTGTTTTGTTTACTCGCACTGATTACACCCGAAATTGTATTGAGCTCAATTTCACTAGGTCCCGATTGCTCATTTACACTGATACGCGGAACACTGATTACACAAGCACTCTGAAGCTGCTGATGAGTCGAGCGCGCGGGCAGAGCCACGCTGCGCACACGCCGAAGGCGCCGCCACACATGTACGGCCCCTGCCGCACACAGGGCGAACGCCATCGCGCCATTATGTATATCACCGTGTAGTGATGTACGTCATTATATGAGAACCCGTCCTCAAATTCTTCATCAATGCTCAGTTCATCTTTCATCTGACTCAACTTATGATGGACTTCCTTTACCATACCTTGAGTCTCGATGTGGGTATAGTCAGACTGTTCGTCGATTGCACCGATAGGTATCGATAGGTTGATAATGTTGTTGATAGGTGGAATATCAATCCTCAAAACGCTTGCCGTAGTTTTCAGAATGATGGACAGCTTCTTATGTGAGTGAACGGTGTAAGTATCGCCTTTGATGACGCATCCATCGCCGAGCATGATAACGCCGGCCTTGGTTAATTGTTCGGCCGTAACTTAATACTCGCATATGATTCGTAAGGAGCACGGTCCGCAACAAAAATATTTATTTACTTTATTTTATTTTATTTTTCTGCAACGATTGGACTGTTGATCTCTGATGCAAAGGTTTTCATCCGACCTCATTTGAAGAATCGGACCCTTCAAGGGGCAGATGTATGTTTCTGTGTCATAAAACATACAGGTTTGGACATCGATTTCCGTCATTGGAATGTAAGCGTCCTTTTGTATATTCATTGCGAGAAGATCTGCGATGGGAACTATGCTGATCATATTACTGCCAACCTGCTGCGGAACAGTTATAATTTTGTAGAGGTCGTAGCTGTCTCTACTCACTAATGGGATAACTTCGAAGATAATAAACTGCTGCATGACTCTGGCTTTAGTTTTCAATAAATGATACAGTTTAGATAAATCCGATTGAATATTATTTGTTGGAAGAGTCAATTCTTTTGCTAACTGTCCTATTATGATATTAAGTTCATCCGTCAGCTGTTTAGGTGTTAGAAGGTGGAAATTGAACCCTGTGTGGTGTAGGTTCATAATAGTATCCACGATGGTTTCTTGGATGGTTTTCAAGTTCATTATGATACTGTTGGCAATGATAGATGATACACTAAAGCTGTTAGACATTAGTGATTCTTGAACTCCTTCCTGAATTGTGTTAAATCCCTTCTCTAAACTGATCAAGTGCTGATTAAACACCTTGTGATGTCTATCCATCGCATTTTCTACTCTTTTGATGATGTTGTTCTCAGTTCCAACAATAGATGTGTTGTTTTTCCTTATGGAAGCCAAACGCACTTGATTACGTCTGATTTGGTGGATATCCTTGGCATATTTTTGAGCGAACTTGTCGTCTGAGACACCAAACAAGCTCCGAGCTATGCTTCCTATAGGATTGATAAGACCGCGCTTTTGTCGCACGTTCCCCGTGAACTGCTGACCAAGCAACATGCTATTGTAATGGTCAAGTTCATTACTACCGTGACGTAATTGCATGAGGATTGCGTCACACTGTAATATCTTAGTTGTATTAGAACATATGTTGCCCAGATGATCGACGTATTTTTAAGCAAGTCTAATCCCTGCCAAAAGGGATCCATGTCATAATATACAATCATCTTCCACTCGTCTCGTTCGAGACGCATATTGGAGATCTTGTCGAAGTAAATACTCTGATTGCTATTCAAAGGTGCTGTTTTGTAATCACAACTAGATGGTGTTATGATTAACATCAAAAAAATGAGAGCGTGTAACGTTGCACGTTTATTCTTAAAAACTTAAAAAAAAAACATAAAAAATAAGTAACTTAATTATTAAGAAAAAAACTAGCAACACCACAATTAAAGTGGAATCTTTAGGAATTGTTCTGACAACACAAGTGCGATGACAGCTACGTCGTGATTGGCTGTATTCTCCTTCCACTAATTACTTCTAAAAAAATCCGTCAATAGGTTATAAAAGGGCCGGTCAGCTCATTTGACGGGAACGGAGCTACAGTGTCCACTTCTTCTAAATCATTTACGAACGACATCTTATTGTGGTCTCAACTTTTATTTTAAGCTAAAGCACTTAAACTTCAGTGAAGTGACAACCCCAGACGGGTGAGTTTCGCAAACATCTATTTCTTCGCCGCACATATTTAATTGTCTTAACCTTTGTAACATCTCTGTAACAATTAAACTGCAAACCTTGTGCCATCAGTGTTTCTGCGCGTACGGCGATTGACTCGATCTACCTACAACCTACTTTCCTAAATGTACTAAAAGTTAATCGTCGTCCGTGCTCAATCCTCTTTGACTGAATAACTTCTTTAGCGGCTGTAATCTTGTTCTCTCACTGTCTGTAACGAGTCGAGGATATCCAGGTCTGTCAGTACCGTAAATGCATGAGTGGAAAGAATGTCTATAATTTTTATTCATCTACCTACATACTTGGATATCATTCTTTTCATTCTTGATTGCTGTCTTTTTATTGTAACGCGCCCCCTAGGCTGCCTCATCCCGATAACTAATAGATGCCAGCTCACTGCTGTTCACCGTAGGCTTCTTGGCCTACGGTTGTCGGGACGTGGCAGTCGGTTGCGCGAGTCCGGACACCACCTAACCGGACAAACCGGCTCGTTCCAGGGTTCCTTCCTTCTTCCTACTACTACTACCTACATCTGCGCACCCCGTTGTCAGCCCGGCGCGTCTAACCGCGTCGTGTCTACGCTGCACCTGCACCAGCGCGCCTGCCAGCGCTGCTCGACGCAATCTCCAGACGCGGTTACTAACACCAGCCCGCCGTCGCCACAGGGGAGTGGCTGGATGACCCTGTTGCGACGCTACGGGACCCTGGCCATCTAACTCCAGCTGGAAGACCTGCAGGACAGTAGTGTTCCATAGGCGGTTCTAACCTACTCGCGCGCTCGATATCTTACCCACACCCGGCTCAACCGGCTTGTAATTTCTTGATCTAAAAATTAAAACTATCTTTGTAACGTATGTTTTTATTTATCTTCTACCTACCGCTAGGCACCACCTAACGCATAACTTTGTAGTTCCACCACTAACGTGGACTACAACTAAAAAACGTTACAAGCGATGTAAATGAAATTGCCGATTTTTCCCCTCCGACGATGTCTTGATATATTTTTCGATGTCTCATTCGATGCCGAAGGTTGATCAGTATTTTCTGTTGTGATATTATTTTGCTCTGCACTGTTTTCAGGTTGTTGATCTTCGTAGACCGGCAACAAGGAAAGTTTTGTGATTGGCCTCTTGATTACCCCGTTTTTGGTTTTAACTGATACCACACGGACAAAGCCGTCCTTGCCGGGGTGCAGCTCTATGATTCTGCGGAGGGCCCACTTCCCAGGTGGTAAGTTAGTGTCTTGGATGCAAAATATGTCGTCGATCTTTAAGTTCGGTTGGCGTTGCCGCCACTTGCTACGTGCTGATAACTGACACAGGTACTAGGTTTTCCACCGTTTCCAGATGTCATTAAAAATCTTCTGGTTAAGCTGCCATCGTGTCCTTGCGTCTTTTTCCGCCTCAATGATGGTAAGCGTGAGACCACTCGATAAAAAGTGCGACGGAGTTAGGTAATCCATGTCCTCCGGGTCTTCACTGATCGCACAAAGAGGTCTCGTATTAAGGCAGGCTTCCAACTGTGCTAGTAATGTGGAATACTCCTCATACGTCAGTTTTTGCTCACTCACCACTCTTGATGTGGTGTTTAAGACTTTTGACAGCCGCTTCCCAGAGCCCTCCAGCACTCGGCCAGGAAGGCGCGTTAAAGTGCCATTGTACATTGCATATCTGTGATTGCTCTGTAGAACTCGTGGTTAAGGGTTGTTCGTAAATTTATGTACTCTACACGCAAGCCCTTGTTGGCTCCGACAAAATGTGTCCCATTATCACTATAGATATGGGATGGAGCTCCTCTGCGTGCTGCCATCCTCCTTAGTGCTGCTAGGAAGGCAGCTGAACTCAGGTCGGAAACGAGTTCTAGGTGCACGGCCTTGGTCGCCATGCAAACGAACACCGCTATGTAGCCTTTGGTCGTTGTAAGGGCATGAGCCTTTACACTTAATGTTAAATGTTAATAAAATAAATGTTAATGTTCAAAGGTATTTAATCCGAAATAGCACTAAAATGATGTAATAAAAAAATAATAAAAAATGTTAGAAAAAGTCACAAAATGTTGTATGTTGCGCGAGCTCGATATTAAACCGAAGACTGACGTACTTGCGTACGTGACGATACTACATTTTTATAGAATAACAAAATTGCAGTATTTTAACTAGGCTAACTAAAGTACAATGTGCGGTTGCTGACCGTACAGTCGTCTTGATGCCACGACCCTTATTTGCTTTGACGTCCACATATCCGGTGAAGTCGACCCCAGTATGATTGAACAGCCGCGACGGATTGGTTCGCGACTCCGGTAAGTCTCCCATTATTTGTGTATATTTTACAGGATTATGCCTTCTGCATACGACGCATGTATTTTTTTTTTCCATTTATAAATCTGCGATCAGCATTAGCTATAAGCAGATGTGTTGTAGGATGTGGCAGTTTGAGTGTGTCCTCCAGTGAGGTCATCTCCTCGTCAGTAGACCATAGAAGTGGATTATATGGTCAATATGTCTTTCCGTTTTAGCCGTTTTTTGTAGCTTCTAGTTGTTAGCTTAGTCGCCAATTTGTTGGGGTGTCTTTCCAGCTTCCCTTTATATGTCTCTGTAGTGTTATGACTCTCTTCCTTCACCGTTCTCATCCCCAGATGATGGTGTATTTCCGCGTTAGTGGTGAACCATGGGACACTGCATAGGTTTCTGAGGATCATGTTCTGCATCCGCTGTATTATTATTATATTGGAGTCACAAGCGCTGCCCCAGAGTTGTATACCATACATCCAGACAGGTTTAAGGATACTCTTGTATATGAGTAGTTTGTTGTCTGTACTGAGTTTGCTGTTTCGGCCCAGTATCCAGGAGAGGCGAGTGTATCGAAGTTTGAGTTCTTGTCTCTTAGTTTTGATATGGTGTCTCCATGTAAGGCGTCGGTCTAGGTGTAGCCCAAGGTATCGTACACTGTCTTGATGAGGTAGTGTATCGTTTCCCAGGTGTACAGGGGGGCAATTTCCTTGTCGCAGTGTGAACGTAACGTGTACTGATTTTGATGCACTAGCCTTTATTCTCCATTTTTGGAGCCAATTGGCAATCTTGTTAAGGCTTGTTTGTAGTTTTTGTGTTGCGAGCACAGGGTTCTTGTCGCTTGCTAAAATTGCCGTATCATCTGCGAATGTGGCTGTAGTGACACTCTCTTCTTCTGGCAGGTCAGACTTATATATGGTATACAGCACAGGTCCCAGGACTGATCCTTGTGGCACGCCAGCATCTATTTGTTGGAATTTGGAAGTGGAGTCAGCTTCTTTCACCTGGAAGAGTCTATCTGTCAGGTACGATTTCAGCAGTAGATAGTAGCTGTGAGGAAGGCTATTCTTGATTTTGCAGAGTGGTCCTTTATGCCAAACCTTATCAAAAGCCCGTTGTATGTCGAGAAAGACTGAAGAGCAATACTCTTTCTCCTCTAAAGTCTTTCTTATTTTATCCACTACCCTATGGACCTGCTCCACTGTGGAATGGTGCTGCCTAAAGCCAAACTGGTGATTAGGGATGATATTATTTTTCTGGAGTAGGGGTAGCATTCGGTGTAGTAAGAGTTTCTCAAATACCTTAGACAGAACTGGCAGTAGGCTGATAGGTCTGTAAGAGGTTACTTCATTCGCTGGTTTTCCTACTTTGTGGACCATCAATATCTGTGAGATTTTCCAAAGTCTGGGAAAATATTGGACTCTTTGCATGCTGTTGAAGAGTGTTGTGATAAACACTATGGCTTTTCGTGGGAGTTGTACTAGTACTTCTTTTGTGATGAGGTCAAATCCTGGTGCTTTTTTATCTTTCAGCTCTTTGTTGATTGTTCTCCAGACCTCTCGTACAGTTATTGGAGCTGGTGGCGGCGACATTTGCAAGTCCTGATTGATAATATCATCCACTTCTTCGGACTCTGGAACACTTGTCTCATTCGGACAAAACACATTGGCTAGGTGTAGTGCAAATGTATCTGCTTTATTTTGAGGGGTGCGCACCCATCCGTCGTCGGTTTTTAGAGGAGGTATGGCTACTTGTGGTCTGTCATAGTTTTTTGTAAACTTCCATAGCGAATAGTTAGTCGACGCACTGGCTGTAAGTGATTCCAGTTGAGATTCAAGGGTGTCATTGTGCCATTTACGGAGCATATCTTTTTTATACGACGCAGTTATGTATGCGTTTTTTGACAGCACGTCTACCGCCTATAATCCAGAACTCCTGTCTTAACCACGCCAGTGTTAGGCGAGCTACACCGTGAAAGGTCATTTGGTGGCCTTGATCAATCAGTCGATCTGTAAGTAATCCACTGTGAGGAATGATAATAGGATGTTGCATGTTTTTGCTTATCCTGCCACCAACTCTCAGTAATCCGTTTTCGTCTAGATACGGATTTAGGTTAAGTAGCTTGCTTTTAAAGTCTACATTGCTATGCTTTTGAAGGCTTTTAATCTCCTCCGGAAACTCATATTGCTGTACATGCTTGATTAAAATGGTTCGCTCTTCTTAACTCAGTGATTGTAAGAAAAGACGGCATTGGTTGTGATTTTGATGATATACGTAATATCCTCGCAAGTATACGAGTTGATTTCGCAAAGCTGCTATATTTGTTCAGTATTGTGTTGATAACGTCGTATGATTGTTTTTGCGAGAAAGTGACTTGTAGTGCGATTGGTACCTCTCTCATTTCTTCGCAAGTGTTGTAGTCAGAGCTTTCCTTAGGCTGATTTTCATTGAGTGAAGTTAACCATGAGGGTCCATGCCACCAGAGAGTGTGATGCTTAAGTTCTACAGGCATGCCTCTACTGGCGCAATCAGCTGGATTGTCTGCTGACTTAACATATTGCCAGCAGTTGGATGGTATGATATCGGTCACTTGCTTAACTCTATTGGCGACGAAACGCTTCCAGCGACTTGGGTCGCCTTGAAGCCATCCCAGTACGGCTGTTGAGTCCGACTATGCGAAGATTTTGATTTCATGCCCAACCAGACATTGTGTTACCTACTGTGTGCATTAACTTTCATAGTAGTACGGCTGCGCTTAATTCTAATCTTGGTATGTGATACCTTTGTTTGTAGGAACAAGCCGCGCCTTTCCAGTTATTAATGATACTGTTGAGATTTGGTTGACGTCTTCATTTTCGTATATGCAGTAAATCAAACAAGCGTATGCTTTTGTTGATGTGTCACAGAATCCGTGCAGTTTAATAGTTCCGTTCCTGTGACACTGCAGCCATCTCGGTAGCTTAAACTCATTGAAATTTTGTAAATCTTGTGTTATTAGTAACCATTGTTTAACAATCTCTTCAGGAACTTGATCATCCCATTGGAGTTGTAACTGCCATACTGCTTGGAATAGTAGCTTGAGCTTGGTGGCGATTGGAGACAGCCAACCCAAGGGATCGAAGATTTTTTATATGTCCGAAAGGAGAGATCTTTTCGTCACAGTTTTTGATGATGACACGTTGATTTTGCTTTGGAACGTGAATTGATCCTTAGTAGGGTGCCAGCGCAACCCGAGAGTCTTGGTGGACTCTTGATGACGAAAATCAAATACCTCCTCTGTTTTGCTGACGTCATTGAGTAACTCCGCTTTATTCGATGACCAATTGACCATTTGCGGAGGTTGGAACCTCCTGATTTCAGGAGGTCTATTAAATCTTTCTGCAGTTGCTTTGCTTCTTGCAGTGTATGATGACCGCTCAAAAGATCGTCCATATAGAAGTCTTCTTCTAAGACCTTCGCTGCTGATGGGTACTTGTAGCGTTCATCATTTGCTAGCTGTTTGAGCGTCATTATTGCTAAAAATGGCGCTGCTTTTGTACCATATGTGACGGTCATGAGTTCGTATTCACAAAGAACTTGATCTGGACAGTCACGCCATACAATTTTTTGATATTTCAAATCATCCTTGTGGCTAAAAATATTTCGAAACATTTTCTCTAGGTCGGCAGTGTATGCGAATTCGTATTGCCTCCATTTTTAAATCAAAGAAAACAAATCTTTTTGTAAATTAGGTCCACTGTACATTAAATCGTTCAAACAAAACGACCCGTAACGCAGTCGTCGTGGAATCTGATTTCATTACACAATGATGTGGTAAATAGCAGCTGACTTGATTTTTGTCGTATGTACTTTCCTGCATGTGGCGTAATTCGATGTAGGTACTCATGTATGAATGATTTATAAGGCGTTTGAATATTGACGTTGTTTGAAAACTTCCTTTCAAGTTGATAAAATTGTATTGGACTCCCCTAATTTTTCCTCAATGTTTGCCTTCAGGGGTAATCTGACGACGTAACGACCATCTTCTCCTCTTGACGTATCGGCCTTGTAACGCTGTACGCACTGATGCTCTTCTGATAATTTGTTTTGGCTGTCGTCAGCCACATCTTCGATCGCCCAGAACCTCTGAATATCATCTATGTTGTTTAGGACAACACTACATTGGTAGGATATTACGTTCCCACTTATAATCCAGCCAAGGCGTATTTGCTGCGCCACTACCTGGGAATCGCCTTCCTTGATGAGGCCATTCATAATGATCGATGAGTAAACATCTGCTCCAAGCAGTATGTCCACTGGACGACTAAGGTTATATTCAGGATCTGCTAGATTCAAATGCTCTAGACAAGCTCATGATGGCTTTTGGAATGAGCGGTTGGGCAAATTATAAAGTAGAGTTTTCATGATAAGTACCTCGGTGGAAAAAACGAAGTCTGAATACATTGCTGATGCTTCAATTTGTATAACACCCTTGCAGTTATTGTCCTTGGTACCAACTCCCATTACAACTCCCTTGCATGCTCGTCGAGGAAGTCCTAATTTCTGAACAGCGTTCTCAGTGATCAGTGATACTTGGGATCCCTGATCTATTAGGTCTCGCATTGGGTAGTATACCCCATCAACCCTCATAACTTTGATTTGAGCTGTTGCCAACAGGGTCTCAGATATCTCTGGATTCGACGTGTGTGACGTTTTTGCGTTCCTTTAAAGTCGAATCGCTAGCGTAGGACTTCGAGTTACTGGAACCCGAGAAGGTATCATGTAACAAGGTGTTATGATCTCCTTGACATTCTCTGCATCTTTTGCCGGAAAAACATGCTGTACCTTTATGATCATAAAGACAGTTTTTGCATAAGTTTAGGTATTCACTGTCTTGCGTTTAGAATCCGATGTTGATTCTAAAAATGTTTTGCAATTGAATAAACGATGATATTCGCCGCAAACTGGACACTTCCATTGTTTTTTAGGCTCAGTCAGGGTTGTTAGAATAGTACACTTCTGGACACATCTATTGGCCCACCTTAGAGTTTAGGTTTCGATGGCCCTACTGAAATATGATTGCTCGATTGAACAAAAACTGTTGATGCAGTTTTAAACCTGATACATTTTACCATCTTTTTCGATCGTATTGTTTTAAATTTGAATTCAGAATACCATACGACATGGAGCTACGCCTAACAAGTCGGATATGCGTCTTGTTAAAGGCAATTGATTTTTGAATAAAAAACATGTTTTATCAAATAAAGGTTTAATTTAATAACGCGTGTTGCCTCCATGGGCATCTACCACAGCTCTCATACGATCAGGCATAGAGTTTATCAACCGCTCTATGAAATTTTGAGGGATCATCTCCCATTCCTCTTCTATGGCAGTTTTCAACTCCTGCATCGTCTGGGCAACTGGCTGACGAGCCCTAACACGTCTTTTTAGCTCGTCCCACATGTGCTCAATGGGGTTCATGTCTGGGCTTCTGGCTGGCCAGTCCATAACTGTGATGTTCACATCCCGAAGTTATTCCCTGACGATACCGGCCGCATGGGCTCTTGCATTATCATGCATAACAAGGAAATTTGGACCCACATAGTCCGCGTATGGTATCACGTGAGGTTCTAAGCACTCACGAATGTACCTTTCAGCATTTAATGTTGGCAGCCGTGGTCCTGTAACAACCTCAAGTTGAGTTTTGCCGCTCGCGGATATACCGCCCCAAACAGTCCATGAGCCACCGCCATAAGCAACCCTCTCTTCAAAGCAGCATTGTGCGAAACGCTCTCCCTTACGTCGGTAGACCTTCTTCCTTCCATCATTGCCATGTAACACAATTTTAGACTCATCAGAAAAGAGTACACGGCTCCAATCTTGCTTTTCTGTCCAATCTTGCTTTGTGTCCAATTTAAATGACTGCGTGCGATGAAGGCGCGCTGTTCGGTGGGCTCGCGTTAGTTTGGGCCCATTAGCTGGCTTGTGTGGTACCATATCGCGTTCTTTTAACCTTCTCCGAACAGTTCGAGCGCTCACAGATACTCCGTGGAAGTCGCGAAGTTGGTTTTGTATCTCAATGGAGGTAAGGTGACGATTTCTCAAGCTGGTCGTCACGATGAATAGATCCTGCCTTTCAGTTGTGACCCGAGATCGTGGCCTTCCTTGGCGACGAACAAAGCCGCCAGTCTCTAGGTAACTCCGATAAACATTTCGGACCGCAGATCGACTTAAATTAAGTTGAGCACTAACGTTTCTTTGGCTGTGTTCGGCCTGAATAAGTGCCACAGCTTGGGCGGCGACTTCAGGTGAAGTATCCATAGATTATTGATAGAACCTCACCTTAATGTTAAGAATAAATAATGTTTGTTGCAAAACCAAAGATATCAATCACTTTTTCAAGAATTAAATCCAAGTAAACCAATACAACCAAGTTTTCATAGTATTCGATTGTTTGATATCAACAAACAGGCTCCAAATTGTCTTTTGTTTCTTTAAATTCTGTGTTCGAAATTCAAAAAAAGACTATTGAATGAAATTGTGAATGTGCCAGGTTCAAAACTGCATAAAAACTTTTTGCTCGACCTCCTATAAAATTTTAGCTAGGACCAAACGAAACTAAAATATAAGGTGGGCCAATAGATGTGTCCAGAAGTGTACTTAAGGAAATGCTTCGTGCTGTTGGGCTCTTGCTGAGACTTGTTATCTGATTTCTGACCATCTTGCTTGCGCCGTGAAGCTTCGAGTCATGTAAACTTGTTCTCTAGAAATCTCATGAATTCACTCAATATTGGCAAATCTCGTGGGTTTTTTAATGAGTCCGTGTAGTCAGAGTGGGTCTGCTGATCCAGTTTCAATGCTAGTACATGAACTATAAATCCCACAATTTTATGTCAACTCCAAGGTTTTTAACCGCATTCAGACACTCATTCGTGCTGTCATACATTTTCTTGATTTGTGAAGCTGCCTGCTGTTGCATAGAACTGAACTGAATAATAATTTAGTGTTATTGCATATGTGGTTCAATATGTCCCAACAGACTATATTTCTCGGTGCTAATATGTAAGTGCTGGACAAGTCTCTCCAGTTCTCCCCTTTTTTTTTTTTTTTTTTTAGGATGGGAAATCATCAAATGACTTCTCCCACTCTGGGCGGAGCGGGAGGGAGTGTCAGACTCTTACTGACTAAAACCCATCCATGTTCCTTCCTCGCCCTTTACGTTCCGGGGCCGCGGTATCTCTTTCGAACAGTCCCGCAACCCCGGCTCCAGTTCTCCCCTGAGCTTAGCTTTCAGAAACTGCATTTTCTGTGCGCTTGTGTGCTTGAAGTGATGCTTGTGCAGCTCTAATTTGTTTTTTAATATCATCGACAACTGCCTTGGTTTTTTCTGGAATTTCCTGACAAAACTCAATAGAAATGGGTCTGCAAAAACGGACAGATGAAGGTACCGGATTTTGCCAAACAACGGATCCCGATTGCACATCAACTAATCTGATGAGGACTAATGAAGTGATGAACAAATTGGCATCTGAAATTGTTTCCGACTATTCTGCAAGTATTTGCTTGTATTGGCTTTGACCAGATGAACCATCACATCCCCATTTAGAATAAAGGATCAATGTTCTATGTGGTTTTTGGAAAACAGAATCGATTTTTAAAATTCTAGCAGCAGTATGATCCAATAAATCTTGGATATTAATCACTTTAGCATAAGTATTTGTGATTTCGATTGTAGAAGGTGGTTGACAACAGGATCTTTTTATTTCTTGTATTTTGTAGTAAGGCGGGAATATACAACACTTTCGTTCGTTGGTTAAGTTTTTCAGGTACATATATTGTGCTTTTCTTAGATCCAAATCTATAAAAGCACTCAATGCTTCCGTATCGGAAAGAATCTTCACCTGGTCTGAGTCGTTCCACTTACTTGAGATATCTAATTTCTTTTCAGTGTCAGCGGTTCTTAATTCTTCGACAAGATGAGCTTCTGTGTACTCACGTAAAGCCCGTAGTCCCTGCACATAGGCGTTTTTTATATGCTCGAAGCCATATTCTTGGAATAGAAGTGTTTTTCCTCTTCGTGGTAGATTCTGAGGAGTCTCCATTAGCCACGCATGCTCGTCCTCGTTGGCCAGATGTTGATGGCGTAGAATATTGTTCAGAATCCGGTAAATATAACGAATACCTTGAGTCCAACCAAGTACAATTCTTCTGTAAAAATGTTTCTTTTTTCCGAGATGCCAGGGCCCAGCGCTTGTTGAAAATAGGAAGAATGTGCCTTTGTATGTCACTAATAATAAAACACAGTTGTTTTCAGAAATATTGAGCTTTTCCACTAAAACTTTGGATAATGATTCCATGGTCTTGCCGCCCTCGATATAGGGGATTATGAAGTCTCGTTTGGTACAGCTGAAAGAAGACATTTTAACACTTCACAATCTGCAGAAATAATAGGCGTAGATGAGATTTGCTTCACTTGAAGTTACACTGATGTAGATGGTTCGAATAGTTTTTGCTTTGTGATGATACTGGATGTCGACCTGTGTAGTCATCGTACCTAGGTTCTGTATTGGCTCGCATTGATCGTCTAGTCTGTTTGTTCTCGTGATTGAAGATATTTAGAAAGTGTCGAACTTTCTTAATTAGCCTTTGATAAACAACACTGTGTTTAATCTAGGAAGGATCGAACTTCCTAACACCAGTGTTTAGGAAACAACACTGTAGCATGAGAGTCATTTCAGGGTTTTAATCAACAAATTAGATTTAGATTGAGTACACTCCACTGTTCGAACAATGTAGACTTATCAATCATTCTACTCGATAACGCGGAGTTTGTCTTAATGCGTCTATGTTATTATTCAGTACAATACTAATAATAATAATAATAAGTATGTCATCAGTCTATAACATCGCAATTTCTTATCTTATTTTAATTAAATACACGAAAGTCTATACAATATTTATCAAAAACAGTTCAATTTTCTCTATTAACACAACTAATAATAAATACTTAGTCTAAAAAAGGCAAAAGAAAACCAGAAAGTGCAAATGAAAAATTCTGTACAATGACGGATGTCAAAACCTGTCAAAACTTTCAAGCAAAATATGAAAATTACCGAAAAGATAAAATATAAGGAATGCATGATGCGATAAAATAATGATCACGAGAGCTGCCTCCCGACGACGCGCACGCCTACCATCCCCGGACTCGTCGCTCAGCTCCGCCTCGCCGCCACCGGACCCCGGTTCACCAGTGTCAACGGTTGCGGCAGTTGCGTCGAGCTCGAGTGACGAATATTTCTCTCCGCCGACGTCGCCAACACCTGTACGTCGAGCGGGGAGAGGCCGGCCACCGAGAAGCTTGGGACTTAGGGGCCAACAGGCCCCGAGCCGGGTCCCCGCTACCGGTGGTTGTGTGCAGCGCATGAGATGGACTCAGTCCATGAACGAGAACGCCATGCGCGCATACTACGGGTCTACAGAGGGGGGAACTAACCTCACTGCGTACCGTGTTAGGATGCTGTCTCTGTTCCAGGATCTTGAACCAGCCGTCAACGTCTCGGCCCAACGACTGTCGGATCAGGTGCGGGTCATTCAACGCAATCACATGTTGGATGACGCCGCGCTTGATAGGCTGCGCTCAGAGGTACTGAGCAATCGTATCATCTTGACTCCGGCTCAAACCGCGGTGCAAGCGTCAGCTATTGATGCAATCCCACCGCGGTTCAATCCTGCTGTTGTAGAGGAAGATGATAGGGTTGCCACGGTAAGTAGCCAGTGCAACGACCGATTGAGGAGCGCACTGGAGGATGCACTTCGTGAGTATCGATCAACTTCTGCCGAACTTAGGCCCCGCTTACCACGGTTACCCATACATAAGAAAAATAGGGCGCTGGTGTGTGCCCTGGACTCGCAACTCAAGAATGTATTCGAGAGTAGCGAGGACCTCGTTGATACACACTCGATCCTGTTCTGTGGGGCTGTTGCGGCATGTCGTTTAGCTAATGTCAAGTTCCCGAATTGTGACTTAGCTACTCGACCAAAACCAGCCGAACCAGCCTGGCAGCGCAGGATTGAGCGACGTATCGACGGGGCCAGGGTACTCATCGGCAAACTATACTGCTTCAGGGAGGGTAATACACGACCACGCGTGATGCGCTTTGTGAGGCGGGCATTCTCGGGGACTGAAATCAGTCCTCAAGAATACATGTCCCGTGTCACAGAGCGCATCGACTTCCTGAAGCAGAAAGTTTATGCATGGGCGAGCCGTATTCGGCGGTATAAGCGACGGGTTGATCGGTATTCGCAGAATCGCATGTTCCAGTGTGATGAGAGGTGGGTATACAGAGCTTGGGAGCGACCTGAGCAAAATGTGACAGACGTGTGCCGCCCGGGTGATGCCGCCACGAGTTCCTTCTGGCGCAGCATCTGGTCGGTGCCCGTCTGTCATTCTGAGGCTGATTGGATGCGCGATGTCGAGCGAGTGTGTGAACCTATTCCAGAAATGGCACCAGTTCTAATCACACCTTTAGATATAGCCAGAGCAGTTCGTCCGTTACCGAACTGGAAGTCACCGGGACCGGATGGACTGCATAACTTCTGGCTCAAGTGGTTTAGTAGTTCACACACTTGCCTGGCATTCCAATTCCAGTCATCCTTAGAGTCTGGGTCCCTGCCGCAGTTCTTAACAACAGGCGTTACTCACCTGCTCCATAAGTCAGGTAGTCCCGCGGAACCCAAGAACTACAGACCGATCACGTGCTTGTCGACGGTCTATAAACTTCTTACATCCATTTTGAGAACGAAAATTAATACACACATTGACAATAACTCCATTATGTCTGCGTCTCAAAATGGATGTAGGAATGGGTCCCGTGGTACTAAGGAGCTACTCCTCATCGACATGGCCATTAGCCAACAGGTCCGTCGATCCCGCAAAGATCTGTCAACATGTTGGATAGATTATAAGAAGGCCTACGACTCGGTGCCACATTCATGGCTCATGAGGGTGCTGGAGTTGTACAAGATAGATGCAACTCTACGCACCTTCCTTGAGTCATGTATGGGGCAATGGAGGACGGTCCTTCGATATCCAGGATGTCGACAGATCCAGGGGAACGATGAACCTGTATGGATTAAACGGGGAATATTCCAGGGTGACAGTCTGAGTCCACTTTGGTTCTGTTTAGCCCTGAATCCTTTAAGCACATTGCTGGAGAATTCAGGGCTAGGCTACCAGTTGAGGAAAGATGGTCAGGTTATATCTCACCTGCTTTACATGGATGACCTGAAACTCTTTGCCCCCAACAAATTGCGACTGATGGAGCTACTGAAAGTAACTGAAACTTTTAGTAGCGCCATCAGGATGGAATTTGGTGTGGACAAATGTGCAGTCATGTATGTAAAGCGAGGGGAGATTATGGGATCCGAGGGGCTTCAGCTCTCGGATTCCATACACCTAAGATCCCTTTCCTCATCCGAGAGCTATAAGTATTTGGGTATGTCGGAAGCGTTAGGCATTAACGTAACTGACATGAAGCAATCGTTGAGGGAGCGCTTCTTTGGTCGCCTAAAGAAGGTATTAAATAGCCTTCTTTCAGGTGGGAACAAGGTGCGCGCCTTCAACGGTTGGGTCATGCCGGTTTTAATGTACTCTTTCGGCATACTCAAATGGACTCAGACCGAACTCGACGCTCTGGATAGAAGAGTCCGTACACTGTTGACCGAAAATCGGATGCATCACCCACGATCATCGGTGATGAGACTGTACATCCCGCGGAAGTGCGGGGGTCGAGGCTTTTTAAATGCGAAGACCCTCCACAACCGCGAGGTGTGCAGCCTCAGAGAATATTTTTTAAAAATTGAGGTGGGTATGCATCGAGATGTGGTCGCAGTGGACAAGGGCCTCACCCCGTTGTCCATGGCTAAAGAGAACTGGCGCAAACCTGTAGTACTTACTACTGATGACCGCAAGAAAGAATGGCAAGGCAAAGAGCTTCACGGGCGCTTCTACCGGGCTCTTCACGGGCCCGATGTAGATTTTCTAGCGTCCGTGTCCTGGCTACGTTTTGGCGACCTCTTCGGGGAAACTGAAGGTTTTGTCTGTGCGATTATGGACGAAGTTATGCTGACGAACAACTACCGGAAATATATTATGAAGGACGGGACGGTTGACGTGTGTCGGGCATGCCACCTTCCGGGTGAGTCCATCAGACATATTATTTCCGGTTGTTCTCGTCTGGCTAACGGAGAGTACTTGCACAGGCACAACCAAGTAGCCAGGATTATTCACCAGCAACTTGCCTTGAAATTTAAACTTGTGGAATCTGAGGTACCGTACTATAAGTATGTGCCCGACCCAGTTCTCGAGAAAGACCATGTCACGCTGTACTGGGATCAGTCTATCATTACTGACAGGACTATTGTCGCCAATAAGCCTGACATAGTGGTGATAGACCGATCAGCGCGCCGCGTAATGATAATCGATGTTACCATTCCACATGACGAGAACCTCGTGAAAGCTGAGAAAGAGAAACAAATAAAATATCTCGACTTGGCACACGAGGTTCGCGATATGTGGAATATGAACTCGGTTATCATTGTGCCGATAGTCGTGACGGCCAATGGCCTTATTGCCAAGAGCTTCGATGACCATCTATCGAAGCTCTCTTTAGGCGGCTGGATCAAGGGCCTGATTCAGAAGGCAGTACTCCTCGACACGGCTCGCATTGTGAGGAGGTTCCTGTCTCTGCGGCCCTAACCACCGGTAGCTTGGACCCTGCTCCCGATACCGGTGAACCACTATTTTTTATATTTTTAAATGTTTTTTTTTACTCATTCTTTTTAAGAAATATGTAAAAATATAAAAAATGTGAATGTGAAATGAATAAAGGAAATAATAATAATAATATTATATGGAGGTGAGATATAACCCGACCATCTTTCATATAATACTAATAATAATAATAATATATTATTAGTATTATATGAAAGATGGTCGGGTTATATCTCACCTCCTTTACATGGATGACTTGAAACTCTTTGCCCCCAACGATTTGCAACTGATGGAGCTACTGAAGGTAACTGAAACCTTCAGTAGCGCCATCAGGATGGAATTTGGTGTGGACAAATGTGCGGTCATGCATGTAAAGCGAGGGGGGATTGTGGAATCTGTGGGAACCCAGCTCTCAGATTCCATAAATCTTAGATCCCTCTCAGCAACTGAAACCTATAAGTATTTGGGTATGTCGGAAGCGCTGGGCATCAGTGTGGCTGACATGAAGCAATCGTTGAAGGAGCGCTTCTTTGGCCGCCTGAAAAAAGTATTTAATAGTCTTTTATCGGGCGGAAATAAGGTGCGTGCCTTCAACGGTTGGGTCATGCCAGTTTTGATGTACTCTTTCGGCATACTCAAATGGACTCAAACCGAACTAGACGCCCTGGATACTAAGGTCCGTAAATTGTTGACGGCATCTCGAATGCATCACCCGCGTTCTTCAGTTATGAGACTGTATATCCCGCGAAAGTGTGGGGGTCGAGGCTTATTAAACGCTAAGACCCTCCACAATCGTGAGATATGCAGTCTCAGGGAATATTTCCTAGAAGCTGACGTGGAGATGCATCGAGATGTGGTTGCGATGGACAAGGGCCTCACCCCGCTCTCCTTGGCTAAAGAGAACTGGCGCAAACCTGTAGTACTTACTACTGATGATCGCAGGAAAGAATGGCAGGGCAAGGAGCTTCACGGGCGCTTTTACCGGGCTCTTCATGGGCCCGATGTAGATTTTCTAGCGTCCGTGTCCTGGCTACGTTCCGGGGACCTCTTCGGAGAAACCGAAGGTTTTGTCTGTGCAATTATGGATGAAGTAATGATGACGAATAACTACCGGAGATTTATTGTGAAGGACGGTACGGTTGACATATGTCGGGCATGCCACCGTCCAGGCGAATCAATCCGTCACATTATCTCCGGGTGTTCTCGTCTAGCTAACGGAGAGTACTTGCATAGACACAACCTTGTAGCCAGGATTATCCATCAGCAACTTGCTCTAAAATACAATCTTGTGGAATCGGAAGTGCCCTACTATAGGTATGTGCCCGACCCAGTTCTCGTTAATGGCAGTATCACACTGTACTGGGATCAATCCATCATCACTGACAGGACTGTTATAGCTAATAGGCCTGATATAGTGGTGATGGATCGATCAGAGCGGCGCGCAATGATTGTTGACATAACGGTCCCGCATGATGACAACCTCGTGAAAGCCGAGAAAGATAAACAAATCAAGTATCTTGACTTGGCTCGCGAGGTTGTCGACATGTGGGAAGTGGACTCGGCGATCATTGTGCCGATAGTCGTTTCGGCCCATGGCTTAATTGCCAAGAGCCTCGACCAATACCTGAGGAGGCTCTCGTTAGGCAGCTGGATCAAGGGCTTGATTCAGAAAGCGGTACTCCTTGACACGGCTCGTATTGTTAGGAGGTTCCTCTCTCTGGAGCCCTGACCGCCGGTAGCTTGGACCCTGTTCCCGATACCGGTGGGCTACAATTTTTTATATTTTTAAATGTTTTTTATATTTGTTTTATATTAATATTTAAAAATGTAAAGAGTTTGTTTAAAAATGAATAAAGGGAATAATAATAATAATCTTTATTTCAAAAAGCCAAATACAGTTTGTCCATCTCAATCAAAACAGAGAAAAAACGTTCTTATATGAAGTACAACACTATGCTAATTTGAGATAGAGTGAACGACTGTGTCTGTGCTAGTATAAACTGTGTTACAGACACAGGCGCCTTCCTCTTACAGTTCATTGATAATTTGCTGCACTTTATGGGAGTTTCTGTGACCATTAAAACTTAGTTTGACAAAAGTACTTAACACTAAGGCGCTTTGCACATGGAGCAACTTAAGTTGAGGAAACTATCAACATTTTAAAAGTTTCTTGTAAAAAGTTGATAGTTGCTATAACGTTTACGTTTGCCGCAATTTTATGGCAATCTGTGAGCAACTTTCAAAGCCGAGTTGCTAAATCTACGCAGCGATCAGCGTTCAGTGTGACAATGGATATCGAAGAAGCAGCACTTGCTCTCATTTTATTACGTCGTCGCCGTCGACGGCGCCAACAAAGACAAATTATTCGCAGCAATCGTCGGTTTTGGATTCATCCCTTTTTTCTAGATCGATCCCAATTTATTAACATAAAAGATCTGCTAAAACATAATGATAAATTTAAAATGTACTTTAAAATGACTGTTAACTTATTTCATGGATTGCTGCTAGTATTGGAAAGTGATTTAAAACGACAGGATACTACAATGAGGGAAAGTATTCCTCCGTTCGAACGACTTGCTATTACTATAAGGTAAGTAGGTAATTTTAGATAGTTTTAATCACATTTTTTACCAAAATATTCGAATCAATAACGTTATTCAGGTAATCAGTAAATAACGAAAAAAAAAACTTGAGAGGTGTCAAGGGACACCCGGATGGAACGAAGTTCCTTTCGATTAATTAGTGAAGGAATTGTAATAAAATTCTTAAAAAACAATTTTAAATTACGTAAACAATATAAATTATAAACACACAATTGATTAATATTAATTTAATGTTCATTATTGATTATAAACAATGTTTATAAATATTTAGTTCAATGCGAAATACATAGACGAAACGAAAATAACTGGCTTGCTTTCTATGAGTAGTACATGAAAGGGAATCGGAATTAAAATTTCCTGTTATATTAGAAATTATTTATTTCTTACAAATCAAAATAGATATCATCAATTATATCCGATTCTTGAGATACATTAGTAACTGCCGGTGATACAGGAACATCAGTTTCTGAACTGTGTAAATATGATCTGTTTGAATAATAACCATATTGCGATTGATAATTAGTATTGGGTATATATTTTTTTATAGTGTTCAAAATATCTGTCTGAAGGTCCAATTTACAATCATCGGGTACTTTTTTTAAATGAGGTAGTATAGAATGCAAAAAATCTAAGTCAGGGTCATTACCATCTCCCCTTTTTCTTTTCAAGTTATTTGCAATTGTTTGTAACACTTCCCTCTCTTTATCTTCAACTGATGTCTCCGTTTTATTTCCAGACTGGTCTTTTTTAGACGTATTTGAGGGACCAGGATTATCATATTTTGTTGTACTCTCCTGAGAGGGTCTTGTTTTTGAAACATTTAATAAAAATGACATTTGCTGGTAATATTCATATTCCTTTCTGCAATTAGCAGCTGAGCCACTCTTCATGTTGTTCTTTTTAGTTTTTTCTCTATTGAAACATGTTTTCAAATTTTTCCATCGTTTCTGTAGCTCGACAACTGAAAATTGTAAAAAAAAGTATGTATATTTCAGATTTATTTTGTGATGTCGACAATCGTCTGATGTATCTAGTGGTAGTGAATCTGCCTACTAATCCAGAGGTAGCGGGTCCAATCCTGGACAATATAAATGTTTGTGTGCATAAACGTATCTATTTATCTTGGTCTGGGTGTGTTTCCATATAATATTATGTATATCTATATACATAAAACAAAGTCGGGTTAGTTACACCATTTATAACTCAAAAACGGCTGGGCCTGAATCTAGGATTATTGTATTAGCCGGTCCGGCGGTATGGTATATTAATCGCCTTACTAAAATACTTATTTTTTTTTAGGTATTTAGTAACTGGATGTGGCTTTGCTGAATTTGAAAACACATTTGGACGTGGTACTTCAACTGCAAGACGAATAGTCAAAGAAACTTGTCAACTTATATGCAATAAACTTGAAACTGAGTATATACCAGAACTAAATGAAGATCGATTTGTTAATATAGCAGCTGGATTCGAAAAAATAGCTAATTTTCCCAACTGTTTGGGTGCAATAGATGGCAAACATATTCGAATAACCAAACCACCGGGCACTGGATCTCTATATCATAACTACAAGGGCTATTTTTCACTAGTACTTTTGGCTACTTGTGATGCAAACTGTTTATTTACGTTTATCGATGCTGGCGCCTATGGAAAATCTTCTGATTCGACAATATATAAAGAGAGTAAATTATGTAAACAAATTGATGATGGAACTCTTAAAATACCAGAACCCAGATATATTTCGGGACTTCCTAATGCCATAAACTATTGCTTTATTGGTGACGAAGCTTTTGGTTTATCAAAACATATGTTGCGACCTTATTCTGGAAAACAATTGGATTATGCAAAAAGAATGTTTAATTACAGGTTATCACGAGCAAGGCGTTGTATTGAATGCGCCTTTGGATTACTAAGCAGTAAATTTCGAATATTTCAATCTCCAATGCAAGTATCAGCCGATTTTGCAGAAATAATTGTTAAGACATGTTGTATACTGCATAACATGATTCGAAAGCACGAGGGACTACATTTTCATGCAGTGTCAAACACACTTGCAAACACAAACAGTATTATGGGTTCTGAAAGGTCAATTAATACTAGGGATATCCTAAAGGACTATTTTATAAGTCCTGAAGGATCGGTTCCATGGCAAGATTTAATGATATAAAAGGTACTTGTACCTACCTAAATAAAGTTATAAAAAATATTACCTATTTTATTTTTTTCCCTTGCAGGCAAATCTTCAAACGTGACATTACTCTTTATGCCCACTTTTTCCCAAGCTTTTATCTTCTCTGTGCGACTAAAATATTCTTCGGCACTCAAATCCCAAATAGCACGATGTTTTCTTATTTCTTCGATAAAATCTTCTGTGTTCAATGTACCGTCTCTTGTACTGTCTCGGCTACTGTCGTCGGCTTGGTTTTCAGCCATATTAATGCGCACGAAAGTCAAGACGTGTGTAGTCGGCGACGTATTGAGCGGCACTTGACTGGAATGATCGGGCACAGGGAGAGGGGAGGGAGGGTGTGAAATCGCCCGACGCGTTGCGATTGACGGTTGAGGAAACCGGCAACTTTAAAAACCGGTATAATATTTAACAGTTGCTAGTTGCGGCAATTAGGAACTATCTTAGTCATCGATTACAGCAACTGAAAACTGTTGACGATTACCGGAACTCGAAACTCGAGTTGCTATGTGTGCGCGGTTCAATTGAAATATATGTAAACAGCTAGTTGCCAGTTGCCAGTTGCTCCAATAGTTGCTCCATGTGCAAAGCGCCTTAATCACTTATTAAAAATTGTGTACGGAAGGAATGTGTGTGTGGAGTGAGTATGTGTCGTGCGAGTATGTGTGGTGTGGGTGTATGAGTGGGTGTGTGTGTTTAGTTGTGTGTTTTAGTGTAAGATATATAATAAAGGAGCAATTTAAATCTGTGTTTAGATGTGTCAGTAAGATTTTTTTGTAAAGAGTTGTTCAGTCTCATCGTACGTTAACTTTTGAAGAAAACTACTAACTACGGTTTTACATTTATATTTGGGCAAAGAGTATACATTGCAGGTTTCGTTTATTGTGTTATAAAGGTGCCTGCTAAGACACGGGTAGCTTCGCCTCGCCAGAGCAGTTTTGGAGGTGAGAGGTGGGCATACAGGGTCCTTACGTCGTTTATTTTGCTCTAGTAACCTTGGGTCATAGGTCAATGATGAGTGTACACGTAAAGTGACGTTGAGTGCACAGAGCTGTCGGACAGTGAGTACAGATATGTCCTTGTAAAGCTGGGTTGTTGGGTACCGGTAGGGTTTGTGAAGCATGACTTTCAGGACAGCTCTTTGTGCCCTCTCAACACGAAGTAGATACGTTTTATGTGTACCACCCCAGACAGATATGCAATACGTTAGAAGTGACTGAGCTAAGGCAAAATATATAGTTTTTATGAGTCGGTCGTCAACTACTCTTCTCAGTTTTTTCATAGGAAACATTAGCTTACGAACACGCGTAACTGTCATACTGATATGTTTTTGCCAACTCAATGTGTTATCAATGTGCACGCCCAAGTATTTTACACAAGAGCTCCTTTGTATACTAGGGCAACTGCAAGGGGTCAGCGTAGGGTGACAGCTATGGGCTTTAACATCTGGCATACTAGGCTGTGTAGCAGTGTTCGCTGAGAAAGGGACATAGTGGGTTTTCGAGACATTTAGTGTGAGTAAATTTAATGAGAGCCAAGCCATGACTATGCCAAGAGCATTTTCAGCTGCGTGGTGAGCAGACTCCCATGTTTCTCCACTTATGATTAGCGCAGTATCATCTGCATATACAAGTATCTTGCAGTGTGGGATTGACAACTGACACAATCTGTTTACAAATAGAAGAAAAAGGGTGGGCCCTAGCACGCTGCCATGTGGTACGCCAAAGGTTAGATTCACATCGTCACTGATGTAGTTGTCTACCTTAACTCGCTGGCTACGATTTGTGAGATAGTCACGGAAGAGGTTTAGAGCAATGTCTCTTATTCCTAAGCTTTCTAAACCATGCAGAAGGATGGGAGTGGAAACCGTGTCGAAAGCTTTTGCTAAATCAAGAAAAATACCTATTGTTTTAGTCTTAGAGTCAAGATTCTTAACAATGTGACTTGTCAGTTCAAGAACAGCATCCTCTGTTGATAAGCCTCTCCTGAAACCGTATTGGTTTGGCGAAATTATGTTGTTGCTTTCAAGATAGCTAAGCAATCTTTTGTTCAGAACCTTTTCCATAATTTTGGACAGTGTGGTCAGTACAGATATAGGCCTATAGTTCTCGACACGGTCTCCATCCCCTCCCTTAAATACTGGTGTAACTAAAGCCTTCTTACAAGTGTCGGGGAAAATACCTTTTAACAGAGATAAATTACAGATATGTGTTATTGCGGGAACAAGTACATGTCGGGCAGACTTGATTACCGAGGCTGGTATTCCATCGTGACCTACTGCACAATTGTGTTTTAATCCTATAATTATGTTTTCTATTTCTGAGAAGTTCGTTTCCAGTAATGCGAATGAGTTACCTTGAGGATTTATTAGGCTGTCAAATTCAAAGTTTGAGCGAGTTACACGCTGACCCTGTGCAGCCTGCCTAGCAAGATCCGCTCCAACGTTTGCAAAATAGTTATTTATGGCATTGACAGAGGACTTTGGATCACTGCACATATTAAGGAGTTCTCCTGACTTCTTTATGGGTGAGGTGTTCTTATAGCTGATGGTTTTTATAATATCCCAAGTTGCTTTGAGGTTACCATTGGCTTTCTGGAGTTCTTTTTGGTCAAAATTGCATTTAATAGTCTTTAGTAAATTGTTCAAGTAATTTCGGTATCTAGAATATATTAGGTTAGCCGTAATGTCTTTAGGATTTTGAATTGCTTTTTTATGGAGTTGATCCCGATGTCGCACGCATCTCAGGAGGCCAGACGTCATCCATGTCTTAATAGTCTGCTTCCTGTTAGGGACTTTTTTTAGTGAACTGTGTTGATTTATTGCGTCTGATATAATGGAGATGAGTTGTTCCGCACTTTCATTTGGGTCTGTGCTAGATAAAACATTTGAAAAATCGGAGTTTTCTAAGCAGCTAGTAATTGCTGGAAAGTTTAAATGCCGTATCATACTTTTAGGTTTTGTAGCATTAAGTGGGTTTCGTTCAGTGCAAAACAGAATAGGTGCATGATCAGTAAAATATGAGTCCAGAACTAAAGTTGTGGAGGGTCTATCTGTTTTTAGAAACACATGATCCAGGCAGTTTTCAATGCGAGTGGGGAAAACGTGGGCAGGTAGAAGCCCGTGGAAAGCCATTGTATTTAAATATTCTTCAGAGTTTGGGTCTTTGTTATCTGGTCGAATGTTTATGTTTAAATCTCCAATCACTACCACAGTTGCTATTGAAGCTAGCGATTCTAAAACATTATTTAAAGAGTTAAGAAAATTGTCTATATTTCTGACTGAGGGTGAACGGTATATTGCGACAATAGCTATATCTAGATCTAGCCTCAAAATTAGACAGTTAGCGTCCTGGAAAATCGGTTCAACTAGCTTATGAGTCATATCAGAGCTTACATAAACTACAACCCCATCATTTTGATTGTTAAATGACGATCTAGCCGAGGTAAAGCCAGTTAGTACAGGAACATCTGTAACTTTACTCAACCAACATTCAGAAAGCACCACTATGTCACAATTAACATCCATGGAATGTATTAGGACATTGAGACCATCAAAGTTACAATTTAGGCTTCTGATGTTAACATGTAGTACGTTCAAGGTTGGTTGAGCAGTGTTTATATGCTTCAAACATTGGTCTGGCAAAGTCACATACGACTGTGAGATATTAAATGATTCTACAGAATCAATAAATTTATTTAGGTCGTCCGTATCGAATTTTAATTTTTAAAGTTAATGACCAGTTTATGTTTGTGCTGGAGAGTAACATATGTGTAAGTCGTTTGAGTATTTTAGTGAAGAGTCTGGAATTAAGTGTGTTTATTCTATTTAAAATGTGTGTGTGAATGTTATGAGTGTGTAACTGCAATTGTGTTGCGTCGTGATTAATAATAAATAATAATTTTGTTTTATATGAGAAATTAACTAAATGATTGTTGTTCACTGGGTAAATCATATCATAACACAATGAAATACGGTTTAAGATAGCTTCTACAAGAACAGATTTTGGATGTAAATAATAAATACTTATCAAATATACCATACTATTTAGATAGACCATACCAATTACTAGCGAAAAGATTTGACTATATACTGTAGTACTTAACTTATAATAAACAAAGGGTATAATAAATAGACTGTGAGAAATGACTATGAGGTAATTCGCACAAGTTAGTCATTTTTTAGTTACGAGTTTTAGATCTATTGCGGATTCAATTCGAATTTGAGGCTCACCTTCGGCTTTACGTAGGAATATGGAACCACGTGAAGTCCAGCAGTACGCGTAGCCATTTTCCTTTGCAGACTGTCGAGCTGCATAGAATAGTTTTTGCGCGTTAGGTGTTAGGGCTTCTGATATGAACACAGGTTTGGGAGGTCCGGGTATGCTCAGGTGTCCAGTATTTAATTTTTCTTCGTTTGGTTTCTTCTTGTTGTAATTCTTGACTCCCTGCATTATTTTGTCTTTTTTTAGGACACTGTTCAGCTCAACTATAATGGGTTTACTGCCTTCTTTGCGGGTTTGGATTCTATAGATATCTTTTATGTCACAGTCTTGGATATCTACCTCGACCGCTTTGGATAAAGTTTTTACAATCAAACAAGCGTCTTCCTTCGACTCAAATTTCCTATCATCTCGCAAGCAGATGGGTACATTTCGTATCTCTAAGCTAGCCGACCTGCTTTTACGCTCTAGAAATTCAATCTTTTCTTCCAATTTCTGAATCGTCTTCTTATCTTCTGCTCCATCCTCTTGCAGGTTTTGTAGTGTTTTTAAAATTTGGTCATATTTATCTGACATAAATTGCAAACTTTCTTTAAGTTCTTCATTTTTCTGCTTGAGTTCTAGGAAGCTTTGGTCTACCTTAGTTGATAAGGACGAGATCAACCCCTTGAGTTCCTTGATGTCGTCATCGCCATGCCTGCGCTTATGTCTGACACTAGCATTTCTGCTACCGCTTCTCTCAGACGCAGTATCTGATTCACATATATCAGGCGCACATACCACAGAGAGCGTGGAACCAAGTTCAAAGGCCGGCACGGGGGCGGGTGAGGTAGGCGGGGGGGAGCGCTGCAGAGGCATGTTCATGTTCTTCACTCAGCGTAGAAGTACCAGGCGTCCAATCCTTATGAAGAGCGAAGAACGCGGCCACGGCGCGGCGACGCGTCAGAGAGCCGCGATGACGTACTCGTGACGCGCAGCCAGTATGAGTGTAACTCGCAGTGACGTAGGCGCAGGCGTAGCGTAGCTCAGGCGTTGATCGCCGTCTCAGGTGTTGCTGTCCTTGTTTTACACTGACTCCGCGTTCAACTCAATCTCCGCGGTAATATGAGCTCCTGGTACTTTATGTTTTTATTTAAAATGTGTTTTTACGAGAATTTTAAATATTAATTTAAATAATTAAAAGTGCACACGTCCATTCGCTTTCGCGGTCCGGGGGGAAGGGGGAATCCATCTTATTCGGATTTAATAAGGATTTTACGATTTACTCTCAGTTAGGCACGTTAGAATGATTGTGTAAGTTGATTCATTGTGTGTTGTGCCAGTTGTTAGCCACCACGTCTGGCTGATATTGTTCTATCATGGGGAAACCCTACACCGCGATACGGTCCCTAATGTTATTGGGGGAGCAATCGACTCCCTAATAAATCGCTACGAAGCGTTGGTAATTCCCTTTTCCATATAGGCAGGTACTTGCATTTTTTTCATTTAATTGCCAGATTCCCTTTTAGGGCAGGCATCCCCGAGAAACCATGGATTTGATATGTGTTTATATTTGAGTTATATTTAGATTTGGCCAAATCTATAATATTTATTCACAAATGCAGGACAACCATACAGAGTAACTTCATAATAAACACAAAATATACAGATCGTAGTATTTGAAATGGTACAGTGTAGAGATGGTTTGGCTGTCTTTAGACTGATTCGCCCTATCCCCTCGTACTAGTATAATACTGTATCACGAGCGGATAGTATTCCTCAACCCTAGAACAACAGATTTCCACAAGATTCCAGTTACAAGTCACATAATAACAGCAGTGTGATTACATACTGTATAGGTAGTAAATCATGGTACAGTTAGTTATATTAATTAAGCTACAAATGGTTTGGAATTTTCTGTGATTGGGTATGTATATGTAAATGTGTATATGCCTGTATTCATGTGTTTCTGCAGGTGTGTGTGTGCTTTATTATTTATTTGTTTATGTGCCTTGTTGATAACATCGTTTTATAATAGATTTTCAGTGCTGTTGTAGTCTAGTGCTTTCAAATATTTTTCAATGGCTTTTTTGCATGATTGGCTATCGAGATTCTTCAATTTTAGATTTTTACTTATTTTGTTGTAAAGGCTAGGACCGAGATAGTTGTGAAATTTGTGTGCAAAGCATGTTCTGAATTTATGTATGTTATAAACTATGTCTAATCGCCGCCGTTTAGCTAAGTGCGGTTTTACTTTATGCTGTGCCATGATCTCTTGTTTGATAAATAATTTTCGCACAGTTAGTACTCCTAGTTCTGAGTAAAGTAGGTGAGTCGGATATGTATACTTTTTGCGAGAAATCACTTTAAGTTCCATGCGTTGGGCTCTTTCGACAGACAGCATGGTTGTTTTTGAGGTTCCTCCCCATACATTCAAGCCGTATACCAGTATAGATTGGCATAGTGCTAAATAGATTTTTATTAATAACTTAATGTCACATGCATTCCGAATAGTTTTAAAAATATAAATTAGCAGTCTTGCGCGATTATTTACTTTAATGATGTGTTCTTTCCAGTTCATGTTTTGGTCTACTGTAACACCAAGATATTTTATAGTTGGTTTTGGTGATTGGGTTACAATGACAGGTACTTCGATTGTTGCAATGGTGAGTTTTTATATTTATTGAGTCAGGAGACGGTTGAGTTCTATTGTTAATTGTGAATGTAATATATTTCGTTTTGTCAAGATTAAGTGTCAACAGAAGATTGTCCAGCCATGACGTCACTAAAGTAAAACCTTTATTTGCTGCTTCGGCTACATCTTTCCATGTGTCAGAGCTGAACAGTAATACTGTGTCATCTGCAAATGTTATTATTTGACCATTTTGTAAGAGTAAATTGCAAAGGTCATTAATAAATATTAAAAACAGCGTAGGACACTGCCTTGAGGCACTCCGAAGGTGACACTTTCTTCATGGCTTATACTGTTATCAATTTTTATAACCTGTTTCCGGTTTGTCAAGTAATCCTGGAAACAGCTGGAGAGGTATTCCTCGAATTCCTAAGGTATCGAGTTTGTTTAGGAGAATGGGTAAAGAGACGGTGTCGAAGGCCTTTGCTAGGTCTAGGAATATACCTAGACACTTATGTCCCCTATCCATGTTTTCTACTACATACGACGTTAGTTTGTGAAGAGCGTCAGCTGTTGATATCTTTTCTCTGAAACCAAACTATTATGAAAAGAAAAAGATTATGAGTCTCTAGGTAGTGTTTTAGCCTCTTGTTTATTAGTTTTTCCACAATTTTTGAAAAACTAGGGCGCAGAGAGATCGGTCTATAATTCGACACCACAGTTTTGTCTCCCGCTTTATATATGGGAATAGTGACAGACTTCTTAAGGGCATCTGGAAATACTCCTTTTGAAAAGCAAGCATTACATATGAGTGCTAGTGGTGCAATAAGGATATCCACTGCTTTTTTAATAAAAATCGTGGAAACCGTCCCATCCCGAGGAATTCTTAGCTTTAATGTTCGCAATTATTTCTTTTATTTCAAATTGGTCTGTTAGGAGAAGCACAAATGAGTTAAGGGTTCCGCTATTCTTTTTGGGTCTACACCGCCTGCTCAGATCTATCTCACTTGTGAGGGTCCTGGACAGGATGGTGTTTGCCAAATTACTACCGACGTTGACAAAGTAGTTATATATATTATTTAACGCATTCTGATGGCTTGAATTAGTGGAAAGAAGCTCCGATGGCATTTTTGGGTTGCTGTTTAAATTAGCCATTTCTTTTACCAGTCCCCATTGTTTTTTTTATATTGTTACTAGACAGTGTATTGTTATAGCTAGTTCTGATTTAAAATGTCTGTTTTTAAGGTTTTTAAGGAGGTTATTACATGTATTTCGGTAGCGCTTGTAGGTATAGTACCTATGCTAAGAGCCATCAGTTTATCGGAGTTAAGAATTTTAATATGCATTATATCACAACACAACCGAAATGTCTCTCTCTCACAAGAACAGTATTTCTCCTCCTATATAATCAAGTGATTATTGACTTGAACCCACATAATTATATCATCAACTGCTTAATTCCTCGTTCTGTAGCTGGGTCGCTGATACTAGTGACTTGAATCAAAGTGATGTTTAAGTTACAGTGGACTAGTGTCTCTGCTCACTCAGTTTTGGGTTTTACTGATGTATGCTGAGTTTAATTCAGCTCTGAAGGAGCTTAAGTCTCAACCTCATTAAAGTATCAGGCTGTAGCCTCCACCCGTCTTATTGCAACCTAATAGGTGACAGTAAAATAAAAGACGGGTGTGTACCATTAAAACAATATAATAAAGGCAAACCTAGCCGGAGGCACACGAATTTGTAGGGTCGAAGGTTACATATTATTATGTGGTCACTGCTGCAGGGATAGGTACTCCCCTGTAGTTGCAGGCGATATCCCGCAGCTGGCCGGAGGTGGTCGTAGGCCGAAGAACTGTGTAGCGCCGTAGCGCGGTACGGTGATGTCGCACGAGGGTAACAGGTGTACTCGGCGCGCCGGCGACGATGCGTCGTGGAATCTTCTCGAAGGACTCGCTAGGTCGGGGTGTAGTACACGAGCGTGGTTGCTCGGAGAATTATCCAACCCGAAGCGTAGACTCGGAGTGTGAAACTCCGTGCATAAAACCTGGAACCACCGTACCAGCTGATCAGAACTCAGCCTAAAACCTCCGTGCTGGGGTACCATCGACGTCCACCAGTAGGTAATGCCCACCCAGTAGTAGCAGTATTGACGGGGGTGGTACAGACCAGAACGGAGTTTACATTAAAAAACAGCTGAGCAAAGTAGGTTTGGCAGTAATATTGCAGTTACTAATCGGTTAGGCGTTTAGAATTTGAATAGAAATTATTATCAAACTTGAAAGGAAGGAAATTTGATAGTATGAATTTACTGTTAAAACTTGTAACAAAGGAAATATTGCAATCGTAAAATTGTGCTTATTTATAGCAATGAAATAAGCAACAGCAAATGAGTTACACATGAAATATCGAAGACACATAATAATGTTTAGCAATAAAATGATGATGATGTGTGTAATTTTGTGTGCTATTCAAAACTTACCCTAAATCGGGATTATACACTGAATTTACGTTTAGATGAAGCAACTTGGCAATTATCCAGTCGTATGGAATTTTCCAGAGAGATTTAAAATCAACGGTCGTGTCTGCTAAAGCGCTAGACAGGCCTAGGCGATAAGTATTCCCTCTGAACAGCCTAAAAACGACGGTCCGACTGGCGGCGCGCTCTGCGAGACGACGGTGCGAGCTAGTACGTTCACAGCCCTCGTCCCGCGCCCGCACATCCAAAGTCGTACATGACAGAACTAGACATTATTTGTTATCTGTGCAATTGAATGATAGTTCATGGAACGTTTCGTTACAAGGCTTAGGTCGGGATTCCTATCTCAGACCTAGTCCATAGCAGTACAAATTATTATATTTGGATAGATCCAATAATGTAAATATCGTGTTAGGCGAGGGTCAGTATGTATACTTATAGAGAATCCACTATTGGAGGTTCGAATTGATCTTTTATTCTGATTTAAGGCAACACTACTGTTAAGACTTGGTCTTAGGTTTATCTGTTCTCCATTATTAAATTCTCTATACATTTATACACATCAAAAGTGTCTAGGGATCAAGCATTTTTATGCGGATTTCTTGAGATTGAGATGTGGCTTTGTAATATGATTTTATAAATTTATATGGATCCTTTTTGGTGCATTTCATAATTTGAAACAGGAACTGTCAATCAAATTCGAGTAAAAGATGAAAATCAGTTGTCAATATTTTCCCTATAAAAACATACAACGCATTGAAGACATTATTAGTGCTACTGTTTCCCTACTACTGATTAAAACCAACGTTATTATGGAGCGGCGACGTCATTTAAGCAGGGAAGAAATGCTCAGAGCCGTGGGAATGATAGAAGCTGGTTCCCGGCAACGTACTGTGGCTTTAGCTCTGAATACAAGTCAGAGTGTTATCAGTCGACTTTGGACACATTACCGAAGCACTGGTACCGTGGCTGAGCGCCATGGAGGATGGTATCGCTGCACCACACGGAGACAAGACCGATACATTCAAATCTTAACTCGAAGAGCTCCAACAATAACCGCCATGATGTTAGCCGTGAGGCTTCATCACTCTTCAGGGAACTTAATTAGCGACCAAACAGTCAGAAACCGCTTGCATGAAGTGAACCTTCATTCCCGAAGACCGCTACGGGTACCACCTATAGCAATGCACAATCGTAGGATTCGATATCAATGGGCTCTTGAACACAGAAATTGGGCAGAAGAACAATGGCGTTTCGTGTGCTTTTCTGATGAGTCTCGTTTTGGTATGAGACCGGATACAAGACGTATACGACACTGGAGAACCCCTGGACGCCAACAGCGATTAAAATCCTGCCAGGAAGTCCATCCTTGTATTGTATAACGGGCTGATGTCCGCAATTCTACGGCAAGGCGCGTATTTTGCGTACGGGTGGGAACTTCACTCGATCCATCCCAACTCCCCAAAGAAGGCCAGCAGCGCCCCGATGTTGCCGACAATCTCGCGGAGAGTACCTGGACGACCGAAGTACTTTGCCCTATATGTTGCAACCACTGGGCAGTGTAGAAGCACGTGGGCTGCTGTCTCGTCTTCCTCCATGCATGCACGGCACAGGGGGCTGTCCGTGACTCCTATGACAAAGAGGTGTTTGTTAAAAGAGCCGTGTCCAGTGATGGCGGCTGTAATTGTGCGCAGCTGCGGCTTGGTTAGCCTGAGCGCGCGTTTGGTGAAGCGGCCGTCGATGGCAGGAAGTGCCTCCTTGGCTTGCCTACACTCGCAGTGGTCAAGCCACAGCTTGTGGTGTATTTCACTAGTTCGTTTCCTTACCAGTGTGCGTAGGTATCCGAAAGGGAGTGGTGCGATGGGTTCTGGGCCCACCGCTGCCATGCTTGATCCCCTTCTAGCGAGTTCATCCGCCGCGTCGTTGCCGCGGGAATCGCTGTGTCCTTTGATCCATGGGATGGTTATGTTGTTGAGATTACCAACCTGGTTCAGGCGTTGATGACACTCGTGTATTAACCCGGAGTTCACTGTGTGGTTGTTTAGAGTCAGCAGCACCGCCATGCTGTCCGACAGTATACGGATTGAGTGGCCCACAACGTTCCTGGCTATGATGGCTGTTGCCGCCAGGGAAATGCCCATGCATTCTGCCTGAAAAACCGTGTTGTGGGCCCCCAGAGGTGTGGCTATGTGGATGTTGAGGTCTTCCGAGAAGACTCCCGCCCCAGTGCCAGTACCTGTTTTAGATCCATCTGTGAAGATCCGTAGTTCCGCGGGGTTTAATCCCTCGCAGCGGTGGTCCTCGTGAAGCTGGATTTTGTATTTCTTGTCGAATACAAATTGTTTCGGTATCCGATCGTTGATTGCTTTTGCCAAGGGGAACTCGCAATAGAATTCCTCCAGTATCGCATTGTGCTGTGTTGCTTTCTTACCCCATAGTTGAAGTGTTTTAAGGCGTACAGCCGTCATCGTCGCTTCCTGCTATATGAACAGATGGAGCGGTGGGAGCCCCAACATGGCTTCGAGAGCCGCAGTCGGTGTTGTCCTCATGCAGCCCGTGATTGCCATGCAGGCAAGCCTTTGCAGGCGCTGCAGCTTGATGGATGCTGTACTTAGTTTAGTGCGTGGCCACCAGACCACAGCCCCATAGGCAATCATGGGTCGGATCACCGCGCAGTATAACCAGAGTATAATTTTAGGGGATAGGCCCCATTTCTTACCTATCATCCTCTTACATTGCCAGAAGGTTATGCAGGCCCTGTTTGTCTTGTTGTCTAGGTGGCTACTCCAGTTTAACTTACTGTCTAGGATGACACCCAGATACTTGACCTCATCGGCTAACTGGAGTTCCGTCTCAAAGAGTTTGGGTAGGCGATAAGGGCCTAGTGTACGTTTGAGGGTAAACAGGATAAGTTCAGTCTTCGTTGGGTTCACCGAGAGATCGAACTCCCTGCACCATCGTTCAACGATACGTAGAGCTCGCTGAGTGAGGTCGAAGATTGTCCCCGTCACTTTCCCTGAGATGAGAATAGCGAGGTCGTCGGCATACCCTATCGTGTAGAAGTGGTTCTCGTTGAGTCTAGTGATGAGGTCATTAATCACCAGATTCCAGAGAAGCGGGGATAGAACCCCTTCTTGGGGGCAGCCTCTGGCTATCATGGCCATTTGCTGTTCCCCTTCAAGTCGAACCACCAGTTTGTTTTATCGAAGGCTCCCTCGATGTCTATGAAGGTGCCCAGGCAGCTGCCCTTCTGGTGAATCGCCTCTTCTATCCGACTGACCACTAGATGGAGGGCGGATTCCGTGGACTTACCCGAGCTGTATGCGTGTTGATTAGTATGGAGTGGGATAGTTTTCAAAGCGCCGTCCCTCAGCTCTCTCTCGCACATTTTCTCCATAGTTTTTAGTAGGAAAGAGGTTAGGCTGATCGCTCGGTGGGATTTCGCATCGGTATAGTCACTCTTACCCGGCTTTGGAATGAATATGACCTTCACTTCTCTCCATCCCTTTGGAACGTATCTGAAGGCCAGACACGCTCTCAGTATCGGGACCAGTCTGCGGGTGACTGAGATCCCACCCCACTGGAGTAGGGCAGGAAAGATCCCGTCCGGACCAGCCGCCTTGAAAGGATGGAAGCCTTGGATCGCCAGCATTTCTCCAGCGTTACGACTTTTTGTGCATAGCGCCAGTCATTTTCTGACGGGTTACCTCAGTCCAGTCGATAGCTTCTGTGAATGCGCAACCTGGGAAGTGAGTTTCAGTGAGGACGCGCATTGCTTCTCCTGGTGAGGTGGTAAGCGTGTTGTCGGGTTTGCGGAGAATAGCAGGCCCAGTCGGGTTCTGCCGTGCTAAAATCTTCCTTACCCTGTTTGCCTGTTGGCAGGATTCGATGCTGCTGCAGTATTTACGCCATCCAGTTGAGCTCCTGTATCTGATGCATTTTTTATATAGTTTTTTGGCCGCGTAGTACGCGTCCCAGTCTCTATCAGCACGGGTGTTCATGGCTCTGTTTAGGGCAGACCTTACCTTCCCACGCTTACGTTCCAGCTCCGGTCCCCACCATGGTTGATTCCCTGGTGTTGCGGGCGGAGTGGTCTCCGGGCAGGTTGAGTGGAAGCTGTCTACCATAGATTTCGTGAGATGACTTACACACTCGTCGATCCGCGCCGTGTCCTCGTAGGCCATCTCGTAGTTTTTTGACGCAAGTTTGGTTTCGAGGGTGTGTGTGTAGGCAGCACGGTCTGTGTTCCGTGGGTTTCGCCGTGGCAGTGTTGGTGTCACACAGACCTGTATATCGAACCGCATCCACCTGTGGTCCGAGCAGGAGGCCTCCTTTGAGACCTGCCAGCCGGTGGTGATGGCCGCCGCACCCTCCGATGCCAGGGTGAGGTCTATGATTGTTCGGCTGCGTCTGTTTACGAAGGTTGGTTCGGAACCTGTATTTAGTAGGGTTAGGTTAGTTGTAAACAAGTATTCCACTAGCGCCTTACCCCTTGCATTTGGTGTGTCCATGCCCCACAGAGGATGATGCGCGTCTGCGTCGGCGCCTATGACGACCTCCAGCCCAGTGCTCTCGCAGTAAGTCACGAGGCGGGCAAGGTCGTGCGGGGGCGGCTCCTCTGCCTCACGCATGTAAGCGGAGGCGAAGACTACAGCTGTTGGTGTGCCTTCCCGCTGTATCAGCATCCTAGCTGCAGAGACGTCCCTGCAACAGAAGTCTGTTAGTGGCTGTGTTTTTATATTTCGTGTTGTATAGATGCACGCCCTTGGCTTATCGTGATCTGTGCTAACTAGAAGCTTACCACCAAGGTTGGAGAGTCCTTGTATCTGGCCCGCTCTGACCCACGGCTCCTGGATCAGGACAATGGCCGTGTGTTGAACCTCCAGCCACTTCCGCAGCTGAGCCGTCGCGGTCTGGCTGTGGTGGAGGTTGGCCTGCAGGACCTTACAGGTTAACGAAGGGGACGCCATCTCTGGTCGTTCCTTCTTCGTCTCCTGCCAGCCGCAGCCCGGCGAACAGGTCGCCGGCGTCGAAGTCGTCCCCCTCCAGGTCAGAGGCCGAAGACAAGACCATGTCCTCGAGCTCCCCACCCGAGAGGACGGCGCCCACGCTGGCGGCGGTAGGTGCGGCTGGCGCTGCTTCTGCAGGCTCGACCGCGGGTGCCCCCACGGTGTTTGTTGTAGGCGGGGCTGCTTCCTCCACCTGTGAGCTGGCGCTGGCATCAACAGCCGGAAATCCCTGAGGGACATCGACAAATTTGCCGTTCCGACCCTGGAATTTAACGTAAACTGCCCCTACTCCAAATGAGAGGCGGCGTCCGGCTTCCATCAGGGTCGGAATTTGGTCCTCAGGGATCCCGACCACCACAAACCATGCGTCGGCCTGTTTATATGCGCCCAACATCACCCATTCCCTAACGGGGACCCAGGGGTTCTGGTAGAATAGAGTCCGTCCAATGTTGGACGGCTCCGTGAATATCCCCTGCCCATCAGGGATGGAGATTCCGCATCTCACCCGGCGCTTGATGTCCGCCTGTCTCCTGACTACTAGCGTGGTGCTAGTGGTCGGAGGCAGCTCGGAGATCGTCTTCTTGAGCCACTCTACTGTGTAGGTGTTCCCACACCACAGTTTCAGGGCTCCGTTATTGAACACCGGCCTCGCTCCGAAGGTCGGTGGGGAGTCCAGGTTTAGGGACCAGGCCTCAGCGACTATCTTTCGCTGGATAGCCGCGAGAATCTGCTCTGACACTTCGCTGCTGATGTGCCCCGACCGTTCGCAGGTAACTGCGACATCCAGGTCAGAGCTTGCAGCCTGGGCGTAGCTCCTGGTAGCGTCCCGTCTGGATTGGTCAAGCCGCGGCCGTTTGCGCTCCCCCCGAGGTGTTGAGGTCTCGTTGAGAGCCCGCTTGGCCGCGGCCTGATCATTCTGGCCAGGACGCTGTGCTGCGTGATCGGCTGGTCCACTCGCCCCGCTGGCCGCTGGTTGACTGGGTCCCGGTCGGCTGGTGCCGGCCACGGCCTGCGACCGCTTGCCTGCGGAGAAGTTGACGTTACCGCTGGTCGGTTTTACCGGCCCGCGGCGTTAGCCCCTGTTTCTTGAGGAGACGTACCTTTCCCCTGTGCCTGCCGCTGCCTCTTGGACGGCCTTTTCCTCCTCTTCGGGTTACCCGTCGAGGGGGCCGGGGCAGCCTGCGCTGGTGGTCCAGCGCTGTGCTTGGTGGGATCCCCCCTTCCACCTTTACGCCTGCAAGTCCATCCTTATAGTGGTGGAACCATCATGGTATGGACGGGTATTTGGATCGGCGGAAGAACTGAGTTGATTTGGATCAGAGGCAACCTCAACGCTCAAATTTATGCTGAGACGATTGTATCAGACGTCATCGTTCCTCTACAAGTGCAAATCGGTCCCTTATTTCAGTTAATGCATGATAATGCACGACCGCACACCGCAAGAGTGGTAAGACAGACTCTCGCCGCAGCTAACATCAATGTCCTGCCCTGGCCTGCTCAGTCGCCAGACTTGAACCCGATTGAGCATGCATGGGATATGCTACAGAGAAGAGCTCTGCCGAATATGGAGGGTATCCAGTCGCAAGAAGACCTTTTTTTGTTGTTGCAACGAACATGGGCGGCCATTCCACAGCGTGATTTGGATGAACTCATTTTGAGTATGCCAAACCGATGTTCTTGTGTTGTTAGTGTTCGCGGTAGAAACACGGATTATAAGTTACCCAATAAAATTTTAAAGAAAAATGTTATTTCATTCTTTTTTTCGAACTTTAATGTTAGTGTGAGTACTATGTACTAGTAAGCTATCATTCACTGGAAACCTACGGCAGTTCTTGACTTGAATGTGCCCTGGCGGTTGAGAGTATGTCATGCTCTCTCAAATGTCTCGCTGATGGTGGCGCGTGTGTCGGACCATTTAGTTCCCTTCAAAATGGTTGAGCTGAATGGTGCTGATCCATGCGTCATGTTCGTGAACGGGCGCTGTCAGTTGTGACTGGTCATCTCTTAGTCGCCATGGTTTATTTGAATTATTTAGTTTTTGAGTTGTATTTTATTTTTGTTTTGCTATGGACACTTTTAACGTGCACATCTTGCTACATTGTTCTCACATAATATACCATCTCAACATGAATGATGTAACCAAGATTTTGTAACAATATTTTGATTTAAAAGAGTGTCCATGGAGTTTCTTGCCCGTTCTTCTCCATAGAGATCTACGCTAGGGAATGGGCAACTACAGTACTTTCACAGTTTTTATGTCTTGTGACTGGGACTGTAGCTACTTTAAATGTTCATTTTTGTTTCGACAATTCAAAAGTGCCTGTAACTGGCCTACTTGAAATAAATGCTTTGATTTTGATTTTTTTGATTTTGAGTGGTTCAAATGTCAAAAATCCCTTTATTAGGAAAATGGCAAATTTCTTTATTAATGCAAAGGTGACTTGGTTTATCGTTACTGTGACAAACGAAAACACTTTATTTGATGAATCCTTAAAGAAAATTTTAATTAATATCAATCAGGAGAAAAGTTATTGCAAAAATATATATGTTGATCCCTAGACACTTTTGATGTGTGTAATTTAGAGTACAAGAGAAAGAGTTAACTATTGGTTGTACTCGTATTAGGTATTCATTTATTTCGATAAATGTACGAAAGAAACTGTTTGTTTAATTAGGCCTAGGTTCGCTAAGATGGTGACGAACCTAGGTCGAGTGTCCCATTCCTAAACCTAGTCAGATAAGGGAAAACGGAACATCTCAAACGAAAACCCTTCTGACATATACAAATTAAGTCTACACACATATGTAGCTACATAATATTGACAATTATCCATAACCTTACAGAAGTCTCAAGACAACCGAGAGAAGAGGTAGTATACACATAATTGTTATAAAGTTTATCAAAGATACTTAAGTCACAACATCCCATAATAATTCACAATTGTGTTCAAGCCATCTCGCGTAATTCAAGGTCTGCGTGATGCACACTGTTTAGACACGGTAAAGAGATTTCTCCGCAGGTTCTGCCTTTCAGTCGGTTCCATACTTCTAAACAAACTAACACTAAGAGATAAATCTCCATGATCAAGAATAGTGTTAGGACCAACTTGTCCATTACTGCTCAAAGGTCCAGAGACCTCGTCCTTTGTCTTAGTGAATATAAGATATCGAAGTTTGTGGTAGCCTCCATTTTATTTGGGTCGTTAATTACGTGGCTGTGATTAATCGAGTGATTGAAGTTATTGTAAATTAGCTTGGGATCTTGCTCTAACACAAGATTTGAACTTAGAATACTTTACCAGATATAGCTCTGTCTCTCCGTCTCGAATTTCACTAGATTCTATCTATCTAAGTAGTATTAACCCACTACACTAGGTAATACACTGTTTCTAATACAATTTACTAGATACTAAAACACTGCTTCTACTTTAATACAATACAATCTTCAAATTAAAAAAAAAAACATACAGACGAATTGATAACCTCCTCTTTTTGGAAGTCGGTTAAAAATTATAACTACACGACCGACTCGGGCTGGTGTCCAAAACGTAAGGGGCCTCAGCTCTCCAAACCCCCGCCTCTCGTCTTAGCCAAGTCAGTTCGTTGGCCCCTCCTGTAAAGTGAAAGTCAAACGCAAGGTAATTTGCTCATTGGTCGTCCTATGCAAGATGCTCGCTTATCGGTCGATAGCATGGCGTCTGGTCAATTCCCGCCAAATATCATCTCGTGCTTTCGCGCCTTCTGCTAGCTTACACATCTGCTTAACACCACCAGATATTACGAAAAAGGTCGCTTCAACTTACGATTTATTGCTTTTTAGGGTTCCGTAGCCAAATGGCAAAAAACGGAACCCTTATAGTTTCGCCATGTCTGTCTGTCTGTCTGTCCGCGGATAATCTCAGTGACCGTTAGCACCAGAAAGCTGAAATTTGGTACCAATATGTATATCAATCATGCCGACAAAGTGCAAAAATAAAAATTTAAAAAAACATTTTTATTAGGGTACCTCCCCCAGACGTAAAGTGGGGAGCGATTTTTTTTTTAATTTTGACCCTGACGTGTGATATATTGTTGGATAGGTATTTAAAAATGAATAGGGGTTTTCTAAAATCATTTTTTGATAATATTAATATTTTAGGAAATAATCGCTCCGAAAGTCAAAAACAATGTGTCCCCCCCCCTCTAACTTTTGAACCATAAGTTTAAAAAATATGAAAAAAATCACAGAAGTAGACCTTTATATGAACTTTCTAGGAAAATTATTTTCAACTTGATGAGTTGAATAGTTTTTGAGTTATATAGCACTTTTTCAAAAAAACGCAAATGATAACTTTGTTTTTCATACAAATACTATGAAAAACAAAGTTATTTTTGCTGACGAAAAATGTTGGTATTTTTAATGGTCTGGGAAGCTACGGAACCCTACAGTGAGCGTGGCCCGACACGCTCTTGGCCGGTTTTTTGAGTGTCGTTTTGCAATATTATTTTAAGACTAAATTCAATAGATTTTTTTTTCTAAGTGATTTTGGGGTTCTTTTGCTTGTCTTTTGTTTCTAAATAATTTCTTTCATAGATATTTCAATAGGCAGTTTTTGACAAGGGTTGAAGTTTATGGATGGCTATAAAGTGTGTTATTTATTTCTTCCGTATGCGCAAAAGAAATAGATGGTCCGATGAATGACCATCTCAGCTTCCTTTTATATACTCATTTTACAATATCGAATTGGTACCTACTTGTAATTTCCCACGCAAACCGAGTGCAAATTTGATAAGGTCCCTTTGTTATCACGAAATAATGAAGAAAATATCCTAAAAGTTCCATATTGTTCATGTGAATGGTGTCAGTGGTACCTAAACCGCAAAAGATACCAATTTTCGCGTTCTGACTTTTATCAGTTTTTTTTTCTCATATCTTCTAAAACCGCAAATATCCGCAGCTGATTTTTTTTGCATTCTATTTATGAATAGTTAGACTACTAGTCAACGCGCAAAAAGCGCTTGGGCAAACGTGGGTAACACTGAAAACCTTCGACGAAAAAAAATACAAGTGAAAAAAAGGTATGTCACTTTTTAAGTAATTACTGAAATATTTTTCTTTACTTTTAAAACCATTAAGCTGTATCGCAAAAAGCATAAAATAACATTTCTAAAAATGAATAATACTGCATATCTGTACCAAGTATTTTTTCCACAATATGGTATTGAAACATGTATACGCAAAGACTTGAGTTTGGCACTTCTGTCTTCTATGTATTTTTATGAAAAAATAATAATTTCGCGTATTAAGAAAAAAAATCGTAATGAATATTATAATTTGACTATTAACCTTTTGACCGCCACAGTCGCGTATAGACGACAAACCAAAATGAGCCTTGCACGCCACGGTCGCGCCTGCGTGACCGAACTTTAAACGTAATTAAATGCCATGAAACAGCATGGTTTTGTTTATTTCCCTTGTTAATTATGTACCTTGACTCTTCTTAATTTATTTGCAGTGAATTGCTTTCGTTAGATTTTATCCTTAGTAACGTAAAATTACAAAATAGAAAACCAGTCATAAAGTTCGAAAAACACAGTGCCCTCAACGCCACAGTCACCATAACAGGACACGTAGTGATGTAGGTAGCAGTCAATATAACAAGAATATCGACCTCGACGGCAACCTACGTTATATTTAATTTAATCTGATTTCTGCACTAGTAAATAAATAAAACATTTGCTATTGAACTTTTATGTTTGAGAAATCAAGAAAATTTTATAACAAACCGCTGGGTCTACAGATTCCAAATTTGGCAAGTAGGTTCCTTATATGTAGTCTAGGGGTGCACTAAGAAAGAATTTTTCAAAATTCACCCTTCAAGGGGTGAAACGGGCCTCAAAAGTTTGTAAGGGGACACAAGATTGGTAAGACTATTTCATTCGAAACCTCACAAGAGTACTCCTATTGATAAATACAAGATAGCGCCGAGGAAAAGTATTTGTTTTTCCATCTCGGGTGGCGTTTATATGGTTTTCGAGGTCACTGATTACAAAAATGAGATCGAAATGAAAATCGAAATGACGTTGAAGTAAATTTTTCGTCATGTGTGTCGTTTTCATGTTTTTGGGGTCGCTGATATCGAAAATGAAGTCAAAATGAAAATCCTAGATGCCGTCTACGGTTTTTTTTTTAAATTTCCTTCATGGGTGTCGCATGGTTTTCACTGAACACAAATCCAATTTTTCTTTAATTTTTGTTTGTCTTCGTAGCTACGTATCGTTATGTAATTTATCGGCCATAGTAATTCCATCCTAGACAATAATTTAAGATTTTACACAATACTTCTGCAAAGTTCCTCTGTTCTGCTTTGAAACCAACGAATTTATGAGCAACCCAGATATGTATATCTGTCACCGTAAAATTGTCAAACATGTAATATTGTAATATCTCTAGCGATATTGTAAACTCTCGAAATATTGTCAAACGAACACACTGCTTACAATAAAACGCATTATTTTTCGCGAAATGCATGCGATGGTAGTCAACTCACGCGGTGTGGAGGGAAGGAGGGGTCCCCCTTGCCCAATGGTACCACTCTCATGAAAAGATAATGTACCATTCCTGAGAAATACAGATTAATATAACCTAACCTTAAAACACTTTATATTCCCCTAAAAAGCGTAGTCGACGGAGCCCCGCTTCGCGGGGCCCCTATTTCCGAGTGCAGGGTTTAAAGGGAACCTAACTAACCTAACGGGGGGGGGGTGCCCCAAGTCCCGATTATGGGGGCAGAGATACTTCCGTATGTTCAGTTGACAATATTTCAAGAGTTTACAATATCGCTAAAGAGTACCTAACACGTTATATTGTAATATAACGTGTTTGACAATTTTACGGTGACATATCTTTAAAAGTCTGCTGGATCTTGAATTTTACTTACTCTTTGATTTGCGCAATGAAATTCTCTCATTTTCTAATTAAAATTACCCCGAATTCAACGCGAGCAAAGCCGCAGACAAATCCATCCATCCCATCTAATACAAAAAAAAAACTCGTGTCACATTGTTTGTTATCGGAGTCCTCCGAAACGACTTCACAGATTTAATTTTTTTTTTTGTGTATAGGTAGGTCAGAGAACAAGTCGAAGGCTACTTTTATACCCCTATGTGACAAGGGTGGTTTACGCGGACGAAGTCGCGGGCAACAGCTAGTCTATAATAAGAGAATGATAAAAAAGTACATTACCATGTAAACTTCCGCCGAAAATTGGTTTGAACGAGATCATAAATCGTAAACCGCAATTTACCTTTCATTTACAACGAACTACATGAAATTTTATATTATGTTACTTGCTGCTACGCAACCCTTCATGGGCGAGTCCGACTCGCCATTAGCCGCTTTTTTCATGTTTTAGCCCGTAATGAACAATCTAGCCCTTTCAAGCGATATGAAAACTTGAAAAATCAGGAATACAGTCTTCGTAAAGATCGTAAATAGAGGGCTGTATTGATGATTTTAATTCTGTAACATAATACGTCTTACAGTCGCGAACGATATGTCACCGTAAAATTGTCAAATACGTTATATTGTAATATCTCTAGCGATATTGTAAAATCTCGAAATATTGTCAAATGAACATACTGCTTACAACAAAAGGCATTATTTTTCGTAAAATGCATGCGATGGTAGTCAACTCACGCGGTGTGGAGGGAAGGAGAGGTCCCCCTTGCCCAGTGGTACAACTCTCATGAAAAGACATTGTACCATTCCTGAGAAATACCGATTATTATAACCTAACCTTAAAACACTTTATATTCCCCTAAAAAGCGTAGTCGACGGAGCCCCGCTTCGCGGGGCCCCTATTTCCGAGTGCAGGGTTTAAAGGAACCTAACTAACCTAACGGGGAGGTGCCCCAAGTCCCGATTATGGGGGCAGAGATACTTCCGTATGTTCAGTTGACAATAATTCGAGATTTTACAATATCGCTAGACATATTAGAATATAACGTATTTGACAATTTTACGGTGACAGATATATTTATCAACATACTGCCCTGCAAATTGCAAAAAACGTAAGAAAATTTGAATTTCGCGGGCCACCCTGACGCTTTCACCTTAAGGTGGATCCACACATTGCGAGGCATGCGCTCCGCACGGCGCAAAACGCATGCCTCGCCAAGTGTGGACCTGTATATTCGTGGCGAGGCATGCGCTCCGCACGTGCGAGGGCGAGCCAACGTAACTATGTCGGCAAATGCTTCAAGATCAAAGTGCCTCAGTGCGAGCATTACGTTAGGTGTGGACGTAGCCGCGCATACACGTTCGAGGCGTGCGCCGCGTACAATATCAACGCACGCCTCGACTGCGAAAATGAAACTGCGTTTGCTCGGGCCAAACAGCGCGCAGCGCATGCTCGGGCCGATCCAACTCACACAGCAGCAGTCAAGATGGCGCCTTTGCATCGCGTGCGCGTATCCGCTGCTGCTTTTATAATTATTAATTCAATTATTGAAAAGAAAAAAGTCGTCGTCGTTGGTGGGTTAAAAAGTTCTACCGCCTGCGTTATGAACACGGAAATAAGCTTTTCGATGATCTCTCATTTGAAGAAAATAACTCCAATTTTATACACATAGCTGAAGAAGATTTTAATTTCCTCTTGAATGCTGTGGAGCCTATACTGATAAAAAAGGATACGTATATGCGAGATGCCATTACTGTCAAGGAGCGATTGTTGGTTACCTTAAGGTATTTGGCTACTGGAAGACTACTACTACTATAAGATCCTAGAAGAGAATTAATTTTTTTTTTCAACTCAGCGACGGTTACATTTACTTCGTTCGCGATTATACGCCATACGTCTTCTCTTTTTTTTAATTAAAATAATGATAATGTTTAGGATCCCAAAATAATCTATTACTTTCGTATAATAAAACTGCTTTTCTTAACATTTCTTTGTCGTTCATAATGCGCGCGTAGGTACATCCGCAGCGAGGCGGACACAACCATCCAAACGCAACGCACTGCTCGCAATGAGCCGGCCGCCACACGGCGCACAGCGCATGCCTTGCCAAGTCTGCGCGCCTACTTGCCTCGAGCATTTGCTTCGCACGCGATGGCTCGACCCGAGCATATGTTGGTATAATTTGTCAACACGCACGCCTCAAGCCGAGGCATGCGTCGTGCGCCGTGCGGAGCGCATGCTCGCAATGTGTGGATCCACCTTTAAGTATCGTATACTAATATTGTCAGTTACCCTTTAAACAATGTGTGTGTGTGTGTGTGTGTATTTTTAATGTGTGTATTATAAATGGTGTGAACAATCACACCAATTTCCACTACCTATTTAATTAAAAGACTGATTTTCTATAAAATGTTTTATTTTATCTTTCGTGAACCACTTTAAAAAATATCAAAATGGCGGAAGTTAATCCGGCCAAAAAATTCAAACCCATATTAGATATTCAGGTACCTGTGTTAGATCATAAAACATATAAAAACGGGTATTTATCGCGAATTTACCTTTAATTACCCGTTTTTATATGTTTTATGATGTGTTCTGATCGTGAAAGTTTAAAAAAGACCTTTTCGTAACTGTGTTCTTATAGGATTGAAGTGGATTCGGAAATCAAACACTTGTGTAACTTGATGTTGTATAATAACGGTAAATAGGAGTAAAGGTTACACTAAAACTATTCTAAAGGTATTGTCACGGGAACATATGAAAACAAACCGATAAAAGAAAACACGCGTGCCGGTTAGAGCTTAGAGCGCGGGCGCGTCTCGGCGCGCGGCGGTTCGTCAAGTCCCGTGTGCGACTTCGGACGTGGCTATGCGTCGACTAACTCCCGCGTCGGAGGCGCGTAAACGGCGGGACTGCGTTATTGCTATCCCTCTCCTATGCATCTAGTGCATAGTCGTTAAAGCGAGAGGGAAGACAAGCGCGGCGGCGGCGTCCGGAACTACGGGGAATTGAATTGGTTGCGACAGACTCCCCCTCTAGTCTAGGAGAACGCCCTCGTTCCTGGACTTGCTCTTTGCCCCTGTGCTTCGGGCGTCCGCGACGTCGCTTGGGAATGACAGGATTAGGCGGTACTTCACTTCCAGTACCACTGTCTACAAAAAGCGTTAAATCTTGTGCATGGTATTTTCCTAAGGATTCCTCAGGATTCCCTATTGGAGAGATAAGGTAGGTTGTAGGGCTAACTTTTTTCGTTATAACATACGGTCCATCTCGTTTGGGCACAAATTTAGCTGTGAGGCCCTTACTACCTTGGCTCAGTACATGTGACCGGACCAGAACTTTATCTCCAACCTCGTACGTTGGACTAGGTCGACGGGACCGATCAGCAACCTTCTTAGATTGATCTTGCTGTAATTCTACTCGTTCACGAACTGCAGATAAAGAGTTGATAAAAGATCTCAGGTACGGAGTGATTTGCGGAACAAAATTCTCTTTATCCAGGATCGCTCTCAAGTCATGCCGAGTTTCTGTGGGCGACCTCATTTCTCTGGCAAACATGAGAAATGCGGGAGTGGCACCAGTGGTTCTACATACTGCGCTATTCATAGCGAAACGAATCACTGGGAGTTTCTCAGGCCAGGAGCAATGGTCATTCTCCACGAGTTGTGAGAGCTGCGCCTTGAGGTCTCGATTCTTGCGCTCGGCGGGGTTTGCCTCTGGATGATAAAGTGGCACGAAGTTCTGTTTGATCCCTAAGATGAACATACATTGTTGCATGACAGCCCCCACGAACTGTACGCCGTTATCAGATATGACCCTGCGCGGTAAGCCGTATCGGAGGAAGTATTCCGTAGTAAGAGTACGGGCGCAGGCTTCAGCAGTCGCTTCCTGAAGGGCGTAGAGCTCAACCCAACGGGTGGCGGTGTCTTCAACTAGAAGAATCCATCTCTCACCGTTCTCTCCTTCAGGTAAGGGACCGAAGAGGTCTACAGCTAGGACCTCATTCCGTTGCTGCATTACGGGGGTCTGTAGTAGTCCAGGGGGTTTGTCATTGGTAGCCTTATATCGTTGACAATCGACACAGGCTTTCACATAATCTGTTATGATTCTTCGCATTCCGGGGAAATAATAGGACTGGGCTATCTTGTGGTAAGTACGATCGATTCCAGAATGTCCCGCAAGGGGTGAATCGTGGCACTCTTTCAAGATCTCTGGACGGAGTGAAATTGGAATAACGAGTTGAGGAGTCTCGCTATCTGAGTCGGGATTATATCGGTACAGTACTCCTTGTGATAACAGGTAACCGCGCTCCGACCACCTACGAGATGCCACCTCGTCGGGACTTTCCATCTCTTTAACAATTTTGTCTACCTCCGGGTCAGCAAGCTGTTCCTGCCTTAACTCTGCAGGGCTCTTAGCGGGTAAATCAATTATTACTGAGCAAATACCGCAACTGTCACGAGTATCTTGGGAGCATATTGGCCTGCTCAGTGTATCTGCCACTACATTTGCTTTTCCCGGGGTGTACTGATATTGAATGTCGAATGATTGTAGCTTGAGGGCCCACCTCACCAAACGACCTGTAGGAGACTTTAGCGTCATCAGCCAGCGAAGTGGTTGGTGATCGCTACCAATAATCACCGGATGTCCATCTAGGTAACATCTAAACCGCTCCACCGCCCACACTACCGCTAAGGCCTCTCGTTCGGTGGTAGAATAGTTACGCTCAGCAGCGTTCAGAAGGCGGCTGGCGTATTCTATGGGTCTTTCTTCCTTGTCCTCCCCCTGGAGTAAAACGGCTCCGACGGCATAATTGCTCGCGTCAGTGCGGAGGACAAACGGGTGAGTAAAGTCAGCCTGGATTAAGATTGGCGCTGAGGTAAGAAGCTGTTTGAGCTCTTTAAAAGCAGCGGTCTGAGCTGAACCCCAGGTCCAGGTCTGATGCTTTCTTGTTAGCCTTGTAAGTGGCTCTGCTACAGAGGAGAAATTCGGGATAAATTTACGAAACCAGGAACAGGTTTGTAAAAATGTCCGTAGATGTTTCAAGTTGTTTGGTTCTTTCATGTCTAGTACAGCTTGAACCTTTTCAGGGTCGGGTGAGACGCCCTGCTGGGTAATTACGTGCCCCAGATACTTGACACTTTCCCTCGCAAAAACGCACTTCTCCCGGTTGACTCGCAACTTGAATTCGCGAAGCCGACTAAACACCGACTGGAGATCCTGGAGATGCTGCTGGAACCCTTCAGATATGATCAGTAGGTCATCTAAATACGCAAGGATCGTCACATTGGCCAGGGATGAACAGGAGCGCAGACGGTCGATCAGCCGTTGAAAAGTCGCCGGAGCGTTTTTGAGACCAAAGGGCATGCGTTTAAAACGAAAGGTTCCCAATGGACTAATGAATGCGGTCTTATCTCTATCCTGCTCATTAACACTAACTTGCCAGTAGCCGGATCTCAGGTCCAGAGTACTCATATAACACTCCCTCTTTGTTGACTGTAATAATTCGTCAATCAACGGCATCGGGTAATGGTCCGTTTTGGTCACGGCGTTTAGGCGTCTGTAATCTACGCAGAAGCGTGTGCTGCCATTCGCCTTAGGAACCAGGAGAGCTGGTGAACACCATGCAGACTCACACTCTTCGATGACGTTGTCCTTCAGCATCTTTTCAATCTCCTGACGCATTAGCTCCTTTTTGGCAGGGGTCAATCGATACGGAGGTACATAGATAGGAGGGTGCTCACCGGTGTCGATACGGTGCTCAGCAAACGGGGTAGGCTCTCCCCCTAGCTGGAAAATGTCCGTATTGGCAACCAAGGTCTGCGCTAGCAGGTTCCGGTCAGGTGGATTCAGCAATGTACCTTCGTCATCCCTGAGTACGTCAGCAGAAGAACACGATAGCTCTGGTGATAAGGCAGGTTCAAAACGCATCATGTACTGAACGCGGCTGTTATTTGAAAAATACCAGCGTTCCCGAGAAAAATCCATGACTACCTCGGCTGCAAACAAGAAATCCATGCCGAGCAACGTTTCATTGTTACGTGCCTCAGGGAGGATAAGAAAAGGAGTCCTAATGACCTTCTCCTCTAAGTGCACGTCAAGAGTAGTCATGAGAACGTCTACGTCGCGAACGTGTCCATCGGCAAGCTTGATACGTCTTCGCGCCGGTTCAAGTGGGTGTCCCTTTCGACAGAGGAGGGTGTGCAGTGTATGGCCCGCAATACAATGTTTGGCACCGGTGTCAACTAACGCGGTCCCCGACGCACCTAAAATTTTAATATCAAAAATCGGCCGCAAAACTTTTCTGTCGGAGCTCCTACCGGCGCGCGCGTTCTCTACACATGTGTCACTACACACCATATTAATATTTAACACATTCTTAGAAACATCATTACAACAAAAAACATTTTGCGAAAAATTACAAAAATTGCGGTTACACCCTTTTACATTGGGGGAATTATTATTCAAAACGTTATCATCTTTCGAATAATTACAAAAACGGTTCGTAACCTCTAACGCATTACGGTCGTCATTACAATGAATGTTACGATTTTCCGCAAAAGTACGAAAATCGTCCTTACGCCCCTTTACATTAAGGGCGTCATCATGACAAAAGTAATCATTATCTAAAAAATTACAAAGACGGTCGTTATTATTTTCGACCTCACAGCTGGTATTGTGATCGTTCGACAAGTCGTTCGAAATTTTACTCTCTGCCGAATAACAATTATTATTAGAAATAGCTTGACTGGACGCAGGCTCACTCGAACTATCACAAGACCAGTTTTTATTTTCTTGAATAACACAATAAACATTTGAATCCAAATTTTTAAAATCAGAAGTAGGCAAAGTAATAGAGCTGTTCAAATCATCACAATAATGTTTATTAGAACACTTCTCTACGCGATTATACAAATCGGAGCACGCAATATTTTCACGATTTGACTTTTGCCGTTGAGTGTACTTTGGTCCCGAAGTTTGCAGAGAACTATCAAAACTACAAAAACTTGATTCGTTGTTACACTTTTTGCAAGTTTCACGAGTAACATTTTTAGATCCGCACTTGTAACACGAAACCGAATTATTAGAATCAACCGCTGACTCACCCTTGTCCGCCAACTTACGGCACTGGTCGCGCTGGTGTCCGTAGCGTTTACAATACGCACAAAACGGTCGTTGCTGTTTCGATGATGCTGGTGCGCGTTCATCGCGCGGTGTTGCAGCGGAGGCACGCGCGTATGATGCGCGCTGTGCGCGCGGCTCGTCCGGAACTTGCGCGTGCGAGGACAGTGGGCGCGCGGCGGGGGGCGGAGCGCCGCCGCCGCGTGGCGTGATGACTGCCCCGTGCGCCGGTCTCTCGCTTGCAGCGGTGTTTGATGTTCGCGCGTTGTTCATTGCGGGCTGAGTAGGCGTTTCGGTTGCGCTACGTTTCGTACTCGAAGCAATGGATGCGGCGTTTTGCGATTCTCGCTTTGACGGTTCGTTTAGGGAATCTTCGATAGTTCTAGATTTCGATAGCAACTCGGAAAAATTACTGACTTCTTCGCGTCGTAATCTTTTACGGATTTTCCGGTGTAAAAGGCCGTAAATCATATCAAGTTGTACCTTAGTAGACAGGTCGTTTGATGGTAGGCGGGTTAGGAGGGCTCGACTCTTCGCTACGAAGATATCTGTTCGTTCGTCTTCACCCTGCTCGTCTCTGAATAACTCCCGGTATATTTTATATTCAGGACGGCGGTCGCCGTACGCGTCACGAAGGTATTTTATTGCATCTTCCCAGGATGTGACCTCCGCGCGGATACTCTGCCACCAGGTTGCTGCGTCGCTAGTAAGGAGCATTGACATGCCTCGAATAGCGACATCATCAATGATGTTCGTGCACTCTTTAAAAGCTTCAATGGCATCGATGAAAGTTTCGACGTTTTCCTTCGCCGCTCCGGAGAATCTGGACGAGCATCGTGAGAAATTGCCTGTCTTCTCTGCCGCACTCGGCGCTGGCGCCGGTGACTGAGCGGTCAGAGGGGACGTGAATGTCGACAGGCGCTCTAACATACGCTCACAGATGTCTGCATTCGATTGTTGAATCGTTGATAACAGAGCGGTAAAGTTATCGCGAGACAGCGTGACGCTGTCGTTGAGTTCATCGTCATGCGAACCATTGAGGGATTTCCTACCCCGTGTCTTCGGCATTGTTACACGATCACTATTTATGTTCACAGTTTCACACACAAGTACTTTCACTGCACAGTTTTCACAGGAACTGTGGCATTCGGCCTACAGTTGGGACGCCATCTTTCGTAACTGTGTTCTTATAGGATTGAAGTGGATTCGGAAATCAAACACTTGTGTAACTTGATGTTGTATAATAACGGTAAATAGGAGTAAAGGTTACACTAAAACTATTCTAAAGGTATTGTCACGGGAACATATGAAAACAAACCGATAAAAGAAAACACGCGTGCCGGTTAGAGCTTAGAGCGCGGGCGCGTCTCGGCGCGCGGCGGTTCGTCAAGTCCCGTGTGCGACTTCGGACGTGGCTATGCGTCGACTAACTCCCGCGTCGGAGGCGCGTAAACGGCGGGACTGCGTTATTGCTATCCCTCTCCTATGCATCTAGTGCATAGTCGTTAAAGCGAGAGGGAAGACAAGCGCGGCGGCGGCGTCCGGAACTACGGGGAATTGAATTGGTTGCGACAACCTGTGTTAGATTCTTTTGTGATAAAAAAAATACGATTACATGTCTCATCTACATCTACACTTCTACACTAATATTATAAAGAGGAAAACTTTGTTTGTTTGGTTGTAATGAATAGGCTTAAAAACTACTGGACCGTTTTTAAAAATTCTTTCACCATTCGAAAGCTACATTATCCACGAGTAACATAGGATATATTTTATCCCCGTACTCCCACGGGAACGGGAACTATGCGGGTGAAACCGCGGGACGTCCGCTAGTTTATTATATTTGCAATATCATGTAATAATATTGAAATCAAATTTCTCATTTTTACAAAAGTTTTCCACAATATGAAACAGAAATTATAGTGAATCGAAACTTACGAAAAATACGAAACCATTAAAACCAAATAGGTACTTGCCTATTATTATTTCGATGTTATTAATAAATATCGGTTGCGGCGAGCAAATGAAAAAAGTCGTGCCAGCTACGCCACTGTCGTCTTCAGGTGACAAGTATTGTAAGTACGTCATGAATGAACATAGTGCTGTGATGGTATTGACTCAGTTTTATCGATTGTTGTTTTGAATGGTAGATTTAACGCCGAAACTGTGACACATATCATTATTATATCTGTCATAGCGGACAAAGCGGGATGAAATAAAACTCTTGTATTATATGGTTCCGGTAAAGACCTTTTATTAAAAACATACTCTAGGTTAAAAAATAAATAGTTAGTGCTCTATCGATATACTTTTGAACTCACTACTATTTTGTAGGTATTAAAGGATGAATTCATAGCTTGGCGCCGAGGGCACGCTTCTTCGTTTTTGACGTGGCGCTCAAAAGGTTAAAGAACCTAATAAAATAGCCATATTAGCCAAATTATGGTATTCGTAAAAAGCATTTTCGATATGCGCTTGTTCTACCATATTGTCCATATTCCATAGTGCGCCGTACCTGCGCGCCCGGTTTCGATGCAGACCCCGGGCCCACCCACCGCAGCGAAGACTAGCCGCGCACCCACACCCGCGCGTGCGGTTGAGTGCGGCCCCGCGCCTCCAGTGCGCGCGCCCACACCACAGCCGCGCACTCTCGTGGCTGCCAGCGGCGTCCCGGCGCCCGCGGCGCCATCCAAGCGTGCTGCCGCACACTCACTCGCCGCCGCGACTGCACGCCCCGCTGCGTCGACCGCCCCCTCGGGGGCCGTGTCCGCGGTGAGGCCAGACAACAGCAGCTCCAAGCGGGCGACTGGAGCGCGCCCGGTACCCCTGGCGCCCCAGCTGCCCGCCTCGCCTGCGCCCCCGCGTGCCTCGGCCTTTGATTCCCCGGCCGGATGGTCGACATACTCGCCGAGAACCGGCTCGAGTATGTCGGTCATGTCCGCCGGGTCGGACGAGTCGGGGCCGAGCGCGCCAGGGAGGCGCACCAACACTGTGAGGACCTCACCGACGACGTCGCGGGATCACGGCCACGACCTTTGGCCGGAACCGCGGCCCCAGAGACGCCGCCGCAGCATGGATGAATCAGAAGAGGAGGCGAAGCGGTACTGCCTCGACCCGCCGCTGCAGCGCTATAGCGCGCCGCCGCGGGGGGGGCGGACTGCCGCCGGGTCGCCTACCTTTGCGGAGGCCACCCGCCGCACGCCTCCTCCCTCTCCACTACCGACGCCGACGAGTCCAGGGAAGCAGCATGGGGTGAGTGTCAATACTGTCTCTCCCTCTCAGCCGGCGGCCCCCAGGACTCTGACACCAAAGCCGCCAACCAGCCCGAGCCGAAGCCACAGAAGAGGCCTAGGTATCCTCCGCTTGTGGTGGAAAGGCTGCCAGGATGGGCCTCCCATATCAGGGCCCTCAAAGAGAAGCTGGGCCACCCCCCCAGCGCCCGACCTTTCGGCGCTGGAATTCGCTTCACTCCTGAGAGTGAAGTCGAATATAGGGTGGTCCAGCGCTATTTGACCGGCCTGGAGAAAGAGAATGGCACATCCTGGTTCACTTACTCGCTGCAAGCGGAGCGAAGCTTCAAGGTGGCCATTATGGGGCTGAACTGCATTTTCGATATCCCCTTCTGAAATCGAGGAGGAGCTCCGCGCGTTGGGATACGAGCCGGAGTACGTGCGCCACATCAAGGCGAGCCAGGGACGACGCGGTTGCGTGTTCCACGCCGTACTCAGGAAGACGCCTGACGTACGTAGGATCTTCGACACTGTGTTCCTGAACATGAGAGGTGTCAAAGCCTGGCGGGGCAAGGGCGAGTCGCTCATGGTGGCGGCCAATGGGCCCACCAACAGGGGAGAAGCTCCCCCCTCCTCGAAGCGGCGAAGGGGAAAGAAGAGGAAGCGAGGGGGCAAGGGTAAGGTACCCGCGCCCCCCACCGCACCTGAGAGAGACCTAGCGGGTGACCTGCCTTCGCCTCTTGCGTGGGCTGTGTCACCGACTGCGGCTCCAATGAAGCCTGGCTCGAAGAAGACGGAGGGTCCGGCGGCTGGCATCGGCATAGCGCGGCCCCCGGCCCCAAAACAATTTGAGTTCGTTTAGATTAAGCGGTTAATCGCTTAATCGTGAATCATGAAATGTGGGTCATTTGCTATTCAACCTTGAACTGAACACATGTGAACAGCTACAGCAAGAAAAATACCCCAGAAGATTGATACCATTGCAGATGAAGCCGCTCAAGTCATTGCACTACTGCAATCAGGGATGCAGCAATGTGATGTTGCTCGGCTACTGAACTTCAGTCGTTTTTCCGTTCGACGAGTGTTCCAACGCTTCCAAGAGACTGGTGGCTCTATCCGAAGATGTGGATCTGGAAGACAACGTTGCACATCCGAAAGAGACGATCGCTTCATTGTTTCGACGTCTTTACGTAATCGGTTCTCCAAATGCTGTTGAGCTGCAACAACAACTGCGATCAGCTCGCAGAACTTCTGTAAGCGTCTCCACGATTAGAAGAAGAATGCGGGCGAAGAACATTGCAGCTCACAGGGCTGCTTCAGGGCCAAAATTGACTGCCCAGCATAGGAGAGACCGGTTGCAATTTGCCCGTGACCATGTGGATTGGACAATAGACCAATGGAGGGCTGTGCTCTTCTCGGATGAGACGAGGGTGTGTCTTTTCTGCAACGACTGGCGTCGGAGAGTGTACAGGAGGCAAGGGGAACGTTTCGCACAAGCCTGTATTCAAGAGACAGTGGAATACGGGGGTGGCTCTTGCATGTTCTGGGGCGTCATGTCAATCGACGGCAAAACGAACCTTGTGTGTTTCTCGGACTGGAAGTGCTCGCGGGCAATCTTAGATCTTAGAGGAGCAGGTTGTCCCTTATGTGGGTTTTGTTGGCAGTGGGTTCACGTTAATGCACAATAACGCCCGCTGTCACACCGCTATAATTGTAAGAGACTACCTGCAAGAAGTTAGTATCACTGGCCGGCGCGAAGTCCAGACCTGAACCCTATTGAGCACCTTTGGGATGAACTGAAACGGCGAGTACGGGCACGTGATCCTGCCCCTACCACTCAATTGCCTTTCCAATGATACCTTATAGTCATGTGTCTACCATTGATTAATAGGGTTAAAATGAGGTGCGATTTTTGTGACGCCGACTGTATTTATGTAAAATTTGCACGCCGAAATTAAAGGCAGAATAAAATCGAATACTTAATAACTGTATCTCTAAGATCCTCCTGTACCTTATTTATGCAAATAAATGATTTAGATTTTTTGATTTCATTAATTATTTTATCTAGGTTGTTACTTGTGTAATTACTGGTTGCAGTGGCGGATTATCCCTAAGGCAAACTAGGCACGTGCCTAGGGGCGCGAAGTTGCAAAAGGGCGCACGTTTTAAAAGAATAAAAAATAATACGTATAGTCTTCCTAGACAGTAAGTCGCCGTCGGGATCCTATGTTATACTGATGATGATTCCTACATTACTGATGGGATTTTTTCCTATGTTTACATAAGAACAAATTCGCGCTGTAATATTTGATCGGTATTTGTGTGAAGCGCCTCTCAAAACTGGGAAAGCCCCTGATGAAGACAGGATAACGACTTCTGGAAGCAGGAGAAGTCCTCAATTGAGAGAGCTTCGGGAGCTTTCCTGCTCGGGCCTTCGGGGCCTATTCTCTGGGAGAACTCCAGAAGCGCGGAGAAGGGGCGTGGTCCTTCTTTAAAATGGCGAACAAGACTGTTTTGAAGAATTACAGACCCATTTAGCTCCTTAGTCACCTGTTTAAGCTGTTTGCAAGAGTCCACACGAATCGTCTGGGTTTTGAAGAGGATACAGCACCACAGACCACATCCACGCAGTGCGGCAGATTATACAGAAGTCCGAAGAGTATAATCGGTCTCTGTGTCTTACACTTGTGCTGTGTGCTCTATCGAGACCTAGTCAGTTCTGGGGTCGCTGCTACGATGCCAAGCAGACTGGCGATACATTCAAGTGCTGAAAAGGCTCTGAACCAGCAAACAAAGCATATCCCGTCGCGTTGGGGGGTGTAACAAGGGGACTTAATTTCCCCGAAATTGTTCACCATAAAACTGGACTGGCGTTAACATCTACGGCGAGTACATCTCACACTTGAGATTGACAGCGTCATACTGGCTGAATCGCTGCACGACTTGCATCAGATGCTGGATGGCTTAGTTGAGTCTTCAATACTCGTACGCATTGATCTCAGGGTGCATTTAATAATAATCGATTTAATGCTAATAAGACCCTGCACAACCGTGAGGTATGCAGTCTCAGGAAATACTTTTTCCGGGCTTGCGAGCCTATTCGAAAGAGATACCGCGGCCCCGGAACATAAAGGGCGAAGAAGGAACATGGATGGGTTTTAGTCAGTAAAAGTCTGACAGTCCCTCCCGCTCCGCCCAGAGTGGGAGAAGTCATTTGATGATTTCCTATACAAAAAAAAAGGGAATACTTTCTAGAAGCCGACGTGGGAATGTGCCGAGATGTGGTCTCAGTGGATAAGGCCTTTGCCCGGCTCTCCTTGTCTAACGAGAACTGGCGCTAACCTAAAGTATTAGACATTAATGACCCCATGGAGGTATGGCAGAGCAAGGAGCTGCACGGACGCTTTTACCGGGGTAAACATGGACCCGATGTAGACTTCTTAGCGTCCGTGTCGGTGGCCTCTTCGGGGAAACCGAAGGTTTTGTCTGTGCGATAATAGACGAAGTTATGATGACGAATAACTACCGGAAATACATTGTGAAGGATGGCACGGTTGACCCATGTCGAGCATGCCACCGTCCAAGACAATTGATTCGACACATTGTTTCTGGATGTTCTCGTTTGCCTACCGGAAAGTACATACATTAACACAACCTCCTTGCCAGCATTATCCACCAGCAACTTTGTAGTAGAGCCTTGTGGAATCAGAAGTGCCATACTAAGATGTATATGTGTTCAACTCCGTTCTCGATGGTGGTAATATCACGTTTTACTATAGGATCGACCTATGTGTATTCTTTTTCAGCTACCTTCATACCTACTAATTTCTTCATAATCCCTTCAACTCGCAAACTTTCACGCTTTATAATATTTGGTGGCAACTAGAGGAGCGCTGATGAGGTGCTAACCTAGGGCGCTGTAGACATTTAATCCGCCTCTAATGTCAACACACCCAATCTCGGCAAATAAGTGGTGGGTTTAAAGCGTCATGTTGTGAGCTACTCATAAGAGAATGGCCGCTGCAAGCCGCACGCCGCACGACACCCCTTCACACGCACTTTGCCAATGATGCCAAGTGTCTTGACTCTCTTTGTCGTATAACTAAACTTCACAATACTCACTGAGCTTTCGCTTAGTTGTTATATGCACGGGCGGGACATATTTGTACTATAGCTTCGGCATAGCTTAGTTTTCGGTCTGCAACCCGCCTATCAGGCTACAATTATATGCCCGTCATTTTATCTTGTTTTCAAAATAAAAATAATGAAAAACAATATTTTGTTTTACAAAACCGTATGCGTCGCGTTTCCGCAATATAAGCTACAGCTGATGGCGCCCTCACAAAAAACTATATTTTACATTTGATAGCTTATACATATCTCGAGAACGAGTTAAATTTTCGCATATAATACTTGTTCGTTACTAGTTTTTTTTCATCTGTTTAATTTTTATTATTATGTTTTAAATACTGAATTTTGATGTGTTTTGTCCTGTGCGGGCTAATAAATGCTTTTTCTTTCTTTCTTTCTTTACTAGAGATGTTACGCTGGTGGTTTTATCAGAACCGAAGTCGGAGACGGTGGCAGAAGAAAGATGTGTTAAGTCGGAGTCGCAATTCCGTAACATCCCTACTTGTTACACGACTGCTCAAAACAAAGACTTGGCCAGGTTACTACCCTCAAATCGATGCTGGTCGGCGGCAGCTACAGGGTTTTAAAGGGCTTGGAAGATGTTTGTATGAAGCGTAGCCAGATTAACTTCTGCCCGTCTGCGCATCTGGCATCAATACAGACAAGTGACAAAATGTTCTAAAGTATCACGTTTCTGAGATATGAGCTATTAAAGTTAGAAACGTTGTGTTAGAGCTATGTGTAGTTTTAATGCTAGAGATAGTTGAACTCTGTTCAAGTCTTTGAAAATTCTTCCTTTTCCGTCACTGTATATTTTAGAAATGGCAAAGAATTATTTCCTAAGTTCTCGGACGCCAAGAAAGGTCACGTGAGAAGTCAATACCAAAACCTCTTAATAACCGGTGGTTATAATAATAATAATAATTCATTTAATTCAGATTTCACAAGATCCATATAAGTACAATCATAATTATCGACGTTCACAAAATTATATTAAATCACAATGTTAGTAAAAATAGAACCGACTTCAAAAAAGTGAAAAATAACTTTAGCTTCAGAAGTCGGTGACCATTGTTTGATTGATTTATTAAGTTTTTTTGTCACCGACTTTTGAAGCTAAAGTTATTTTTCACTTTTTTGAAGTCGGTTCTATTTTTTTGCAAAAAAGTTTTTATTCTTCACTTTTTAGTGGTTCACTTGTGCTTACAACCCCACCACACAATCAACAGTGGCGACCACCAGAAAAGCGCCGAGACAATGAAGCTCGACGAAGTCCCAGAGAATGAATTTAACTGTCTTGGATCCCGCAACGAAATTAATCAGAAAGTATAGCGGAGGAGTAGGAAAAAAACTGTAATTTCCACTTCCCTCCATATCAGCAGGAGACAGAACGAAACAAGGCCAATAGGCACAAAGGGACGTTTACAACTGGGATAGGCCCAATTGCCTAGCACCACGGATAAATATTAACGTTAATGGGTCCTAAGTTGAGAGCTGTTATATTTGATTCCAGTAATAGGTATGGCAAAAACGCTTGAACGCACGGAAATTTGCTCTAGTTTCTACAAGGTCCGCATAGTAAATAACTCCGGATGTAACTTGCACACTATCCAACATAATATTGCGTTCATTTTGCCAAAGACTACACTCCCACAAAATGTGATGTGCAGATCACATTTTGTGCGAGATCACTTGTGCTTACCCCTTCACAGCGTACTGGTGCGGTGGCGTGATGTTATGTTATGAACTGGTGTAAACAATAGACAGACAATAGATTTCAGCAATCCCAGTCCATTTGCTAGCATTTATTGAGGAATTCCGTTCCATATCTCCGAAGTTCGTGATCAGATCATGACAATATTTCTATGGGACCAACTTGGAAGTATTTTTCAAATCGGTTCAGGCGTCTTCGAGTAATCGGTGAACATACATAAAAAAAAAAAAATACATACAGTCGAATAGAGAACCTCCTCCTTTTTGGAAGTCGGTTAAAAATACAGAACTAACTTCGCTACGTTAGTATTTAAGCTTAAATGTAGATTGCTCCAAAACTTATGAAACCGACTGTCCAGTCTGTCACTAAACATCGCCAGAATGCTGTCAGGGCTGGCACGGACTCTGGAGCGCAAAGCGGCGGCGCACCGCTTGCGCAAGATGGCATGGAAACCGTCTACCTGTGCATCCGCAAACATCCCTGATGCGCTGCATGCCCGGGGCAACCGTAACAACACCCTAAACGCATTATTGTATTGGACGCGTAAAGCATTGAACGATCTTTGCGTATAGTTACTCCAGAGATTGCAGGTGTATAGCGATGTACTCGAAAAAGTGTAACTTTGACTTGAGCTGTACACCGATTGAATCTACTGGAGATCATATTCGCTCTTATCGCCAATGCTCTACGCTCCCGTTCAATATCCGGATCATCGCGTAAATCCTCTGTTATCAAGTGCCCAAGGTATTTAAACATCTCCACCCTTTTGAGAGGTGTACCATTAAGTGAGACTGTGGGTACATACGATGGACACTTGGTACCAGACTTAAAAACCATCAGCTCACTCTTACCGGCATTGTATTTCTGACAGTGATCTGCAGCATACCGTTCACACACCCTCAATAAGTCCCTCAAACCACTGATTGACGGACCCAGCAGCACCATGTCGTCTGCGTAACTTAAATTATTGACGCTGATGCCGTCTATTCGACATCCAACACGCATGCTGCTCAGCTCGCCAATCAGGGTATTTTTTTTTAAACAGCACTAACTACTGAGGAAGAGTGTTTTCTGCATGGGTCCAATAATATTTAATAAACTACCAGACAATGGTCTGTGTCGTGCAGGTGTTCTGCGACATCGTGGTGCGCGACGGGGAGATGGTGTGCGTGGAGCTGGTGGCGCGCGGCCGGGGCTGTGCCGCGCAGGCCGTCATCTTCCTCGGCTCCATCCGCTACGACATCCTCACCAGGGTCTACGACTCCAGGGTACGTTTGCTCTTCACTTTCTTGCTCTCAACACGGCTGTTCCTCGACAGAACGACAGCTGGCTATGGAGGCTGGCTGGAGTGTCTGGGATTTTAAATATTTAATAAACTACAATCCTTTTTTCTTCGCAAGGTTATTTCCTTTAAGGTGGAAGCGCCTGGGTGGCCTTACGGTTTTTGTAATTTGCAGGTCAGTTGGTTGTATGTTGATTAAAATATGATACGCTGCCGTGACAAATATAGCTTTACTAATTATAATTATTAAAATCATAAATATAACCCTCTAACTTCATTTACTTAATACCATTGAATGACTTTACCATGAAATAGTCTGTAAATACATGAAACGTGTTCGCGAATCAAGCAAGTTGCAAAAAGCATAAGAAAATTTGAAAGTCTACCCTAGTACTTCCCCCTTAGGCGCTGTCTCCACGAGCGAGAGAATCACGGCGATATTATCGTCCTTGCCACGTTTTTCTATACACTCTCTTTTGGGCCGTCTCCACGAGCGAGAGAATCGCGGCGATATTTTCGTGTAGAAATACGTCAAATCGCCGCGATTCTCTCGCTCGTGGAGACAGCGCCTTAAGGGCAGGTGCGCCGATTTTACATAACTTTGATTCAAAAGTAAATAAACAAATAGCGATTGTTTTAAGCCAAAAAAAAATAGATTTTGTAATTGACTATATCTACTTTGATATTTTGTGGTTCAAAACATGATATCGAAAACTTCACTCGATCAAAAAAAATCCCAAACAGGAGCCTAATTTGCTTATTTTTTTACGTTTTTCTCATTTTTATTGAAGTATATGAAAGCTTTACTTCCAAAAAAAAAATATCTAAGCAAAGTTAATAACATATAGAACAATTATTTGTGGTTACATTTTGGAAAAGACTTTAATCCTTTTAATAATAAATTAGTATATAATAAAGCGGCTTGCGTACGTGGATTCAGTCGCCTGCCGGGCCTTGACGAGGTAGGACCTATGTCGCTTTTGCTTGCGCACGGCTGCGCTGCTGATTTATCGAAACAATTTATTCATAGAACGTAGTGTAAGAAATTATTAGGTAGTTCTTATACTTTTTAACGGACTTAAAAAAAGAGGAGGTTACTCAATTGGACGTTTTCGCAGATAACTTCGTCGTTTATCGACCGTTTTTGATGATTCTATTTTTGTTGGGATGGAGGTATCTCAAGGGTGGTACCATGATAAGGAAACTAGAATCTGATGATGACATCCCAGAGAAATCGAGGGGAACCTTCAAAAATCGTAGTGCGACTAGTACGTTTGTAAATTTGGTCATTAATTATTTTAGAGTACTACTATTTAATGAAGGTCTGGAGTCGATCTGATGATGGAGCCGAAAGGCTGTCGAGAGAACTCCTCAACGATTCATAGCAATTACCTGTTGTTTGGGGTAAACTAATTTGTATTGATGAGAACTTTAGACTTAGATGGGTAGTGACTGTCATTAGAGGTCTGATGATGAAGACGAGGGAACTCCTCAACGTTTAACAGTACCTACCTTGTGTTTGGACTTAATTCATTTCTATTGATGAGAACTTTGCACCCATATGGGTTATAAGTGCCATTACAGGTCTGATGATGGAGATCATAGACAGTCGAGGGAATTCTTCAACGATTTACAGCAATATGCAGCAATTTCACTCTTTTTGTTTTTTGAAAGCAGTTATTTTGTTAGTTTTAATGTAATAATAGTAATATACTTTATTTTGTTAGTTTTAGTATAATATTATATTAGTATCGTTTATTTGTAAGTTATGTTTTTATTTGTGGGGAATAAAACAAGGAAGTAGCCAGATATAAGTAATTTGAAGTTGTAGTATTTGTATAATTTTCCAACGAAAATAACATTTTCTCGTTGTAGCTTTTGCAATTTGTTAATATGTGGTAGAAATACATTTGACAATAGCGATTCTAATGTGATAACGGACAAAAACATCAGTAGCTTATCCCACAAAGTAAAATCGCTTTCATGTGCTCACCAAGTGTAGGTACAAACACATTGCAAAGGTGTGTGTAAGCGCAGGCGCGGTACCGTCCGAGACAATAAAGAAATCGGAAGTGTGTGTGTGTCTGACTTACTGACGCACTTCCGACTTCTTTATTGTCTCGGACGGTACCGCTTCTTCTCTACTCGTCTTCACGCATACAATCACAGCGCGTTTTTACACATGGGTAAAAATAATGTAAGAAACTTATTTAAATAATTAAATAAATTATGTCTTACAGCACTTTGCATTTACAATATCTATTCAAATTAAATTATTACATAATACGTATGATAATAAATCAGGCTGACAATTTAATAAAAATGAGTTAGCCTTCTGCTTACACGTATACTGTGACACTTCGCTCAGCGTTGGGTTCAAATAAGTTCACGCCGGGCGACGTTTGCGCACGGTTCTTTTCACGTAAAGGATGGTAGCGTTAAATATCTACTTTGCTCGGTCTACCTGGCCTCAAACAAGATTTTACCATCTCCAACTCTCTATGTTTGTCCAGTAACTGGTGAAACCTGGCCAAACCACGAGTAGGATTATCACTTCATTAACTCAATTGTCGCGGCGATGACTTTCGTTTATTATTTCTCGTGCAAGCTTGTCGTTCACGATTTACAAAAGACTTTATTCAACAATTATATGAATGACAAACAACGCGCGCGACACGTGACGCTCAACATGTTCGGCAGCGTTGCACCACAGAGTATATAATCACTACGTTTACGTTGCACAACATCGCACGATGTTGTCAGCTGGCGCGCAGCATGACAAAACAAAACAAAAGTTCCGCGCTGACTTTAAACATGTTGGGCAACTTGTTGTGCAACATGTTGCGCGTCAATTGTTGCCTAGTGGAAACGAGGCTTTAACTTTAAAGACCAAAAAGTCTTGAATCTTTCGTAATCTTCAACATTTTCTAATAAAAAACGACACATGCTTCATTTGTTTTGGTTCCTACGAAGAGATATTAGGGAAAAGGCAATGACCGCTATTACTCACTACTTAAAGAATTGCTCTCTTCGTCAATTTAAAAATAAACTCAAAGCGTTTTTGATACAGAAATGTTATCATTTTAAGTGATTTTTTAAATGACCCTACGTGTGACATTTGAACAGTTCTATAGTTTTTAAATTACTTAATCATCATCATCATCATCGGCCTATTAATATTCCCACTGCTGGGACAGGCCTCCTCTCTGTGAGATAATGGGCTATATAATCCACCACGCGGACCCAGTGCGGATTGGTAGATGTCACATGTCTTCGAATTTATGGTTCTAGGACATGCCGGTTTCCTCACGATGCTTTCCAGACTAATAAAAAAAAACAAATATATGTTATGTTAAGTATATAATAGAAATAACACAAATAAGGAGACAACTACATATTATTGTCAAGCAATAATGATTATCTTACGTTATATGAATATTTGTCGTAAGGTCTGATCTTTCTAGGGTCTATGATTTCGAACCTACGGTCGATAGTAATAAGGTGCGATCTTGCGTGCATTGCAACGGTTCGCACTTGTTGACAAAATGTTTAGAGTTTTCAAATGTGTCACCACAGTCATGATAAAATCAAAATCAAAGCATTTATTTCAAGTAGGCCAGTTCATTATTCAAGTCAAGAAAAGAAGAGAGAAGTTAGCTGAATGATAGCTTTCTATCGTCCCCGCCACGAGAACCTAAAAATTTTGTAAACACGCATTCGGGTTCGCAACCTTTGGATCAAATAAAAAAAAGACAGCGTAAGCGTGATCTTACTTTAAAATGGATAATATTTTTGTGTTCACCAAAAATCTTTTCTTCCCCGAAAAATACTGATCGTGCACCAAATATTAAAGTATCTCTGCCCCCATAATCGGGACTTAGGGCACCCCCCCGTTAGGTTAGTTAGGTTCCTTTAAACCCTGCACTCGGAAATAGGGGCCCCTCGAAGCGGGGCTCCGTCGACTACGCTTTAAGGAGAATATTGTTAAATAGATGCTCGTTATGACATATTTTAATTAACATATTTTGGTGCAAATTCAGTATATTTGGTGGAACACAGGCAAAATTAGGTAAATGAAATGGGAATAAATTGAAGTACTTTTAAATACCATCCCTTTAAAATGACGGCCCAAATGTTTACGTTCCATGATGTCAGATGCGTTCCAGTATCACAGAACATTAGACGACAGCGCTTTATATCGCCAAAATATAACCCGACCAAGTGAATTTGCTCGTTAGTTTCGTATTACATGTCTCAAACTCAAATTATCATAATTTGAGTTTATTGAATTTGGGAGTATTTCTTGTTGATTGAATTGTCGCTACGTATCTTGGTAGAAATTCTTTGTTTACAAAAATTATAGGTTCTCGTGGCGCGGACTATAGTACATAGTACTCACACATTTATTTATTTATTTATTTAGGATCTCCAACAAAGAATATACACAAAACACGAAAAAATAATAATCGGCGGCAAAAGTAGCACGTAGGGTTATTCCACAAATTACCAGATAACTCACTCCATACAAAATGTTCAATACCTACCGCTATAATAGCCTACACTTTCAAGTTGATAGACGCTGCGAACGAAAATGTAGGTACATTTTCGTTCCTTACAAACGTAAAGTGGGTTTTGCTTTGTAGATCGCGCAGCCGCGTGGATATTGTGAATTGCTAGGGCTGCCTCTGTCGACGAAGATGTTAGTAGGGATTTTTAGTATACCTACCTACGTTATAAAATAAAACATGTTTTGTAATGTATCGGAATTTATAATTGTTTTAAAAAATAAGTATAACAACGAAATATAAATAAAAAAGAATACTTAGTTTAAAAAATTGCTTAAGTATAGGTGTTTTATTTTGATGTAATGATTAATACTTTTTTTTCCCTTCTTTAAATTCCCGATTGTTAAACTTTAACGTAGAGAATATTCGAAATCGGACAAATAGTTTTAATAAGTATGTTTATTTTATTATTCTCTTGCTATATCTACATCCATCCACGGCCTCATAATATACCAGTTGTAACCATTTCGATTTCAAAACTATCGTCAAGTCGACCGAAATATGCGTACGTGCGCGCCGCGCGGCTGTTGACAGACAACCCACTGCGCTATGGGTTACCGCCCCGGTAACCCGGCGGCCGGTAGGTGATTAGCGCGTGTAAGTACATGGAGTGTAGTATTGGTAATCTGTGGTTATTCGATTATTAATACTAAACATATTGATAAGACAAAGCAAAGATAGTTGTACAATCTTCAGCAGCACCAACAATACCATTTAATTCTATCAATTTATGCGCCCTTGTCCTTGTGGAGCAGGAACAGCATTGAGCCAAGCATTTTTATCAGCGATATAATAACTATTCTACAAACAACAAAAATATTTTAATTGTAAATAAACGAAATTCTAACCTCATGGAAAAATAATTCAAAGAAGATCAAAATGTTGTAGTCGTAGTATACAATGCGTTTACGATGGATGCGTTCGAAAATCGAGACGCGGAAAAAAAATGGCACAGGTCCTGCTACGATGAGCGCTCGGGCTGTACCACAGAGTACCTACTTTTATATATATCTGTCACCGTAAAATTGTCAAATACGTTATATTACAATATAACGTGTATCTCTCTAGCGATATTGTAAAGTCTCGAATTATTGTCAACTGAACATACCTACGGAAGTATCTCTGCCCCCATAATCGGGACTTGGGGCACCCCCCGTTAGGTTAGTTAGGTTCCTTTAAACCCTGCACCCGGAAATACGGGCCCCGCGAAGCGAGGCTCCGTCGACTACGCTTTTTAGGGGAATATAAAGTGTTTTAAGGTTAGGTTATAATAATCGGTATTTCTCAGGAATGGTACAATATCTTTTCATGAGAGTGGTACCACTGGGCAAGGGGGACTCCTTTTTCCCTCCACACCGCGTGAGTTGACTACCATCGCATGCATAACATGCATTTCACGTAAAATAATGCGTTTTGTTGTAAGCAGTATGTTCATTTGACAATATTTCGAGATTTTACAATATCGCTAGAGATATTACAATATAACGTATTTGACAATTTTACGGTGACATATCCGTACTAACCGGTGCCGGCTTTTGCATCGTAATTTATTCGAATTTAGAGTGATTTTAAAAATTATATTATGTTTTATTAAATGAATTGATTTTAATAAAATTTTGGAATTAGTTTAGTATTATAAGAACATAGTTTAATTTTACATATTTTTTTAAATGCACTGATGCTTCATTCAAACCAAAAAATCACGGTAAAATAGCGATAGAAAACGTAAAAATTGACCTAAGACTTTGTTTTTTTACTAATTAATATTATTAATTATCGAAATTCTAGTACATTATGTGACAACAAAAGTACATGTCTGATGCTTTGTGTATTTTTTTCGGTGAAATATATAAATATTTATCTACACTAATATTTTAAAGAGGAAAACTTTGTTTGTTTGGTTGTAATGAATAGGCTTAAAAACTACTGGATCGTTTTTAAAAATTCTTTCACCATTGGAAAGCTACATTATCCACGAGTACCATAGGCTAAATTTTATTTTGGAAAAAAATAGGGTTCCGTAAGATATTTGAGTTTTTCGGACACAAGGTGTAAAAAATCAACACGAAAAGTTACTTAACTTGCGTACTGTTATAGGGTCCCTTGCAAAAGGCTTTTCAAAAAAAATAATTATATTAATTAATATGAAGTTAATTAGAGTAAACTTATTTACTTTTTTTCGTTTAGACAAATAAAGAATCTTATCTTATCTTATCTTAAGGGACCCTTATGCAACCGATCGCCTCGAAGGTTGGGAATGTTAAATATTGAATATTTGCTTGCTATCTCCATTGTATGTATTCACATATTGCAATACTGTGACAGCTTTCAATATCTTTTTTTTTATTTTGACGTTTCGAATGTAGCCTTCTCACCTTTTGTTCTCCGCATGTGTAATCTACCAATTTTGTAATATACAGGGTTACTGGTAATTCGACGTATTCCTTGCAGGACGTTATAGTATGGGTTATAATGCAAGAAATTAAGCCACCAAATGTTCTAGCGAAATTCAGTGGTTTCTGAGTTAGGTTGATTTTTAGTTTTATATGAAAAATCCCAGATTAAATCATTTAAAGCCAGTTTAAAAACGATTTACAGCTCGAAACTACTGAAATTTAAGTTATTACCATATCTGACAATGCAGCAGACCTTTTCAAATAACTAAAAGTTCAAAAAATCCTACACCTTTAGAAAAAATCACTTTTGAAATTCTGCTATTCCGTCATAAAAAGATGATGTATAGTGAAAAAAAATAATACTACGCCAAATGTAAAAAATTATTGAAAAATTATGGACTACATTATGAAAAATGTTTTTGATTTAGTAAAAAAGGAAAAAGAAGTTAAAGGTATGAGGAAAGTCAAAGAAAACAATTTCGTGAATTATTATTATTTTTAATCAATTTCACTTTTAAAACTTTAATAACTCATTTTTACACGTCTTGTTCGACTAAAGGTGGATCCACACATTGTGAGGCATGCGCTCCGCACGGCGCACAACGCATGCCTCGCCAAGTGTGGACCTGTATATTCGTGGCGAGGCATGCGCTCCGCACGCGCGAGGGCGAGCCAACGTATGTCGGCAAATGCTTCAAGATCAAAGTGCCTCAGTGCGAGCATTACGTTAGGTGTAGACGTAGCCGCGCATGCACGTTCGAGGCGTGCGCCGCGTACAATATCAACGCACGCCTCGACTGCGAAAATGAAACTGCGTTTATTCGGGCCAAACAGCGCGCAGCGCATGCTCGGGCCGATCCAACCCACACAGCAGCAGTCAAGATGGCGCCTTTACATCGCGTGCGCGTATCCGCTGCTGCTTTTATAATTATTAATTCAATTATTGAAAAGAAAAGGAAAGAAAAAAGTCGTATAATAAAACTGCTTTTCTTAAAATTTCTTTGTCGTTCATAATGCGCGCGTACATCCGCAGCGAGGTGGACACAACCATCCAAACGCAACGCACTGCTCGCTATGAGCCGGCCGCCACATGGCGCACAGCGCATAGCGCGTGTGCGGCGCACACGCGCTGTGCGTTGTGCGCCGTGCGGAGCGCATGCCTTGCCAAGTCTGCGCGCCTACTTGCCTCGAGCATTTGCTTCGCACGCGATGGCTCGACCCGAGCATATGTTGGTATAATTTGTCAACACGCACGCCTCAAGCCGAGGCATGCGTTGTGCGCCGTGCGGAGCGCATGCTCGCAATGTGTGGATCCACCTTAAGACGTTCTACCAGTGTGCTAGGTACATGTTTTTTTCGGTGGACTCGTTCTAGTGATCATGAACAAAACATGCGCGTGTTAACCGAAATGTTCGTGCATATTTGTGACAGCACACGTACTACTCGTAGCGGTGGACTCCAGTCAGCGAACACGCATTCTTTGTTCGTGCACTCAATTAAATAGGGGACCGACCTTCATTCAACGAAAAAATAATATTAATTAGTAAGCTTGGACCGACCTTCATTCAACGAAAAAATAATATTAATTAGTAAGCTTGGACCGACCTTCATTCAACGAAAAAATAATATTAATTAGTAAGCTTTTTGTCGATTAAAGTTACGTGAAGACCATGATCGTCTTCGGTTGCCAAAGTATATCGGAATAATGTGCATACTTAGGCAACTCAACTCAATATACCATCTTAATTTAAACCTAAGTATTCGCAATGTGCTTGTTCATCTACTAAGATTCCTAAACAGTATTAAAAATTAAATATTCGCATCGACTGACCAACGTCAGTCGAAAATTATAATATCTGTGGTCGAAAATAAGATTTGCAGACTGTTTGCAATAGGTTTTTTTGCCTCATTTTCATTTTTCTCACAACGTGCGATGCTACTGGTGTCCGAAAATTGTATTTTTGTTATTCAAAATACTGTTTTACATTATTTAAATCAAATTGGATGAATTAGGTCAAAACGAAACTGAGCTCAATTGAAAACGCGGTCAGGCAAAGTTAGTATTTTTGGAATCACTATAACCAATTTCCATTTTTTTACGGATTTTATCGTAAAAGGTTGAGGCAAACATTTTGGACATGGGCTCTCGTTCTAACATGTTTGCTCACAAAGTTACCAACAGCTTTGCCGGTGTGATTGATATTGATTAAAACTAAAATAGTGTTCACGAAATTGTATACCTTTTTTTTTTTTTTTTTTTTTTAGGATGGGAAATCATCAAATGACTTCTCCCACTCTGGGCGGAGCGGAAGGGAGTGTCAGACTTTTACTGACTAAAACCCATCCATGTTCCTTCCTCGCCCTTCACGTTCCGGGGCTGCGGTATCTCTTTCGAACAGTCCCGCAACCCCGGCAGGCTTCGGCCCTTGCGGGCCCCTCTCTCTATGCTGACAACTCTTTGAGGCGCGCGTGGAACACGAACGCGCCGTCGACACGGCCTGTCGTCGTTAGACGGACGGACGGCTAGCTAGCCCATAGCCAACCGTCCACAGGCCCGCGTCTACGGTGGCCGGTAGCCACCACGTGGCCCCCAACGCCCGGTGCGTCTCCCGCGGCGGCCGGGAAGAGAGGATATCTACCTCTCTCGTTCCGCCACCTCCTTCGCTAGCATGACTGCTTCGCAGAAGGAGGTGACGGCTTCCCATTCCGTCTCGCTCCGGACCATGGATTGAACCAGGGCCGGACGCGAGAGGTCACCGCCGCCGATCGCCGCTACGAGGACACGGCGGTGCTCCGCCCAGGCAGGGCACACTTCCACCGTGTGCTCCACCGTGTCCTCCGGTCGATCCTCGCAGTGGAGGCACCCGGGCGTTTCCTCCCGCCCGATTCGGTGCAGGTACCTCCCGAAACATCCGTGTCCGGTGAGGACCTGCGTCAGGCGGAAGGTGAGGACGCCGTGGCGCCTCTCTAGCCACTCCTCAAAGAGGGGACTTACCGCCACTATCGTGGCGTGCCCTGCACGGGGTTGCGACAGTCGCTCTCTCCATGTCGCCATGAGATCGCGCCGGAGGTCTGTCCGCTGAGCGGCAATTAGCCGCGGCAGCGGAGTTTCCCCCCGGCGTAGTGCCTCCGCGCGCCAGTCGTGCAGGCGCGCGAGGACGATCGCCTCCAGATCCCATGGCGGCAATCCGGCAAGCATTTTTACGGCCACCACTTTCTGGGGCGCGGTCAGGTAATGGGCGGCTCGCCGCCTCAAGGAACGCGCCCACACTGGGGCCCCGTAAAGGGCCATGGACCGCACGACCCCCGCATAGAGCCTGCGGCAGGAGGCGTTTGGCCCCCCAAGGTTGGGCAGGAGCCGCCTGAAGGCAGCCCCGGTCCGTTCCAGCCTGGGGGCCAAACGTCGGAAATGTTCCACGAAGTTCCATCGGCTGTCGAGTACGAGTCCCAGATACTTCAACGTCGGCTCGACGCCGATGGATACCCCTCCCACCGTCAGTGTGGATCCCGATGGTGGTGCATTCCGAGGCCCATGAAAGCACATGGCCTCGGACTTGTGCAATGCCACCTCGAGACCCAGTTGCCGGATCCTCTCAACGACTATCGCAACCCCGCGTGTCATCATTTCGGCCGCCGCCTCGTGCGACCTCCCCTGTGCCAGCACCAGGGTGTCGTCTGCGTAGCAAACGACGCTGACACCACTAGGGAGGTCGGCGCGCAGCACCCAGTCGTAACCGATGTTCCACAGGGGCGGTCCCAGAACCGATCCCTGTGGGACATCGCACGACATCTCTCGCCGGTTCCAATCTCCGCAGCGACTGGGGTAGATGACGGCCCTGTCCGTCAGGTAGTCCCCGACCACACGACGGAGGTAGGTCGGCACCCGGTGATACCGGAGTGCCTCCCTGATGCAGCTCCAGGGCAGGGAGTTGAAGGCGTTACGAAATTGTATACCTACCTTTTATGAGATGAATGCCTTCCTGTACTAAATCAAAAACGATTTTCATAATGTAGTCCATGACTTCTCAATAAGTTTTATACCATTTTAAATAGCTGATTAGACAAGGATATTTTTCTAGTATTTTGTACAGCTGGCGTAGTATTATTTTTTTTCACTATACATCAAAATTTATGACGGAATGGCAAAAATTACAGAAAAAAATTGTTTCATAAGTGATTTTTCCTAAAGTTGTAGGATTTTTTGAACTTTTAGTTATTTGAAACGGTCTGCTGCGTTGTCAGCTATGATAGTAGTATTAAATTTCAGTACATTCGCGCCGTAAATCGTTTTTAAACGGGCTTTTAATGATTTAATCTGGGATTTTTCATAATAAACTAAAAATCGACCTAACTCAAAAACCACTGAATTTCGGTAGAACATTTGGTGGCTTAATTTCTTGCATTATAACCCTATTATAACGTCCTGCAAGGAATACGTCGAATTACCAGTAACCCTGTATATTAATTCCGACAATCACAAGATTTTCTGCAACATATTTTAATGAATATATTGAGGAATCACCGTGTAACGAAACTGGCCTTGTTATTTACGATCGCCGAAACCCTTCCACAGGAAAAGCGCACTCGAACAGGTTATGGGCCCAGATTTGAAGGTTAGAAATTTTTCTTTACTTTTACAACCGAAAAACAAAAAGGGTTTCGTCAAGAAAGCGATTTAAAATGGGCGATAATGATTCCTCGAAAACACCTGGAATATCACACATTGAAAGATTGTCAGGTGTGGGAAATTATTCAACCTGGAAATTTTGTATGCGGATGGTATTGGTACTAGAAAATCTGTGGGATGCCGTAACAGGGAGCAACACGGATCCAGGGCATGTTCAGAAAGCGTTGGCCCGTATATGTCTAAGCATTCACAGCAGCTTGTTGTAGAATGTGTAATCTACCAATTTTGTAATATATATTAATTCCGACAATCACAAGATTTTCTGCAACATATTTTAATGAATATATTGAGGAATCACCGTGTAACGACACTGGCCTTGTTATTTACGATCGCCGAAACCCTTCCACAGGAAAAGCGCACTCGAACAGGTAATAGACTGACGAGGCTGCTAATTAATATTGCTGACTATGAGATGACTGAGCCTTATCATGATTGACTCATCGTTTTAGGGTTCAGTGTCTGCTTATAACAGTACGCTGCCTAAAGCATAAAAGATAGAACATAAGATTTTCTAATTAATTTTAGATCATATAAATATCTACAAAAAAGTCCGCGAAACACTATACCTGTCTATGTCGAGTGAGGCACAACAACCATCTTTTTATCTAAAAATCTTGATTTTTTTTGGACTACGTTTAAACGCATTTATTTTACTCATGCTATTAATCCTTATCAAAATAAATTATTTCATCAGTAAGTACAGTTTATGTAGATAATATTTGGTCTTTGAATGATTAAAAACGGATCATTCCCATCTGAGCAACACATACCGTTTGTTTCTTTTCGCCATTTAACAGCTTCACAAAAAGTACAATTTTGAACTATAATATGTGGCGTATTCAATCATAGGAGTATACGTAAATGCACTCCGTTCCTTATCAACCCAAGGAAGGTCGCCATGCCCTCAGCTATATCTTGAGACACATCCGATTCTTCAGATTCTTATTCTTATTCTTTATTGCACACACAAAAATTACAAACAAAAATATACACAAAATTAAAATATATAGCTTATGTACAACGGCGACCTTAACCCAGAATTGGGTTTTCTTTTTTGCTTAAATTATTAAATTTCTTTGTTTTTAGACCATATTTCCAATTACTCATCTAGTAAAAAGGATAATAATGTTTATTTTGTGTTGGATTCACGTATTAAGTATAAATTAAGTGGATTTTTTTTCCAAGTGAATCAGTGACAGTTACCGGCTCAAGGAATTTTTGCATTGTCATCTTGATATCAGGTACAATACTTTAAATTCTACTTGCTGTTATATTGTTTGCGTGCTATAATTTTACAAGCAATTATATAGTTCATCTTTTAATACGGTTCCTTGCGATATTAATGACCTTTGGCACGTAAACATAACCTTGCTTGGTTCGGTGACAGAACTCGCTGCAAGACTATTTATTTATTTTCCGTTTTATAACTAAGTACTCTATTCCTCTGTTCAGTCCTACTCCCTTCAAGTTTCATTTCTCATCCTTTTCCTAACTGTAATCATGACTCTGACACGTTCCGCACACGCTCGCCAGGAAGAACTTAAACTGGCTTTGAGCGAATTAAAGGCGTCTAAGCAGTCCTGTGACCAACTAAGTAGGGAATTGGATGACAATGAAAGGGTTCTTTTTGAAGCCCACGAAATGAATAGAAAGTTAAAAAAGGAAATGGGTCAGCTATTCAATCAATACACTGACGCCATCGATGACCGGGATAGGCTCCAAGTTATTGTGGACGGGTTCAGCCAGTGTAGCGCAGAGTATGAACAAACTCTAAATCATAAACATCTGTTAGAACAACAGCTACATGAGGCTAGGAGTCATATAACAGAACTTGAGACTACCAATTATAACATCACTGCCTCGCTGAATCAAAGTCTGTTCAGTGAATTGGTGCCTGTTGCCCCGTCAATGGTTTCTGCCACAAATCCCTCCCTCACCGTAGATTTGACAGGTGAGGATGATTCTAATTTATGTAGTTCAGTGAAGGCATTCACCAGTAAAAATAAAATTAAAAAATATATTAAAATCAATAAATACATTGTAAAAACCCAAAAGATGGTTAAACGGCAGAAATATTTCATTAAAAATGTTAAATTGAATAGAGAAAGACTAAACGTATTAAAACAATTAGACATATATTCATCTAATTTGGAGCAAAGCACTAGGAGGTACAAAATTGACACAGAACACTTGCAATCTAAACTTGACCACCTACAGGAGAAGCTAAGTTCAATGACTAGCAAATATAATACCTCTGAACATGTTATGAGGGAATATGTGTTGGCGATGAATGATTTGGTGAACTCACAAACAAACAACTGTGAGCACTGTCAATCAACTTCACATGTAAACACACCGGACCATTCATTGACAACATGTAATACCACCTTACCGCAGCCAAGTGTTGATTTTCATACTCCTATGAATAGTTCCCATAAACAATATAAAAAAAGCATCAACAATGACATAGTAATTTTTTGTGATGAGATTGGAAAAGACTTAGGTAATTTGTTAACAGATGAATATCCAGGACACTCTGTAATAAACAATTGTATGCCAGGATGTTCTCTATATCATATTATGAAGGAAATTATTAAATGTAAGTTTAACCAGGACACCATATTATTAATTTTTATAGGTAATAGAGGAAATGTTAACAAAGGAGAATTGCTCCAGTATTATAGAACTTTGACAAACTTAAATCTAAGAAAAGTTGTGTTGTTTACATTTCCCTATAGTAATAGTTTGCCACAGGAAGAAAATAACTTTCGATATAATATTAACAAAACATTGCATAATTTGACATATAATAGTAATGTATTTCATTTAATAGATATTAACAATTATATTGGTGACAGATTTTATTTGACAAAAGATAGATATCTTGTGGACAGGTGCTATCTTTCAAACTTTTGCAAAAGACAGGTAGCTGTGTCGCTATCATACTTTTTTTCTATTACAGCCAAGAACTTGGCTAATCAAGTTGCCTCTGTTGAGCAATGCAAGACTCAATTAGATTATTCTGCAAATGATTTGTCTACATTAACTGAATCAGTGAATCATTTAAATTAGAAATTGAGACAACAGAGGCAACCTCTTGCAATATTATAAGGAAGCCAGATAATAAATCAGGCGAATGTTTTGAGAGTTTTAATAATATCAACCTGGTTCACCAAAATATTCAAGGATTATTGAACAAAGAATTAGAAGTAGAATTTTTCCTGAATTGTAACAACATAGATATTCTTTGTATAACGGAGCACTGGCTCAAATGTCACCAATTAATTTTCAATTTTAGTAATCACCAGGTTGGTAGTTCATTCTGCAGGGTAAATGCTATACATGGCGGCGCATTAATCCTAGTAAATAATCATCTTAAATTTAAAGAACGCAAGGATATTGTAAGCCTATCTGTTGAGCGAACAGTTGAAATAGCCTGTATAGAATTGGAGCAGTTTATCATTTTAAGTGTATATAGACCTCCTTCAGGGTTGTATGATTGTTTTGAAAAGGTAATGGATGAAGTATTGCATAAAATCTGTAGTTCTAAGAAATCTATAATCACTTGTGGTGATTTTAATATTAATTTGTTAGAAAATTCTGGGTTAAGTACAAAAATTTTAAGCCTGTTTCAGTCATACAATCTTGAAAATAAATTTCTCGAGCCCACTAGAATAACCCCAACTAGTGCGACTTGCCTAGATAATATTTACACTGATATTATACCCACCCAAAAGGGAATTATTAATTTAATCGATTCAGATCATTGTGGGCAATTGATCACAATTCCAAATGTAAACAAGAAAGTCACTAAAAAGGATATCATTGTTAATCCAAAAAGTAAAAATCGCCTGGAAACTTTGAAAACTAAACTTTTATCAAAACTACCACTTTTGTCAGCTAGTGATGATCCCAATCAACACTATAACGATTTTTTCAGCATGTATTGCGCACAATTTGAAACCACATTTGTCCCTAAGACAATCTCGGTAAATAGTAACGCTTCTTTCAATGACTGGGCCACCATTGGTATTCATAAGAGTCGAAAACGACTTTATGAACTGTATGAAGAGCGGACTTATACAAACACTGTAGAATTTAATTTGTATGTTAAGAATTATTCAAAATTATTTAAAAAAGTTTGTTTCTTAGCAAAGTCACGTTACTTGAGTTCAAAAATTAAAAATAGTAGTAATGTAATTAAAATGACATGGAACATTATTAATAGCGAAACGGGAAGGTCTTGCAACCGAAATAGTGACTACAGCCTTGCTATTGGCGATAATATTTTAAATTCAGACACTCAAGTTGCCACAGCCTTTGAAAATTTCTTTGCAGATATTCCCGTATCGACTACTAAATCGCTTAACTCGTCACCTGCTGCTGCCGAGTCTTTACTAAGGGAAAACGTTTCAGTTTGTGATTCCGAATTTAACTTTCATTATGTCACCTGTAAAGATATTATTAAAACTTTTCACACCTTAAATGTTAAAAAGACCGCCGATCTATGGGGTCATTCTGTGGACGTTGCTAAATCCATTATAAACGTTGTAGCTCCTTGTTTAGCTGTAATATTTAACGATTGTATTGACCGTGGTGAGTTTCCTGATCTAATGAAATATAGTAAAATAATACCATTGTTTAAATCGGGTAGTACATCAGACCCCACTAATTATAGACCCATTTCAGTACTACCCACTTTTAGTAAAATTTTTGAAAAATTAATTTTGGAACAAATGCAAAGTTATTTCAATAAACATAAGTTATTGCATAATAAACAGTTCGGTTTTACAAGGGGTCGTTCAACTACTGATGCCGGTGTTGAACTTTTAGGACACATTTATAATGCTTGGGAGGACAAATGCGATGCTTTGGGAATTTTTTGCGATTTATCTAAAGCTTTCGATTGCGTTCTTCATGAAACATTAATCAGGAAACTACACCACTACGGAATCCGTAACGCCTCGCTGGATCTTCTTACTTCATATTTGAGTGACAGGATTCAGAGAGTTGATGTTAACGGGAAAAGATCTCCCGGATCCGTGGTAAAAATGGGGGTACCCCAGGGCTCAATTCTTGGTCCATTTTTGTTTTTGATTTACATAAATGACTTGCCTTACCTCATAAAGGATAATCATGACGTAGTATTGTTTGCAGACGACACTTCTCTTTTATTTAAACTCAAACGTCAGCAGTCAGTTATGGATAATGTTAATAGCGCCCTGGCAAAAGTCGTTAATTGGTTTAATGTTAATAATCTACTCTTAAATGAGAAAAAAACTAAATGTATTAAGTTTACGATACCCCATGTAAGACAAGTTGAAACTACTGTACTAATTAAGGATGAAGAGTTGCAACTGGAAAATAGCACAGTGTTCTTAGGCATAACTTTGGATGCAAAGCTTCAGTGGGGCCCGCACATAGACAAATTGTCGAAAAAACTTAGCTCTGCAGCATACGCCGTTAGAAAAATTCGTGAATTAACTGATTTAGAGACAGCCCGTTTAGTTTACTTTAGTTATTTCCATAGCGTGATGTCGTACGGTATTCTCTTGTGGGGCAATGCCGCCGATATTCAAACAATATTTGTTTTACAAAAAAGGGCAATTCGTTCAATTTATAAACTAAGTCCCAGATACTCCCTCAGAGAAAAATTTAAAGAGATTAATATTCTTACTGTGCCCTCTCAGTTTATTTATGAAAACCTTTTGTACGCACACAAAAATATTAATTTGTTTAAAAAATACAGTGATATCCACAACATAAATACGAGGAACAAACACAAATTTATTATTCCTGCAACGAGGCTCAAAAAAATAGGGGGTACGTTCAAATGCCAATGTATACGTTTTTACAATAAACTTCCGAGCCATATTCAAGCACTAAGCCTAAATAAATTCAAATCGTTTATAAAACGGAAGTTATGCCTGAAAGCCTTCTATCATGTTAATCACTATCTCGAAGATAAAAAGGCTTGGGATTAAGCTGCTCCAATTTGCTCTGTGAATGTTGAAATTTCGGGCTTCGCTTGTTTATTATTGATTCCTTTATTTTATACACTGTGACATTGAATGATTTGACATGAATACTTAGTTCAGTATTTTTTTTTTTTTTTTTAATTTACTTATTTTTATTTTTTATGTGTGTGTTTATTTGACATGAATATTTACTTGTGACTGTCATGACATTTAATGATTTGACATGAATACTTAGTTCAGTATTTTATTATTTTTTACTTTATTTTTGTTTATTTTATGTGTGTTTGACATTTCGTATTTTTATTGACATTCGAATTTGAATTGTAATATTATTATTTATTTTATTTAATTATTGTGAATGTGAGGACCTTGTGGGTCACTTATTGTTGTTTTTTTTTTCCCACGACTGTCTGGCAGTTTGAGTACTATAAGCGACCTACCCAAATGTCCTTTCTTTGGTATTGTTCGTCGTTTCGTTGAGCTCCTTGAGTTAAAGGTCGAGCTACACGATAACTGACAAATGCTTGCACTGACTGGACAGGTCCACTCAAATCTGTATGGTTCTTTCTTCAAAAGACCATCTCAGACACTAATCTGCATAGTTCTCATGTGAGTTGAACAAGATTGTCTGGACTTTAAAAGAGACTATGACCTCTGAGTTTGTTTCGGCTGTTTCTTCTCAGAGTAGTCAGGTACGAAACACCGGCCCCATCTAGTTTAAAAACATGACGTGTAAAAGTGTTTGAGAAAACCTACTTACTGAATAAATATCATTTATCATTTATCATTTATCATTAAAACCATTCTTGAGTTGCGAGATTTGCAGGAGAGGATAAACCTATGTGCACAAACAATACAGTTAGAAACTTAAACTTACTTATTTTATACACTAAACTAATACATACAATATAATATACGTAATACATACAATATAAAGGGTGTAAAACACCTCTTAACGAAGCCGAAAGGCACTTGTTCTCCCCATCATTGCGATCATTTTTTGTTCTACACCATACCTGGGAACCTAGTTACGGAGATTTGGGGGGTCAAAGTTACAACTTTTTGACAATTTTTTTTTTAAATACAAGTTTTTTTTGTAAGATTTTAACTTCTAACACCTCCACGACCCCCGTACTATTTAATCCATCCATCAGCACAATTTTTTAAGTGCGTTACATTGAGTTCTACCACAAAACATGATTTATAACCTCAAATAAATCTTAGATCACTTCATACTGCTATATGACTTATGTTTCCCTCGCATTGGGATAACAGTAAATTTAAGAAAAAAAGTAAATTGGATATCTCATGGTATAAATTTGTAGCAAAAAGAAAAGGCAACTGCTGTGGAATTATAGATTAAAACCTAGTCAAACAAATAAAATGAGTCTAAAAAATTACACAAAGCTATATAAAAAAATTATTAAACTGACACAGTGCGCCCAAAACAATTATAAAATTAAAACATTTACAAATAAATCCAAAACGACTTGGCAAATAATTAAACGGATCAAACTAAGTATACCATAACCTTCTATAGATAAAATTAAAGTTAATAATGAATCCATCACAGAGCCCAAAACACATAGCTGATAACTTTAACAACTATTTCATCGACAAAATTCAACCAATTGTAAACGCTGGAACCACAGTAACAAAACATATTTTGAATATAAGAGACTCTATGTTTATGGCACCTAGTACACCATATGACGTAATGAGAATCATATCAGCACTCAAAAACACAAAGAGTGTAGGCTACGATGGAATTTCCACAAAAGTACTCAAAGCGGTAGCGGACGTCATTAGTTCTCCTTTAAGTTACATACTTAATTCGAGTATTAGTGCTGGAATATTCCCAATCGCATTAAAGACATAAGACGCCTGCGGAGCGTGCGTATTTCATACAAACGTAATACCAAAATAATTTGTAAATTAAACATATTCCTAAGGTAGTGTGTATTTATTTCGATTGAATTACAGATTATCTAGGTTCCCAAATATATATTTTAATTGGACACTGATTTTAACAAGAGTTATAAGAAAAATAAGTTTTCTATAGAAATTTTAAATTCCTCATATCTCGTCTTTGTATCATTGTCCACTCAAAAACTATATTTGGGAACATAGATATTCTGTAATCCAATCGAACTATATACACACTAACTTAAGAATATGTTTGATTTACAAATAATTTTGGTATTACGTTTGTATGAAATACGCATGCTCCGCCGGCCCCTTAAGAAAGACAATAAAGAGTTGATGTTGAATTTTATACCGATATCGCTCATTCCAGTAACTTCCAAAATTTTTGAAAAATATATTTATGAACAACTCAATTCATATTTAGAACACAATAAGATCCTGTGCAATGAGCAAAAAGGTTTCAGAGAAAAAAAAACTATTAATATGGCAATTTATGATTTTTTATACACAGTGATGACGAATATGGATCAACATAAACCAGTGTGTAGTATATTCTGCGATATGACTCAGGCGTTTGATTATGTTCAACACAATATTTTACTTAAGAAACTCGAAGCATACGGTATTAGAGGTAATATACTAAAACTATTTGAGTCATACCTTCAAAACAGAATACAAATAACGAAATTGAGTAGGGTAAACGTAACTACAAAACGAGAAGAGTCACATCGGTCGCAAGAACGTGAAGTTAAGTACGGTGTACCACAGGGAAGTGTTCTGGGACCTCCATTATTTACATTATATATTAATGACTTGCCTAAGTCCACAGAACAACCTATGAGCCTCTTTGCTGATGACAGTGTAGTGACAATCGCGTGTAAAAACCGAGACACATATAAATCTGACATTGATAACTCACTAATTGCAATAATAGAATGGTTAAATAATAATAATTTAAAAATAAATTTAAATAAAACTAAAATTATGCACTTTAATCAACGCTCCTTGACTTTCACTAATAATTTAAATATAAACTATAATAATAATAACATTGACGAAGTTGATACTACTAAATTTTTAGGACTTATTATTGACAAGAAATTAAACTGGAAGGCACATATAGAGACTATAAGTAAGAAAATAAATACCTCAGCATATGCTCTTTACAAACTGGCAGCAGTGATTAGTGTAGATGATTTACTCACCGCATACTATGGCTTGGTGGAGTCCATTTTAAGATACGGTGTAATTTTTTGGGGTAACTCGACTGACCGGGAACTTATATTTAAAACTCAAAAGCGTTGTATTAGGTCGATGTTCAAACTTGAAACCACTCAGAGTTGCAAGCCTTATTTTCAGAAGTACAAAATCTTGACCCTACCTTCACTTTATATATTAGAAAATGCGATGTTCGTAAGATCCAACCCTCACCTATTTACTCGTATGGCAGATCGATTCCCTCGTAATAGACGTGACAGTACCCAAATTTGCCTACAACAATATAAAACGGCACTTTTGCGCAAAAGTGTATTTTGCATGGCTCCAAAAATTTATAATAAACTTCCGAAAAACTGGAAGCAGTTAAATGATGTGGCTTTCAAAAACAGAGTAAATAATTTTCTAGCAGATAAGTGTTATTATAATTTGAATGAGTTTCTAGAGGAAAAATTCTGATTGGATGTATCTTAAATATTGTTCTCTGTTTCATTTTATAAACAATCATAACAGTTTTTGTATAATTTGACTCTGAAGTCTGACTATTATAGATTGAATGATGATTTTATTATTTACTTTTGACATGTCTGTGCTTATATATGTTTTGACATGTATTATTAATTCCTTTTAAATTTTTAGTTATCATTTCTAATTTTTTGGTTTGTTATTTATTATTACTACTAGTTGTTATTTACTTTTGACATGTCTCAAACTCAAACTCAAATCATTTATTTCAATTAGACCATTACGGCACTTTTGAATGTCGATAAAACGAGAAAAAAAAAAGCGAAGCTACAGTCACAGACACAAGGCATAATAACTTGAGAAAGTACTGTAGTTGCCCATTCCCTAGCGTAGATCTCTATGGAGAAGAACGGGCAAGAAACTCCATGGACACTCTTTTCAATCAAAAATGTTGTTACAAAATCTTGGTTACATCTTTCATGTTGAGATTATACATATATGTGAGAACGATGTAGAAAGACGTGCACAATAAGAGCGTCCAGAGTAAAAAAAAAATAAAGCAATTCAAATGATCCATGGCAGCTAAGAGATGACCAGTCCCGACTGACAGCGCCCGTTCACGAACATGACGCATGGATCAGCGCCATTCAATTCAACCATATTGAAGGGAACTAAATGACCCGACCCACCCGCCACCATCAGCAAGACATTTACTTAAGACATTTTTTTTTTTTTTTTTTTAATTTAATACTCACACACATTGCCTACAAATTCGACCTACGTTATGTTATTTAATGATTATTATTATCGCTATTTTGCTTTGTTTGAATTTTTAATTTTGTTTTTATTTTATTTTTAATTTTATACTCACACACATTGCCTACAAACTCGACCTACGTTATGTTATTTAATGATTATTATTATCGCTATTTTGCTTTGTTTGAATTTTTAATTTTGTTTTTATTTTAATTTTAATTTGTGAATGTAAATGATGACATTGTTCTTCTAATATTTATTATATTATGACAGCTAGTTATTTAAATTACAAATGTTGGACACCTGTTAGACATGTTAAAATTAGTATTTTGTTTAGTTGTTTGTTATAATGTTGTGACACTTTAAACTATTTATATTGCTGTGCCCTAGCAGGGTTCATGTATGAAACCTATACTTTGTAACAACTTGTAAACTACATGAATGCAATAAATGATGATTATGATTATGATTATGACTAAGCGAGCATGACATTCTCTTAGCCACCAAGGCATATTCAAGTCAATGAAAGATAACTAAATGCAAATGGTAGCTTTACGGTACATGGTACTCACACATGTGTTATGCAATTATACAATACTAAGAGATGGAATCTATACAATGCAAGAATATTTTTACAATCTTCTGCAGCTACCACAATAATTGTCCAATAAGTTTGCATCTATGGTTGCGGAGCAGGACCAGCATTTAGCCAAGCATTTTTATCCTCAATGTAATCCCCCAGCTTATAATATGCTTGCCTACAGTGTGCGTTTTACACAAGATTTAAATTTCGTCTCATTCAGTTGTAGAATGTGGGGAGGTATTTTATTGTAACATTTTAAACAGTACCCCATGAAAGATGAATCAACTTTAGCAAGCCTGAAACCTGGCTGAACTAGTTGGTCCCTATTTCTAGTATTATAGTGGTGTCTGTCACTTCTTTTACTGAATAATTGCAGATTTTTCCTAACGTACATGATGTTTTCATAGATGTATTGACAATATGTACTGTCATGATATACAGTTCTCTTACAGAATCGCGTCTACGTAATTCATACATGGCTCTGATGGCTCTTTTCTGCAGAATAAAAATAGACTCGATGTCTGCAGCCCGTCTCCCCATAGTAAAATACCGTATAACATAATACTATGAAAATAACTAAAATAGACTATCCTCGCCGTATCAACATCAGTAAATTAACGGATTTTTCTAACAGCATACGCTGCTGAGCTCAGCCGGCCTGCAAGAGATGTTAAATGAGGACCCCATTGTAGCCTGTGGTCGAGCGTAATTCCCAAGAAAACCGTTTTATTGACAAATTCAAGTTTCTCTTGATTCAATACTATGTCACAATCACTACTTTTGACATTTGGTAAAGCAAATCTTATGCACTTAGTTTTTTTCCCATTTAGTACTAAATTATTAGCGGTAAACCAATAATGAACCTGCAGTAGGGCGCTATTTACGTCGTCAAGATTTGTGGCACGTCTGTTTATCCTAAATATTAAAGAAGTATCATCAGCAAACAACAACATTTGCGGATGGTTGTTAAATAAATGGGGTAGGTCATTAATGTATACTAAAAAGAGGAAGGGACCCAATATCGAACCTTGTGGTACACCCATTTTTACTTTTAAACCCATCGAATTTACACCCTTTACTTGTACATGCTGCTGTCTATCATTCAGATATGATTTTACTAAACTGAGCGCAAGTTTACCTAAACCGTAATGCTCAAGCTTCAAAATCAGGGTTTCGTGATTTACGCAATCAAATGCCTTCGAGAGGTCACAGAAAATTCCTATGGCATCTTGTGCCTCTTCCCACGCAGTAAAAATATGTTTTAATAAAGTGACACCGGCGTCAGTCGTACAACGTCCTTTGGTGAAACCATACTGATGTTCGTGTAAGATTTTATTGGTGTTAAAATGGTTAAGACGCCTGCGGAGCATGCGTATTTCATACAAACGTAATACCAAAATAATTTGTAAATTAAACGTATTCCTAAGGTCGTGTGTATTTATTTCGATTGAATTACAGAATATCTAGGTTCGCAAATGTGTATTTTGATTGGACACTGATTTTAACAAGAGTTATAAGAAAAAGAAGTTTTCTATAGAAAATTTAAATTCCTCATATCTCGTCTTTGCATCACTATGTGACGTGATGGGTGCAGATGATGAAATAATAAACGTTTCTTATGTGACTTGGTGGTTTATTATTGTAGAAATCGTATGATTAAAAATAAAAAAAAACCCGTGCGTCGGGTTTTTTTTTAGAACTTCATTAAATAGAAACCAGCTGTGCTAGTTAGAGCAAACACTCAATCTCTGGTAGTAGGAAGAAACTTAGGAAGATGTATATCGTTACATAATTTTGGTAGGACTGATGATAAAAATGGCTGTGCAGTCAATGCGACAAGCCAATTTTAAATTCGAATTTTGAAAGGACTGTTACATTTCTTTCTTTGAGTACGTAAGCACTATGGAGGTTTTTTAGTCGTCGTGGAGGTTTTACGTCCACGAGACTGTAAATGAAACGACATCGTTACAATAACCCGGTATTGTAACGATGTCGTTTCATTTACAGTCTCGTGGACGTAAAACCTCCACGACGACTAAAAAACCTCCATAGTGCTTACGTACTCAAAGAAAGAAATGTAACAGTCCTTTCAAAATTCGAATTTTGAAAGGACTGTTACATTTCTTTCTTTGAGTACGTAAGCACTATGGAGGTTTTTTAGTCGTCGTGGAGGTTTTACGTCCACGAGACTGTAAATGAAACGACATCGTTACAACTATTCTCTCAAAAAACATATTTGGGAACATAGATATTCTGTAATTCAATCGAAATAAATACAGACTACCTCAAGAATATGTTTGATTTACAAATAATTTTGGTATTACGTTTGTATGAAATACGCATCCTCCGCCGGCCCCTTAAGCATTTGATCGAGCATTATCTTTTCAAACACCTTGCTATAAAAACCGGCAACACGGATACGGGCCTATAATTGTTGGTGTCTTTACTGTCCCCGGATTTAAAAAGCGGTATTACCTTACTGAATTTCATTAGATCCGGGAAGACCCCTTAATCCACGCACAAATTAAATATTGAGGCTAAATACGGCGCTACAGTCTCAACAATTGAGGTACAAGCTTTGATAGACATACCCCATAGATCTTCGGTTAATTTGATCTTGATTTGCTTAAAAGCTTTTATGATTGTCATGGGGTTTACATGCTGAAATTTAAATTCATTTGAGCAGGCTGAAACGTTCGCCTTCAATAAATCCATAGAGAGCAAGGGAGAGGAATTTAAGGTTTCAGTAGTTTTAAGTGGGATACTGGTAAAGAAATTTACAAATTCTTGAGCGACTTCATTATTAGAACTCACGAGACCATGTGAGGTCTCTAGTGTTATGTCATTACTTGGTTTTTTAGATCTATTAGTCTCACTGTTGATAATTTTCCAAACCGTCTTTATTTTGTTATCGGCTGATTTTATCTTGTTGCTAATGAAAAGAGACTTGGCTATCTTGCAAGAGTTTTTAAAAATTTTCGAGTAAGTAGCCACATATTTACTAAAAGTTTCTGTGTTGATATAAGGCTTAAAACTATTACCAACAAATATAGTTACAATATCATTAGGATCGAATTCCTTCCGAGTTATGGATGCCATTATCCGGTTGTATGAAGCCTGAGGTGTACAATAATTTTGAGAACGGACCGGGGCTGCCTTCAGGCGGCTCCTGCCCAACCTTGGGGGGCCAAACGCCTCCTGCCGCAGGCTCTATGCGGGGGTCGTGCGGTCCATGGCCCTTTACGGGGCCCCAGTGTGGGCGCGTTCCTTGAGGCGGCGAGCCGCCCATTACCTGAACGCGCCCCAGAAAGTGGTGGCCGTAAAAATGGTCCGTGGGTACCGCACGATCTCCCGCGAGGCGGCGGGCCTGCTTGCCGGATTGCCGCCATGGGATCTGGAGGCGATAGTCCTCGCGCGCCTGCACGACTGGCGCGCGGAGGCACTACGCCGGGGGGAAACTCCGCTGCCGCGGCAAATTGCCGCTCAGCGGACAGACCTCCGGCGCGATCTCATGGCGACATGGAGAGAGCGACTGTCGCAACCCCGTGCAGGGCACGCCACGATAGTGGCGGTAAGTCCCCTCTTTGAGGAGTGGCTGGAGAGGCGCCACGGCGTCCTCACCTTCCGCCTGACGCAGGTCCTCACCGGACACGGATGTTTCGGGAGGTACCTGCACCGAATCGGGCGGGAGGAAACGCCCGGGTGCCTCCACTGCGAGGATCGACCGGAGGACACGGTGGAGCACACGGTGGAAGTCTGCCCTGCGTGGGCGGAGCACCGCCGTGTCCTCGTAGCGGCGATCGGCGGCGGCGACCTCTCGCGTCCGGCCCTGGTTCAATCCATGGTCCGGAGCGAGACGGAATGGGAAGCCGTCACCTCCTTCTGCGAAGCAGTCATGCTAGCGAAGGAGGTGGCGGAACGAGAGAGGGAGAGAGCCTCTCTTCCCGGCCGCCGCGGGAGACGCACCGGGCGTCGGGGGCCACGTGGTGGCTACCGGCCACCGTAGATGCGGGCCTGTGGACGGTTAGCTATGGGCTAGCTAGCCGTCCGTCCGTCTAGTGACGACAGGCCGTGTCGACGGCGCGTTCGTGTTCCACGCGCGCCTCAAAGAGATGTCAGCAGAAGAGAGGGGCCCGCAAGGGCCGAAGCCTGCCGGGGTTGCGGGACTGTTCGAAGGAGATACCGCGGCCCCGGAACGTAAAGGGCGAGGAAGGAACATGGATGGGTTTTAGTCAGTAAGAGTCTGACACTCCCTCCCGCTCCGCCCAGAGTGGGAGAAGTCATTTGATGATTTCCCATCCTAAAAAAAAAAAAAAAAAAAAAAAAAAAAAAAAAAAAAAAAAAAAAAAATGGGGTTTACATGCTGTCTGTGCTTATATATATATTTTGACATGTATTATTAATTCCTTTTTAATTTTTACTTATGATTTCTAATTTTATGGTTTGACATTTATTATTGCTACTGGTTGTTATTTATAGTCGCAGATTAAATTATGTTTTATTTTATTTTGGTAATGTTAAATTTTTTGTTAAATTGTTTTCTCGGATTGAAGGATATATTAAAATCACAATAAATTGTAATTCTAAACATTTGCACGCCATAGTATATGGCAAACATGTCTGAACCAATTTTCTTTATGTTATCCTGCATACACTTATTATATATGTATTATTGTATGTGTACACATGTTTGAGCAAAAAAATCTTACCTTATCTTAAAAAAGTTGTTTCCCAGCAATATTTTTTGCGTAAAGTTACTTAGTCTGATGTACAGAATGCTTGGTTAACGGCTTTGTGATGAGGTGGTTTACACCCTGTATATACATATATATAAAGATACACTTACATTTAACACACTATTTACAAACTAAAATCATGCCGACAGGAAATGTTCCTTTACTTTTTTCTTGAAAACATCTAACGAAGGGCTATCCCGCAAGGAGTGTGGAAGCGAATGCCAAAGGCGCTCAGCACGAACAGTAAAAGAACCATCATACCGACTTGAGGAGTGGGGGGGGAAACGAAGGAGAAGAGATGATGATGAGCGACAAAATTTACCTCTAGGAACTAGAAATTCGAAGCGCTCCCGAAGATACGAAGGAGCTTTAGGATTATGAAGAATAGAAAGGAGAAAAGAAAGAGTGTGTGAATCTCGACGCTGCCGAATAGGTAGCCACTTCAGCTGCTTTCGAAATTCCGTTACATGGTCGTACTTTCGAAGCCCGAAAATGAAGCGTACCTATACACGAGTCGCGACTCGTGGTCCCACTAATTTGACCCACTGGTGGGACAGTGTGTCGATTTAATGGGCTCGTGGTCCCACTGTTTGGTGGGGCCATCAGTCAACGTAATGCAGTCGCTCGTGGTCGCACTGATTTGGTCTTAAGGGCTATAACACAAATATATTTGGAGTAGTCTCAGTAGTCCGGTTACAGTTAAGTCAAACGGACTTCTGAGTCGTCGAGCGACTCAGAATCAGGAATCGATGTTCGATCGAGGATCGACTCAGGAATTTATTATTAAATTATTTTAAACTTATATTGTCACTTACGGGATATCTTCCGTGATTATTTATTGTTTTGAGCTCCCGATATTTCGACGCTGTTGCAAGCGCCATGATCGCGGGCAATATAAGTTTAGTTTTAAACCGTGAAAGCCTAAAACAGTGTTTAAATTATTTTATTACATTATTAAAGTTTTTCCGCCTAAGGGGGATTCAAAACAGGAATAAGCCGAAAATATAAAAGGCCAGCATAAAAACGTGAAGCAAAATAATTATTTTTATTTCTAACAATGAACTTAATGAACAAAACTTAGAGTTGTACTCTTTAAACTAATTTTTATATTTATCTTAACTTTTCTAAAAAATAACCAACTGTGATCTCCTGGTTTATCAGCTGCATTTGTGACTGTATTATTAAGTCGTCTTTTAACAGTTGCAACCGATCTCTTTTCTTTTCGAAAGTATTTTTTGCAGTAAAATCTTCTTTAAGTGTATGCAGTAGTTTCAAAACAGTAACATAATTTTTATTTATACTTTTATTGAGTTTTGAATTCCAACTTTCGCATACGTTATTAGTGCGATGTCTTTCGCTAGATACACACTATACACACCCTTACAAATTTTTCAGATTTGACATAATATTTATCAAAGTATGCCATAAACACGTTCATTTTCTCCATGTTCACACATTCAGTTTTGATGTATTCCAAACCTTCTTGAATGAACTCTTGCGGCAAAAGGGGAAGAGCAGAACATTTTTTTTTTTTTGTACAATAATATTAAGAACAAAAGTCTTAATAATTAATTACGATCTAGCCTAAAAGACTAACAAGCAATTTAACTCTAACTTAATATGTTACGTGATAGAATATGTTAAAACTAAGAATAGTGTTCATTTGCACTTTTACACAAGTCCGTAGCACTTTCTTAGAGTCTAATATAATTTATAAAACACTATGTTCATGTGTTATATGAATAGCACAACATTGTTACTATTACTCATTCACTTTGTACACTACACTAATTCAAAAGGTTTAGTTCTTTTTAGCCTACGCACTAAGTTTGTGTTGTCTAGCAGATGAATTGCCTCAACATTCACGTGTCGATGAAGTCTGTGTTCGTGGGCTTCAGCAAATTTTTGGATAATAGTGGTGACGAATTCCATTTGCCAGTTGCTTTGTTTAGTACAGCCCCAAAGTTGGATGCCATGCGTCCAAATTGGCATCAGAATATGCTTGTATAGGGTTATTTTATTATGTATTGATAGACAAGATTCCCTTCCAAGTAACCAATACATACTTTTATATCGTATATATCGAGTTCCTGTCTTTTCTTTCGCTTTTAAACGCAACTTAGCTTTCCAACGCAACTTGGCGTCGAGAGTGATGACAAGGTATTTGGCTGTATTAGCATAAGGTACTTGCGTACCATTTATGTAGATTGGGTGATAGTCCAAGTGTTTGTTTGTAAAGTCAATGTGAATTGATTTTGACTCATTCAGTTTGATCTTCCAGTTTTGTGTCCAGTCATAAACTTTGTTCACAGCTAGTTGAACTTTTTCTACTGCTTCTCTGTGGCTTGATCCAGTAGCCATAATTGCAGTATCATCTGCAAAGGTCGCAATGGTGTTGTTTTCCAGTTCTGGGATGTCACATGTGTTCGACTCGCATTCAGTTTTGATGTATTCCAAACCTTCTTGAATGAACTCTTGCTGCAAAAGGGGAAGAGCAGAACATAATTCAACTATTCTTTTATAGATTTTTGCTTTCAGACCTAACGTTTTAGCTTTCTTGTAAAGGCTCCGCACGAAATGGGCGTAACATCTTTTAATAATTACGTTAGGACATTCAGAAAATATTACATCCAAAGCATTGGTAGGAGCAATTTCGAAATCGGCGTGAATTTTTATAGGATTCCATTCTGGAAATCGTGTCTTAATGATGTCAAATAATGCGAAGTATGAGTTTTCTTTTTTGTCACTCATGAGAGCAAAAAATAATGGAGCAACTTTTGTTTTGTCAGTAGTACTCCTCGTGTCTCCATGTATCACCATTAGCTGATAAAAAGGCTTGGGAGTGCTTTTAAAGGTTGCATCAAAAAAAAAAACATCGGTAATTGGTAATAATTGCTCAGTTCTTTCCGATGCAAATACAATGATTCTAGCATCGCCGCCAATACAAGTATAATCTGCTACAAGAAATGATTTGAAATTTGCGGGAATTTCAACCTCATGTAATGTCTTGTAAACCAATTTCTTTAATTTTAGCTGTTTTTTTCTTTCGCTGTACAAAGCACATATCATGTTGTCGAATGACGACACGTTTGTAACAAGGTTAATGCCTTCGTCTAATAGGGGGTCAAAGTGTTTTTTGTAAATTTTAGGGATTGGCTCGTCCGAACTCGCAGCTTCTTTTTTCGCTTCTATAACTTTTAGTGCCACCCTGTTTTTTGCCATATCTGGTAAACACTCGGATTTGTGCACCTTGCTCTTAAACACTGTGTCATCCTAAAATAATAAAATGTGGTCAGTATAATGCGAACCCGAAGTAAATTCTAGTTAAGTTTAACGGCAGAGACGTAACGTTTTGTTTACTTGAATTATAAAAAGTAATCAATAAGAGGCGATGAACGAAATCGCGGGCAAAAGCTATGTTTATGTGTACGAATAAGACCCCCCGCGCACTAGGCAGCCTGGCTGTGCAGCCAGGCTGCTTCAGCCAGAATATTTGCGCAGCCAGTTATAGCAGCCAATCAAAATATTGGCTGCAGCAGCCAGGAATCGTGGCTGCCTAGTGCGCGGGCTCCCATACAACGTCATATGTTTTACTGGCTGCGCAGCCATGGCTGCCTAGTGCGCGGGGGGTCTAAGTGAATTATTCAACTTACATCACACACTGTCATAGAACCGGGACATTTCAATTTTCGTTTTTGGCTGCAATGCCAAATTGTCCTTGATACAGAAATATAACGTTTATGGCGATAGTATTGGTATCCGTTGCTGAGTAAGATTTTGCCTCGTTTTCTATTTATTATTTGAAACATAATTAATGAAAAAAACAGAAAACTGTGTAAATAATTGCTGCTAACGTGAAGGATGCGCGACACTGCCAGGTACAACGTACAATTATAATATATTGTGAATTGTGACTAAAAAGGCCAGTATCTCAAGTGGCCAGTACCTGAAGAACTCACTTTAATTCAAGTATTTACTCTACGTATAATCTTGATGCAGTAGGGCCACGAACCTACGATTTTAACTATGACTGGTAGCCTCACTAAGCAGTGGAACCACGAACCCATGATTTCAGGGATAGTAGGACCACGAGTAATAGTGGTACAATCCCAGTGGGACCACGAGTCGACAACCGTCGGACGTTCGAGCTTATCAAGAAGTTCCTCAGTCGCATCAAGGAAACAGACATCAGCATAGTCTAGAAGAGGAAGAAGAAGAAACTGAGCAAGATAAATTTTTGTCTGAAGTGGCAGGAACTTCTGAAGACGCTTAAGTGACCGATCCGAACAAAACACCCTCCTGCTTACTTCAGCAATGTGAGCGTGCCAAGATAGGTTGCAGTCCAAGAACACACCTAAGTCTCTAACTTTTTTGGAGTAGGCTATAGCGACACCATCGAACATAACAGGCGGGAGGGATTTATGATTTAATAAATTGACGAAGTATCTGCCACCAATAATGAGAGCTTGTGATTTAGTTGGGTTAACTAGTAGTCCAAAGTTTTTAGCCCATAGACTGATGTTTTGAAGATCATTATTGATGGCGTCGATGGCTCCTGGAAGCTCTTCGAGCTTAAAATGGCGATAAAGCTGTAAGTCGTCTGCATAGAGATGATAATGGGCAGTTAATATCTTAGTGATAGCGTTAATAAAAACAGAGAAAAGAAGAGGAGAAAGCACACCACCCTGAGGAACACCCGCAGAAAGATCGCACCAGTCTGAGCAAGCCTCATTCAAGTGCACCGACTGCGAGCGACCCCAAAGATAAGAATCAAACCAAGCAGTCACAGAAGGAGATACGTTTAAAGAAGAAAGGATACCTAAGAGGATGTCAAAATCCACTGAATTAAAAGCACTTCTGAAGTCCAATAAAACCAACACCGTAAGTAGCCGGTTTTCCATGGCCAATCGGATGTCGTCAGTTATTTTAAAAAGGGCTGATACTGTGCTATGGCCAGGACGAAATCCAGACTGGTAAGGACTAAGCAGGCTATTAGAGAAAAAGTAATGAGAAAGCTGATTATTAACAACGCTCTCAAGGACTTTAGACAGAATTGGAAGTATGGAAATAGGACGAAACTGGGATACTGAAGAGGGATTTGAGACTTTGGGAAGAGGCATAACGTAGGCTTTCTTCCAAGCAGAAGGAAAGGAGCCAGTAAAGAGGGAATAGTTGACAATATGTAATATAACAGGAATAAGGTCATCAAGGATAGGAAGAAGCATCTGAAGTTGGAGACCATCATCACCCACCGGATGATGGAAATAGATGTAATGGCCCGCCTAATATCCCCTTCTGTAACTGGGTGAAAAGAGAATGAAGTACATATTGGCCGAGGAAGATTAGAGAGATCGATAAGAGTGTTAGATTTAACGCTATCATTCAGAGTCACTGGTGATTTGGAAAAATGTAAATTAATTTCGTTCAAGTCAATATCAGGCGAGCTGTCAGCTGTCATCCGTATTTTTGCCGATTCCCAAGAATTTAAGAAATTGCCATACTTGAGCTGTGTTGGAGTTTTGAATAATGTTGTCTTAGATGATTCGTCAGCCGAAAGGGCAGGGATATCGCACGATCGTGGTGACGCTGCGAGTAGAGGGAGCAACCTATAAAGCGATGCGCTCGCAGAGCGCGTTCACTTTTGCTCGGAAGCTCGGATGCGACGGACGTTGAGTGCGAACTGTGGTTTAATTATTTCGGCGTCTAACGGTTTTCGTGTGTTGATTTTGTGATTTGTTATTTAAAAATAAATAGTTCTGTTCTAAGTTGTTTTGATAATTCTTTTTAAAATAATAAATGAGCTTCTGATCCTTATGATCAGAAGTGGGATTCGTTTATAAATAAACACACGCGACTTTGATCGTTCGCCATCTATTTTTTATTTATTTTTAAGTGTGTGTTTTCAAATAATTTCTTTGTTTCGTTTTAAAGTAATTCTAACCAAACGTGTTGTGTTGTTTTTGAAGCCGTGTCTTGGATAGTTTTAACACAATTTAAAAGTAACTCGCCAAGTGTTAATTATTTTATCGGTTTATAGTTCTTGTGTGTTGGTTTTTGAGTAACGTTATTGTGCTAAGTGCTATTTAATCATGTCGGATCGCGAGTGCACACCGCGTGAAAATTCGTCTAAGCGTAATTCTCGCGACCACCGACGTAGAGAGTCGCGTAGCCGTCGCGATGTTAATACGAAGTAGTCGAGACCGTTCTCGTGAAACGCGTAGCAGATCCTCTAGGCGTCGTCGCGAGAGATCAGCTAGTTTCGAAACTCAACATAGGCGCCGTGATTGTTCTTATGGGCGTCGGGACAGCCCTCGCCGCGACCCTTTAAATGAAGTGCTTAATCGGTTGAACGCTTTAGAACAACGGTTGGCTCCAAACGCTATACAGACGTCTACTCCAATGACGTCGCATCCGTGCACGAGAAGCTACACGCCAGCGCCGGTATCGGCGGTAACCGAGGAACCCGATGCCAATAAGGAAACACGTGCTATGGGGACCACCGCCTTCGAGACATCGCGTGAGGCTGACGCTGCGGACAGGATTGTGGGTGCACTTTCATCTCTGATTCAAGTAAGATCAAACCAATATTATATTTCAAATTTGATCTCAGTGTACATGACTTTCGACGAGTGGTGTGCGGAGGTAGATAAGGGGCGCGAATTAAGCCACTGGGGCGATTGGTAATGCCTGGGACGCATTGGCGGTTGTTTACGTGGTGACGCTAAAACGTGGCTCAACGATTGGGTGACCAATGATCGAACGTGGACCAATTTGATGGCTGAATTTCGGTCATTATGTCCGCGTGAAGTAGACATGGCCACTGTGCTGTATGACGTGATGAATACGAATTCGAACAAATTCACCACGTATGCAGAATATGCTCGAAGTCGAAGTCCTTGTTGCGGTTGAATATCGTCAGAGGGCTTTCCGATGAACTGAAAGCCGCCATAGTGATTCGCGGCAATTATCTGATCCCCAAGTTAAAGCCGCGACGACCAACGCTAAACTACAGTCAAAAGATCTTGTAGAATTTTTGTCGGTATATTTGAAACCTAAAAGTGCACACACTACTACAAGCAATCCTGTTCGCGCGTCAAACCTAAGTAACCCTGATCCACGTAAACGCAGAGCACCTGCACAATGTGATCGGTTGACTTGTTTTTCCTGTGGAGATGTAGGCCATAAGCAGTTTCACTGTCCAAAAAGGACTGCTAAGTCGCCGGACTTAGCCGGCAAATGATGCAAATTCACAATCGACAGCTGAGCCCAAGTCACAAACGACAAAATCGGTTTCTAAATCCGCTAAAACTTGCAGCTACTGTAAAAAGACATTCTGTTGAGACTTGCTTTATTAAAGAACGTGCGGAATCAATATCAAATTTAAAAAATAAAAACGAGTAACGTAAATTTTTGCTCAGAGTCTCCTCCGGACAAAGCAACGTGATGTCCGCAGTTATTCAAAATATGCCTGTTGATGTCTTAGTTGATTCCGGTTCTGATATTTCGCTTATATCTGATTCCGTGTTGAAGCATTTTAGTTTTAGTAAAATTCCTACCTACCGCCGTATGCGAGGTATTGGAAGTCAGGACAAAGAATCCACTTCATTTGTTAACACAATTATAGAGTTTTCAGAACTTTCTTTGGATATACACACATCAAAAGTGTCTAGGGATCAACATATATTTTTGCAATAACTTTTCTCCTGATTGATATTAATTAAAATTTTCTTTAAGGATTCATCAAATAAAGTGTTTTCGTTTGTCACAGTAACGATAAACCAAGTCACCTTTGCATTAATAAAGAAATTTGCCATTTTCCTAATAAAGGGATTTTTGACATTTGAACCACTAACATTAAAGTTCGAAAAAAGACTGAAATAACAGTTTTCTTTAAAATTTTATTGGGTAACTTAAACAATTAATAATCCGTGTTTCTACCGCGAACACTAACAACACAAGAACATCGGTTTGGCATACTCAAAATGAGTTCATCCAAATCACGCTGTGGAATGGCCGCCCATGTTCGTTGCAACAACAAAAAAAGGTCTTCTTGCGACTGGATACCCTCCATATTCGGCAGCTCTTCTCTGTAGCATATCCCATGCATGCTCAATCGGGTTCAAGTCTGGCGACTGAGCAGGCCAGGGCAGGACATTGATGTTAGCTGCGGCGAGAGTCTGTCTTACAACTCTTGCGATGTGCGGTCGTGCATTATCATGCATTAACTGAAATAAGGGACCGATTTGCACTTGTAGAGGAACGATGACGTCTGATACAATCGTCTCAGCATAAATTTGAGGTTGCCTCTGATCCAAATCAACTCAGTTCTTCCGCCGATCCAAATACCCGCCCATACCATGATGGTTCCACCACTATAAGGATGGACTTCCTGGCAGGATTTTAATCGCTGTTGGCGTCCAGGGGTTCTCCAGTGTCGTATACGTCTTGTATTCGGTCTCATACCAAAACGAGACTCATCAGAAAACACACAAAACCACATCTCAATCTCAAGAAATCCGCATAAAAATGCTTGATCCCTAGACACTTTTGATGTGTGTAGATTTGTATGTGATCTCCAGCACCAATTCTGATAGGCACAGATGTTTTGAATCGCAGCGGGGTCACGTACATTCGAACAAATGACTCTCAACGCTCGATTAAAGTCTCACATATACATAATGTGTCAACTGTATAGTTCGCTAAGATAAAAACGCCTTTAGTTGGCGATGAAAAAGAGTGTTTGTTGGCTCTGCTAAATGAATTTTCCGATACTTTTACTACTGGGACAGCGACATCTACAGTTAATACGGGTAGTCTGGAAATTAAGCTGAGCACTGATATTCCTATCAGCTATCGGCCTTATCAACTCTCTGCAGATGAAAAACGCCGCGTTCGCGAGATAATAAATTTCTGGACACAGAGCTCGAATACCTTGGTCGACTTATTGGGCATGGTCAGGTACGGCCGAGCCCAAGTAAAACTGAAGCTCTAGTTAAGTCATCGAAACCCTCTAATGTAAGAGAGGTTCGTCAGTTCCTGGGATTGGCGGGCTATTTTCGCCGGTACATAGCAGGCTATGCCTCAAAGACCGCTTGTATCGCTAAGTGGCTCAGGAAAGGCGAACCTTTCAAATGGGGCGCGGAACAAGACTTGGCACGTGACTATGTCATTGAAAGCCTGTTAATACCGTTTTCAGTGATCCACACAGACGTTCTTGGCCCCCTAACGGAGTCAAACGGGTTCCGGTATATACTACTCGTAATAGATTCTTTCTCCAAATACTGCCTGTTGTACGCTTTATACAGGCAAGATACTGCCGAATTGAAACGCGTATTTTCAAATACCATCTCACTCTTTGTGTTGACAGTGCGTCCTTTAAAGACTGGGTTGCGGAGTTGGGCTGTGACATGCATTTTATCACGCCGGAAATGAACCGCGAGAACGGGCAAGTCGAGCGTTACTGCCGGACGGTCCTCAATATGTTGTGTATCGAGGTGAACAATAAGAATGCTCAGTGGTCCGACGCGTTATGGAAGGTACAACTAACCCTGAACATAACCAAGCAAGCTACGACTCGCACCTCGCCTCTACAGTTGCTGACTGGTGTCGAAGGCACGACTCCAGTCGTGAGGTCCTTGGTGCGAGACGTCGCGTTGAACGGCTCTCATTCTAACCGAGAAGCGCTCCTTACGTTGAGGAGACAGAGGGCATCTGAGTTGCTTGCTAAAAACAAGCGGGGACAAGATGCCTATGCCAATGAGCGACGTCGACAGCCGCGAACATTTGCTGTGGGCAGCTTTGTGTTTGTTGGCAAGAGATCACAAAGCACTGGGAAGCTGGACTCCGGAATGCGCGGCCCCTATAAGATTGTGCAAGCGCTACCGCATCACCGGTACGAGCTTGAGCTATTGGCTGGTTCGTACGGAAAGAAGACTCAAACTGCCGCAGAACAAATGGTTCAGTGGCGTGGTGAGTGGACCCCGGAGGCGTGTGAAGCCGTGTGGCCCCGACATTGTGGCAGCATAATTACTCATAGCCCCAACATTGTGGCAATTTTGCTTCTATAGCCTCGACAATTGGCTTCCCGCATGCCCCGACATTGTGGCAATTTTGCTTCTATAGCCTCGACAATTGGCTACCCGCTTGCCCCGACATTGTGGCAATTTTGCTTCTATAGCCTCGACAATTGGCTACCCGCTTGCCCCGACATTGTGGCAATTTTGCTTCTATAGCCTCGACAATTGGCTACCCGCTTGCCCCGACATTGTGGCAATTTTGCTTCTATAGCCTCGACAATTGGCTACCCGCTTGCCCCCACATTGTGGCAATTTTGCTTCTATAGCCTCGACAATTGGCTACCCGCTTGCCCCGACATTGTGGCAATTTTGCTTCTATAGCCTCGACAATTGGCTACCCGCTTGCCCCGACATTGTGGCAATTTTGCTTCTATAGCCTCGACAATTGGCTACCCGCTTGCCCCGACATTGTGGCAATTTTGCTTCTATAGCCTCGACAGTTGACTACCCGCTTGCCCCGACATTGTGGCAATTTTGTTTCTATAGCCTCGACAATTGGCTACCCGCTTGCCCCGACATTGTGGCAATTTTGCTTCTATAGCCTCGACAATTGGCTACCCGCTTGCCCCGACATTGTGGCAATTTTGCTTCTATAGCCTCGACAATTGGCTACCCGCTTGCCCCGACATTGTGGCAATTTTGCTTCTATAGCCTCGACAATTGGCTACCCGCTTGCCCCGACATTGTGGCAATTTTGCTTCTATAGCCTCGACAATTGGCTACCCGCTTGCCCCGACATTGTGGCAATTTTGCTTCTATAGCCTCGACAATTGGCTACCCGCTTGCCCCGACATTGTGGCAATTTTGTTTCTATAGCCTCGACAATTGGCTACCCGCTTGCCCCGACATTGTGGCAATTTTGCTTCTATAGCCTCGACAATTGGCTACCCGCTTGCCCCGACATTGTGGCAATTTTGCTTCTATAGCCTCGACAATTGGCTACCCGCTTGCCCCGACATTGTGGCAATTTTGTTTCTATAGCCTCGACAATTGGCTACCCGCTTGCCCCGACATTGTGGCAATTTTGCTTCTATAGCCTCGACAATTGGCTACCCGCTTGCCCCGACATTGTGGCAATTTTGTTTCTATGGCCTCGAAAATTGGCTACTTGCCCCGACATTGTGGCAATGCTCTCTATGGCCACTTGGAACCCCCATAGTGGTTACCAGGCGATGTTGTGGTTGTTTCAGTAATGATCGAGGTCCGGAACTCTTTCATTGGTGATACAATTACCAACTACTGCCTATTTTGGTACAATTGCTAGTAATTTCGCTAAAATGGGCAGTTAAAGTTCAAACTTACAGAATACCTCATAAAAGTCTTGGCTTTATTATGTTTTAGATGACGAGACTACCAATGAGGACCAACCCGATGAAGACCAGGTGGCCCAGGCGCAGAACTTATCTGTAGAGGAGGGACCAATACAGCAAGAGATGCCAGAGAGCCAAGCTGACGAGGTCGTTCAGCTGTCAGGAACGGCCGTCTTAGATGATTCGTCAGCCGAAAGGGCAGGGATATCGCACGATCGTGGTGACGCAGCGAGTAGAGGGAGCAACCTATAAAGCGATGCGCTCGCAGAGCGCGTTCACTTTTGCTCGGAAGCTCGGATGCGACGGACGTTGAGTGCGAACTGTGGTTTAATTATTTCGGTGTCTAACGGTTTTCGTGTGTAATTGTGTTGATTTCGTGATTTGTTATTTAAAAATAAATCGTTCTAAGTTGTTTTGATAATTCTTTTTAAAATAATAAATGAGCTTCTGATCCATAAGAGTTGTGTATGTGACGCCTTTTAGCATCCGTACATATACGACCGCAGCGATTACGCAGTTTCTTATAGAGGGACCAGTTCTCATCAGTAGGGTCTTTTTTGTAACGCCTTTTCGCCTTATCCCTTTTCGACATCGCGTTTTTAATAATATCAGACAACCAAGGAGCCGGGAGATGCTTCACTCTGACCTTTTTAAGTGGAGCATGTACATCAAAGAGCTTCAACACTATCTTGGTAAACTCGGCCACCTCCATCCATGTTCCTTCCTCGCCCTTTACGTTCTGGGGCCGCGGTATCTCTTTCGAACAGTCCCGCAACCCCGGCAGGCTTCGGCCCCTCTCTTATGCTGACATCTCTTTGAGGCGCGCGTGGAACACGAACGCCTGTCGTCGTTAGACGGACGGACGGCTAGCTAGCCCATAGCCAACCGTCCACAGGCCCGCGTCTAAGGTGGCCGGTAGCCACCACGTGGCCCCCGACACCCGGTGCGTCTCCCGCGACGGCCGGGAAGAGAGGATCTCTCCCACTCTCGTTCCGCCACCTCCTTCGCTAGCATGACTGCTTCGCAGAAGGAGGTGACGGCTTCCCATTCCGTCTCGCTCCGGACTATGGATTGAACCAGGGCCGGACGCGAGAGGTCGCCGCCGCCGATCGCCGCTACGAGGACACGCCCGATTCGGTGCAGGTACCTCCCGAAACATCCGTGTCCGGTGAGGACCTGCGTCAGGCGGAAGGTGAGGACGCCGTGGCGCCTCTCCAGCCACTCCTCAAAGAGGGGACTTACCACCACTATCGTGGCGTGCCCTAAACTCGGCCACCTTAGTGTCCAAGTCATTGCTGTCGCTCCACGTCAATGTTCTTGACGATGACGACGACATTCTGTTCAGACAATGTCGAATTCGATCAGAATTCAAACGTTCGTTGCGCTCTTCTTCTGTCTCTTCATGCCGTACTCCAGCAATTCTTTTTCTCTCACTTTCTAACTGATTATGAATATTTTGTTGTGTGCGTGTTCGGGGCAATGTATGATAATCTCGAGCAGCAGTTAGTCGCGCATCACGTTCATCGCTCGTTTCAAAAGACCTGTTAGTAGATGTGTGAATACGCTGAGCTTGATTCTGTATAAAATAAAAATAAATAAATATCGCTGGACATTAACACACAGCGCCACCTAATGCCACACTAAGCAAGGCTTGTGTCGTGGACACCAGGTAGTTGATATACTACATATATACTTTTTTGTTTGTAAATACATACTTAGTATACATATAAACATCCATGACTCGGAAACAAATGTCCATGCTCATCACACAAACATTTGCTCCTACCGGGATTCGAACCCAGGACCCTAAGAACGTAAGGCAGCCTCACCACCATTACGCCATTCGGGTCGTCGTCGGTAAACGTTTCCGATTTGCGAGACAATGCTGTCGCTCACGATCAGCGGACAGTCGCGCATCACGTTCCCCACTTGTCTCTAGAGATCTAGAAGTCGATCAAGTTTTTTAGATAAAAAAATGGTTGTTGTGCCTCACTCGACATAGATAGGTATAGTGTTTCGCGGACTTTTTTGTAGATATTTTATATGATCTACAATTAATTTATTTATTTATTTATTAAAAGGAGAACCAACAGCTAAAATAAATGAGTAACAATTGAATAAGCGACACAGAGCCAATTACAGGTTCCCACGAGTAGACACAGAGATGATAGTAGAAAACTTAGATCACTAAATAGCAAGCACGATAATAATACAAATTAAGATAATTAAAAATAAGCAATAAGCACTAAATACACTCAGACACTAGGTTAGACATTGTTGAGATGGGGAAAAAAATAATATAAATAAACTTAAGGGGCCGGCGGAGCATGCGTATTTCATACAAACGTAATACCAAAATAATTTGTAAATCAAACATATTCTTATGGTAGTGTGTATTTATTTCGATTGGATTACAGAATATCTATGTTCCCAAATATATTTTTTGAGAGGACAATGATACAAAGACGAGATATGAGGAATTTAAAATTTCTATAGAAAACTTATTTTTCTTGTAACTCTTGTTAAAATAAGTGTCCAATCAAAATATATATTTGGGAACCTAGATATTCTGTAATTCAATCGAAATAAATACACACTACCTTAGGAATATGTTTAATTTACAAATCATTTTGGTATTACGTTTGTATGAAATACGCATGCTCCGCAGGCGTCTTAAGCACTACGCGCTTTTTTAAAAAAGTTTGCATTTAACCGAGTGCGTACAGAAGAGGCTTTGACGCAAAATGGGTCAAAAGAGAACTCCTTACAAAGAATATTAAAGTCCTTACTCGCTCGCACCAAGTATGAGTTTTGCCTATAGTTGGATGAGGAAAAGGGAATGGAGATAGGTGGATTAAATCTGACTGACCTCTGAGGGACATTAAAATGTAATTTATGCAGGAGATCAGGACAGTCAACATCGTTATTTATAATTTTTAAAAGAAAAGTGCAATCTGCAAGTCGGCGGCGATCTAAGAGTGGCTGTAAATGGAATTTCTTACAGAGATTTAAGTAATTATCAGAATGATATGTTATACGTAGCCGAAAACAAAGAAAACGAAAAAATCTTTTTTGAATACTCTCTATACGATTTATGTATTTGCCATAACACGGGTTCCATATTTGTGACGCATATTCAAGGTGACTTCTGACAAAAGAGCAATAGAGGATCTTAAGGGTTTTGGCCTTCTTGAAACATCCAGAGAGTCTCATGATAAAGCCCAGTGATTTCGAAGCTTTAGCTACTATTTGCTCAATGTGAACGTTAAATAAAAGTTTTGAATCGTGAAAAACACCTAGGTCGCGAACACCGTCACATCTCTGTAATAACTGCCCTTTATGTATACATGTTGTAGGGAGAGGGACGCGTTTCCTGCTAAATGAGATTACTGAACATTTAGCAGGGTTCAAGTCAAGCTTATTAGTTAGACAATACTCATCCAATCGCGACAGGTCACGCTGGAGAGCATCCATGTCATCCTCCGACGATATTGCCGAGAAAATCTTCATATCATCAGCGAAACATAGTAATTTTGAATTAAAGGAAACATGAGTCGATGTCTCCCACGTAAATAATAAAAAGTAATGGACCCAATAAGGAACCCTGGGGAACGCCACTAGGAGCTGAAACCCAGCTCGACATGTAGTTACTGATAACGACAGCTTGAGATCTATTTTCAAGGTATGATTCTATCGAAAGCCTTACTGTAATCCGTATAAATCACGTCAACTTGAGCCCCACTATCCATTCGGTCCGTTAAAAAGTCATTGAGCAAAGCCAAGTTTGATACAGTTGAACGACCCTTAAGAAAACCGTGCTGAGAAGGGCTAAAAGATTGACACAGTGCTGCATAAACTTGGTCATAGATGACCCTCTCAAATATTTTAGCTAATATGCAAAGTTTGGAAATAGGTCTGTAATTGACTATTTCATTTTTGTGCCCCGTTTTATGTACCGGAGTTATAAAAGCAGACTTCCAGATTTGGGGAATAGAATTTGAAGAGAGCGATTTTTTGAATAAAAGAGACACTGGCAAGGCGATGGATTTAGCACATCCAATCAGCAATTTAGGTGATAAGTGGTCCGAACCAGCAGATTTAAACGGATCAATTTGACTAATTAACTTAACTATAACATTTAGGTCAATCTCAATTGAGTGAATATCCGAGGGTATTATAGAATTTATAGCAGTTAGGGCCGGATAAAAATTAGGAGACACATCAATGGTAGGGTCTAGAAAAGTAGAATAAAAGTGGGAAGAGAATGCATTACAAATAGACTCAGGAGAGGAAACCGACACGTCACCATATTTAAGGAAACTGGGTATAGCATTGGACTTGGACCGCTGCTTCACAAAGCTCCAGAAGCGTTTAGGGTTCTTTTCGATTGAGGCTTCAGTTTCACCTAAATAGTTGGCGTAGCAAACTGCTTCAAGTTTATTGACCCGCTCACGTAAATGCTTAAAGGTTGCCTCGTCAGAAAGTCTGCCATACGTTTTAAATTTGCGGAGATATTTAGACTTATCTTTAATCAACCGTTTAAGTGCCGGGCTGTACCAAATAGGGTATGAGCTGTAAGAAACTGTCTTAGCGGGAACAAACTTATTTTGTAGATCCGCCATAGTAGCATAAAAGTAGTTTACGGCGTCATTGAGCGACATATCCAAAAATACGTTCGTCCAGTCAATAGCTGCTATTTCTCTGTTAATTGCCGCAAAGTCAGCCTTACCATAAAGGTACCTAGTAAAGGGAGCGGGAGTTAAGTAGGTGTACTCAGCAAAGTTCACGTCGATACAGAGTGCCGGATGATACTTATCGATAGGTGATAAAGGTACCAAGCATTTACACACCGACACCGTTTCATTACATAAAACTAATCTTTTATAGTTTAGGCAGCGTACGCAAAATAACTTTTCTGGTTTGTTTTTTACACCTTGTGTCCGAAAAACCCAAATATCTTACGGAACCCTATTTTTTCCAAAATTAAATTTAGCCTATGTTACTCGTGGATAATGTAGCTTTCGAATGGTGAAAGAATTTTTAAAAACGGTCCAGTAGTTTTTAAGCCTATTCATTACAACCAAACAAACAAACAAACAAAGTTTTCCTCTTTATAATATTAGTGTAGATGTAGATGGAGCGACTGCCTATCTGACCTCCACAACCCAGTTAATACTGGGAAATACGATACCACTTGGTGAGACTGGTGTAAGACTTTTGGGGCCACTGACTACCTGTAACGACTGTCAAAGATGGACAAATGACAGCACGGAGGAAACTCGGTATGTAAGGGTGGTCACCCATCCACAGACCAACCTAGGCAAGCATGGCTTAACCTAAAGATCGACCCGAGTGGCTGATACCTATTATTTAGCCACGAGCTGCTCAAACCTCCTCTTTTCTGTAAACTAGTTGTGGGAGATTAATCACTACATGGTAAACAAATAAGTTTTGCAAATGTGTTACATGAAGTATCAATACGAAAGATTGAAGTTTTTAACATGTATTCAAAAAAGTGAGAGTGTTATCTAAGATGGTAAATTAGGCGACTAAAGTCTTAGATATTTGCGCGAAAACGTGAAATGGCTCTTAATACATTGACTGATCTTTCGCTTAGTTCTTAGTGTGCACGGGACATATTTCTAGTTTATCATCTTATTAGCTGGCTAACTTTAACTTTGGCATTGCTTAGTTTTCGGTCTGCAACACGCATTATATTGTGTGCCAGAACTGCCAGACTCAGTTCCGAATAAAGCTTTGTTTGTAGAAGTTCTACTAACGAGTGGTGCCCGCGCAGGAGGACGCCTTGGTGCGCGCGCACGAGAAGGCGATGGAGCGCTACACCGACTGCGGCGACGAGGCGCGACGCCCCGACCTCGGCCAGATGATCTCCGAGTACCACCTCGGGCCTCTGGGTGAGTACCTCTCCCCTCTCCCTCTCCGTGCCCCTCCCCGTACCGCACCCGCGTCCGCTCACCGCGCCGCTTGTTGCAGACCCGGCGACGCGCTTGGCGGCGCTGGCGGCGCTGCAGAGCGCGGAGCAGGGCGGGCTGGCGGGGCCGGCGGGGCTGCAGAGCGTGGCGGAGGCGCTGCGCCTGCGCGTGGATGAGGGCGCGCTGGGCCCGCTGCACCTGCTGACACTGTCGGGCTGCGCGCCCGAGCTGGTGTTCGCGGGCGACGACCCGGCGCAGGCCGCACTCGCCGCGCTGGACTACGTGCGGCGCGCGCTGCGGGACGAGCCCGCACCTACCGCTCCAACCGCATCTACCGCGCCCCCCGCACCTACCGCACACACCGCGCCCCCCGCACCTACCGCGCACACCGCGCCTACCGCGCACTCCGCACCTACCGCGCACACCGCACCTACCGCGCCCCCCGCACCTACCGCGCCCTCCGCACCTACCGCGCCCTCCGCACCTACCGCGCACTCCGCACCTACCGCGCACTCCGCACCTACCGCGCACACCGCGCCCCCCGCACCTACCGCGCCTACCGCCCCCCCCGCACCAACCGCGCCGCCCGCGCACACCGCACCTACTGCAGCTACCGCGCCCCCCGCACCTACCGCGCCCCCCGCACCTACCGCGCACACCGCACCTACTGCAGCTACCGCGCCCCCCGCACCTACCGCGCCCCCCAAACCTACCGCGCACTCCGCACCTACCGCGCACACCGCGCCCCCCGCACCTACCGCGCCTACCGCGCCCCCCGCGCCAACCGCGCCGCCCGCGCACTCCGCACCTACCGCGCACACCGCACCTACTGCAGCTACCGCGCCCCCCGCACTTACCGCGCCCCCCGCACCTACCGCGCACACCGCACCTACCGCGCCCCCCGCACCTACCGCGCCCTCCGCATCTACCGCGCACACCGCACCTACCGCGCCCCCCACACCTACCGCGCACACCGCGCACACCGCACCTACTGCAGCTACCGCGCCCCCCGCACCTACCGCGCCCCCCGCACCTACCGCGCACACCGCACCTACTGCAGCTACCGCGCCCCCCGCACTTACCGCGCCCCCCGCACCTACCGCGCACACCGCACCTACTGCAGCTACCGCGCCCCCCGCACTTACCGCGCCCCCCGCACCTACCGCGCACACCGCACCTACCGCGCCCCCCGCACCTACCGCGCACACCGCACCTACCGCGCCCCCCGCACCTACCGCGCACTCCGCACCTACCGCGCACACCGCGCCCCCCGCACCTACCGCGCCTACCGCGCCGCCCGCGCATACCGCACCTACCGCGCCCCCCGCACCTACCGCGCACACCGCACCTACTGCAGCTACCGCGCCCCCCGCACCTACCGCGCCCCCCAAACCTACCGCGCACTCCGCACCTACCGCGCACACCGCGCCCCCCGCACCTACCGCGCCTACCGCGCCCCCCGCGCCCCCCGCACCTACCGCACCTACCGCGCCCCCCGCGCCCCCCGCACCTACCGCACCTACCGCGCACACCGCGCCCCCCGCACCTACTGCAGCTACCGCGCCCCCCGCACTTACCGCGCCCCCCGCACCTACCGCGCACACCGCACCTACTGCAGCTACCGCGCCCCCCGCACTTACCGCGCCCCCCGCACCTACCGCGCACACCGCACCTACCGCGCCCCCCGCACCTACCGCGCACACCGCACCTACCGCGCCCCCCGCACCTACCGCGCACACCGCACCTACCGCGCACACCGCACCTACCGCGCACACCGCACCCACCGCGCCCCCCGCACCTACTGCACCTACTGCACTCCCTGCACCTACCGCGCACACCGCACCTACCGCGCACACCGCACATACCGCGCACACCGCACCTACCGCGCCCCCCGCACCTACTGCACCTACCGCGCACACCGCACCCACCGCGCCCCCCGCACCTACTGCACCTACCGCGCACACCGCACCTACCGCGCCCCCCGCACCTACCGCGCACACTACACCTACCGCACCTACCGCGCTAACCGCACCTACCGCGCACACCGCACCTACCGCGCCCCCCGCACCTACCGCGCACACCGCACCTACCGCGCCCCCCGCACCTACCGCGCACACCGCACCTACCGCGCACACCGCACCTACCGCGCACACCGCACCCACCGCGCCCCCCGCACCTACTGCACCTACTGCACTCCCTGCACCTACCGCGCACACCGCACCTACCGCGCACACCGCACATACCGCGCACACCGCACCTACCGCGCCCCCCGCACCTACTGCACCTACCGCGCACACCGCACCCACCGCGCCCCCCGCACCTACTGCACCTACCGCGCACACCGCACCTACCGCGCCCCCCGCACCTACCGCGCACACTGCACCTACTGCGCCCCCCGCACCTACCGCGCACACTACACCTACCGCACCTACCGCGCTAACCGCACCTACCGCGCACACCGCATCTACCGGGCCCACCGCACCTACCGCGCACACCGCACCTACCGGGCCCACCGCTCCTACCGCGCACACCGCACCTACCGCGCCCCCCAAACCTACCGCGCACTCCGCACCTACCGCGCACACCGCGCCCCCCGCACCTACCGCGCCTACCGCGCCCCCCGCGCCAACCGCGCCGCCCGCGCACTCCGCACCTACCGCGCACACCGCACCTACTGCAGCTACCGCGCCCCCCGCACTTACCGCGCCCCCCGCACCTACCGCGCACACCGCACCTACCGCGCCCCCCGCACCTACCGCGCCCTCCGCATCTACCGCGCACACCGCACCTACCGCGCCCCCCACACCTACCGCGCACACCGCGCACACCGCACCTACTGCAGCTACCGCGCCCCCCGCACCTACCGCGCCCCCCGCACCTACCGCGCACACCGCACCTACTGCAGCTACCGCGCCCCCCGCACTTACCGCGCCCCCCGCACCTACCGCGCACACCGCACCTACTGCAGCTACCGCGCCCCCCGCACTTACCGCGCCCCCCGCACCTACCGCGCACACCGCACCTACCGCGCCCCCCGCACCTACCGCGCACACCGCACCTACCGCGCCCCCCGCACCTACCGCGCCCCCCGCACCTACCGCACCTACCGCGCACACCGCGCCCCCCGCACCTACTGCAGCTACCGCGCCCCCCGCACTTACCGCGCCCCCCGCACCTACCGCGCACACCGCACCTACTGCAGCTACCGCGCCCCCCGCACTTACCGCGCCCCCCGCACCTACCGCGCACACCGCACCTACCGCGCCCCCCGCACCTACCGCGCACACCGCACCTACCGCGCCCCCCGCACCTACCGCGCACACCGCACCTACCGCGCACACCGCACCTACCGCGCACACCGCACCCACCGCGCCCCCCTCACCTACTGCACCTACTGCACTCCCTGCACCTACCGCGCACACCGCACCTACCGCGCACACCGCACATACCGCGCACACCGCACCTACCGCGCCCCCCGCACCTACTGCACCTACCGCGCACACCGCACCCACCGCGCCCCCCGCACCTACTGCACCTACCGCGCACACCGCACCTACCGCGCCCCCCGCACCTACCGCGCACACTGCACCTACTGCGCCCCCCGCACCTACCGCGCACACTACACCTACCGCACCTACCGCGCTAACCGCACCTACCGCGCACACCGCATCTACCGGGCCCACCGCACCTACCGCGCACACCGCACCTACCGGGCCCACCGCTCCTACCGCGCACACCGCGCCTACCGCGCCCACCGCATCTACCGGGCCCACCGCACCTACCGCACACACCGCACCTACCGCGCACACCGCACCTACCGGGCCCACCGCTCCTACCGCGCACACCGCGCCTACCGCGCCCACCGCATCTACCGCGCCCACCGCACCTACCGTGCCCACCGCACCCACCGCACCTACCGCACCCACCGCACCTACCGCGCCCACCGCAGTAACCGCACCCACCGCAGCAACCGCGCCCACCGCAAAAACCGCGCCCACCGCACCTACCGCACCCACCGCACCTACCGCACCTACCGCGCCCACCGCACCTACCGCGCCCACCGCGCCCACCGCACCTACCGCACCTACCGCGCCCACCGCACCTACCGCGCCCACCGCACCTACCGCACCCACCGCACCTACCGCGCCTACCGCGCCCACCGCGCCCACCGCACCTACCGCGCCAACCGCGCCCACCGCACCTACCGCTCCCACCGCACCTACCGCACCCACCGCACCTACCGCGCCCACCGCACCTACCGCACCCACCGCGCCTACCGCGCCCACCGCACCTACCGCTCCCACCGCACCTACCGCACCTACCGCACCTACCGCGCCCACCGCACCTACCGCACCCACCGCACCTACCGCGCCCACCGCACCTACCGCGCCCACCGCACCTACTGCGCCCACCGCACCTACCGCGCCCACCGCACCTACCGCTCCCACCGCACCTACCGCACCCACCGCACCTACCGCGCCTACCGCGCCCACCGCACCTACCGCTCCCACCGCACCTACCGCTCCCACCGCACCTACCGCGCCCACCGCACCTACCGCTCCCACCGCACCTACCGCACCTACCGCACCCACCGCACCTACCGCACCTACGGCACCTACCGCGCCCACCGCACCTACCGCACCTACCGCACCTACCGCGCCCACCGCACCTACCGCACCTACCGCGCCCACCGCACCTACCGCGGCTACCGCACCTACCGCGCCCACCGCACCTACCGCGGCCACCGCACCTACCGCGCCCACCGCTCCTACCGCGCCCACCGCTCCTACCGCGCCCACCGCGCCCACTGCACCTACCGCTCGCCCGTCCGCACTGTCGATGCCATACCCGTAGTCACCAACTAAACCATTTAATTGTCTACTAGGTTACTTTACGTAAAATAAGAAATTAGTTTTTATCAAATAAAAACATATATTGTACTAATATTTACTTACTAATCATATTTACAAGTTGACTACGATTACGGCCTAGCTAAGATAACACAAATATTCTCATATTCTATATTACACACAAAAATAATAAAGAAAAATATACACAAAATGAACACATATAGCTTATGTACAACGGCGAGCTTGGATATAGTTACTAATACGACGACGTACACCAATTTCTGAAATCCCTACCTTTTCTGCTAGTTCGCGCTTTTTCAACAGATGGTCATCTAAAAACATATTTTGGATGTTATTCACCATTTCTGGCGCAGTCAACGCATTCGGTCGAAAGCTGCGATGTTCATCGTAGCCTTAGCAACTCATACGGCTTTGTTTAAGGGCCTACGCGCCTTTTAACCGTAAAAACGTTACATTCTAAAGCCTACTCCTCATTAACGGCTGGGTGAAAAGATTGACAAAAAAATACTTTAAAAAAATGTTTACTGTAGGTTCATGTACCTACAACAATGTGAAAAAAAAATATTTTATTATGACAAATAGTTGAGCTGTAAAAAAATATTTAACAACACGCTATTTGTTTTCAAATATATGCCTACTCCTTCTAAACGGCTTGGTTTATTTAAAATATTTTTAAACAGATCAATCGGTGGTAAAATTTACTACAAAATGAACAGTGCTCATGTAAATCAGTCAATATTTTACAAAGAAGATGTTAAATATTGAGACTTCCATAATTAAAAACCGTCTCTGTGCGGGCGAAGGCGGCCCGCGGCAGTCGTGCGTTAGCATAAGAGAAATAAGTACCTAGATTTTATTGCGTGTCGGGCCACGCACAATGTAGGGTTCCGTAGTTGCGCATCAAAATATTGTAGTAATAAAAATCAAACTTACATTTACAGTTGAAAAAATGTTCTGCAATACATTTTGCTTAGGAAATTGTTATCCAAGTACGTTTTATAAGTTGGTCAAGTATTACTCATAAACCTGTGAAGCGTACCCGAAGGGTTACCAACGGAATCCTATTACGAAGGCTCCACTGTCCGTAAACATTTTTAACTCCATAGTACATACCTATGATAAATATAGTCAAGTAAAATTAAAATTTACACCCTTACATAGTCTTTTAAAATATCTTGTGTTCATCTAAACAAAAATCTACCGTGCAATTGGCATTCTGTTCTGGAGTTTTAGGCAAAAACGCCGCCGCCGGCCACCGCCGCCCGGCTAGCCGCGCGTACATCGCAAAGAGTAAAGTAACTATTGTACATCGTGTCTGCCTCGCTGCATAATCTATGATATCGTTTTGAGGTATTGCGGTGCGCTACGTACATATAAGCACAGTCTAAATATCGTACAGTCGTCCAACGGAGACGTCTAGACAGGGCAATCGTGCGGGGTGTGAGGGGCGAGACGCGGGTAAGCCGAGCCCGAACTGCGAACAAAACGTTGTTAGTAGATCGGGAAAATTCATTCAGGGCTAACGCGTGTTTGTTTTTTATTTGTTTATTCAAAATGGTGCATACGACGTGTGCTGTGAGTGATTGCAAGTCTTCATCTCGTTTAAATAAAGATCTGCGGTTTCATCAGCTTCCACGCACAGAAGAAATGTAAATAAATCTGTTTTGTTATTGTAGAGTGCATAAATAACTTTATTTGTAATGTCGTGCTAGGTACGCTAATAAAATGGCCGACCATCGCGCCGGTCGGCCATTTTCGGCGCGGCGGCGCACCATAAATAAATAATTTTTAGGACACCTGTTCGGAAAACCTACTAATATTATAAATGTGAAAGTGTTTGTTTGTATGTTCCGTGTCAAGATGGTGGACGTAATTTTTTATAATTAGATTTGGATGTCAATTTTGAGTTTAATTGGAGTGCTTGTTAAGAAAAAGCCTCAATTTTTAAATCCAAGATGGTGGACGTCATTTTTTTTTATCCAAGATGGCGCCATGGAAAATTTTAGTTTTCTTCCGTCATGGGTGTCATTTTCATGGTTTTTGGGGTCGCTGATTGCGAAAATGGGGTCAACAAGAAAATCCAAGATGGCGCCATAGAAAATTTGACTTTTTTCCGTCATGGGTGTCGTTGTCATGGTTTTCGGGGTCGCTGATTATGAAAATGGGGTCTAAAATAAAATCCAAGATGGCACCCTGGTTTTTCTTTGGTTTTTCAGTCATGGGTGTCCTTTTCATGGTTTTTGGTGTCGCTGATTATGAAAATAGGGTCAAAAAGAAAATCCAAGATGGCGCCATGGAAAATTTGAGTTTTTTCCGTCATGGGTGTCGTTTTCATGGTTTTTAGGTTCGCTGATTACGAAAATGAGGTCAAAAAGAAAATCCAAGATGGCGCCATGGAAAATTCGAGATTTTTCCATCATGGGTGTCGTTTTCATGGTTTTTGACCCCATTTTCGTAATCAGCGACCACAAAAACCATGACCTTTCCGAACCGTGATGTCGCACTGACAACTGAGTTATTTATTTATTTAAAAACGTCACATAAACAAGATAACAGTACAGTTAGGTCACAGTAACTAGTTATCAAGTCTTCATCAGTTCAATTTTTAAATCTCTTTGTATACGCCTCATCTGCATTTTTTATTGTCATAATCAACTCCTTATTAATAATTCATGCAGTAAAGAGCGGGTTAAAAATTGTTTTAATTATTACATTAATATGTAATATTGTTTTACCTATAATACTACTTTCGATGTTGATCTGCAATAAATAAATAATTTCATAAATATTGTTTACTTGTGACAACCTTGGCCGATGCGTTACTGTCTAGACGATGTCGGCATTTTACACGAGATCAAAGGCGTCGTCCTACTGTATGATTTTTATACTGTGATATAAGTGTGTGCGGTGCAGATATGAAAGTGTGCGTTTAGCTCCGCCCGGATGCTCAAGGTTATTGAGGGTACTATGCGCCTTAAGCCCGGACTGCGGTGGACGCCAAAGGGGAGAGGAGGTTCAGGAGATCGGGTGTACCACCGAAGCTGTGAATGACTACTTACCGGTTATTTATTTATTTAACACTTCAAACACATAGTACAGTGGCGGACTTAATGCCATAGGCATTCTCTACCGATAGTTTAAGGGCATATTATATTTTATACTTATTTCTATCGATAAATACACGTTTAAAAATACTCCTTACCCCGCACTCCTCGAATGGCTTGTTTTATAATCGCTGGATCTAGGGTATAATACAGGTAATTGTTGACGCCTAGCATGTCTGCGCATAGACATCTCACGCACCCACGCACACGACGTAGCATCGATCCAGTTTTATAATCAGTGCCATAGTCTATGGACTTGACAGCCGCGCGATCTTTTAACTTAAAATTTCATGGGATAATTATTTTAACGTCCGTGATTATTACTAATTTTGAGCTCCCGAATACTCCCGATATAAACCGTCAACAGTGTTTATGTTGAACAGAGCTATATTACGTAGCGGTTGTTTGTGAAGAAATCTACGACGATAGCGTGGATCCAGAAATAAACTTCGTTTATGCACTGATATGGCGTTTTTTATTTCTCAGAATATAAACAACATATCAATAAGTCATTATTAATAAGATTCAATTAGATTATTATTGATAAGTGACAGCTAATGTCACACACAAAACGTCACGACCATCCATAGAGTATCCCATGTGTAGCATAGGTACCATAACTAAGAATTAATTATTTCTAACAGTTTGATATCTTTGAATCTAGAAACATATAGACGCGAAAATTATATTACGGCAAGGGGAAACGGTGACACTAACAAATTAATAAATACATTTCTTGAAAATTAAATAAAAAGAGCTTAAAAATATTTTCAATACACTTCCTCGAAAACTGGTTCTTTTCGCACTACGATTAGGTTCAAAATGCAGTGTATTTCACACACGTTTTCATGTTTTTTCTACACATGTGCAGAAAGCAAAATTGCCACAGATAACTATACCTATACTTAGTCCAAACTGGTCAATGCATAATTTAAAAAAAAATCACATCTGACTATAGAGTCAGAGGTTTCCAACAAAAAAAGAATTTTTCAAATCGGTTTCGTTTTTAAGACGCGCCTTTTGCCAAATAAATCATGCATAGGTACAGTAACAGTCATCGAGAGTATTCTTCTACCTTCAGAACACCAAACCATCATCCCTAAAGGCTTGTTAACTGAAAAAATCGAATTAGTCCGTCACTTAGATTATCAAAAAATATTTGACCCGTGTTTTTTCTTTTGTCACATAAACCAAAATTGACGAAGATACGACGCTTTTAAAATTCCCAATACGTCACTGTTTGGTATCATTCTTAGTGGGTTCTGACGTCACGAGCCCCCACTCCAGAGTTTTGATGCGTTTTATCTTTGTCAATATTCGTTGATTTACAAAACCAAAAAATACGTGTCCATTATTTTCCAATACTCTAACTGACGGACTAAATAGATTTGCAATTTATTGATGGTGGAAACAAGCCTATTGGAATATGCCTGGTTATTAAAAGAAAAAAAAACTATAGAAGAAAAAAGAATAGACACAATATAAATTAATTAATGGTAGTACTTACATAAAAATAGAAATCAATACCTACCAATAAAAAAGAGAAAACATGAAATAAAAACAAAAATTAACACATTTAAGTACACAGTTTCTATTTAAATTATAGATCACGAACTGTTGTTACTACTAAGGATTATGTGCACGAGTTATTATCTCTTATCAGCTCAATACCATTAACAATGACAACTTAATTTGGTCGGGTTTTACGCGGAGATTTAGTATGGAAAAGTAATGAAAGCTAATTTCTCTTAAAATACAACACTTGGGAATCTGAATTTTTGGTCACTATAACTTCTTTATGGGTACAAATTTTTGTATCAATTTGGGAAGAAATCACAGTTTTTAACAAGGAAATCTTGCAATGAAAATTTAACACCGTGACTACCACCACCCCACCAATGGCATGGTATATCTCGTAAACTACTAAATCACGCCTTTTGAATTTTGGGCACTAATTTTATCTTCCTGGGTACAAATTTTCTATGTACCTAGGTGTGAGGAAAGCGACAAGTGCCTGAAACTTGGAATTAACATTCAAATTTGTGGTCCTGCTGAACGAGTGCACGAAGTTATCATCTGTGAGGATTAATTCATTAAAATATACGTATGACCGAAAAGATTTATTTATCTTGACACACTTGTTATATGGTAACTAAGGTACGAAATTAAAACGACAATGCAGTGTCTATTGATACTGGATGGCCAGTTCTCACACTCCTCTTCACGGCATCGTCGTGGTAATCAGGAGTTCAGGAAACTCCTAAACCGCTCCGCAATTTCAACAGCCGCGGGCCGGCTAAGGCTTTGGTTAAGATATCTGCCTCCATATCTTCGGTTCGCAGATACTTGACCTGTATCACTCCGTCCATTATGCAATTTCGTATGAAATGCATTTTCAAGTCAATGTGCTTGGACTTGGGAGTGACCATTGTGTTCTGACTTAACTTGAGGGCAGCTTGGTTGTCGTTTGATATGACTATGCTTTCGTAGTTGACCCCAAGATCTTTGAATATTTTTTTCAAGTGAATGGCCTCTTTTGCAGCTTCAGTCAAGGCGATATATTCCGCTTCGGCAGTCGATAGCGCCACAGTCTTTTGCTTCTTCGATATCCAGCTTATAGCCGTTCCAGCATATTTATAACAGCAGCCCGAAAAAGACTTTCGGTCTAGTTTGCATGCGCCCCAATCTGCGTCAAACATGCCATGTAAATCTTCGCCAGTTTTTCTGAATATAAGACCAACGCTTTTTGTACCCTTTAAGTATCGCAGCACTCTTTTTGCACATTTGAAATGCTCTTCTCCGTAACAATCATTGAATTGAGAGAGATAGCTAATGGCAAACATTATATCAGGCCGAGTTGCCACTGCCAGATACATGAGTGTGCCAATTAAATTTTTGTAGGGTAGATCGTTCCGTTCATCTCTTCCTTCTTTTTCTAGTTTGAGACCTGGTTCTATGGGTGTAGACGCGGACTTGCAATCTTCCATTTTGATTTTTTTAAGAGTGTCTTCGATGAACTTCTCCTGGTTTAGTTTGATTGCATCTCTCATATAAATAACGTCTATCCCTATAAGTCGCTTTGGCGTTCCTAAGTCTTTTAACTCAAATTTCGTATTTAACAGGTCTTTTATTTCTTGGAGCTTTCTAGGACACGAATAGGCAACTAATAAATCGTCGACATAGATAACTATTATGACTTTAACTCCTCTTTTCTCTAGTAAGTATAGACATGGGTCAGCTTCTGATGCTTTGAAACCTATGTTCTTTAACTCTGTGTCTTCTAAATAGTCAGGATATTTCATGACTATCTTTTCTTCTAGTTCACCATTCAGGTGCGCCGTTGTAACGTCCATCTGGTTCAACTTTAAACCTTCTTCCATGGCTATTCCAACAACAGATCTTATCGAACTCAGTTTAGCTACAGGAGCGTATGTTTCGTTGTAGTCAACGCCTGGTCGCTGAGTGAAGCCCCGTGCTACAAGTCTTGCTTTCTTTGTGATACTGTTGTCAGGTCCTATTTTGTTTTTTAGAACCATTTTGTAGTCCACTTCTTTCATGTCACTGTTCTTCTTTCCTATTTTCCAGGTTCCATTCTTAACATGTGCTCTAATCTCGGCTTTTATAGCATCATGCCAGTATTCATCATCTTCATTTCCATCGGATATATAGGATATCTCCGAGAGTAGGTGATTTTCTTCAGTCTGGTCCAGTATAAAATCTCTGGTCCACGTGGGTGGACGCCTCTCTCTTTGCGGCCTCCCATTTTCAGGTATTTCTACAACTTCTGATGCGTCATCGTAAAATTCTATTTCTTCTACGGAAGAAACTTCATCTTCTTGCTCATTGAAATTTTGTAACATATTGTCTTTTTTATTATCTGTTATTTCAATTTCTACTTGTTGTACCCTTTTATCATTGTTTTTGTTTTCAGGTATTCGAGAGTGTTCCTTTTCTTTAATAAGTTTATCATAGTTTTGACTGTCATTTTCGAAATACATTTTGTCTATTACTTTTATGTCCCTGCTTATCACTACATCATCGTCTTCGGGTATGTACACTCTGTAAGCCTTTGAGGTCATTGAGTACCCCATAAATACGCCTTCTTTGGCATTCTGGGTCAGTTTGCCTCGCTTGTTCTTTTTCAAAACAAAGGTCTTCCTGCCATACACGTAAAGATGATGTCCACATGGTGTTCGGCCTAGCCATTTCTTGAATGGAGTTTCGCCATTCAGTGCTTTAGAAGGGCTACGGTTAATAAGGTAGTTTGCGGTTGCTACCGCTTCCGCCCAGAGCTTTTTAGGTGCCTTGGCCTCGATTAACAGACATCTGGCTTTATCTAGTAAGGATCTGTTCTTCCTCTCGCTAATCCCATTTTGTTGAGGGGTGTAAACTGTGGTCAATCTCCTTTTGATGCCATGCGATTTGAGAAAGTCATCGAACTCCTTGTTTCGGTATTCTGTGCCATTGTCCGTCTGCAGGTTCTTTATCTTCTTGTTATGGAACGTCTCAACTTCATTTTTGTATTCTTTGAAAACGTTGAATACATCACTCTTTCTTTTAATGAAATAGATATGACAATAGCGACTAAAGTCGTCTGTGAAAGTAACATAGTACTTTGATCCTGCTAGTGTGTCACATTCAAAAGGTCCACAAACGTCGCTATGGATTATTTCCAGGTTATCGATTGTGTATAAATCATCATGTCTTACGAACGGTAACCTGGACAATTTGCCTTTAATGCAGGTCTCACATGTTTCCATGTCTTCGTTATTTAAATTTAAACCATACATAAGATTATCCTTAGCCATTTTCTTTAAATCTATTTCGTTTATGTGGCCAAGTTTGCGATGCCATTCCATAATGTTACTGTCCTTTTTCGGTGTGTAGTTTGCAGTCGCTTTACATCCAGATTCAAAGTAGTAGAGTCCATCTCTATTTCGAGCAGTCAGTATCGTTTTGCCGGTTTTTTCTACGATATGGGCTTTCTCTTTTTCAAAAAATACCGTATTACCTTTGTCCGTTATCTTGGCGACGGATAAAAGGTTTACTGATATATCAGGAACATATAGGGTGTCATTGAAATTGTAGCCATGTTTATTGGTACTGATTGTAACTCTTCCTTTGCCTTGAATTCTACTGGTATATTTCTCTGACGCCAATTTTAGGGTGCCATTTTCAGGGATCATGGTAGAAAACATCGGTTCGTCACCGCACATGTGTGATGAGCATCCGCTATCTAGACACCAGACAGTTTTATCAGCGTCTGAATTTACGGTGCTCAGACAAACGTTAAAATTGTATTTGCTTCTGTCCTCTTTTTCATTTGTATTTTTCTTCTTGCCCCAACATGTCTCGATAGTGTGGCCTTTCTTTTTACAGCTCTTGCAGTACAATCTTTTCCTGTTTTTCTTGATTTGGTATGCTTCTGAGCTTTCAGGCTGATCATTTCCACTCCTTGCTTGGTATTCCTCCAGAATCTTTATTTTTAGATTCTCAGGATTAGGCAGGGAGTCTCGAGATTCGATAGCTATTCTAAAGTTTTCAAATGTTGTTGGCAAACTGTAGAGAAGCATTATGCTAAGCAGTTCTGGAGGTACTTTTATATCCATATCTGCGAGTTTGTCCACGATGTCCATGAAATTATTTATGTGGTCATGTATATCTTCTCCTGTAGTCATTCGCTTTAGAACCAACTGTTTTAATAATGTGGCTTTTCTTGCAGGCCCTGTGCTTTGATAAGTAGCTTTTAATTTTTCCCATACAGCTTTAGATGTCGCGCAGAGTTTAATTTGTTTTAATTCAGACGGTGACAATAAAAGTAAGATTTCAGCTCTTGCCTTCAAATCCTCTTTGTTGAACGCCGATCTCGCCGCCCCATCCGAAGCTGGTGGTAACTTTTTCTCGCCGCTTACGATATCCCAATAATCATTTTTTATTAGGACCGCTTGTGCTTGCAAACACCAAGTGTCATAATTTGTCTTGGTCAACAGTTCTATATTACGATAACTCGTGGATGCCATTTTTCATATTTGCAGAATAAACCACGCTCTGCTACCAATTGTGAGGATTAATTCATTAAAATATACGTATGACCGAAAAGATTTATTTATCTTGACACACTTGTTATATGGTAACTAAGGTACGAAATTAAAACGACAATGCAGTGTCTATTGATACTGGATGGCCAGTTCTCACATCATCGTTGATTTCTCGGTAAATACAAATGTTTCAGTTCTGTTTTTTTTTACGAAATGTATCACATTTACGGGTACTAATTCAAAATCAAAATCAAAGCATTTATTTCAAGTAGGCCAGTTACAGGCACTTTTGAATTGTCGAAACAAAAATGAACATTTAATGTAGCTACAGTCCCAGTCACAAGACATAAAAACTGTGAAAGTAAAGGTGTAGTTGCCCATTCCCTAGCGTAGATCTCTATGGAGAAGAACGGGCAAGAAACTCCATGGACACTCTTTTAAATCAAAATATTGTTACAAAATCTTGGTTACATTAATCATTGCAGGCTTTCGATTGCGTGCATCACGATATACTCATCAGGAAACTTCACCACTATGGTATCAGAAACAAGGCTCTTGACCTTCTGAGTTCGTATTTGCATAACAGAATTCAGAGGGTCGATGTCAATGGTAAGAGGTCTAATGGATCTGCGGTCACCATGGGAGTTCCGCAGGGTTCAATTCTGGGTCCTTTCTTATTTTTAATATATATTAATGACTTACCTTATCACATAAGGGATAATCAGAATATTGTGTTGTCCGCTGATGATACTTCACTTATTTTTAAAATCAAGCGTGTGCTTGATGACTTTGACGAAGTTAACAATGCACTCTCCAGGGTTGTTCATTGGTTTAATGTAAATAATCTTCTTTTAAATGAATCAAAGACTAAATTAATGAAATTCTCAACGCCAAAAGTCCGGCAGTGTATTACCAATGTACAACTAAATGGAGTAAAGTTGGACCTTGTTGAGTCAACGGTATTTCTTGGTATAACCGTTGACGCCAAACTTCAATGGGGCCCTCACATAAGCAAATTGTCAGGACGACTTAGTTCAGCCGCCTATGCTATAAAAAAGATCCGACAAATAACTGATGTGGATACAGCCAGAATAGTTTACTTCAGTTACTTTCATAGCCTTATGATATATGGTATACTCCTCTGGGGAAACTGTGCGGATATTAACACCATATTCATTTTACAGAAAAGAGCTGTTCGAGCCATTTATAATCTTGGTCCAAGGGTTTCTCTCAGAGAGAAATTCAAAGAAATAAATATTCTGACTGTAGCCTCTCAATATATATTTGAAAATTTAATGTATGTTCATAAAAACATATCAAATTTTGTCAAAATGTCTGATGTTCACAGCATAAATACTAGGAATAAACACAATTTAGCTGGACATGCTACACGTCTCCACAGAGTAAGCAACTCGTTCATGGGTCAATGTATACGCTTCTACAATAAACATCCCATTGAAATTCGTAATCTACCCATCAAGAAATTTAAAAATTGTATTAAAACTAAACTTTTAAAAAAAGGTTATTACAAAATATCAGGGCCTCGATTCTGCTATTACAATAGTGTCAGAGTATTCGATCATTGATTTCATAATGATCAAGTTCTGTCAAATTTTGACAAGTTTGTTAATTCTACTATCTTAGTGGCGCCATTATGACTTCTCAATGAACAACCACTGACACTCCATTGAAAGAAATGTCATAGAATATTAATCTCGTACATGAAATCTGTCATGAATAAATGTTCGCATTTAGTAGTAGATTTCGAAAACCATTTGTATTAAGGGTTTTATAATAATGACAATACAACAATGCCATTAAAACACAATTTTATTACGAGACCATTGACCGACCATTGTGAATTTAGCAGATTACGAACATTAAGCAAAATGACAATAGGATGAGAATGGAATCGTGTTGGAGTGACGAATTTATTAAAATAGCAGAATTAGGCCCCAGATTACTTAAATGATAAACGCGCTTGGGAATGAGCTGCTCGCTTGGGCCGAAATATCATATTCATTATATATTAGACTAGGTACTGAAGTATATCCATAAAGGATAGGTGAATGATGGAAACGACTGTTCATTCCAAAGTTCCTTTTAATAATGTCCAACGACTAAATTACTTACTTACTAGAATATGAATGCTTAGCTTGCTAAACGTGACCTGTTATTGGACCGACGACTGTCTTAATGGGGATCGGCAAAGGCATGTCCTTACACCTCCCCTGAAAAGTATCGACTACCCCTTCCCCCGTTAGGGAGAAAAGAAAAAAAAAATGGTACAATAATAAGTCACGGTACATTTTTTTTTCGATTAATACACAAAAGTATTTGAATACAATGCAATGTTCCTATATTAATAGTTTTTATATAATAATAATAAACAACGTACCTATACAATACGATTACATCATTGTATTAATCAATTAACATAAAATAATTTTGTTAGATTTTTATGGATAGTGTATTCTTTATTATTCTTGATTATTGTTACATTTGGTGGATTATCCACGATTACTTTGTATGGTCCATTATAAATGTTATCTAACTTGGTACCGGTTTGATTTTTTACTAAAATTAAATCACCGGGTTTGTAACTAATAGTGTGTATTTTTTGGTCGAACAGTGTTTTTCTAATTGATTTACTTTTTAATAAATTTTCTTTTGTATCTGCATGAGCTTTTTGTAGTCGATATTTTAATTCTTTAGGATAGCTGTCAAAATTATACATTGGATCAACATCTAATTTTAAATTGCTTGGTAAATTACACAGTTTCCCAAACACCAATTCATATGGAGTGTATTTTGTCTCGGTATGTATCGTAGTATTAAATGAAAAACACCAAAACGGAACCCAATCGCTCCAATCGTCTCTATTATTACTGCATTGAATTCTGAGATATGCTCCCAAATGTTTGTGTGTATTTTCTAGTGAGCCTAATGTTTCATGGTGATAAGGAGTAGAATTTAATTTTTTAATACCTAATAATTCGCATGTTTCTTTTAATACAGACGACATAAACTCCGTTCCGTTATCGGTTAAAATCTCTTGTGGGATTCCATATCGTAAAACAAAATTATTGACGAATGTTTTTGACACTGTAACGGTGTCTTTTTGTTGTATAGGGTATGCTTCGACAAATTTTGTTAATTCGCACTGTACTGTTAAGATATACTTATTATTATAATTATCTAATTCTAAAGGGCCCATTAAGTCTAAAGTAACCCTTTCAAAAGCGGAACTAGGTGTTGAAGTTATTACCATTGGTTCCTTAACGTTCTTATTAGTATATTTCTGTAACTGACAGCTCTTACATTTTTTAACATACTTCGCTACGTCAGTAGACATATCTGGCCAAAAATAATGTCTTTTAATGTTATTTAACATACGATTCACCCCCGCATGGCCACTGCTGGGTAATAGGTGAAAATCGTTAAGTACAACTTTTTTATCGTCGTCATCATATATTCTCGTAATGCCTCTAATTACAACAAAACGAGGTAAATTTATTTGCAACCTTTTGCTTTCACTTAACAAAAGTTTTATTATATTTGCATTTTTATTTTTTATAATTAACAACTCTGTTATGGCTAATCTTTTACAAATTTGATCTAGATCCCTCGCTAACACCTCTACGGTCGATAACGATCGGGAGTCTAAATATATCGCTGATTGCGATGGTACAAAAATACAAAGCTTTGCATTTGATAAAATGTTATCCTTATTTTTCAAAATTTTCTCCTTTAAATTGGAAAACACAAGTTCCACTATTTCGTCAGGTTTTTTGAGTATCTCTACCGCTACTGGTTGTTCTGACCTGTGCGCTGAAGGTGTCTTTTTTTCGAGTTCATCATTACTACGTGTTAATGCTAGATTTTTTCGTTGATTTCTTGTCAAAACATTAACGACGTGTCCCTGCATATGCTTTAGTTCCTTGCTAGTTACAGAAATTCGACTCAATGCGTCTGCAGCCACGTTAGTTCGACCTGGAACGTATTCTACCTCAAAGTCATATTCTTCTAGATATAAACGAAATTTTGTTAACCTACTAGAGGGCTCTTTTAAATTAAATAAATAGACTAATGGTCTATGGTCGGTACGAATTTTAAACTTCCTGCCATACAAATATGGTCTAAAATGGTTTATCGCCCAAACGATTGCAAGTAATTCTAATTCTATTACTGGATATCTTGTTTCGGCAGGTTTTAAATTACGACTAGCATAAGCGACCACTTTGCCATTGCTATTGGACAAAATGGCGCCTAAGCCTATTTTCGATGCGTCTGTTTGCAACCAAAAGATATTGTTTTCTGTAAAATCAGGATACTCTAAAATTGGAGGATTTATAAGTGCTTTCTTTAATTTTTCGAAAGCCGAATGACATTCGGGTGACCAATAGAATTTTGCACCTTTTTTACATAAAACATTCATGGGATAAACAATATCTGCAAAACGTGGTATGAACCGTCTGTAATAGTTGGCAAAGGCGACAAAACGTTTGACGTCGTCAGCACATGTCGGTGTCGGATACTTGTGTATTGTTTCACATTTTGCTGGATCAGGAAAAATGCCTTCCGATGTTATTTTATGGCCTAAGTAAATAATTTCATGTCTTAAAAATTCACATTTAATTGGATTTAATTTTAAGTTCACTTCTCTTAAACGGTTTAATACGCTAATGAGGTTTTTATTGTGGTCTGATAACGACCTACCTATCACGACACAGTCATCTAAGTAAATAAAACATTTCTTATAGTTAAGACCGGCCATTGCTATGGTCATAAGTCTTGAAAATACACTAGGACTGGTTTTGAGACCCATGGGACAACGCTTCATTTGATATTGCTTACCGGCCGTAAAAGCCGTACATTTTCTCGAGTCTTGGTCCAAAGAAAGCTGATACATTTTATTTAAACTGAATGACGTATATTTTCTTGAGTTTTCACTAAGTGAAAGTTGGTAGTAACTTTGAGATAGATCTAATTTTGAGAAATAAATACTACCAGATAATGAATCTAATATCTCTGTTATATTAGGTAATGGAAACTTGTCGTCTTGAATTTTGGTATTTAGATGGCGGTAATCAATTACAAGCCTCCATTTCTTTTCATTTGTTTTGTCAGCCTTCTTGGGCACTAGCAACACGGGACTTGACCACTCGGATGTGGTTTCTTCAATAATATCATTTTTTAACATATCCTGAATTTGTTTTTCAACTTCATTTTTAAGCGAATGTGGGATTCTGTAGGGTTTAACGTAAACCGGAGTAACATTATCTTTTAAAGTAATAGTGTGTTCTAATAAATTTGTGACTGTTAACTTATCTCCTGGCAAATGAAAAACGTCTGCGTATTTTGCACATATATTCTCCATGCTTATTTGTTCTTCTTTATTCATATAACTTAAGTCTAGTAGGGAGAAAAGCGTTTTAACGCGGTTCACCGACTGATTCTCTTCTGTGAATTTACACACGTCAAAGGTGTCAAGAGAATAAACACATAAACTTGATAAATCTACATTAATCTCTTCCTCTTTCGTATTTAGAATTCTCACTGGTATCAAATCATTAACTGGTTTTGCTATTAACCCTGCTACAAATACTCCTGACTCAATTTCCTTTGCTAACACAACAACATCTTCACGAAATCTACAAGGAATATGCTTAATCATCTCACAACGGGCTGGGATAACTTGACGAAACCTGTTATCTGGTTCAAAACTAATACAAATTGTCTGGTTATAACTTGACAAGGTCATAGTCATCTTATTGTAGTCAATGACAGCCCCATACCTCTTCAAAAAATTGTGACCTATTATACCTTCTGGTGTATGTATTATGGTTGCAAATTGCTTGACTGGATTTTTGTGAAATGAAATGCGTGTATGCTTGACAACAACTTTAATGCGACTAAAAAAAATCAACGCTGGTGTGCGCCTATATAGTTACAACATACCGGCCCCCAAAGGACTATCAAGTCCTTTCAAAAAAATAACATAACAAGCAAAATCGTATTATTAACAAAGGCTGGTACTGTGATTTCTAAAGCAAGTATAAAGGTAAGTACAACGTTTTCGGTTATTAAACATTGAATTTTAAGTTGTATTTAGATTCGTTAACAATTCAACATTACAGATAGGTTTATATGCTTTGATTATGCTTCCTTAAAGATACGTATACAATATGTTTTAATTAAGTTTTTTTTACAGTTGCGAATATGATACAATGGCAGTGCAAAGTAAGGTAAGTACCTTTTAGAAAAGTTAAGAATCATCATTACAGTTTATAGGTAAGTGACACAATTTAGTAATGCATCGTTTAATGACACTATCTCCACTCTTAACACTATAGACCCTAGTCAGACCATCTGGTCCAGGGTGTTTTTCAATTATTCTTCCTAATTGCCATTTTCCAGGAGGTAAGTTGTCAGTTTTTATAAGTACAATTTGTCCCTTTTCTAATTCTGTTTCTTGTTTCATCCATTTAGGTCTTTGCTGCAAACGTGTTAAATATTCTGTTTGCCATTTTTTCCAGAAATCTCCAAGAAGCCTCTGCATGTGTTGCCAGCGTGAAAGGTAAGTGGTTTTTATATTTTCTAGGTTTGGGTGTGGCACAACAATTGGAGATTCTCCAATGAGAAAATGTCCTGGAGTTAGCATTTCTATTGCGTCTATATCTGACTCATCTGCAGGGGTGAGAGGGCGGGAATTTAAACAGGCTTCTATCTGACACAGTAAGGTTGTCAGTTCTTCAAACGTTAGGTTTGTTGTGAGAACTCTCTTCAAGTGGTGTTTAATCGATTTCACACCTGCCTCCCAGAGACCGCCGAAGTTTGGGCTGTACGCGGGTATGAAATGCCATTGGGTTCCATCCTTTGCTAATGTGTCTGCTATGTCTCTTGGGAGCTCACATTGCGCGCTTTGTAATGCAGCAATGAGTTCTTTACTACTTCCGACGAAGTTCCTGCCTTGATCGCTCCATAAGTGAGCGCATTTGCCTCGTCTAGATGTAAATCTTCTAAATGCACCAATGAATGCTTCGGCTGTTAAATTGCTGACCAATTCAAGATGTACTGCTTTGACTGCCATACAGATAAAAATGGCTATATAGGCTTTATTGGTTCTAGCGCCTCTCCCCTTTGATATCAGCACTTGAAATGGCCCTGCAAAATCGACTCCACTATGAAGGAATGGTCTGGCTGGAGTAACGCGCTCTTTCGGTAGATCACCCATTAGTTGTTGCTTTGATGTGGCACTATGTTTAGCACATACCAGACATTGTCGGATGCATGCCTTCACGACGTCTTTGGCTCGTAGTATCCAATATCTGGATCTGATGTAGGCCAACATCAATTGCACTCCTCCATGAAGTGTTTCTGCGTGTGCATTCTTCACAATCAATTGAGTCAATTCATTTTTATTTGCAAGTATGATTGGGTGTTTACTTTCTAATGCAATTTCTGCATTTCTTAGTCTTCCTCCTACTCTTAAGACTCCTTTGGCATCTATGTAGGGGTTCAAAGATTTTAAAGGGCTTCTTTTCTTTACTTCATTTCTGTTTGTTAGTGTTTGAATTTCCTCTTCAAAATCGTTTTGTTGTGCTATCTTTATACATCTTTGTATTGATTCTTCAAGTTCCTCTGTCGTGACATATTTCTGGTCTTCAGACATATCTATGTCGCGTTTATAATGTAGAAATCTTCGACAGTAGCATATGGCTGTAAGTAGTTCCTTTAAATTATTAAATTGTTTAAATTGATCTATCATTCTTGTGTTATCATTTTCAGTGTTATTTATTTTTAAATTTGTTTGTAACTCTTTAATCGTTTTCTTTTCTTCATCAGTTTGTGTGTTTTCCAGCCGACTGAATTTGATTTCTCCTGTGCTCAGCCAACTCGGCCCTTTCCACCACAAATAACATTCTTTCAATTCTTCTACAGGTAACCCTCGAGAAGCAATATCGGCAGGATTTTCATTAGATAGTACATGATACCATTGATTGCAGCTGACGTTGTCTAGTATCTCCACCACCCGATTTGCCACAAATGTCTTCCACTTGAAGGGCTCGCCAGACAACCACGCTAGGACAATTGAAGAATCTGTCCAAGCAAATGTTTGTGATTTTTGTATTTTCATTGCCCCACCAACATGAGTTAATAATTGTGACAACAACAGTGCTCCACACAATTCGAGTCGGGGAATAGAAATAGTTTTTAATGGAGCAACTCGTGTTCTTGCTGCCATCAGATTGGTATAAATTTCACCGTTAGGGCAAGTTACTCTCACGTAAACAACTGCTGCATACGCACGTGATGATGCGTCGCTGAATCCATGCAACTGAATACATTCTTTGTTTTTGACTGTTGTATGTAGCCATCTATCTATGCTTATGTCGTTTATTTGTTCCAAATCAGATCTTATGTGTATCCATTCATCTTCTAAGTCTTGACTAATCTGATCATCCCAGCTCACTTGTTCTAGCCAGAGTTTTTGCATTAACAACTTTGCTGTAATTACGCATGGCGACAACCATCCCAAAGGATCATATAATTTTTGCACATCTGAGAAAATCTTTCGCTTGGTTGCAGCGCCTTCTGTAGGTTTCAAGGTAAATTTATATTCAAATTTGTCTGTATTCAGGTTCCACAGGATTCCCAGTGTCTTCACCTTTCCAGCAATATTCAAATCAAGAAGTGCATTTTGAGATCTTTCATTTGGTGGTATAGATTTCATGAAGTCTACGTTGTTTGATGACCATTTTTTTAACACGAAACCGCCCCTATTCATCATTTCCTTCAGCTGGTATTTGGCTTCAATGGCCGTTTCTACAGTGTCCGTTCCAGATAGGAGATCATCGACGTAAAAATCGGACATCATCTGTGTAGCGACAGGATAATTTTGACCCTCATCATCAGCCAGCTGGAGTAAGGTTCTGCATGCCAAGTAGGGTGCCGGAGCTGTGCCAAACGTTACGGTAAGTAGACGGTAATCTTTAACAGGTTCAGATGGGTCTTTTCTCCACAGGATACGTTGGAAATCTGTATGGGCTCTGGATAGTCGTACCATTCTATACATTTTTTCAATGTCGGCAACAAAGCAAACTGCATGCATCCTCCATCTCATTATGATGCTGCGAAGGTCGTCTTGTACTAAAGGTCCAACTAGCAATTCGTCATTTAGTGAGATGCTGTTGGAACCCTTACAGGAAGCATCGTAGACCACTCTAGTTTTGGTGGTCTCTTTATCATATCGGACAACTGCGTGGTGAGGTAAGTATACAGCTTTCTTTGTATTTATTTCTGTTGCAGGTACTTCTTCCAGGTGGTTTAGTGTTGCGTAATCTTCTATCACTTTTACATATTCTTCTTTCAAGTCAGGTTGTTTTGCAAATTTTCTTTCTAATTGTAATAATCGACGCATTGCTATTTCACGTGTATTACCGTCGGGTGATTTAGGATTTTGTGTTTTGAAAGGTAATGTAACGACGTATCTACCATCTTCATTTCTTGTATAAGTTTGTTTGTAAATGTCTTCACATAACTGCTCTTCTTGTGTGTATTTTCTTTTTGTATCAGTGTCTATTTCCCACAGTGCTTTTAACATATTATCCATATCTATGTGATGGTGCATGACAAGAAAAGAGTTGTCTTCATCTTTGTTTTGTATCTCTCCAAATAAAATCCAACCCAGGCTGGTTCGTTGTGCGCATGGTGTGCCTGGTGGACCTTTGATTAGCTCCGATTGTAAAATGTCTGCATATTCTCTCACTCCTAGCAGAAGATCGACCGACCCTGGTAAATGGTAAGTCGGATCTGCCAGTTTTAGACATTTTAGGTGCTTAACATCAGTGTATACAGCGAGTTTCGGTAACTTAGTGGTCAACTGTTTATTCATCACAAAGGCTTGTATGTTAAGACAGAAATTGTCTTCTACTCTTGATATAACCTGTAGCTGAACCACTTGCTTGACATCTGTTTTAGTAGATCCCACTCCAATCACACTGCCTCTCGCTGACTGCCTTTTGAGTTTCAGAAGCTGAGCCGCCTTCTCACTTATGAAACATGCTTGCGATCCCTGGTCGATAAGCGCTCTTAGTACAATGGTGTGTCCTTCTTCGTTCTTACATGTCACCAATGCAGTTGCTAGCAGCGCCGTCATCTTTATATTGCTGTGTTGTGCCGTCATTGTTGTTGTTGTATTGTCTTCCATGGTGTGATTTACAGACACATTTGAAGTTGCAGTGGATGTGGTAGCTGTCTCATTCTCTGTTTTTGAAACGTCTTCCCTTTTCTCGTGAAGGAGAGAATGATGTCGTTTGTTGCAGATACGGCAGTTCGTAGGAACTCGGCATCTGAACACTGCGTGCCCTGGTAACAAGCAATTATAGCACAGTCTATTTTTCTTCACATACTCGTTCCTGTCTTTGATGTTCATGTCCGTAAACTGTTTGCAGTGACACAATGTATGTTGTTCATCGCACTTAATACATGTTTTTTCAGTTGACGTAGTAGCCGTGGCAGCAAACGATTTTTCTTTAGGTTTTTCTCTTGCAGGTGCAGCTGGTGACACAAGCTCAAGTGTGCGGAACTTCGACTCTAAGAACTTCTTCAAGCTGTCCCATTTAGGTAAGTCCTCTAAATCTTCTTGATAGGAATATTCCTCCCAGTCTTTGTGAGTTTCTTGGTCCAATTTCTGTACAACAAGAAATATTATCATAGGACTCCAAGACTCCGTGGAAACTGACATATTATTGAGATTATTAATGCACTCATGAGTTGTGTCTAACAACGATTTAATTTGACTGGCACTCTGCGTAGTTATTTTTCTTTGATTAAATAATCGTTTAATAAGTGTGTTCACTATAATTCGTTTGTTTCCATATCTTTGTTTCAGTGCGATCCAGGCTTGCGAGTAATTGCTTTCCGTTACCTGAATGTGTCTCAGTAGCACCTCTGCTTCACCCCCAATGCTAGCTTTTAAGTAGTGTAGTTTTTGTACGTCACTAATTGATGTATTTTTGTGAACTAATGATACAAATAAATCGTGAAAAGAGGACCATTCTTCGTATCGTCCCGTAAATTTCGGTAGTTCAATTTTCGGCAATCTAAGTTGTGATGTAAACGTCCCTGACAATTCATGTGCACCTGAACTGCATGGCGGGCTGACGTGCGAAAGTTGTAAACATAAGTCTTTAAGGTCCGCTTGCATAGATAAATAAAGATCTTCACATACATAATAGTCTTCGTTCACAAAATAGCTTATTGTATTTCGATTTTCCTTTGCCGTACACTTTACTAATTCTTGGTGGGTGGTACTAAATTTGATCCAATATTCTTCTAAGCATTTTAATCGTGTCTCAATATATCCCCGTGTCAATCTCTGTTTAGGACATTTCTTTAAGTTTATTTGTGTTTTTTGTAATATCCTGGCTATTTCTTCTAATAATTCCAGTAATTGTTCTGACGTAGACATCTTTGATAAACACAAATAACTCAATAATCTTCAAAACAACGTGATGTTATGAACGATGCACAGATTTCTTCGTTTATAATATTGTAAATAACTTGCACAAAAATCCTTTAACTCGTTAGCTAATGACGACTCGGGCTCACTTCTTATCTAAGGAATGCGGCAGTCCTTTGTTCTCGTCACCCGAACACGATCACTACTTTGCACTACTATCCGGCTCGATTTCGACCATATGGTGTATGTATTATGGTTGCAAATTGCTTGACTGGATTTTTGTGAAATGAAATGCGTGTATGCTTGACAACAACTTTAATGCGACTAAAAAAAATCAACGCTGGTGTGCGCCTATATAGTTACAACACCTTCAGTAGGACAGGGTAAATTCTTGAATACGTGAAACTGTTGATTAAATACTATACCATTACAAACTAAATCTAAGTATACGTAGCCTTCGGACACTAACTGTCCACCTATGCCTTTTATAATTATCTTATCGTAACAAAGTTTACTTATTAAATACTCATTTAACCATTCATATTTTAAAGTGCATATAGTTGCACCACTATCTACCAAAAACTTCGCGTAGTTACCCGATATTACGTTAAGAGAAACTACATTACTTTTACTATAGTTAAAAACATTGTTATCATTCATTAGAGGAACGAAAAAACTCATTGTTCATCATATTATTTGGTTCATTTATTGTAGGTTCTTGCGACTCTTGCGAAATAACCTGAACGCGTGGAGGTTCACCGCTTCGCGGAAAATATTGCACGTTGCCTGCAGGTGTGCGAGGAAATCCGAAACCTCGGCCCCGCGGGTTCCCACGGTTGCTTCCGCGCATAATCGAGACGCGCATGTACCTATTGTTGTAATTAGATTGCGGAATATTTTGACCTTGCCCATCATTCAATGTACTGTTTTGTCCGAAATGTTTGTACCCCCTATTTATATATGTATTGCCTCGTCTATTGTAAGGCCGGTTTTGATTCGATGGATATCTAATGTTCATGATGTGATCTTCATTTGGTGATAGCGTATGTTCATCTATTGCCGTGCGAATAGCTTCTGGCAATGATGTAAACTGGCGAGAAGCTATTATGGTACTTAGCCGCGTATTACTCAAACCGTCCGAAAATCGTTTAATAGCTAATTTTTCATTTATTGGACGTAATATATTAAACTTTGAGTCATCGCCATCCGCCTGTGCTATTGTCAAGTCAACAAATAGTTTTTCCAATTCATTGCCAAACTGCTCTATAGACCGACGCTCTTGGTTGCTATTTAAAATTTGCGATTGAATAGCCGCAGCTGATTTCTTTTGTATTAAATATGTACGCATGTCGGTCACCAAACTGTCTATAGATGCATATGTAGCTTTTAATCGGAGTTTCGCACCTTCCGACAGTCTAGTTTTTAAAACAAACTGTATTAGTTGGTTTTTTGTGTTATCGCTAATCATTGTACTGTATAATTGGATACCATCTATCAGACGCTTGGTGTCTTGTTCCTTATCAGTCATTATTGGCAAAAACGCAATGGCTGTTTTTAAATCAAATGCATCGGCTGCCATTTTTGATGACTTTGAAGTTATATAACTTAAACTTATGATTTTATTATAACAAATATGGATACTATTTATGATAGAATTAATAGTTTTTAAACTCTCAGAACTAATCTCAGATTTTTCAATTTTGGTCTGTACTTCGAGCAAAATAGACTCCAACTTAGAATATTCCGTTTCAGCTAATATAACTTTTTGTTCTGCTGAATCGGATGTTTGTCTCCGTACTGGACCGATTTTTATAAGATAATCCTTAATTTCTTTCAATTTGTTTGATATTGATAACAGCTCTTTTAGAGGCATTACAAAGTTATATGTCTCATATTTTGTGGGGTATCTTACTTAACTATGCTTATTTAGCTAAAGCAATGTAACCTGATTCAACATGGCGACTCGGTGGCGACGGATACTGGAACCGCTATAACTTTCCCACGATGTCGGCTTCAGATGGCAGCTTAGCTGGATATGGTGCTGTTGTTTGGGCCGGGCTTTACCCTGGACTCCGTGGGCCGGGTTAATCCCTGGACTCCGCTGCTACTGGGCCGGGCTATACCCTGGACTCCTCGTTCTAAACTGCTGAGTTTGCTTGAGGTTGGGAGGCAACACTAAAAGTACTAGCGTTGAGTTCTCTTCTTAATACTTTTACTGCGTTCTTTTGGCACTTTTTGGCGATGAAATAAACTGCTCCGACAAGTAAAACGATCAGTATTATTATTAAAAGTATTTTCTCGACACTGATCAGTTGTCCAAAGTTCTGACTGGTGCTGGCATTGGCTTCTCCGTTTGCATTTTGAGCTATAACTGTTTCTTCTTTTGAGTAAGTTTTTCCCATCTTCTTTCTTGATTTTTTTTTTATTTTTGTGCTGCTCTCTTGAATTTTGATTGTTTCTTCGGTCTTGATGTTCTTTTTCTTTTCGTCAATATTGATTTTACTATTCTTGACTTCTTAATTTTTTGTTGTTGTTATATGGCAGGGTCGCCATGAAGTATATCCATAAAGGATAGGTGAATGATGGAAACGACTGTTCATTCCAAAGTTCCTTTTAATAATGTCCAACGACTAAATTACTTACTTACTAGAATATGAATGCTTAGCTTGCTAAACGTGACCTGTTATTGGACCGACGACTGTCTTAATGGGGATCGGCAAAGGCATGTCCTTACAGTACATTTATTATTTTTTAATATTATTTTATTTTTTTTGACATTGAATTTATTGCCTCAAATATTGTATTAAGTATTAATTAATTTTCATTTTATTTTATTTTATTTTATAATTTGCAAATAATAGTGTCTGGACTTTAAAAGAGACCACGATCCCTGAGTTTGTTTCGGCATTTCTTCTCAGGGGTAGTCAGTTAGGAAATGCCGGCGCCAACGTTCTCTTGACGTGTAAAAGTGATTGAGTATCCTATTTGCAAAATAAATCATTTCATTTCATTTCATTTCATGTTGAGATGGTATATTATGTGAGAACAATGTAGCAAGATTTGCACTTTATAAGTGTCCATAGCAAAACAAAAACAAAATACAACCCAAAAACAAAATAATTAATTCAAATAAACCATGGCGACTAAGACATGACCAGTCACAACTGACAGCGCCCGTTCACGAACATGACGCATGGATCAGCACCATTCAGCTCAACCATTTTGAAGGGAACTAAATGGTCCGACACACGCGCCACCATCAGCGAGACATTTGAGTGAGCATGACATACTTATAACCGCCAGGGCACATTCAAGTCAAAAAAAAAAAAAAACGTAGGTTTCCAGCGAATGATAGCATTCTAGTACATAGCACTCACACAATATGGAATATGAGGTTATATAATACTAAAGATATTGAATTTATACAATGCAAAGATAGTTGTACAATCTTCAGCAGCTCCAACAACACAAATTAGCGCTATCCCTTTATGCGCCCCTGTCCTTGTGGAGCAGGACCGGCATTGAGCCAAGCATTTTTATCAGCGATATAATCGTCCAATTTGTAATATGCTTGCTTACACAGTGTGCGTTTAATGCATGGTTTCATTTAGTTCAAGAATGCTTTGTGGAATTTTATTATAGCATTTCAAACAGTACCCCATGAAAGACGAGTCTACTTTAGCGAGTCTGAAGCCTGGCTGAACTAATTGGTCTCTATTTCTAGTACTGTAATTGTGTCTGTCACCACTTTTACCAAAAAGATGCAGATTTTTCCTGACATACATTATGTTTTCATAGATGTATTGACAATATACAGTCATGATGTTAATTTCCTTAAACAGTTCCCTTAGAGAATCGCGCCTACGAAGATTGTATATGGCTCTGATGGCTCTTTTCTGCAGAATAAATATAGACTCAATATCAGCCCATCCCCACAGCAAAATGCCGTAAGACATTATGCTATGGAAGTAACTAAAATAGACTAGTCTAGCGGTATCTACATCAGTGAATTGACGGATTTTCCTAATGGCATATGCTGCTGAACTTAAGCGCCCCGCAAGAGATGTTAAATGAGAACCCCATTGAAGCCTTGAATCGCAAGCGTAAGCCCCAGGAAAACCGTTTTATCTACGAATTCGAGTTTCTCTCTATTCAATATTATCTCACAATCACTACTTTTAACATTCGGTAAAGCAAATCTTATGCATTTAGTTTTTTTTTCATTTAATACCTAATTGTTTGCTGTGAACCAATTATGGACTTCAAGTAAGGCATTATTCACGTCATCTAGATTTTGGGCTCGTCTATTTATCTTAAAAATTAAGGAAGTGTCATCGGCAAATAATACAATATTTTGAGGTTGGTTTTTCATTATATAGGGTAGATCATTTATATATACTAAAAAGAGGAAAGGACCCAATATTGAGCCTTGCGGAACCCCCATTTTTACTTTCAAGCCCTGTGAATTAACACCATTTATTTGAACATATTGTAGTCTATCACTTAAATAAGATTTTACCAAACTAAGTGCAAGTTTACCTAGTCCGTAATGCTCAAGTTTCAAAAGCAATGTGTCGTGATTTACACAATCAAATGCTTTGGAGAGGTCACAAAATATTCCTACAGCGTCTTGGGACTCTTCCCACGCCATGAATATGTGCTTTAATAAGGTTACACCGGCGTCAGTTGTACAACGTCCCTTGGTGAAGCCATACTGTTGATCGTGTAAGATTCCGTTGGTGTTGAAATGATTGAGCATTTGATTAAGCATTACCTTTTCGAACACCTTACTAAAAACTGGCAACACGGATACAGGTCTATAATTATTAGTATCTTTACTATTCCCGGATTTGAAAAGCGGTATGACTTTACTGTATTTCATTAAATCAGGGAAAACTCCTTGGTCTACGCACAAATTAAAAATTAAAGCTAAGTATGGAGCTATAGTCTCAAGTATGGAAGTACAAACTTTGATAGACATTCCCCATAGATCTTCGGTCAGTTTGATTTTTATTTGCCGGAAAGCTTTAGGTAATAACTGTCATCGGGTTTATGTGTTTAAATTTAAATTCAGCCTGGCATCCAGATACATTCGCTTTCAATAAACCGATTGAGACTTCAGAAGAGGAATTTAGAGCCTCCGTAGTTTTTAACGGTATATCGGTAAAGAAATTTACAAATTCCTGAGCTACTTCCTGATTAGAGCTTTTAGGACCACATACTGTATCTAATGTATAGCTAGTATTACGTACTTTCTTTCTGTTAGTCTCGCTATTTATATGACTTTCCAAACTGTCTTAATTTTATTTTCTGCTGTTTTAATCTTGTTGCTAATGTGCAGGGCTTTGGCAATCTTACATGAATTTATAAAAATTTTTGAATACTTAGGCAACATAGTTGTTAAAAGTTTCAGTGTTTACATAAGGCTTAAGGCCATAAAGCTCAAATAGTGTTTCCCTACTTTTTCTGATACCTCTAGTTGCCCAATCACTAAATATAAATTTAGGGCAAATGCTTTTGGTCTTCTTTTCAAAAGTTTTATTGAATTCAGTGTGAACAATTGAAAAGAAATGATCATAGAATTGATTTATATTAATATTGTCATGGCTCATAACACTTAACTTGTTCTGTAGGGAAATATTGTACCTATTTAATTTACTAGAAGTTATAGGTCTAAATTTAATATCAACTTTTTGCAATGGTGTATTACACCTGAAAGTTACAGTTTGTCCGCTATGGTCAGAAGGCAGACTATTTACTACGGCTCTATCTAAGTATTCACAATCGCAGAAAACATTATCTCTAAAAGTAGCAGAAGAAGGCGTGACTCGAGTGGGTTTTATAAAAGCGTTAGTCAAGTCAAATCAAGTTAAGTCAAGTTAAGTCCATTATTGATTCAAATATGGAAAAGTTTTGATAGTTTGGGGGTCTGTACACACACACAACTACATGCTTATCTAGCTCAACACAGGACAGTTCGACAATGTTCAACCGAAAGACCTACTATGTCAGCACGTTGCTTATATTTAACACAAGTTTTCACTAATATTAGGGAACCTCCACGCAGCATAGTTTTACGGTTAAAGCAGCTACCCACCATATAATTCTCATAATTAATAAGCATTTGGTAATCTTTTAACCAATGTTCAGTAAAGCAAACAATGTCAAACATACTTTTCTCTAAATACAATTCAATTTCTAATAATTTGGAAGAAATGCCTTGGATATTTTGGTGGAATAATTTTAAAGAGTTCTGCTGAGGCCCTTTTTTACGAACCAATGAAGTGCCAGAAGATACCTTGCTGTTGGTAGGATTAACAATATTGTTAATGGTACCTTCTGTTGTCTCACTTCCTAGTTTAAATTAATATTAAGATCTGGAGAGAGCCCCGAGACTCCCGATCCATCGCCAGACAACATGATCCTATCATTCCTACGAGCTAATTGAGAAGTTTCCACGGTGACATATGGTTCCTCCTCAGTACAAAGTTTGTAAACATCAATAGCACTAATGCTATATTTATTTAAGGTCACCACCTGTTCATTAGTATTAGTACTAATAGTCGCAGTATCAATAATAGAACTAAACTTAGACATACTAGTTATGTCTGTGTGAATATTAAAAGCTAATAGCCGAGCTATTTTGTGTCTACAACTAATAGGTAGATACACTTTACCCCGAGTCGATCTAAGTTAATTATTTTTATACTTAGAATAGCTGTAGAATGCCTCCTTTTTCGGCGCTCATGGTGGTCCTGCTGAAGGGATCGTGACCACCTTCAAAGTCGATTTTCTCGAAAACTGCTAAGGTACCAATTTTGTTGTTCGAGTAGGTACTAATTGGTACCAATTGAATACAAATTATTGACCAATTATGGAAGCGATTGGCGTTGGTGGTCCGGCGGTAGTCACGGAGTGAACGTCATAATGACGGGACCACGCCAGGTTTTGCGAATATCATGTGAATAGCATTTAGTACAACATTTCTACTATTTCATACTTTCATTGAAAAATTCTACCACCATAAAATTTGAAAATATTCCATACAGAAAATAAAATTAAGGCGAAAGACAATTTATTAAGGCATTAAAACGTTTGGGCTGCATCTAATTGGTTTTAAAAATATTTCATACAATTTAATTTACTTCTTGAATTTAAACTATTTAAATCCGGTTAATTTACAAGTTACAATTAAACACTACAAAATTCATTTGCAATGAGAGATTTTCTTTTTAAACCCTTCCCTATTCTTTCATTGAATTGTACGGCAGTGCCGGGTGTGTTATGGGACTGCCGGAGTGGTTTTTTATAAACAAAATCATTTTATAAGCTTTTTTAAATTTCTTGATACATGTTTCTTATTTCCGCAGCGGTGCCTATTACTATGAATGCTGTTGAACCGAAAAAACGTAATTTTCTTCGTACATCTCAAAAGAAACTCCCGCTAATATCTCTATACAGGGTGTAAACCACCTCATCACAAAGCCGTCAACCAAGCATTCTGTACATCAAACTAAGTAACTTTACGCAAAAATTATTGCTGGGAAACAACTTTTTTTGAGGTTATAAATCATGTTTTGTTGTAGAACTCAATGTAACGCACTTAAAACATTGTGCTGGTGGATGGATTGAATAGTACGGGGGTCGTGGAGGTGTTAAAAGTCAAAATCTCAAACAAAAAGAACTTGTATTAAAAAAAAAACTTGTCAAAAAGTTGTAACTTTGACCCCCCATATCTCCGTAACTAGAAGGTTCCCAGGTATGGTGTAGAACAAAAATATTATCGCAATGATGGGGAGAACAAGTGCCTTTCGGCGTCGTGAAGAGGTGTTTTACACCCTTTATAGTCTGTGGCATCTGCGCAAGGCAGGCCGCGCGGCTCCTAGTGGGAATTGCAATTTGCTTGCCTTAATAAAAATAAAATAGATAAATGAAAGGTTTTCTATATTGAGAATTAAAAAAAAACAGTTTCCAAGAACTCATCTTTGTTCGGGCATTCATGCGGTCAACATACGTGCTCATTTGCTCTATGTTTGAATATCTGTAATTGTATTCAATTCCAATATAATCTTAAAATAAACTGCATCAGAGTAACAATAGTACATCAGTGAAGTGAATTTCCTAAAAAGAATACAAAATAAGTGCTTAAACTGAAGTGATATCGTGTTAAAAGATGGATAACAGTTAAACATTTGAAATCACAACTGATCAGCTGGTGAGTGAATGACAATACACTTGACGCGCAGTGCATAGTATTCTCACGGTTCGGTAGCGCGCAGAAGGTACATTATCCTTTGCTTCGCAGCGCGGTGACGTATACGACGGCCCGCACCAAAGACTAAGCGACGCAGACTGGGCAACGCTTTGTGCCTACATTGCTTTGACTCTAAGAAGACTACTTAAAAATAAAAAAAAAATAGTGATAGGAAAAGAATGGACAATTCAGAAATGGAAAATATTACGTTCCGAAAAACACCAAGGTCGAACTCAATGGACAGCATCTTCGAGGTCAACTTAAGCGCAAATTCTATACAGTTCGACACAACAATGCAGAGTTTACCAAACACATCAATAAATGACAGAGATGCTATACTAAATCTCAAAGAAACAATTAATAAGTTAACCATGGAGTTAAAAAGTGCACATCTTGAGATCGAGAATTTAAACAATGAAAATTTTCGCCTTAAAATGGATATTGGCCAATACCAGAAAGCAATTGAAAGCTATAAGAAAGTAAATATACTAGAAACAAGGAGATTCTCACCGAAGTCTGCACGCAAAAGAAGTACCATAAGAGCAAGCTGTTTTTCTACCCCGTCAAAGTTAACTCTGCCTTCTAATATGACTGATTATCACCCGGACAGCGACGTAGTGATACAGACACCAACAAACGAGGTGGCAGACGTCTCGTTCAACACAGCCGGATCAATATGTGGGTCTGACGAGATACAGCAAACAAAGTCATCACCAAAAATCGTCACTCGAAATGTTAGCACCGACAGAGAATCAAGCGATCACGAGTCGCGAAGAAAACATTCTTTGGTACCTCGGGAAACCATCACTAACACTAAAGAACAATACAAGCCAAACAAATTGTGCATTTTGAGTACCAATACACATAACAAGATACTTGCAATAGCCGAAGAAACGATTGATAAGAAATTCAATTTTTGTCACTACGTAATACCAGGAGGAGCCACATACAATCTCATGGAGGGGATACACACAAAACTGGCTGACTACACCAAAAATGATTTCTGTGTGATTTTTATCGGCGAAGAGGACTTTCGAATTAGTCAGAATTACTCTAAACTTATAACTGTTATGAGAAACACTCTCAAGGCCATAACACAAACAAACATTATTATATGTCTACCAACTTATAAATATAATATTAATGCAAATATGTATAATTGGCGTGTCATGAATTTCAATCAGTCTCTGTATCAAGATGTTAGACATCACAAATATGCATATGTTTTTGATGTGAATGCAAATATAGAATACGACTACAATACATTCTTTAGGCAGTCAGGTCAGCTAAATAATTATGGACTCCGTACTATTTTTGCTGATCTTCTCACATTAATTAGGGACATACATTGCTTTAACACGCAAGATCAAAGGAGCCACTTGATAACATTAACGACGCACGAACCTAGCCATGTTCTAGAAACTGAGAGACAGTTATTTCGTGAATAAAAGCATATACGTAATGCATCAGAACATAGCGGGACTTCTCAATAAGACAACTGCACTGAATGTTTGTATGCAGGAATTGGAAGAAAAAAACACCAATGTTGATGCACTATGTATAACAGAACATTTTATGATGTCGGGTTACGAAAACCACCTACAAATCCATAATTTCAGTTTAGCATCAGTTTTCTCTAGGAAAGATAGCAAACGGGGTGGAACTTGTATCCTAATTAGAAACGGGCATCAATGGAAAGATGTGCCGCAAATAGCAAAGTCATCAATAACTGGTGTAGTTGAATGTTGTGGTGTAGAACTAATACAATATAAAACTATAATTTTATGTGTATACAGGGTACCGAAACTAAATAATATAAACATATTTTTTGAAGTTATAGGAAAAATATTACAAAATTTATGTAAAAAGAAATATGAGCACATTATAATGGCAGGAGACTTTAACATAGATGTAATTAAGAGAAATAATATTGTACTAGAATTTGAATGTCTGTTATTAAATTTCAATCTTACATTAGCCTTCAAACAACCAACTAGACTGCACAGCAAAACTTGCATAGACAATATCGCACACAACTTTAAAGCAAAATGTAAAACGGAAGTTATTGAATTTGCGCTGTCAGATCACACAGCTCAAATAATTAGGTGCCCGGTAAAAACAAACCATATTTTAAAATACTGGTGTATAAAAAGGCGAGATTATAGTGCAGAGAACCTTTTGAAATTTAAAGAGTGTATAGAGCAACTTACTTTTTCAGAAATGTATGAAACGGATAATCCGAATGACGCTTTCGACATTTTCATTGACTCTTTTAAACTTTTTTATAACCTCTGTTTTCCAGATAAATGGATAAAAATAAATGTAATAAAAAAACCTAAATGGATATCACACGGGATAAAATTATGCAGCAAAAATAAACGAAAATTACTATGGCGGTACAGACTTAAACCAAACATGACAAACAAATCAAATTTCCTAAAATACAATAAAAGGTTTAAAAAAATTATAAGCTTAACTAGACGAGCACAAAATAATTATTCTATAAAAACTTCAACAAACAATTCTAAAACCACATGGAATATTATAAACAAATCAAAATCGTGTTTCCCTAAAGATTCAGTAACACAGATTAACGTAGATAATAAAATAATAAATGACCCACAAAAAATAGCTGATGCATTCAATAATTATTTCGTAGACAAAATTCAACCCATTCAAGACTCAGGAATTAATGTTACATCAAAGATTATACCATGTCAAGATTCAATTTATGTTTCCCCCAGCATACCTGGAGACATAAAAACCATTATAAAGTCACTAAAGTCAACAAACAGCACAGGATATGACGGAATTTCTACAAAGGTAATCAAATATGTATCTGACCTTATCTGTACCCACTTAAGCTATCTTATAAATCTAAGTATCTGTGCAGGTGTGTATCCAGAAGCCCTTAAAGTATCTGTAATAAAACCATTATTTAAAAAGAACGATAAAGAAAAGATGGATAACTACAGACAAATTGCCCTCATTCCGATCATATCTAAAATTTTTGAAAAATATCTGTATAAAGAACTGTATTCATATTTTGAAAAGAAACACATATTAGTAGATGAGCAGAAAGGATTTAGAAAAAACCGGACAACTAATATGGCCATCTATGACTTCTTGCATAAAGTAATAGGAAGTATGGACAAGAGAACTCCGGTGTGCGCTATTTATTGCGATATGACGCAAGCCTTTGATTATGTGGACCACAAGGTTCTTTTAGAGAAGCTAGAGGCATGTGGTATTAGGGGAAATATAATCAGTCTTATTCAGTCTTACCTAACTGACAGAAAACAGTACACGGAAATAGCCAAAATTAATATTACGACAAAAAAAGAGGAAGTTTATGTATCGGACAAACGAACACCAGTATACGGAGTCCCGCAAGGCAGCGTACTGGGATCTCTATTTTTTATAGTATATATTAATGATCTGCCTAGTGCTATTAAACATCCCATGACCCTATTTGCAGATGACAGTACAGTGACTATACCATGTAAAAATAAGGACATGTACAAAAATGACATTAATGAATCTCTGACAGCGATAATATCATGGCTAAATCGGAATAATCTTAAAATTAATTTAAAAAAGACTAATATTATGCATTTCACGCAACGGACTCAGACTGATAATGCTATTGAAGCCCGGCACGATGGCTCAGTACTAATGAAAGTCGACAATGCCAAATTTCTCGGTGTAATAATTGACGCGAATTTGAACTGGAAACCCCACATTGAACTCGTGAGTAAAAAGCTGAGCTCAGCCGCATATGCGCTTTTCAAACTGGCCCCAGAACTAAACCCAGACGCCTTGGTAACAGCTTATCATGGATTGGTAGCATCAGTACTGCGTTATGGTATAATTTTTTGGGGAAACTCGACAAACAAAGAAATTGCGTTTAAAGCGCAAAAGCGATGTATACGAGCTATGTTTAACTTAAAATCGACAGAAAGCTGCAAACCGGTATTCAAAAAATTCAAATTATTAACTTTACCGTCTCTATACATTTTTGAAGTAGCATCCTTTGTAAAAAGTAACCCCCATTTATTTCCACGACTAGCAGACGCCTTTCCACGCAACAGACGCGACAATAGCCAACTATGCTTACACTCGGCAAAAACCGCTCTAATGTCGAAAAGCTTCTTTTGTATGGCCCCTAAGATTTACAACAAAATACCTCAATCTTACAAAGCTCTGACTACAAATTTATTTAAAAAGAAGATTCGGAATTTATTAACGGACAAAGGATATTATAATATAAATGACTTCTTATCGGATACCTTTTGACACATTTTACCTTTTTTATACATGTTTACTTTTTGACGTAGATATATTACAGTTTGACATAGTATTATTTTGTACCTTTTTGACATATTTTATATATTTTAGTTCTATCTTGGACATGGTGTATTTTATTTTTATTTTGTTTTGTTTATATCTGTATTAAGTACTTCAAAGAAAATAATTAGTTATTATGTTATTATGAATGTACCTGGAAAACAATGGCAAAAATATAAATTTTATAATCCATATAATTGTAAAAAAAAAACAAATTTGTACACCTCACTAGGTAAAACATGTACGGACCTAACCTACTTTACTAAGATCTTGCATGCTCGATTTGTGTGTAAACGCATGTTTTTGACAAATAAAGTATCTTTGTCTTTGTCTTTGTCTTTGTCTTTGTCGGTAGATGGCGTTGATCTGACTACGTTACCAGGTATCAAAGCCAAAACGCTACAAAAAAAAATACGTCACACGCTCGTTGACTGTCACTTTCGTTTGCATAAGCTTCCGAGTATAACCATTAGGTCCAAGTGAAATTATGTGACGTTCTGTTCCTTGCAGTAAAATACCGAGACCAGCGCCATCTATCCAGCGACTACGGAAGAGTTTGAAAAGAAAATCTCTCATTGCAATTGAATTTTGTAGTGTTTAATTGTAACTTGTAAATTAACCGAATTAAAATAGTTTAAAGTTCAAGAAGTAATTGTATGAAATATTTTTAAAACCAATTGGATGCGGTCCAAACGTTTTAAACGCCTAAATAAATTTTATGAGCCTTAAAATACTTCATGGCATAAAATGATACTTTTTTTTCAGGCGCTCTGATGTCAATTTTGTATACCCTTTTTTTTGTTGAAATTACAGTTCATGATGTATAAAAACGATTCAAACGTAGTCGTACTATTTCGTATTAAAATTTAATGTGTTCAGTTTAAGATCACATCGTGTATTTTCCAACAAATGAACAGTGGTCCCGTCATTTTGATATCAAAATGGCGGAACCAGTTTCTGTATGGAATATTTTCAAATTTTATGGTAGTAGCATTTTTCTATGAAAGTATGAAATAGTAGAAGAGTCCAAAACGCGTGTGCTCGATTCTGCTACTCGGTTCCCCCTAGAAGTCATGTCACCCCATATATGAACAAACATTGTATGCTTAAAATGAAGTCGAGGCGAAAGTTACACCTTGCGTGTCTACTGTTTGGTGTTATTAGGACTACGAAGCCGAAGTATTTGTACGACAAGTTAAGTTGGATGGCTAGTAAACGAGAGTGCGCACCTAGGCTTTGTGCCCAACAATTATCAACGCAATCTCATAGGACAGCAGCTTTCAGAGGTACCTTCCGATACGCCGCATCTAAAGTGTGGAATAATATTCCTCCACCATTGCGGGTTCTGGGCACTATTCACACTTTCAGAACACGACTGCGGCAGTATTTGATAGCAGCACAGCAGAAACTGGATATGGTTACAATGAATGTTTCAATCATATAAACGCTTAGTAGGTAATTTGCAGCACTTGCGTACGACTGTGCCTATATGTACCTTCATACGCATACACGCGAACTCTTGCGACCACAATTATATTAACCGTATTATTGTTCACGGACCATAATCATCTCTCACTTACTGAACCTGGCACTCATTGAGCGCCGAATACCGTATATTTTCTTTTCTTTTTTCTTCTATCTCGGCTTAACTGTGTTTTTATTTATTGTTACCAGTATTACTTTCTCACACAATGAAATACTTATTACTTACATTTTTTTTTTTCTTCTTAAGTACGAACTCATTTCATTAATTTACCCGATAACTATTTATTGTATATCCATTTATTTATTATTATTTATATATTTATTATGTTTGAAACTGTTTTCTGTCTGTCACTAACCCCCTCAAGGTTCATTGGAAGACCAGCGTCAGACAGCATCACCTGTCTGGCATGAATGCTGAAATGGACCTTTTTGGCGCAGCCGTGGGGCACACAGCACATACCATGTATTTTTGTCCTGTTTGTAACTTTTTTTAAATTATTGTGTGTGTGCTTAATGTACTGACGTCAAATAAACATTTTTTCTTTCTTTCTTTCTTTCTTTCTAGAAATGTTGTACTAAATGACAGGCCTGTTGGTCTAGTGGTTAGTGACCCTGACTGCTATGCCGGAGGTCGTGGGTTCGATTCCCACTCAGGACAAATGTTTGTGTGATGAGCACGATCATTTGTTCTGTGTCTGGGTGTAATTTATCTATAATATGTATGTATTTAGAAATATACAGGAAAAGTTTTTAACCACTGCGTAAATTTTTTTTGGTAGCTCAGTGTTAGTAATAGAACACATTCCCATTTTTAGTTTTAATTTTTTTTTTTCAAATTTTTCCATCTTGTCCCATTTTAAAATAAGCATAACATGGACATAATTTAATTGTAATACTGTGAATGAAAACGCGCTGGCTGCTGACGTACGATGTGTCCTAAGCCCATGAAAGTATGAAGGAAAAATTGGAATTACGTTTACACATAACATATCACAGCCTAAACTTTAAAAAGTAGCGCGAAACGGCGGTCAGTAACCGTCAGCGCGTAGGTAGGTAAGTTTACGTCGGCGCCGTCGCATCGAGCGAGCGCACCTACAAAACTCAGCTGATCTCAGCTTGCCGGTTGGGCGACCGGTCGACGCGTGAGTCGGTCGACCGGGCGCCCGACTGGCAAGCGACCATAAAATAAGATTATAGGTAAATAAGTCTCGTAAGCGATAACTTTATTTTTTACTACTAACACATATCAAAATAAAAAATACGTGTCTATTAAAATACATTCAAGTTTATCATGTCAAAATTTGCGCACTGGATAAAAACTTTTCCTGTATAAGTATGTTTATCAGTTGTCTAGTACCCATAACACAAGCTCTGCTTAGCTTGGGACTAGATGGCGTTGTGTGATAGTTGTGGAATATTATTATTATTATTATTATTATTATTCACATGATATTCGCAAAACCTGGCGTGGTCCCGTCATTATGACGTTCACGTCACGGACATCAGATATTTTGTGGTTGCATAACTTCTCGCTGGATTGACTTGCAACAGTTGCAACCCAGCCTAGGTGTATAATAAAAAAGATTTTTTTATATGTTATGCATTTCCTCGGCTCTATCCAAATTATAAGTATGTATAGTTTGGTAGGCCGACTTTTGAAAAGAGCTCAAGCTGGGTTTATTCCTTTAGCATTTCAATATTTTTCAGCTACTACCCTTATTATTATTTCTATATAAATAAATTCTAGTAACCCCAGCTTTTGTTTTTTCTCTCTTATTATAAACAAACACACTCATTTATAGCGAAAACAGTAAACAAACTAAGTAGGGGAGACCGGGTACAAAAGTAACACTTTGTACTTTGACACTGATTTCTAGTTATTTATTATATTTATGATGAAATGAATATAGCCACATCAAAATCTTGACTGTGCTCTACAAATTTGTAAATAAATTTACATAATTATTTGCTGTTTACTGTAAATTACAAGGTTTTGAAAAAAATATGACGTTTGTTACTTTCGACCCCGAGGCCAGGGCGAAAGTAACAAGGTGTGGGTCGGAAGTAACATGATTAAGGTATAATGAAATGCCATAGTAAATCAACTTATTTATTATAAAAAACACACAAGACAAAAGCATGCAATCTTCTTCGTCAGGTGAATTGTTATGATAAATGTTTTCTTTTTCTTAACTTGCCTTCTTTGTGTTTTTTAATTTTCCCTTCCTTGTAAATATTTTTTTTTACTTTCATTCTATCTTTGTATTCTTCTTCAATCACATTTTTTGCAATTGAAGAAGAATATAAATATCGAACAGCTCGTGTTGGTCAAAATCACCGTCTTACGTTCCTTACGCGCTTTACTGGTTATAGTCCTCGAACCAGCTCTTGAAATAGGTGTATATCTTGGGGTGAGACTGAGAAAGGAATTGGCAAGACAGCAATTGGCGAAGAAGAACCCACTTGTAGTCCGCTAGGTCCTGCTACTGGCGAGATACAATCGTCAATTGGCATATTCAACCAGGAGGGCTGTGGGTGCGTTGGATCTGGTCGACAGATCAGTATGTGGTATTTCTTCCTTGACTGGCAAGGGACGGTCTGTTACACGATTTGGTGCAAAATCAGCACCAGTAAAAATGTTTCTATTAAATGAACTTATAACAGTGCAAATAAACCCAGCAATGTCATTTTTATCAGTAACAGCAAGAGGAAATGCTTTTTTGACAATACCAGGAATGTAATGTATAGTCAGTGTTTGACCGGGATTATTTCGCATTCAGTTATCTGTAGCTGTGTTTATAATTTTTTAATGGTAATTTTCTTATGTCACATGGCAATCAATGTACTTTTTTGCCAGGGCTCTAATTGTGGCATTGTATTCGCCATATTTATGCAAACTAGGTTACGTTACCCGTCGATTAGTACTCTAATTAAGCTTAAACCTACTTTTAATAACGAGATAAACGCCATTGTATTTTAGGCATATTGCCGTCCGAGCGGCCAACTAAAATCGACTCTAACATATTATTGAACCTACTTTCTAGTATTTTTTTGTGTTTTTTCGCTGTAACAAATTAAAATCTAATTGTCTATACACATTAGCCTCTATTAATTTGATACTTATGGTGATATACCTACCTACTCATAACCTGAAAACTAAACATTGCATAACTTTTTGTTTATTTACGTTTTGACGTTTTTTATTTTTGGGACAAATTAAACAAAGTAAGACCTTTCTTTTGATGTATCATTCGTCTATCTGCATTATATAGTTTCTGTGTAATCACGGGCGGTGACTACGGCAAGTGGCGGTTCTAGCGGCCAACTATTCTTTGTCATAGCGTCTTGGTTTTTTTTGGAACAAATTCAAGAAAAGAGGTGTGTAAAGTAACAAATTACGACTAATTCCTGGCAAAGTTTCATCAAATATTATGAGTTGTACAGATGTTAACCGCACATTACGAACGTAGAAAAAAAGCAATAATTTTATAAGAATCTGCCAACATCAAAGATTAAAAAAAAAAAAACAAAATATTGCCTGTTTTACCCATTTTTAATAAAAATTACACTTTAAAGTTAAGATAGCGGTGAAATAAGAAAAAAGTTTTTTTTTTTTTAAATACCCTGTGGGCCAGGGCCAAATAAATTAGGGCTGAGTAAGTTGCAGATGACCTCACCTATCCATCATTTTCGTATGTTCAACGTTCTGCCAAACACCCTGTATAATTACAAAGTAAGTAAGTAGGTACGTACATTCAATCTCTCAAAAATCATTTACTTTTTTCACGGTCAAAATCAAAATCAAAATCAAAGCATTTATTTCAAGTAGGCCACTTACAGGCGCTTTTGAATTGTCGAAACAAAAATGAACATTTAATGTAGCTACAGTCCCAGTCACAAGACATAAAAACTGTGAAAGTACAGTAGTTGCCCATTCCCTAGCGTAGATCTCTATGGAGAAGAACGGGCAAGAAACTCCATGGACACTCTTTTAAATCAAAATATTGTTACAAAATCTTGGTTACATCATTCATGTTGAGATGGTATATTATGTGAGAACAATGTAGCAAGATGTGCACGTTAAAAGTGTCCATAGCAAAACCAAAACAAAATATAACTCAAAAACAAAATAATTAATTCAAATAAACCATGGCGACTAAGAGATGACCAGTCACAACTGACAGCGCCCATTCACGCACATGACGCATGGATCAGCACCATTTTGAAGGGAACTAAATGGTCCGACACACGCGCCACCATCAGCGAGACATTTGAGTGAGCATGCCATACTCTCAACCTCCAGGGCACATTCAAGTCAAGAACTGCCGTAGGTTTCCAGTGAATGATAGCTTACTAGCACATAGTACTCACACAATATGGGCTATGCGATTATATAATACTAACATTGAATCTATACAATGCAAAGATAGTTAAGTACAATCTTCAGCAGCTCCAACTATACCATTTAATGCTATCAATTTTTGCGCCCCTGTCCATGTGGAGCAGGACCAGCATTAAGCCAAGCATTTTTATCAGCGATATAATCGCTCAACTTGTAATATGCTTGTTTACATAGTGTGCGTTTAATGCATGTTTTAAATTTCGTCTCATTCAGTTCAAGAATACTTTGTGGAATTTTATTATAGCATCTCAAACAGTACCCCATGAAAGATGAGTCTACTTTAGCGAGTCTAAAGCCTGGCTGAACTAATTGGTCCCTATTTCTAGTACTGTAATTATGTCTGTCACCTCTTTTACCAAAAAGATGCAAATTTTTTCTAACGTACATTATGTTTTCGTAAATGTATTGACAATGTACCGTCATAATGCCAATATCCTTAAACAGTTCCCTTAGAGAATCGCGCCTACGAAGATTATATATAGCTCTGATGGCTCTTTTCTGCAGAATAAATATAGACTCAATATCTGCAGCCCGTCCCCATAGCAAAATACCGTAAGACATTATACTATGGAAGTAACTAAAATAGACCAGTCTAGCGGTATCTACATCAGTAAATTGACGGATTTTTCTAATGGCATATGCTGCTGAACTTAGCCGCCCCGCAAGAGATGTTAAATGAGAACCCCATTGTAGCCTTGAATCAAGCGTAAGCCCCAGGAAAACCGTTTTATCTACGAATTCAAGTTTCTCATTATTCAATAATATATCACAATCACTACCCTTAACATTCGGTAAAGCAAATCTTATGCATTTGGTTTTTTTTTCATTTAATACCAAATTGTTTGCTGTGAACCAATTTTGGACCTGAAGTAGGGCATTATTCACGTCATCTAAATTTTGTGCCCGTCTGTTTATCTTAAAAATTAAGGAAGTGTCATCAGCAAATAACACCATATTTTGAGGTTGGTTTTTCAATAAATAGGGTAGATCATTTATATATACTAGAAAGAGGAAAGGACCCAATATAGAGCCTTGTGGAACCCCCATTTTTATTTTTAAACCCTGTGAATTGACACCATTTATCTGAACATGTTGTTGTCTATCATTCAAATATGATTTTACCAAACTAAGTGCAAGTTTACCCAGTCCGTAATGCTCAAGTTTCAAAAGTAATGTGTCGTGATTTACGCAATCAAACGCTTTGGAGAGGTCACAAAAAATTCCTATGGCATCTTGGGACTCTTCCCACGCAGTAAATATGTGCTTTAATAAGGTTACACCGGCGTCAGTTGTACAACGTCCCTTGGTGAAACCATACTGTTGATCATGTAAGATTCTGTTGGTGTTAAAATGATAGAGCATTTGATCAAGCATTACCTTTTCAAAAACCTTGCTAAAAACTGGTAACACGGATACAGGTCTATAATTGTTAGTATCTTTACTGTCCCCGGATTTGAAAAGAGGTATGACTTTACTGTATTTCATTAAATCAGGGAAAACTCCTTGGTCTACACATAGATTAAAAATTAAAGCTAAGTATGGGGCTATTGTCTCAAGTATGGATGTACAAACTTTGATAGACATTCCCCATAGATCTTCGGTCAGTTTGATTTTTATTTGCCGGAAAGCTTTAATAACTACCATAGGGTTAATGTGTTTAAATTTAAATTCAGCCAGGCAGCCAGACACATTCGCCTTTAATAAACCCATTGAGACTTCAGGAGAGGAATTTAGAGCCTCCGTAGTTTTTAATGGTATTTCTGTAAAGAAATTTACAAATTCTTGAGCTACTTCCTGATTAGAGCTTTTAGGACCACTTGCTGTATCTAATGTGTAGCTAGTGTTACGTATTTTCTTCCTGTTAGTCTCGTTATTTATGACTTTCCAAACTGTCTTTATTTTATTTTCTGCTGTTTTGATCTTGTTGCTAATGTGCAGGGCTTTAGCAACCTTGCATGTATTTCTAAAAATTTTTGAATACTTAGCAACATACTTGTTAAAAGTTTCAGTGTTAATAAAAGGCTTAAGGCCATAAAGCTCAAATAGTCTTTCCCTACTTTTTCTGATGCCTCTAGTTGCCCAATCGCTAAATATGAATTTAGGGCAAATACTTTTTGTCTTCTTTTCAAAAGTTTTGTTGAATTCCGTGTGAACTATTGAAAAGAAACGATTATAAAATTGATTTATATTAATATCGTCATGGCTCATAACACTTAACTTGTTCTGTAGGGAAATATTAAACCTATTTAATTTGCTAGAAGTTATAGGTCTAAATTTAATCTGTACTTTTTGCAATGGTGTATTACACCTATAAGTTACAGTTTGTCCGCTATGGTCAGACGGCAAACAATTTACTATGGCTTTATCTAAGTAATCACAATCGCAGAAAACATTATCTATACAAGTAGCAGAAGATGTTGTGATTCTAGTAGGTTCAATAAAAACGTTAGTCAGGTCAAATGACTTAAAAAGATTTAATAACCGACCACTATTTGAATGTTCTTCTAAAATATTGATATTGAAATCACCACAAATTATTGTAGATTTATTACTGGCTGCAAGTTTTGCCAGGACATCTTCCATTATTGATTCAAATATGGAAAAGTTTTGATAGTTTGGGGGTCTGTACACACACACAACTACATGCTTATCTAGCTCAACACAGGACAGTTCGACGCAATGTTCAACCGAGAGACCTACTAACCTACGGTAACCAACATTCCCATAATTTTTGTCCGTGTTCTTATTTCTGTATGGAGCAAAGATACCACATTCTATTTCAGTCTTAGCAGAAGCCTTCGATATATCTGTAGGTACATACCTACCTATGCTTGATCAGTAGTGGTTTGAGCTGTGCGTTGATAGTCACTCAAAACAAATATTATTCAGAATAATATTATGTAGAAATGAAAAATAAATAAATATTCGAATATTTATTCATTTATTTGTGATCTTAACAATCAATTCAGATAGGATCTACAGCAATCTATAAGTCACCTTAAAATTGTAAAACCCGCTAGAATGTACATCTCATTCATTTCACAATTTTACGGTTTCACTTCGATAGATTATAATGTACCGAAAAATAATGCGTTAAATTGTAAGCAGAATGTTCGGTTGACAATCTTTCGAGAGTTTATAATCTCGCTAGATAGATTACAATCTGACGGGTTTTACAATTTTACGGTAACATACAACACTATCAGCTCTACTTTGGGTGTGTTCAATTTACATTCTACATCATTCAGCTAGGTCCACAATCATCAGCCCGCGATCAGGTAGGTATGATGGCACCATGGACGTGCCCGACTCTCAGAAATGATTAAGCAGCTTTTAATCATTTAGCTTATTGAGCCCGTAGTGTAGATCTAGAATACCCGTAGGATTTATGGTTTATGGTTTATGGTATGACTCCCAGTTAGTTAATTGACTATACACCATGTTTCCGGACGTTATCCATAAACTTCGACCGGTCATTGTACTCATCATTATAACAACTTTTACTATGGGATCGAACTCTGAAACGCGAAAAATAAGGGACTACGCACACTTATTCAGCTCTATTCAGCTTATGCCCATAGAAAACAACGATTTTGTATGAAACGCGTACGCGCGCATTCAGCTAGCGCTTTAAGTGTGCGTAGTCCCTAAATCAGCAGTTCCATACACTTTGACGAGTTAGGGTCGCAGCACACTTATCAACTCTCGGCAAGGGATCGTCACCGCCTCGCCTTTCCCCTTGGCGTCAAACAGGCGTCCACGTAACGGTAACCGCGTGATGTAAGCGGATCAGACGCTCGCCACGTCGACTCGGCTACAGTTAGGCGACGCAGTGCTTACGGTTCGCCGACCGCTGGTTGACGGCTAGGCGGCACTCGTTCAATCATTTCAAACCCGAACGTTAAGTGTAGCGCATGGCGTGGACGAAGAGGCGTAAGCTAGGCTACGGAGAGCCGTAAGCTAGGGTACGGGTTGCCGAGTTGATGTGTGCTACGACCCTTATGCAAACTTAAGGCGCTTAGACGAGCTAAACTAGCAACTCTATTTGTGGTGGTTCAAACTTCGTTTGAAATGCTGTTAGAATAAAGTTCTAATCAGCTTGCACTACAAAGTGGTTGTTACGTCAGCAACTGCGGGCCAAATAGCGCGAAATGAGTGGTTTCGATCGATTTACAAAAAAACTATTGATTGGATTAAAAAACTAAAACAGTATCATGCTAATATATTGCTTGTAGAATTATTTGCCAAAAAATCAGAATGATCGCATGCATATTAGTATGTTTTTTATTGTTTGAAAGATATTTTTAGAGGTAAGTCCGTGATTTCTTTTTATCGAGCCAAATTAATTGTATTATGTTTTCAAAACAGTATGCTAGCATATATCCTAAAGAATATCATATATTTTTCTGGTCTTGTTTATAGCAGTGAATCATATACTTTTAGTAAGTAATTATAAAACTCGCGTTTAGCTCGTGTTATCGCCATAATAGGGAATATGCAAGAAATACAAAACTTTTTTTTTTTTAAATGCCTTGTATTGGCCCATAAAAACATTATGGTACTTACACTTGTTAAGTTTCTAAAACATCGCTTATTTTGCAAATTAATTGTTTTATGTAGCATGTTTTTGGTCAAAGGAACGCACTCTCAAAACACGTCGTACTCCATATCGGCGGTAGGTAGTGACATCAAAATCTATGTGTCAAAAAAACACTTTTATTTAAAATGTAGGTAAAGTTTCACTACCATTTTGATATAAGTAATATAGTTATTGCGATTTTTGCTTGAATAAAGCACATACAATTAGTAAAATTGCTTTATTAAGGCCAAAAAAATAGATGTAAACAAGTTTTAGTCTTAAATGACGTCACATTATGGCCGCGGCAATCACGGACGTTTGAACCGTCATAGAAAAAACTGCAGGAGTTTAATAATATTTTTGAGCGACAAGCAGTAGTTGAAATTAACTTTTAATACTTTTCTTGGGTTGTAATCCATTGTCTAGGAAATTTTGTACATGCCTTTTTGGAAAGAACGATTTACACACCCAAACAAACCTCAAATCCGACTATTAATAACATTACATTTTTAAAAGTACACAAGTAGTATTATAAAAGTTAGAATAGAAAAAACAGTAAAACAACAGCTTCATATTACCTATATTACGCTTACCATCTTATTACAAAACAGGATTTAATTTTAGACAGGTTTTAACCAGTGTAGGCACCATTTTTTTATTACTTACGAAATTAATTCTGCTATAGATCAAAATAAGTGGTATTAAACCCAATTCAAAGTTGTAGAAAGCTTTACGAATTCCGAAATAAATTTCAAAATTCAATACTACGGGTGCTTGGACTAAACTTAGAAATCGTTTTGTATTGAGATAGTTCGTAGTACAGGTTCGTTCAGTCAGAGTCGTCAATCTCAGACGAATCACGGCGGCGGGCCTTTGAGGCAAAGTTTTGTATCCATGTCGCAGTTTTCTGTGCGGCCGTCCGTCGGGGGGTGCGACGCTCGGGAGTGACAGCGACCGGAGACGGGGGCGCCGGCGGCTCGGGCTCGGCGCGGCCTCGGCCCCGCGCGCGTGCGCCCCGAGCACGCGACCCGCGCCCTCCGCGCGACCCTCGTCCTCTCCCGCGTCCACTCGCCTCAACTTCCGATCTAACTAACTCCTCATCACTGGATCCATCAACAACTATCTGGGCTGGCAGAGGTACAGCATTGAGCGCAGCGAGTTGTGCCACATCAGCGGAATCGATTTCATCGCGGAGCACCCGTAGACGGTCAGCGATCGCTTCGACTTCGGTGTCCGTGTTCGACTCAAGCAAAGTAGTGATACAACGTCTCCTATGCGCTTCTAAGGCATGCCTCAGGATTTCCTCATTTTGTTTGATAGTGAAATCACGCACTGCCTCTGTCATGAGCTGGACAGGCAACGCCGTGAGGCGGCGCTCCGGTGGCAAAGCCTCGTAGTAGGCACGCAGTAATGTCTCAACATCTGTGGAGTCAGCCACATAGTCTGCCATATTGACCTCATCTCCTTGCGCCTGTCGCTTCTCGCGTATTTTTCGCTCCCGTTTCAATAAAAGGATATCACTTGAATTTGCAACTTGACCAGCAAAACACTGCCCAAATCGAGCCCTATTAAAGACCTGATCCTCCCGGTCATAAAATACATTAATCCTTATCAATGGCATGGTTGGCTGTTTTGGATCACCAGATAAAAGACTTTCAGCTTCTGCTATTGCTTCATTCACTTTTTGTTTAAGGAATTCCTGCACCTTTTCACTTTCATTGACATCCTCTTCGCCAAGATTTTGTTCTGATAATACAACAGTTTTAAAAATAAAAGGCCTCACAGTTTTTAAAGGCAAAGCAGTAAGAATGTAATCACTTTTATGTACCTGTAGCAATGCACAGTGTTTGGGTTTAGCTTCTCCTGCAGCTAGCGAGGTTGCTACTGTGCTACCAGGCTGAATAACATTGAAGTGATCTTTTTCACTACTACCCTTCATATCATACAGTTCACAGTCATGTTCATGACCCCACACAACCAAATCTAAGAATTTTGGTAACACATCCTCTCTGATAAAGTTACCAACTCCTCTGTCTTCAGCTCTGTTCTGATGTAACACAAGTATATTGAACCAGTCATGTTCCTCATCCCGCAACATTTCTACTTTCTTTTCTTGGAATAAATGCGACAATCTTTGGTCTTTGAGATGGCTGAGACCATATAAAGCAAGCTTTGTATCACCTTTTTGTAAAAGTACTGGTGAAATATTCACATGGGTATAATCTGTCCATTTCCCAAAATAGTTGACCAGACCTCCAGTGGATAGTATATCGAGGCTGCTTATGCCTTCTCTTCCAACAGGGTCATCATGATTACCATGGATGGATAGAATTGGATATGAAACATTCAAATTCGGATCTTCATAATTAACACTTCGTGAAAAGTTGACCGTCTGATCTGACAGTAACTCAATACTAACCGGCTTATCTCCAAAACAGTACTTGCGAACGATCTCCGTGCACTTGAAAATACAATTGAGCGATGGTTTTGCATGGTGGAACAAGTCACCACCGAGTAACACCAGATCCACATCATATTGAACAGCCAGTGACAAAGTTTCTTCAAAAGCAATGAAACTATCCTCGCCTCTGACAGGATGATCTTCTAAATAACCTAAATGGATGTCCGAAGCGATAAGTATCCTTATTGTTTCATCTTGCGACCAAACGCTTGTATCGTTTCCAACCATTTTCTACGACGTATTAATGATATTGTATAGTTTTGTTTTAGTTTAATCGCAGTTTATCTCGCTTTCAATAAACCGCCATTCGAGTCACAGCTTGTACAAACAGCCAAGCAAGCAGCTATTTTGTTTGATCTGCGATCGTTCGTTTTGATTTCGCAGCGGCGGGCAAATTTTAATGTCAAAGTGTCAACTGTCAGTTCTATGACAGCTGTCAGTCCCACAGACATGCTTTTTTTTTTGGAATTTTATGACCTGGTAACTGGACCTTTAGGTCAAATCAAATTACTACACTTTCACTTAATTTTTAAATTGTTTGAAAAGTATTTTTAATGTATTTATATATTGGTTTGTAGGTATTTTTTTCTTTTAATAACTCTTCAAGTGGCGGCGGGCGGGATAAAGAATCGCACTTAATGTTCACATCACATATTTCACTAGCCAACACTAATCTGTCAAGCAAGAAGTTTTGACAGTCAAAAATAAGATGTTGGTCATGTTGGTCATGGTTCCTTCTTGGGATTCACAATGTGGCAGTGATGCCAGATCTACTGATTTAGCAGTAGATCTACCTGATTTAAAAAAAATCTACTGATCTACTGCCTTGATTGATATTATTTAAGAAATCTACCTGCTTTTTTCCAAATCAGATCGGATCATCTAGTTACTGTCGTTGTGACGTGTCATCTGGCACAAAGGCATAAATAACATGACATTTTGTTCAACAAGTTTTGTGAATTCGCGGTATTTCTTAACTGTAGTGCGTGCAATGCCGACCAATCACTGACAGTCCCAGTCACTAGGTAATAAAATTGTGAAAGTACTGTAGTTGCCCATTCCATAGCCAGTGTTGCCGATTTAGCATATTTTATGCTAAATTTAGCATATTTTTACGTTGGTTAGCATAATTATTTGTTGTTTAGCATATAGCATATTTTTTAGCATAATATAACTATAATTATTTAAACCTTCTTTAATTGATATTGCCAAAGAATTCCGAATGGATGCATCTACAATAGACAGGCACATGTTTCAATGGAGAAATATAGTACACGTGACATGGGAATGCACATCTTCCTCCGTAGAATTCTGGAATGAAGTTATTAATTATAAAGATGCGGCTGGCAATAACCCCTTTGCAGAGATATCTCGCTTAGCTATGTCATTATTATCACTACCACATTCTAACGCGGACATCGAACGAGTTTTCAGTCAAATGAACGTAGTGAAAACGAAACTTCGTAACCGTTTGTAGGTGAAAACTTTAAATTCAATTTTATACATCAGCAGTCTTATTCACAACCATTCGACTCGCTTCCGAACCGAATCGAACGTCTACGATATCGAAGATGTCCTTCAAACGCTATTCACAAATCCGAAACCGAATAATTTTGACAGTTCAATTCGATAAGAGGACTCGAATCTTTCCGACAGCTGTTTGCTATCGGGAGGCATATCGAACAAAATTTAAACGAAGAAATAAACCATATTTCCAGATTATTTCAGTAAAATAAAAATACCAAACTTTTTAAACACTGCCTGAAGTAAGTAAATGAAGTTTTATTATTGTCCGGTGTTGTTTGTGTTTTATTAGTTATTTTATTGACTATATTTCATTGATGTATCCGCATTTACTTAAATTCTGTGTGTTTACAAAAATGTGTTATTCTTTGTAGATTTTAGTTACCTAATTATAAAGAATTGTATAACACTGATATCAAATACTTTATCAGACATTTTTTTTTAAATAAAAACACCCTTTCCGCTTTGCCAGTTTGACAGACGGCTGTTTACAAAGCTGGTTTATTCGAAATAAAGTTTATTTTAAAATTAATATAATTTTATTTCAATTAAATCATTTTGTTTCGTTTGCTGTCTATTAAGGTACTAGTGATGTGGTTCCTTATATAAATAGATCGAAATATTCAAATAAACCAATTTTATTTACTACTTTTCATTTTCTACCACGATCATCTATTTACTACCATTTTGTAGCGTTCCCCATAAACACAATCTCAGTCGGATAGAAAAAAGCGCATCCGTTCGGATCTGTGAATAGCGTTTTGACAGTTCTTCGGTTCGGAAATGAGATAGTCGAATTCGGTTCCTTACCGACACGGAAACCTATCGAATGGTTGTGAATAAGGGCCCAGATTCGGGCTAAAGATGGCAGGAAAATGCTGTTATTCCTACATAGTTCCCGACAGTGTACTGCGCTCCATAGGTACGAAGGAGAGTTAGTCCGAAAATCAAGCTTCCACGTCATCCTCGGCAGCATCAGCTGCTGATGAAGACCAAGATACTCGTATTGATATTTTGTTTAATAATATTATTGATTAAAATTTTGTTATATTTCTTGCCGCCTGTCCGAAGAATGTTGTTGATTATGTATTATTTTTTTGTTTCTTGACGCTTCTTACACGAATTTTCTTGATTATTAAAGATTCAAAATTAAAAGACCTTTTTATTTCGCATTAAATAATGTTAGCATAATATTTTAGCATAGTTTTATAGCATTTTTTGGTATAATTTTAATAGCAGTTTAGCATATTTTGTATTAGTCGTGTTGGCAACACTGTCCATAGCTTAGATCTCTATGGAGAAGAAAGTGCAGGAAACTCCAGGGACACTTTTAAATCAAAATATTTTTACAAAACCTTAGTCAAAGACTACAATATAAGTTACATCATTTATGTTTTGGTGGTACATTATGTGAGAATAATGTAGCAAGATTTGCATGTTAAAATTGTCCATACTTAGTAAAAATAAAAAAATGGAGTAAAATAAGCCATGGCAAATAAGAGAGAAGCATTGACTCACAAACTCATATTAAGTTTGGTAAGTACCTACAGTAGGTAAATATTTACATAATTATATTATGTTCTAATGTATTATATCGTACTTATAATTCAAGCTCAAGTCCACTGTACCCCATATGGGTATGACTTTTTTTAAATCTACTGATTTCTCCTCCAATCTACTGCTAAAACTTAATTTTTCTACTGATTTATAATCATAATCATAAAATCTTTATTTTTCTCGACATCATGAATTACAGGCGCTGGTTAACATTTTTACAATATTAGATAGAGAAAGGTGTCTGATGTAGGAAGATCCTGTGGTACAGATCACCTCTCCGCTCTAGATTTAACATTTTTATAATGCACAAAATAAAGTCAAGAATTGAATTTAAAATCAAATCAAAATCAAAAAGATAAAAACATTTACACATAAATAAAATTATGAATTGACATAAAACAGAAGATTACCGAAATACTACATATGTTATTACATTGTAATAGTTCAAAACTTGAACTTCAGTAAAAAAATATATAGAAACAAAATAAATATGTAGATAAATTATGCTTGCAGGCATAATACAAAAAAAAGGATTATACAAAAAGAAAAAAATTAGAACAAGAGGATGAATATAAGGAAATGGGGTGATGAAGTGCATTGGTACAATGCGTGAGTAAATGTGTGTGTTTGTATGTGTGTGTGTGTGATTTCTTCAGATTCCATCTGGCAACACTGCAATGTGGGCATGTATTGCTTGTAATAATGCCAAGTCTAGCAAGGTGTGACGGAGCAGTATTATGGCCAAAGCGCAATCTATTTATTGTAGTGATGTAATTTATTGTACCAGGGTCTAACAGGTAATTTTACTTGAATACTTCCATACCACTTTCCTTTGATGTCTTGGTCTTTCTTCCACATTTCTAACCAGATAAGCGGTTTTGTCAACTACTTCATTGCCAGAGATACCTCGGTGAGAAGGTACCCACAGGAATACAATTTTTATGTGCTATAAGATAATATTGATGAATTATTTCTTTGATGAAATACAGAATATAATTTGACTTAAACGAAACTGTAAGGTTAGTTAAGGCTTTTATCAAACTCAGTGAATCAGAAACAATCAAAAAGTATTTACAATTGCTAATTTGGCGTATATGCATTAATGCCTGATAAACCGCATATGCCTCTGCAGTGAATATAGTAGGTACAGGTATTGTACAGAACAAAGGTTTGAGAGAATTTAGCATGTGGATCATATATAGCAGCACGTACATAATCACTCCCCTTACTGCCATCAGTGTAAATAACATGATAATTCTTATTATTTGCCAAAATCTGTAACATATCTGAATTATTATTAATGGGATTTTGTAATTCTTTAATGGGATGTGTAATACACTGATAAGAGAAGGAGTAACATGGCCATGGGCACTGTTTTCTAATACCAGTAAAACTGTTTTCTGTTTCCAGCAATATTTTGGACAATGTTGGGGATTTACCATTCAAGAGATCCTCTCCTGTTAGAGGCCCAAGTTCAAGTTCAAGTTAAGTTCAAGTTATTTATTTCAGAACAAAAATACATTTGTGTCGAAATATTTTCACAGCACGTACATAAACACAAATAAGCACACAAATAATTATAATATAAGTCTATCCAAATTAAAAATACCAACCCTACAAATATTACCATTCTTATTAACACAGAATGACAGTCCCGTAGCAGAAAAAGCTACAAAAATACAAATACATTTAATGTCAAATTATGAACTTAAAAAAATAAAATAAAAAGAAGCAACAATTATAAACAAAGTCAAAGGGCAATGGGTGCACATCATTTAATTTAATACCTACTAGTTTTTAAGATTTTCTGTCATTACAATATTCGTCAATGCTGTAATAGGCTTTATTGATTAGCAAAGCTATGAGTTTAGTTTTAAATATGTTCACATTCTGAATATTCTTTAATTCTGCTGGTAATTTATTAAACAGATTAACAGACTGTACGCGTGACGAGTGTTTGACAACATTAAGCTTTGCCTGCATGACACTAGGAAGATCTTTTCTGCGTGTATCTACTCTATTTTTTCTTTCATTCTCTGTTTCAAACTCGTTTAAGTTTTTGTTTAAATAAGTAAGGAGCACCAAAATATAAAGACATGGTACTGTTAAATGCCTTCTAGAGCCTTCTTCTGCCAAGAGTTCTACTTACAAAAGGTACAATTTTGTTCATTATTTTCCTGTTATTTGCAGCAATTAATTTAAGACAGAATCTCTTTGAAAGTCGAATGCGTCTCAAAATTAAGGGCATTGTTTTAGTCTCCACTTCCATGGCCCTTATGGGAGTAGAGCACATTGCACCAGAAATAATTCTCAAAGCCCTGTTCTGCAATAGATCTAGTTTATTTACATGAGTACTATTTATATATACTAGTGAACTATAATCAAAATGACTTCTAACTATACTTTTATACAAAATTGATAATATTTTCGGGTCTGCTCCCCATGAGACACCTGCAAGACATTTCATTACATTTAAACCTTTTAAAGCATTCTTTGATATATATTTAATATGTTCCTCAAAGATTAATTTCCTATCTATTAATATTCCTACAAATTTCTTTGAATTTACTGGATTTATATATTCTCCGTTATAAACTACTTTTGAAGTTGTATTTTCATTTCCAAATATCATAACACTGCTTTTGGAGGGATTAATTTTTAAATGTAGCACATCATTGTTATAGTGAAATAGTTGATACAAGGCTCTGTTAATATTGTCAATTGCAATTTCTACATTATAATTACTACTGTACAAAACAATATCATCAGCAAACTGCAAAATATCTACATTACTATTAACAAATTTACAAATTTCACTTGTGTATATGTTGTATAACAAAGGAGATAGTGTAGCACCCTGCATTGTACCCCTAGATGCACATTTTGGACCGTGCAACATATTGTTATGTCTTACATAGAGTGTTCTATTATTTAAAAAATTATATATCCATTTACATAGTTGGCCAGGCACACCTAACCTAGACATAACTTGTACAAGTATAGCCGGATCCAGACTGTCAAAAGCACCTTGAACATCTAGAAATACACAAACAGTGTGTAACTTTCTATCCTTTGCATGTTTCAGGTCTGAAATTAAGGAAGTGAAGCTGTCTGCACAACTTCGCCCTCGACGAAATCCATATTGTACATGTGGAATGAAGCTGTTAGATTCCATATACCAATCCAAACGATTTTTAATCATGTTTTCAAATAATTTACCTAGACATGAAGACAGTGATATTGGTCTATATGAGCTGGCAAGCTCTGAAGGTTTATCTGGTTTGAGTATCAGAATGACACATTGTGTTTTCCATGATTGTGGAATACATTTACAATGCCAAAGTAAATTAAGAATATTAAGAAACATTTTTTGTGCTGATTCATCTAAATTTTTAATAGTACTATAGGGGAGATCGTCTAAACCAGGTGTAGTGTCTTTCCGAGATAACAAACTCATTTTAAATTCAGACCATGTAAAAGGATCTAGCAAGAATTTTGAACTTAGATTATCATTATTTAATTCGAAAATATTGCCTAAACTATTAACATTATTTAGATTGCTGTTGTCGGATAATTTATCTAGAAATTGAGAAATAAACTCATCTTTATATGATTTATTGCCAGCTCTTATACCTTTAAACATTTTTAAAAGATTCCAAATTAGAGTAGTTCTATTAAATGTGTTACATATGTTATCCCAACCTATTCTTTTTTGTTCCGATATGGTTCTTTTCTTAAGTGCATCTTTTCTTTTATATTCTAAATAGTTCTCCATAGTAGGTTCACTTCTATATAGTTTTAATGCATTGTAAGAGGCAATTACATTTTTTTCACAAATATCATTCCACCAAGGAGCTGGAGGTCTGCTTGTAAAATTATTTGATTTATTTAATTTAGGAATTGTCATATCCTTTCAAGTACCAATCGAGAACAAAAATCATTATAGGTTGAAATAGGATCATACAATTTTAGGACTAAATCATTGAATATTGTTTTAGATATAGTTTTATACTTTTCCCAATCTGCTTTTTTATATATAAACCTATCAACAGGGGGATTAATATAATATTTATCTATATGCAATGAAATCTCTGTTATTGTTGGGTAGTGATAGCTGCCCATGGCATCATCATGTACAGACCACTCGCATATTGATGCGAGGTTAGCACTAGTAAAGCTAACATCAATTGCAGATGGATTCCGTCTCGGGTTGTTAACAGTTGTAAAACTACCATCATTTAAAATACATAAATCCAAGTCATCAATGATATTAAATAAATCATGACCTCTGCTCTTAGTGGATAGACAAGCAAATGCAATGTGGTGTGCATTAAAGTCACCACTGACAAATATGGGCCTTGGAAGATCATTAATAATATTACGTAATCTATTGTGAGCAATACGTAGCTTAGACAGTGTATGACTTGGATCCATTACTTGAGATTTTTATGCAGTGTTTCTTTAATACTATTTACGGTGGTAGGCGTATTATCTCCCTTATTACCCAGTTCCACCAACGTCTGTACCAGGGCCATAAGTACATCGTTGTTGGCAACTATTTGGGCTTTGATGTCTACAGGAGTGACATCTTTAGATTTATTTACACTATGTACAGTATTATTTACAGATATGGACTTATTTACAGATGTATGTACAGATTTATTTACAGACTTATTTACAGTGTCAGTTGGTTTCATTTTTGGAGGTAGCAGAGGTGGAAATTCATTACTATCATTCTTGTATTGTTTCGTTAATGTAGCACTTGCATAAGTAATCTTATTTTTCTTTTCTAAAATTTTATTTAGCTTTAAATGGCAAGATGAGGCCCGCTGCAATTACAACAGCAGATCTCTGTTGGTCTATCACATTCTTTATATAAATGCTCACCTCCGCAAATGGAACATCTTTGTTTGCTATTACATATCCTAGCAGAGTGGTTAAATTTAAAGCAACGGAAACATTGCTGTAATGGGGGTACATATTCAAAAACTCGGTATGAAAACAGATCATATTGTATATTGTCCGGAAGAATATTCCATAAAAAAGTGATGCTAACTGTTTGTAGTGGTACTCGATCCTGTCCTACCTTCTTTGTAAATCTTCTTACAGCTATTATTTCGTAAATTGATGATAGTTTGGTGTATAATTCTTTGTTTGAAATGTTTGCTGGTACAAATCTAATTATGCCTGTTTTTTCTATTTGCGCAGCCGGAATAAATGCCTTCAAGCCATGCTTGTTAAGAAAAGCGCTGTTGTTGATAAAATTATTGGCCGTATTATACTGTTTAAATATAACTGCTATTTTATTTGCGTTTATTCGCTGTATAGCCGTCACCCCTTTTATTTCGCTGGAGATTATATGATTGAGATAGATAGGGCTCTTATTGCCTATTCTATCCTTATTGTTGGAAGCTTCAATGAACACTTTAAAGTCAACATAAGTGACATTTTCTGGATATAGTCTTTTATAGTCAGGTTTTATAAATGGTGAATAGTCACAATGCTCACCGCCGCACAGTATACGATTTGACCAAACTAGAGGGACAAAAGTCAAAAATCATAATGTTAAAACAAACCGTTTTTTTACTATTACTACCCATTTAGACGAACCCTACAGCCGATAATGACGTCAGAATATGCTATTGTGTAGTGATCCCTTCAGTAACAATGCGCGAAGTTACCGCGTCGAACTCAGGTAGCCGCCCGCACGGTCAGTGCAGTTGTGAACGGTTCCGTTTGTGCATGTGTTTCGAGGTTTAGTATTTTCTAGTCATGGATTCTGTAACTCGAGGTAAATATCTGTATATAAAATGATTTTAATCCATCAAATTGTTTTAAAAGGCGTAGTTACAATGTATCTTAATAGATCGATTATAAAACCACAAAAAATAGATATGATCTAAGTTTACCCAATCTTAAAGTAGGTAGTCAAGTTGAGTCAAGGTGTAATTACGCTTTTAACATATTCTCTTAACATTTAAGTTTGTTAAAATCATAATTTGGAAGTGCGACTTTATGCGATTCTAAATATTTCTTATTATTTCTTTAAAGGTGCCCGAATTCAGCGAAAATCATTATTTGAATTTTGGCGTTCTACACCGCCTAAAGGCAAATTAGATCAAGTTTTGACATTTATAAAGTCAAGATTTGTTGATCTGAACCTCCCGGAAGATCAGGAGAAGCCACTTAAGGCCTATTAGAAGAAGGAATGTGAGAAGATTCGTTTGAAATGGCTTCGCAAACAAAGGCGATTAGATTTATTTTTAATTGATTACGAAGAATGGTTAAATGAAGAGTTGGTGCTCACAATGTTTCGTGAACAGCCCCCAAAACCGAGTTCCAGTTTTGGCAGACCAAAAAAGAGTTTTGAAGATTAAGCCTCCATGCTTACATCCGCACAATGGAATGCCTATTAAATATTGCATACCGGATGAATATAGGTCAGTGGCAAGTTAGGAGAGATAAAAACAAAGAAATCTTTAAAAAGCAGAAAGAAGAAATCAAGGGAAAATTTAAAGAAATCGGTCTCATTATAGACAAAGTTAAGCCGGGTTTTGGAACGAGCAATGATGGATATACTGCAAGAACGTTTCATCCACAAATATAAAGAAACTGCTCGTATCACCGGCCTCGACGAAAATCTGCTCTACCGCCTCTGTACAGTTCTTACAGCCATAGCTTCTGGCTATGAAATTGACCCGATAAAGTTTGATTCATACTGCTCAGAAACGAGAGGATTGTACCTCTCCTTATACCCATGGTATAACATGCCAGCTACATTACATAAATTACTAGTTCATGGAGCAGAGATAACAAGACATTCAATCATACCAATAGAACAAATGTCCGAAGAGGCTTCGGAGGCCAAAAACAAAGAAATTCGTAAAGTCAGACTGGGCCACACTTTGAAAACTTCTCCTGTCCGCACAAATTTTGATTTAATTAAGTATTTACTCGTGTCATCTGACCCTTATATATCATTGTTGAGAAATTTACCAAAAAAAAGCAACTTAAAACATTGTATTGATTTAAAATCGCTTTTAAAGTCAGATTAAAATTTACATAATTGAAAAAATGTGTTTAATTTGCTACCACATCATCACATAACTTATAAGTTATAACGTTGACCCATTACAAACCCTTTAATTGTCATATAGACTTTTGTCCCTCTAGTTTGGTCAAATCGGATACTGTGCGCCGCCGCCATCACCACAGTCCATTCCAGTCCCTCCATCTCCGGCCTCATGCCGAGGACGTTTATGTGAGGTGGGCGGGTTATCCCCGCCCCCCTCATTTCCCACCATTATTACTGGTTTGCCCACCTAGCACTATTGTTTTAATAACTTTTAAGCAAGAAATTAGCTATATTTATTAAAAATGAAAAATTAAAAGAAAAAACTGAGCCGCTCTTTTTTAAAGTTCCCGCCAGAATCCCCACAGATATGCAATCAGTGGATTTTGGGTGTATGGAACTAATAAATACATGCCTGGAGTTTAATTTGTTCGCTTGATGATAATAATTGAAAATCTAGATGACATATTGAGCGAATCGCCGAACATATTCTTCCATTTTTTGCAAGAGTCGAAGTCAAAACATACAGTACCTAATTAATTGTATTTTTCGTCAATAGAGACAGGCAATAAATGGTGTGAAAGGCACTTGTTCTCCCCGTCCTTGTGATCATTTTTTCGTTCCACAAAATATCTGGGAACCGGACGGTTACGAAAATATTGAAGGTCAAAGTTCCAATTTTTGACAAGTTTTAAATACAAGTTATTTACAGACAATGGCCCATCTCGGCCATCTCCCATCTTGCGCCGCATGCCTGACAGAATCAGCGAGCGGAGTTCGTATAGCTGAAATTTCGGCCAATAATATATAATACATATTTGCCATCGACACGTTATGAAGAATACAAGTTTTTTTTTGTAAGACTTCAAAGTGAAAGTGTCAGGCAGCCCGCGAAATTCAAATTTTTTGTAAGTTTTTTTGCAATTTGCAATCGTATTCAAGAACAAAGACATTACTCGACCTTTGTGAACTTGGAGGGTTGTATTTATGATTTTGATAATTATAATTTATTCTGTAACTGCAAACATGTTAAAGCCGCGAAAAATATTTCAATGAACATTCAACCTAGCACTGGCCTGCAATTTTCGGGGACACCCTAAAGCAGCGGCCGGCAACCCGTGGCCCGCGGACGTCTTACTTGCGGCCCTTGAATGTTTTGTCGCTAAGTTATAAATATCAAAATAAATGCATGAACGGACCGCGATCGACCGTATAGTGTGGCCACGACTGTAACAGCTTTAGTTCCAAAGGGTCCGTTTTGGCGCTGGCGTAGCATCGCCGGCGCCATAAGAATAAGAATAATTTATTTGCTTAAAATACAGGTGTTACCAGTTGTTACAAGTCGGTGGTTTAGGCACAAACCATATTTTGCCTTTTTAGGGCATGCAAATATAATTTTACATTATTTTATAATGCGTTGCGACGTTGTGACTTGGCCGTTAAACATTAATTTTGTTTACACGTAATGTTATATCTGTTGTAACTACAAAATTGACTTGTACCCACTAACGTATAAATAATGTTCAACGGCCAAGTCACACAACATTAACTATAAAGAAATCGCAGTAAGGAACCTTAGACTTGGCACGACTTTGTCTAGATTTCATTACTTTTTAGAGATAAACAAGCAGCTCCATCGAGACTTGGCTAGTTTTTTACAGAATGTTTTTTGGTGGGATTTCACTTCTTTTTGTAGAAACGTGGGGCATATTGATTTATTTTATAAGATTTCTTATTTGACAGTTTTTTTTCTTTTTAGTAGTAGTTTTTTTATTATTACAAATCTTTATTTTCTTTTTTTCCGGTTCAGAGTCTTGTAAAGTAGCAACAGTTTTTCGTATTGCCCATTCGCGTTCATTATTAATTCTTTTAGACGTGTCGCGTCGTGACGCGAATGTAAATAATAGAATTGACATGGCAATACCAACTCAATTGACCAACGCATCGTTACTCTGTGATGAAGGCAGAATGTTTATCTATGGTCCACAGAGTGCATTATAGTAAGATCCCGCCAAAAGGCAAGCGTCATGGCGTGGAAGCGATCTTTGGCGGCGTGTTATGCGGTTACAAGTAAAAGTGGAACTAACAAGTCGCTCGTCGACGGAGTGCTGTGTGAAAGCTAAGTAGAAATATCGCTAAGTAGAGCTTAGATAAGTAGCCTTTGAGTAGTTGCTATTATTAGAGTAATATGGCATGAGGCTAAAGTTGGTAGCTGGTGGCGGTGCTTGTAGATTATTAGATTAATGTAGACAAGTAACGCTGTATTGATCGAGCCTGTGTTTAGCTGGCTTCGTGGGTAGCACGGGGCAGATAGACAAGGCTGGCTTCTGAAAGCCATCTAGTAAAGAGCCTGTGTGTAGCTGGCTTCGTGGGTGGCACGTGGCCGATAGACAAGGCTGGCTTCTGAAAGCCATCTAGTAAAGAGTCTGTGTTTAGCTGGCTTCGTGGGTGGCACGTGGCAGATAGACAAGGCTGGCTTAAGAAAGGCCCCCCTGGAGAGATGGTACGTACTGATAGTCCGCCGAGCCGGCCTCGTGGGTGTCACGTGGCAGCTTGGCAAGCCTGGCTTTAGAATGCTTAAAGGCCTAGAGTTGGAATGGACGGCCATGAGGGTCGGATCCTAAACAACTGCTTAGAGTTGGGGATTCCCGGGGCAGAATAGTGCAAGGGTTGACTAAGATAGGGTCTGAACTAATGCAACTGCTAGAGCTGGGGATTCCTTGGGCAGGAGAGTGCGAGGGTGGCCAAGAGAGAGCCTGAACCTAAGCAACTGCTAGAGTGGGGATTCCTTGGGCAGAAGTGTGCGAGGGTTGACTAATAGAGGGTCTGAACCTAAGCAACTGCCTAGAGTTGAGGATGCACGAACTTATCCTACAGGCCTCCTTATATCCTTAATGGTGCATGAGTGTGGCGCTAACGCTTATTTCTATTTACAGCTTGGAAGAGGTGGCATAATCACGGGCCGGATAGACCGCCCTGACCATGCTTCCTTCTCCCCGCCCGTGGTACAGAAGTAGTTAGTATCAACGGGCATTAACACCTACAGATGGTGAACAGCAGCGGCTAGCAGCTAGCTGAAGGGCGCGGCTAGAGATGGTGAACAAGCGGTTGAAGGAGGTGAAATAGGGACGAGAACAATAAAGCGAGGTACGATACTCAAAGTATTTATAACCGTGATGAGATTATTATATGTATTATTCGTGCGCTTGCTTATGTAAGCGAACCTAAGGCACAACTATATTACATACCCCATATGGCTTACATAATAGAGCAGGGGCGTCACGACAAGACGGTTTAGACGGTTTTAATTTCTGAAAGATCGGCGCGGTATTTACGCCTAAGCCGGTTGTATTCGGTGATCACTGAAGCTTGAGCTTTTATACTCTTGAAGTCAACATTTATGAGGTGCACCCCATGAAGATTGGTTACTCGTGAAAGCGCCACGTAGGCTTGGCCACAAGAGAATATGGAGGTGCCAATGTCCATGAATTGAGGGCATTTTTTAGAGTTAGACCTTGGCTCTTGTGAATTGTTAGGGCATACGCCACACAGATTGGGAATTGTTCTCTGTACACGCATGCCCCGGGTATGATCTCAAATTTTGACTTAATAGGCAATAATTCGTGAATCAAATTATTAGCGAATTTTCGAAGTACTGTTTCTTCATAAAATTCCTAACCTATTCAAATCTTTGAATTGTTATAATAACAACCTGCTAACCTTAGCAAACCTCACGAAATAATAAGCGAAATCAACGAAATGCAAATAATCCCTCCTAATCCCTAGCAAACGTTTTCAAGCGCACTAGAAAAATGTCGTAAACGACTGTTACGCGGCCGGTTGCCACTTCGCCATATAAGGTTATCGGAAAAACAAACGTAAACGCATTTTAAAATACAGTCAGCGCCATCTAGCGACGTTTGCGAGTATCAACGCCACTCTTAGTCCAATGCATTATATTTTGTCAACATTTTGAGCGAAATTAATCATCATCATCAGCCTATTAATATTTCCACTGCTGGGACACAGGCCTCCTCTCTATGCGAAATTAATATTTCGCATAGAGAGGAGGACACGCTATAGGCTAGATTAAATTAGAAGATATGTCCCACTACGCTGGATTTTTGCAATGACAGTCGATTTTTTTTATGTACCAATAGTAGAAGGGGGCATTACCATATCTATACTAATATACTAATAATATGATAAAGCAGAAGAGTTTGTTTGTTTGTTTGGTTGAACGCGCTAATCTCAGGAACTACCAGCTCGAATTGAAAAATTATTTTTGCGTTGGATAGTCCATTTATTGAGGAAGACTATAGGCTATATGACATCACGCTGTGACTAATAGGAGCGAAGCAGCAATAAGAAATGTTGCAAGCGGGAAATTCACGCGAACGAAGTCGCGGGCAGAAGCTAGTCTCTAATACAGCTGAGACCAGCTAAGGGTTCTTCATCAGATACTTCAGACCTTCGATTTTTGACATCAAATGAAGCGGCCCACTAAGTTGAATATTTTTTGTAAAGGCGGTATGTCGATCTCTCTAATAGTTTGGTTAGGCTCTTGTGTTTTCTAATCAGGGTCACCAGGTACTCCAGATCTTCGATTATCCTAGTTTTTATAGTTTTCCCTTTATGTGGCCATTAAACCCTAACTCTGTACCAAATTTCAACTCTCTGAGTTTATGGGAAGTACTAGTTCTATTTTGATGATCATGAGTGAGTGAGTGAGTGTCATAAATGCGAAACTTTGCTTTCGCTTAACTTCGGAACTAAATGACCTACAGACTTGAAATTTTAGATTTTAAGTATGTGATTATGGCTTACTAGATCACAAAAATTTCTGCGTTCTGGTGTTATCCAGAGGTTCTCAAATAGGGGCCTGAAAATGCGGCGAAATGGTTCCAGTAACGGATGGTACGGCAGTGTTTGCTTCGCGCTCGACTTGGCGGGGGCACTGCCGTGCCCCCAGATTATAAGAAATAAGTGATCCAAAAATGACCACTCTGATTCAGCTAGTTTACGAGTTATGAATTTTTGAAATAGTTTTTGGGCTCTGGTGTAAAGTTCAACTTTTCGAGATACTACAAGATTGCTTTCTTGCGTCGATATAATCACTACGTTTAGCAACTACATACAACACAACCACAGAACCACTGATTTCCTATCTTTTTTTTTCTTTTTTTTTTGATAGGGCGTCTCGCAGTTCAGGATAGGAAGACTGGCTGGGTGTGATGAAATTTATCAGATGGCAATAACGATAGCATTCTAAAGTTAGTCTAACAAGCGTTACCGAAACTAGCTGAATCAGAGTGGTCATTTTTGGAACACTTATTTCTTATATTGAAATTTATCAGATGGCAATAATGATTCTAAAGTTAGTCTAACATGCGTTTTATACTAGTTACTGCAATTGGTATTTCAATTTGAAGCAGCAATTTTGCTGTATGTTGGTAGTTGTTGGTACAAAATAGGTGTGGACTGCGAAAAAAAATACTTGTAGCGTTTTTGATGTATCTATTGTATAACTTAAAAATAATAGATTTTATCACGGCTGTGACAGCTTTAGTTCCAAAGGGTCCGTTTTGGCGCTGGCGTAGCATCGCCGGCGCCATGCGGCCATCTTGGTTTTGTTATGTCAGTGTCTATCAAGCACATACATTATATACTGACTGAAGTGTCATAATCAAATGACACTTGAGTATATAATGCGCTCATTGTCAAAAATCTTCAGAGAATTCTTGCCTCTGAGTGTATTTTCCTTAGTTTTCCTCGTATTTTACTGAGTTGAGATACACAATTTCCTCTGTAGTTTGAGACAATACTGATTGTGCATGTTAATGTGCGATTATTCGTCATGGGAATCCGAAAGTGCTGTGTAGGTGGTTGCAATGCAACAGTGAGTTTTCCCAAGAACAATGAACTTAGAAATCTGTGGAGGCCTTCCAAGTGCCAACAAATTCCCTCCTCATTGGACTCAGGAAACGTGTCTATGAAAAACAGAAGAAGTTGCATAAGGCGTTCCGCATAGTGTAGCTGGTGAGTTTTGTTAAACTTCTTAGGTTATGTAAAAGTCGTTTTGTTATAGTACTCAGATCAAGTAAAAAGAGGACTATTTTTTGATTACTTGATTTGAGATGTTATAAGTTTTTTTTTATTAAAACTTCAATCAACTAGAAACCAACAAAACGTAAAGAACATATAGCGTACATATACAAAAAACATATACAGAATGTACCTATAGGGAAAACATAAAATCAACTTCGAAATACTAAAAATTACTGTATTAACTGTATCAAATATGTTTCCAGGGTGGGATGTAATACTTGAACATAATTATTTCAAGGAACAAGATGAGGAGGATGTACATGTACTATAACTGGTGTGTATGGTTATCTAAATATAGTCCCATTTATCAGTATTATTTTACTATAAGTACGAGTACAACTCGCCAACCCGTCTTGAGTAAGCATGAATGCTCGTGCCTTCTCTGTTCAGAAGAGGCCTTTGCCCAGCAGTGGGTCAGTTATAGGCTGGTTTTATTAAAATGAGTACAACTTATAATAATATGTATTACAGCAATATTTCTCAATTTTTCAGGGTGGTTGGTTCATTGGTACAGTTGATCATAATTACTCCGAGGAGCAAGATTACAATGTCATAACATCATCAGTTTTGATTGGAACGGTAGGTATAGATGTACATACATAAATATCTTCTAATGTTTTAATTTTAATCCAATATAGGAAATAAGAAATTCCCTCCACTGTGGCACACTCAGAAAATATTCTTAGCTCCTTAGTGCCCCATAACTTTTGTCATGGCATCACTTAAAATTGTTTGCTGTGCGTCATGCTGATGGACCTTTTTTACTTTATTAACGTACATTTCTTAGTTGTTGTGGCAACTGCGAGGGCTATAATTAACAGTCCCGCAACGTAACGTCTCATATACAAAGTGTCTCCATTTCTACAGAACTGGTATTTGTTTACTAATGTGTTCATCATTCTTATTTTCAGATAAATTACATGGTCTAGATACTGGAGCTTGTCGTGTTACTTATCCAAAAAAAAAAAGGTAACACATACAAATAAGTTTTATTAAAAAATGACCTAAACATATATGCTGCTCAGAATGGACTTATAGGTAGTTTTACTATACGTGAAGGGCTTGGGACGCGTCGGTGTACAGGCAAGGTAGACTTGCAGGGTCCCGCACTGGAGACCGACGATCAGCTTCCGACTTGTAGGGTCCCGCACTGAAGACCGACGATCAGCTTCCGCGTCGGCTTCAGGACTTGGGGCGCGACAGTGGACAGGCAAGGTAGCTCTGGAGACCGGCGTTCAGCTTGCTTTAGGGCTTGGGGCTCGTCAGTGGACAGGCAAGGTAGACCTGGAGACCGGCGTTCAGCTTCCACGTACGTTGACTTTCAGACTGTCAATAGTGTCGATATAATACATCTCGTATGAGATCCCGTTCCAGACTGCCGAATGTGACAGAAAATCCCCATTTATAGCCAAAAATCCGCAGTTTTTCCATATCAGTTGTTTTATTATAATTCTATAATTCTCCCTAGAATTATTTGACTTTAAAATCAAAAATGTCAGTTGCCTGTATTTAAAACAGCCAGTATTATTCAGTAAAAACTTCCTCGAAGAATTCTGAGAGCGTGCTAATTAATTTTATAAAAGTAAGATAAGATACTGTTATTTAGTAAACAATCGTAATTAACTCTAAAATACATTATTTGAGCTAATATATTGATAAAATAAAATAAAATTATATAAATCAAAAGAAACCTTCATAGGCGTAGGCCAGTAAGAAAATTAAAAGTAGAGGAAAAGTAACTGACAGCTTGACAATTGACGTAATGTCAAAAAAGTAAACATTGAAAAATTATTTTTTATTTCAGCTAAAATCGATGTTAAAACATCGTTCTAGATTGAAACTAACGTGAGCTAAAATAGTTACTGCCAAAGCGCGACTTAGATGTAAAAATAATATACAAGGATAATGAATATGAATGATAGTAAAAAGTGTAAGTACCTATAGTGTCTAAATACTACATTTCCTCATAAGTATAGAGTGTCTGAAACATGAAAATACTATATTTCCCCATCGACCCCGAGAAAATTTTTGGTCTAGAACAAAAATTTTGTAAGGGTAAAGTATAACAGCATTCACAAAACGTACATACTTCATTCAATCACACCGACATCTTACGTAGTTAGGTCAGGTAGGATTCACATTCAATGATCACTACTCAACCTGATAAGTCAATAACTTTAAGGCTTATTTTCGGAGTTGTAATCCGCTCTCGTCTAAAACCCATAATGAAATGAAATATAGATTTTTTTTTTATTAGTTTAACAAGGGCTTATTTTTATGGAGTTGTTAGCCGCTCCGAATCAACTTTAGTTGATATAATTATAATAAGGGCTTATTTTTATGGAGTTATTAGCCGCTCCGAATCAACTTTAGAGTCGATAGTAAGAAACAAGTCATACTAACTTGTAGAGTTAGTTGACACGAAGGTTAGGTAATTTGTACCTAAAAGCACTTCTTAGAGATATCTGATCGGAACAGATAAAAAGAAAGATTAAAAAAATAATCTTATAATGGTGTAAGAACCGATGAATGAATTATAAAATAAATAGAGTTTTAATGGGCCACAAAGAACTCTATTATAGAAGAAGGAAAGAAAAAAAATGAGTCATGAGTATGAAGAAGAAGTTTATTTACATAATTATATACATTATATTTTAAAGTCTTTAATATGCCATTTAGCTTGGTTGCCATTAGAGTCCTCAAGTATATAAACTAATGGGGATAGTTTCTGCAACACAGTGGACTTCACAAATTTTGGCGCTAATTTTGCGCTAAAATAAGTCCCAGCCTGACTATGTACATAGTTTCTTCGCCAGGCTGTATCTCCTACGTTATATTCTTTAAAGGAACGACTTTCGTTATAACGAGCAGAGTTACGAGCATGAGCAATATGAAGGGCTATCTGAACCTTATCGAAAATTGCAGATAATAAACCTATGTTAGTAGCATAGATGTCCCTAGGTAGAAAAACGATTTCATCAAGATTATTAGCTGGCGTGTAAAGTGAGCCAGAAGTAACTGTTTCTCGTCCAAATAGTAAAAAGTTAGGAGAAAAACCAGTGGTAACATTAGTTGTGCTGTTCATAGCGTATTGAACTTTAGAGAGGTGGATGTCCCAAGATCTATGGTCATCACCAACCAAAGATGACAAAGCTGTGATTATAGTACGATTGTATCTTTCAGTGGGATTAACTTGGGGGCAATAATGAGGAGAGAAGAATATGTGTGGTATGTTATATCTGCCCAGAAAGTTGCGAAATTCATGGGATTGGAATTGAGTTCCATTATCCATAATAATAGTCTGAGGTACTCCATGAACGAGAAAAACTAAATTTTCTAAGTTAGAGATGATGTTAGTACTAGAAGCCCGTTTTAGTGGAAAGATCAGAGAATATTTAGTAAAACAACAGTTAACCACTAAGATAAATTGATTTCTTCGTCTAGTCATAGGTAGAGGACCCATTAGATCCAAAGAAATTGTTTGAAAAGGCCTTGAACAAATTTTTGGTTTACCCATAAGGCCGAAGGGAGTGTTTGTAAGTCAAGCAATTATCACAGATAGAAATTATTTTAGCGATATCCTTAAACATAGCAGGCCAGTAATATAGAAGTGATAGTTTTTTATAAGTTTTAAAGATTCCTAGATGAGGCTGGTCTGGGGACCCATGGTTATTTTTGATAAGGGTTTCCCGGAGATCAGGATGAGGTACTTCTTTCCACGCGAAATCTTCAGTTAACGCGTAGGGAGATTGAGTATAGCGGAATAATTTATTTTCGCGAATAGTATAATTAGGTTATTGATCAGGATTGTTACGACACTCCAAAAGTAAGTTATTATAGCGTTCCAATGCTGGAGGTACGGGTTGAGGATTAAGTAAGACAGGATTAACGCCGAGTGGACATGATGTACGCGAGAGTAAATCAGGGACTAAATTGTCTTTACCTCTTTTGTGTTTTAAAATAAAATTAAAAGATGACAACCTAAGAGCCCACCGCGCGAGTCTACCAGATGGATTGGACAATTTTAGAAACCATTTAAGTGCTGCGTGATCTGTATAAACAGTGAATTGTTTACCATTATCGATATAACAACGCCAATGTTCTAAAGCTGAAATTACCGCAAGAGTTTCTCTTTCTGTAGTTGAGTAATTTCGTTCGTTTTTATTAAGAGATTTGCTCATATAAGCTATAACTACTTCTCTGTCGTCTTTTATTTGTGTTAACATACCTCCGATGCCGAAGTTAGAAGCATCGCAATGTACAGAGAAAGGGAGATCGTAATCAGGACAAGCTAGTATAGGAGTAGTTACAAGAGCTTCTTTTAACTTATTAAAAGCCACAGTAGCATCTTTATCCCAAATGAATTTAGGGGCATCTTTACCGGAAGAAGTTAATTTATTAAGTGGAGATGCAATTGTGCTGAAGTTAGGAATAAAACGACGAAACCAACTACAAGTTCCAATAAATTTTCTCACTTCTTTACGAGTAGTGGGAGTAGGGAATTCAAGTATTGCTTTAATTTTAACCGGATCTGAGCGTAAACCGTACTCATCTACAATGTATCCTAAGTATTTAAGTTCATTTTTAAAGAATTGACTTTTATCGAAGTTAATAGTCAATTTAGCAAACGTTAATTTCTCGAGAACTTTAACTAGATAAGAGATATGCTCTTCAAATGATTTATGATAATTATATCATCAAGGTAACAAAAGACCTTATTGTCAAATTCTGGAGTAAAAAGCATGTCCATAAGTCTGCTGAGTAGCTGGAGCATTAGTTAAACCAAAGGGCATGATAAAAAAACGATACATGCCTCGACCAGGGACATAAAAAGCTGTTTTATCTTTATCTGATTCGTCTTTCAAAGGAATCTCCCAAAATGCTTTAGCAATATCGATGCTTGAAAGAAATTTAGCGTTTTTGAGATTATCTAAGATTTCATTAACAAATGGAAGGCTATACGCGTCTTTACGAGTAACTGAATTTAGTTTACGGCTATCAACACAAAATCTCCATTCGCCATTCTTTTTAGGTGTAATGATAACCGGAGAAAGCCAAGGACTTTCGCATTTTTCAATAACGCCCCATTCTAACATTTTATCGACTTCTCTAATGAGAGCTTTTTGTTTTTCGGGAGAAAGGCGATAAAATCGTTACCTTTTTTTTTTTTTTTTTTTTTCACATACAAATAAGTTTAATTAAAAAATGACCTAAACATATATGCTGCTCAGAATGGACTTATAGGTAGTTTTACTATACTTGAAGGGCTTGGGACGCGTCGGTGCACAGGCAAGGTAGACTTGCAGGGTCCCGCACTGGAGACCGACGATCAGCTTCCGACTTGTAGGGTCCCGCACTGAAGACCGACGATCAGCTTCCGCGTCGGCTTCAGGACTTGGGGCGCGACAGTGGACAGGCAAGGTAGCTCTGGAGACCGGCGTTCAGCTTGCTTTAGGGCTTGGGGCTCGTCAGTGGACAGGCAAGGTAGACCTGGAGACCGGCGTTCAGCTTCCACGTACGTTGACTTTCAGACTGTCAATAGTGTCGATATAATACATCTCGTATGAGATCCCGTTCCAGACTGCCGAATGTGACAGAAAATCCCCATTTATAGCCAAAAATCCGCAGTTTTTCCATATCAGTTGTTTTATTATAATTCTATAATTCTCCCTAGAATTATTTGACTTTAAAATCAAAAATGTCAGTTGCCTGTATTTAAAACAGCCAGTATTATTCAGTAAAAACTTCCTCGAAGAATTCTGAGAGCGTGCTAATTAATTTTATAAAAGTAAGATAAGATACTGTTCAAACTCAAACTCAAACTCAAATCATTTATTTCAACTAGACCATTACGGCACTTTTGAATGTCGATAAAACGAAAAATAAAGCGAAGCTACAGTCACAGACACAAGGCATAATAACTTGAGAAAGTACTGTAGTTGCCCATTCCCTAACGTAGATCTCTATGGAGAAGAACGGGCAAGAAACTCCATGGACACTCTTTTCAATCAAAAATGTTGTTACAAAATCTTGGTTACATCTTTCATGTTGAGATTATACATATATGTGAGAACGATGTAGAAAGACGTGCACAATAAGAGCGTCCAGAGTAAAAATAAATAAATCAACAATTAAAAATAAAGCAATTCAAATGATCCACGGCAGCTAAGAGATGACCAGTCCCGACTGACAGCGCCCGTTCACGAACATGACGCATGAATCAGCGCCATTCAATTCAACCATATTGTAGGGAACTAAATGACCCGACCCACCCGCCACCATCAGCAAGCCATTTAAGCGAGCATGACATTCTCTCAGCCACCAAGGCATATTCAAGTCAATGAAACATAGGTAACTAAATGCAAATGGTAGCTTTACGGTACATGGTACTCACACATGTGTTATGCAATTATACAATACTAAGAGATGGAATCTATACAATGCAAGAATATTTTTACAATCTTCTGCAGCTACCACAATAATTGTCCAATAAGTTTGCATCTAAGGTTGCGGAGCAGGACCAGCATTTAGCCAAGCATTTTTATCCTCAATGTAATCCCCCAGCTTATAATATGCTTGCCTACATAGTGTGCGTTTTACACAAGATTTAAATTTCGTCTCATTCAGTTGTAGAATGTGGGGAGGTATTTTATTGTAACATTTTAAACAGTACCCCATGAAAGATGAATCTACTTTAGCAAGCCTGAAACCTGGCTGAACTAGTTGGTCCCTATTTCTAGTATTATAGTGGTGTCTGTCACCTCTTTTACTGAATAAATGCAGATTTTTCCTAACGTACATGATGTTTTCATAGATGTATTGACAAGGTACTGTCATGATATTAATTTCCTTAAACAGTTCTCTTAGAGAATCGCGTCTACGTAATTCATATATGGCTCTGATGGCTCTTTTCTGCAGAATAAAAATAGACTCGATGTCTGCAGCACGTCCCCATAGTAAAATACCGTATGACATAATACTATGAAAATAACTAAAATAGACTATCCTCGCCGTATCAACATCAGTAAATTGACGGATTTTTCTAACAGCATACGCTGCTGAGCTCAGCCGGCCTGCAAGAGATGTTAAATGAGGACCCCATTGTAGCCTGTGGTCAAGCGTAATTCCCAAGAAAACCGTTTTATTGACAAATTCAAGTTTCTCTTGATTCAATACTATGTCACAATCACTACTTTTGACATTTGGTAAAGCAAATCTTATGCACTTAGTTTTTTTCCCATTTAGTACTAAATTATTAGCGGTAAACCAATTATGAACCTGCAGTAGGGCGCTATTTACGTCGTCAAGATTTGTGGCACGTCTGTTTATCCTAAATATTAAAGAAGTATCATCAGCAAACAACACCATTTGCGGATGGTTGTTAAATAAATGGGGTAGGTCATTAATGTATACTAAAAAGAGGAAGGGACCCAATATCGAACCTTGTGGTACACCCATTTTTACTTTTAAACCCATCGAATTTACACCCTTTACTTGTACATGCTGCTGTCTATCATTCAGATATGATTTTACTAAACTGAGCGCAAGTTTACCTAAACCGTAATGCTCAAGCTTCAAAATCAGGGTTTCGTGATTTACGCAATCAAATGCCTTCGAGAGGTCACAGAAGATTCCTATGGCATCTTGTGCCTCTTCCCACGCAGTAAAAATATGTTTCAATAAAGTGACACCGGCGTCAGTCGTACAACGTCCTTTGGTGAAACCATACTGCTGTTCGTGTAAGATTTTATTGGTGTTAAAATGGTTAAGCATTTGATCGAGCATTATCTTTTCAAACACCTTGCTGAAAACCGGCAACACGGATACGGGCCTATAATTGTTGGTGTCTTTACTGTCCCCGGATTTAAAAAGCGGTATTACCTTACTGAATTTCATTAGATCCGGGAAGACCCCTTGATCCACGCACAAATTAAATATTGAGGCTAAATACGGCGCTACAGTCTCAACAATTGAGGTACAAGCTTTGATAGACATACCCCATAGATCTTCGGTTAATTTGATCTTGATTTGCTTAAAAGCTTTTATGATTGTCATGGGGTTTACATGCTGAAATTTAAATTCATTTGAGCAGGCTGAAACGTTCGCCTTCAATAAATCCATAGAGAGCAAGGGAGAGGAATTTAAGGTTTCAGTAGTTTTAAGTGGGATACTGGTAAAGAAATTTACAAATTCTTGAGCGACTTCATTATTAGAACTCACGAGACCATGTGAGGTCTCTAGTGTTATGTCATTACTTGGTTTTTTAGATCTATTAGTCTCACTGTTGATAATTTTCCAAACCGTCTTTATTTTGTTATCGGCTGATTTTATCTTGTTGCTAATGAAAAGAGACTTGGCTATCTTGCAAGAGTTTTTAAAAATTTTCGAGTAAGTAGCCACATATTTACTAAAAGTTTCTGTGTTGATATAAGGCTTAAAACTATTACCAACAAATATAGTTACAATATCATTAGGATCGAATTCCTTCCGAGTTATGGATGCCATTATCCGGTTGTATGAAGCCTGAGGTGTACAATAATTTTGAGTAGAATGACTCAGATTGTTACTAATCAATTTTCCCAAGCCTTTCCCTAAACTATCAGAAAACATAATAAAGCAACCACAATGTGTACTACAACAAGGGGGAGAACTACATTCTGTTTGACCTACCAGTGATGAACCTTGGACAATGTGTGGTGAATCTATAATGGGGATACAACCCGGAACACTGCCCAACCGGGTCGAGTCCTCCGTTACCTCAGGCAGGAGAGTGTCCGGGCTGGATTCCCTTTGTGATGTACATTGGGTGTTATTGAAGGTCATCATGTCTTCACAGTCTGCATTACTATTATCCTTATTGACTAATTCGTTTGTAGCAAGGATATGTTCCTTTATTTGTTTTTGAGATTTCACATACATGGAATAACATGATTGCAGTTGATGCTCTAATGTTTGAATCTCAGACTGTAAGTTTTGAGTGTCTATTTCATAAAAATGTTTACTATCCTCTAATTTAATTTGATAGTTATTTAACTTTTTAATGAGAAAAACACGTTCTTTTCTTAGTTTATTATTGTTAGAACTATGTTTTTGTTGTTTTTTAAATTTCCTGCATTTCTTTATTATTCTATTAAGTTTTGCATATTTTTTTATTTTATTTTGGCTAACTTTATAACTGCTACAATTATATTTCAGAATAGAATCTTCAGTAAGATCTATTGTTGTTAAAGAATGTGGGTTGCAATTGGAATTTAATAATTGATTATATAGATGATCTGTTTCCCTAATCTGAGTACATTCTCTTTGTTTCTGAAAGTCAATTATTTGTTTATTGGCATTGAGCAGTTCATCTTCTAAGTCCCTAACCTTACATAAAGCTGTTTCATAATAATTACTGCAGTCGTTGAAACCATCTGTGACCACCCGCAGTTTGTCCCGTTCATCGACAACCTCCGTGTATTGTTGATGCAGCTCCACGAGTTCCCGTTTCAAGCTAGTGTTTTTGTGAACGACTTTCTCGATTTCAACCTCATGTTCCTCTCTATCCAATAACAGCTGCTGACATTTGCTGTTTGATTCCTTAAGTTCATCAAGGGCCGTTCTCAACTTAGCTTGCAACTCCTGGGTAGTAGCTTTACGGGTCATCACAGGCATGGTTTCAGAGAATAGAACTGAAAGTAGAAGTACAAAGAATCATCATTTCATCATTCTCCTGCCCTTATCCCAATCTATTTGGGGTCGGCGCAGCATGTCTTCTTCTTCCATACTGCTCTATTTTTCGTCATCTCATCAGTCACTTCTTTTCTTACCATATCCTTCTTAACACAGTCCATCCATCGTTTCTTTGGTCTTCCTCTACTCAAATACCCATCCACATTCATACCCAAAACTTTTTTCACGACATTTTCCTCATTCCTCCGCATCACATGCCCATACCACGACAACCGAGTACCACACAACTTTTCAGTCACCGGCGCCACTTTCAGACTTCCTCTAATATACTCATTCCTTATTTTATCCATTCGCGTAACACCACACATCCCCCTTAGCATTCTCATCTCCGCGACATGCAGATGCCTTTCATTCATCCCTTTTGTGGCCCAACATTCTGATCCATACAACACGGCAGGTCTAATCATTGTTTTATAAATCTTCCCCTTAAGTTTTAGGGGAACGCGGGAGTCGCAGATCGTTCCCGTGACCTGCCGCCATTTCATCCATCCCGTGTTAATTCTGTGCTTTACACTACGATCTATTTCGCCATCGCTTTGCATGAGTGAACCAAGATACCGAAAGTCGGAGCAGACAGGAAGAGACGCGCCATCTAGCGCTATGGCTCCAGAGCTGGAGAGACCGCCAAAATCGCAAAACATGTATTCAGTTTTACTTCTGCTGATTTTCAAGCCAACGTTCTCCAGTTTCTGTTGCCATTTCTCCAGTCTGCTCTGGATCTCAGGTCCATTTTCACCGACAAGAACAATATCATCGGCAAACAGCATGCACCAGGGTGCCTCTTCTTGGATGTCCGACGTCAAAGCGTCCATGATCAACAAGAAGAGGTAAGGACTTAAAGCCGACCCTTAAAGCGTCCATGATCAACAAGAAGAGGTAAGGACTTAAAGCCGACCAGAACTAATTGGATGGACAAAATTAGAAAAGCTAGAAATGAAAGGAGAAAATGAGAATAGACTGGAATATGTGATTATTAAACTGGTAAATGAGGTAGGCTTATGTGTCTTACAAAAATATTTCAATAAGATGATTAAATGAAGTTGAAATTACACTTATTTATGTCTTTTACTTTTTTTCCTAAAGTAGGTAGGACTCTTGAAATAAAATTACTGGACCTAGCTGACTAAAAACTGCTAAAAATGTATAAAGAATAAGCAATGTTCTCTATTGTTTTGTACTTAGTTGATTAAATAGATAGTTATTATATTAACTTATTACAAACTACACAAATACTTATATATCAAGTGATACCTGACACTGAACCTAAGTTCAACTACAAAAAAAGTGCCAGATTGATCAGAATAATGATTCTAGTGTTCCATGAAAGCTATTAATTAACTAATTTGAGCTATTTAAATAATAAAAGGAAACTATTATACTCCCCAGATTGATCCACAGGAACAACAGCTGATTGTGATATAGGTTGCCGGGTTGAGGTGGGCAACCAAACACTGTTTTATGGCGTATTTTTCCGTGAAAACAATAATCCTGGGTATTTATACACTTAGTAGTATTTTAATTACAATAATACATGTTTTTTACACTTAAAAATTAATTAAAACTAATTTTAAATTACGGAGCGAAATTTTGACATGTCACTCAACCAGTGTTGCCAGACCAACCCGTGTTATTTAGTAAACAATCGTAGTTAACTCTAAAATACATTATTTGAGCTAATATATTGATAAAATAAAATAAAATTATATAAATCAAAAGAAACCTTCATAGGCGTAGGCCAGTAAGAAAATTAAAAGTAGAGGAAAAGTTACTGACAGCTTGACAATTGACGTAATGTCAAAAAAGTAAACATTGAAAAATTATTTTTTATTTCAGCTAAAATCGATGTTAAAACATCGTTCTAGATTGAAACTAACGTGAGCTAAAATAGTTACTGCCAAAGCGCGACTTAGATGTAAAAATAATATACAAGGATAATGAATATGAATGATAGTAAAAAGTGTAAGTACCTATAGTGTCTAAATACTACATTTCCTCATAAGTATAGAGTGTCTGAAACATGAAAATACTATAAGCTACAATGGCCACAACCTCAGATCAAATAAAAAAAGTAGATACCGCACTTAGAAGTTAGAACAAGAAAGTGTCGCCATTTTTTCAACTATGTGTGAGTAAATGAAGTATTGCCACGTTTTGAAAAAAAAAATCCCTTAAAATTGCGTAAAATAGGTAATATGCCAATGGGAAAATAAATGTCTCATAAATTACAATAACATTATAAATATGTAGGTGTGTAGGATCACTTTATAAATGGTCTCAACAGATAGTCCCGAAAAAAATACAACAAGGTTATTTAAAGAGTGTTTATTAAAAATAAATAACAAAAAAAGACAGAATCATTTCTACTCTGTCGAATAGCAGCTACCCATTCATCTCTTATTAAAATATTTGCTGGCAACCTAAAACCAATAATATTTGATAGTAAAAAATAGAAGGTAAGTACTCGAGAATGTAGAAAGAAACGAGTAAAAAAAAAACTATTTACATAAAATGAAGTGATTATAAAATAAAACAATAATTATGTCCACTGTGCCTAATCATTTTGCTATGACTTTGCCTATAACTTACCCACATTTTTGGGTATTACAAATACGAACTCCTGGCAACACTCTCTCGATACGTCATTTCGGGACATTGACGTTATTTATGTGGAATAACCTCAAAACTGTGTTTGAATAATATAAAAAAAGATAGTCTTGTGAGTACTTACGTGTGAAACGATATTCCTTCAGACTTTTTGTTCACTTTCGAGTTGTTTTTACACCATTTCATAACACACGACGGCATTTTTAAGGCTAACTTACTGTACGACGACCCGTAGGATAATAACAAAAATGAGCATAGTTTGGTGCATGTGTGTGCGTGAGTGCGTGTGTTTACTTGAATGAGCAGAGTTTTGTGGCTTCACTATTGGCAAAGGCCGTGCGGTATCTACTTTTTTTATTTGATCTGAGGCCACAACAGCTGAAGTTGTTGAATTTTTCGATGAACTGTTTGACAGTGTTAATGGCTATCCTGGTGGTGGAAAAAGGAGAAAATTAAGACGAGCTGTAAAGAAGACTCACTACATCATTCTTTTTGGATTGACGCCATCAAAAACATTAAATCAGTTTAAACCACTTGACCGTTATTCGAAGCATAATTAAACAATTGAGATAGGCTGTATCTTGTTTCCTGTGCCTTTTTTCCTTACGTTTCTAGCCATATAGCTCTGTCTCGCTCTCGTGACGTCACCAGGTCAGAGAGGGGAGCGCACTTGCGAGTGCGCGAGCCTCTGTCTTGTTCATTGGCGTTCTTTTCCTTGCCGAAGACGGTTGTACCTAGCAGGTGAGTTTTTAAAAATTTGTAACCGTCATTATTTTTCCTTACGATCGAAAACTGAAGTTTTCGATAAGTGCTAAACTGTTTCTAGTGTTTATAATGTTTAACTGTTTTAGTGCTTTTTAAATCAATGTTGTTATAATTAAATTAACGGTTTTTCCGTTCGAGTGTTGTTTATATTCACTTTTTTCCAGTGTTTTGGTGTGCGATTGTTATATAACACGTAATGGATAAAGAAATAACGTTGATTTCACAAGATGAACCGGTCGCAGGGCCTTCCCACGCTGCTCGTAATAAGGAAGCTAGTACAAAACGTAAGCGTTCACATTCCAGCAGCAGTAGTAGTAGCTCTGATAGTACCAGTTCCAGTTCATCTAGTTCTTCTGACCATAGGTCAAAACATAAAAGTGCGCGTCGCCGCCGTCATAAAAAAAAGGGGGGCAAGCACAGGCGTCGCCACCCAGAGCGTAAAGTGAAACAAACCGGCGATTTACCTAATCAGTATTTAAATAACAATGTACCGGTACCCGATGATGCCATTTCCCTCTTCGCCGAGGATGATTTCGAACAGGAAGGTAGTAGTTTTCTTAATAATTTGGGTGTTGAGATTAAGCTTAAAGAACCGGCTATTCCAAAGACTGACGCGCGTTACGTAAACATTTTAAAAGAAATTCAGTTTTTCAATAAACCGGACTGGAGTGAAGTACGTTACGCGGAAACTCAAAAGTCTTATAACCATAGCCCGGGTTTCGTGGAACTCGAGGCAAACGAGGAGATCAGACCTTATGACACACTTAAGCACCTAAGCTACTCAGAGAGAGCTTATGCTTCGTTAACTTACGGTTTATTAAAGCAAAAAGAATCCTTAAAGAAGGAACTTTGTGCTTTTATGACATGGGTCCGAGACCAGAAAGAAGAAATTAGCTTCGAGGCTATAAACCAAAAGCTTAATGATATTTTTACTTCCGGCGAATTTAGCAAGGTTTCGGCAGACCTTTTACAAATGGTTTGTGGGCATTGTTATATCTTTGGAGGATATAATGGTGCCAATTAAAAATCCCAAGAATCGATAATTACATATATTCAATAAAAAAAGATTGTGACATGGGTGAGGTTGAAAGGCAAGTGAATGATGACATTTTGAATTACATTTTAACAGATGAAAGATGCGCCCTCTAGAGTTTTAGAGTTATAATAGGACGCATCGTGTGATTGCAGTTACTATTCCTGAAGGCGTTTAGGCCTGAACATATTCCCGGCCATTGAAAGCTCTCTTTCAATACTTAAGCTCCTCTGCTGTGGGAAGTCTGCAGAGCCGCACTAGCGACCGTCGCACGCAGCCCTTGTTGGTGTGGATGTCTGCCACTCTGGATATCCCATCAGATCCCGATATAAGGCGAAGAACGCGCAACTCCCTGCCCTGGAGCTGCATCAGGGAGGCACTCCGGTATCACCGGGTGCCGACCTACCTCCGTCGTGTGATCGGGGACTACCTGACGGACAGGGCCGTCATCTACCCCAGTCGCTGCGGAGAATGGAACCGGCGAGAGATGTCGTGCGGTGTCCCACAGGGATCGGTTCTGGGACCGCCCCTGTGGAACATCGGTTACGACTGGGTGCTGCGCGCGGACCTCCCTAGTGGTGTCAGCGTCGTTTGCTACGCAGACGACACCCTGGTGCTGGCACAGGGGAGGTCGCACGAGGCGGCGGCCGAAATTATGACACGCGGGGTTGCGATAGTCGTTGAGAGGATCCGGCAACTGGGTCTCGAGGTGGCATTGCACAAGTCCGAGGCCATGTGCTTTCATGGGCCTCGGAATGCGCCACCATCGGGATCCACGCTGACGGTGGGAGGGGTATCCATCGGCGTCGAGCCGACGTTGAAGTACCTGGGACTCGTACTCGACAGCCGATGGAACTTCGTGGAGCACTTCCGACGTTTGGCCCCCAGGCTGGAACGGACCGGGGCTGCCTTCAGGCGGCTCCTGCCCAACCTTGGGGGGCCAAATGCCTCCTGCCGCAGGCTCTACGCGGGGGTCGTGCGGTCCATGGCCCTCTACGGGGCCCCAGTGTGGGCGCGTTCCTTGAGGCGGCGAGCCGCCCATTATCTGAACGCGCCCCAAAAAGTGGTGGCCGTAAAGATGGTCCGTGGGTACCGCACGATCTCCCGCGAGGCGGCGGGCCTGCTTGCCGGATTGCCGCCATGGGATCTGGAGGCGATAGTACTCGCGCGCCTGCACGACTGGCGCGCGGAGGCACTACGCCGGGGGGAAACTCCGCTGCCGCGGCAAATTGCCGCTCAGCGGACAGACCTCCGGCGCGATCTCATGGCGACATGGAGAGAGCGACTGTCGCAACCCCGTGCAGGGCACGCCACGATAGTGGCGGTAAGTCCCCTCTTTGAGGAGTGGCTAGAGAGGCGCCACGGCGTCCTCACCTTCCGCCTGACGCAGGTCCTCACCGGACACGGATGTTTCGGGAGGTACCTGCACCGAATCGGGCGGGAGGACACGCCCGGGTGTCTCCACTGCGAGGATCGACCGGAGGACACGGTGGAGCACACGGTGGAAGTCTGCCCTGCGTGGGCGGAGCACCGCCGTGTCCTCGTAGCGGCGATCGGCGGCGGCGACCTCTCGCGTCCGGCCCTGGTTCAATCCATGGTCCGGAGCGAGACGGAATGGGAAGCCGTCACCTCCTTCTGCGAAGCAGTCATGCTAGCGAAGGAGGTGGCGGAACGAGAGAGGGAGAGATCCTCTCTTCCCGGCCGCCGCGGGAGACGCACCGGGCGTCGGGGGCCACGTGGTGGCTACCGGCCACCGTAGACGCGGGCCTGTGGACGGTTGGCTATGGGCTAGCTAGCCGTCCGTCCGTCTAAAGACGACAGGCCGTGTCGACGGCGCGTTCGTGTTCCACGCGCGCCTCAAAGAGATGTCAGCATAAGAGAGGGGCCCGCAAGGGCCGAAGCCTGCCGGGGTTGCGGGCCTATTCGAAAGAGATACCGCGGCCCCGGAACATAAAGGGCGAGGAAGGAACATGGATGGGTTTTAGTCAGTAAGAGTCTGACACTCCCTCCCGCTCCGCCCAGAGTGGGAGGAGTCATTTGATGATTTCCCATCCTAAAAAAAAAAAAAAAAAAAAAAAAAAAAAAGGCGAAGAACGCGGCCCAGTTTCCATGCAAGAGGGGGCGCATTGTCATCTGCCAAGAGCACCATATCTCCAACATCCAGCTTTGACGTATCTGTACGCCATTTTGTCCTCTGTTGCAGTTCGCACAGATATTCCTTTTGCCACCTTTTCCAGAAGTGTTGCTGTGTCTTTTCCAGGCGCTGATAGCGACGCAGCTGACTTTCTTTGACTTCCACAAGGTTGGGTGCTGGCAGAGCGGTCAACGGCCTCCCAATGATGAAATGCCCTGGAGAGAGGGGAAGGAGGTCGTTAGGACTGGATGAGACTGGACACAAGGGACGACTATTGAGAATCGCTTCCACTCGTGTAATCAAAGTTGAAAGTTCTTCAAAAGTGAAGTGGCTATCGCCAATAACACGTTTTAAAAAGTACTTTGCCGACTTGACTCCGGCTTCCCATATGCCACCGAAATGAGGAGTGTAAGCCGGAATAAATTTGAACGTAATTGATTGCTGACTTGCAAAATCAGACAGAGGCTCGTGGTGATCTTTTAGGAACGCTCCTATTTCTTTCGCGGCAGCTACAAAGTTGCCTCCAGTATCGCTGAATATTTCCGTTGGCTTACCTCGACGAGCTATAAACCGCCTGAGAGTCATTATAAATGCCTCCCTCGTTAAGTCGCTGACAGCTTCCAGATGGATGCACTTATAACGCAAACAAACAAAAAGACATAAATAACATTTAACTACACGACTACCACGGCCCTTACGATTGATAATATAAAAAGGGCCAGCAAAGTCCAAACCAACTGATATAAAGGGATAGTCAGGTGTTATGCGCTGGGGCGGTAAATTACCCATTTTAGGTTGTAACGTCACGCCTCGTAATCGTCTACATCTTACACAATTATTGACTGTGCGCCTCGCAAGACACCTACCATTGATTGGCCATACCGCTTCTCGCACAGATGCCAACAATAATTGCGGGCCAGCATGCATCTTACTTACATGTTCTCTATTGAAATATAATTTAGTTAATCTATGTGACGAATGAAGTAAAATTGGATGTTTCTTTTCGAAAGAATGAACTGACGCGTCCAATCGTCCACCGACTCGAATTAATTTATGCTCGTCTAAGAACGGCGACAACGATAATAACTTACTTTTGTTATTTAAAGGTTTACCTTTCACTAATAGTTCGTATTCGGCAGGGAATGACTGGCCTTGAGAGATAACGCATAGCGAGTAGAATGAGTCACGAAGCTCATTAGCTGACAATATACCTACACGCTTATTAAGTTTGTTTTTAAGATTAAATATGAATCTGCGAACATAAGCAAATGATCTTTGCAACTTAGTTAAAGACGAATATTTATCAAAATCAATAACGGATTGCTCAATTATTGTTGAATGTGCTTTCAACTCGGGTATATTTTCCGAATCATGGTCATGGACCATATTGTTGAGCTTAGGCCATTCAGATTCATTTTTTAATAAAAGACTAGGTCCTGTCCACCACAGTGACATTGATATCAAACGTTTAGCATCTACTCCCCTTGATATCAAGTCCGCAGGGTTAGACTCTGTTGGAACATATCGCCACGCTTTAGTGGACGTTAATTCCTTAATTTCAATAATACGATTGGCTACAAACACTTTTAGTCTACTGACATCGCCACGAATCCAACACAATACAACTGTCGAATCGCACCAGTGCACCAGTTTATCCGGCTTGTACCGCAGAGAAGTAATTACAGATTTTGTAAGTTTAGCAGCAAGTAAGGCCGCGCACAGTTCCAAGCGGGGTATTGTGGACGGCTTCAATGGCGCAACTTTGGACTTTGCGCACAATAATCTAACCGTTACGTCACCATTAAGGCTAATCGTTTTCATGTAAATACACGCACCATAAGCATTCTGTGATGCATCGCTAAATGAATGTAACTCGATGTAGTTGTATGAATCACCTAGAACTAACCTTGGCACATGTAAACAAGACAAGTATTTTATGTTTTCAGAAAACTTGAGCCAATCATCTCTTATCTCCTGAGGGACTGGCTGATCCCAGTCCAGTTTTTGTTGCCACAGTCTTTGCAACATTATCTTCGGCTTCACTACAACTGGACTTAATATACCCAATGGATCAAATACCTTGAAAGCGTTAGACATGATAAATCGTTTTGTAATTATTTGATTGTTATCATGTGAAAATCCCTTTATTGGAAAGTGCAAGGTATCAGTTGAAGGCGTCCAGCCCAACCCTAGTGTACTTGAAGACTCACTAAAAATTAACTTGTCTTGTTCATTCATAATGACATTATCAAAAATGGAAGGGTGATTAGTTTTAAACTTTCTCAAATTGAAACAACTTGACTTTAATGCTTCAGATACAGCTTTATGTATATATATTAATTGTTCTGAATCATTCGAACCCGTTATCAAATCATCAACGTAGAAGTCCTTTTGAATAATCTCTTTAATGAGGTCATTATTCTGTTCTTGCCCTACTTGCCACAGACAGCGTGTGCTCAAGTAACTTGCGCTCGCTGTACCATAGGTCAAAGTATTGAGCATAAGCGTCTGAATGGGTTCAGATTCCTCTCCTCTCCATAATATAAGCTGTAAATGCCTATGATCCTCATGTACTAATATTTGGCGATACATCTTTTCTATATCTCCAGTGAGTAAGTACTTGTATTGCCTAGACCGTATCAAGATAGAAAACAGGGATTCCTGTACGTTTGGACCCACCATTAATATATCATTCAGAGAGCAACCGGAAGTGGAGGGAGCGGAACCATCGAACACCACACGAATCTTAGTCGATTCGCTTTCCTGTTTCAGAACTGCGTGATGACACAGGTAATAACTTGGGCCCAACCAATCACGTAAATTAACCTTTAAGACCGATAAATGTCCTAATTCTTCGTATTCCTTAATGAATTTAGCGTATTCTAATTTTAAGTAATGGTTTCGTTTTAGCCGTTTTTCTGTATTGATAAAGCGTCTCTTAGCTAACTTGTAAGTATCGCCTAAGCAATCAGCAGTATCCCTAAGCGGTAATTTTACACAAAATCTACCTGCACTGGTTCTTGTTGTGTGATTGAGAAAGTGTTTTTCACACTCACTGTCGTTTTCACTCATAATTGTTTTTCCAGGAATTTCTTCCAGATCCCAGAATTTATTTAACATTTTTTCAATAGTATCGTCCTTATCATTGTCTCTGGAAATTATACCATGATTACAGTGTACCTTTTTTTGCGGCATCACTGAATGAATGGGGCCAGATACTATCCATCCTAATTGTGAACTTCTAAGCTTAGGATTATTCACTCCCAAGGAACACTGCTCATTGCCTAAAATATCCCAAAATAGGTCCGCACCTATCAAAACATCTATGCTGGCTGGCTCGTAAAACTTGGGATCAGCCAGCTGAATATTTTCAGGTAGCTTTAATAGGCTGACATCTATGGGGATCTTTGGCAGTCGACCAGTCAGTTCTTTTAAAACAAAACATGAACAATTTATGCTAAACTTATTACTTATTGATTGTAATTTGATATTACAGCTTTCAACAATATTAGTTATAGTTGTATTGCCTATACCAATGACCTTTATAGTGTCAGTGGGATAAGGCTTTAATGCTAACCTGATCTTTAGGGACTCGGTTATAAAAGAGGATTGACTGCCACAATCCAATAAAGCACGAACTTTGATCTTTTGCTGATCAAACGGATTCATTACCTCGACCATGGCAGTTGATAATATAATTTGACTGGTGTTTTTACAATAACTTGCAATTATTTCACCTGGTTCTTCGACCGTGGTGACCTGGCTTGCCAATGTTGGCGGACGGTGTAGCAAGCTATTATGCCTTTCCTTACAATCAGGCTCTTGGCAGGACCTGAAGCGACAGTCCTTTAGGGAGTGACCCTGTCTTAAACAGTTAGTACATAATTTATAGTTTGTAACATCCTTCATTCTTTCATCAATACCCTTCGCTTTGAATGTTGGGCAATCATAGATTCTATGACCTTCGTCACAAATGATACATGAAAAACCCTTTGACCCTTTATTCTTATTATTGTTGCTAGTGCTTGCAAATGATTTAACCGTACTATCCTGACCCTTTCTTTGCCCATGTTGATTATTGTTATGATTTGACTGTTTATTGTTAGGAGCAAAACGCTGAGGATTCGTAGGAGCCTTCGAAGCCATAATATTGTCAGAATGGTTGTTACTGCGATTTGCAGACTCTAACACGTTTGCTCGGTCTGTGAGGAATTTGAAGAATTGTTCTAACTTTAGTTTCTTATTTGGTATGTCACTACGATATTCTTCCCACTTCAACAATGTTTGACTATCCAGCTTAAATGACAGAATGAATATAATTAAAACATCCCAATTATCAGTTGGTTGGCCTAGGCTGACCAGAGCGCGTAGATTTTTTGATAAGTGATCAACCAGATATCTTAAAGATTTCTCTGACTCACGGGGAAGTTGCTTTATATTTAACAATGAATTAAGATGATGATCTATTAATATCCTGTTATTATTGTAACGATCACAAAGCAGCTTCCACGCTTCTGAGTAATTTTTTGCAGACACTTCCAGATTAGTAATGATTCTGGCGGCGTCGCCTTGCAAGTATGAATTTAAATAATAAAATTTATTAATTTCGGAAATCTTATCATTGTTATGAATTAAGCTCTCGAAAGTGTCTCTAAACTCTAACCAATGGAAATAATCACCGTTAAACTTTGTGACTTGAATCTGAGGGAGTTTCAACCCTACGTTGTGATGATCATCTGAACAACATGATGCATTATGAGCAGAATTGTATTTTTGTTCGCATTCACCTTTTCGAGAAAACATGGCAATTAAATTCTTAGCAGTGGCTATGTTCATTATTATTTCTCTCTCAATATTATCGCGCTCATCAATTTCAGCCGCAATGTTTTCAGGACTCAGAACCTCTATTTCACCTTGCAAATCATCGACCTTAACAGCTAATGCCTCAAACTTAGCAAGCTTTAAATTTAGTTCTGTCAATTGAATGTCATTTAAGTCGCTTTCATTAGCAATATTGCTTAAATAATTTTTAAATTTAGTAATCTGTCCTTTGGCGGACGCTCTTTTTGTGAACAATTCTTTATAACGCTGCTTATTTGCTTCAGACATAGTGAAGTGTTAAGAAATTGACTTTAAAAATGATATTGGACAGTTTCCACAGTAATTAAGAAAATGAATGGGCTCACGTTCCTCGTTTCGGTGTCACCTGACGTTATGGAAGCCGGGTGCGCACGATCACCTGCACGCCTACCGGACGGTCGGGAAGTTCGTCTGACCGTGCCGGATGGTCGGTGTCGCTCGAAGGGGCGTGATCTGGAATAGTCGGCACAGTACACAAAACTAAATGCCTAAAAAGCCAGCGCGAAGAGCTGAAATAAATACCTAGGACGTTGACTGAACCTTTCAAAGCACTCAACAAAATAATAATAACGAAAGGAAATAATAATATAAAGTATGATTCGACTTCGCTATAATATAACGAAGAAATTCAACGTTATCCTAAACTTTAACAATTTTATTTTTTGTTGAAGGTACCATGAAAAAAAATGTTGGTATCTGATGTAATTTGCAATTCTTTGGGAATTTCGGCAATAATATGCACGAAAAATCTTTAATTTACACAAATGGAATGCTATTCTCAATATTCCAATAGGTATAATGGGTATTTTGGATGAATGGATGGATTTTAGACGAAGGATGGGCACTTAACTTTGAGGCGACACGTTGACGCCCTGCTCGATGTGATGCTTTGGCTGCACCACTGCTCGAATCCTGGCTGCTTCTATTGACCAGGAAGGCAGTGCTCCATACGCTGGAACCCGTGGCTTTTGTTCTTCCACTGCAAGGCTTCAGATCTTGAAGTTCGTTGCCGCTGAGCGCGTGTCGTACTCGTAACTCGTACCAATTTAATTGGAAATTTCTTTATTTCCGCGGATTAATATTTGTTCCCCTCATGGGCCACCATGTTATATCTTTGGAGGATATAATGGTGCCAATTAAAAATCCCAAGAATCGATAATTACATATATTCAATAAAAAAAGATTGTGACATGGGTGAGGTTGAAAGGCAAGTGAATGATGACATTTTGAATTACATTTTAACAGATGAAAGATGCGCCCTCTAGAGTTTTAGAGTTATAATAGGACGCATCGTGTGATTGCAGTTACTATTCCTGAAGGCGTTTAGGCCTGAACAGGCATAGGGCTGAAACAATACAAATGCGCAGAGATAACATAACTAACGCAGTTCGTGACCCGTTAGTTAAATCATCAATTAGAAAAATACCTCCATCTGAGGTCAACTTATTTAATTCCGAGCAGTTTGTTGTAGCTTTAGACAAAGTTGGTGGAATCAAAAAAGCCTTCTGGCCTGCTTCTAAATCGACTAGCTCATCTAAATCGACTTATGGCCCGGCCTCAACTTCGCAAGTTGGAAAATGGCTAATCCGTCCCTCGCAGGGACAGCAATCGGTTCCGCCCTCGCAGGGTAAGAACTATAATACTAACATGCCCTCACACGGCTATCAGAACTGTGATGTCCCTTCGCATGGTGACTTTTTTCAGCATAATATGCAATGTCCTTCGCATGGACCGGCGCGTACGTACTACAATTATCCTCAACAGGGTAATGGCACAGTAGATAGAGGTTCCTTTCGCTCTCGCGGGGCAAGACAGAACCAAAGATACCACGCTCACCGACGTGGCAGCCATAAGCGAAGGTCATCACCTTCAGGCTTCAATGCCAAGAGAAATAAATATTGACATAAACATATTTCAAGCGGGTCAGTTATCGAATTTCGTCGATCATTGGAGGGAAATGCAAGCACCAGAATTTCTTGTTCGAATAATTCAAGGGTACCGTATACCCTTTCAGAAAAAACCTCCGTTAATTATGCCCAATTTCAACAACAAAGCGTTTCACACCAGTGTCGAACGAAATGACTTTAATCATTCAAAACATGTTGAATCAGGGAATTCTAGAAATTGTAAGTCCAACTCCAAGTTTCTTATCCACCCTCTTCCTGGTACCAAAGAGCGATGGATCGGCCCGACCGATATTCAATTTAAAAGCTCTAAACGAATTCGTGCTGACCACCCCATGTTGAGGCTGGATCAGACACCGCTGCAGTGGATTGGATAGCACGACGATGAAGAAAGAAATGCACTTGTTATACTTTCACCAATGGTTTTAATTAAGCGATAACAATATTCTAGCAGGATTTACAGAGTCGATTATGATGATATAAAAAGATTGTATGGATGCGAACAAAAGTGCAAGGACAAGTATATGAGCACGATACCAGAGTAAAATCAGTGATAGCTGTCACTGTCAGTTGAAGGTAACGGAACACAGATAATGCTAAACATACATTACTAAGAATGTTGTCAACATATTCATAAATTCCAACACTTCCCCTCATGCGTAACATAAATTATAATGTAGACAATACAATAAATTAACACTTCAAGTTAATTCCACTCTACTTATTTTAGACTTTATGTCTAGCATGACAACATAACTAGGTACACACAACGGAATGCTTACACCTGCCTCATAAACTAACTTACAGACCTACGATACATCTCTTAAACCTAAGTCATTAACAAAACCTAAGTGTTTAGAACCTGATAAAGGTTTTGTAAATAGGTCAGCCACCATTTTATCAGTAGGTAAATAGCTTATGACAATATTCTTCTCCTTTACCATGTCCTTTACATAGTGGTAGCGCAAATCAATATGTTTGGTCTTCCTGTGGCAATATTCTTTTGTTTCAAGCAATGTAAGTGCACTTTGATTGTCACTAAAGATTCTACAATTATAGTGTTTATCAAAAATTTCATTTAATAAATTTCTAACAAAGCATACTTCCTTGCATGAATCACTTAAGGCCAAATATTCAGCTTCAGTAGTCGAAAGTGCAACACATCGTTGCTTACGTGACTCCCAACATATGGTTGAGGCACCAATCTTAACAACAAAGCCACTATAAGACCGCCTGTCCACAACATCATTGGCCCAATCTGCATCTGCAAACACTGATACATTGAAGCTACCAGACTTAACAAATACCAGTTTTCGATTTATTGTACCACTCAAATATCTCAAAATTCTTTTTGCAGCCAACCAATGACGTCCGGTGAAGGCTGTATTAAATTGACTCAGACTATTTAAAGCATATGTGATGTCTGGTCTTGAACATACAGACAAATACATCAAGCATCCAATCAGCTCTCTATAAGGATAGGTACTATCTGTCAGAATGTCACAATTTTCAGATTTCTGAAGTTTTTCTACAGTCATAGGCGTTGATACACTTTTACAATTAGCCATTCCAAAACGATCTAATATCTTTCTAATATATTCAGATTGATCAAACATTAAAATGCCATTATTTCTATCTCTATGAACTTTAATACCCAAACAATTCTTTAGAGTACCTAGACTTTTACAACTAAATTCAGTTTTTAACAGCTTAAATAATATTTCCTTTTCCTTAGTACTATTGGTGAAAACATAAAAATCGTCAACATAAAGAGCTATCAAAGTTAAATGTTTAAAATCTTTCTTGATATAGACACATGGTTCACATTTGCTTTGTATATAACCGTTATTAGTCAGTAAAGTGTAAACACAGTTATTCCACAATCTACTTGCCTGTTTAAGGCCGTACAAACTTTTATTTAATAGACAGACTTTTGTCTTTTCACATGAAAATCCTACTGGTTGTTCCATATAAATATTTTCATCAAGGTTACTATGTAAAAATGCTGTATTTATATCTATGTGTTCCATGTCCATATTTAATTCATTAGCAATGCAAAATAAAATTCTTAAAGTAGTGTGTCTTACAACTGGTGAGAAGGTATCTGTATAATCAATGTTAGGCTTTTGGCTAAAACCCCTTGCAACTAGACGAGCCTTATATTTTGTATAGTTGCCTGAATCATCAGATTTTATCTTATATACCCATTTACAGCCAACTACGTTACAATCACTTGGTCTTTCAACTATTTGCCATACATTGTTTTTCATAAGAGAATTATATTCTTCTTGCATAGCAGCTAGCCACTGATCTTTCTTAGGGCTTAACAATGCTTCGTCATAGGATTGAGGCACATCATAAACGCAAGTATTTACAAAAAAAGATACATCCGATAAGTCAGACAGATCATAGTCAGCATACCTTATAGGCTTCTTATTACGTGTGGAACGAACAGGTCGCTCGCATACGTCACCAAAAACCTGTTGGGGTAAATCTTCCCCTCGAACGACTGTTTCGTTCATCACAGTGGTATCTTGTTCCTCACTATCTCCCTCAGCAGTCTCCTCAGCACTCTGGAAGGAAGGCTCACTTAATATTGGAGATACTAAATTGTCTTCAATTAAATTCTCATTACAATTTATATTATTATTATCAATGTCATTATTATTTTGATTATCAATTAAATTGTCATTACTTATTATATTCACAGACTTGCTTTGCATGTCTATATTGCAATTATTCTGGTTACATAACTTGCTTTGCATGTTAATGTTATTATAGATAAAATCAGAATTGCAAACATTTTGTGACTCATTAATAATACTGTGGTTTATAAACTGGTTCTCAAAGAATATTACATTTCTAGACACAATAAGCTGCTTTGGTTTAGAAGGATAAATTAACCTATAACCCTTGGTATTCTCGCAATACCCAACAAAAATACAATGTTTTGACTTTGAATCAAGTTTATGTCTTTTAATCTCAGGAATTAGTGTCAAAGCACAGCAACCAAACACACGCAGATGGCTCAGGTTCACTTTGTGACCTGTCCATACTTCTTCAGGAGTTTTATTAGGAACTGCCGCTGTAGGACTTCTGTTCTTTAAATAGATTGCAGTAGCAATGGCTTCTCCCCAGTACTCTTTAGGAAGATTTGCTTCAAGAAGCATACAGCGGGTCCTCTCAAGGAGTGTGCGGTTTAGCCTCTCGGAGACACCATTTTGTGAAGGGCTATAGGGAGCTGTAGTTTGATGAATAATACCTTCAGATTGTAAATATCTGGAGAAGTCAGCACTGCAATACTCTCCACCTCTATCAGTACGCAGACTTTTAATAGAATAACCAGTTTGTTTCTCAACTGTTGCTTTAAAAATCTTAAACTTGGACAAAACCTCTGACTTACGCGTGATTAAGTAGCCGTGTGTTTTTCTAGAGAAATCATCTGTAAAAGTTAACAGATATCTCGAACCACCTAAACTGTTAACAGGCATAGGACCACAAACATCCGAATGGATGAGCTCCAATAATTGCTTGGCACGTTTAGCTTTACCCCTAGGAAAACTTTGCACTGCTTGCTTCCCCTCAACACATGACACACACTTGTTAGTGACCGCATCATGATGAGATGGCTGAAGATTAACACCAATAGCAATGTCACAGAGAATACTCACCCCACGATGACTTAAATGTCCAAGTCGCCTGTGCCATAACTCAGTTGAAACTGTGGCAACCTCAGTGTCTAGCAAACTTTGTGGCTTTGACACATTCTCCACACCATTCAAAGCTACATCTGACTGCACCTGTAAATCAGACTTAAAACAACCACGCACATTGTCCAATAAATAAATTCCCCTATGACTGGTGGCAGTTACTATTAAAGATTCCCCTTTGAAAACATAACATTTACTTTTATTAAAACTAACAGATAAAGCCTTCTCAGTCAATTTACTAACACTTATTAAATTACTTGAGAGGTCAGGTATATATAAAACATCTGTTACAATTTGTGTCTTGTTATTTTTCATAGGAATACAAACGTCACCATAACCTAAACATGACAGGGAATTACCATCAGCAACTTGTACCTTTTTGTTACATTTTTCTAACTTATTAAACCACTTCAGGTCCTTACACATATGGGTACTCGCCCCAGAATCCACAATCCAGTCTGAGCTGTAAAAAACACCAAAACATCCAGCAACTAACACTGTTTCATTTTCACTTGTTTTCTTCGCCTTTTTAAGTTTGAAACATTTCGCCTTTATATGCCCTGGACGATGACAGTAGTGACATATAATTTGCTTCTTATGTTGTTGCTTAGATAAGAGGGCTAGGTCTTCAGGTTTATCAGTACGCTTCCTCCGGTGTTCTTCTTGTAGCAGCCTAGTCCTGACTAGTTCACTTGATATAGTGCCAGTAACTGCTACAGCCTCAAGGCTCGAGACTATTATATCAAATTCCTGTGGAAGTCCACTCAACATCAACTCTGCAACTTCAGCATCCTCTATAGTGCGACCTATGTCTGATAGTTGCTGCACGAGGGTCATGATATGTTCAATGTAGGTGTCCATATTATTAAAATCTTCATAATTAGCACGGTGTAGTTTTCTCAAAAGTGTGACACGTCTACAAAAACCTTTGTCTTCAAAAACTGTACTCAAGTTGTCCCAGGCCTGCTTAGCTGTTTTTGCATTTCTAACATATTGTATGCAAGTTGGTTTCAGGGCCAAGCTAATGCGGGCAAGTGCACGCAAGTCTTTGCCGGCATTCACAGGCTCTGCATGTTCAATGCATGACCATAGGTCCTCCATGATGAGACACATTTTCATATTAAATTTCCAGATGTTAAAGTTGCTTACTCCATCTAACTTTTCGAAAGGTATGTAAACATTATAACCTCGTGAACTCTCTGTAGTCACAGCAGCAGATGAATTAACGTTTGCGGGACTCGTGCCACGCGGTCCCGACTCCATGTCGGCGTCGCACGCATCAGACGTACCAGGCATTGCAAGCACGCTGTCAACAGTATCAACCAAACGCTTCAATTCACACCTGTAGTCGCATTCAGCCAAAAAAGCACAATGGCAGCTTTTTCTTCCTCAAGCACGTTTTATCTCTGTACTGCGGGCTCCTGGGCCCATAACCTGTTGAGGCTGGATCAGACACCGCTGCAGTGGATTGGATAGCACGACGATGAAGAAAGAAATGCACTTGTTATACTTTCACCAATGGTTTTAATTAAGCGATAACAATATTCTAGCAGGATTTACAGAGTCGATTATGATGATATAAAAAGATTGTATGGATGCGAACAAAAGTGCAAGGACAAGTATATGAGCACGATACCAGAGTAAAATCAGTGATAGCTGTCACTGTCAGTTGAAGGTAACGGAACACAGATAATGCTAAACATACATTACTAAGAATGTTGTCAACATATTCATAAATTCCAACACCCCATTCAGTCTGATAAATGTATTCAGAGTCCCAGATTTCATTCAGCCCAAAGATTGGATGTGCAAGCTGGACATTTCCCAGGCGTACTTTCACCTGAACATAGCAAAGCCCCACAGGCGCTTCCTACGCCTTATTTACAACAAACAACTTCTGCAAATGACCTGCCTTCCATTCGGTCTCAGCACGGCCCCAAAAACTTTTGTCAGTTTGACAAATTGGATTGCCCAAGTAATGAGAAGCAAAGGTGTGAGAATATTGGTGTTTCTCGACGACTTTCTCTTGGCCCACCAAGACCCAGAAATTCTCGCAAGCCATGTGACCCTTCTAGTAAAAACATTAAAATATCTGGGGTGGCAAATAAATTTCCAAAAATCCATCTTAACACCAAAGAAATCTCTGGTTTATCTGGGCGTGCTGTGGGATCCTTGGCTAAACCTCAAATGTTTACCAAAGGAAAAAGTAAATTCACTGATGGAGAAAATTCGCCACATCATAAGTCTTGGAAAAGCAGACTTAAAAAAGTTGCAGAGCGTGATAGGGGCACTAAACTTTGCGAGTTTTGTCGTTCAAAGAGGGAGACTGCATTATCGAGCACTATTGAAATTCGTAAACACTCTAGATGTAAACAATTCTGCCAAGGTATACTCTGTACCTGCAGATGCAATGGGCGACCTACAGTGGTGGACCCAGAATTTGCAACATCCATCAATTCTACACCACGCACCAGTGACTCATTTTATCACGACGGACGCGTCCGACTTAGGCTGGGGCGCCCAGATAGACAATCAGTCTCTAAGGGGAACTTGGTCTCAACACGAGAAAAATGGGCACTGCAACGTAAAAGAGATGTTGGCAATATTGAAGGTTTTTCAAAGTCATTCCATATATCTGAGCCAATCTACAGTCACCATACAATGCGACAATCGCACGGTAGTAGCGTATCTCCGTCACGAAGGGGGGACAAAATCCACGCAATTGATGGACATAACCTACGACTTGTTTTGCTTGATAGATCAGTACCAAATTCAAATCAACGTGCACTACATTCCGGGGAGGTACAACAACCATGCCGACCACTTATCACGGTTTCGCCAGGTCCCCGAATGGCATCTGTTGCCCGAAGTCACAAAAACGATATTCCTAAAATGGGGCATTCCTCAAGTGGACCTGTTTGCCTCCAGCAACGCCCACGTAGTCCCTCATTACGTATCGAAGGATCAGAACGACTAACAAGCTGTAGCCCACGACGCGTTCTCGGTTGCTTGGACCTTCAATCTGGCATGGGTGTTCCCGCCCCCGTTTCTGATACCCAAAGTTCTGAGCTACCTCAATCAGGCATCGGGAATTTATTTACTGATAGCACCGAGGGGGAAAAAGTGTTTTGGCGCGGCGATCTCAAAGCTCGGGCTTTAGCCCCACCTTTCACAATACAGAACCTGGACAAAGTATTAATCGATGTGACAACAGGACTACCACCACCTCGTGTTGGAAATATGGAAATGTGGGGGTGGACGCATCATTTAGGTGATTGGGATAACTCTCAAATAGATCTATTGAAGAGTTCTTGGCGCGCTTCCACCCTTAGAACTTATAAGCCTGCGTGGGACCGCTGGGTCTCATGGTGTAAAACTAAGCATGTTAACCCTAAGAACCCTTCTGGTTCTGACCTGGCTCGTTTTCTGGCTGATCTGCACATACAATATAAACTGTCTTATAATACAATAATGTTACATAAGTCCGTGGTCTCCACCCTTTGCAATGTAAATAATTCAGGAGTTTTAAGTAACCACGTTTTGGTAAAACACATTTTGAAATCGATTTCAATTAAAAAACCTATTGATTCCAAGTTACCCATCTGGAATATTGATGATTTTGTTTCCTTTCTTAGCAATAGAACAATAAATAATGATAATATTTTTGATGTGTCGAGTCAAGCTGCTGCCCTTTTAGTACTCTGTTCTGGTAGGCGTATTCATGATTTGACCCTCCTTATGACTGATAAAGATAATTATTTAAAATCACCAGATCACGATTTTATAACTTTATGGCCTGCCTTTGGGTCTAAGACTGATTCATCTGACCATAGGCAATCAGGTTGGAGATTATATAAAAATAACGATGATAGGAATTTAGATCCGGTATACTGGGTTGAACGGACCGAATCACTGCTTTCCATTAGACGCCAGGAAGCAAAATGTCATAACTTGTTTATTACAACAAGAGGTGCAGCTCGTGCGGCCTCACGAACGGTTATTGCAGGCTGGATAAAAACTCTGATGCGTCAGGCAGGCATTGTTGCTACTCCTGGAAGTGTCCGGTCCGCTGTTGCTTCTAAGAATTGGTTGGACAACTTCCCCATAGAAGATATTATGGCTCGGGGCAATTGGAGGTCCTCTAATACTTTTATTCGATTTTATAAGCGACAAGTTTTGGATACTTCTAGGAGTAACAGTATTACCGTTCTATTTAATCCAGTGAATTAAGTACCTAGCTAGTTGATTTAATATTTAATTTAATTGTTTCTGTAATACAATGCATTTTCTATTACATTCTCAGTCTTATTTCTCGATCTATCCCTACACATTGGCGTTCGTCGTGAACGTCACCAGGCGATAACAGACACATCTCAATTGTTTAATTATGCTTCGAATAACGGTCAAGTGGTTTAATATCGGCGTTTTACCTGAAATAAAACGCTTATTAAACTACTTACCTTATTCGAAGCATAATAGTAATTTCTGCCTGGTGACAAAGTCAATCATCCAATGAACAAGACAGAGGCTCGCGCACTCGCAAGTGCGCTCCCCTCTCTGACCTGGTGACGTCACGAGAGCGAGACAGAGCTATATGGCTAGAAACGTAAGGAAAAAAGGCACAGGAAACAAGATACAGCCTATCTCAATTGTTTAATTATGCTTCGAATAAGGTAAGTAGTTTAATAAGCGTTTTATTTCAGGTAAAACGCCGATATTTTATTATGATTACCTGAACCTCAAAAATAAATCAACTATATGAAGGCGCCATTAAAGTATCGATATCAATGAAAAAGTCGATATAAAAGAACATCACTAGTTATCGATAACAAGATTCCTGCAATCACTATTACACTTACATACATAACTATATCTATAAACTTCTGTCAAAACCCCGATGGCTACAACAGCGCCAAAACGGACCCTTTGGAAACTACCAAAAAGTCACTGTCGTATCTGTAACTAGCTACTAATATAGTAATCTGATATAGTAATCTGTGGATTTTATGGTAGTTACAGCATTTTGAAGTATCTTTTGTTAAAAAAGTTTAGAAAAGTCAACGACGTATCAAAAAAACAAAACACATGGTAGGAAAACGTTGATCAGACCGTCTGACGCAGTATTTTTTTCTTATTTCAATGATGCAATAAAAAAAAATAGCATTTTTCGAGATACGACAAAATCGCTTTTTTTTTTTTTTTTTTTTTTTTATTTACCCCAAAGGGAAGGCTATAGTCTTTTGACCATATTGCCTAGTCTTACGTCCAATTATTTTCTTTCGTGATAGGTTTTAAACAATAATGTCTTTCGTATTAAATCCAATTTTGGTTTTTCAGTATACTTATACTGTCATAGGTAAGTCCGAGTTAGTCAAATCCGTTTTTGTCAAATCCAAGATAATTAAACGTCATTCAAATTTCAAGTCAAACGACTTGAACATACATAAATGTCAAATTATAGATTGCTCCTATCTATCTCCTCAAAACATAACCTAAAATATAACTTATAACATACTAGTTAAACTACAACTAAACATTTCAATAACATATGTTATAAAATTAAAATACATTAAAAAAAAACACGAAATGTAACTCAGATTTCATATACAGTCTCGGTTATAAATTTGTACAAATAAATATAATTTGAGGCATTCATAAGTAGATCCTGAATGCATTGCGGGACCTTATCAGGTTTTTTATATATTTTTAGAAGCTCATCCGACAACACAAGGCGCTGAATGTTGAAAGATGAACACTCAAAGAAGATATGATGTAAAGATTGAACTTTTTGCAATTGACAGTATTCACAATATGGAGAGTTGACCATTTTAAGACGATGAAGATGATAATTTAAACGACAATGACCAAAACGCATGCGACAAATAAATGAATAAAACTTTCTATTTATAAAACTGCTATTTCTGCAAAACCAAGGTATGGAGTTTACTTGTTTATCTAGAGAGGCATACCAAGTGCCTTTATTTTCAATCTGTGTGGACTGATATGAATGTCTCCCCCATGATTGACACATTCGCTGTTTTATAAGACTAACAGCGTCTGTATGTGGTATGAAAACACTCATATCAGCGCCAGCATTTGGGATTATTTCATCTAAATCAACAATTTTTTTGGCCAGATAATCAGCCTTTTCATTTCCTGCAACGCCAATGTGTGAAGGCACCCAAACAAAACTAACTTCAATATTGGAATAAGACAATTCAATCCATAGCTCTTTTATTAAATAGATTATGTAGTTAGTGTCAGCATGTAATTTATTACTAGCTAGATTTTTTAAAACACTCATGCTGTCACTGACTACAACCCACTTGCTGTGACTTGAATTGCAATTTTTGATATGTTTCAAAGCACTCAAAATAGCAACAGCTTCTGCTGTAAAAATACTGGCATTTTTATCAATTTTTCTACCAAGACCTATATTTGAGGTTGGCTCATAAATAGCGAACGACACTGCACTTTCGTTTTTAGAACCATCACTATATACAAATTTATGATCTGACCACTCTGACAAAACTGCATTAACTTCTTCTTTTGAGGATAGCTCCTTTTTATTTTTTATAATTATATTTATGTCTGGAAATTTTGCAATAAAAGCTCCTTGATAACAAGGCAGAATATGAGATGATTGATAAATGTTTTTATTTTTAATAAAATCTAAAAAGCTATGAAAATCTTGTAACATATAAAATGACTTAATACCTGATCTAGGGTTGAAATGCAACAAATTGGCCAAGAGGCTATTGTTAGAAACACTAAAAAGTTTTAATATAAATCTTTCTTTCAAATAATCAAACCGAATACTTAATGGTGGAATGTTACATTCAATCTGCATTGCATTTATAGGAGTACTTCTGAATGCCCCAGTTATAACACGTAAACATTTGTTTTGCAGGATGTCTAAACTATGTACAATTTTAGTATCTGCAGCGAAACAGTAAAAGCTATATTCAAAGTGACTACGTACTAAAGATTTGTACAATAATAGTAAAATTTTTGGGTCTGCACCCCAATATGAACCAGCTAAAGATTTCAATATATTATAACCTTTATTTGCTTTACAAATTATATGTTTGATATAATTATTCCAGGTTAATTTATATGAAAAAAGGACCCCTAAAAATTTGACTTCATGTGAATTGGACAATGCACTTTTGTTATAATACACAGGAGGCATATTAGAACACTGTTTACCAAACACAACCACTTTGGACTTTGATGGATTGACATTAAGATCAAGGTAAGAGAAATATTTACACAGATTTGACAAGGCTATATGAACAACCTGTGATAAATTAGTTCCTGAAGCATAAACAACTAAATCATCTGCAAATTGTAAATTTTTAACTTGACACCCTAAAATTAAATTTAATTTACGTATATACAATATAAATAATAAAGGAGACAATATACCTCCTTGACAAACTCCTTTTGAAGCAAATCTAGGACCATAAAGATGTTTATTAAATTTAGCAAATACTTTTCTATTGCTAAGGAAATTTCTGACCCATATTATAATTTTGCTAGGAATCCCTATTTGTAATAATTCATGGCATAAAATATCTACATTTACACTATTAAAAGCCCCAGCCACATCAAAGAAGACTCCAACCAAATTATTATTGGCCAATAAAGAGTTATGTATATCAAGCTGCAATTGACAGACACTTTCCCTAGCAGAACGATTTCTACGAAAACCAAATTGATTTGATGGCAGAATATGATTTTGTTCAACATAAAACTCTAAATGTTGCTTCAACAATTGCTCAAATAGTTTACCAACACAAGAAGTAAGTGCTACGGGTCGGTAAGAATCGGGACATAATTTGGGTTTTTCTGGTTTTAAAATTGGTACAAGGCAATCCACTTTCCAATCTTGAGGTATAATATTATTTTCCCATAACAAATTCAAGACTTTAAGGAATATTTTTAAACCAGAAATGCTAAGTTTTTTAAATAATAAATAAGGCATCCCATCAAGACCATAAGTAGTATCTCTTCGAGAGGTGATGGCAGATATTAATTCACTGATTGTAAAAGGATTAAGTAGAAAGCTAAGACTGGAGTTAGTAGTATTATTAAACAAAAAATTTGGAGCCTGTGACACAAAATCTGGAGTGTATTTCTTCAAAAAATCTAAAACCCATGCATCGTTTTCATTATTACTAAAATTATATGTTTTATTATATTTACGCATGAATTTCCATATTATAGATATTGGTGTGGATCTGTTGAAGGTTTCACATAAGGATATCCAACTTTTTTGGCGTTCATTTCTTATAACTAATTTTTTAAGTGCTCGAAGTCTTTTGAATTGAATATAACTTATATTCATCTTCTGATGGATTATTTTTAAAATTTATGTAGGCTGTTTTGAAATTGAATACAGCCTCTGTACACTTTTGATTCCACCAAGGGAGGGAAGTTCTTCTAATTCTATTGATAGGGCATGAATGATTGCTGGTATTTTTATTGACTTTACAATTTGGAATGGAATTAGCAGCAGCTGTACGTAAAATTGTACAAAAAGTATGATATGAATCAAGAGGACATATATTAACTGTTTTAAAATCAACTAATAATTCGTCCACATTATTACTAAACATTTGCCAATCCACCATTTTATAATTTGGATAGGTGGGCAAATGTTCAGTACTTGGACAATTTCTACAAGAATCATTGTTTTGACTATTACTAATCACAACTTTTATAATTGCAGGGATGTGGTAACTACTACCAAGAGGACTATCATGTACTTGCCATTCACAATTGAGTGCCAATGATGAAGAAACCAAAGACAAATCCAGTGCATTAGGACGCCATGTTAGAGAGCCAACAGTTGTTGCCTGACCATCATTAAGCAAAATTAAATTATTTTCTTCAATGACTTCTAAGACATTTCGACCACGTGGAGAGTCAGAACCACAACCCCAAGATGTGTGATGGGCATTAAAGTCTCCAGCAAATATAAAAGGACCAGGGATAGACTTAACCAAATTATCAAAATTTTCCTTATTGAAAGCTGGATTAGAATTTAAGGGACTATAAAAACTGACTATACATATCTCTTTATTATTAACTGTAATTTTTACACATATATTTTGTAAAGAATTGTCAAAATAAGTGTTAATTTTATTATAAATAATACTTTTATGAATTATTATGGCAACTCCGTTGTGTTTGTTACCACAATCATTCCTTTCAATATTGTAATTTTTTATTTTAAAATTTTGGTCAGGTTTGAACCATGTTTCACTAATTATTGCAATGTGAATGTTGTTTGTGTAGAGGAAATTGGTAAATATATGTTTGTTGCTATTAAGACTTTGTGCATTCCATTGCATTATGTTTAAATTTGATATATCCATTATGAAGATGAAGTAATCTTAGTAGGTACTTAAAGTTTTTTTTAAAACCTCTGTAATTGAAGAAGTATTTATAGGAACATCTTTATTACTAATTATTTTGGTAATTGTTTCCACTAAAATATTTATAAACTTATCGGATTTCATTAAATTGTTGATCTGTACATCTAAATTTTTTGTTGTTAAGGCTGGAAAAGCATTAATATTAAAAAGATCTGAGTATGTGGCACTTCTTGACTTTATTTTGTTTTCTTCTATTTTTTGTTTTTTTAAAGGACAGGATGAGGAGATAGCTACGTGGTCACCCTTGCAGTTTGCGCATTTTGCATCCTTTGGGTCGACCTGACAATTCTTAAAACTATGATTCAATGTACAAATTGAGCAAACCTCGGTATTGCGACAAAATTTTGCTATATGTCCATAACGTAAGCACTTAAGGCACTGTTTTACCGGTGGGATATATTTGCTTACCTCATGACGCCAAGAGTCTAAATAAATATACTGAGGAAGAATGGTGGAGGCGAAGGTAACTGCAACTGCTTGTGTTGGAATAAGTTCGAAACCACCGAAACTCTTTACCCTGCGCATGAAGCGCCTGACCTGAACAACATTTTTGGAACTGCCAATCAAGGAGAAGATTTCTTTATTGGACATGTCAACAGGGACTGAGGTGAGGACCCCAGTTACCTCTGTATCTGCAGCAGGAATGGATGCTTTCAATGCCAACTGATCCAATAATTTTTTGTTTTTTAGAAACATATTTGCGTTATTCGGCAAATCAAAAGTAATGCCGACTTTAAACTTATTTATGGAGCGCAAATGCATTACTCCTGAAACGCCATGCTCACGTATTCCTTTAGACAGAGCCATACGATCCCTGTCACTGAATGATTTATTTTCCTCAATGTGATTTAGGAATACGACAAGCTCTTTAAGATTCGTATCTTCCGGGTATTTGCGTGTGTATCCTTTAACTTTATAAATTTTATATTTATCCTTCGGGTCCTTGTCGACGATGCTTTCTCTAAAAGAAAAGCAAGTTACCGCCGATTCCGCCGAATCTGAATCGGTGGATAATACCTGCTGGGGATCCGGAGGCGGATCCCCCTCCTTCCTTTTTCTCTTCTTAACCATTGTGATTACTATGTAGACTAATTAACACTATACACTAACTAGGTATTAATAAATATTTACAAAGATATTATGGCAAATTTACAAATAAAAAGGTTAAAATCGAAAAAGCGCGCCTTCACTCTTTAACGTTTTCCCGCCTTTTTTTCCGACAAAATCGCTTTCCAGCGTCGATATACTCTGTGGTAGTTGTTATTGAATGTCAAGCTGTCAATCCTGAATCCAGACCCAGTCAGTAACCTAGAATCGGTGAAAATATTTAAGTACGCATGTTTCCTTTTTCCCACAATTATACAGTCGATATATTATCACTAAACAGTGTCGAGCGCTCTATCATTGTACCTACGTAGTATTGGCAAAATAGTAGTGCCTCTTCCACGAAAGCCAAGTTGTATTTACGTTGTCAAAGGTATTGATTATTTAATTTTTAAGTTTGTTATCAATGCGAGCGATTCAGAGTAATTTTGATGCGTCTTAGAGTCCGATACAACATACTTAGACGCGTAGCTCGTGGCAATCAACAAGAAGGTGAGTGGGTCGTGTTATGGGGTACTTAATTAGAGATTAAAGAACAATAACTTTTCTTCTAGATCGCTTACGGTGTCTCCGGGCGGCTTCTGGGTCAGTGGGTCGTCTTAAACACTTATCCGCTGTGTCTACACACTAAATAGTTATTTATATGATAAGACACCAACAAGTACAATTAATGTTGTCAATTCTATGGGTTAATAAATAAAAATGGGTGTACCACAATTGGATGTGGTGGTTTCAGAAGAAATGAGAACAAGCTTTAAAATCAAACAAACTTAATATAATAAACTTAGACAGAATTATCAATCAACTTGAAGGTCTATTGTTGCTAGGTAACCACAGTCTATTTCCAAAAATCCAATATCTCCTCTCAGCAATAAGATTTGAGATCTTGAGAATTCTGACTCTAGTGAGTGGCTTTGTAAATATATCAGCCAGCTGCTCTTCACTGGCTACCTTGTTTACATTTAGCTCACCGCTAATAACCAACTCTCTAACAAAGAAGTGCCGTAACCGAATATGCTTTGTTAGTCGATGGAATTCGGGATTTTCAGCTAGCCTTATTGCAGCTTCGTTATCCACTCTTAAGCACGGAATCTTCTTAAGAACAACAATTTTGTTCAAAAGCTGTGCCAGCCATATTGTTTCCCTGGCTGCTTCACTTGTGGCAACAATTTCAGCCTCTGTTGTTGAAATATAACTCATCCACTTTCTCGCTTGATGTAGATGCGATCGGTGTAGAAACTGGTTTACAGGTATCCATTCTGAATCTCCGCAAGATCTCTTTAAAGAAGTGTAAAATGCACCGGTTCCAGCATCGAGGTGCTTGCTTTAACCCATAAAGACTTCCATAAAAGACATAGGTACTCGACCGGAACCGTTGTCGTAACCTTCCGGTTGTTTCATAAAAATCTCTTCATTTAGAGAGCCATACAAAAAGGTAGTGGAGACATCAAACTGCAGCATCGCCATTCCTTCATTAGCTGCTACACTCAGCACAGAACGAACAGTCCCCATTCTGGTGACTGAGCTAAATGTTTGCTCATAGTCAATCCCCTTTTTCTGATGAAAACCTTTTATGACCAGTCTGGCCTTGTATTTATCTATAGAGCCATCAGCATTCATCTTAACTCGAAATACCCACTTACATGGTGTTCGGTACATATATATAATTGTCTGTCTTGCTCATTAAAGTAGTCCAGAATAAATCATCGTGAAGTAAAGACGTGTCTGTCATTTTTACAAAGTCCTGCAATCAATATTGAACCTTAATTACATCAACATATGGTCCAAACGAGCCGAATATTAGAAAAATAGATAAGAACGACCCGGCGATCGGAGAACAAAAGGCCGCATTCCTGAGCCGTTTTTTGTGCACTTTTTTTTGCAAGACATCTGTGCTACGCGTAATAACTAATAAACAAGTTAAACGATTGACTTTATGACTTTAAAAAGGTGAATTGTGAGTGCGTCAAAACTATCATAACAAGAAGAACATCTTAATAACTAGACAGAACAATGAGTGTTACGTTAACTAGTGAACAACAACAGTTGGTTAACTCGTTAGAAGATCTTTATTTACTGGTACAAAAGACACAAAGTATTTTGAAGAAGTGTCCGAAGCAAAGATTATCAAGAGGTTATAATGAAACTAAGTTACAAACCATCGAAGGATATTGGCAAAAGTTTAATACGACACATAAAGACTTAGTAAAATGTACACCTAAGACTAAACGAAATGATCTTACATATTTCCCTAACGAAGATTACTTTGTGGTAGAAGATTTGTACTCATGTTTAGTAGACGATTTGAAGGATACGTTGTCGATGCTTTCGAAATCTACAGACAATCAGAAACAAGCATGTGACGCCTCGTCGCCACCACGGGTTAACTTACCACGCATCGAGTTACCTTCTTTCAACGGGAGCTATGATGACTGGCCTATGTTTCGAGATATGTTTACGTCGCTGGTACACAACAACACGTCTTTATGTAACGTGGAAATATCTGAAGTTAAGCTTGGTTCACCACCTAAAGAATTTTTGAAGCATGTTAATGTCACTGATATTAATTATGAAAAGGCGTGGAATACACTTGCACAACGGTATGGAAACAAACGTTTAATAGTTCATTCTCTACTCCAGAAGTTATTTACTCAAAAGAAAATTACCACTCCATCGGCTGTCCAAATAAAGAATTTATTAGATACAACCTCTCAGTGCTTAAATAACTTGAATAATCAAGAAATACCTATCGAGGGTTGGGATCAGATGATTATATACACAGTTGTACAAAAGTTAGATGTCGGACACACACAGCCTGGGAAGAAGATTCTTACAAGGAAGAGACTGAAAACTTACCATCTTGGAAAGAATTAAAGACTTTCCTGGAAACAAAATATCGGACACTCGAGATGGTTAACCCTACAGCTAAAAGGGAGCAGACGAATGTTAAGGCGAAGTCATTCCATTCCACATCACCGGAAGAGAAGTTAGATACATCACCGACCAAGTCATGCAGTATGTGTAAGGCTGAGCACTCCTTGTGTCACTGCAAAGAATTTTGTAAGTTACAACCGAATGAACGCAACGAATTTATTAAGAAAAACAATTTATGCTTCAATTGTCTGACATCAGGACATTCTGCCAGGAGATGCCGCAATCGAATGTCCTGCCGAAGATGCAACCGCCGCCATCATACATTGTTACATCAACCCAGCATCGGTCAGTCAGACAATGTGAGTCAGTCAACAAATCATAGTCAAATAGAGGAAGAACAAAAGGAAGCGGAACACAGTGACAATCCTGAGTTGGCATTATCTACACACTGTCTCGGAGAAGTCAACAGCTTTGCTTGCAACAGCATTAGTGCAAGTCAGAGATGAAGATGGACATAGTACAATATTACGAGCGCTGGTTGACCAGGGCTCACAATCAAACTTTATTAGTGAGCGAGCAGCGCAACTGTTAAAGGTCAAGAGATCACCAATAAAGGGAACAATTACTGGTGTTGGAGCAACACAGACAACATTTAATCACGTGATCCAAGTCGAGCTACATTCTCGATATGACAATGACGTCAAGATTACTATCAATGCCTATGTAATGCCAACGCGATTAACCTCACACTTGCCATCTGAAACAATTACTGGTACCATGCACACCTGGCCGCAATTAAAAGGACTCACCCTGGCAGATCCGAGCTTCCATTCACCAGGGCGAGTAGACATGCTGTTGGGTGTAGAAGTTTGTGCTCAAATTTTGAAGGCTGAAATAATCAAAGGTCCACCTGGCTCTCCATGTGCCCAAAATTCAAGCTTGGGTTGGATCTTATTTGGAAAGATACAAGCACAAACTTCAGAAGAACGAATACTAGTAATGCATCATAATCTTGATCTAGATGAAATGTTGAAATCTATGTGGGAGGTTGAAACAGATACACAAGGAAAACTTACCAAAGAAGAAGAAGACTGCGAGAGAATATATAAAGAGACACACATACGAAATAGCGAAGGGCGCTACATAGTCAAGCTGCCATTTAAAACAGAAAACCCACATACAAAATGTTTCGTGCCGTACGTGTATCGAAACGCAACTTGACGTTGGGACTGTCACTGTTACATCAACTGTCATCGCTTGACGTTTGGCACTTGTTGCTTTGACTCCTTACGAGATTACATCGAATTTATTGATTGATTGAGATAATTGGAAAATCCAAGTGAATCCTTTTTGTTTGTATGATTTTGGTTGTAATTCAGTGTTAATTGGATAAAACGCGCCCATTTGTACCAGAAAACGGGTTTATTTGTTCATTGTAAAGCGCCCCGGTTTGAGGTTATGCTTAGCCCCGCGTGCGAGGTAAAAATTGAACATTAATTATTGTGAGAAAAGTGTTAACGGTTGTGCCTTTGAACTATTACCAGTGCTGCATTCCGACCTGTTACGCGCTACTGAGACTAGCGTCTGTTGAAACATCGTCGGATCTGCAAATTCACCCACCACATACATAACACTACACACACACACACACACAGACAGACAATACCAGAACTGGCCTGATCTAGGACTGGTCATCCCCTTCAGCCCACCGGCACCAGGTAAGTTATTTTTCATAAGGGCAATTTAATTTGATTGTCTCCGCGAATCGCGGACAGTTCGGTCTGACTTGCCCTGGTTTTGGACCGAACATTTTGGTAGCAGAGCGTGGTTAGTGAACAAGACAACCTACCTGTGCCTGATCGATTGGAGGTATTGAGCGTTAACTGATTTGTTGCCGTTGTCAGCCGGGCTCTCACATTTAATTAAAATTAATTGCATTGGCACACATAAGTACCCCCTTTCTGTTGTGCTGGTAATATAAGAATATTGTGTTCAGTGTATTGGTAGATATATGTGTGCTGTGATAGTTTAAGATTGTTGATTTTATTGTGTTTGTATTGTATTTTGACTTGTGTTGAAACCATATTAAGGTGAATTGTTATACACAAACTATCTGGTTGTGTATTGTCATCTGTCTTAGGCGGTTTGAAAAGGCAGGTGAAACCCTTGAAATAATTCCAGGGTCGGATTTAGACTTGAAATAAATTCAATTTAAGTTTTACTTGTTAAAAATTTGTGGGCTAATAGTCATTGGTTTGTTTGGTTAAATTTAACTTGTTGCTGTCCTGATTTTTGGTTGCAATGGCCTCACTGAAGGCTGTAAAGGAGGCGGCCGCTGGTTTGGTCTCACAGGTAAGGTGGTTCACGTCGGCTGCTGCGACCCCTGAGCGCTCGGATCTTGAAGAGGTCACACTTGCCCGGTCCGAGCAATTGAGCGCGAGACTTGGTGATGTTGACGCCTTGTTCACGCGCTTCAACGAGTTCGTGACCGATGTGGACCTGGACGTATTGGGCCAGGCAGCCCGCGATACGGTTGTTGGTGACTACGACCAGATGTTGAACCTGGGCGACGTCGTAAGTCAACGAGCACGGGAAATCTTGAAGAGCCGGGTGCCTGTCCAGGCCAAGCTGGAGACCTCGGTTGTTGCAGGCCCCGGACTATTGGGTAGACTGCCTACCTTGGAGCTGCCACATTTTGATGGCCACTTGGACCACTGGCTGAGCTTCAAAAACTTGTACGATAGTTTGGTCGATGCGCGCTCGGACCTCGGACCCGCCCAAAAGTTGGCCTATTTGTTGTCGGTCCTGAAAGGTGAAGCCAAAGCCTTGGTGCAGCACTTGCCGGTGTCGGACTCAGCCTACCCTACCGCTCTGGAGCTCCTGTCCCGGCGGTACCAGAACAAGCGCTGCTTGGCTGATGTGCACATCGGCCAGATTTTGGGGCTACCGGCCGTCGCCAGCATGTCAGCGTTGCGTACGGGCCTGCTGAACCCGTTGGTCTCAGCGACCAACGCCTTGAGACGGCTGCTGTTGCCGGTGGATTGGTCCTACTTCTTGGTGCACATTGTACTGCAGTTGCTCCCCGCGGACTTGAGGTCCCGCTTCGAGCAGAAGTATGGTGGGGACAGTGCCACCCATCTTCCCCCCTTTGACGACCTCATCAAATTTTTGGAGGATGACTGTCGCTTTCTGGACAACGTTCGTGGCGCCACGGGGACACGGCAATCGCCTTCTCGGCCAAGAGACCAGGGACGGACTAGGGCCAAGGGGCCTGTTGATAGTCGCCCCGCCCCCCGTTTTGCTGGCACCCGGAGTCGTCCTGATTGCGACTATTGTAATGCCACGGGACTTGACGGGACACGGTATGGCAAGTTGCCCGGAATTCTTGGACTTGCACGTGGGTTCCCGTCGCCGAATTGCCAACGCACGCCGCTTGTGCTTTTCTTGTTTGGGGGCTCATTTTCATCGGGACTGCCCCAAGCCCCGCCCGTGTAGAATTTGTGAAGGCGCTCACCTCGAGATTTTGTGCCCCAACGCGAACCGCTCTGGCAGACCAGCTTCTGATGAGGGTTCGCGCAGGGGGGGTATGACGGAGACGAGCACCGGGCCTCTGGCACGCCGGTTGGGAACCGGATAGAGGCCCGCAATTTTGATGACCGCACACCACCCCCCGCGCAAGCTGAACGGGAGCCGCGCGCGCGCCATTTGGTCTCCCCTCGCAATGGTGATCGGGAGCCGCACCCGCGCCATTTGACCTCCACTCATAGGGACAATTGCACGGCGGCTGCTCGGCAACAATGGCCAGACCAGCAACGCTACCTTTCCCCTCCGCTGGCGGAACGCCCCCGGTCGGAGTCGCGCCCCCCGCCCTTCAGGCATCCGGTGGGATATGCCCTTCCAGCGATGGCGAGCGGCTCGGGGCACCGCGCGGACGAAGCATTTGAATGCTACCCTCGTCGTGAACGACGACAGCCTGGATGCGGCGATCGGTCGTCGCCCAGGCATCGCTAGGAAATTGGCGCCTGCCCCACTAAAGGACCTCCCCAGATCGAGACGGTTTTGTTGCCCCAACGGCCTCGGTCAAGGTCTGCCGATGGTCCGTGCCATTTTGGACACGGGAGTTCAGGGTTGCTTTTGTCTTCTTGGTTAGCGGGACAGGTCGGCCTGAATGTGAACGACTTTTCTGGCAAGATTCAGGGAATTGGCGTAACGGCTGTCACCACTGTTGAGGGAAAGACCTGGTTTGAAATCACCCCTGTGAGTTGTCTGTACCCTAAAATTGATGTTCCTGCCCTTGTTCTGCCGAATATATTGGGCAATCATCCCCAATGTCAGTTGCCTTTGGATGTTCTACGGTTGACGTCAGGCCTGGATTTGGCTGACCCCAATCTCGGCCAATCCAGATCCACGGCCGAAAAGAGATTGTTGGCAATGGAGCGCCGCATGAGCAGGGACCCGGTGCTGCTGCAAAAATATGTAGATTTTATGCGTGAATACGCAGACTTGGGTGGGACACATGTCGGTGTCAAATTTGGATTGGCGCTCAGTAGAGCATTTCTTCTTACCACATCACGCGGTCCTCAAGCCGTCCACTAGTAAACTGCGCACAGTGTTTCATGGGTCTGCGCGGACTTCTTCCGGTGTCTCGTTGAATGATTGCCTGCATTCCGGCCCCAAATTGTTGAGGGATCTTTGTTACGTCATCACGTCTTTCCGTCGTCATCAAGTAGTCTTTGTGGCCGACATCAAAATGATGTTCCGGCAAACGGTTATTCACCGGGATGACAGACGTTATCAGTTGATCCTGTGGCGGGAGAATCCCCAGGACCCCATGATTGTATACGAGCTCAACACGAATACGTACGGCCTTCGATCAAGCCCTTTTGTTGCTATTCGTTCGCTTTGGGAGCTCGCGGACCGGGAGCATTTGAGGTTCCCTCGGGCGTCCGCCATCTTGAAAACGGACCTATACGTCGATGACGTCTACACTGGAGCTCCCACAGTTGAGGAAGCTATCCTGTTGCGTGTCGAGTTAGTCCAGATTTTGGCTTCCGCTGGCTATGAGTTGCGTAAATGGGTGTCCAACTCGCCAGCGCTATTGGACGGAGTGTTGGAGGATCATAAGCAGGATCCTCACTTGTTTAAGAACGTTGACAACCCCGCCATGATGGCCGTCCTCGGCGTTCAGTACCGACCAGTTCAAGACACCTTTACGTACGATGTCGACTTGGAGTCACCAACCACTTGGACTAAACGACTGGTGTTGTCTACTGTTGCGAGGACCTTCGACCCTAACGGTTGGATCTGCCCGGTATTGTTTTGGGCGAAATGCTTCCTTCAGCGCCTTTGGACCGCTGAATTTGGTTGGGCCGAGCCAATTCGGGAAACCCTGTTGGAAGACTGGCTCCAATTTGTATCCGCATTCCCTGTGGTCAACGAGGTCGCGCTACCACGCGTCATCCTCCCCCCTGGGGGTTATACAACTACCCTTCATGGGTTTTGTGACGCGTCTTCGAACGGTTATGCCGCCGTTGTTTATCTGCGCACCGTCAGCGCGACAGGCCAGGTGAAGTTGTCACTGGCCATGGACAAGGTGGCCCCCCTCCGGACGGCATTGACCATCCCTAAGTTGGAGTTGTCAGGGGCGGCGCTTCTTGTGCGGCTACTGAACCACGTTGCGCATACCTTGGGTGGAACTGTGGACATTCGGGCTTCTTACGCATGGACGGACAGTCAAATTGTTTTGTGTTGGTTGAAGACGTCCGTCCACTCTTTGGAGGTCTTTGTTGCAAATCGATTGTCTCAGACTCAGAGTTCTGAAACGTCTTTGATTTGGAGGCATGTGCCCGGAGACTTGAACCCCGACGACGTAGCCTCACGCGGGTGCATGGCCCCCCGTTTGATTGCTCACCCCCTTAGGTGGGGACCGGACTGGTTGACTCGCCGCGAGGATGATTGGCCTCGAACGCCAGTGTTGATGTCGGATCCTTTGCCCGGACTTAAGGTGTTCGCTGTTGGGACAAGGGACCCTCCGTTTGACCCTGAAATTTTGTTAAATCGGTACAGCTCCCTCGACCAGGCGCTTTGGTCATAATTCTAGGAATCCAGGGGAAAAGCGCCTGTCACCGGTTCTCTCTCCTCAAGAGCGACAGGAGTCACTCCTCCTTTGGGTCCGCTCTGTGCAGGCTGCACACCTTGAAGGGGAGATCGAGACTTTGAAGACGGGTAGGGTCAAGTTGTCGGGAGCCGTCAGTAAGTTGAATCCCTTCTTGGATAACACGGGTCTCTTGCGTGTTGGAGGACGGCTGATGCACTCTAGCCTTCCTTATGGGGCCCGTCACCCCCTTTTGTTGCCCAAGGAAGGCCATTTGGTTAAATTGTTGGTGACCGATCGTCACATCAACTCGCATGCCGGTTGTAATGCTCTGTTAGCCATTTTGCAACGAGAGTTGATTTTGTCGGCTCGTCGTACTATTCGTAGCATTGTCTTCCGTTGCATGCCGTGCTATCGGACTAAGGCCTCCACTATGCAGCCCCTAATGGGAGACTTGCCGGCTGATCGTGTCAATGAGGCGAGGCCCTTTGCTGGCGTCGGAACGGACTTTGCTGGTCCCTTTTCGGTGAAGACGTCCACCCTTCGTAATAGTAAGATTGTCAAGGCTTATTTGTGTGTTTTTGTCTGCCTATCAACCAAGGTAGTGCATTTGGAGCTGGTAACCTCCCTCTCGACAGAGGCCTTTGTAGCGACTTTGCATAGATTTGTGTCTCGCCGTGGGTTGCCTTCTTTGATTAGGTCTTACTGCGGTACCAACTATAAGGGTACAAGTAACTATTTGAAGGAGGTATACACCTTCCTTAATGAGAGCCAGGTTGACATTGGTAATGAATTGGCCCGCCGAGGGGTCACTTGGTTGTTTGACCCGCCAGCCTGCCCCCATTGGGGGGTATTTTTGAGGCCGCGGTGAAAGCGGCAAAGGGGCACTGGCGGAGATTGTTGGGAGACACCGTTCTCACCTTTGAGGAATTAGCTACGGTATTTTGCCGCATTGGAAGCTGTGCTAAATTCGCGCCCGTTGTGCCCGCTTTCTTCGGACCCGAACGATTTGGAGGCTCTAACATCGGGCCATTTCTTGATTGGACAGCCACTTGACGTCCTGCCGGAGTACCCACTTGTTGATGTGAGCCAAAATCGGCTATCGCGGTTTCAGTTGGTGCAACAGCTCGCTCAGAACTTTTGGAAGCGTTGGAGCTTAGAGTATCTGCACATCCTCCAGCAGCGCGTCAAGTGGACGGACAAAACTCATCCGCCCAAGATCGGAGACCTCGTCCTGGTTAAGGATGCCAACCTTAAGCCTTTGTATTGGCGCCGGGGGCGCATTCTTAATTTGGTGGCTGGCACCGACGGGGTCCCTCGTTTTGCTGAGGTTTTGGTTGACGGATCAGTCATGAAGAGAGCGGTCGCAACTTTGTCAATACTTCCAAAGTCGAAGATCTGAAACGTCTAATTCTAAGAGCCCGGGGACGGGAAAATAACGGATCTTTCCCACCTGTGCAACACTTACCGTTTGTTTCTTTTTGCCATTTAACAGCTTCACAAAAAGTAAAATTTTGAACCATACCTCCGATGGCGGAATATATGGCGTATTCAATCATAGGAATATACGTAAATGAACTCCGTTTCTTATCAACCCAAGGAAGGTCGTCATGCCCTACGGCTATATCTTGAGACACCCGATTCTTCAGATGTTATCGACATTCTGTTCAGAGAATGTCGAAGTCTTCGCGCTCTTCTTCTGTCTCTTCATGCCGTACTCCATCCAGCAATGCTTTCTCTCTCACTTTCTAACAGATTATGAATATTTTGTTGTGTGCGTGTTCGGCACTTTTCTTCTGTCTCTTCATGCCAAAAACACTCAAATAACATAAGCTCGAAGACATATTTATTCGATAAAATAAAATAATAAATGGGAGTTTTGGCCAGTAGAGTCAAATTTTCAATGATATACCATCGTCATCGAAAATCGAAAATCAGTCCTAAACTGTTACCGCCTTAACCGCGTGGATGTACTCCCAGTTTTTGTTATTTTATAATTATACAGTGAAATTAGTGATAGCTTTGCAATAATTTTCACATGAGATGTTTCTGATCTTCGATTTTTTATAAGTCAACAGAGAGTGCTCATCACATTGAACATGAACAACTTTTGCTAAGACGTCATTCCTATATGTGTTATGGTGTAGCTGGGCTATGGGAGTTCCACGACAGGTGTCCCAGATCTTCGATTTTTATAAGTCAACAGAGAGTGCTCATCAGATTGAACAACTTTTGCTAAGACGTCATTCCTATATGGTCAGGTGTTCCAGATCTTCAAATTTATTCTCTCAGCAGAAAATGCTCATCACGCGAAACAATTTTTGCTATGGTGTCATATTTGTATCTCTTATAGTTTAGCTGGTCTATTGCGGTTCTACATCAGGTGCTCAGGTTTCCAAGATAAATTATAGCCTATATGTTGCCCAGACATAATACCTATACAACAACAAAAAAATCATTCAAATCCATCCAGTACTTCCGAAGATTAGCGTGTACAAACAAACACACAAACAGACAGAGTTTTTTTTTTGATTCGTGCTCTATTACTGTTTCTAAACCCCCTTCAGTTATTATTTTTTAAATATATTCAATGTACAGACACAGCTTTTTTACTCTTTTATTATATGTATAGATTGAGATAATTGGAAAATCCAAGTGAATCCTGTTTGTTTGCAAGATTTTTGTTGTAATTCAGTGTTAATTGGATAAAACGTGCCCATTTGCACCAGAAAACGGGTTTATTTGTTCATTGTAAAGCGCCGGTTTGAGGTTATGCTTAGCCCCGCTTGCGAGGTAAAAATTGAACATTAATTATTGTGAGAAAAGTGTTTTCGGTTGTGCCTTTGAACTATTACCAGTGCTGCATTCCGACCTGTTACGCGCTACTGAGACTAGCGTCTGTTGAAACATAGTCGGATCTGCAAATTCACCCACCACATACATAACACTACACACACACACAGACAGACAATACCAGAACTGGCTTGATCAAGGACTGGTTATCCCCTTCAGCCCACCGGCACCAGGTAAGTTATTTTTCATAAGGGCAATTTAATTTGATTGTCCCCGCGAATCCCGGACAGTTCGGTCTCACTTACCCTGGGTTTGGACCGAACACAAAATAGACTATTTCATTTAGAAAGACGTTTTATGAAAAATGATGATCTGAGAAAGGAGTACACTAAGGCCATTAATGAATACAACTATATGAAACACATGGAGGAAGTACCAAGTGGTGAAAGTAATAAGCCAGCTGTCTATTTACCCCACCATGCGGTGGTAAAGGAAGAAAGTGAGACTACAAAAGTCAGGCCAGTGTTTGACGTGTCAGGGGCTCATATAATGTAGTAGCACTCAACGACGAGTTACTGGTTGGACCGCAACTTCAGGAAGATATGAGATCTCTCGTCATGAGGTGGCGCCTTAAAAAGATAGCATTTGTAGCCGATATTCAGAAGATGTATCGACAAATACTCGTTTCGAATGATGACGCAGATTACCAAAGAATTGTCTGGCGCGACAGCCCAAATGAACTTGTGAAGGAATACCGGCTTCTGCGAGTCACCTTTGGCACGGCATGTGCACCATACCTTGCCGTCAAGACTCTGCACCAGGTGGCGAACGATGAAGGCGAGAACCATCCTGTAGCAGCAGATACTATTAGAAAAGACTTTGACATGGACGATCTGATGTCCGGTCAAGATACGGTACCCGAGGCTGTTGGTGTAGCGAAGAACGTGAAGGCAATTCTTGAGAGAGGTGATTTCACCCTACAAAAATGAGCGTCGAACAGTTCAGATTTCCCCAGAGAATTTCATCCAGATGAGCTCAGCTCTCATGTTAACATTGTCAAGTTAGACGGCTTGATAAAAACACTGGGCTTATCCTGGAATATGGGAGATGTTATTAAATACAACCTAAATCTACCACCCCTATCAGAAACCGTCACCAAGAGGAAAATATTGGCCGAGATGCAACGCTTTTTTGATCCTCTGGGATGGTTAGCTCCGGCACTGGTCCCTGCAAAGATAATGATTCAGAAATTATGGCTTCAACGGGTCCATTGGGATGAAGAACTCTCATCTGAAACAAAAAATGAATGGTTAAATATTAGACACAGTTTTGAAGATATTAAATCCATGAAATTAAAGAGATGGCTGTTTACGACACAAGAAACTTTGAAAGATGTTACTATTCACGGTTATTGTGACGCTTCAACTAAGGCGTATGGAGCTGTTGCTTACTTGAGGGTTCGAGGATCAAACGGAGGCTATCAGACAGGAATTATCGCTGCCAAAACAAAGGTATCAAGGCGTTATCCCTTCCACGACTTGAGTTGTGCGGTGCAGTGCTCCTGTCAAAGTTACTAAAGCATATAAGTGAAGCGACGCGCATCCCAACGAGTCAGATATTTTGTTGGACTGATTCCACGATAGTATTGTCATGGCTGCAAGGAGATCCCAACAGATGGCACGCTTTCGTAAGAAATAGAGTAATAACCGTTCTTGACAATGTTGGAAACAAATGGTACCACATACAGTCACAACAAAATCCAGCTGATGTCGCCTCGAGAGGAATGTTGGCTCCTGAATTGAGAACATACGCACTGGTGGCACGGACCGGAACACCTGAAACAAGAAAAAATACACATGGAAACATTAATGAATGAAGAAACTGACTTAGAAAGAAGGAAAACCATTAATACGAGTACTTACCTCACAAAAGAAAACGAAGAAATTTCCTTGTACAGAAAAATTGAGTTATTCAAAGACTTACCAGAATTACTGAAGACTATTACGTATGTTAAAAGATTTCTAAGGTTAAGACCAAATCAATCTGTACATTTGTCGATCACTACTGAAGAACTTGAAGACTCGCTGCAGACCTGCATAAAAATCATACAAGATGTTATATTTCAGGAAGATATTAGAGACCTATTAGAAAGGAAACAAGTAAGAAATACAAGCAGTTTTAAGACCCATAATCCATATCTGGATGATAAAATGATACTCAGGGTGGGCGGAAGACTACAAAACGCTAATTATTTAGAACACGACCGTCTGCATCCTATAGTTTTAGATCACAAGAATCCACTCACCTCCTTACTGGTTGCTGATGCTCACAAAAAGACGCTGCACGGAGGAGTACAACTGCAACATGCTAAATTACCTGAGGTCAAGATACTGGATTCTGAAAGTAAAGGGTTTAGTAAAGACATACCTTCATAAATGTTTTGTTTGTGCATAGTTGAATGCCCGATCTCGGACGCAGCTAATGGGCGAGTTACCGAAGATGCGAGTAACCGCTGCACGGCCATTCCTCCATAGTGGTGTTGATTTTGCTGGCCTTTATGATGTCCTTATGTCCAAAGGCAAAGGTGCAAAAACCAACAAATCCTACATCGCCATCTTCATATGCATGTCGACAAAGGCGATTCACTTGGAGCTGGTGGGAGATTTGACGTCGGAAGCCTTTATCACTGCTTTTCGGAGCTTTGTATCACGTCGTGGACGATGTAGTGATTTGTGGAGTGACCAGGGAAGAAATTTCGTCGTAGCAAACAAGTCACTTGCAGAGGCATTCAAGGAAGCAAATGTTGAATTGGGGATCACATGTCCAATATACTCGCAGCGGACGGCACTCAGTGGCACTTTATACCTGCATATAGCCCAAATTATAGCCCAAATTTTGGAGGCCTCTGGGAAGCCGGAGTAAAATCCATGAAGTTCCTGGCCATTTCCTCATTGGAGAGTCTCCAATTACTATACCCTCACCGAGCTTGAAGGATATCTCCCAGTCAAGCTTATCACGGTGGCAACACTGTCAACGGGTACTGTCGAACTTTTGGCATCGCTGGCAGTGCGAGTATCTCTCCAGACTTCAACAAAGACCAAAATGGCAAAAAAATACAAGAAGAATTTGACATAGGCCAGATTGTTCTTATCAAAACTGAAGGATTGCCACCTGGCAAGTGGCCTTTAGGACGGATTGTGGACAAACACCCAGGATCTGACGGAATAGCTAGGGTTTATAGCGTAAAGATTGGTACAAATACTGTAAGAAGATCTATCTCCAAACTCTGTTTTCTACCAATCGACAATCGTTAATATTATAATCTTAATGTAATAATTGTGTTAATTTTTTTGCTACAATTTTGTTATTTTTATGTTCTATTATATGTCACAAATGTTGTTTTGAAAGACTCCCATTTTGTTTTGTAATATAAAACTTACGTTGTAGTCTATCTGGAGCATAATTTATTGTTTATCTGATAATTATATAAATTAATTTATATTTGATGAACATAATGTTTTTTTCGTGGGTAGGTGTAAAAAAAGACAGACGTAGCTCCAGCATTGATTTAATATTTAAAATATTAATTTGCAATATTTCTACAAGTTTTTTATATTTTATCAGTGCATAGCCTATACTTAGCTGGTACTTACGTTTGCAGCACATTCATGTGACTCAAACAATAATTAATACACCACCTGCCAGCTCATCACTTCATATCACTATTTTCACTGTCACCAAACACAAGTGGACATTTACTATTACAATGTCTCAATTTGACGACATTATGTCAGCACAGAAGACCCTCGAGGATAGCTTTATCCGGAAGATGAGTGAGTTGGAGGCGCAGATACAGTGCGCACAACCTGCCAAGGACACTGTGGCGAGGGTGGCGGAAGAGTTTCGCGCCTTCAGGGAGCTGATGTTCAACATGCTGAGGCTCCTCAGAAAACAGATCAGCGAGTGTGCTAGACAGGTCGACGGGTTGGAGACCAGGCACCGGCGGAAGGCACTCATTTTCCAAGGTATAGCAGAGGTTGAAGGGGAAGTAAGCAGCACAGTGATCCTGGAGGTGATAAACAAGAAGCTATCACTGCATCCTCCATAAAGGTCTGCCACAGACTTGGCGTACCCAAAAAGGATCACCATAGGCCCATCCTAGTCAAGTTCTCGAGTTTCGACGACAGATCTGCGGTCTGGAGAGCGAAGACAGGACTGAAGGGGTCATCCATCTCTGTCAAGGAGTTTTTGACAAAGACCCGGCAATCCATCTTTGGGAAGGCGCGGCTTCACTTCACGATGCGGTTGTGTTGGACTCAGGACGGTGTCATCGTTATTAAAGCCCCCGATGGGAGCAAACATAAGGTGACATCATTTGAAGAGCTGAGCCCGCTGCTGGTGAAGTATCCCCGGGCTCAAACGTCTGGGAGATAGCCTGAAAAACAAGAAGCTTTAATTATGGTATCGTTCCTCAATTATTACAAAGTATAGAGTTCACGCATTGGACATCCACTAAGTAATTAGGATATTCTTACCTCTAAATTTGCTATCTTCCATTGTTTGTTATTTACAACCTTTTTTGTTACTTTTGTCTCGTATTTTTGCATGTTTGTACGTCTCTAAACTTTTATTGGTCAAGTAACGCAAACTTTTGGATTTTTACCCTCAACAGGCCTTCATATTTTTTACTTTTTGTTTGCTTTGCATGTTTAAAGTTTTGATCGTTGTGTTCACAGAACATTATACTCTAAAAGGAGGTTGTGTTGTTGTTGTCAACTTGTCAAATGTCATTCATTTCAGTAAACGTCATACTCATTCGTGACGTTATGTACGTTTGGATACGTTCACGAAAAATTAAAGAATTAATGTCTTTGAATGCTTGATTCGGAATAAATTAGCGAAAGTACAACTTTTTTGTAATAGTAATTGTAACGTCTCTTCATTTTGTTTCTTTAGTGTGTAGTGATTATGTTAGCTGGCGGGTGGTGCAGAGATGCAAACGTCCTACCAGTATTTCGTGTAGGTCTCTTTTTTAGTATAATCGTATTTATATATATTTTTTAGTATTTTTATGTGTTTTAGATATTGTACCCATGATGACATCTGATAACGAATCTTTTTTCTCTGCCAATGAATCTACTGCCTCTTCTCGCGATGACAGCTTTTGTTCTTTTACGGAAAACCTAAACGAGCTTTTACGTCAAAGATTCAGCCGAAGTCTTGGCCGGCTGTTTAACGTCTGTCATATAAATGCTCAAAGCATTCCGAGCCACTACAATGAGTTATATGAAACTTTCTCGAACAACAACGTCCATGCCGTCCTGATTTCTGAAACTTGGCTTAAACCTGAACTTCTATCCACTACTTACTCTCTCCCAGGATTCGTTCTTTTGCGGAAGGATCGAGTCGGTAAGAGAGGGGGTGGTGTAGCTATTTATCTTCGTGCTGATCTTCCTTATAAAGTTCTCTCTACTTCTTCCTCTAATTCTTCAGCTGAGTTTATTTTTCTAGAGGTTTCTGTCAACGGGGCGAAAACCGTTCTTGGTGTGGTATACTGTCCCCCTTCGCTTGATTACTTCATCGAATTTGAATCGGTTCTAGAATCTTTAGGTTCGGAGTATGCACATCACATAGTCATGGGGGATTTCAACACCAATCTCCTTGCCCACAAGTCCCATCGATCCCGTAAACTTCTCCATCTGGTCGAGTCAGCTAGTCTACATGTGTTGCCTCTCCAACCAACTCATCACAACACTTCCGGTGATGATACTTGGCTCGACCTGATCCTCACCTCAAATCCTTCCCTAGTCTCCTCTCATGGTCAACTTGACGCTCCTGGTTTTTCCCATCACGACCTTATTTTCCTGTCTTATGCCCTCAACCCTCCTAAAACTAAACCCACGTTCCAGTACAGGCGTGCCTTTGCGCGGATGAATATTGAGAAGCTTTCTCAAGACGCTTCTAACATTGACTGGACACCCCTGGAGGAAGCCACTACAGTTGACGATAAGGTAACGTTTTTTAACACTGCTGTAACTAAGCTGTATGACACTCACGCTCCTATCAGGAGAGTCAAGCTAAAGCGCCAACCGGCGCCTTGGATGAATAGAGGGATTCGGATGGCGATGCGACGTAGGGATCGCGCGTTCCGTAAGTTTAAAAAGGATCGGTCGGATGATAACTGGACTCTCTTCAAAACTGCTCGCAATCGTTGTAATCAGATGATACGCAACGCTAAACGCCACCATATTCTTAATAACATCACTTCTGCATCTCCTGCTGATATCTGGAAATTCCTTGGAACTCTAGGTATCGGCAAATCGCGGCATTCAGACCTTCCTAACACGTTTGGCTTGGACGATCTGAATCGTCATTTCTCCACTGTTCCCACCCTTGATAGTCCAACCAAATGTCAAACCCTTGACTACCTTGCCGGTCTGACGCGTCCTAATATTACTCCCTTTGCCTTCACCCCAGTTGACCCGGGAGAGATCAAAAAGATTATCCTATCTATTAAATCCAAAGCCGTTGGTTGTGACAACATCAGTCGACACATGATCGTGACTGTTGTTGATCAACTTCTTCCTGCAATTTCCCATATAGTTAACTTCTCCCTTTTCTCCGGTGTTTTCCCAGCCCTGTGGCGGAAAGCCCATGTTCGACCACTTCCTAAAGTCTCTAATCCCACTCTTCTCAGTCACTTCCGTCCTATTTCCATCCTTCCCTTTTTATCAAAAGTACTCGAGGCCTGTGTTCATAAACAATCTCAAACTTCATTCACAAAAACTCCCTCATCAGTCCATTCCAATCCGGGTTCAGGCCCGGGCACAGTACCGTTTCTGCCCTCCTTAAAGTGACTGACGATATAAGGCGAGGAATGGAAGACACTAAGGTTACGGTCTTAGTGTTGATTGACTTTTCAAATGCTTTCAATACCGTCAGTCACGACGTCCTTTTATCCATCCTCTCCTATCTCATGGTCTCTCCCGAGGTTCTGGAATGGTTTTCTTCTTATCTTCGGGGGCGTCAGCAATCAGTTCTTGCTGGTGACTCTAAGTCTAGCTGGTGTGATCTTGAAACTGGCGTCCCTCAAGGCGGTATTTTATCTCCACTTCTGTTCTCTATCTTTATAGATCTCATAACTACCGAACTTCAGTGTGCGTATCATCTTTACGCTGATGACTTGCAGCTTTATTGTCGGGCAGGTGTTGACAGCTTATCCGGTGCGGTCGAGGAGCTGAATCGGGATTTACGAGTTGTCAAAAATTGGTCTGATCGTTTCGGGGTGGCCGTTAACCCAGCTAAGTGTCAGGCTATCATCATAGGGAGCCCCCATTGCCTGAGGAAGCTGAATGGTCCAACGGTGCCACCGGTTACATTTGATGGCACAGTGATTCCCTTTAGCTCTGAGGTCAAGGATCTGGGTTTGCATGTTGACACTTGCCTTGACTGGCGTAAGCAGGTCGCGATTGTGAGCAGGAAAGTCATTGGGACGTTGCGGTCGCTTTACCGGCTGAAAAATATTCTTCCATCACACATCAAGGCAATGCTTGTACAGTCCCTAATCTTCCCCATAATTGACTATGGTGATGTGTGCTACTATGACCTGAATGCAGATCTCCTCAACAAACTTGACCGACTTCTTAATAGCTGCATTCGATTCGTTTTCAATCTCCGGAAGTATGATCATATATCAGCACACCGAACACTTTTAAAGTGGTTACCTATCCGGCAGCGCAGAGCGTTGAGGGCTTTGACAACCCTGTTTTCTCTTCTTCACAAACCTACTTCTCCTTCTTATCTAACTTCTCTTTGTCAATATTTATGCTCTGCACACAGCAAGAATCTTCGGTCCGAGAATAATCGTCTTCTTCGTTGTCCTTCTCACCGCTCTGGTTTTATAAAATCTTCTTTCTTTGTCCAGGCGGTTTTCCTTTGGAATGCGCTCCCTCAGAATATCAGGACGGTATCCAATCGGTTCACATTTAAAGTGAAAGCTCGAGAACACATACACAAGACGTTGGCAGATTCGTCTCAGAACTAAGTTGTTGTAGTTTTTTTTATTGGTTTACCTCTCATTACTTTTATATATATATATATATATATATGTATTTATGTTTTATGTATGTATTTATGTATCTATTCTTATATTTTATTTTAGTTATAATATTTTCGTACCTATTTGTTTTCTGTTATTGCACCTACTGTGTATTGTCTCTGCATCACCCTAAGGTAGACTGGTAGAAAATGCCCAAGGCATTAAGTCCGCCTTTGTACAGTTTTTACTTGTGCATAAAGTTTTAATAAATAAATAAATAAAATAATGTCTACATGATTTATTTGTTAATTGATTAATAATTAATTAATTATTGCCTATTCGTTCAAAATGTAATTGTAAAAGGATTTAAAAATCCCTTTTGGAGGGCGGTATGTTCGGTACGTATATATAATTGTCTGTGTTGCTCATTAAAGTAGTCCAGAATAAATCATCGTGAAGTAAAGACGTGTCTGTCATTTTTACAAAGTCCTGCAATCAATATTGAACCTTAATTACATCAACACATGGTATTGCTTTTCTTCCCTTAGGTAGACTTACAAGCTTCCACGTGTCATTTTCCTGTAAAGAGGTCATCTCACTGTCCATAGCTTCTTCCTATAGATCTTTCTCTGGGCTTCTAATCGCATCCTTATGTGACGTTGGCTCGTATTATCACAATTATAGCATTCAGGATAAAGTCTTTGAATCGATCTGGAGGGCGTAACAAAGAGCGGTCACGAAGTACCATCTGTTCCGGAAACACATCTTCGTGATCATCGTAATCTTTATCTTCATCTATGACATCGTCTAGACCATCAATAACATTATCTTCTTCGATAATATTCCCCCCCGATTCAATAGACTGTTCAGGTAGAATGTTCTGAGCATCGTGGAACTCGTCATCAACCCTTACGTGTCCATCATCAATGCTTATATCAGGATAATCTGTTTCTTCGACCCTTTCCCTATTGGGCTCAACAGGAACACTTTGTTCATCATTAACAGCCAACTCGACTTGAACGAGAAATAGACTTCTGGCAGCGTATCGAGGATTTTACAAATTAAGAGAACTTCAGGTAAGTCTACCTTCTCTTCTTTTAGTAACTCTTCCTTCAAACTGTGCCACAGGTTTTTCAATTTCGATACATGAGTCGACATGTCATCTGACAGATCCCTCTTAAGCTTGAAAAAATCCAAACATATATCATAGAGTCGGCCCTCATTAGGTTGAGGGACCTATATAATCTATGTAGTTCGTCCCAAACTTCTTTCGGTGTGGACCATCTAATTACTTTGCCAAGTGTCTCATCTGTCACATTATTAGTTATCAAGAGCAGAGCTGTACTCTCTAACTTCACAAAATCACGTAACTTTTTATTGTATAATTCTATTACAGCGTCATCTTTTCCGTCTACGGGTCTAGAAGGCCTTTGTGTTTTATCGTCCACAATATCCATGAGTCCATCTATACCTGTCAGTAAGGCTACCATCCGGTACTTCCATGATATCCAATTGTGGGCACAAGTTTCACAATTTGAATTTTCGAAAGCTCCATTTCACTTAAACTTCTGGGTCTGGGCCCGTAACCAATTGGAGGTGGTGGTTTCAGAAGAAATGAGAACAAGCTTTAAAATCAAATAAACTTAATATAATAAAATAAAATACATATTTTTCACTTGAAAGAATTATCAATCAACTTGAAGGACTATTGTTGCTAGGTAACCACACTCTATTTCCAAAAATCCAATAACCACTAGGTTCAATATTGGGTCCTTTCCGCTTCTAAGATTATTGGATTTACCCCATTTATTTAAAAAACCAACTGCAAATGGTGTTGTATGCTGACATCATCATCATCTGCCTAGCCTTTTCCCAACTGTTTGGGGTCAGCTTCCAGTCTAACCGGATGCAGCTTCATACCTGTATTTAACATTGAGCGATTGCCTATCTGACCTCCACCACCCAGTTAATACTGGGTAATACGATACCCCTTGGTAAGTCTGGTTGTCATACTTTTTGGGCCACTGACTACCTGTAATGACTGTCAAAGATCTACAAATAACAGCCGGGACCAACAGCTTAACGGGCTTTCCGAGGCACGAAGGAACCTCGGTATGTAAGGGGGTCCACAGACCAACCTAAGCTGGCACGGCTTAACCTACCAATCGACCCGAGCAGCTGTTATTATTTAGCCACAAGCTCCTCTAGTATGCTGACAGTACTTCTTCAATATTTGAGATTCAACAGAGCTCAGGCTGTTAGGAAAATCTGACAATTTACAGATGTAGACACTGGTCTATCTAAGTTACTGAAATAGAATTTGTCTTATGAAAAGCAGTGGTTTGACTGTCGAACTGCCAAGTAAGTCTCAAGTTTGGACCCAAGACACACACTTTTGATATTTCAGATTCATGTGTGTATTGTATAAATATCACCTAGCAAAAAGGAAATCATGGTGAGGAAACTAAACCAGCATGCCTAAGACAGTAACCACACAAAAATAAGAAGTCTGATGACATTTTCTTAAGGGGATCGGAGAGTCTATATTTCTTCTCCAGAAAAAGGCTGCAAGAACCATGTAAAATTATTTAGGTGAGATTCTCTAAGGGAACTGTTTCAGCATAGTTACAATAGTTACACCATGACAGTACCTTTAAGTACCTACCTTATCAACATCTAAAAAATCACCTGCACCTAGTTAGTAAAAGGTGACAGAGATCACTATAATACTAGAAATAAGTACCAACTAGTTCAGCCAGCTTTCAGGTCAGCTAAAGTAGACTCATCTTTCTTGGTATACTATTTAAAATGTTACAATAATAAACCATCCTACATTCTACAACTGAATGAGACGAAATTTAAAGCTTTTATAAAACGCACACTATGTAGGCAAGCATATTATAAGTTAATAAAATTGCTTGCGGTAAACTAATTGATTAAGCCTGTGAAATAATTGTGGAAGCTGCAGAAGATTGTATTACTATCTTTGCATTGTAAAGATTCAATCACTGTGTGAGTACTATGATGACGGTAGCAACTGTCACATCACTAGAAGAAACTAGTAGTCACGGAACTGGCGATACAGCCTCACTTCATGCACAAATACATTTATTATTTTTATTAAGTGTATGTCAAATCTATCATAATGTTTACGCTAACTGTTTACATGGCTCTCCGGTATTTAGGATAACATTGAGATGTTTATCACTCATGTCATGACTTTTCAAAAATATTCACTAACTTTTTCAAATTTTGAGATTGGAGCTTCTCGAGACATGCTAGAAAAGTCTATTGAAAAATATAACTTGTAATGTTTCAGATATATTGAAGTGGCACAATGAAGACGGCTGTGACAGTTCTGCAGGAGATGATGGTGAAGATGGGCCTGACGCCTGAATATGAGTGTTTGTCTCAGGTAGGCACACTGTGCCACTGTGTGATCGTGCAGTAAGTGATTACTGCACGATCACACAGTGACACACACTCTTTTAAATACTTTGGACTCCCAAAGTATTTAAAAGAGTGACTGCTGACACACAGTTTGCAGACAGGTCCGCAGCACCAGGCGATGTTCGACTACCGCTGCGTGGCGTGCGACGTGGTTGTGAAGGCGTCGGCGCGCTCCAAGAAGGAGGCCAAGCAGGAGGCGGCGCGCCTCATGCTGCAGCAGCTGTCGCGCCGCGGCCAGCCCGTGCCGCCGCCCTACGCAGCGCCCGCCGGCGCGCACTGCGACCCGCTGGTACTCGCTGGTACTCACTGTAGCGTAGCACCACGCCACACACGTCAGGCCCGGCTAATTAGTCTTAGTCAGACATAAAACCAAACTGATTTTTTTATATATTTACAATTTACCCTACTTGAGCCTCAAGGCTCAAACCCAGTTACCCTCTATTCTATTGATATTGCACACCCAGTACAAACTGGAGCGAGCGAGCACTGCAGGCACGAGGCAGTCGGTAATCAGTAAGGAATCGGTACAATGTTGCGGTTGTAGGCGGTGCCGTGCGCGCCAGTGGACGCGCGCAGCTACGTGGCGCTGCTGAAGGAGCTGTGCGAGGAGTACCGCCTGGCCGGCGTGGAGTACGAGCTGGTGGGCGACACGGGCCCGCCGCACCTGCGCCACTTCACGGTGCGCGCGCGCATCGGTCAGCACGAGCGCGTCGCCACCGCCACCACCAAGAAGGCGGCGCGCCAGCTGGCGGCCGAGGAGCTGTACTCCTACCTGCGCGAGAACCTCGCGCGCGTCACACGCGACTTCAACGAGGTAAACCTCACTTTACTTTGATACCTCATATCTCGGAAACTATTGGTGCCAGCTATCGATTGATATACGTTTAAAGCGTGTTTGATCAAATCAAAGTTGTGCTGAAGATGTCATCAGTGAATGGTTTTGTTTTTTTTTTTCAAGTCAAATCATTAATTCACACAATGTGTTGTACAATAAAATTGTTATAATATACAGAGCCGGGTGCCTGAGTATTGGCACGCAAAATTAACATACAGGGTGTTAGTGTGAACACCGTTATCCTTCAAACCAGTGGTTTGGTTCCACTAATAGAACCTAAAACCAATGAAAACAACAAACCTTTTTGTTTTTTTTGGAGAAAATCCAATGTTTTCCTCAAGATCATTTCACCCTAATACGCGCAGAAACAGCTGACGCCGACCGGGGGCACTCGAGGTCATAAAACGCGCCGTCGCCCGCGCAACTAACAGCGATGAGTCACGCCCTCAGTCAGACAGTTGTCGAGCTAGTGTGTGCATGTCGGTGCGCCGCGCCCGCGCAACTAACAGCGATGAGTCACGCCCTCAGTCAGTCAGTTGTCGAGCTAGTGAGTGCATGTCGGTGCGCCGCGCCCGCGCAACTAACAGCGATGAGTCACGCCCTCAGTCAGTCAGTTGTCGCGCTAGTGAGTGCATGTCGGTGTGCCGCGCCCGTGCAACTAACAGCGATGAGTCACGCCCTCAGTCAGTTGTCGCGCTAGTGAGTGCATGTCGGTGCGCCGCGCCCGCGCAACTAACAGCGATGAGTCACGCCCTCAGGCAGTCAGTTGTCGCGCTAGTGAGTGCATGTCGGTGCGCCGCGCCCGCGCAACTAACAGCGATGAGTCACGCGCTCAGTCAGTTAGTTGTCGCGCTAGTGAGTGCATGTCGGTGCGCCGCGCCCGCGCAACTAACAGTGATGAGTCACGCCCTCAGTCAGTCAGTTGTCGCGCTAGTGAGTGCATGTCGGTGCGCCGCGCCCGCGCAACTAACAGCGATGAGTCACGCCCTCAGTCAGTCAGTTGTCGCGCTAGTGAGTGCATGTCGGTGTGCCGCGCCCGTGCAACTAACAGCGATGAGTCACGCCCTCAGTCAGTTGTCGCGCTAGTGAGTGCATGTCGGTGCGCCGCGCCCGCGCAACTAACAGCGATGAGTCACGCCCTCAGGCAGTCAGTTGTCGCGCTAGTGAGTGCATGTCGGTGCGCCGCGCCCGCGCAACTAACAGCGATGAGTCACGCGCTCAGTCAGTTAGTTGTCGCGCTAGTGAGTGCATGTCGGTGCGCCGCGCCCGCGCAACTAACAGTGATGAGTCACGCCCTCAGTCAGTCAGTTGTCGCGCTAGTGAGTGCATGTCGGTGCGCCGCGCCCGCGCAACTAACAGCGATGAGTCACGCCCTCAGTCACGCCATGAGTCCGCTTATTTCTCGCTCGTAAATTGAGTGCACTTAGTGCTACGAATATGTCTTACTTACACAAATGAACAGTGGACTGAGTGGACCCATGGTCAAATAAAACAAGGTCTGGCATTCCGGGAGCGACACGTGCTTACGTCACTATTCAGTTGTCACTTTATTGCAACAAAACACAAAATTATGGAAACATTTTCAGTCACCATTCTGTTAAAAAAATATAAATTGCATTTAAATTGTTGTTTTCGTTTGCTTGACCAAACAAAAGAATTCTATTTAATCATATAGCAATGTAATTGTTAATTAAAACTTCAATGTTTGATCGGATTCGCACAGGGATTATAGGTAGTTAGGGAGTTATTCTTTCACACTACTGGTAACACTGAAACAGGCTGTCTCATTGACATTCTGCCAATTCGTCGTGTATCGCTATTCTTTTCTAACACATGTGCCGGTCTCGCTCAGCGCCAGCAAAACGGTGATTCCCAATATTGTTTTGTGGACGTCTTAACGTCTAACAAGTTTGTTTTTAACCGACTTCAAAAAGGAGAAGGTTACTCAATTCGATCGTATTTTTTTTGTCTTATGAGTGTTCGCGGATAACTTCGTCGTTTATGAACCGATTTTGATGATTCTTTTTTTTGAAAGGTGATATCCCAAGGGTGGTACCATGATAAGGAAATCAGGATCTGATAATGGCATCTCAGAGAAATCGAGGGAAACCTTCGAAAATTGTAGTCTCGACTAGTGCGTTCGTTAATATTTTCATTAAGGTCCGTGTTCACCAAAAAGATGACAGTCTGATTATCTAAAACAGCTGTTTAAAACACATTTTTGTATGGTAATATGTCACAGTGACAGCTGTGTTTAGATAACCAGACTGTTATCTTTTCGGTGAACATGGACCTAAGTAGTTTAAAGCACTACTAATAATGTAATGAATGTCTGGAGTGGATCATCTGTTCGTGAGTTACGATGCCACAGAAAGACACACACACACAGACACGTCAAACTTATAACGCCCCGTCGTTTTTGCGTCTGGGGGTTAAAAAGTATGAATAAGAAGAGTATGCAGAAAATTATGAAATAGAAAATAATTAAGTACAAGCTTCAAATAAATCAGTTTTTCTTTTGTTGTTAACTATACACTCGGCGTCACAAAAATCGCACCTCTTCGAAAATAAGTTTCAAGCATGTCCCGCCAGCAACGAATACATTAAACCCAATTAATATTGGTATCAATTGAAAGTATGTTTAACGACCTTTAAATTAACAACAGTTAGAATTCCTAGACACAACAGATCTCATTAGCACGTAACGTAAAAAAAATGCTGTCAAAATACGCATTACAACGGCCACTAATTGCACCTCCCTACAAGGGTATGAAACGGGCGACCCGGGTTAAATGTGGGTTGGATTCGCCAGTGGTCCACACAAGTCTTGTCTCGTGACGTGCAGCGCCACCAACGGACTCGGGAGGAGACTTCGCCAAAAACCAACAAAAGTAAAGTCGAAAGTCTCCGCTCGCGCGGACCGCAATTTTTGTCACTTTCCCTGTGTTCGTACAAGTGCCTCGCACTGGTGCGAGCACAGGGGGAGACACCACTGCTGCCCGATGCCTGGACACCGCCGCGGTCGCGAGCCCACACTACCAATTTGAAGCCTTATCAAGAAAAAGGCCCAACCCCGACGACATTTATGAGGTGTCTCGCTGGGCATTGGATCGGACGGTATCGATGCCGAACATCGGCATCATACTGCCCGATACGGCGCCGCCCGAACCCCCCCCCCCATGAAGACGCCTGCCCAGGAGGAGAAGAGGGAAGAGGAGGGAGCGGGTCGAGGCACGGCAGCCGATGCTCCGCCGAGCCGACCGCACGCCGTACCTGTGCACCCGGTTCCAATGCAGACCCCGGGCCCACCCACCGCAGCGAAGACTAGCCGCGCACCCACACCCGCGCGTGCGGTTGAGTGCGGCCCCGCGCCTCCAGTGCGCGCGCCCACACCTCAGCCGCGCACTCTCGTGGCTGCCAGCGGCGTCCCGGCGCCCGCGGCGCCATCCAAGCGTGCTGCCGCACACTCACTCGCCGCCGCGACTGCACGCCCCGCTGCGTCGACCGCCCCCTCGGGGGCCGTGTCCGCGGTGAGGCCAGACAACAGCAGCTCCAAGCGGGCGACTGGAGCGCGCCCGGTACCCCTGGCGCCCCAGCTGCCCGCCTCGCCTGCGCCCCCGCGTGCCTCGGCCTTTGATTCCCCGGCCGGATGGTCGACATACTCGCCGAGAACCGGCTCAAGTATGTCGGTCATGTCCGCGGGGTCGGACGAGTCGGGGCCGAGCGCGCCAGAGAGGTGCGCCACCACTGTGAGGACCTCACCGACGACGTCGCGGGATCACGGCCACGACCTTTGGCCGGAACCGCGGCCCCAGAGACGCCGCCGCAGCATGGATGAATCAGAAGAGGAGGCGAAGCGGTACTGCCTCGACCCGCCGCTGCAGCGCTATAGCGCGCCGCCGCGGGGGGGGCGGACTGCCGCCGGGTCGCCTACCTTTGCGGAGGCCACCCGCCGCACGCCTCCTCCCTCTCCACTACCGACGCCGACGAGTCCAAGGACGCAGCATGGGGTGAGTGTCAATACTGTCTCTCCCTCTCAGCCGGCGGCCCCCCAGGACTAGACACCAAAGCCGCCAACCAGCCCGAGCCGAAGCCACAGAAGAGGCCTAGGTATCCTCCGCTTGTGGTGGAAAGGCTGCCAGGATGAGCCTCCCATATCAGGGCCCTCAAAGAGAAGCTGGGCCACCCCCCCAGCGCCCGACCTTTCGGCGCTGGAATTCGCTTCACTCCTGGGAGTGAAGTCGAATATAGGGTGGTCCAGCGCTATTTGACCGGCCTGGAGAAAGAGAATGGCACATCCTGGTTCGCTTACTCGTTGCAAGCGGAGCGAAGCTTCAAGGTGGCCATTAGGGGGCTGCCAGTGGACACCACCCCTTCTGAAATCGAGGAGGAGCTCCGCGCGTTGGGATACGAGCCGGAGTACGTGCGCCACATCAAGGCGAGCCAGGGACGACCCGGCTGCGTGGTCCACGCCGTACTCAGCAAGACGCCTGACGTACGTAGGATCTTGATCCTGAACATGAGAGGTGTCAAAGTCGAAGCCTGGCGGGGCAAGGGCGAGTCGCTCATGGCGGCGGCCAATGGGCCCACCAACAGGCGAGGAGCTCCCCCCTCCTCGAAGCGGCGGAGGGGAAAGAAGAGGAAGCGAGGGGGCAAGGGGGAGGCCAAGCGGGTGACCTGCCTTCGCCCCTGGCGTGGGCTGTGTCACCGACTGCGGCCCCAATGAAGCCTGGCTCGAAGAAGCCGGAGGAACCGGCGGCTGGCGTCGGCATAGCGCGGCCCCCGGCCCCAAAACAACTTGAGTTCGTTTAGATTAAGCTGCTGATTTGCCATTTGACTGCTTTAGATTAGGCTGCGTCCCCCCCCGTTAGGGGGGGGCGCAGCAACCGCTTAATCGTGAATCATGAAATGTCATTCGCTATTCAACCTTTGAAGTGAACACATGTGAACAGCTAGAAAGCATACAAGAAAAATACCCCAGAAGAGACGCTCAAGTCATTGCACTACTGCAATCAGGGATGCGGCAATGTGATGTTGCTCGGCTACTGAACTTCAGTCGTTTTTCCGCTCGACGAGTGTTCCAACGCTTCCAAGAGACTGGTGGCTATATCCGAAGACGTGGATCTGGAAGACAACGGTGCACATCCGAAAGAGACGATCGCTTCTTGTTCGACGTCTTTACGTACAGTCTGTCTATAAAGTCATGAAAATAATGTTAGAGGAACTAACATTATTCAGAAGTAGGGCAACACTAAATCATAGTACATTGAATGTCATCGGCTGTCATCGACTTGTTTTGAAATTAGTTATCTATTGCATTTTTTATTGCTTTTCAAATCTACTTAGATAAAACTTCGAAGAAACGTGATAATTATGAAGAAAACAATTAGGAGTGGAGCTAGGGAAATTATTTTTAAAGTGTATCAGCAATGTTTCTTAGAACACCAAGCTGGACAAATTTTATCAAGTTTGGATGATGTTTATGCTCGCACAGCAGCTATGACCGGTATGTAAATGATAAATGATATTTATTCAGTAAGTAGGTTTTCTCAAACACTTTTACACGTCATGTTTTTAAACTAGATGGGGCCGGTGTTTCGTACCTGACTACTCTGAGAAGAAACAGCCGAAACAAACTCAGAGGTCATAGTCTCTTTTAAAGTCCAGACAATCTTGTTCAACTCACATGAGAACTATGCAGATTAGTGTCTGACATGGTCTTTTGAAGAAAGAACCATACAGATTTGAGTGGACCTGTCCAGTCAGTGCAAGCATTTGTCAGTTATCGTGTAGCTCGACTTTTAACTCAAGGAGCTCAACGAAACGACGAACAATACCAAAGAAAGGACATTTGGGTAGGTCGCTTATAGTACTCAAACTGCCAGACAGTCGTGGGAAAAAAAAACAACAAAAAGTGACCCATAAGGTCCTCACATTCACAATAATTAAATTAAATAAATAATAATATTACAATTCAAATTCGAATGTCAATAGAAATACGAAATGTCAAACACACCCATAAAATAAACAAAAATAAAGTAAAAAATAATAAAATACTGAACTAAGTATTCATGTCAAATCATTAAATGTCATGACAGTCACAAGTAAATATTCATGTCAAATAAACACACACATAAAAAATAAAAATAAGTAAAGTAAAAAAAAATAATAAAATACTGAACTAATCTGATGTAATCGTGTTACTGTTTGTTTTTTATCTACCAGAAGTTCCAAATTTACTAAACATACAATTGTAAGACCGAAATAAGGATTGTTTACATTGTGCAATAATAGGTTAGATTGCAAATATAAGTAAGCCATATTGTAGTGCGACCAGAACTTTTTATACTTTTGGGTGATGAAATTTACCGCTGATTTTAAATATGAATAAATTACTTATACCATGTTTGAAATTAAAAATAGAGTAATCTATTTTCTGTTAGATTTACATAATTATTATTTTTTAAATCTTTCTTTCAGGAAAATCTGAGAGTACAGTGAGGCGTATTGTAGATGAAGGCTTTAAAAATGATGGCAAATTTGGAACCCCTGGCAAACACAGATCAGGCCGTCCTAAAAAAGAAATGGATGACTTCAACATATGTGCACTTCGACAAAAGATCCAATTTTTTTACTCGGTAAAGAAAGAGGTACCAACCTTAAGGAAACTTTAGGTAGTCGCTAAAACAGATCTGGATTTTAAATGTAGCCTAGAAGTCCTGCGTAAAATTTTGAAATCAATTGGGTTTTCTTACAAGAAGTGTCAAAATAACAGAAAGGCTCTAATTGAACAAGCACATATTGCAGCAAAACGAGAAGAGTACTTGGCAATTATTAAAAAAAATAGAGATTTGAAGAAGAATTGCAAAAAGATATAATTTATTTTGACGAGACTTACATTCATTCTTCATATAAGGTAAAACTGTTTTTGTGTATTCAATAATATACTTATTGAATATTTTTACTTTATAAATAAGTACCATTTTTTCACCAGGTTCGAAAATGTTGGCAATCTTTAAACGTGGAAGGCGTCACGGAAAATATATCTAAAGGAAAGCGTTTCATAATTCTCCACGCTGGAAGCGAAAAGGGGTTTGTGCCAAACTGCCTACTTATATTTAGTGGACAAAACAAACTCGAAGACTACCATTCGGAGATGAACGCCCACAATTTTACCAAGTGGATCACGGAAAAGCTTATCCCGAACCTGCATGAGCCATCGATCATTGTCATGGACAACGCACCCTACCACTCCGTCGTGACAAATAAGGCGCCTACCTCAACATCTCGCGTGGACGAAATAAAACTTTGGCTTTTGGAAAATAATATTGACTTTGACCCTTCACTTAGGAAGCCAAACTTACTCAATTTGGTAAAAAAAAACAAACCCGACCCCATCTATGCTATTGATGAACTTTTGGGAGAAAATGGGCATACAGTGGTACGGCTTCCACCGTATCACTGTGATTTAAATCCAATTGAGCTCATTTGGGCTCAAGTAAAACAGAAAGTGGCAGAACACAATGTTGGGTCACGTGATGTGAAACAACTAGCTGAAGAGGCCTTCAACAGCATTACACCTGAAAAATGGAAAAACTGTTGCCGTCATGTTGCAAACATTGAAAAAGAATATTATGAACGAGGAAGAACCCTATATCAAAATATAGATGAGTTAGTCATTCGCCTAAGCGGAGATAGCAGCAGCAATGACAGCAGTAGCGAAGACGATGTTAGTGATGCAGCTGACAATGAAAGTACTTTTTTTAATGTAGAATATTTGGAATCAGATGATGAAAGTAATTAATTATTGTGTTACGAGATATTTTTCATTAATAAAAAAAAGTTATAACATATGTTTTATGTTCTTTTTTGCGTCATGTTCACCGCAAATAAACGTGTTTTCTTTCTTTCTTCTTTCTTATAATAAAAAATATATATGAACTTTTTTCGATTTTCCGATCGCCCCCACACGAGGACACGGTGATGCTCCTCCCAAAGATTACGGATGTTACGACTTTACCTTTTCTATACAGTTTAAAAAAAAAGCGTCTCGTCGTTTTTATTAACACCAGGTTTGGTTCTAGTACAAAATAATGTGCTAGTATCAAAATCAATGAGTCACACTATACAGGGTTGCTACGTGCGCCACCGCAGCGCCCTCATTTTTTTTCATGACTTTATAGACAGACTGTAATCGGTTCACCAATGCTGTTTAGCTGCAACAACAACTGCGATCAGCTCGCAGACCTTCTGTAAGCGTCTCCACGATTAGAAGAAGAAGGCGGGAGAAGAAAATTGCAGCTCACAGGGCTGCTTCAGGGCCAAAATTGAAATTGCCCAGCATAGGAGAGACCGGTTGCAATTTGCCCGTGACCATATGGATTGGACAAAAGACCAATGGAGGGCTGTGCTCTTCTCGGAAGAGACGAGGGTGTGTCTTTTCTGCATCGACTGGCGTCGAAGAGTACAGGATACAAGGGGAACGTTCCGCAACCTGTATTCAAGAGACAGTGGAATACGGGGGTGGCTCGTGCATGTTCTGGGGCGTCATGTCAATCGACGGCAAAACGAACCTTGTGTGTTTCTCGGACTGGAAGTGCTCGCGTGCGATCTTAGATCTTAGAGGAGCAGGTTGTCCCTTATGCGGGTTTTGTTGGCAGTGGGTTCACGTTAATGCACAATAACGCCCGCTGTCACACCGCTATAATTGTAAGAGACTACCTGCAAGAAGTGAGGATCACTGGCCGGCGTGAAGTCCAGACCTGAACCCTATTGAGCACCTTTGGGATGAACTGAAACGGCGAGTACGGGCACGTGATCCTGCCCCTACCACCCTCCAAGACCTCCAAGATGCTGTCGTTGCAGAATGGGACAACATTCCTCAAGAGACTGTTGTCACATTAATTAGGTCCATGAGAGAACGCATGGAAGCAGTCATCAGGGCTAGGGGGGTAACACTAGGTTTTAAGTTGTTTTTAAGGACTTTGTTGTAATTTTTGCTGATAAATTAAAATTTAACTTTTTAATCATTTGCATTAGCTTGCTTTTTTATATTCCCTGTTAAACAAAAACCAAATCTATTGATTTATTCTGAAATTTAAATAAATTGCCTTTCCAATGATACCTTATAGTCATATGTCTACCATTGATGAATAGTGTTAAAATGACTTAGAAGGGAATTCATAAAGAGGTGCGATTTTTGTGACGCCGAGTGTATTTATGTAAAATTTGCACGCCGAAATTAAAGGCAGAATAAAATCGAATACTTAATAATTGTATCTCGAAGATCCTCCTATACCTTATTTATGCAAATAAATGATTTTGATTTTTTGATTTCATTAATTATTTTATCTAGGTTGTTACTTGTGTAACTACTGGTTGCAGTGGCGGATTATCCCTAAGGCAAACTAGGCACGTGCCTAGGGGCGCGAAGTTGCAAAAGGGCGCACGTTTTAAAAGAAAAAAATAATACGTATAGTCTTCTATTATGCACTCGGAAATTGAAGCTGCCATAGCCTCACTTAAGACCAAAAAAGCACCGGGGCCGGACCAAATCACAGCGGAGATATTAAAAGCTTCCGGTCCGGCGGGCATAGATGCCCTCCACAAAATTTGTAACGTGGTATGGCGTACTGGTGAGTGGCCAAGCGACTGGACAAAATCAGTCATCTTGCCATTACATAAGAAAGGCTCCACTTCGAAATGTGATAACTATCGAACCGTGGCTCTAATTTCTCATGCCAGCAAGGTACTGTTACATATTATAAACAACAGAATTCGTCACTTTCTGGACTGGCAGATCCCTCAAGAACTGGCTGGATTCGTTAAAGGCAAGGGAACGCGTGAGCAGATCCTAAATGTCCGCCACCTGATAGAAAAGGCGTACGAGTTTAACACACCTCTCATCATGTGTTTTATAGACTACAGTAAAGCCTTCGACTGCGTAGTCTGGCAAAGCCTGTGGAAGGTACTTTTGGAGCTTGGAGTACCGCATCATCTGGTATCCCTAATTCAAGCCCTGTACTCTCAAAATAAGGGCATAGTGAAGGTAGACCAAACCAACTCTAACCCGTTTAGTTTCGGAAAAGGCGTAAGGCAAGGATGCATTTTATCTCCCATCCTCTTCAACGCATATGGACAATATATTATCAGACGGGCTTGTGAAAACTGGGAAGGTGGTGTGACGATAGGCGGAACCAAGTTAACAAATCTCCGTTACGCTGATGACACTACTCTCCTAGCAGCCTCAGAGTCAGAAATGGTAGATCTCCTTGCAAGAATGGAACGCATCAGCATGGAACTGGGCCTACAAATCAACCACGCAAAAACCAAACTAATGGTGGTGGACCGAGCACAAAAATTGGAGCTTACTGGCGCTCTAAATCTCGAAACGGTCGATGACTTCATTTACCTGGGCTCTAACATATCCAACACGGGGTCATGCGAAAAAGAAATCCGTAGACGCATAGGTATGGCCAAGAATGCTATGTCTCAGCTTCAGAAAATATGGAGAGATCGCAACATTTCGCGAAATACCAAAATGAAATTGGTGAACACGCTGGTCTTTTCGATTTTTGGATACGGAGCAGAAACTTGGACCTTGAGAAAAGCCGACCGGGCTCGTATAGGCGCCTTCGAGATGTGGTGCTGGAGGAAAATGCTTCAAATACCCTGGACGGCATTCCGCACCAACGAGTCCATCCTACGCGAGCTCAAAATAAAGACCAGACTCTCTACGACCTGCCTCCGCAGGGTTTTGGAATTTTTCGGCCATATAGCGAGAAAAGATGGTAATAACCTCGAACAACTGATGGTTACCGGCAAGGTGAATGGTAAACGGCCAAGAGGCCGCAGCCCTATGCGATGGTCCGACCAAATAAGCTCTTCTCTCGAAACGAAGTTTCATGATGCGCTTCACTTGGCCAAAGATAGACGGAGATGGCGTCAAGGAAAAAATTATTTCAAGGGTGGATCACGACCCTCAGTAATGAGGAGCACGACTTGAGGAGGAGGAGGAGGATAGTCTTCCTAGACAGTAAGTCGCCGTCGGGATCCTATGTTATACTGATGATGATTCTTATATTACTGATGGGATTTTTTCCTATGTTTACCTACATAAGAACAAATTCGCGCAGTAATATTTGATCGGTATTTGTGTGAAGCGCCTCTCAAAACTGGGAAAGCCCCTGATGAAGACAGGATAACGACTGAGATAACGACTTCTGGAAGCAGGAGCAAGTCCTCAATTGAGAGAGCTTCGGGAGCTTTTCTTCTCGGGCCTGTTCTCTGGGAGAACTCCAGAAGCGCGGAGAAGGGGCGTGGTCCTTTTCTTTAAAATGGGGAACAAGACTGTTTTGAAGAATTACAGACCCATTTAGCTCCTTAGTCACCTGTTTTAGCTGTTTGCAAGAGTCCACACGAATCGTCTGGGTTTTGAAGAGGATACAGCACCACAGAACACATCCACGCAGTGCGGCAGATTATACAGAAGTCCGAAGAGTATAATCGGTCTCTGTGTCTTACACTTGTGGTCTATGAGAAGGCTTTTGCTCTATCGAGACCTAGTCAGTTCTAGGGTCTCTGCTACGATGCCAAGCAGACTGGCGATACATTCAAGTGCTGAAAAGTCTCAGAACCAGCAAACAGAGCATATCCCGTTGCGTCGGGGGGTGAGACAAGGGGACTTAATTTCCCCGAAATTGTTCACCATAAAACTGGACTGGCGTTTAAATCTACGGCGAGTACATCTCACACTTGAGATTGACAGCGTCATACTGGCTGAATCGCTGCACGACTTGCATCAGTTGCTGGATGGCTTAGTTGAGTCTTCAATACTCGTACGCATTGATCTCAGGGTAAATTTAATAATAATCGATTTAATGCTAATAAGATCCTGCACAACCGTGAGGTATGCAGTCTCAGGGAATACTTTCTAGAAGCTGACGTGGGAATGTGCCGAGATGTGGTCTCAGTGGATAAGGGCTTTGCCCGGCTCTCCTTGGCTAACGAGAACTGGCGCTAACCTAAAGTATTAGACATTAATGACCCCATGGAGGTATGGCAGAGCAAGGAGCTGCACGGACGCTTTTACCGGGGTAAACATGGACCCGATGTAGACTTCTTAGCGTCCGTGTCGGTGGCCTCTTCGGGGAAACCGAAGGTTTTGTCTGTGCGATAATAGACGAAGTTATGACGACGAATAACTACCGGAAATACATTGAGAAGGATGGCACGGTTGACCTATGTCGAGCATGCCACCGTCCAAGAGAATTGATTGGACACATTGTTTCTGGATGTTCTCGTTTGGCTAACGGAGAGTACATACATTAACACAACCTCGTTGCCAGCATTATCCACCAGCAACTTTGAAGTAGAGCCGTGTGGAATCAAAAGTGCCATACTAAGATGTATATGTCACCGTGAAATTGTCAAATACGTTATATTGTAATATCTCTAGCGATATTGTAAAATCTCGAAATATTGTCAAATGAAATGAACATACTGCTTACAACAAAACGCATTATTTTTCGTGAAATGCATGCCATGGTAGTCAACTCACGGGGTGTGGAGAGAAGCAAGGGTCCCCCTTGCCCAGTGGTACCACTCTCATAAAAAGATACTGTACCATTCCTGAGAAATATCGATTAATATAACCTAACCTTAAAACACTTTATATTCCCCTAAAAAGCGTAGTCGACGGAGCCCCGCTTCGCGGGGCCCCTATTACCGATTGCAGGGTGTAAAGGAACCTAACTAACCTAACGGGGGGGTGCCCCAAGTCCCGATTATGGGGGCAGACATACTTCCGTATGTTCAGTTGACAAAAATTCGAGATATTACAATATCGCTAGAGAGAAACACGTTATATTGTAATATAACGTGTTTGATGTCACCGTAAAATTGTATAACGTGTATCTCTCTAGCGATATTGTAATATCTCGATTTATTGTCAACTGAACATACGGAAGTATGTCTGCCTCCATAATCGGTACTTGGGGCACCCCCCTCGTTAGGTTAGTTAGGTTCCTTTAAACCCTGCACCCGCGAAGCGGGGCTCCGTCGACTACGCTTTTTAGGGGAATATGAAGTGTTTTAAGGTTAGGTTATATTAATCGATATTTCTCAGGAATGGTACAGTATCTTTTCATGAGAGTGGTACCACTGGGCAAGGGGGACCCCTCCTTCTCTCCACACCGCGTGAGTTGACTACCATCGTATGCATTTCACGAAAAATAATGCTTTTTATTGTAAGCAGTATGTTCATTTGACAATAATTCGAGACTTTACAATATCGCTAGAGATATTACAATATAACGTATTTGACAATTTTACGGTGACATATATATGTGTTCAACTCCGTTCCCGATGGTGGTAATATCACGTTTTACTAGGATCGACCTATGTGTATTCTTTTTCAGCTACCTTCATACCTACTAATTTCTTCATAATCCGTTGTTTTTGCACGAAAGAGAAACAAAAATGTATCCCTTCAACTCGCAAACTTTCACGCTTTATAATATTTGGTGGCAACTAGAGGAGCGCTGATGAGGTGCTAACCTAGGGCGCTGTAGACATTTAATCCGCCTCTAATGTCAACACACCCAATCTCGGCAAATAAGTGGTCGGTTTAAAGCGTCATGTTGTGAGCTACTCATAAGAGAATGGCCGCTGCAAGCCGCACGCCGCACGACACCCCTTCACACGCACTTTGCCAATGATCTCTAGCAATAAATTAAACACAACCCTTATTGCGTTTTCTAAATTTGTGTCACCGAAGGGTTTTTGGAATTTAGTCGTCGTTTGACATTGTTGCAGTTGTGTTACCGTGTTAACATTTCCTGTTCTGTTCTGCCATAGAGTGTGAATATTGTTTAATTTGAGATTGCAGTGTTTGCTCATTGTTTGTGACCGTAAAAAATGCCACTGGATGCAACTGGTGCAGCTAGGGCAGTGGCTTTAGCTGACGCTGGGTACAGCCAACGTCGCATCGCTCGCACACTCGGTGTACCTCGAACTACGGTACGAGATGCCATCAGACGATTTCGGGAGACAGGCTTATACACCCACAGGCCAGGTCAAGGCCGACAACGATGCACTTCAACTCGAGATGACCGCTTCGTTGTCAGCAACGTGTTGAGAAATCGCTTTTCGACCGCTACTGAAGCTCGTACGCGTCTTTTTGAGGTGAGAAATGTCGGTGTAAGTGAACGTACCATTAGAAGAAGACTTGCACAAAGAAATCTGAGGGTTTTTCGTCCAGCTCGCGCCCCACAACTGCTCCCACAACACCGTAGAGCTAGACTTGGTTTTGCGCGAGAATATGCTGACTGGACTGTGGAGGAATGGAAGGACGTACTGTTCTCAGATGAGAGCAGAATAGCCTTAAGAGGTCCAGATGGACGTCAACGTGTCTACAGGCGTCAAAATGAAAGGTTTGCTCCATGCGCTATAACCGAAACAGTGGGGTACCAAGGAGGGTCCAGAATGGTATTGGGAGGTATTTCTTACGAGGCTCGTACTGATCTTGTTGTATTCGATAGAGGCAGTGTGAACGCTCAAAGGTATGTGGATGAAGTTCTTCAAGACCATGTCATACCTTTCGCACCGTTCATTGGTGAAAACTTTAGATAAATGCATGACAATGCACGTTGCCATACCGCAAGATCCGTCAGTGAGTACCTTAATGAGGTCAGGATTCAAGTTTTACCGTAGCCGGCACGCAGTCCCGATCTTAACCCAATTGAACACATTCGGGACAACCTCAAAAGACGTGTCCGAGCAAGAGTATCAGCCCCTACGACCTTAGGAGAGCTCAAAACGGCTGCGGTAGAGGAGTGGCACAATATCCCCCAATCGGATATCCAAGATATCATGGATGAATTGCCAAACCGGCTCCAAGAAGTCATAAGAGCCAGAGGCGGCAACACCCATTATTCATTTTTATTTTTTCTTGTTTGTAATTGGACCACTATTTATGAAATCAAAACATTTAAATTTTCATCGAAGATTTTCAGAAAATCGATTTTTGGTAAGCATACTTTAATAAACAACTTTTTTTCCAAAACTTTTGTTGTTTCTTTTTCCATAAAGGTAGTTTTTAACATACCTCTCATAAAATGTGGCCTAAGTTTGACAATTTTTGCAAATTGAAAGAAATACAGGGTGGGCGGTTAATTGTGCCTGTGAGTGTATTTTAACAAGTTACACCAGTACATCCAGTTGACATATTAAAGGTGTAACTAAGTATTACTTATTCATTTTCTTTTGCTGAGTGTAGCGTATTCATCACTCTCCTCGGAATTTTCTTCATCGAAATTAATAAATTGAACCAATAATATAAGTAAATACTTATAATATCATTGAATTGAACTTAAAACATTGACTGATTTTTCGCTTAGTTCTTAGTGTGCACGTGACATATTTCTAGTTTGTCATCTTAGGTCTGCAACTCGTGCACTATATTGTGTGCCAGAACTGCCAGACTCAGTTCCGAATAAAGCTTTGTTTGTAGAAGTTCTACTAACGAGTGGTGCCCGCGCAGGAGGACGCCTTGGTGCGCGCGCACGAGAAGGCGATGGAGCGCTACACCGACTGCGGCGACGAGGCGCGACGCCCCGACCTCGGCCAGATGATCTCCGAGTACCACCTCGGGCTCACCGCGCGTCTGGGTGAGTACCTCTCCCTCCCCGTGCCCCTCCCCGTACCGCGCCCGCGTCCGCTCACCGCGCCGCTTGTTGCAGACCCGGCGACGCGCTTGGCGGCGCTGGCGGCGCTGCAGAGCGCGGAGCAGGGCGGGCTGGCGGGGCCGGCGGGGCTGCAGAGCGTGGCGGAGGCGCTGCGCCTGCGCGTGGATGAGGGCGCGCTGGGCCCGCTGCACCTGCTGACACTGTCGGGCTGCGCGCCCGAGCTGGTGTTCGCGGGCGACGACCCGGCGCAGGCCGCACTCGCCGCGCTGGACTACGTGCGGCGCGCGCTGCGTGACGAGCCCGCACCTACCGCTCCCACCGCATCTACCGCACCTACCGCGCCCCCCGCACCTACCGCGCCCCCCGCACCTACCGCGCACACCGCGCCCCCCGCACCTACCGCGCACACTGCGCCCCCCGCACCTACCGCGCACACCGCGCCCCCCGCACCTACCGCGCCCCCCGCACCTACCGCGCCCCCCGCACCTACCGCGCCCCCCGCACCTACCGCGCACACCGCGCCTACCGCTCGCCCGTCCGCACTGTCGATGCCATACCCGTAGTCACCAACTAAACCATATAATTATCTACTAGGTTACTTTATGTTAAATAAGAAATGAGTTTTTATCAAATAAAAACAAATATTGTAATAATATTTACTTACTAATCATATTTACAAGTTGCTACTGTTGTTATTACGGCCTTGCTAAGATAAGTAACACAATATACACAAAATGAACACATATAGCTTAAGTTAAGTACAACGGCGAGCTTAACCCAGAATTGATTTAGTTAATGATGAGACGTACACCAATTTATGAAAACCCTACCTTTTCTGCTAGTTCGCGCTTTTTCAACAGATGGTCATCTAAAAACATCTTAATTTGGATGTTATTCACCATTTCTGGCGCAGTCAACGCATTCGGTCGACAGCTGCGATGTTCATCTTAGCAACTCATACGGCTTTGTTTAGGCCCGGACTCCGCCAAAGCGGAGAGGAGGTTCAGGAGATCGGGTGTACCACCGAAGCTGTGAATGACTACCGGTTATTTATTTATTTAACACTTCAAACACATAGTACAGTGGCGGACTTAATGCCATAGGCATTCTCTACCGATAGTTTAAGGGAATATTATATTTTATTCATATTTCTATCGACAAATACAGGTTTAAAAATACTCCTTACCCCGCACTCCTCGAATGGCTTGTTTTTATAATCGCTGGATCTAGGGTATAATACAGGTAATTGTTGACGCCTAGCATGTCTGCGCATAGACATCTCACGCACCCACGCACACGACGTAGCATCGATCCAGTTTTATAATCTGTGCCATAGTCTATGGACTTGACAGCCGCGCGATCTTTTAACTTAAAATTTCACGGGATAATTATTTTAACGTCCGTTATTATTACTAATTTTGAGCTCCCGATATAAACCGTCAACAGTTTAATATCTTTGAATATTAGAAACCTATAGACGCGAAAATTATCTTATGGCAAGGGGAAACGGTGACACTATCAAATTAATAAATACATTTCTTAAAAATTAAATAAAAAGAGCTTATTAATATTTTCAATACACTTCCTCGAAAACTGGTTCTTTTCACACTACGATTAGGTTCAAAATGCAGTGTATTTCACACACGTTTTCATGTTTTTTCTACACATGTGCAGAAAGCAAAATTGCCACAGATAACTATACCTATACTTAGTCCAAACTGGTCAATGCATAATTAAAAAAAAAACACATCTGACTATAGAGTCAGAGGTGAATGTTTTTTTAATTTCGGATAAGCGATCTACGTCTTTACGGCGGCGTAATCATTTTTTGAATATTCAAATTGTGTTTATAAATTCAATATCATAGATAAACATGATTCTTTAAGACGCCTGCGGAGCATGCGTATTTCATACAAACGTAATACCAAAATAATTTGTAAATTAAACATATTCCTAAGGTAGTGTGTATTTATTTCGATTGAATTACAGAATATCTAGGTTCCCAAATATATATTTTGATTGGATACTGATTTTAACAAGAGTTATAAGAAAAATAAGTTTTCTATAGAAAATTTAAATTCCTCATATCTCGTCTTTGCATCACTATTCTCTCAAAAAACATATTTGGGAACATAGATATTCTGTAATTCAATCGAAATAAATACAGACTACCTTAAGAATATGTTTGATTTACAAATAATTTTGGTATTACGTTTGTATGAAATACGCATCCTCCGCCGGCCCCTTAAATCTAATATTTTCTTTTATAAACAAATTAACATTTATTTGTGTTCTAAATTCTAAAAAATATAAAAAAAAAACTGTTTTTTTATATTAGGCTGTATAATAGCTTCATACCTTTGCTTCTCCTTCAACCTGGCGAAAGCAAAACGCGGAAAAAAAAATTAAAGCATAGTCTCGTAATAATTCATGACACAAATATTTTTCATTCTTTTATTTTATTTCTTCAAAAGTGTATTGAAAAACGTCGTTTGATACACGTGGACATTTGTTATTGCAGTTCTCGGCTCAAAAAAACCCTTGCCTTACGGCTCGAGAACGAGAAGAGTCACATCGGTCGCAAGAACGTGAAGTTAAGTACGGTGTACCACAGGGAAGTGTTCTGGGACCTCCTTTATTTACATTATATATTAATGACTTGCCTTAGTCCACAGAACAACCTATGAGCCTCTTTGCTGATGACAGTGTAGTGACAATCGCGTGTAAAAACCGAGACACATATAAATCTGACATTGATAACTCACTAATTGCAATAATAGAATGGTTAAATAATAATAATTTAAAAATAAATTTAAATAAAACTAAAATTATGCACTTTAATCAACGCTCCTTGACATTCACTAATAAGTTAAATATAAACTATAATAATAATAACATTGACGAAGTTGATACTACTACATTTTTAGGACTTATTATTGACAAGAAATTAAACTGGAAGGCACATAAAGAGACTATAAGTAAGAAAATAAATACCTCAGCATATGCTCTTTACAAACTGGCAGCAGTGATTAGTGTAGATGATTTACTCACCGCATACTATGGCTTGGTGGAGTCCATTTTAAGATACGGTGTAATTTTTTGGGGTAACTCGACTGACCGGGAAGTTATATTTAAAACTCAAAAGCGTTGTATTAGGTCGATGTTCAAACTTGAAACCACTCAGAGTTGCAAGCCTTATTTTCAGAAGTACAAAATCTTGACCCTACCTTCACTTTATATATTAGAAAATGCGATGTTCGTAAGATCCAACCCTCACCTATTTACTCGTATGGCAGATCGATTCCCTCGTAATAGACGTGACAGTACCCAAATTTGCCTACAACAATATAAAACGGCACTTATGCGCAAAAGTGTATTTTGCATGGCTCCAAAAATTTATAATAAACTTCCGAAAAACTGGAAGCAGTTAAATGATGTGGCTTTCAAAAACAGAGTTTAGGGTAGATTCGTGACCCAATAAATAAAACAGTCTTAATTTGGTGAACTATTATATTGTACACGGTACACGTCTAAATATAGCGCGCGCGTTGTCCCGACTGGTTCGGCTTACCTAGTAACGAAATAGGTTACCCGACACTCTGAGCGTGTGTGTGTCCCTACACTATTCCCCCCTTTTAAAAAAAAATGAACATAGTTGCGCGGGCTATAAGTTATACAAAGAAAAAGTCATTACAACGATGTTACGGATTAAGGGACATCTCGCCCACGCAAAAACTGGCCTGCGGGCCACAACCCAGTAAATAAACTTTAAGAAAATACACAAGTACATATAGTATAAACTTAATAAAATAAACTTAATTTGGTGAACTATTATATTGTACACGGTACACGTCTAAATATAGCGCGCGCGTTGTCCCGACTGGTTCGGCTTACCTAGTAACGAAATAGGTTACCCGACACTCTGAGCGTGTGTGTGTCCCTACACAGAGTAAATAATTTTCTAGCAGATAAGTCTTATTATAATTTGGATGAGTTTTTAGAGGAAACATTCTGATTGGATGTAGCTTAAATATTGTTCTCTGTTTCATTTTATAAACAATCATAACAGTTTTTGTATAATTTGACTCTGAAGTCTGACTATTATAGATTGAATTATTATTTTATTATTTACTTTTGACATGTCTGTGCTTGTATATGTTTTGACATGTATTATTAATTCCTTTTAAATTTTTAGTTATCATTTCTAATTTTTTGGTTTGACATTTATTATTACTACGAGTTGTTATTTACTTTTGACATGTCTGTGCTTATATATATTTTGACATGTATTATTAATTCCTTTTTAATTTTTACTTATGATTTCTAATTTTATGGTTTGACATTTAATATTGCTACTGTTGTTATTTATAGTCGCAGATTAAATTATGTTTTATTTTATTTTGGTAATGTTAAATTTTTTGTTAAATTGTTTTCTCAGATTGAAGGATATATTAAAATCACAATAAATTGTAATTCTAAACATTTGCACGCCATTGTATATGGCAAACATGTCTGAACCAATTTTCTTTATGTTATCCTGCATACACTTATTATATATTATTGTATGTGTACACATGTTTGAGCAAATAAATCTTATCTATCTATCTATCTATCTATCTCGTGTGTTAGTACCGCCTTGAACTACAATAACGAACTTTCTCCACTTGTATCAAAATGTACTATTTTTTTATATATTTTTTAATTTAGAACACAAATAAATGAAAAGAAAATATTAGTTCTAAAGAATCATGTTTATCTATGATATTGAATTTATAAACACAATCTGAATATTCAAAAAATGTTTACGGCGTAAAAAAAAACATTCACCTCTGACTCTATTATAGTCAGTCAGCGGTGAATGTTTTTTTTTAATTATGCATAAATACCAGTTTGGACTAAGTATAGGTATAGTTATCTGTGGCAATTTTGCTTTCTGCACATGTGTGGAAAAAACATGAAAAACGCACGTGTGTGAAATACACTGCATTTTGAACCTAATCGTAGTGCGAAAAGAACCAGTTTTCGAGGATGTGTATTGAAAAAATATTTTTGTCATGAATTAAGAAACTATTATTTTAATTTTCTTTTTTTCCGCGCTTTTAAAGCCGCAACCATAGTAAACCGCAACTCAGCCATATATTAATAATTCAGTTGCAAGATTTGACCCTTATATACTAACTAACAAGGCAAGTTGAATACTTATCCTCTCAAACGCCGGTGGGGCAGCCACTGCCCCAGTTTCATAAATAATAATAATAAAAAAATAGAAAATTCAAGCATTTTTTTATTCAAGATACAAATAAATGTTGATGCTACTCGTAGCTATCGACTGATACACGTTTTATGCTTGTCTGACCAAATAAAAGTTGTGCTGAAGATTGCATCAGTGAATTGACTTTAACTTTGATAGCTCATATCTCGGAAACGTGACACTTCAGAACATTTTGTCTCAAACAAAACTTGTGTTGATTCATACCAGCTATTATAGTAGGCGTCGATACCTGTCCGGTGGTGGTAAAGTCGTAGCGTAGGGATAAGGTCAAGATTAGTGGTGGGCGTTGCGACGACGAACCGTTTTCAAAGACCATTTTGTGTTCTGCGACGATGAAACCGTTTTACGTCCTGGGTTCAAACAGTCTTCGTTTCACAAACCAGTCTTCGAACTACTTGGTGCGATTTTTTATTTTAGGTACTTCTATGAAAATACAGTCGAGAACGCAATGATTCAACTATCTTTCTCACTACAGTCACTCGTCGCGTCGTTCTGCGTTCGTTTACAAAACAGTCCTTACAATAGTTGTAAGAAACTGCAACTATTTCACTCTACGAAAACGCATTTCAACGATCAACTCTCGACGCCGCGCGACGTTGCATACGTTTCTTCCATTGAGCCGACCGTTTTCGTCGTCAGAAAAACGGTTGCGTTTCGTCCGTCAAAAATTCGACAACGACCCACCACTAGTCAAGATAGCTTTCTGGGCCCCGATTCTGCTATTGCAATAGTGTCAGGATAGTCTTTCATTGATCTCATAATTGTTGATGAATGACAATGGGATCGCTATTGCCATTTTGCATAAAGTTCATATTCTGCTAAATTCATCATCATAATGGTTCGATCAATGGTCTCGTAATTGTGTTTGAATGACATTGTTGTATTGCCATTATTAAAAAACCTGTTAATAGAAATGATTTTCGAAAAAATACTATTAAATTTAAACTGTTATTCAGGCCAGGTTTAATTTACATATATTTTTACATATTATTTATTTCTGATAAAAGCAATCTGAAGTAGTAAGAAGTTCGTAAATAGCAAAAAACATAAAAAGTAATGTGGAACGTGGATAAATGTGCAACTATCCAACTCATTGTATCTGTTTAGTGGCCGGTGTTTAGATTTATTTTCTTACAAGTGTTTTAAATTATCTTTATTAAAGAAGCCTATATAGATTGCAATATAACATAGTGCTAATCGAGCAAATTTCCGCTCTAATTCTCAAAGGAACTGTCAAAATGTGGCAGATTACCGCGTAAGTCAGTCATTCATTTGTCATTAAGTACGAGACTACTTTATAAGCTATTTGTTTCGTAAGGTTGAGTGGGTGAAGCGTAACAGGGGCGACGACGAGTGAACTTTAGGGTACTTACTGTTTTTTTTAAATGGATAAATGTCTGAGAGTGTTGTTTTTTATTTTAATTTCCATTTTTGATTGAGTTAGTTTTTAAAATGTTTTAGGGGTTCTTGAGGGGTTTCAAAATCTTTAAGTGCTCTAATGGATTTTAAAATGCTTTTAACGATTCTAATGAATTCTCAAATTTTGTAAGGGTGAATACTTCTCAAAAACACGTACCTAACAGAAACCGCGAGATGCGCGCAGCTCGCGCACCCACCCAAATACTAGTCGATTTATACCTACAGGGTGTAAACCACCTCATCACAAAGCCGTTGACCAAGCATTCTGTACATCAAACTAAGTAACTTAACGCGAAAAATATTGCTGGGAAACAACTTTTTTTTTTTGAGGTTATAAATCATGTTTTGTGGTAGAACTCAATGTAACGCACTTAAAACATTGTGCTGATGGATGAATTGAATAGTACGGGGGTCGTGGAGGTGTTAAAAGATAAAATCTTCAAAAAACACTTGTATTAAAAAAAAATTTGTCAAAAAGTTGTAACTTTGACCCCCCCTATCTCCGTAACTAGAAGGTTCCCAGCCTTTCGTATGGTGTAGAACAAAAAAATTATCGCAATGATGGGGAGAACAAGTGTGTTTCGGCTTCGTGAAGAGGTGTTTTACACCCTTTATAGGTCTTATGCGTGGCTGCTACTTTGAAAAAAAAAATTGGCGGAAAAAAATCTGGCCAAAAAGTTCAAACCCCTTTCTTACTGACCCTATTGTCAGTTTTACACTGGATGAAAATGACAGAAACTGGGTTTGCAGGCTATCCTAGATAAGCAGATAAATAATAATTATTTTAAGCTATAAAACAATTTTGCCAGTTTCGATTTGAATAAAAATAAACAAACACAAATCATCGAATTAAGTACCTACTGAAAATGCAATAGTCAGATGTGACACAAAACGCAATAATAAGCTTCACAGGCAAGAAATAAGCAACTTTAGAATTTTTAACCGACTTCTAAAAAAGGAGGAGGTTCTCAATTCGGATGTTTCTATTTTTTTTTTTTTTTTTTTTTTTTTATGTTTGTTCGGGCATAACTCCGTTGCTTGCTAACCGATTTGGAAAATTCTTTTTTTGTTGGAAAGGGTATTCTTTCCAAATGGTCCCATAGCCACCAAGTCGGGATCTGATGATGGAATCTTGGCGAAATCGAGGGAACTCTTCAAATTTTATATGAAAACGGGTTGCGATTTTGGTATTTTGTACAACAAGTGAAGCATTTGCGTTTGATAAGAACCATTCTACCATCAGATCTGATGATGAAGCCAAGAGTCACGGAACTCCATAATGAGACAATGTACCCTAGTCGTGTTTGGGCTTGTTGTAATTGTAACGGTATGCACTTTCCATGTATATCAAGCACATGTGAACCACTAAAAAGTAAAAAATAAAAGCTTTTTTTGCAAATCATAAAACCGACTTCAAAAAAAAACAAAAAAGTGAAAAATAACTTTAGCTTCTGAAGTCGGTGACAAAAAAACTAAATCAATCAAACAAAGGTCACTCATCGACTTCAGAAGCTAAAGTTATTTTTCACTTTTTTGTTTTTTTTTGAAGTCGGTTTTATTTTTTGCAAAAAAAGCTTTTATTTAAACAACTTATGGCATCAAAATAGCCCAGCGCTATCGGACTACTACACACACGGGCAAGAATATGGGAACAAAATAAAAGTGAATTTTTTAACCGACTTCAAAAAGGAGGAGGTTCTCAATTCGTCGGAACCTTCCCCGATTACTCAGAGGTGGCTGGACCGATTCGGATTTTTTTTGTTTTGTTTGAAAGGGTATACTTCCCAGGTGGTCCCACAGCCATCAAGTCAGGATCTGATGATGGGATCCTGGAGAAACAGAGAGAACTCTTCAAATTTTATAGGCACACTCGAAGTTATTTGTGTGGTTTTAGAAAGAGTACTTTTTCGGAGAGATCCCATTTCAATTTGGTGAAGTTCTGCGGGCCTAAAATGGCCGCTTTAGAAGAATCATAATTTGAATCATCTTAAAAAAATTAAATTGGTAAAATGGACCTTATAATCATAACCATAAAGTCCATTTTAAGAATTTTAAATTTTAACGTGATTCAAATTATGATTCTGATAAAGTGGCCTTTTTAGACCCCCTGATGAAGAACTTTGGAGATAGGCAACGGAACTCCTCAATAAATGATAGCAAATGGGCTGGGATTGCTGAAATGTTATGTCTGTCTATTGTTTACACCAGTTCATAACATAACATAACGTCGATACGCTGTGATGGGGTAAGCACATGTGAACCACAAAAAGTGAAAAAAAAAAAACTTTTTTGCAAAAAATAAAACCGACTTCAAAAACACAAAAAAGTGAAAAATAACTTTCAAAAATAAGCTTCACAAGTCGGTGACCTTTATGTGATTGATTTATTTTTTTTTTGTCACCGACTTCTGAAGCTTATTTTTGAAAGTTATTTTTCACTTTTTTGTGTTTTTGAAGTCGGTTTTATTTTTTGTAAGAACTTATGGTATGGGTACCTACAGTCAGTCGGCGCAGACAATGGCAAGGCAGAAATCGTGCAAGCAGGTTCCGTACGTTTATAAGGGCGCAAACATTAAGAAATCGTCGTCAAACGGCTGTTCAAACCCGAAATGTTTTGGGAGAAGTTCGTAATGAACGTGTTAGTGAACGAATGTTGAGTATTAAGATCACCCAGCCTCCATACGTTTTTGGGCTATTTTCAAAAGACCAGTAGCATTTATATTATAGTTATAATTGATTTAAAACAATCAGGGTGATCTCAGATATTTTGTGGTTGCATAACTTCTCGCTGGATTGACTTGCAACAGTTGCAACCCAGCCTAGGTGTAGGTATAATAAAAAAGTTTTTTTTATGTTATGCATATCCTCGGCTCTATCCAAATTATCAACCCAGCCTAGGTGTAGGTATAATAAAAAAGTTTTTTTTATGTTATGCATATCCTCGGCTCTATCCAAATTATCTACACTTCTACACTAATATTATAAAGAGGAAAACTTTGTTTGTTTGTTTGTTTGGTTGTAATGAATAGGCTTAAAAACTACCGGACCGTTTTTAAAAATTCTTTCACCATTCGAAAGCTACATTATCCACGAGTAACATAGGATATATTTTATCCCCGTACTCCCACGGGAACGGGAACTATGCGGGTGAAACCGCGGGACGTCCGCTAGTAAGTATATAAAGAGCTCAAGCTGGGTTTATTCCTTTAGCATTTCAATATTTTTCAGCTACGACCATTATTATTATTTCTATATAAATAAATCTAGTGACCCCACCTTTTGTTGTTTTCTCTCTTATAATAAACAAACACACTCAAATAAAGCGAAAACAGTAAACAAACTAAGTAAGTAGGTACCTACCTACATTCAATCTCTCAAAAATCATTTACTTTTTTCACGTTAACCAACACTCCCATAATTTTTGTCCGTGTTCTTATTTCTGTATGGAGCAAAGATACCACATTCTATTTCAGTCTTAGCGGAAGCCTTCGACATATCTGTAGGTACCTATGCTTGATCAGTAGTGGTTTGAGCTGTGCGTTGATAGTCAGTCAAAACAAAAATTTAATTAAGAATATTAAGTAGAAATGAAAATAATTCAATATTCGAATATTCATTCATTTATTTGTAATCTTAAAAATCAATTCGGATAGCATCTACAGCAATATAGAAGTCACCTTAAAATTGTAAAACCCGTTAGGATATAATCTCATTCGTTTCACAATTTTACGGTTTGACTTCGATAGATTATAATGTACCTACCGAAAAATAATGCGTTAAATTGAAAGCAGAATGTTCGGTTGACAATCTTTGGAGAGTTTATAATCTCGCTAGATAGATTACAATCTGACGGGTTTTACAATTTTACGGTAACGTAGAACACTATCAGCTCTACTTTGGGTGTGTTCAATTTACATCATTCAGCTAGGTCCACAATCATCAAGTCGCGATCAGGCATGATGGCACCACAGATTAGATATTAGTAGCTAGCTACAGTTACGACAGTGACTTTTCGGTAAAAAGTTTCCAAAGGTTCCGTTTTGGCGCTGTTGTAGCCATCGGGGTTTTGACAGAAGTATTTATGTCACAGTAAAATTGACAAAAAGTTATCTTTTAATATCTCTAGCGATATTGTAAACTCTCGAGTTATTGTCAAACGAGCATACTGCTTACAATAAAACGCATTATTTTTCGTGAAATGCATGCGATGGTAGTCAACTCACGCGGTGTGTAGGGAAGGCGGGGTCCCCCTTGGCCAGTGGTACTACTCTCATGAAAAGAAACTGTAACATTTCTGAGAAATATCGATTAATATAACATAACCTTAAAACACTATATTCCCCTAAAAAGCGTAGTCGACGGAGCCCCGCTTCGAAGGGCCGAGTGCAGGGTTTAAAGGAACCTAGCTAACCTAACGGGGGGGTGCCCCAAGTCCCGATTATGGGGGCAGAGATACTTCCGTATGTTCAGCTGACAATAATTCGAGAGTTTACAATATCGCTAGAGAGAAGCACGTTATATTGTAATATAACGTGTTTGACAATTATACGGTGACATATAGATATAGTTACGTATGTAAGTGTAATAGTGATTGCAGGAATCTTGTTATCGATAACTAGTGATGTTCTATTATATCGACTTTTTCATTGATATCGATACTTGAATGGCGCCTTCATATAATTGATTAATTTTTGAGGTTCAGGTAATCATAATAAAATAAAAATGATAATTTATAGGTTTATATTTGTATAAACATTTTTAAACTAACTGATTTAATTTTTTTGATGGCGTCAATCCAAAAAGAATGATGTAGTGAGTCTTCTTTACAGCTCGTCTTAATTTTCTCCTTTTTCCACCACCAGGATAGCCATTAACACTGTCAAGCAGTTCATCAAAAAATTCAACAACTTCAGCTGTTGTGGCCATTGTAGCTCCAGAATCTAGACCATGTAATTTATCTGAAAATAAGAATAATGAACACATTGCCAACCAACCAACCACCCTGGAAAATTGAGAAATATTGCTGTAATACATATTATTATAAGTTGTACTCATTTTAATAAAACCAGCCTATAACTGACCCACTGCTGGGCAAAGGCCTCTTCTCAACAGAGAAGGCACGAGCATTGATTACCATGCGTGCTCAAGATGGGTTGCCGAGTTGTACCTTATAGTAAAATAATACTGATAAACGGGACTATATTTAGATAACCATACACACCAATTGTAGTACATGTACATCCTCCTCATCTTGTTCCTTGAAATAATTATGTTCAAGTATTACATCCCACCCTGGAAACATATTTGATACAGCTGTTAATACAGTAAGTTTTAGTATTTAAAAGTTGTTTTTATGTTTTTTGTATATGTCCGCTATATGTTCTTTACGTTCTGTTGGTTTCAACTAGAAACCAACATGATTGTGAAACCAATTGAAGTTTTAATAAAAAAAACTTATAACATCTCAAATCAAGTACCTAATCAAAAAATAGTCCTCTTTTTACTTGATCTGAGTACTTACCTATAACAAAACAACTTTTACATAACCTAAGAAGTTTGGGAAAACTCACTGTTGCATTGCAACCACCTACACAGCACTTTCGGATTCCCATGACGAATAATCGCACATTAACATGCACAATCAGTATTGTCTCAAACTACAGAGGAAATTGTGTACCTATCTCAACTCAGTAAAATACGAGGAAAATTAAGGAAAATACACTCAGAGCCAAGAATTCTCTGAAGATTTTTGACAATGAGCGCATTATATACTCAAGTGTCATTTGATTATGACACTTGAGTATATAATATGTGCTTGACAGAAACTGACATAACAAAACCAAGATGGCGGCATGGCGCCGGCGATGCTACGCCAGCGCCAAAACGGACCCTTTGGAACTAAAGCTGTCACAGCCGTGTAGTACAGGAAGGCGTTCATCTCTTAAAAGGTATTCGGCAAATCAAATGAAATAATTCCGTGAACACTATTTAAGTTTTAATCGATATCAATCACACCGGCAAAGCTGTTGGTAACTTTGTGAGCAAACATGTTAGTACGAGAGCCCATGTCCAAAATGTTTGCCTCAACCTTTTACGATCAAATCCGTAAAAAATGTAAATTGGTTTTTAATTATTGTGATTCCAAAAATACTAACTTCAGTTACTTGCTTGACCGCGTTTTCAAATACCTAAGCTCAATTTTGTTTTGGAACGCTCGGAGGTGATGTTGAAAAGTACGCCATTATAGCCTTACGAAGCGGGATTAAAGTGACCGTTTATTCCCTAGGGAGTAAAAAGTAATTTAAAAATGGAACGATCTTTTACTCTGAAACATGGTCACAAAACAGTACCTACTTTTTTTTTTTTAATGGAACAAAGGTATTATTTAAATTTCGAATTGGCTTGCAAATAGAAAGCGGTTTATTGAAAAAAAAACAAATGAACTCTTCAACGCGAGAAAAATTATTGTTGTTTGTGTGCATCGTTGATTTTGAAAAGTATGTGCAATGCCTCTGTTGCTAGCCGTGCAGTAATGTAGGTAATAATTATCTGTGGAGTGGGGATCATCTTCATTGCGGCAATGTTGAGAGTTTGGGTTGTGTTTTAAATTGTTAATCTGTGACTGACCTGATAGAAGAAAAAACTGACCGCTCAGTTCAGAATTTTTGTCGAGTGTAAAGTTCGGTTTTAACCGTAGACAGAGAATAGTATAGACTGCTGGACGCCTTCTATTTCACTTACACAAGAAAAAGATGAAAATACACAGAATGCGAATAAAAAAAAGAGACAGAGCATAAAATTTTTTGTCCCTTACCGCGTGCCACTTATTTTCAAGGTCAGCAATTCATTTGCTAAACAAACTTTGACATTTGGTACGCGTTCGAAAGAGGTTGGTGTCCAAATTTTAAATTATTTCATTTATCGTTTCGAAATTAGTAACTGTTTTGTGCTGAATGTGTAGAGAATTGACGTAGGTATTGCGTCACAATGGTACGGTGCAGTGTCCTCGGTTGCAAAAGTGATAGTGAGAGGAAAATTGCTGGATTGTCTTTTCATTCGTAAGTAGCTAAATATTTCATTTTATTTGAGGTATTAAGCGAAAGTTTTAACTTATGTGGATTTTAAACTGTTTGATAATACATACTAATGTGTTGAAAGATACAATTAACGCTAGATAATGTAATAAATTTAGATAATTTATTACATAACCTCAAAGCTCCAGTGTTGCCAGTTATTCAAGCAGATTTTACCTTATTTTAGGGGTAAATGATTTATGGACTGATAGTGATAGTGTACTTTACGAAAATGTTACCGCTGTTGTAGTAGAATCTTTTTAGATACAATTCTGTGGTTGTTTATGGTTATTTTCACTGACTAAAATGTGGCAACCATATGTGTAGGTAACTACTTTTGTATTTTAAACTTCGAGACTTGTCAAACTTGAGTCAAAAATTGAAATATTTAATATTGTTCTTAGTTATTGCTCTCAATAAAAAAAAATCTTCACAATAAAAATAATAGAAATAATTAATAATTGTATTTGTTAAACTTGAACTTGAAACTTTCAGATTTCCTGCCGAACCAGAATCACGGAATTTATGGATAGAAGCGACTAAAAGAAATAACTGGGTCCCAAAAAAAAGCTCAAAAATATGCAGTCAACATTTTCATGGCACTAGTTTTATGAAAATAGGAAAAAAACCTTTTTAAACCCCAAAGCTGTTCCTCTTGAGGTAAGTAGTTATTTATTATTATTATTGGTATTTTTCTCATTAAATACTGAAAATTACTATGCAGGTGATAAAATCGTCAAACCCCTTGACGTGCGTCAAACCTGTTGCATCTACGTCCACAATACCAATTGAGATTGGGGAAAATATACCTACATTTATTCAACATGCTTCTGGTATACCATCCGTAAGTACCTTCATAAATTCGATTTATGTATGCATAAATTAAATGAAGAAAAACGATTATCTCCTTGTTCAATCAAGTACAAAATTATATTGAGATTTGGTCACTTTAACAAATTATTAAAAATATATATATCAAATAAAATTTAAAACATTTCAGACCTCACCTCCTGCTGGGTCCACTTCAATGATCAAAAAAAAGGAAACAACGATCAGTGAAGTTTCTTCTAAAAACCTTATGTCTGTAAGTATCTATTGCACATCTTTAATATTGGAAAAGTTAGTTGATACACCTTAGTTATTTTTATAAAGAAAGTTAAATTAAAATTTAAATGGTACCTAGCTATTGATGAGAGTTTTTTCTATCAATCAAAATGTTTCCGAATAAACTAGTCTTATTACTTTGGGTTAATAATATTATTTATCGTTTTGTTTTAGAATAAGTCGCCAGAATACACACCGCGTACATTAAAAAGAAAATTGAAGAAACAACAAGAAACATCTCAGGAGCGCTTGAAAAAGTTAAAAGCACTCCGAGAAAAATCTCGTAGGCTGACAAAAAAAGTGGCTGATCTAGAAATGATCTTGGCGGATTTGAAAACAAAATTACTAGTTACATCAGAAGACTGTGAAATGTTAGCGTCAATCGATTCCACTAACAAAGATTTTTTAAAGAAAATTTTAAATCCCTCTGATCAGAAACGGAAATATTCTCCATCACTCAGGAAGTTCGCTCTTTGCTTAAACTTTTTAAGTCCACGTGCATACTCCTACGTACGCAAAACATTTAACTCTTGTCTACCTCATCCGTCGACATTACGCTCATGGTACAAAAGCATAGATGGAAGCCCTGGTTTTACGGCGGAATCATTAAACTGTGTCAAAATCTTAGCCAACCGTGAGAAATTAAAAGGTAAAACTTTATTTTGCGCCCTCATTATGGACGAGGTGGCCATCAGAAAGCATGTGCAGTGGGACGGGAAGAAGTGTGTTGGTTTCGTAAATTTTGGGGAAACTTTATAAGGTGATAGCGTTAGTGTAGCCAGAGAAGCACTTGTGTTTATGGTAACTTCCATTAACGGTTCATGGAAACTTCCGGTGGGGTATTTTTTAGTGAATGGTTGTAGTGCAGAACAAAAAGCTAATTTGGTCAAGCAGTGCGTCGAGCTACTAACTTCATGTGATGTGCAAACAATTTCACTAACATTTGATGGGTGCGCGGCTAACATAGCAATGGCAAAATGCCTAGGGTGTGTTATAGAGCCGTCGGATATCAAAAACATTAAATGTTCATTTGCTATAGGTGAACAGGAAGTAGTTATTTTCCCTGATCCAGCACATATGCTCAAACTGGTTAGGAACACGCTCGGGGAAAAAAAAAAACTCACCAATACGAATGGTCAAACAATTTCTTGGACTTGTGTAACTAATCTTCACGAATTACAGCAAAATGAAGGACTTCATTTAGCCAATAAATTAAGAGATCAACATATTCAATTTGCTAAGCAAATTATGAAAGTGCGATTAGCAGCACAGACCTTTAGTAACTCTGTAGCTGAAGCGATTTCGTTTTGCGATAAAGTTCTCCATTTGCCTCAATTCTCTTCTTCAGAAGCCACCGTCGAATTCATTAAAAACATCGACATTTTATTTGATATTCTTAACAGCCGCAACTATAACACATTTGCTTTTAAAAAACCAATGAATGCTCATAATATAAATGAGATAGAATCAGTTCTTGGCAAAATTGAAAAGTATTTAATTGGTATAAAATTATATGGGCAACCAGTAATTACAACAAACAGAAAAATTGGTTTCATAGGGTTCCTCATCTGCATAAAAAGCTTAAAATCTATTTATCAGAAATATATAGCGTCTGGGGCTCTGAAATTTGTTCCGATGTACAAATTGAGTCAGGATCACTTAGTGTTTTTTTAGTTCTGTCCGCGCGAAAGGCGGTTTCAATAATAACCCCACTGCAATACAATTTGAAAGTGCGTACAAGCGCCTTATTATACACGGTGAAATCAAGCATCTTGCTTCTGGTAATTGTATACCTCTTGAAGATATAAACATCTTGACCTTCAGTGATGTTCGGCATGAAACAAAACTTAATTTGTGTACTAAGCTCGCCGAACCCAATATAACGGATGAACTAGACAGCGTGATTGACGACGATCACGATTATTTTAGTGACCCCACAAGGTTAACAATTTATGTTAACGAAGTAATTACGTACATTGGTGGCTTCATAGTTAGAAAGTTGAGAAAATCTCTTAAATGTGAAGACTGTCTTGTTTCTCTCGTCACAGAAAAATATTTGGGAATTATTGAAAAAAAAGACAAAGGAGGGCTTATTTATCCATCAAAAGATGTTTTCAAAGTATGTGAAAACGCCGAAAAAATATTTCGGCGCCGATCGAACCAAGGTTTAAATTTTTTTAAAGAAAATAATTTAATCTCTAAATTAGTATTGTCTTGTTTCAAAGCATGCTCATGCTCAATGAGTAAGATTTTTCAAAATGATCATTTTGATTCACAGCCTCTAATAGGCAATCACAGAAGTTTACTAATTAAAGCCATAGCAATGCATTACTTTGAAACACGCATTCACCATGCCACTAAGGAACGTTTTGCACCACAGCAAAGAATAAGAAATGTACACACTAAGTTAGTACTGTTTCAAGGGCAATAAAAACATTTTTAGCTCGTCAGATGTTTTATTTACGAAAATGATCATGTAGATACCACTAATCAACATAAACTCGCAGCGGCATATTAGGTAAGTAATTCCCTTTTGTATACAGGATGTTAAAGAAATTGGACTTGAAATACGGCCAGAACGGCAATTTCATAGGTATTTTAGTCCTATTAATTGATGCTAAGGAATATTTAAAAAATATAGAACATAATATTCGGGGTAATAAACACCGAGAGGAGGGTAACCCTAACGATTCGTCTGACTCGATTTTTTGTCCCTTACAGCGGCACGCTAGCCAAGAGTCTATACTTTTCTCTGTCTACGGTTTTAACAGATTTTTTTTCTCGCACTCGAAGTGAAAAGTACAGTTTGCACCTCGAGACTAAACGCCAGCGTAATATACCCTCGCTTTTTAATGACTCAAACCACCTCGGGTATATAATGGCTTCGTTTAGTCCCTCGTTATAAAATATACTATTCTGACGTTACTGACAGACAATCCACTATAGATAAATTCAATGCAATAACTCCTGAAATCAAAATTTTAGAAAAAAGTTCACTGCACCTCCTAGGTTCCCCTATTTTTGAAGAAGTTTTTCATCTTTCATCGATGACAAAATTATGCATTTCAATGATATTTCGGATAGACTCTCCAAAATTAATTTACATTCGGCATTCACCATTATCAGATATTTATTTATTATTTATTTATTCATTAAACACACACTATCTTTACAGGCAGCTACCCAATACAATAGTGGTTTGCAAACACTCACAAGATACTTTAAACATAACTTACGACTATAATAATAATATAATTATACCACTATAACTAAAACACTTAACTTTAAAAATAAGTAGTAAAACAAAAAACAAACAGCACAAAACAAAAAAAAAAAAAAAGAAGTAAATATTACATGTGTAGAGGATCGTGGGACTCCAGGATTAGGGAATATTAATTAAAACAACGAGCGTGCGTGTGGTGATGACCGAGATACGAGAGTCAATCTTCTTTAATAAAAACCACAGATAATATTACATATTAAGATTGATGTCACAGATAACATAACCTGTTACATGCCCTTTCTTAAAGATAAAAAGGCAACACTGAACCTGTTAGTTGACATAAATTTGACATCGACTAATTATGACATGACTTGACATTGACGTTAATGACATTTGACATTTCTATTAAAACGTAAATAAACATTAGGACAAATTAAATAACTTAACCTTAAAAATTGAATTAATTGACTCATTAAATTGACATAATAAATATACATTCATTTTTATAAATCTAGTCTTTTTCTTGACTTTAATAATCTCCCTTTGGATGAGTATCTTAACTCCGGTGTATTTGAACTTATACTTATATCTAACATTTCAGGTAAGTCTTGACTACCATACTGTGACTGACTTAACATTTCATTTTCTGACAAATATTCATTATTTTGTACATCATCATTAACTTCTACAAATATAGGAGACTGTATCCTGCTTTTATTCATTACATTTGACTTGACAGACTTATCCAATTGTGTTGGATTTTCATCATTAGATGACTGACTTGACTCGGCAGATGCATAAGAATCATCTAAATTTACAATTTGTTCTTCATTACTTTTTCTTCTACAATAAAGATACTCAGGAATATAATAATGATGTATCTCTGTATCCTCCTTTTCTATTAGACTTGACTTGTATGATTTTTGATACGATTTATTATAAGACTTGGACGACTTGTGACCAGAATGATTAGCATTATCATTGTTATTTTCCAATATATTTTTGGTATTTTCCTTTGACTGTGACGATTTATAACTATTTTGTGACCTTGACTGTGACAGATTTGATTTAAATAGCTTAATATGATGTGAGTTTCTTCTATAGATTGTTCCATTACTATCTTTGACTAAGTATGATCTTGGAAAGTTAGTTTTTGATAAAATAACACCTTTAGACCATGTTGCATCCTTGGGATTTCTCTTGAAAAATATTATGTCATTTGACTGAAATTGTTGAGGAGATACAGCATTTCTATCATAATATAATTTTCTATTTTCCAATTTTTGTGACTTATTTTTTAAATGACTTGAAAATTGAACTACTTTTGGCTTTAAATTACTTGTTGTAGTAGGCAATTTTGTTCTCAGTTTTCTTGACATAAGTAATTCTGAAGGTGATTTGAGATTACCTCTTGGGGTATTTCTGTATTGTAACAGACCAATATAAAAGTCTGTACCTGACTGTTCACATTTTCTGAGAATATTTTTGACAATTTTTACAGATACTTCCGCAAGACCGTTTGATCGAGGAAAGTGAGGACTTGACATGATATGTTGAATATCCCAGTCTTTTGTGAAATTTTGAAATTCATGAGAGTTGAATGGAGGGCCACCATCACTTACTAATTGCAATGGAATACCGTGTCGTGAAAAAATTGACTTGATTTGATTAATGACTGTATAACTTCTAGAATCTTGATTTAATTGTGCTATTTCGATGTAATTTGAATAATAATCGACAACTATTAAATATTTTTTGCTTTTGTAATCAAATAAATCTGTAGCTACTTTTTGCCATGGTAAAGAAGGTTGTTCATGAGATAATAAAGTTTCCTTTGTTTTATTTGAACTAAATGTCATGCAAGTTTCACATTGTTTTATTTTCATTTCAATGTCATGATAAATATTAGGCCAAAAAACAGTTCCACGGGCATGATTTTTAGTTTTTTCTATGCCCATGTGTCCTTCATGTAAAATTGAGAGAATTTCAGAACGTAGAGATTTAGGTATAATGACAGACTGATTCTTGAAAACTAGATCATTTACAACATGAATCTCATCTCTAATGTTCCAATAGGGTAAAACAATTGAATCACATTTTTGCTTGCAATTAGGCCATCCTGACATAAAGTATTCTTTTAGTTTTTGGAGTGACATATCAGATTTTGTATGAGACATGATTTTTTCTTGTTTTTCTTTAGTAATTGCTAAATTAGAAGTTAGTAAATTTACTTGACAAACTATATTACTATCCAACTCATCAAAATTAAATTTTTCTATATTAGTTTTTGATATGGGTGCACGGGACAAAGTATCAGAGACATACATTTCAGTACCTTTTGTATATGAAACGTTAAGATCATATGACTGTATAGCTATCATCATTCTTTGAAGACGAGGCGGGACATCAGAAAGTGATTTTTTGAACAAAGTTACAAGAGGTTGATGATCAGTTTCAACATAAGTTGTTTTTCCATAAATATATTGATGAAATTTCTTGCAACCAAAAACTATAGCATACAATTCTTTCTCTATTTGGGCATAGTTTTCCTGAGACTTATTTAAAGTTTTAGATGCATATGCAATAGGATTTTGTCCATGAAAAATTACTGCTCCAACTGCATTTTTTGAAGCATCTACTGACAATCGTACAGGTTTGTTTACATCATAATGTACTAGGACAGGTGATTGACAAATAAGAGATTTTAATTTAGTAAATTGTTTTTCGTGATTAGGAGTCCACTGCCACATATTTTGTTTTTTAAGGAGTTCTCTAAGTAAAGTAGTTTCATGAGCTAAGTTAGGTACATATGAACCAAGGTAATTTATCATACCAAGAAATCGTTGAAGATCTTTTATGTTTTCTGGTCTTGGCATTTTCATTATAGCTTCGATTTTTGACGTATCCGGTGAAATACCATTTTTGTTAAAAACATGACCCACATACGAAACTTCAGACTGTCCGAACTGACATTTTGATTTATTAAATTTTAAATTGATTTCTTTAGCTTTTTTTAAAACATTTTCTAATCTTTCATCGTGTTCACTTTGCGTAGAACCATAGACCAATATATCGTCGACAAATATAATAACACCTGGAAGGTCCCCAAGTAACTCGGACATTACTCTATGAAAAATTTCACCACTTGAATTTATTCCGTAAGGAAGTCTTAAAAATTTATATCTACCAAACTGTGTGTTGAAAGTGCAAAGATCACTACTCTCTGGATCTAATTTTAGCATCCAGTAACCTGAATTAGCATCTAACTTTGAGAATACTGACGCATTCACTACCCTTGACCGCAAATCATCAAATGTAGGGTATGGAAAATGAGGTCTTTTTATGGCTTTATTTAAGTTCCTAGGATCTAGACAAATACGTAAGTCACCATTGGGTTTTTCTACAGGTACTATGGAATTTACCCAGTCAGTAGGTTTAATAACTTTTTCTATGACTTGTAGTCGCACCATTCGTTCTAATTCATTTTTGAGTTTTTGTTGTAAAGCATATGGTATTCTCCTAACTGGACAAATCTTTGGTGTGACGGTTGTATCTACTTGTAAATTAACACTACCTGGTAAGCAACCCAATCCTTCAAAAGTATCTGAATATTTGTTAATAAGCATTTGTACTGACTTTTGTTCTTTGTTAGTGGTTATTTTAGAATTGTTTTGGGATAGTTCGAAAATACGTTTTACAATGCCACATTCTTCACATGTCCTCCAACCCAAAATTGTAGAACAGTCACATTTAACAACTATGAAATTGATTGGCTTAAATAGTTTGTGATCAAAAGAACATTCAAGTCTGACAGAACCCAAGTTTTCAATCAATTGACCTGCAAATGAAAATACTCTTTTGTTTGACTTTTCAATGAAAAAATTTTTCTTACACATGTTTTCTAAACTTTTTAAAGTATTTAGTGAAATTACATTTATATCAGCACCTGTGTCAATTTGACATCTTATAATATTGCCATGAACATTCAATTCTAATTTCCAATTTTGTGAATTTGAATTACAATTAATTGAATTAATAATAAAATCATTTTGAGGGTAATCCAGAATTACATTACTATGAATATCATTTTCATGACTATGCAACTTTTGTATACATTCAGAACTACTAATTGTACTTACATTCTTCTTGCTATTTTGATTTTTGTAGAAACAGTAAATGGCGAAATGGTTCATTTTCTTACATATATTGCAGATTTTGCCTTGTGCTGGACACTTGTACCTATGCAGCTGACCACATCTATTACAGTTAGAATTATTTCTAATATTGTTGTTTGACCTGGAATTGGCTGAAAAAGATTGTGCTGGATTGGACTTATATCGATTTTGACTACAACTTCTATTTTCCAACGATTTTCTGTATGGAGTTATTGACCTTTTCTTTGAATTTTCTCTTTTTGATGGCTGGTTCTTGAAATATGTACTTCTGCTTTGACGAATTGATTGCACTTGTGAACTAGAATTATTATTAGCTTCATTTCCATTCTGTAATTTTCTAGATCTTTCTTGAGACAATTCCATATTTTTTGCAAATTGAACAGCTTCGTCAACATTCGTTATGTTTTGATTTTGCAATATTTGTTCCTTTATTTGAGTATTCCTTATTCCTATGATAAACATGTCCTTTACCAATGACTCTTTCAAATTTTCAAACTTGCAGCCTGATGCTAAATTGTTCAAAATTGTTACATATTCGTCCAATGATTCGCTATTTTGGTACTTTGTAAAGAAATTGTATCGCTCCACAGTGACATTCTTGCATGGATTGAATTTTCCATCAAATTTTTCAATAATAGTCGTTATTGTTTCGTCCGTTTCATTTTGAATATTGAAAGAATTATAAATATCTAGGCCTTCATCACCGATAGAATTTAACAATATGGCAATTTGTTTTGACTTTGAGACTTTCTGTAAATCATTTGCTTCAAAGAAGATTTTGAATTTTTGTTTCCACAGCTTCCATGACTCGGCAGCATTTTTGCCATCTTTGCCGCCATTTACAACTAACGGCTTTAAGTTATTAGCTAGAATGATATTTTGTACCTGTTCCGGCATTTTCTTCGGTTCTTCTGGGTTCCGATTAAACTTCTGACACCATGTAGAGGATCGTGGGACTCCAGGATTAGGGAATATTAATTAAAACAACGAGCGTGCGTGTGGTGATGACCGAGATACGAGAGTCAATCTTCTTTAATAAAAACCACAGATAATATTACATATTAAGATTGATGTCACAGATAACATAACCTGTTACAACATGTACGAAACAAAATTCAACAAAACTCTTGCGAATTCACTCAAGTTGCACGAAAATAAGTCTGTCCTCTCATGCACTTCATTCAGTACACGTATTGTACGGGTGAGAGGTGTTTTTGACAGCAGGTTGGTTTTGGCAACAGGCACGGCCAGCAGTGGCGGTCGCCGCCGCCTCCACACGTACCGGTCCGGCACGCACAGCTTCAGGTGTCGCAGCACTCCCGGGTTATGTGCAACTCCACGCAGGAGCTTAAGCACATACGCCGCCAGTGTAAATTCTCTGCGCACTCTGAGTTCATTGTACCCCACCATACCCAGCACAAACAGTGTAGGATACATTAGAGGGTAAAATGGGTAATATTGCTGTTTCGGTCCAAATTTTATGTATTTTCTCCGTTGTTCTCCTCTTTGGAAGAAACCACAACTTTTGGACAAAATTGACCAAATTATTCGCAACACATTAACATCCATTCTTAATGTGGCCCTGGACGACCGAGCGTGGCTGCAAGCCACACTACCAATTCGTTTTGGTGGTCTCGGCGTCCGCAAAATTTCTAGCGTAAGCTTATCGGGCGTTCCTTTCTTCTGTCCACGGCACTGAAAAGCTAACCTGGAAAATTTTTAGTCTTTCCTTGGTTAACTCGGAAGTGCCGTGCTTGTCCGAAGCAGAGGACGCCTGGAAAATGACTTGCCCGGACACGGATCGGCCCGAGAACCCATTTTCCCAGAGACAGTGGGATGAGCCGCTCTGCAGGTTGGTACGGAATAAACTTATTAATACGTCTACCAATACTGCTGAGCGTGCCCGCCTGCTGGCTGTGGGTGAATGGGAGTCGGGCCTCAGGCACTACCGTCACCTAATAGGCTTGTTAACTGAAAAAATCTAATTAGTCCGTCACGATTATCAAAAAATATTTTACCCGTATTTTTTCTTTTGTCACATAAACCAAAATTGACGAAGATACGACGCTTTTAAAATTTCCAATACGTCACTGTTCGGTATCATTCTTAGTGAGTTGATACCGAACAGTGACGTCACGAGCCCCCACTCCGAGTTTTGATGCGTTTTATCTTTGTCAATATTCGTTGATTTACAAAAACAAAAAATACGTGTCCATTATTTTCCAATACTCTAATTGACGGACTAAATAGATTTGCAATTTATTGATGGTGGAAACAAGCCTATTTAGGCACTATGTTAGGTGACACGACCTTCCGGCTCGCTACATGTTTGCGTTTGGGCGCTCCTTGTGGGGCTCCACATCGCTGTCAATGTGGTGAAGCAGTCGACTGCCTCGGACACCATGGCCTTTCTTGCATTAAGAGCGAAGGTCGGATAGCGCGGCACGCCAGCATTAATGATCTCATCCGTCGTGCTCTTGCCACCGCCGGGGTGCCAGCTATATTAGAACCCACTGGCTTGGCACGCGTCGATGGTCAGAGACCAGATGGTATGACCATTATGCCATGGAAGTTGGGTAGGCCTTTGGTGTGGGACGCAACTTGCGTCGACACCCTTGCGCCATCCCATCTTTATAGCACGGTGTGCTGCGCTGGGGCGGCTGCTGCAGGTGCTGAAAACCTCAAACGGCGCAAAAATAATAATTTAATCGGTAATTATGTGTTTGAGCCGTTTGGGGTTGAAACACTAGGGCCATGGGGTCCGAGTGCCCACTTAGTATTTCGAGAAATCTCTAAACGGTTGGTCGACTCTTCACGTGACCAGAGGGCGGGCCTATTTTTTGGCCAAAGAATCAGCATTGCCATTCAACGTGGCAATGCTGCCAGCTTTCTGGGCACTTTTCCTGTTGGCAGCGATGTGGACGAATTTTTCGATGCCCTGTAACCCTTTTTGATACTTGTACATATTTTTATTTCTAGTATAGAGTTAGTGTGTATTATATGTTGTAAATAATTAGTCTGTGGTTTAAAATAAATACTATCCGTCTGATTTGATTTAAATAATGTAAAACGTATGTAGTTAATTTTGAATACCAAAAACACAATTTTCGGACACTAGTAGCGTCACCAGCACGTTGTGAGAAAATTGAAAATGAGTCAAAAAACCTTTTGCAATCAGTCTGCAAATCTTGTTTTCGACTGACATTGGTAAGTCGATGCGAATATTTAGGAATCTTAGTAGATGAACAAGCACATTGCAAATAGGTTTAAGTTAAGATGGTATTGAGTTGAGTGGCCTAAGTATGCACATTATTGCGATATACATTGGCAACCTGATCATGGTCTTGACGTAACTTTAATCGACAACACGTTACTAAGCTTACTAATTAATATTATTTATTCGTTGAATGAAGGTCGGTCCGTTAGGCTATTTAATTGAGTGCGCGAACAGAGAATGCGTGTTCACTGACTCGAGTCCACCGCTATAGTTCTGTTCAAACTTTATGGCGGCTCGGAAGTTAGCTGCAAGTGACGGTCTGCGCATTATACAGTCAAGACGATGCGTCCTCTGTGTCCCGCGTAACATTGTGTTTTGAGCACTTTTACGTTAGATGTTCCTAGGCGCCGTAAAGTTTGAACCGTTATACCTGCGCAGACCGTCACTCGCAGCTATCTTCCGAGCCCCCATTAAGTTTGAACCGAACTATACTACGTGTGCTCTCACAAAATCGCGAACATTTCGGTGAACATGCGCATGTTTTGTTCATGATCAGTAGAACGAATCCACAGAAAAAAACATGTGGCACACTGGTAAAACGTCTTAGTCGAACAAGACGTGTAAAAATGAGTTATTTAAGTTTTAAAAGTGAAATTGATAAAAAATAATAATAATTCTCGAAATTCTTTTCTTTGATTTTCCGCATACCTTTTACCTTTTTTTTCCTTTTTCACAAAATCAAAAACCTTTTTCATAACTTAGTCCATAACTTTTCAATAATATTTATATCATTTTAGAGAGCTGATAATATTAATTCTTTATTATATTTAGTAAATAAAACACTAAAATATATGGGCACCATTATAATCAGCAGAGCTAGTCGGACCAGAGAGAACACACAGAATCATAGTTTTAGGAAGAGTGAGCAAACACAGATAATACAATTAATACCACAGATAAACAATCCTCAACACAGCCCCTCAATTTACAGAATTTATAATTGCTTACCTGTTTGAATAACATTCTTAAATTGCTTATTAATCATGAACATAACTGATAACTCTATTACAATTCTTAGACAATGTTCTCTCTATACATTAATAATTCAAATTTTTGTTTCCTATATAATTATGTAATTTTACCATTATTTTGCTCATAAATCTATGCAATACAATAATTATTTTTAATTTAACAATATTCCAAAAATAATAAATACACAGCATAACAATATAAACTTAAATCAAATTCAGCTTTATACAAAAATAGTTATGTTTTTGAATAGGTAATGATTTGGTGAAGATGTCTGAAATGTTTTCATTTGTAGGTATATATGAAATAGACACAACTTTCTTGTAAATTAAATCTTTTATAAAATGATATTTTATTTCAATATGTTTAGATGCTTTAGTATTAATTTGGTTCTGAATCAATTTAATTGTGCTCTGATTATCAATTAACAAATGAACTGAAACACTTTGATCACCTATGAAATCAGAGAGTAAGCCTTTAATGTGTATAAGTTCACTTACTGTATGTGCTCCTGCTACATACTCGGCCTCAGCTGTTGACAGGGCAGTACAAGTCTGCTTCCTAGAGAACCATGATATTATATTGTTACCGTGATATATAACACAACCACTGGTACTTTTGCGGTCGGTTTTGTCAGCTGCCCAGTCTGCATCTGAGTATGCTACAAGTTTCATGAAATTACCTGTCTTTGTATATAACAGCCCCTGTGTGGTTGTTCCTTTGAGATAACGTAGTACTCTCTTACCTGCCAACCATAATTCCTGAGTAGGCTTATCTAAAAATCTGCTCAAATAGGCTACAGTATAAGTAATGTCTGGTCTGCTATTCATTGCAATGTACAATAAAGAACCTATTAATTCCTTGAATGGTACTTCAATCACTTCAGATCCAGTGTTTGCATTGAAGTTGACTTCCATTGGAGTTTTACATGCTTTGCAATCTTGCATATTAAATTTCTCTAACAGTCTTTTAATCATTTCACTTTGTCTTATTTCCAGTGTGTCTTTTTTCCTTGTAATTTCTAGTCCTAAATATTGATGTATTTCTCCCAAGTTCTTTACTTTAAATTCCTTTTCTAAAGCTTTTATCATCTCAACGTCATCACCAAGATGTAGAATATCATCAACATAAAGTAGTATCCATGTATTCCCATTTCCATATAAACATGAATCATGCTTCGATTGTATATATCCTTTCTTAGTTATGAAGTCATGAAATCTTTGATTCCAGCATTTGGGTGCTTCTTTTAGTCCATAAAGGGCCTTTTTTAATTTTAAGACCTTTCCTTCCTTTATGTTCATTCCTTTAGGACATTTTATATATATTTCTTTATTCAAATTACCATTTAAAAATGCTGTTGGCACATCTAATTGTTTAAGTGTTAAATCTCGTTGGACTGCTAAGCTCATCATCAATCTTATTGTTGATAGTTTGGCTACTGGAGCATAATGATTATCATTACTATGTAGTTGGAAACCTTTAGCTACCAGCCTTGCTTTCTTAGTACCATCTTGCTTTGTTCTGAATATCCACTTTATATCTATAGCTTTACTTCCTCTAGGTAATGTAGCTTCTTCCCATGTTTGTAATTTTTTCTGTGAGCTTATTTCTTTTTGTATCGCATTTTCCCAATTTTTATCCTGAACTGCTTCTTCATATTCTTGAGGATCTCCTGACAATAGACAGTATGCTGTATACAACTCATAGTCTTCTTCAATATTCTTTGGCTTGTGCACATTTCTTCCTGATCTTGTTGTATAGTATTTTACTTCTTTTGTATTCTCATCATTTTCACTTTCTTGATCTATTTGTTCAATTTCCTCATTCTCTTCTTCATTCTTCTGTATTTCTTCCCTGCTTTCTTTTCCTTTTATTTGATCCTTTTGTATATTTTCTTCATTCTGATCATGTTTTTTCTTTTTCAGGTTATCATCTTCTTGGTCCTTCTTCATATCTTCTTGCTCTAACTCGTCTTCAAGTTGTCCTTCCCATTCTCCATGATCTTTGTTCTTCAACTCTTCTTTGTATTTTATTTGAGTCTCATCAAATCTCACATCTCTAGATATTATTACCTCATTTGTTTCAGAATCCCATAAACGATAGCCGTTTAAGCTATATCCTACAAATCTCATCTCTTTTGCTCTTTCTAGTAGTTTGTCCTGTTTTGGTAATATATGTACCCAAGCTTTTGATCCAAATACCTTTAGCTTTGTCAAGTCTTTGTTTCCAAGCATCTTTTCAGCTGGTGTTAGAAAATTGATGGCAACAGATGGACATCTGTTAATTTGATAGACAGCACATTTTACTGCTTCACCCCATAGCGTTTTTGGTAATTCTGTTTCAATCAATAATGTTCTCGCTCTGTTGTAGATGTTGCGATTCATCCTTTCCGCAACCCCATTTGATTGTGGACTATATGGTGTAGTGAACTGCTGAATAATTCCTTTGTCTCTGCAAAATTTAAAAAGCTTTTCATTTTTGAACTCGCCACCATTATCGCTTCTTATTTTCTTAACTTTATTTCCTGTTTGTCGTTCCATTCTATTGACATATTCTATAAGTCTATCAGTTGCTTCACTTTTCCTTTTCAGTAAGTATACCTCACAAAAATGTGTATAATCGTCTATGATTGTATGATAATATATCTCACCTTTAGATGTGGGAGTGCTCACCGGTCCAGATATGTCAGTATGTATCAACTCCGCAATATAATGGGAACGTGGTTTCGGAGTGTGATAAAATGGTAATCTAGTGGACTTACCTTTCATACATGGCTCGCATGGTTTGTCGCTAAATGGAAGATTCATCATTTTTAGCTGTTTCCTGTTGGCATGACCTAATCTCTGATGCCATATATCCTTTGTGATTAAACATTTTTCATCAATTAATTTTGTGTCTATAACATATAATCTACTTTTATTTTGCCCTATGACCTTATATTTTGAATTGTAAATAGATACACTATTATTATAAAATTGTATTTTAAACCCTTTCTCTAGTAATTTTCTGACTGATACTAAGTTATGTGACAATCCAGAAACAATCAGTCCTTCTAGTTCTATTATAATATTATTATATTTCAATTTTAATTTACCTCTTTTATTACTTTTTAAATATTGACCATTTGCCACAAAGATTTTAACTTCCTTTTCTAAATCAGTTATATTAGTCATATATGGTAAGTATTGAGACATTATCAAATGTTCAGTAGCTCCTGAGTCAACAATTAATTGAACACAATCATCTATTTTATTATCAAAGTCACTTACACTGAACGCTGTAAACACCATTTCCTTGTCTTCATCTTCAGTCTGAGCCATTCTAACTGCCTGTGATGGCCTTCCATTTGACCTTGAGTTGAAGCCTCGACCTCTGCTCCTCGTGCCTCTTGAGTAGCCTCGTCCTCTTGTGTTTGTATGTTCTGGTTTCTTACATTGGTAGGCTTTGTGGCCATTTTTACCACATTTAAAGCAGGTCAAAAAACTTTGGGCATCTTCTGATACTACCGGGTGACTCTGAGTTTTCAGCTCCGCATCCAACAATTTACTTTTGACATATTCCGTTGTGAGTTCCATATTAGTTGTTTCCAGAGCAGCAATCGTTGTATTATAGGTTTCAGGCATGGTTAACAATATATGACACACCTTATCTTGCTCTCCCATTGTACCTCCAGTTTCTTCTAATTGTCTGATTAATGTGTCAAAGTTGTTGAAGTGGTCACTCAATTCCGTTTTGGCATCACATTTTAAGGTAAGTAATTTCTTTCTTATGTATAATGCAGATAGTGTACTTTTCCTTTCAAATACCTTCTTCAAGTTTTCTATCATTTCCCTTGCACTTTTTGCATCTCGTACGTATTCCAAGTACTTGTCGCTTAGGCTGCATACTATTAAGCTTCTCGCTTTCGCATCACTTTTTCTGAAATCTACAGTTTTCGCTATCTCCGGCTTTATATTATCTTCTATAGTTTCTTTACACTCTTTCTCCTCCAGAATGCATTTCATTCTAAATATCCATGTACTAAAATTCGTGCCTGTAAATTGCGGCAGCATTTTTCTCACCGCTTCATCCGCCATATTTTTTCTTCTTACTCGTACAATTTTCAACTTTTCTATTACTTTATCAACTTTCGTAGTGATATTTTTCATCGGCGGCACTTAGCGAACTTTTTCGCATTTAGCGCAGTGGAAGCGTATTAATTCTTTATTATATTTAGTAAATAAAACACTAAAATATATGGGCACCATTATAATCAGCAGAGCTAGTCGGACCAGAGAGAACACACAGAATCATAGTTTTAGGAAGAGTGAGCAAACACAGATAATACAATTAATACCACAGATAAACAATCCTCAACAGATAAGACAAGGATATTTTTCTAGTATTTTGTTACATCTGGTGTAGTATTATTATTCTTCACTATACCTACAACATCTTTTTATAACGGAATGGCAAAAATTACAGAAAACAATTGTTTCATAAGTGATTTTTCCTAAAAGTGTACAATTCAGTACATTCGCGGCGTAAATCGTTTTTAAATTTGCTTTAAATGATTAAATCTGGGATTTTTCATAAAACCTAAAAATCGACCTAACTCAAAAACCACTGAATTTCGGTAGAACATTTGGTGGCTTAATTTCTTGCATTATAACCCTACTATAACGTCCTGCAAGGAATACGTCGAATTACCAGTAACCCTGTATACTCAAGTGTCATTTGATTATGACACTTGAGTATATAATATGTGCTTGACAAACACTGACATAACATTTCCCATAACATAACATTTCCCTACAGAAAAAGTTAAGTGAAATGAGCCAAGAGGATATTAATATAAATCAATTGTATGACCGTTTCTTTTCATTAGTTCACACGGAATTCAACAAAACTTTTGAAAAGAAGACAAAGAGTATTTGCCCTAAATTTATATTTAGTGATTGGGCAACTAGAGGTATCAGAAAAAGTAGGGAAAGGCTATTTGAGCTTTACAGCCTTAAGACTTTTATAAACACAGAAACTTTTAGCAAGTATGTTGCTAAGTATTCAAAGATTTTTAGAAATACTTGCAAGGTTGCTAAAGCCCTGCACATTAGCAACAAGATCAAAACAGCAGAAAATAAAATAAAGACCGTTTGGAAAGTCATAAATAACGAGACTAACAGAAAGAAAATACGTAATAATAGCTATACATTAGATACAGAATGTGGTCCTAAAAGCTCTAATCAGGAAGTAGCTCAAGAATTTGTAAATTTCTTTACCGATATACCAATAAAAACTACGGAGGCCCTTAATTCCTCACCTGAAATTTCAATTGGCTTATTAAAGGCGAATGTGTCTGGCTGCCTGGCTGAATTTAAATTTAAACATATTAACCCTATGACAGTTATTAAAGCTTTCCGGCAAATTAAAATCAAACTGACCGAAGATCTATGGGGAATGTCTATCAAAGTTTGTACATCTATACTTGAGACCATAGCCCCGTACTTAGCTTTAATTTTTAATTCATGTGTAGACCAAGGAGTGTTCCCTGATTTAATGAAATACAGTAAAGTCATACCTCTTTTCAAATCCGGGGACAGTAAAGATGCCAATAATTATAGACCTGTATCCGTGTTACCAGTTTTTAGCAAGGTTTTTGAAAAAGTAATGCTAAATCAAATGCTCTATCATTTTAACACCAACAGAATCTTACATGATCAACAGTATGGTTTCACCAAGGGACGTTGTACAACTGACGCCGGTGTAACCTTATTAAAGCACGTTTTTGCTGCGTGGGAAGAGTCCCAAGACGCAATAGGAATTTTCTGTGACCTCTCCAAAGCTTTTGACTGCGTAAATCACGACACATTACTTTTGAAACTGGAGCATTACGGACTAGGTAAACTTGCACTTAACCTGGTAAAATCTTATTTGAGTGATAGAAAACAACATGTTCAAATAAATGGTGTCAATTCACAGGGTTTGAAAGTAAAAATGGGGGTTCCGCAAGGCTCAATATTGGGTCCTTTCCTTTTTCTAGTCTATATAAATGATCTACCCTATTTATTGAAAAACCAACCACAAAATATGGTGCTATTTGCTGATGACACTTCCCTAATTTTTAAGATAAATAGACGGGCCCAAAATCTAGATGAAGTGAATAATGCCCTACTTCAGGTCCAAAATTGGTTCACAGCAAACAATTTGGTATTGAATGAAAAGAAAACTAAATGCATAAGATTTTCATTACCAAATGTTAAAAGTAGTGATTGTGAGATAATATTGAATAAAGACAAACTCGAATTCGTAGATAAAACTGTTTTCCTGGGGCTTACGCTTGATTCAAGGCTACAATGGGGTTCTCATTTAACATCGCTTGCGGGGCGCTTAAGTTCAGCAGCATATGCCATTAGAAAAATCCGTCAATTCACTGATGTAGATACCGCTAGACTGGTCTATTTTAGTTACTTCCATAGTATAATGTCTTACGGTATTTTGCTATGGGGACGGGCTGCTGATGTTGAGTCTATATTTATTCTGCAGAAAAGAGCCATCAGAGCCATATATAATCTTCGTAGGCGCGATTCTCTAAGGGAACTATTTAAGGATATTGGCATCATGACGGTTCATTGCCAATACATCTACGAAAACATAATGTACGTCAGAAAAAATCTGCATCTTTTTGGTAAAAGAGGTGACAGACACAATTACAGTACTAGAAATAGGGACCAACTAGTTCAGCCAGGCTTTAGACTCGCTAAAGTAGACTCATCTTTCATGGGGTACTGTTTGAGATGCTATAATAAAATTCCACAAAGTATTCTTGAACTGAATGAGACGAAATTTAAAACATGCGTTAAACGCACACTATGTAAACAAGCATATTACAAGTTGAGCGATTATATCGCTGATAAAAATGCTTGGCTTAATGCTGGTCCTGCTCCACATGGACAGGGGCGCAAAAATTGATAGCATTAAATGGTATTGTTGGAGCTGCTGAAGATTGTACAAACTTATCTTTGCATTGTATAGATTCAATGTTAGTATTATATAAACGTATAGCCTATATTGTGTGAGTACTATGTACTAGTAAGCTATCATTCACTGGAAACCTACGGCAGTTCTTGACTTGAATGTGCCCTGGCGGTTGAGAGTATGTCATGCTCTCTCAAATGTCTCGCTGATGGTGGCGCGTGTGTCGGACCATTTAGTTCCCTTCAAAATGGTTGAGCTGAATGGTGCTGATCCATGCGTCATGTTCGTGAACGGGCGCTGTCAGTTGTGACTGGTCATCTCTTAGTCGCCATGGTTTATTTGAATTATTTAGTTTTTGAGTTGTATTTTATTTTTGTTTTGCTATGGACACTTTTAACGTGCACATCTTGCTACATTGTTCTCACATAATATACCATCTCAACATGAATGATGTAACCAAGATTTTGTAACAATATTTTGATTTAAAAGAGTGTCCATGGAGTTTCTTGCCCGTTCTTCTCCATAGAGATCTACGCTAGGGAATGGGCAACTACAGTACTTTCACAGTTTTTATGTCTTGTGACTGGGACTGTAGCTACTTTAAATGTTCATTTTTGTTTCGACAATTCAAAAGTGCCTGTAACTGGCCTACTTGAAATAAATGCTTTGATTTTGATTTTGATTTTGATTTTGATTTTGAACAAAACCAAGATGGCGGCATGGCGCCGGCGATGCTACGCCAGCGCCAAAACGGACCCTTTGGAACTAAAGCTGTCACAGCCGTGAAACTGACTGAATAAAGCGAGAGGCAAACTGGGCCCACGTACGCAAGGTATGCAACGCATTATCATATGGACTCTTGATTTTTTATGAAAAACACGGCTGTGACAGCTTTAGTTCCAAAGGGTCCGTTTTGGCGCTGGTGTAGCATCACCGGCGCCATGCCGCCATCTTGGATATTATATACTCAAGTGTCATAATCAAATGACACTTGAGTATATAATGCGCTCATTGTCAAAAATCTTCTGAGAATTCTGACCTTATTTTCCTTAATTTTCCTCGTATTTTACTGAGTTGAGATACACAATTTCCTCTGTAGTTTGAGACAATACTGATTGTGCATGTTAAATGTGCGATTATTCGTCATGGGAATCCGAAAGTGCTGTTTATGTGGTTGCAATGCAACACTGAGTTTTCCCAAGAACAATGAACTTAGAAATCTGTGGATGCCTTCCTAGTGCCAACAAATTCCCTCCTCATTGGACTCAGGAAACGTGTCTATGAAAAACAGAAGAAGTTGCATAAGGCGTTCCGCTTAGTGTAGCTGGTGAGTTTTGTTAAACTTCTTAGGTTATGTAAAAGTCGTTTTGTTATAAGTACTCAGATCAAGTAAAAAGAGGACTATTTTTTGATTACTTGATTTGAGATGTTATAAGTTTTTTTTTTATTAAAACTTCAGTCAACTAGAAACCAACAGAATGTAAAGAACATATAGCGGACATATACAAAAAACATATACAGAATGTACCTATAGGGAAAACATAAAATCAACTTCGAAATACTAAAAATTACTGTATTAACTGTATCAAATATGTTTCCAGGGTGGGATGTAATCCGGGGTTGCGGGACTGTTCGAAAGAGATACCGCGGCCCCGGAACGTAAAGGGCGAGGAAGGAACATGGATGGGTTTTAGTCAGTAAGAGTCTGACACTCCCTCCCGCTCCGCCCAGAGTGGGAGAAGTCATTTGATGATTTCCCATCTTAAAAAAAAAAAAACCGGCCAAGAGCGTGTCGGGCCACGCTCACTGTAGGGTTCCGTAGCTTCCCAGACCATTAAAAATACCAACATTTTTCGTCAGCAAAAATAACTTTGTTTTTCATAGTATTTGTATGGAAAACAAAGTTATCATTTGCGTTTTTTTGAAAAAGTGCTATATAACTCAAAAACTATTCAACTCATCAAGTTGAAAATAATTTTCCTAGAAAGTTCATATAAAGGTCTACTTCTGTGATTTTTTTCATATTTTTTAAACTTATGGTTAAAAAGTTAGAGGGGGGGGGGACACATTGTTTTTGACTTTCGGAGCGATTATTTCCTAAAATATTAATATTATCAAAAAATGATTTTAGAAAACCCCTATTCATTTTTAAATACCTATCCAACAATATATCACACGTCAGGGTCAAAATTAAAAAAAAAATCGCTCCCCACTTTACGTCTGGGGGAGGTACCCTAATAAAAATGTTTTTTTAAATTTTTATTTTTGCACTTTGTCGGCATGATTGATATACATATTGGTACCAAATTTCAGCTTTCTGGTGCTAACGGTCACTGAGATTATCCGCGGACAGACAGACAGACAGACAGACAGACAGACAGACAGACATGGCGAAACTATAAGGGTTCCGTTTTTTGCCATTTGGCTACGGAACCCTAAAAAGGGTGGGATGTAATACTTGAACATAATTATTTCAAGGAACAAGATGAGGAGGATGTACATGTACTACAACTGGTGTGTATGGTTATCTAAATATAGTCCCATTCATCAGTATTATTTTACTATAAGTATGAGTACAACTCGCCAACCCGTCTTGAGCAAGCATGGTACCTTCTCTGTTGAGAAGAGGCCTTTGCCCAGCAGTGGGTCAGTTAAAGGCTGGTTTTATTAAAATGAGTACAACTTATATATAATACAGCAATATTTCTCAATTTTTCAGGGTGGTTGGTTGGTTGGTACAGTTGATCATAATTACTCCGAGGAGCAAGATTACAGTGTCATAACATCATCAGTTTTGATTGGAACGGCAGGTATAGATATACATACATAAAAAATCTTCTAAAGTTTTAATTTTAATCCAATATAGGAAATAAGAAATTCCCTACACTGTGGCATCCTCAGAAAATATTCTTAGCAGTGTAGGGCTCCTTAGTGCCCCATAACTTTTGTCATGTCATCACTTAAAATTGTTTGTTGTGCGTCATGCTGATGGACCTTTTTTTTTACTTTATTAACGTACATTTCTTAGTTGTTGTGGCAACTGCGAGGGCTATAATTAACAGTCCAGCAACGTAACGTCTCATATACAAAGTGTCTCCATTTCTACAAAACTGGTATTTGTTTACTAATGTGTTCATTATTCTTATTTTCAGATAAATTACATGGTCTAGATTCTGGAGCTACAATGGCCACAACAGCTGAAGTTGTTGAATTTTTTGATGAACTGTTTGACAGTGTTAATGGCTATCCTGGTGGTGGAAAAAGGAGAAAATTAAGACGAGCTGTAAAGAAGACTCACTACATCATTCTTTTTGGATTGACGCCATCAAAAAAAATAAATCAGTTAGTTTAAAAATGTTTATACAAATATAAAACCTATAAATTATCATTTTTATTTTATTATGATTACCTGAACCTCAAAAATAAATCAACTATATGAAGGGGCCATTAAAGTATCGATATCAATGAAAAAGTCGATATAAAAGAGCATCACTAGTTATCGATAACAAGATTCCTGCAATCACTATTACACTTACATACATAACTTTATCTATATACTTCTGTCAAATCCCCGATGGCTACAACAGCGCCAAAACGGACCCTTTGGAAACTACCAAAAAGTCACTGTCGTATCTGCTAGCTACTAATATAGTAATCTGTGATGAAAAACTATGCAATAGAAACACACTTATCGTATGCAACGCAATCACACGCTTTCCACGCAACGTCAGCCTTTTTTTTTTTTTTTTTTTTTTTTTTTTAGGATGGTAAATCATCAAATGACTTCTCCCACTCTGGGCGGAGCGGGAGGGAGTGTCAGACTTTTACTGACTAAAACCCATCCATGTTCCTTCCTCGCCCTTTACGTTCCGGGGCCGCGGTATCTCTTTCGAACAGTCCCGCAACCCCGGCAGGCTTCGGCCCTTGCGGGCCCCTCTCTTATGCTGACATCTCTTTGAGGCGCGCGTGGAACACGAACGCGCCGTCGACTCGGCCTGTCGTCGTTAGACGGACGGACATTGAGGACATGGGGGATTACATTGAGGATAAAAATGCTTGGCTAAATGCTGGTCCTGCTCCGCAACCTTAGATGCAAACTTATTGGACAATTATTGTGGTAGCTGCAGAAGATTGTAAAAATATTCTTGCATTGTATAGATTCCATCTCTTAGTATTGTATAATTGCATAACACATGTGTGAGTACCATGTACCGTAAAGCTACCATTTGCATTTAGTTATGTTTCATTGACTTGAATATGCCTTGGTGGCTGAGAGAATGTCATGCTCGCTTAAATGTCTTGCTGATGGTGGCGGGTGGGTCGGGTCATTTAGTTCCCTACAATATGGTTGAATTGAATGGCGCTGATTCATGCGTCATGTTCGTGAACGGGCGCTGTCAGTCGGGACTGGTCATCTCTTAGCTGCCGTGGATTATTTGAATTGCTTTATTTTTAATTGTTGATTTATTTATTTTTACTCTGGACGCTCTTATTGTGCACGTCTTTCTACATCGTTCTCACATATATGTATAATCTCAACATGAAAGATGTAACCAAGATTTTGTAACATATTTTTGATTGAAAAGAGTGTCCATGGAGTTTCTTGCCCGTTCTTCTCCATAGAGATCTACGTTAGGGAATGGGCAACTACAGTACTTTCTCAAGATATTATGCCTTGTGTCTGTGACTGTAGCTTCGCTTTATTTTTCGTTTTATCGACATTCAAAAGTGCCGTAATGGTCTAGTTGAAATAAATGATTTGAGTTTGAGTTTGAGTTTGAGTTTGGACGGCTAGCTAGCCCATAGCCAACCGTCCACAGGCCCGCGTCTACGGTGGCCGGTAGCCACCACGTGGCCCCCGACGCCCGGTGCGTCTCCCGCGGCGGCCGGGAAGAGAGGATCTCTCCCTCTCTCGTTCCGCCACCTCCTTCGCTAGCATGACTGCTTCGCAGAAGGAGGTGACGGCTTCCCATTCCGTCTCGCTCCGGACCATGGATTGAACCAGGGCCGGACGCGAGAGGTCGCCGCCGCCGATCGCCGCTACGAGGACACGGCGGTGCTCCGCCCACGCAGGGCAGACTTCCACCGTGTGCTCCACCGTGTCCTCCGGTCGATTCTCGCAGTGGAGACACCCGGGCACGCAACGTCAGCCTGCGATGTCCAGATCGGCGCGGCGGCGCGGCGTGGGAAGGTGGAGGGGATGATTGTACGCTATCCCACGCGTGTGACCAGTGTGTTTCTAGAACTTACGCGTAGAACGTCATAAACAAGTAGACCTGTGGCGCACGTGTTTTGTGTAAAAATGGGAGAAGCACAACTGATCGATCTAATAAGGAGATACGATGTAATTTATTACATTAAATGCATTGAATATCGTAATGCTACATTACGCAATGCACCATGGGAAGAAATAGCAAATAAATCATCCTCAAACTCGCTATCAGAATCAGAAAACATGAATTACAGATGCACTACTGCACCTTCTGAGAAATTACAAACGCGTCTGACGCCAATTTAGGTACGTTGCATACACGGGACAAGTGTGCACACCAATTCTCCCACGTTGCATCGCATACGTTGCGTACGTGGGCCCAGTTTGTCTCTTGCTTAAGCCGCCAACGTGTGAACACTGTTTGCGAAGCACGCCAAGATCCTTTGATTGGTGAACGAAAAACCGACAACATTCGGTTGGCCGGCCAATATTGCCGCCAACTACCAACATACCGTCAAGTAGGTCTTTACACGCTGGCCCACTGCCTTGGCCCAATGTGTACAGCGGCCAGCCACTATTTTTATCACACGCACGTACAACCATTCAGACCGCGATCCAAGCGAAAACTGAAACGACTGGCACACACGTTACCATTATCGGCACAGTTTCTTCCGATTGCGATTTATCTATCCAAAATTTCATACTGTTCAGTTCGACTGTACAGTTCTAAAAAATCGGACTAACTGTACAGTTTTTCTCTTAAACACATGTACCTAGATTTATCTTCGCAGTTTGAACCCTACCGTCCGATCGTAACGATTTTTCGATTCGTGTGTGGCAGCCATAACACGAGCGAGGAAGGTCTTGCTCTAATCTGTGGTGGGTTAAATCGTATTGTGCATGTTTATGATTTTGGTTAAAAATATTGAATCGATTTACGTTAATCTGAAATCGATTCTCAGTTAATTGTATAGTCAATCACTATTTGACAACTCCCCGACAAGAAAGGTCGCCAGACCAAATTTGTAATGTGATAAAATAGGAATAAATACTAATGCTGTAACGTAGATATTATATACTGTAGTTTAACATGAAGATATGAATTCCGAGGACAGCTTATCAAGTGAACCATGCATTATTTCCATACGGAAAACAGTGTTGTGGTGGAGAGAAAGTGTCGTGAAATCGGACAGTCGTCGCCTTCAATGATGTGGAAGAGGTCGATTGTGCAAGCGACGGCTGGGTGCGCGCGCGCCGCTGCGGCCCTGGCGCTGCTGCTCGCTGTTTGCGCGGTGAGTTTGCAAGACTTGTCACGCTTCGCTCGAACCAGGGCTGCAAGGCACGTAGGTCCGAGGCTTACAAGCTCAGTACTCGACCACTGGTTGTGTTGTTGTTTATTAACATAAACATAACATACGATATTAACAAGTCATTGATAACTATGTCATTTAGGTGGTAACTTGTGTTGCAGTTCACATGGGCAGATATTTGACCACTGTATAGATCTGCTGAATGTTTCATAATTAAAAACCAGCCTATTTATACTCAAAACTTGCCTGTAAATCCTATGGACATTGATCTTTATGTTTACCATCTTTGTAGTGACTAGTCGTTCTTTTGAAGTTCTTATTCAGATTTTCTATACCCTTTGATGATAGGAAAAAAAACACGTCTGTTTTCTATCTAATAGGCTAGATTTTTTCCATATAGCTAAAACTTCCTAGTTTGCTAGGAGTTAGTTAGAGGCTAGTTTTTTTATTCATAAAAGTATGACAAGTGTAAATTGTTGTACATAGATAAATATACAACTAAAGGTTTAATTTTGGATTTTCCTGAATCTGGAGGAAAACACAACCATAATATCAAATCTACTTTTTGTTGTAAGGATTTTGTACTTATTGGAATCAGATTTAATGATCTTGATTGTTTTCCTCCTCAACAAGTTTATTTGAGCAAAAAAATAGTAATGGCTCTACTAAACTCATCAATAAAATTTATATAAATAAATCATAAAATAATTGAGTGTAGACTTAAGTTTGATTATGCTCAATGTTTGGGTGAATTTAAATTTTAATAAACAAAAAGAAAAAAACAAATGATTGTGGCTTTGTATTGCACTAAATAAACTAGGGCATTAATTTATAAAACATAGGTATTCTGCTAGCTGGAGCAATTATGCAATGCAATCCATTCCAGAGCCAGCAACAGGTTGGAGTGAATTGAATGTAGTAGTGGTATCTTTTTTTGGTGTCAGTCAATCATAAACAACAATTGAAACCCATTAATGCTGATAAATATGAAATGGAAAAAAATCCAAATAACATTTTTTTTTTTCAAATAAAATTACTAGAACCTCATCTAGTTTGCCTGACACACTCTAAATAGAAACTCCAAAACAAACTCTAATCTCCTGTTAAATTCCAAACATTTACATTATAACGGTCAGTTCATATTTGGAGCTCAACAATCCAACAAACAATAAATTTGGGTAGCGGCATGAATGAACTACACAAACTATCAAACAGTCATAAAATCTAGTCATTATTTGAACATTTTTGATGTATGTATGTTTAGAATAATGTACTGAGTATGTGGTAACCATTTTCGCTTTGGTTCCTTCCACCCAGCATTCTTTCAGTTTCATATGCATTCAGCAACAAAACTGTTATGTTGGAGTTAAAAACAGACACTTGTTTATTAATTTGTATATGTCACCGTAAAATTGTCAAAAACGTAATATTGTAATATCTCTAGCGATATTGTAAACTCTCGAATTATTATCAAATGAACATACTGCTTACAATAAAACGCATTATTTTTCGTGAAATGCATGCGATGGTAGTCAACTCACGCAGTCTGGAGAGAAGGAGAGGTCCCCCTTGCCCAGTGGTACCACTCTCATGAAAAGATACTGTACCATTCCTGAGAAATATCGATTAATATAACCTAACCTTAAAACACTTTATATTCCCCTAAAAAGCGTAGTCGACGGAGCCCCGCTTTGCGGGGCCCCTATTTCCGAGTGCAGGGTTTAAAGGAACCTAACTAACCCAACGGGGGGGTGCCCCAAGTCCCGATTATGGGGGCAGAGATACTTCCGTATGTTCAGTTGACACTAATTCGAGATATTACAATATCACTAGAGAGAAACACGTTATATTGTAATATAACGTGTTTGACAATTTTACGGTGACATATAGACATATGGGAGACAGTGTAGGCCTGACAACAAATAGGTGCCAGGGTTAAGGACTAAATATTTATACCCAGGGATAAGTTAAACTCATCAATAAAACATACCTGCTGTTTGTCACGGTTGTATTACCTATATAAATTGAAGCCGCAACACCTCCAACAAAAAAAAAACGAACTGAACTCCAAAATAAAGATTTTAAAATGATGCATTCATCATTTTAAAATCTCCATTTCGGAGTTCAGTTGTAGTATGTCAACTTTCCGGGCTCCTAAACTAGGTAGTGTAAGAGCCCGGAACGCTAGCGATAATTTTAAAATTGATGATTGATTGATTCTTGTTTTTGTAATGTACTAATATTTATTTTATTAGTAAAACTAAATAAAAACCAAAATTATACACCCTAAAAATCTGAACACTGATTTTTTTGTTTTGTTTTTTTTTATTGGGTTGCGGTCGCGGCGCTTTCGCGGCTGCGGATGCGCGGGGGGCGAGGAAGTGGCGCCCGCGCCACGCCATCTCAGTTTGTGTCGCGCCACATCACTTCTATAAATTTTGTATGAAATATTAAAGAAGTGGCGCCACGCCACCACCTCGCCCGCGCCGCGCCACCGCCATACGCCACTTGTGTATGACCCGCACCTTAGGATTGTGAGGGGAGATCCGTGTTATTTATGTGAACTGTGTACAGAGCACATGGCGGGGCGGTGGCTGCGCTGACCTGGTGATCGAGATCCCGGGCGGCGGGCCCGAGGCGGCGGACGGCGGCCAGTACCGCCTGGACTACTGGCCGGCGCAGGGCTCGCCGCCGCCCAACCACACAGTGCCCGCACACCGCAACACCATCAACTTCGTGGGGCTGCCCGGCACCAAGTACCACTTCATGCTCTACTACTCCAACGCCACGTTCGCCGACCTTCTCACGTGGAATCAAACCATCATCACCGGTACTCTTCACTTTATTATTACAACTGCAATTTGCTGGTTTTCCATGTCTTTATTGCTTGTGTTGTTACATTATGTTATGCCTGCAGCTTATAAAATCATTGTCACCTTTAAATTTACTATGACGGCTGTCTGATTTATTTTTTGCTAAAACAAGATATATTTTTCTGTAAAAAGTCACAATTCATGTCGGGCGGTCGTACAAAAAGCCGGTGTTCACACGGACGGTTTTCCGAAGAAGTCAAAAACCCAAATACCGATTGGATTGACTTACTCGCTTGTTTTATTGTAAGTGTATTAAGTATAGTGTATTGTCGTAGCACCGGAGCCGCCCACGAACCTGACGGTGACGCTGGGCCGCAACAAGCAGGCATCCATATCGTGGTCGCCGCCGGCGAAAGGCGAATATACTGCATTTAGATTTAAGGTACTTTTGAGTTTAATCTTGTACGTCAATCAAGTACGCGGCCTGTCCTCTCTATATTAACTATTTATACCGAAGCTGTGAAGTCATCGCTAGCCAGAATGGCTATTCACGCCGCCGCCGCCGCCGCGCCGTGTCGACAGCGCGTTTGTGTTCCACGCGCGTCTTAAAGAGATGTCGGCACATTGAAGGACGGCCCCTTCAATGTGCTGACATCTCTCTAAGACGAGGGCCGAAGCCTGCTGGGGCTGCGGGACTGTTCTAAAGAGATACCGTGGCCCCGGAATATAAAGGGCGAGGAAGGAACATGGATGGGTTTTAGTCAGTAAAAGTCTGACACTCCCGCTCCGCCCAAAGTGGGAGAAGTCATTTGATGATTTCCCATCCGAAAAAAAAGAAAAAAGTAGAAGGATGGCTTTCCATGGTTTGTGATTTTACGGACGCGCACGTCTTTTCCACAAACAAAGGAATTTAAAAGTTACTGTAAACCTCCATACAATCCGAAATAGCAGGACTGGCGTTTCCGAACCGTGGACGCATTTTTTTGCTGTCGTGTGAGAAGCTATCCTTAAAAATGATTCGTTTGCGGAAGTGTAATCCTAAACACGTAAAGAAAATTGTATAGGAAATACAAGGAAAAAATAATAGAAAAACAAGATTACTGGGACTAGCTAGTCGCTTCTTTGTATCATAAAATAATCATAATTTAATGCAGTCTCTTTGATGTTATTCCATAAACTTGTAAGTTTGTAAGTATTTCTTGTAACACATTGATTGGTTCCGCCAATCTTACTCATTGTTTACGAACAATGTGACAAAAAGTGAGCGACGAGTGACGACCGTGTCGCATGTCGTGATGTCGCCGGGTTCGAGGTTCCTGCTAGGTGCTGAACGCTCGCGCTTGTCTTCTTATTTTACAACATTGTAAGTGGGAACACATTTTGGAAATGGTCTTTTAATACTTTAATTTGTTTATTCTATACAGATTTTTTACGTACTGTAAGGTACACGTTCTGTGAAGAATTGTGATTAATTACTTAAATATTCTGTGGGATTCATAGTGAATTATTAGGTATGTCCAGCAACATAAAAACGCATGTGACTGAAAGATTGACAAATGATGTGGTCTAATGAGAGTGTGACGCCGCGCCGGGTTAATGGAAGAACAACCGCGATGCACCGAGCCCAAGTAACATGGGATAAGGGGCGAAGGAAATATACTCAAGGCAATAACTCAGCCTTTCTATACTTTTTTACTTGTGCATGCAGAATGTAAACAGACTCTTCACGAAGACGTCAACCAAGCATTCTGTACTTCATACTAAGTAACATTGCTCAAAAATTATTTTATTTTTGAGTAGCGGGAGTCGCGGAGGTGTTTAAACTAAAAATCTGACATTAAAAACGTGTATTAAAAATATATCCGAAACTAGAAGGTTCCCAGGTATGGTCTAGAACAAGGCTGCTTAACCCCAGGCTTGCGATCCAGAATGTGGCCCGCCAAAGCATTTGAATTGGCCCGCCAAAAGTAGTACGCTAAAAAATAAAACTGTCTTTCAGGATCGAATAAAAATTCAAACCGTTGTTATAAAAAAATATGCTCCTTTTGAACCAATTATCAGCAACTACTTAAGTGAAGTTTAATGTTAAAAGCTAAAAAAGTAGGTATTTACCGTTACTACAGCAAGTTTTATTTACTAAATGGCCCGCCAGTTGAGGCGAAATCAAAATGTTTGCCCACTTTTAAAATAAGTTGCAGCAGCAGCAGCCTTGGTCTAGAGCAAAAAATGATCGCAAAGATGATGATCGTGGAGAACAAGTGCCTTTCGGCTTCGTGAAGAGAGTCTATAGTTGTAATAAAATAAATAAATAAGATAAGAGCACGACGAGCGAGACGATGGTATGTGTGTGGTGGCCGCAGGTGATCCCGCTGACGGAGCGCGTGGAGGGCGGCGTGCGCAACTTCACGGTGGAGGGCGCGGTGCCCGGAGGCAACTGGTCGCACGTACTGCGCGACCTGTCGCCCGGCGCCACCTACCAGCTGCACGCCTTCACGCTGCTGCACGACAAGGAGAGCGCCGCCTACGCCTCGCGCAACTTCACCACCAGTCAGTCACTTTACGATCATATACATTCACATACACCGCTCTTCTTGGGCTGATCCCTCATGGTGCAGATATTAAGGGATGTTACCTGTGTTTATCGGATTATAAAACATTATCTTATATTTTTCACTAAATCTTATCGCATTCGGTTCCTGTGTTCAGTAAAACAAGAATCATTGCAATGTAGGTACAGGGCCTCGATTCTGCTATTACAATAGTGTCAGAGTATTCGATCATTGATTTCATAATGATCAAGTTCTGTCAAATTTTGACAAGTTTGTTAATTCTACTATCATTATGGCGCCATTATGACTTCTCAATGAATAACCACTGACACTCCATTGAAAGAAATGTCATAGAATATTAATTTCGTACATGAAATCTGGCATGAATAAATGTTCGCATTTAGTAGTACATTTCGAAAACCATTTGTACTAAGGGTTTTATAATAATGACAATACGACAATGCCATTAAAACACAATTTTATTACGAGACCATTGACCGACCATTGTGAATTTAGCAGATTACGAACTTTAAGCAAAATGACAATGGGATGAGAATGGAATCGCACATCACCTTCACTGTTTCTTTATTCCAAAACTGAGTGGATTGGAGTTAGTATAGTAAAAATAGCATCGCTGCGTTTTATACGTTCAGTGCGATACTTCGCAATAGATGAATCATACCAATATAAATATTCAAACGAAGGAATCCGTCGCCGTCTGCTCATTGCGAACTGTAAACTAGATTATTGAGTAATGATGCCTTGACATTTACATGTGTGCCGCTGTTGAGGAGTCACGTGACCACCGCCGCGTCACACCGCGACCTACGGTGACAAAGGCGACCTTCATGACATTGCAGCCAAAATAAGTTACAATACCCCATAAAAGAAGATAACCTTCAATGAGGTATTGTTGGTTGTGGTTAGAGCTGGTTGCGTCCGCTCTCTCCGCTCTCTCCGGCTCGCGACGGAACAACTGCGAGGTTAGCGGTGACCATCTCACCGAAACCGCAACACAACGAGTGCTCACCTGTTACAGTTGCAAACTTTTAACGCAAAACTAATGAAATCAAATACATTAAGCATCAAGACCTTATCCATAGCCCGGAGAAATATGAACCCTTTAAAGTACCTAATTTTAAATTTATAACATTCTTCATTCGGAATCTCAGAAGGTAAAATACAATATGAATCAAAAAACTAACAATGTAGGTTATAGGTATAATAATGTATCATGCCTGTACCAGGATAATCCTGTATCACAGGCTGCAGGAGCTCTAACAATATGCTATGTGTAGGACAGTAGTTTTATGTTTAATATTTAACATTACATAGTAACAATTATTTTCAGTAAGTAACTTAAACTCTAATAACTTAGAACGAAACACATATTAAATTGTTAAATACATGAAAACATTTGCGTCAGCAGAATTTATAAGGAGGCTCTCTTGTTTATATTCGATATTGGCACCTAGCAACTAGGTGTCCTTACAATAAATAAAATCGATGGTAAGTATGTCAGCGCAGTGGTCTGTTATTGCCATGTTATTTCAGCAATATGCGTCAAACGCGGAAGTCTGACTGTAGGGTATGGCGTTCCAGGCGCCCTCGTAGTCGATGGAGTTGATGTACCTATATTCTGGGCACTCAACATCTCCCGTTTTGTGGTTGTGGGACGCGAGTACGTCGCACATTTAGGGGTGTCCGCTTTCTTCACGTACTCAACCATCGAGTGTCTGACTTCTCCGCAGTGACCACTCGTCGAGTTTACCTCTCTGCATGACCAAATTGTTGGCATTTGTAGCATCTGGTAACCAAGGTGAAGTCTCTAACAAGGCAGAAAGTCCAATTTATAAAAATTCTTGCCTGAGATATTAAAGATCTACGTATCTTGGCTGAAATTTCGATTACAAGATCGATGCATCTTTCTTCCCAGATTTGTGGCTAAATTTAACTTCGGCCAAAAAGGTCTCCAGTGACATCGCTGGAAACTTATCGGCGATGTTGACGTCAGCATCAGCCAAAGAAGTCGGCGCTCCTACAACCGTGGTCCGGGGTTTACTTACGACTTACTCGCTTGTTTTATTGTAAGTGTATTAAGTATAGTGTATTGTCGTAGCACCGGAGCCGCCCACGAACCTGACGGTGACGCTGGGCCGCAACAAGCAGGCATCCATATCGTGGTCGCCGCCGGCGAAAGGCGAATATACTGCATTTAGATTTAAGGTACTTTTGAGTTTAATCTTGTACGTCAATCAAGTACGCGGCCTGTCCTCTCTATATTAACTATTTATACCGAAGCTGTGAAGTCATCGCTAGCCAGAATGGCTATTCACGCCGCCGCCGCCGCCGCGCCGTGTCGACAGCGCGTTTGTGTTCCACGCGCGTCTTAAAGAGATGTCGGCACATTGAAGGACGGCCCCTTCAATGTGCTGACATCTCTCTAAGACGAGGGCCGAAGCCTGCTGGGGCTGCGGGACTGTTCTAAAGAGATACCGTGGCCCCGGAATATAAAGGGCGAGGAAGGAACATGGATGGGTTTTAGTCAGTAAAAGTCTGACACTCCCGCTCCGCCCAAAGTGGGAGAAGTCATTTGATGATTTCCCATCCGAAAAAAAAGAAAAAAGTAGAAGGATGGCTTTCCATGGTTTGTGATTTTACGGACGCGCACGTCTTTTCCACAAACAAAGGAATTTAAAAGTTACTGTAAACCTCCATACAATCCGAAATAGCAGGACTGGCGTTTCCGAACCGTGGACGCATTTTTTTGCTGTCGTGTGAGAAGCTATCCTTAAAAATGATTCGTTTGCGGAAGTGTAATCCTAAACACGTAAAGAAAATTGTATAGGAAATACAAGGAAAAAATAATAGAAAAACAAGATTACTGGGACTAGCTAGTCGCTTCTTTGTATCATAAAATAATCATAATTTAATGCAGTCTCTTTGATGTTATTCCATAAACTTGTAAGTTTGTAAGTATTTCTTGTAACACATTGATTGGTTCCGCCAATCTTACTCATTGTTTACGAACAATGTGACAAAAAGTGAGCGACGAGTGACGACCGTGTCGCATGTCGTGATGTCGCCGGGTTCGAGGTTCCTGCTAGGTGCTGAACGCTCGCGCTTGTCTTCTTATTTTACAACATTGTAAGTGGGAACACATTTTGGAAATGGTCTTTTAATACTTTAATTTGTTTATTCTATACAGATTTTTTACGTACTGTAAGGTACACGTTCTGTGAAGAATTGTGATTAATTACTTAAATATTCTGTGGGATTCATAGTGAATTATTAGGTATGTCCAGCAACATAAAAACGCATGTGACTGAAAGATTGACAAATGATGTGGTCTAATGAGAGTGTGACGCCGCGCCGGGTTAATGGAAGAACAACCGCGATGCACCGAGCCCAAGTAACATGGGATAAGGGGCGAAGGAAATATACTCAAGGCAATAACTCAGCCTTTCTATACTTTTTTACTTGTGCATGCAGAATGTAAACAGACTCTTCACGAAGACGTCAACCAAGCATTCTGTACTTCATACTAAGTAACATTGCTCAAAAATTATTTTATTTTTGAGTAGCGGGAGTCGCGGAGGTGTTTAAACTAAAAATCTGACATTAAAAACGTGTATTAAAAATATATCCGAAACTAGAAGGTTCCCAGGTATGGTCTAGAACAAGGCTGCTTAACCCCAGGCTTGCGATCCAGAATGTGGCCCGCCAAAGCATTTGAATTGGCCCGCCAAAAGTAGTACGCTAAAAAATAAAACTGTCTTTCAGGATCGAATAAAAATTCAAACCGTTGTTATAAAAAAATATGCTCCTTTTGAACCAATTATCAGCAACTACTTAAGTGAAGTTTAATGTTAAAAGCTAAAAAAGTAGGTATTTACCGTTACTACAGCAAGTTTTATTTACTAAATGGCCCGCCAGTTGAGGCGAAATCAAAATGTTTGCCCACTTTTAAAATAAGTTGCAGCAGCAGCAGCCTTGGTCTAGAGCAAAAAATGATCGCAAAGATGATGATCGTGGAGAACAAGTGCCTTTCGGCTTCGTGAAGAGAGTCTATAGTTGTAATAAAATAAATAAATAAGATAAGAGCACGACGAGCGAGACGATGGTATGTGTGTGGTGGCCGCAGGTGATCCCGCTGACGGAGCGCGTGGAGGGCGGCGTGCGCAACTTCACGGTGGAGGGCGCGGTGCCCGGAGGCAACTGGTCGCACGTACTGCGCGACCTGTCGCCCGGCGCCACCTACCAGCTGCACGCCTTCACGCTGCTGCACGACAAGGAGAGCGCCGCCTACGCCTCGCGCAACTTCACCACCAGTCAGTCACTTTACGATCATATACATTCACATACACCGCTCTTCTTGGGCTGATCCCTCATGGTGCAGATATTAAGGGATGTTACCTGTGTTTATCGGATTATAAAACATTATCTTATATTTTTCACTAAATCTTATCGCATTCGGTTCCTGTGTTCAGTAAAACAAGAATCATTGCAATGTAGGTACAGGGCCTCGATTCTGCTATTACAATAGTGTCAGAGTATTCGATCATTGATTTCATAATGATCAAGTTCTGTCAAATTTTGACAAGTTTGTTAATTCTACTATCATTATGGCGCCATTATGACTTCTCAATGAATAACCACTGACACTCCATTGAAAGAAATGTCATAGAATATTAATTTCGTACATGAAATCTGGCATGAATAAATGTTCGCATTTAGTAGTACATTTCGAAAACCATTTGTACTAAGGGTTTTATAATAATGACAATACGACAATGCCATTAAAACACAATTTTATTACGAGACCATTGACCGACCATTGTGAATTTAGCAGATTACGAACTTTAAGCAAAATGACAATGGGATGAGAATGGAATCGCACATCACCTTCACTGTTTCTTTATTCCAAAACTGAGTGGATTGGAGTTAGTATAGTAAAAATAGCATCGCTGCGTTTTATACGTTCAGTGCGATACTTCGCAATAGATGAATCATACCAATATAAATATTCAAACGAAGGAATCCGTCGCCGTCTGCTCATTGCGAACTGTAAACTAGATTATTGAGTAATGATGCCTTGACATTTACATGTGTGCCGCTGTTGAGGAGTCACGTGACCACCGCCGCGTCACACCGCGACCTACGGTGACAAAGGCGACCTTCATGACATTGCAGCCAAAATAAGTTACAATACCCCATAAAAGAAGATAACCTTCAATGAGGTATTGTTGGTTGTGGTTAGAGCTGGTTGCGTCCGCTCTCTCCGCTCTCTCCGGCTCGCGACGGAACAACTGCGAGGTTAGCGGTGACCATCTCACCGAAACCGCAACACAACGAGTGCTCACCTGTTACAGTTGCAAACTTTTAACGCAAAACTAATGAAATCAAATACATTAAGCATCAAGACCTTATCCATAGCCCGGAGAAATATGAACCCTTTAAAGTACCTAATTTTAAATTTATAACATTCTTCATTCGGAATCTCAGAAGGTAAAATACAATATGAATCAAAAAACTAACAATGTAGGTTATAGGTATAATAATGTATCATGCCTGTACCAGGATAATCCTGTATCACAGGCTGCAGGAGCTCTAACAATATGCTATGTGTAGGACAGTAGTTTTATGTTTAATATTTAACATTACATAGTAACAATTATTTTCAGTAAGTAACTTAAACTCTAATAACTTAGAACGAAACACATATTAAATTGTTAAATACATGAAAACATTTGCGTCAGCAGAATTTATAAGGAGGCTCTCTTGTTTATATTCGATATTGGCACCTAGCAACTAGGTGTCCTTACAATAAATAAAATCGATGGTAAGTATGTCAGCGCAGTGGTCTGTTATTGCCATGTTATTTCAGCAATATGCGTCAAACGCGGAAGTCTGACTGTAGGGTATGGCGTTCCAGGCGCCCTCGTAGTCGATGGAGTTGATGTACCTATATTCTGGGCACTCAACATCTCCCGTTTTGTGGTTGTGGGACGCGAGTACGTCGCACATTTAGGGGTGTCCGCTTTCTTCACGTACTCAACCATCGAGTGTCTGACTTCTCCGCAGTGACCACTCGTCGAGTTTACCTCTCTGCATGACCAAATTGTTGGCATTTGTAGCATCTGGTAACCAAGGTGAAGTCTCTAACAAGGCAGAAAGTCCAATTTATAAAAATTCTTGCCTGAGATATTAAAGATCTACGTATCTTGGCTGAAATTTCGATTACAAGATCGATGCATCTTTCTTCCCAGATTTGTGGCTAAATTTAACTTCGGCCAAAAAGGTCTCCAGTGACATCGCTGGAAACTTATCGGCGATGTTGACGTCAGCATCAGCCAAAGAAGTCGGCGCTCCTACAACCGTGGTCCGGGGTTTGCGCTTGATCTGGACTGTGTGCTTGGGTTTATCAGCCTCCTGGTTGGTATCAGTGCTGACAATGACACCTCCAATTTTGAATTTCCGCACACCACGTACATGGAGCTTGATTTCGTCAGAGCGTATGATATTTTGCACGAGGTTTTTTGTCTCGTCACTCGACTTTAATTTATCGTTGGGATAAACTGCTACGGAACTTACGTTGTTTGGACGAACGAAATCACTGGATGCCTTCTTCACCATATCGGAAAATGAAGCGGTTCCCACCACCATCTTTTATCGTCTGTTTGAGCTCCGAAATTTGTTCTGAGATGTTGCGTTTTCTTCTATCTGTCTTCTTCTTTATATTATGTTAAGGGCTTGACGGGAGTTTTGCTTCAGAGCCTGATACAGCTCTGCCATTTCAGTGATCTCAGATTGTACCTTACTGCTTAGTTTGCCATCTGTGGCAATCGAGCAAACCTCACTTAACTTCAGCTGAACAGATGACGTCCATTTTTGGTTGTCGGGCGTGGATACGAAATCGATGGTGAAGTTAAGACTGGTGGCTTTTCCCTGGCGAGGCATTGCACCATTGCATTGCACCCGTAACCAGGCCTGGTTACACTCGACTACTTGAATTACCGGGGCTGTTATCCACTTTTCTACCAGTCTACTATTTTTATGTTTCCATTATTTAATAAACTGCACACTTAGCAAAATTCTAAAGAAGGTCAGTGCCAGATAGCTTGGCGTAATTTGGTGGAAACACATCTATTTTATGTGAGGTATCAAATGAAATTAGTGAATGATGCACTTAGTTGGGCTCACACAATTAGTGAATTAAAATGTTGCTGGCGGAAATAAATGTATCGTAGCAGTTGTAGGTGGCACGATTGTGTGACGTCCGTGATTAAGTGCCAGTGTTGCAGAACATTCCGCCGGCGGCGGCGTAGCGCCGCGGTAATCATGCAGAACTGTAATGACTGAGATATGTGCGCCATCACGCGTCTCATACGAAGGTGTAGGAGTATCGAACTAACTTGTTGACAGCACTACACCGAGATCTTAACGAGTAGCATGCTTTCTCTCGGGACAGTGCATAAACAGCGTGAAGCGCTTTGTGCGAGTGTCAGCGTGTGATCAGCGCTCAAGGTCGCCGCTGACCGCGCACGGCGCACTCACCACTAGTCACCACTCACAGAAGGTCCGCGCGAACAGGCAGCGCGCGCCTGAAGCCTCGCGTTACCTTAACCTTGCTTCAGTTGTTTCAAAAGTTGCCAGCAACACAGCTGCGACATAATACAAAAGTTCCAGTGACTTGTATTCACTGGGCACAGAGCACACACAAATTATTTTATTTGTTATGTTCATTATGTATGCGTGAGAACGTGTATCTGTCGTCTGTCGAAGTGTCGAGTTGTGTCTGCTTGTCTCGCGTGGTGTGTGTGACGTGATGACGTCGCACGTCGCCACTACAGTGGTCGCCTTTTGTTCTATTCACCCATTGTTCCTTTTTCGGCGCTTCTCGGGGCAACGCTAGGTACTTTGTCACAAGATCGCCAAGCGTGCGGATCAAATAATGTACCTATAATTTTATTTTCAAAAATCACGTGCTCATTCAAATACTACAAAAATAAAATATAAAAAAGTACTAGCATAAAACGTATATTCACCGAGGGCGACATTCTACTTGATGTTGACGACACACACTATATGAAGCATTCAGCCATACGTGTCCTAGAGAAGGTTCTGCAGTTTAGTAAAAGAACCGATGACTCTTTTCTGAAAAATCATTAGTTTCAGAAGTGGGTGGCAAAAAAAATTAAACAAACAAACAAAAGTCACCGACTTCTGAAACTGAAGTTATTTTTCACTTTTTGAAGTCTGTTTTATTTTTTACAGAAAAGTTCATTTGTTTTTCCATATTTACTTTAACTACTTTACTTTTGCTATGATTTAACATTACATTGTTAACTATACATTATCATACTACCTAATATAGCTTATCCCCAATAAAATGGGACTTAAACATAACTGGCGAATATTGGAGGTTTTATACCTCAAAGCTTTAAAGTTGTAAGCAATTAAGAGGAAACAAAACGGCCGAGAAAAATAACAATAAAATTGTGCAGACTGGGCACACTTGTGTACTGGGTTGGTGGAGAATAAAACCACTGGTTGCTTCTTTCTTCTATATTAGGAGAGTGTTTCTAATACTGGCTGGCCGACGACTGTGTCGAACCACCAAAATGGCACGTCTTTTATACAAAAATTATTAAGCGATTAACCAATCAGAATCTAATTAGAATTTACAAAAAGTGCGGGAAAAACTAAAATCCAATCAGAATAAGGCAAAAACGCGCGAAAACATTATGCACATTACCTTAAGTACTGAGACACTTTACCGTAACGAGGACCGCGTAACAATATTTACGTTTTTAACTAACCTTTTCTATGTAAACGTATATAAAACTATGTATTTATGAGATCTATGTATCACGAACTATCATACAAAAATATAAAATCAACAAAAACATAACATAATAGAACTTATATATCCTAACACTAAGTCTACTAAGTACGTTAAAACAAACTATCAAAAAACTGAGTTAATACACTTTTTCACTGTAAATAAGTGTCTATATATCACTGTCACATTATGTACTGTCCTATTAGAATCTATGTAACACTTTACATTATGTACTGTCCTATTAGAATCTATTTAACACTGTCACACTGTTTATCGTTGTCCCGCACATCACTCCCGCCGTGCGACCGCGTCGCATCAGCTGCCGGTGCGGGCTCGACGTCCGTAGACAGGGGCAGGATCACCAACTTCCTCACTGGCCGACGCAGGATACCTCCTCTGGTCAGCACGTCCACCGTCCGCACGATGTCGTCGGGGCCTGGATACGTAGCGACGACTCTTCCTCGGATCCACACGTTGCGAGGCAGGTTGGGGTCGACGATCTGTACGAGGTCATTGACCTGTACTGCTTGACCTCGTCCGTGGGGCTCCCGCCGGTGTTGGAGTTCAGGGAGATACTCCTTGACCCAGCGTAGCCAGAAGACGTCGGCTAGCCTTTGTGCGGCTCGCCAGCTGGATCGTGAGATGGTGTCTTGCTCGGTGAAGGTGCCGAGCTGCGGCACTCGCCCTGGTCCCCCCAACAAGAAGTGGTTAGGAGTGAGGGCTTCCGGATCTTCTGGGCTGACTGAGACGTGAGTCAGCGGACGACTATTTACTGTGTACTCTACTTCGGCGAGTAGAGTCGTGAGAACTTCTTCTGCTGGATGACGTTCGTGTAACGTCGCGGTGAGCGCCGTTTTTACTGAGCGAACCATTCGCTCCCAAGCTCCGCCCATGAATGGAGCTCCAGGCGGAATGTAGCGCCAGGAGATGGTCCTCTTCGCCGCTTCTTCTGCAGTCGCCGTGTCGATTGCTTGTCGTAGTTCTTTGTCGGCAGCCTTGAGGTTGGTGCCGTTGTCTGACCAGATTTCAGTCGGGCAGCCTCGTCGTGCGATCAGCCTTCTGACCGCCATCACCGCAGAGTCGGCGCTGAGCGAGCCGGCGACTTCCAGGTGTATAGCTCGCGTCGTGAGACATGTGAAGATGGCCACATATCTCTTCTGTCGAGTTCGTCCGACGGTCACGGAGAGGGGTCCGAAGTAGTCGACTCCGGTGAAGGTGAAGGGTCGCTTGTGATGAGCTAAGCGACATGCTGGCAGGTCCCCAGTTCTCGGATGCGGTGGTACTTGCGTCTTCATTCTGCAGAACAGGCATCGTCGTAGTAGTGCGCGCGTGATAGGGCGTAATCTTAATACCCAATATTGTTGTCTGCACTCGTTGACTGTGGCTTCTACGCCTGTGTGATGTAGTTGCCGATGAATACCCAGTATCCAGAGCTTGACTGTAGGATGATCGCCGTCGATTACCAGCGGGTTTGTGAATTCTTCCTTCATATCTTTGACAGCTTGAATACGACTTCTTAGTCTGATGGCGCCGTTCACGGACACAACGCTGAGTAGGTGAAGGCGGCTTTCTTTGGCGATGGGCTTCCCGTTGTTTAGGCTGTTTATCTCCTCTGTGAATGACTCCTCTTGAGAGGATCGCATCAGGAGTTCTTCAGCTGTTTTGAGCAGCTCTGCTGTGACCGGTAGTAGTTTCCTTTTTTCTTGTGACGACTTCTTTGCCGTCGCGGGCGCCTGCCTTTTTACTGTAGTCTTGTTCTTTTTCCAAGCTGGATCGGCTTCTTTATTTTTCCTTGTTCTTCTGAAGTTGATACTTTGTTTGGTAGTTCTACAGAGTTGAATGAACTGTAAAACGCGTGCTGTCGAGTACCGGAGTCGGTCCCAGCTGGAGAATTTGGATGGGTCAGGCAGACCCTCTGCAAGCTTCGATCTTCTTTTGTCGCTCATGTGATGAGTCTTTTCTTCTTCAGAAGATTCTTCTGTTGTTCTTGTGGTTTCTGTTGGCCATGACTCTTCTGTCAGGTATAAGAAGTCAGGCCCTTTGAACCACCGATGATCTCTATTGAAAGTTGCTGGTACATCTCGTGTGGCGTCGTCCGCCACGTTCAGCTTCGTCGGAACCCAGCGCCAGTCGTTGACCTTGGAACTCTCTTCTATCGCTGCTAGACGATGAGCCACGTATGGTTTGTAGGAACGTGACCCTGTCCTTATCCAGGTTAGGACAGTCTTGCTGTCTGTCCAAAACACTTTACGGTCGGGCTTTCTCTCATGCTCTTCGATCACTGTCTCTGCGAGTCTGGTGCCCATGACTGCTGCCTGTAGCTCCAACCTGGGTATCGATGTCAGCTTCAACGGCGCCACTTTTGCTTTGGCCATGATGAGGGATAGAGCCACTTCGCCGTCCGTTGCCACTGTTCTCCAGAAGAGGACCGCAGAGTAGGCAGACTCGCTGGCGTCGCTGAAGACGTGAAGTTCTAATGAGGCGGCGTCACTGTAGTGTAGGTATTGCCGCGGGATTGCTACATCATGGAGGCTTTTTAGGTGTGCCATCCAGGTTTCCCACTGCTCCGCCAGGTCTTCATCTATCTTGTCGTCCCATGCTGTTCCACGGCGCCAGACTTCTTGCAGGAGTTGCTTCGCCCTGATTGTGACAGGTGAGGCGAATCCAAGCGGGTCGAAGAGCGACATAACTATTCGTAGAGCTTCTCTCTTCGTTGGCTGTTTACCCTCTATAAGTGTTGAAGGTATTCTTGCTAAGTTGAGGTTGAAGGTGAGCTCGTCGGAGTTGATCTTCCATATGACGCCCAGGACTCGTTCAGTTTTCTCTTCTGTTCTGTAGAGTTCTATGTCTTCTGTTTGACTGTCTTCTCCGAGTGTTTCTAGGAGTGGCGCTGAGTTTGACTTCCATTGTTTCAACTCGAAGCTGGCTTTCATGTGTACTTCTCGTACACTCTTGGTGATTCGCATGGCGTCTTCAAGGCTTCTGAAGCTGTCTAAGTAGTCGTCGACGTAATGCTTCTGTATGATGGCGGCGGCGGCTTCGGGATGAGATTCTTCATGTTGTTTCGCATTCAAGTTCTTGACGTAGATTGCTGTTGATGGAGAACTCGATGCCCCGAAGATTAATGACGTCATTCTGAATTCTTCAGGGGGTTGGCCATCTCGTCGGTCACCGCGCCATAGGTATCGCAGCGCATCTCTGTCTTCTGTTTTCAGCTTGACTTGCATGAACATCTCCTTGATGTCCGCTGTGACTGCGACCATGTGTTGTCGGAACCGCATGACGACGCCTGGCAGCGACTGTAGTAGATCAGGACCTTTGAGGAGCATGTCATTGAGAGCCACCCCCTTTGTCTTGGCTGCAGCGTCGTGTACTACCCGAAGTTTGTCCGGCTTCATTGGGTTAATTACGGCGAAGTGAGGCAGGTACCAGGTCTTGTCAACTGTCTTCTGTTTCGGGGCAGGTTCAGCGTACCCCTTTGCGATGAGAGCGTCCATCTGTTCGACGTACTTTTTCTTCAATGTAGGGTCACGATCAATCTTCTTTTCAATGCTGAAGAGCCTCTTCAGTGAGTTTTCATAGTTGTTTGGAAACTTGACATCTTCTTTGCGCCAGAGAAGACCGGTCTGGAATCTTGCTTCTTCTATTTTAGTTGTGGTCTTCTCCAGAATACGAAGTGCTTGTTCTTCTGGGTCAGTCTTCGGTCTCTTGGGGTTGATGCAGAGTGCGTCCATCTCGAAGTATTGCTTCACGAGATCTTCTATGTTGTCTTCTGGATCTTCTGTGACGTGTGACACGAAGTCGATCTTCTGGCCGAAGGTTCGCGTCTGACTGCCGTGGAGTACCCAACCTAGTGGCGTGAGAGATGCCACTGGGTGGTTTTTATCCCCTCTTCTTGTTTCTGAGGTCAGCAGAAGATGCCAGTTGTCTTGCCCGATGAGTACTCGTGGTTTCGCATTCGCGTATGTGAGGTGCCTTCGGATGTCGCACAAGTGTTGACACCCTTCCACCAGTTCTTGTGGAACCCGTTGAGATGAGACTTGTAAGTTCTTCACTGTGCGTGCTTGTATTTGCTCTTCATGATCGTTGAGCCCTTTCAGGTTGATGGTGACTCTTCTTGACGTTGATTCCGATGCCTTCATGTCGTTGATGGTTTCTATCTTCAATGGATCTATGGGTCCTGTTGCTCCGATGCTCGCCACTACGCTGTCGTCGACGAGCGTGACTGTTGACCCGTCGTCCATCAACGCGAAGGTGTCGATGGCCCCCTTTGGTCCCTTCACCTGGACCGGTAGGATCTTCAAGTAGGACTGCTTCTTGACTGTCCATGTTGAATTGATGAGTTCTGTTTTTTCTTTATCTTCTGATGCTTCTGTTTTTTCAGTCTTCTTTTCGTAGTGCAGCATCTTGTTATGAGAGTACTTGCAGCTGTTGACACCACACGGCTTAGGTTTGCAGTGGTGTGTCTTGCTTCTGTAGCGAAGACATCTGAAGCAGAGGCGTTTGGACTTTGCCATGTCCCATCTTGCATTGGCGTCCAATTTCTCGAACTGTTCACATTCTGTTGCGTTGCTGTGCCCCGTGTTGTCACATACGGCGCACTTCGATGTCTGTGTCTTCTCAGTCACGTTGTTGACCCGTTGCGTCTTCTTTTGTTGTGCGGTCGAAGTAGGTGCTGCCATCTGTTCAGGCAGCGCGTAAGGTCCGCATAACTCTGCTTCCCTCTTGAAGAACTTCTCTATTTTGATGAGGCAAGGATCTTCACGTGGCTGCGTGGCTGAGAAGTCGTAGTATCTGTAGCGTAGAGTCGGCGTCAGCTTGTCCACCAGTGTCTTCGCGAGTTCCGGGTTGTACATGTAGTTGAAACAACCCAAAGTTTTCAGTGTGGCCACGACGTTGGATACTTTCGTGGCGAATATGCAGATGTCTCTCGGCGACTCGGTGAGGCGAGGCAGGCTTCGAAGTGTTTCCATCTCCAGCATGGCTATTGACTCTGGTCTTCCAAATCTTGACTCCAAAGTCTTCATCACTTCAGCTGGATGCGCGTTGGTTATAAGTAGACCTTCGACCGCTTCTCTGGCCTTTCCCTTCAAGTTTCTTCTAAGTCGATTCGTATTTTCAACTGAGGTGAACATTGCTTCTGTCTCGTAGTAGGCGGCGCGAAAGGGTAGCCACTCTTGATGAGACCCACTGAAGAACGGTAACTCGACGAACTTGGGTCGCTGGGTGGCGCCGATAGCCCGGGTGATGGCTTCGGCTAGTAGGGCTAGGTCGGTTTGACCTCCCGCCGGTGACTGACGTGTTTCTTCATGCTTCGCTGGCCTTGTTTCTTCTGTATGGGCGACGGTTGGTTCTTCTGGGGGGTTGTGAGGCTCGTCGGCGATCGCTAACACCGGGCGAGTCACTTGATGCTCCAACCAATTGTCCACTCTTGCATTAACTTCCGACTTCGAGTAGAGAGTGACGTCATCTTCTTCATCCTCGGAGTCTTCTTTCCCTAGGACAGCTAGGCGCGCTTCGGCTAATTCCACTTGAAGGCGAAGTAAATCTTCTTTCGCCTTCGCAAGCTTGAGTTGCTTCGTTCTGCTATGCGTTGATCCGCCCCCTGCCCCTTTCTTGCTGAGGGGGGGGGGGTCCTGAAGGCCGGTCGTCTTCGGTGGACCGGCGTTGCTTCTCGAAACTTGCTTTACTGTAGCGGTTTCTGTTTGACGAGTGTTGACAGTCGGCGGCTTCATCAGCTGCTTGGCTTTCGTTCCCGCAGTCAGCGTCGTCGTAGCGGAGGGGGTTACGGACGGGGCGACGGCGCCAGAGGGGTGCGAGGGGGCGGGGGCGCTTGCGGCTGAGGCGGCGGTTGCAGCAGTTGCTTCGGTGACGGAAGTCTCGTTGGATGGATCAGTCGCCGCGGAGGTGTCTGTTCGTTCCGATGTCTCCGTGGCAGTCGTCCCTGTTGCTGTAGATTCTTCCGTGCTGGCTTCTGCACTGGTACCGGTCGCCGAGTTTGTGTTCTCGGACGACGAAGGCTTCTGTTCCATCGGCGGCTTGCGGCCCCTTCCCTCGGAGCGTGTGACGGGCATGTTGGCAGCTGATGAACGTCTTCAGAACACTCTTCCTAAATCTTCCCTATAAAACTTGTAGCATGAAGTCTTCACGTAGAAATATCTTCCCTAATAACTGTAGCACGGCGTCTTCACTGTAGCACGACGTCTTCAGTTGGAGAAATCTTCTAGCTGGTGAAGTCTTCAGGTCTGTTCCCCACGATATCCGGCTACCGAAGGACCATTAAATGTGCAGACTGGGCACACTTGTGTACTGGGTTGGTGGAGAATAAAACCACTGGTTGCTTCTTTCTTCTATATTAGGAGAGTGTTTCTAATACTGGCTGGCCGACGACTGTGTCGAACCACCAAAATGGCACGTCTTTTATACAAAAATTATTAAGCGATTAACCAATCAGAATCTAATTAGAATTTATAAAAAGTGCGGGAAAAACTAAAATCCAATCAGAATAAGGCAAAAACGCGCGAAAACATTATGCACATTACCTTAAGTACTGAGACACTTTACCGTAACGAGGACCGCGTAACAATATTTACGTTTTTAACTAACCTTTTCTATGTAAACGTATATAAAACTATGTATTTATGAGATCTATGTATCACGAACTATCATACAAAAATATAAAATCAACAAAAACATAACATAATAGAACTTATATATCCTAACACTAAGTCTACTAAGTACGTTAAAACAAACTATCAAAAAACTGAGTTAATACACTTTTTCACTGTAAATAAGTGTCTATATATCACTGTCACATTATGTACTGTCCTATTAGAATCTATGTAACACTTTACATTATGTACTGTCCTATTAGAATCTATTTAACACTGTCACACTGTTTATCGTTGTCCCGCACAAAAATATCATAACATTACATAGTATATTGTATATCGAGGGACTAATCATCTTCTGCCTAGGCTTTTACCAACTATGTTGGGGTCGCCTGCCACTCTAACTGGATGCAGATGAATACCAGTACTTTACATGGAGCGACTGCCTAGCTGACCTCCACAACCCAGTTAATACTGGGTAATACGAAACCACTTGGTAAGACTGGTTGTCAGACTTTTTGGGCCACTGACTACGAGTACCTGTAACGACTGTCAAAGATTGGCAAATGACAGCCTGGCCCAACAGCTTAACGTGCTTTCCGAGGCACGGAGGAAACTCGATATGGATGGGTGACCACCCTTACATACCGAGTTTCCTCCGTGCTTCGGAAAGCACGTTAAGCTGTTGGGCCAGGCTGTCATTTGTTCATCTTTGGCAGTCGTTACGGATAGTCATTGGCCCAAATAGTCTGACAACCAGTCTTACCAAGTGGTATCGTATTTTACCCAGTATTAACTGGGTTGTGGAGGTCAGATAGGCAGTCGCTCTATGTAAAATACTGGTATTCAGCTGCATCCGGTTAGACTGGAAGCCGACCCTAACATAGTTGAGAAAAGGCTAGGCAGATGATGATGAAAAAATCCTTAGAATAAATAGTTTAGAGAGACTAAAATGAAGTAGTTGCTTGTTAATAACGGGTGGACTTGCATTGAAAAACAAAATCTAAAAGCTATACTTTAATATTATAAAGCAGAAGAAGAGTTTGTTTGTTTGTTTGGTTGAACGCGCTAATCTCAGGAACTACCGGCTCGAATTGAAAACTTTTTGCGTTGGATAGTCCATTTATCGAGGAAGGCTATAGGTTATATAACATCACGCTATGACCAATAGGAGCGGAGCAGCAATAAAAAATGTTGCAAGCGGGAAAAAAATGTTTTCACTGTCCGCGAGAGAAAACTGCAAATTGTTTAAAAGAGACTAGGTTTAAGTCGTATTTAGTGAAATTACTTTAAATAAATACATGCTCCACACTTCGATAGATTTTGAGTGCCTTCTGCCATATGAATACGTATGTTTATAATAATGTATCGCCGAGAATTTATTGTTTGTGAAGTTTGTACCCAAACGCACACAGTCACAATGTGGCCGCCAACATCATACATACATTTTTGATAAACACAGGAACATCCCCTAAAAATGCCACTGCTATGCTACATGACCTCCTGAGTGAACCAACAAATGCACCACCCCCTACGTGAATGCCTACTGTGAACTTGACGTGCGAACTAATACTTCGGAAGTGGTACACTCGCGTCTCTCTGAACGTCCTCGTCGCGCGGGGCTCGGACACGCTCGGAGCTGACGCGACGTGCTAATGTGTGCTAATATTATTGTAATATGGTTTTGTTTCCCCCTTGCGCAGGAGTCACAGGACACTGGTGAGCAGATGGCATGTTGTTTCTCGTCGCCCCCTCATGTTACGCTGACTTACTCTCCCGCACTACCGCACTACCGCACTAGCGCACTACCGCACTAGCGCTCGTGATGGACGTGGTGATAGGTATCCAGTATCCATGTTCAAAGTAAAGCAAAGGCACGCTCTGAACATCGATATAATCTGTATTGTCATTGTAGTGTCAGTAGTGTGCGGTTTTGTTCTAGCCCGTATTAGGAACCCGTATGTCGTAGGTCGTAGCCAGTTGTAGAACAACAAATTGAGTCATATCTATTTCTTGATTTACCACTATGATAATTTGTCGATCACGGAACCACATAATTTTAGTGATGTATTTTCCTCTTAGCTTAATTTTCTTAGAATCACACAGACAGACCATCGGAAAACTAAATGTCACTTGTAATTCCGGTATCACTTCCCTAATGTTATTCTCGAGAGCTGTGCGCCGAGCTCAGTGACGTCACGCTGCCTCGTGCGCCGCAGATGTGCCACTTTTCCCACGCGTTCACTGAGCTCATTTAAGCGGTGAGAGACATTGATCAACTTTCTTTATAGCTTGAAATAATAAAATAAACAGCTGGTAGATTATCGTTCGTCATAGAGTATATTACAAGAAACTATGAAAGTAATTCAGGAGTAACATGAGGGCCGCTTATACTCGTTTGTGCATGCTTTTAATTGCTTTCACTAGTAGCTGTCGGTGAAGGACTACGGTCCTTCGTGTGTGTACATCACCGAGCACGCGGCTGACGCATCGTGTGTCCGTGTAGCTCACAATATGCACGTGATGGCGGATTGCACTGTACGAAGGTCGATAAGCCGTGCTGTGACAACATGTTACTCTAAGCCTAAGCACCCAGTTGCCAGTGCGACACTAGTACAACAATGTGTTGTGATCATTAACATCCGCTCATCCGCTACACACTCGTGTGCCCCAACATTACTTATGTTATTTTATTATTCATGTCATGTCGAAACTTAAATGTAAACCATTCAATAACAAAAATTATGAATAACTACAAACATCAACAGATTATACATGGAAATTGAACTAATTTGATTGTTACAAAATTATTAGCGAAGCCATTATAATTATGAATGGTGGCAGAGACACCTTTTGCATCGGTTATTTAAAATAAATCAACTGTTGCATGCATTTTGACGTGTAAGTGTTGCATTTTTGTAGGAAACAACATTTTTTTAAATTTCCTTTGAATATTTTTTTTGTGGCAGGCTCAGAATGATGTACTGAATACGCGGTAAACATTTTGTGCGGCGCTGTCCCGCACAATTCATTTGTATGATACCACTTTGTGTATAATATTGTTATTTTCCTCATGAACAGTCACGCGTTTATTAATATTTACATAGATAATTGGGGTGTTCCCCTCAGGAACCGGTAAAGTGCGCGTGTCACCAGCTCCACTCTGTTGTGTGAACGAGCGCGCGAACGTATTCAATACAGACCAGTTCTCATTAAACTGCTCTCAATGCTCATGCTCCATGTGTTCATAATGTTCATTATCGTGCACCCTTTGGTAGCATACCGGTTGAAGTAACAGGCACATCTCAATACATATGCTACGTCTTTCACAACGGTATCAAATAGGGTTTGCTTAGTTGAGCATCCAGGTAGGGTATCTTACGATGTCTACTGCCAAGGGTACACCTTACACCATAAATAATAGACAATGAACAGAGCAACGAACATCATTAAATTGTCGAAAGAGTCAAAATGATTCCTATATAATTATGACTGTTATCCTTTTAATATTTTGCCGAATTCATTTTGAGAATCTAGAAGTGACTGATTTATTAGTCGGCTGCAGGCTGACCGTACAGTCAAGATGCAATATAACTAAGTTTCAAACAAACGTTACATACATACTTATCAATTATCATACATAGCGAGCGTGACATGTGCCCGCTACCAGAGTTTCTTGACTGTAATTTTCATTTTTGGCATTGGCATTATAGTCTTAATCGGAAGTATAATAACGGGTACGTATCATAATCCCGAAAGTTCATATACCTATGATTGAAATACCGACGTCCAAAACATCGAAATTCAAAATACCGAAAGTTTTAAATACCGATAGTCGTTACATCGAAACACAAAATACCGATGTTCAAATGCCCGAAAGGACGAAATCCCTAATGGACGAAATACCGAATGGACGAAATCCCGAAAGGACGAAATATCGATGGATGAAATACCGATGGATGAAATCCCGAATCGACGAAATCCCGAATGAACGAAATACCGATGAATGAAATCCCGAATGGACGAAATCCCGAATGGACGAAAACTTTTATTTAATAGCCGTATTATATGCCCCTAAAAAGCGTAGTCGACGGAGCTCCGCTTCGCGGGGCCCCTATTTCCGAGTGCAGGGTTTAAAGGGAACCTAACTAACCTAACGGGGTGGTGCCCCAAGTCCCGATTATGGGGGCAGAGATACTTCCGTATGTTCAGTTGACAATAATTCGAGAGTTTACAATATCGATAGAGAGTAACACGTTATATTGTAATATAACGTGTTTGACAATTTTACAGTGACATAATTATATAAGCACAAATTTTGTGACAGAAATGAATCGCTGCAGAACCGACTCCACGTAGTCTTTTCTGCCCTACCCCTAGAGTGTAATTTAAGCCCGCGTAGGCGCGGAGGGGCGAGGCGGGCCGCGAGCTGAAGAGCAGGTGGCTTTAACACTCGCCGCCGCGGCTGAGGCTGGCCGGCTTCAGCCGGCCAGCAAGCCGAAGCTGCGCGTGGTGAGTGGTAAAACCCTCTGCGACGATAAGCTCGTGTGTGACCGCGCCGGAGCCCCGCAGCGCCGGAGCCGTGACAGAAACCATGCCTGCTGCATGCTTGCTGCATGCTTGCTGTATGCTTGCTGCATGCCTGCTGCATGCCTGCTACGTGCTTGCTGCATGCTTGCTGCATGCCTGCTGCACGCGTGCTGCTTGCTAGGCAACTTTTAAGTGTTTTTACGTTAGGTTTACCAAAAAACGTTTTTCTCGGAAACGGTGACAATTTCGGGATTTTGAACTACGCGTTTTTTAAATTCGGGATTTTGAACTTCGGGATTTTAAATTTCGGGCAAATGAACTTTCGGGATTTCGAACTTCGGGAATTTAAACTGTCGGGCAAATGAACTTTCGGGTATTTGAACTACGGGATTTTAAACTTCGGGATTTTAAACTTAGGGTTTATAAACTTCGGGATTTTAAACTTTCGGGCAAATGTACTTTCGGGATTTTAAACTTTCGGTCAAACAACCATTCGGCGTTTCAATTTTCGGGATTTCGTCCATCGGTATTTTAAAATTCGGTCTTTTAAAATTCGGGATTATGATACGTACCCATAATAACGTGTACTTTACATTGTCATTTGGTTTACAGTTTAACGAACAAATTACATTGTAAAGTGTAAACCAAATAGCTTGTTCGACCGTACGTAGTACACGTACGGTCGAACAAGCTATTTGGTTAAAAGTTCAGTTAAAAGTGTTTATTCCTTAACTGTAAGTTTGCTAGGTTGCAAGTTACTGTATCAACGTATATTATATAGTATGACACAAACACTATTTCATTTTGACGCATGATTTGAGGATACTGCAACTTCAATAAATAGTTATAATTTATTCATTCAATACTAAAATATAACATTTCATGATAATTGCGCAATTTGCAATGTTTTATTTGCTGTAAATCAACAATACCTATTCATTTTTAACCGACTTCTAAAAAAGGAGGAGGTTCTCAATTCGGATGTTTCTATTTTTTTTTTATGTTTGTTCGCGCATAACTTCGTCGCTTGCCAACCGATTTGAAAACGTCTTTTTTTGTTGGAAAGGGTATACTTTCCAAATAGTCCCATAGCCACCAAGTCAGGATCTGATGATGGAATTTTGGCGAAATCGAGGGAACTCTTCAAATTTTATAGTATAACGTACAGCGATTTTAGTATCTTCTGCAACAAATGAAGCATTAGCGTTCGATAAGAACCATTCTACCATCAGATCTGATGATGAAGCCAAGAGTCACGGAACTCCATATTGAGACAATGTATCCTAGTCGTGTTTGGGCTTGTTGTAATTGTAACGGTATGCACTTTCCATGTGAACCACTAAAAAGTGAAAAATAAAAACTTTTTTGCAAAAAATAAAACCAACTTCAAAAAAAAACCAAAAACGTGAAAAATAACTTTAGCTTCTGAAGTCGGTGAAAAAAAAATTAAATCAATCAAACAAAGGTCACCGAATTCAGAAGCTAAAGTTATTTTTACCTTTTTGTTTTTTTTTTGAAGTCGGTTTTATTTTTTGCAAAAAAAGTTTTTACATGATGCATGTCGCCCAGTTGTGTTCAATAGTTAATTATATTTATGTTCCGCTGGTATCTTGTACCTAGTAGTAGGTATTGTGTGGGAATCCGAATGAAACAATCAATCATGAGCTCGTCTTTCTGTAATGTGTTTAATATTGCACAATGTGTTCTGTTTCGCTCGGAGGGCCACCGAGTCTGTAGTTAGGTACATGTTGAGATGCGTGTTGTGTTTGTGTCGTGACGTTTTGTGTCGTATCGCAGAGCCCAACACGCCCGGCAAGTTCATCGTGTGGTTCCGCAACGAGACCACCCTCCTGGTACTGTGGCAGCCGCCCTACCCGCCCGGCGCCTACACGCACTACAAGGTACGTGCCCTCTGTCCACACCCCACACCACTTCACATACTGTTCACTCACACAACGAGACCACCCTCCTGGTACTGTGGCAGCCGCCCTACCCGCCCGGCGCCTACACGCACTACAAGGTACGTGCCCTCTGTCCACACCCCACACCACTTCACATACTGTTCACTCACACAACGAGACCACCCTCCTGGTACTGTGGCAGCCGCCCTACCCGCCCGGCGCCTACACGCACTACAAGGTATGTGCCCTCTGTCCACACCCCACACCACTTCACATACTGTTCACTCACACAACGAGACCACCCTCCTGGTACTGTGGCAGCCGCCCTACCCGCCCGGCGCCTACACGCACTACAAGGTATGTGCCCTCTGTCCACACCCCACACCACTTCACATACTGTTCACTCACACAACGAGACCACCCTCCTGGTACTGTGGCAGCCGCCCTACCCGCCCGGCGCCTACACGCACTACAAGGTATGTGCCCTCTGTCCACACCCCACACCACTTCACATACTGTTCACTCACACAACGAGACCACCCTCCTGGTACTGTGGCAGCCGCCCTACCCGCCCGGCGCCTACACGCACTACAAGGTACGTGCCCTCTGTCCACACCCCACACCACTTCACATACTGTTCACTCACACAACGAGACCACCCTCCTGGTACTGTGGCAGCCGCCCTACCCGCCCGGCGCCTACACGCACTACAAGGTACGTGCCCTCTGTCCACACCCCACACCACTTCACATACTGTTCACTCACACAACGAGACCACCCTCCTGGTACTGTGGCAGCCGCCCTACCCGCCCGGCGCCTACACGCACTACAAGGTATGTGCACTCTGTCCACACCCCACACCACTTCACATACTGTTCACTCACACAACGAGACCACCCTCCTGGTACTGTGGCAGCCGCCCTACCCGCCCGGCGCCTACACGCACTACAAGGTATGTGCCCTCTGTCCACACCCCACACCACTTCACATACTGTTCACTCACACAACGAGACCACCCTCCTGGTACTGTGGCAGCCGCCCTACCCGCCCGGCGCCTACACGCACTACAAGGTATGTGCCCTCTGTCCACACCCCACACCACTTCACATACTGTTCACTCACACAATGACACATACTCATTTACAAATGACACCACAGATTTACATTCAAAATGCTGCTCTAAAATCTAGACCTGGGGGTCCAGATTTTACGAGGCATTGAAACTATTTCCACTTATTTTGACTGAGTTTGCGATTCTTGAAAAACGTACTGAATAAATGGTAAAAGTTTGTGCCACGTCCCTTCCACCGCGAACAGTACGCGCCGTTGATGACGCACTGATGAGTTTCCGATCAGAGTGTGAAGACGAGTCGTGATGTAATGTTATGTGCAGGTGTCCATCGAGCCGGCGGACGCGCGCGACTCGCAGCTGTACGTGGAGAAGGAAGGCGAGCCGCCCGGGCCGGCGCAGGCCGCCTTCAAGGGGCTGGTGCCGGGTCGCGCCTACAACATCTCCGTGCAGACCGTGTCGGAGCCCGAGATCTCGGCGCCCACCACGGCGCAGTACCGCACCGTGCCGCTGCGCCCGCTCAACGTCACGGCGCCGCTCGCCGACCTGCGCGAGACCTCCTTCCGCGTCACCTGGCTGCCGCCGCAAGAGAAGAGGTACGCGTCTAACGTACGACGCCGTTCGTGTTCGTGTCGGGCGCACTCCCTCACCTGTGTCATGTCGGTATGTTGACATTACAGCGAGTTCGAGAAGTACCAGGTGTCGGTGAGCGGCACCGGCAGCGGTAGCGGCGCGCGGCGCCTGGCGCCCGTAGTGCGCGCGCGCAACGACACGCCGGCCTGCTCGTTCGAGGGGCTGGAGCCCGGCGCGCCCTACACCGTCACCGTCAAGACCATGTCCGGCAAGGTCACCTCCTGGCCCGCCACCGCCGACCTCACGCTCAGTGAGTGCCACTACTCTCTACTCTCTACTCTCTACTCTCACCTCATCACCTCATCACCTCATCACCTGTACTCGACTCGTAGTACGTCGCGTCGTGCCAAACTATCAGTTGCAGGGCCGACGGCTTCATGCTACAGTACATCTCGCCACTCTAAATTCATTCATTGAAACTTTACTGCAGCTGCTGTCCATGGTTTTGTTAGTATTTTTTTAATAGAGTTGCTCAAAAAGTTTTGTATTGCAGGGACGTATAGCGTTCGGGATGTGGGCTATTACATACTAGTGCTTTTTAGGGTTCCGTAGTCAACTAGGAACCCTTATAGTTTCGCCATGTCTGTCTGTCCGTCCTCGCTTAATCTCTGTGACCGTTAGCACTAGAAAGCTGAAATTTGGTACCAATATGTGTATCAATCACTGTAAAAATTGGAAAAAAAATGTTTTATTAGGGTTTTTTTTTATTTCAACCTTAACGTGTTGTAGGGTAGGCAGAGACAGTAAATGAAACCAATGACTGCTGAGAATATACTGACTTTATTAGAATAATAATATGGTATATAAGGTGTCTATAATGACAAAGATTATCATAATATAGAGGGGACCTTACACCTCCCCCCTTGAAAGAAAAAAAAATACAAACTAAAGATACATTTTTTTTTTCAGATTTATGTAGGTAAACACAAACATAATTAAACTACATAGAATGGTACAGTTTAGTGCGGTTTTTATGTATTACATCTAGCTTATTTTTCTTAATAATTTCCACATTCGGAGACATATCTCTTACTACCACGTATGGTCCTGAATATACACTGTCTAATTTTCCACCTACTTCATTTCTGACTAAAATTAAATCATTAGGACTATACGTTACAGGTCTGTTGTTTTTATCATACTTTTCTTTTCTTTGTATTTTGCTCCTAAGCAAATTGTCTCTAGCCTCTTTTTGTGATAATTGTAACCGAAACTTTAACTCTAGCGGATAACTATCGTAGTTATATAATGGCTCCACTACATTGGAATTTAAGTTACTTGGAAGAGAGCATTTTTTGCCAAAAATCAGTTCATATGGTGTAAATTTGGTCTCACTATGTACCGAGGTGTTGTACGAGAAGCACCAGAATGGGAGCCATTGACTCCACATTTCGGGGTGACTGTCACATTGGATACGAAGAATGAACCAAGATGTTTGTGTGAATTTTCTAAGGCACCTATAGACTGGTGGTGATAGGCTGTCGAGTTCATTTTATTAATGTGTAGAAGGGTACATACCTCCTTCATGGTGGAAGATATAAATTCTGTGCCCCTGTCTGTTGCAATCTCCTGTGGTATACCATAGCGCAAAATGAAGTTATTAACAAACGATCTAGCTACCTCTGTTGTGCTTTTAGTAATCAGTGGATAAGCTTCGACGTATTTAGATAGTTCGCATTGTAGAGTTAAGTAAGTAAGTAAGTAAGTAAAAATTTATTTGTTTAAACATGGTGTACATGATACATTGCATGCAAGATAATAATGTTATACAGAAAAGTTGTAACATGTTCAGCCGCATATCGTGGCGTACAAATTGGTAGGAAGAGATGGTGCATAAACCGTGACAATATTATATCATCATTACATTATAGGAATTATTACATATTAAATCATCATTATTCATTAAGGATTAGGTATAATTACAATTCAAAAAGCATGTTTTTTAGATAAAATTAAATGTCAAAGTACTTGGTCATTAATAAAATAGTCAATAAAATATAAATACAATACAATAATATAATTAAAATTTCAATTCAAAATTACATCCATTCCAAAATAAAGAGAGTAAAATCACAAGATTCCTATAACATGTGATAAATACAACATCGTCATCCTAAAAACGATCAAAATTGTCTTCTTTCATAAACTCTGCTATACTGTAATATGCTCTTTTATTTAGAAAACTCTTCAATTTACTTTTAAGAGCAGATATACTCAATGTTCTCCATGATTTGGGCAATTTATTATAAATAGTCGGAGCCATGCAAAAGATGCTCTTACGCATAAGACTTGTTTTAGCGCCGTGAACACAAAGTTTGAAATTATCACGTCTATTCCTTGGGATAACATCAGACAAAAGCTGAAATAAGTTAGCATTTGATTTAACGAACATTACTGTTTCCAGGATATATAATGAGGGCAATGTCAATATCTTACGTTCTATAAAATAAGATTTACAGCTGTCCGTTGTTTGCAGTCCAAACATCGATCGAATGCACCTTTTTTGTGCCCGAAACGCTATTTCATTGTCCGTACTATTCCCCCAAAAGATGACTCCATATCTAAGAATTGATTCGGCTAACCCATAATAAGCAGTAATTAGCGCATCTGTGTTGAGAACCACAGCAAGCTGTTTCAGAGCGTAGGCTGCACTACTCAATCTTTTACCAAGTGCCTCTATTTGAGGTTTCCAATTCAATTTAGAATCTATTATTAATCCTAGAAATTTAGTCGTGTCACCTTCATTGATATTTATATTATTAAATTGAATTTTAGGATTATTGATTGTTTGTGTACGTTGTCTAAAGTGCATTACGTTAGTCTTTTTTAAATTAATTATTAAATTATTATCATTTAACCAATTTATAATAGATATTAGTGAATCATTAATGTCATGTTCATATGTGTTTATGTCATTACAAGATATTGTCATAGTGCAATCGTCAGCAAAAAATTAATATGTACGTATAATTATTGTTATCTCGATGTAATGGTCCAACAATATCTAAATATATTTTTTCGAATGCTATTTTTGCTGTAGATGTAATAACCATTGGTTATTTTACGGGTATTGAGTGCTTGTGCCTTTGACACTTATCGCATCTCTTCACAAATTGATTGACGTCCTTTTCTAAGCCTGGCCAAAAATAATATTTTTTGATATTGCTCAACATCCTCCTTATACCTGCGTGACCACTGGTTGGCAGTAGATGGAAGTCGTTCAAAATCACCTTTTGGTCATCTTTTTCTTCTATTCTTACTACGTCTTTTAACATACACACTCGCGGAATAGTTGCACTTTCGTTTTTTTTTTATCTCATTTAGTAATTTTTCTGTAAAAATATTATTGGTGTTAGATTGAGAATTGTCTTCGTAGCTACGCAAGTCACATATCCACATACTTAGCTATATGTATACCACATGCCGCCTTTAAAAACATTTCTTATAGTAATTTAAGCTAGTCGCAAATATACTTGCATACAGACACCACGTATTTCATTTATCAAAACCCGAACAAGCAATAGTGAACCTTAATACAAACATCATATGGTCGCAATCGAGCCGGATCCATCCAGTACGGACGCTTAACGAGAGAACAAAAGGCCCACATTCCACAGTTGCGATAAGCCGACCTTTTTTTTTGTGCTCATCGGATTCCGAGAATTAGCAAGTTGTTTACTACGAAGACTTGTAGTAATAATTAAGTGACGACTTAATACATCGGGTATCAGCAGCATTCAAGCTTGTTTATGTGAAAAATGAATACGACTGAAGAACAACAGAAACTTCTCTCCGTGTTAGAAGATACTGCAAACCTATTACGTAAAACACAAACAAACCTTAAGAAATGTCCTAAAGCACGCCTAACAAGAGGATATATTGAGGCACGTATGAAAATCATCGAAGATTATTGGAATACGTTCAAATGTGCGCATAAAGACTTGGTAAAAATAACGCCAAAGGAACAAAAAGGAACATTGCCATATTTTTTAAATGAGGAATTTTTTATTTATGAAGATTTGTTTAACGTGCTTCAAGGTGACTTAAAGGACATGGTTATTTCGTTATCTGAACAATCAGTGGTGGAATCAAGATCACCAAATAGTAGTTTTGACGGCGTGAATCCACAAAATAACCTCGTGCACCTGCCGCGGATCGAGATACCGAAGTTTTCCGGTAATTATGAATCATGGCAAGCTTTTCAAGATTTGTTTATCTCGTTGGTGCACAATAACACTTCGCTTCGCGATGTCCAGAAGCTTCATTATTTGAAGACTAGTGTTACTCAAGAAGCCGAATCACTATTGAAGCATATACAGGTAACCGATAACAATTATGTTAATGCATGGGATATTTTGAAAAAGAGATACGGCAACAAACGCTTACTTTTGAATCATTCTATGAAAAGGTTATGCAACCAAAAGAAGATGACCTCTCAATCAGCTTCTCAGTTAAAGGGGTTGTTAGATACAACCACAGAGTGCCTTAACAACTTTATAAATTTAAAGATTGATGTCGGCTCTTGGGATCCATTCCTTATATATCTTCTAGTGCAGAAGATGGACCCAGAGACACACAAGAACTGGGAAGAACATGCATATAAAGAAGAATCCGAAAACTTACCTACCTGGAGTGATTTGAAGAAGTTCTTAGAATCGAAGTTCCGTACCCTGGAATTAACAAATCAGAATAGTACATCAAAGGACAATAAAACAATAAAGGAGCGTTCATGTCATGTTGCCGCACCTGTTACGGAGAAAGTTTGTGTGATGTGTAAAGAAAGTCACAGTTTAAGTCATTGCAAGGAATTTGGCAAGAAGGAACCTACTGAAAGAAGAGAATTTGTGAAAAACAAACAATTATGTTTTAACTGCTTAGTACCAGGACACTCGGCATTTAAGTGTAAAGTGCCAGTATCTTGTCGTATTTGTAAGAGGCGCCATCATTCCCTTTTACATGAAAACAAGACCAAGCAGCATGGAGAATCATCGGTCACCTCACCTCCAGCTGTAGCACATGTAGAAGAAGAGCAAGCATTACAAGTCAATACAATGATAGCGTCGCATTTCAGTACTAAGAAGAGAGTAGCAGCACTTTTAGCAACGGCAGTAGTGGAAGCAACAAGCGAGCAAGGTAACACCATCTTACTGCGGGCGCTGATAGATCAAGGTTCCGAGGCAGCTTTTATTAGCGAAAAGGCGACTCAATTGTTGAAGCTCGAACGACAACCTGTAAAGGCAAGCATTATAGGGGTGGGATCTCAGAAGACTGATATAAAACACGTGGTACAGCTACAAATACGATCACGATTGGACCGAAACTATTGTTTACCGATCAAGGCATACGTGATGTCCAAGCAACTGACCACAAAGATACCCACCAAAACAATCAATAAACAAGAATGGGCACACATTCAAGACCTCAACCTGGCTGATCCAACTTACTTCAAGCCAGGGTCTATAGATCTGCTCTTGGGTGTGAAAGAATATGCCGAAATTCTGCAAAACAACCTAATCAAAGGTCCGCCAGGCACACCAAGCGCTCAGGAAACCAGCCTGGGTTGGATTCTTTTCGGAGAAGTTAATACAACAAAACAAAACCAGTATGTTGTCATGCATCATTCAGTTGACGTTGAAGACATGTTGAAATCAATATGGGAAATTGACGTAGACACTAAAAGACACTTAACAAAGGAAGAACAACTGTGTGAAGAAGTATACGAAAAGACAACTACTAGAAATGAAGAAGGAAGATACATTGTTAAATTACCATTTAATACATACAGTCCACAATCACCAGACAGTAACACTAAATCGATAGCAACACATAGATTTACACAATTAGAAAAGAAGTTCAGGAAATCGCCAGACCTGCAAAAAGAATATAGTAAAGTTATTAATGAGTATAAAGAACAAGGATACCTCGAGAAAGTATCTGATAAGGAAAAGGATAAAAGAGCTGTCTACTTACCTCACCACGCTGTTGTCCGATCTGACAAAGAGTCCACGCGAACACGCGTTGTATTTGATGCGTCGTGTAGAGGATCAAATAACGTTTCGTTGAACGATGAGTTACGTGTGGGTCCTCAGCTGCAAGAAGACTTGAGAAACATTTTGATGAGATGGCGCATGAAACAAGTCTGTTTTATGGCAGATATAAAACAAATGTTCCTCCAAGTATTAGTAACCAAAGAAGATGCAGAATATCAGCGAATCCTGTGGAGGCAGCAGGAATCTGATACCTTAGAAGAATACCGATTGCTCAGAGTCACCTTTGGTACAGCGTCTGCACCATATTTGGCCGTTAGAACGCTCCAACAGGTAGCCAAAGACGAAGCAAAGAATAATGTTCTTGTTGCACAAACTATAAACGAGGATTTTTACATGGATGATCTTTTATCTGGCACAGATTCAGTAGCTGAAGCTATGACACTTTCTAAAGAATTATCAGACACACTAAAAAGAGGCGGTTTTCAGCTTACGAAATGGGCATCCAATAGTATCGATTTAATGAAGTATATAGAAGAGGATAAAAGATCTGCAAAGGCACATATTGATTTAAACCTCGATGGTACTCTCAAAGCATTAGGAATTGAATGGAATTTAAAAACAGACAAGTTTCAATACAATCTTAGATTTACACCCATAACCGAGTCCATAACAAAGCGAAACATATTGTCTGATATACAAAGAGTGTTTGATCCCCTTGGTTGGATAGCACCGAGTACTGTTATGGCTAAAATATTAATACAAAAGCTCTGGCTTGAAAAGGTTAACTGGGATGAACAAGTTAGTAACACACTAGAACAAGAATGGAGAGAAATAAGATCAGACCTCGTTAACATAACTGAAATACAAATAGAAAGATGGCTTGGTACGATGACTGTTAACAACGACAAAATACAAATTCACGGATTCAGCGATGCTTCAATGCGTGCTTATGCAGCGGCAGTCTATATTAGAATTGAAACTCCAGACAGCAAGATTAAAACAAAACTGATAGCTGCCAGAACCAGAGTAGCACCACTGAAGACCATTTCGTTACCTCGTCTAGAACTTTGTGGTGCCCTACTTCTTTCAAAGTTAATGAAACAAGTTGGACAATCAATGAGGATACCGACAACAGGAATGTACGCATGGACTGACTCTTCAATTGTTATCGCATGGCTTAGTGGTGAACCTAACAGGTGGAAACCCTTCGTTGCAAACCGTGTGGTCGAAATTGTTGAAAACATAAATAACAAGCATTGGTTCCATGTTCAGTCACACGAAAATCCCGCTGATGTGGCATCTAGAGGAATGTTGTTATCCGACTTGAAGAAATGTAACTTATGGTGGCACGGACCGGGCTGGCTATCTGAAACAAAAATAAATATTAAACATGAAATAACAGAAACAGACTTGGAAATGAAGAAAACTAAAATCAATACTTACCTGAACACAGAACGGAGTATAGAACCTGAAACAACATTAATATCACAATTTGAAAATTTTGAAAAATTAACTGATTTAATAAAAGCGATTGCTTACTGTAGAAGATTTCTGAACTATAAAAAGAATATAACCAATGAAAATCAGAGTTTAACAACGCAAGAATTAGAAGATACTCTACGGATCTGCATTAAAAAGACTCAAGAGGAAGAATTTAAAGAAGAGATAGATAGAATAAAAATAGGTAAACAAGTTAAGAAAAGAAGTCAGCTACGATGCCTAAATCCATACTTAGACGAGAAAAATGTACTCAGGGTGGGCGGTCGCTTAAGACATGCTAACTTACCTGATGATAAGAAGAATCCTGTGATCTTGGGAAATAAAAATACACTGATACAGTTAATCATTGCTGAAGCACATGAGAAAACACTTCATGGAGGAGTACAGTTAATGTTATGTCACTTACGTTTTAAATACTGGGTTATAAGAGCTAAATCACTGGTGAAGAAACATATTCACAAATGCATGAAGTGTGCTCGAATGAATGCAACAACGAAAGGACAAATAATGGGCGACTTACCGGTGGAAAGAGTAACACCGACGAGACCGTTTCTGCATAGCGGTGTAGATTTCGCAGGACCGTTTCAAACACTGATATCCAAAGGAAGAGGCAACAAAACCAAAAAGACATATGTGGCTATTTTCATATGTATGTCCACTAAAGCAATCCACATAGAGCTTGTTGGAGACCTCACTTCAGAGGCATTTATAGCAGCCTTTCGACGTTTTGTTGCCAGAAGGGGTAAATGTGGCCACCTATGGTGTGATAATGGGAAAAACTTCGTGGGTGCAAACAGAGAACTTCATAAATTGTGGAGTGAAGCACAGATGACAGGCGAAATTTCATCCACGCTAGCAACAGATGGAACACAATTTCACTTTATCCCAGCATATAGTCCAAACTTTGGAGGATTGTGGGAAGCAGGCGTGAAGTCGATAAAGTACCACCTGAAACGTGTTATTTCAACTCACCTGACGTTCGAGGAAATGACCACAATATTATGCCAGATAGAAGCATGTCTGAATTCACGCCCGTTGTGCCCAGTAGATAACACTGACATAGAAAACTTAGATGTATTGACTCCTGGCCATTTTTTAATTGGAGAACCACCAATTGTGGTACCCTCGCCTGATCTGCAAGCTGTGAAGGTTCATAATTTGTCACGTTGGCAACATACACAAAAGGTTCTTCAAGACTTTTGGCGACGCTGGCAAGAGGAATATTTGACCAGGCTTCAGCAGCGTCCTAAATGGATTAAGAAACAGAAGGAATTTGCAATAGGGGACATTGTGTTGATCAAGACTGAAAATCAACCACCCAGCAAATGGTCCTTAGGACGAATTACAGATAAACATCCAGGCACGGATGGTAACACAAGGGTGTATAGTGTGAAAAGTGGAGGTTGTATAACAAAGAGAACTATTACTAAATTATGTGCATTGCCCGTTGATTCCACTTAGCTTCTCTTGAATTATTGAGATATTGTAAATTATTTTAATAAGCATAGTTAGATTTTCATTAACAATTAATTTACAATTGTAATATTTAGGGCTATAAACTGTCAATTTAGAGTTGGATACTTGATTTTTTAGATGATAATTTGTTAGAACTTAATTTTGATTGTAAAAGTACTTAAGTCCTTTTGGTGGGCGGTATGTTAGATTGAGAATTGTCTTCGTAGCTACGCAAGTCACATATCCACATACTTAGCTATATGTATACCACATGCCGCCTTTAAAAACATTTCTTATAGTAATTTAAGCTAGTCGCAAATATACTTGCATACAGACACCACGTATTTCATTTATCAAAACCCGAACAAGCAATAGTGAACCTTAATACAAACATCAATTGGTTTTGGTTTTTACGAAATATATTTCATTTATACCTATTTGTTTACACGACGTATCGAGTTCTCTCACAGGTAGTTTGCTAGTATTGTACATACTTACCTACTATTAAAGTCGTTTTGAAATTTATAATCGCGAGTGTTTGCAAATAGTGAAATCTCTGAACAAAAATTGCAGGGACATATCGAGAACTTAAATAAGATTAGCAAGATTATGGTTAAAACATTTACGCATCCAAATATAGTGTCACAGTGCAGTGCTAGGTACCCCGTCCACGACGCCTAAGGCTGCTGTAGCAGTGCAGCGGAAGCTGAAACTCGGTGAACTCGTTTAATTTATTGATCTTAAATGAACACATATTATTTTTCAGCCAACCAGCAGCCACTTGTGTATACAAGTCTGAGTTTTCCCAGTTTATCTAGCTAGGAATACGTTATAAATTGTGCATGATACTTTCCTCTATTTCTAAAACCAGGTCCCCACATAATCAATCCACGTACCTACTATTAAAAGCGCATGATACCTATTTCAATGTTAAGAATCATAATATTAATCCTTTTAGAAAGTAGACCTGACGATTTTAAAATATTATGATAAGTGCCCTGGCTTCAACTTTACTGGAAGAGTAGCCAAAATTGCACACGTCAACACACGACAATTTTATTATCATATTGTGTAAATTCACACAAAATCAGGTTTTGTATTATATAATAGCCTCACTGAGAATAGCTTCCATGATACCCATAACTTCAGTCTATGCAATTGCCTGTAACATCTGGAGGCCATAAAACTCTCAAGCAAAAAAAGACGCTAGCCGAACCCTTAAAATCAATAGGACAGAAAAAAATCGTTACGCCATAGAACAAAAGAACAGTCTGCTACATTATTTTACTACATTCTGGGTCCCAACCAACACATCTGGCAAAAAAAAAACACAAAAGAGGACCCGGCTCTCTCCTATTACCTACGAAACGAAAACAAAGTACAAACACGGACCATCAACAAAGTAACAAAGCGGCGTCTAAACACACAAAACAACGCGAGATTAATAGAAATCCTGGTAAAGTATCACTAGCTAATAAGCTCTTTTTACAGGTACGATAATAACTTTTCCGCAGATTAAACCATCAAGGCTACCCACATTATAAAGAACCGCAAAAAGCAAAAATAGCAACACATGTCAAATCCTAGTGAAGCCAAAACAATGAAAGCAAGAATGGAGCAGCACAATTATAGCAAACAAGATTCATTATCACCAAATCTAAATATGGAAATAGTCCATATGATCGGTGACGGGAACTGCCTTTTTAGAGCCATAGCGAATCAAGTAAACGCCATATTTTTCCTGACGTTCGACCACCACATGATAAGAAGGGACCTGGCTAAACATGTCGAAGAAAATCAACATCAGCCGAACATAGCACTAGCGCTCGCGGGAAACCTGCCTACTACCGCGAACCAAAGAAGCACACATGAGCAAAGGAAGAAATATATAGAACAACAATACAAAGAGGGCGTCTGGGGTGGTGAAGATATCATCATTGCAGCAGCCGAGTACTACTACATCAATGTAACAGTATATCAAGCCGGGTCCAGTGCTCCCATTACATACCGATGCAGAGATCCACAACACGCCGTAGCCACTATTAACTTATTATATCAGAATAACCACTATGACAGCCTTCTTAGCACACCCATTAACTCTCAAGACTCTGCGACAGAATGCACACTACGCAATACGATAAGTACAAACACAACGTTATCGCCTGATGAACAAGTTGACCCCACCGGATATGCAATACTAGCACCTCCACCCTGCCATAAAACTATAACAGATATTAATAGTGTCAAAATAGCAACCTGGAATGTCAGAGGCACCGCCACACATTCAAAGAAAAATAACATTGACAAAACCTTGAAAGAGAAAGGGATACACATAGCATGCTTACAGGAAACAAACATGAGTACTGGACTATTTAACTCGAAACACTACCTGGCACCTCAGTGGCTCTACCAAACGCCGTGGCCTCGCGTTACTTGTAAGAAAAGACACGACGATAACAATTCAAATAACAAGAAGAAATACAAATGTCATGGCGGCAGTTATAACAGATCTCTGCAAAGGACAATCTGTGAATTTGTATATTATAACAACACACATACCAAGCACTAAGTCAACTAAGTCATTTTCCGATTTGATCAACTGCATCAATGCAAAGCCTAAAGGGTCAAACATGATCATCCTAGGAGACTTTAATGCGCACATAGGAAAGCAAGACATGAAAACCAATGGAAATGAAACAACTTATAAAATTGGTGCTAACTTGCTGCACACAATATCGAATTACAATGGTGAAATCTTATTAGATATAATAAAAAGGGAAAACCTTAGAATAGATGCATCAAGAGGCAGATCAAGCTTAAAAATAACATGGAAATCTGGAAACAGAAAATCGCAAATTGACCATATACTTACTGCTGCGGACGAGCCTAATATATTTAAATACATAAAAGACGAGTGGAGAAATAATATATCAGACCATGAAATTATTTTCGTGGATATTACTATTCCGAAACTCAAGAGGGAGAAAAGAAACTCAACACTGCATATGCTGAAACCCAACGAGAAACCAATGCACAAATCTGAGCCTAAATTCAATCACAGAAATTACGACTATAGCCGACTTCAAAGTGCGAAAATAAGGAAAGAATATCAAAAGGAAATTAAAAGCCAACCTCGGGTAATACATCTACAAAACAAGCAGAATAGCCAACTAGTCCCATGGGATTCCATTATGAATATCATGAAATCAGCAGCAGGCAAAATTCTTATAAGCAGGCCAATCGGATCCAGAGAACATAGAATCGCGCTCGCGAAACTACAAAAAGCCAAGTTCATCAAAAATTGTTACCCTAGAGAAGCATTTGCAATCAAACAACTAAGCGAAGCAAGACACAATTTGCAAAATACAAGAAATAAAGAAGAAGAGGAAAAATGCGAAATATTATTTAGAAACCTAAGCAGAACACATCCATCACAACGAATGAGAATTACATACGATTTTTACAGGAGACATAAAATTAACAAGAAGCGCAACAACAAACAACATTTTATACCCATGTCAAGGTGGGAAGAAGAGATAAAAAAGTCAGCAGGTCCACGCATAGAACTCTTACCCAATGAGAACCCATCAGACGTAAAAGAAAAACCATCAGAAGAGGAAATAAGTGACATCATTAAAAGCATGAGCAACGGTAAAGCACCAGGAGCTGACAAGGTGGTGTCACAGCTATTCAAAGCCTTGCCAACAGTAATGCTATCGGAAATTATAAAGCACATGCAGGCAGCATGGGTGAGCAATGATTTACTAATGTCTTGGAACAAAACGATCCAAATTGCAGTGCCTAAAAAAGCAAAGCCAGACGGAATTAATGACTACAGAAAGCTATCTATGTGTAATGTGGGATATAGGATATATGCGAACTTTCTTCTAAGCAAACTGGATGCTTCAATAAAAGATCTAGGAAACTACCAAGCAGCTTTCCTTCGCAATAGATCGACCGACGACCATATGTACACACTTAGGAGAATTCTCGACGAGGAATGGAGAGCAGGCTCAAAAACCTATGTGCTGGCGTTAGACATCGAAAAAGCTTTCGATACGCTGGATCTAAACTGCCTGAGAGACATTTTAGTATCCAGAACTAACAAATTTCTAACAAATAGAATCATTAAGGCATGCATGAACGAATCCACCTGCATAAAATGGTTTGGGCAGCAAACTGAATCGATGCACAAAGGCAAAAGAGTCAAACAGGGATGTCCGCTGTCCCCACGGCTATTAACCATAGTAATGGGATAAATTCCTATGGGAAAAACAATAACCAAAAAAGTTAAATGCCTACGGCTATGCTACTACGGGCACATCCTCCGGCGACCAGAGCCACACTTACTACACGCAGCTATCAGATACATGGCAAAACGGTTAAAAGTTGGAAGACCAATATATACATGGAACGAGTCACTCATACAAGACATGGAATATTTCAATATAAGCAAAGAAGAATGGATTCAGCTGGCAGCAGATAGAGAAAAATTCAGATCAGCCACCCAGGAAATATACCAGCTTAGCGAAACTGACAGCGAAACAAATACTACTGATGAAGAAACATATACGCGAACAAAATATTTCATCGCAATCACTAAAAACGAGCATCCCTCTCCAATGCTAGAAGAGAACAATCAGACGAAGATCAAAACACCAATGCTCATTCCTTTGGATTGTACCCGTCTTTACCTCTATTCCTATATTGGCTCTAGGCTGCATAGTCGGCTGATTGTGCCCGACTGGCTGCGGTTGGTCGGGCTTCCTCTCCCATCCCAGAGCATGTCTTTCCTTACAAAATCGTGCCCCCTGGTGTATCCGGCTTGTCCGGGTCAGGCTTGCTCCTGGCTGGGTGTGGTACTCAATCATCATCATCATCACGACGTATCGAGTTCTCTCACAAATTCGGCTGGCGTAATTTGCGATGGAGAGTTTTTGTATTTTATGTAAAGTGTTTTCATTTCTGGAATATAGCAAAACGTTCCACATTCATATGCAATGTTTTTAATTTTTCGCATGGCATCTAACTTCTTCTTCTCTATAAATATTAACTCTGTGTGATCCTTTGGTTTGATATGTGCCTCCACAACTTTCGGTTGGTAAGGCCAGTCGTCGCTATTCACGGAGTCTATCCTAGTCTGCACTTGCTTTTGTTTTTGCGCTCTTGTCATAACACTTACTAAGTTTTCATTCATCTCTTTTAAATCTTTTGATGTCGTGCTGATTCGAGACAAGGCGTCTGCTGCTGTATTATCTGTGCCTTTTACATATTCGACACTATAATTATATTCTTCAAGTAAGAGCCTTAACTTCATTAACCGGCTTGAAGGGTCTTTCATATTAAATAAATAAACTAGAGGCCTGTGGTCTGTTTGAATTTTGAATGGTTTACCATAAGGTATGGTCGAAAATGCTTTATCGCCCAAACGATTGCTAACAGTTCCTTTTCTATTGTTGGATAGTTTTTTTCTGCCTTGTTTAGACTCCTACTGGCATATGCTATGGGCTTGAGATCTTTATTAGACAAAATGGCACCGATTGCATAATTTGATGCATCGGTTTGTATGACGAACTGATTTTGCTCTGAAAAGTTCGGGTATTGCAAAACAGGTGGTGAAATAATACATTCTTTTAATACTTGAAATGCTTCCTGACAATTACTATCCCATATGAAGGGTACGTTTTTCCTGCACAAATTATTTAAAGGGTTTGCCTTCTTTGCGAAATTCGGAATAAATTTTCTATAGTAATTTACAAACGCAATGAACCTTTTGACTTCATCGAGGGTTTTTGGCTGTGGATAGTTTTTTACTACATCTATTTTTGATGGATCTGGTAATATTCCATCAGCTGATACCAAATGGCCTAAATACAATATTTGTTTCTTTAAAAAATCGCATTTTTCCGGATTTAACTTTAGATTTACGTTTCGCAAACGTTCAAATACCTCTTGTAAGTTCTTATTGTGAGTATTTAAACAGTTCCCAAAAATTATTAGATCATCCATATACAACATGTCCCAAAATTCAACGATAAGCCAGCACCGGAGGATAGACCTGCCCATGACTACTCGGGGAAAAAAAGAAAAAAAAATATATATCTCTTTTTTTTTTAAGTTAAGTATAAAAAAAAAGAAGAAATTCTTAAAAAAGTGAGACCTTTTATGATATTTTTCACTACCATGACCACACTTTTTTAAATATTTCTGTTATTTTTTTTTATAGGCAACCTGAATAGCACTGCTATCTACCACAATTCTTAAAAAATCCAGAATACCTACCTCTAGTTTTTTCACGTAAATTAATGAAACTTAATTTATTCCCTAAATTTTTTGAAGATTTTTACTTTTAATCAACTTTAACTCATCGTGGTGTAAAAAAAAAGTATGAACACTACTATGGCAAGTTTTTTTATAAATTGACGCAACTAATCAAGATTCCAAAATGGTATAATACTCTAGGCAAACAAGTTTAAAAAAAAAATGTTCCTATTATTTCTAAACAGGGGCCAAATGACGGTCAGGTAATAAAAAGTATTAGTTCTTGGAAAATGTTTAATATTTAAATAAATGGTCAAACAATTTCTCATGTAATTTATTAACATTATAACCAATGTTCAAATTGTTTGCCACCAGCAATAATACATGCACGACATCGCCTTAAAAATGACCGTTTTATTTGTCTTGCATATCTTCTGCGATTAATATGATCCGCAGCCTGACTGATATTTCGACGAAGCTCGTCCAATGACGCAATGGGTTTTGAGTAGACCCTGTCTTTAAGACAACCCCAATAGAAGAAGTCCAGGGGGTTCAAATCGGGTGAACGAGGTGGCCATAAGATAGGACCAAGTCGCCCGATCCAACGCCCTGGATACTCTTGATTTAAATATTCTCGCACAGGGCGGGCATAGTGTGCTGGGCAACCATCATTTTGGAGCCACATGTTTTGGAGATCATTTAAGGGCACGTCGTCTAGCAATTCTTGCAAGTCATTTTGTAAAAAGTTTAAATAACTATTGCCATCTAAGTTTCCTTGTAACTCAAAGGGCCCAATTACTTTTCCATTTAATATGCCGGTCCATAAGTTAACCTTGAATTGATATTGGGATCTGTCTTGTCTCATCAAGTGCGGATTTTCATTGCTCCAACTATGTAGGTTGTGTAGATTTAAATATCCATCTTTCTTGCATGTTGTTTCATCCGACCATAGAATTTTGTCCAGGAATTGGGGATCTTCCCTGTGCCTTTGCAGCATCACACGGCAAAATGTGACTCTTAATGGATAGTCCCGCGGTAACAACGTCTGCACACGCCTGTAATGATATGGGTGAAGCTTGTGACGTTGTAAAATTCGATGTGCAGAACTTTTCGGGATTCCTGTAGCTTCTTCTATGGCGCGTACCGAAGTAGTCGAATCATTTTCTATCTCATTGAGAACTTCTTCATCACGATCCGAACTAGGTCTTCCAGCGTTTCTCCTACTGGATGGCATACGACCCTCCGAAAACGCTTGATGCACATTAATAAACACTCGATAATCAGGATATCTTTGAGCATTTGGGTACCTTTCTCGATACAGTCTGCTAGCAGCGTTAGCATTGCATCGGGTTTCTCCATAGATGAGGTGCATATTTGCGTATTCCTGTGGTGTGTATGGTTGCGGCATGTTGATCGTTAAACAGTCCAAAATGCGCCAGAACTCCAAATCACAAAACTCACAATCGTAGTCACAAAACACACAATCGTAGTCCAAGATAATGCCAGGTCAGTTCAGTTTGCAGATCGATTCCAGTCCAAAAAGCCAAGCCAAAAGTCGTTAGTACGTACGAGAGCCACGTCAGTTGAATACGGAACGGTGCGCAGTAAACAAAGGAGCAGAGCGTACTGAACTGACTTGCTCTGAGAATAATAACAGCTTCTCTACCTGCCCTGTTGTTGTCTCTTTTTAACGTAAATATCTCTGTCTATCTATCTCTCTCTAACTTCTAAGGTATGTATGCCCCATTCAAATTCCTAGAAATTGTAACAAGAACCCACTACCTGCCCTGTTGTTGTCTCTTTTTAACGTAAATATCTCTATCTATCTATCTCTCTCTAACTTCTAAGGTATGTATGCCCCACTCAAATTCCTAGAAATTGTGACAAGAACCCATTTTGGGCACGCAGTGAAAGTGATTACTGTCAACTATAATTTAAGGAATTTGGTTCTTGTTTTGAACTAGTATGGATATTATTTTTTTGTGGTTGATTTTCCTAGAGTATTATACCATTTTGGAATCTTGATTAGTTGCGTCAATTTATAAAAAAACTTGCCATAGTAGTGTTCATACTTTTTTTTACACCACGATGAGTTAAAGTTGATTAAAAGTAAAAATCTTCAAAAAATTTAGGGAATAAATTAAGTTTCATTAATTTACGTGAAAAAACTAGAGGTATTCTGGATTTTTTAAGAATTGTGGTAGATAGCAGTGCTATTCAGGTTGCCTATAAAAAAAAATAACAGAAATATTTAAAAAAGTGTGGTCATGGTAGTGAAAAATATCATAAAAGGTCTCACTTTTTTAAGAATTTCTTCTTTTTTTTTATAACTTCAAAAAAAAAGAGATATATATTTTTTTTCTTTTTTTCCCCGAGTAGTCATGGGCAGGTCTATCCTCCGGTGCTGGCTTATCGTTGAATTTTGGGACATGTTGTAGATAAAGCATTTTTCATATGTGAGGCCCGCCATGGCCATATTCATCATGCGTGAGAATGACCCTGGGCTAGTTTTCAACCCCATAGGCATACGCACCATCTGGTACTGTCCTGAGCAAAACGCAGTATATTTCGTGCTTTCCTTTTCTAATTGTACGTTTTAAAATCCATTATATAAATCTAAGTGTGTGAAATATATACTTCCTGATAACGCATCTAATATTTCTGACATGTTTGGAAGGGGATATTTATCATCCTCGATCAAATTATTTAGTTTACGGTAGTCTAAGACTAATCTTAATTTCTTCTGGCCGCTGTTGTCTGTCTTTTTTGGCACTAATAGTACTGGACTTGACCAACTACTATTACACTTTTCAATAATGCTTTCCTCTAATAATTTATTTACCTGGGTTTTTATTTCGTTCTTTTGTGAATGTGGTAGCCGATATGGTTTTGTAAATACCGGACTAACGTTTGGTTTTAAAGTAATGGTATGTTCGTAAATATTGGTTGTCAACAATTTGTCTCCCGTTAGGTAAAAAATATCCGAATACTTGGCACATAAGTTCTCGATTGACACCTGTTCTTCTTTATTTAAATGTTTTAAATTTAACTGTGAAAATAACCGCTTGACTCTTTCTGCGTTCCTGTTTGTCTTTTGAAACGAACAAATCGTGTATTCACATAATTTATGAACAGTCGGCTCAATTTTTGTTAAGGTTATTGTGGATTCCGTAGTATTTAATATTCGTATCGGCACAAGACCATTGCGTGGATTAGCTATAGAACTTGCTAAAAAAATACCTTCACCCAATTCTTTTGCACATATCACGCACTCTTCAGTCAAATCTGTTTGGATATAGTGTATTGATTCACTTCTAGATGGTATTTTCCAATTATTTTTGTAATTCCGCACAAAAGGTAAGTTAAGTTTCGTATTTTGGTCTGTTCTCAAAGTTAAATTATTATTTTTAAAATCTATGTTCGCGCTATATTTCTCTAAAAAATCTTCCCGTCGTACCGTTTGCACCATTGACCTGCACCATCAATGGTGCAGATGAGACAAATTAGTTTCGTTTGCACCATTAATATTAATACAACTTACTTCACCCTACTTTGCTTGTCATCGTAAAATAAAAAAACCAATATAAGGCCGTATTTTGCTTGTGTGCGAAACCATTTTTAACCCCCGACGCAAAAACGACGGGGTGTTATAAGTTTAACGTGTCTGTGTGTGTGTCTGTCTGTGGCATCGTAGCAGCCGAACGGATGAACCGATTTTGATATTGTTTATTTTTTTGTTTAAAAGGTGTATTAGTCGGGAGTGTTCTTAGCTATGTTTTATAAAAATCAGTCCAAGATGGCCACCGCCACACAATTATTCAACAACTCTCTCAATCATCATCATCAGCCTATAATGTTCCCACTGCTGGGACACGGCCTCCTCTCAATGAGAGGGAATTGGGCTATAATCCATCACGCGGGCCCAGTGCGGATTGGTAGATGTCACATGTCTTCGAATTTTTGATTCTAGGACATGCCGGTTTCCTCACGATGTTTTCTTTCACCGTTTTGAGAGCAGTGGTGATGAAATAAATCACACAAAGTAATGCGCCTGTCTGGGTTTGAACCCACGACTTACTGTTCGTAAGTCTGGGCCGCCACCCCTGGGCCACCGCTGCTCCCTCAATATGGGTATCAAATATACCATGCGCTTTACATGGCAATGTATCAAATACATAGAACTTGTGGTTAAGATTTTGGTCATGGCTACGTAACTGTAAATATGTGTATCCGATTGCATGGACTTTACCACCTATTCCATTTATGATAATCTTCTCATTATGGATAGTAAATTTTTGCTCGAGTGCATGTTTATACTTTAAAGCTGAAATGGTAGCGCCCGTATCAAGTAACCAAGTGTATGGCACGTTATTTACTGGTAACCTAATCCAACAATTACTATTGGTCGCTAAAAGAATATTATTGTTCACGGAATACTGATTGTCCTCGATATCGTTTTGAAAATGTTTTTCATTTGTTTTTTCATCTGTATTTTCATTTGGCCATCGACATGTGGGACGAGTTGCTGAATTACTCGGATTATCACTGTCGGCTACACGCTTATGTTCATTGCGTACCCACTGATTTTCGCGTCTATTATAATTGTTACACCTACCTCTGGTTTGCCAAAGTTTCCGACTAAGTACACCTCGTGTGGACTGCTGAGGCTGCAAACTACCAACACCACTATCATTGGTAGTTTGACCTTGGTAGTTTGGATTGCGACTTCCTTGGTTTGAGTAAATTCTGGTGTCGTAGCCTGCTCGTGATACACGGTTGTGGTTTAGACTTCTTCTGTAGTTGTCTTTTTTAAACTTTCACGATCAGAACACATCATAAAACATATAGAAACTGGTATTTATCGCGAATTTACCTTTAATTTAAGCCCGACGTTTCGACCGGATTGCACCAGCCGTGGTCGCGGGGAGACTGAAGTGTGGAGGTACCGGAGGTACCGCCACAGCAAAGTGAAGGTGTTTATTCAACTACCCTCACTTGATCTTCATAAATGTTAATTAGGGCCGGTTCACACTAGGACAGCACACTACACTAACCGTGTCAGTATACTGAGGCGAGTTCACTTGACGAGTACACTTAGTGATCACTGGATTCCAAGCTGAAGAGAGTTTGAAGCCGTCTTCGCGATTGAAATTAGGGTACTTCTTGATCTCAATCGCTTCCCGAACCATTCTCTTATAGTAGTGCTTCTCATTGGCAAGGATTTTTGGGTTGTGTAACTCCATCCAGTGGTTGGGTCCTGAGTCTATTACATGCTCCGCTATAGCAGACTTGTTTGTTTGTCGATTTTTGACCGCCGCTATGTGTTCTTTGACCCTTTCAGCGACTGTTCGCTTCGTTTGGCCTATGTAGGAACGCCCGCAGCTGCAATCGATCTTATAAACACCAGGAACCTGGAATGGTACTACATCCTTCGGTGTACGCAGACGCTTAGCCACTTTGTTTAATGGAGCATAAACAGACTTTATTGACAGCTTCTTGAAAAGGTTCCCAATTTTGTCCGTTACCCCTTTCACATAAGGCAAGAACGCTGGCTGTCTGGTTACCTCAATGTGTCTTTGCTTCTGCTTGCGTCTGCTATCTGGATGCCATCCCTTAGTCCTGTACCCACACTTCAGTCTCCCCGCGACCACGGCTGGTGCAATCCGGTCGAAACGTCGGGCTTAAATTAAAGGTAAATTCGCGATAAATACCCGTTTCTATATGTTTTACGATTTCTTCTGTAGTTATCAAAATTATTTCGATACATATTCATAACGTCTCCTGATTCCTTCCGTAGAGGCCGTCTCTGTTTCTTCGTCCTTGGCAGCTTGTATTGCGTCCTTTAACGATGTGTAATTTCTAGCTGCAATTACAGTACTGAGCCTACGATTACGGAGCCCATCCGCAAATTTTTTTATTGCAAATTTTTCGTTTACTGGTTTTAATACGTTGTAACAATCAGAATGGCCATTGGATTGCGTAATCGTTAGTTCTGTAAACAATTCTGTTATTTCTTTGCCATAATTTTGAATGCTTAAATCGTTTTGTCTAATCTGCTGTAATTTGTTTTGAATTGCTGGGGCTGATTTTTGTGGTAGAAGTTCTGTCCGCATGTCTTTAATCAGATCACCAATGCTTGAATAATTTTCTTTTTGTTTTAATTTTGCACTTTGAGACAATCTACTTTTGAGTAAGAATGTGATCAATTTTCTGTTACAATCATCATTTTTTAGTATGGATGAATAATATTCAATGTTTTCAATCAATTGTTTGGTTTGAGATTCTTCATCTGTCATAGGTGATAGCAAAGATAAGGCAGTTTTTAAATTAAACAACTCCATGGTTACACAACTGTTACCCTCGACCGAGTCCTTAAATTCTCCACTTGTATCTGAACCTTTCTCCTCTTTGCTTTCTCCTGAACACAGATTATACATTAGACTAGAACACTATTCTACTATAAAGTAATTGAATATCTGAGGATATGTTAGTAACCAATTCTACGTCAACAGAAGTTTTTTTTTTTTTTTTTCCTTGTGTTGTGTGATATCAAGAGACTCATTTATAGCTAATATGTATTTTTCGTATAAATCTTTTGCTTCTTTTAACTTCTGAATGATAATCTTCCCTTGGCGCCGCTTAGATCCTATTTTAATCAAATATTCTCTGACAGCATTTAAACTCTAATGCTAATCTTTTAAAGTTCTACTCATTACTTACCTGGGACGATATCTATCCGCCCGGTTACTATTTTGCACATACTAGTTACAACTTTATTTATTATTGTAATTATACACCTTTTATCATAATTCTATCGTATAGTCCACTACAGTGTTCATAAAGTTCTGGTCTGGACTCTGGAGGTATTCGGGTCCAGTACTCATTTTAGATTTTTACTTTTTCCTATTTGTCATTTCTTTGCTTCTGTTTGTACCTATTTATTAAGTTCTGCACTTATTCCGCACTATCACTTATTGCACTGCACTGCACTTATTTAATTGTACGCGTGTTTTATTTATTATTTTATTTGGCACTACAATTCACTTTGCTTAAACAATTCCGGCTGTTTTCATCTCATCGGCGGTGCGGCGGCGATAATTGGAGACTCGTAGATTATTTCGATTTATCTCTTGCTGCATCCAGCACTTATGGCATTTTCTATACGCTCGGTATAAGAAGATCAGCAGCCCAATACCAATCACCAGGGCAATAGTTGTAAGGATAATATTTGCTGTACTTAGATGAAAACGAATTTCTTCGACGGTTGCTTGATTCGAGACTCCTGCTGCGTTCTGTGCCAAGATCACTTCTTCATGAGAATGTGTTGTACCCATTTTTATGATTTTTTTTTCAGTACGTGTGACTTTAATCACCGATAAAATATTTTATTCATATTGAATGCACTTTGTACTAAATCCACTGATTTGTTTCACATTTTTTTTGTCCATATACGGTACGGCGCCAGCCAACGCTGGCCGGCTGGTGTCAAGTACGCGACGCTCGGATAGCAGATTCTTTGCGCAGGGTCGCCATGTAGGGTAGGCAGAGACAGTAAATGAAACCAATGACTGCTGAGAATATACTGGCTTTATTAGAATAATAATATGGTATATAAGGTGTCTATAATGACAAAGATTATCATAATGTAGAGGGGACCTTACAGTGTGATATATTGTTGGAAAGGTATTTAAAAATGAATAGAGGTTTACTAAAATCATTTTTTGATAATTTCGGAAATAATCGCTCCAAAAGTAAAAAACAATGTGTCCCCCCCTCTAACTTTTGAACCATAAGTTTAGAAAATATGAAAAAAATCTGAAAAGTAGAACTTTATAAGGACTTTCTAGGAAAATCATTTTGAACTTGGATGGAAACAAGTTGTTGTACAAAAAAGACAAAAAGTTGTACAAAATAATTTCTGGACTAAGTTTGTAGTATAATCGTATATGCAAGCATTTTTTTTAACTTCGTTTACATATTTTATTATCCTGAACGTATCTTTTTTCAAAGAAAAACAGAATAATTAAAATCGGATTGGATTGAACACTTATAGTGACGGACGAGAAACTACGGAACCCTACACTGAGCGTGGCCCGACACGCTCTTGGCCGGTTTTTTTTTACCTTTCCCGAACTCGTGCGTTGTCTTTCCCAATTGTCAAAATAATGTCTATTAAAAAGAAAACCAACCATGAAGTTTTTACTAAAGAGTTTTTGTGATTCATACAAATACTTATATTTCTAAAAAGAAGCTACTGATTTATTTCAGTATCAGATTTAATGATTTAATTGAATGAGTTAGGTAAGGTTTCATTTCATTTCATCTCATTAAATTTCATTTTCATTTCATATCAATAAAAAAATCTACTGAAGACTAAGCTGTATGGATAGTTCCCTTTGCCTACCAAAATAGAAAGAAGAAAAAAAACTGCTTATATTCTACGGTTGGCGCCATTTTAGTTAGTTGAGTTTATTGGTTTTTTATTATTTTATTAAATTGCTTCATTTTTTCGCAACTGTATTAAAAATAGTCGTTCAGTACACCTGCGGAACCGTCATTGCAACTTGTCCCGACTGTCAACTCTCGCCTTCGGCTGCGCCTCGGCTCGGGTAGACATTTGTCACATTAGTGACAGCCTTTCTGCACTTGTAATGAAATATACTATACTGTTAGTGACATGGTGTTTAAGTAGTTATCCATATCTCCGTCCGTCCCTTAGGTCGCTCGCGTTTATGTTACCGAGATATTTAATACATTTTTGGCCCGAGTTGTCAGCGTGCGATGCGTTACAGAGCCGCTGCCGGTGCGGTCGCTGCGCTGGGAGCACTCGGGTGCGGGGAGTGCGGGTGGTGCGGGGGGTGCGGGCGGTGCGGGGGGTGCGGACGGCGTCACGCTGTGGTGGGCGCCGGCCGACGGCAGCACGCAGGACGAGTACCGCGTGTCGTACCACGAGGCGGGCCCCTCGCGCGACGACAGCAACACGCTCAGCACGGCCGAGCGCCTCGTGACGCTGCGCGCGCTGCTGCCGGGACGCAACTACAGCGTGGCCGTGAGTGCCGTGTCGCGCGGCGTGCCGTCCGCGCCCGTAGCGCTGGCGCTGGCCACGCGCCCGCTGGCGCCCGTACTGCGCGCCGCCACGTCCCAGCGCGGCGCACTGCGCCTGGAGTGGCGCTCCGACGTCAACAGCCGCCAGGACCAGTACGAGCTGCGCTACCGCCGCCGCGCCACACCGGAGGAGCCCTACGTCACGGTCAGTCACAAGATACGACCATACGACCGCACTTACAGATACACTGTTTTAAAAGCGAGAGTACAACTCGCGGATCTTAAATCATCATCACTAAATATTAAATTAGAGTGTCTGCGGCAGAGAGTCTGTTTTTTCGCCAGGATCTCAGAAACTACTGAAAAGATCACGGTTTTAAGCTTACTTATATTATCACTTACGGGATGTCTTCTGTCATTGTTCATTATTTTGAGCTCCCGATATTTTGGGTTGAACCCGCGATCATGGCAGGTCATGGCTGTTCGTGCTGTGCACCTTTGGAATTCACTTCCACACTCCTTGCCGGATAGCCCTTCGTTAGAAGTGTTCAAGACGGGAATAAAGGACCATTTCCTGTCAACATGATATGTATGTATGTGTATATGGTATATGTCACCGTAAAATTGTCAAACACTTTAGATTGTAAAATAACTAGAGAGATTGTAAACTCTCGAAATATTGTCAAACGAACATACTGCTTACAATAAAACACATTATTTTTCGTGAAATGCATGCGATGGTAGTCAACTCACGCGGTGTGGAGGGAAGGAGGGGTCCCCCTTGCCCAGTGGTACCACTTTCATGAAAAGATAATGTACCATTCATGAGAAATACCGATTAATATAACCTAACCTTAAAACACTTTATATTCCCCTAAAAAACGTAGTCGACGGAGCCCCGCTTCGCGGGACCGAGTGCAGGGTTTAAAGGAACCTAACTAACCTAATGGGGGGTGCCCAAGTCCCGATTATGGGGGCAGAGATACTTTTCCGTATGTTCAGTTGACAATATTTCGAGAGTTTACAATATCGCTAGAGAGATTACAATCTAACGTGTTTGACAAGTTTACGGTGACATATATAAATATATGATTTTATAGGTATGTATAATATATATATCTAAGCTGTATGTATTACGTATATTTTATTGTATGTGTGTAGTTTTTTTTTAAGTTCAAATAATTTAAGATGTAATGTAAATGCACAATGCACATACGTAAGTATATCCTCTTTTGCAAATCTCGCTTTCAAAATTAGGTTTGCTGTAAGAAAACCCAACTCTGGGTGTGCTCTGGGTTAAGCTCGCCTTTGTACATAAGCTATACTATTGCAATTAATATGTATACAGGGTGTAAACCACCTCATCACAAAGCCGTTAACCAAGCATTCTGTACATCAAACTAAGTAACTTTACGCAAAAATTATTGCTGGGAAACAACTTTTTTTTTTGAGGTTATAAATCATGTTTTGTGGTAGAACTCAATGTAACGCACTTAAAACATTGTCCTGATGGATGGATTAAATAGTACGGGGATCGTGGATGTGATAAAAGTCAAAATCTTTCAAAAAAAACTTGTATTAAAAAAAAAACTTGTCAAAAAGTTGTAACTTTGACCCCCCATATCTCCGTAACTAGAAGGTTCCCAGGTATGGTGTAGAACAAAAAAATTATCGCAATGATGGGGAGAACGAGCCGAAAGAGTGCCTTTCGGCTTCGTGAAGAGGTGTTTTACACCCTTTATTTGTTGTTTTTTTTGTGTGCAATAAAGTATAAGTATAAGTATGGCGCTTACAACAGCGCCGAAATATCGGGATTGAGAGTAATGAACAATCACAGAAGATATCCCGTAAGTGACAATATAAGTTTACTGAATAGATTTTGGTACGATTTTCACTAGTAAAAAAATAATTTTGCTGACAAGACGCATAAACGCGGAAACGCAAAAATGCGCCTGTGTGTGGCCTTAAACAATACAGTATTAGTCATGAAAATTATTTATTAAGGATTTATTCCTCTTAAAAATAACCGCGACGGCATAATTATGTCCCTCTTGTGTATCTTAGAAGATTGATTGAAATGTTAAAATGTTAGGATAGTTTTGAATTTTGGGTAGTTAATTAGCAAGTTTGTATTTACAACCGTAATTTGTCGAACCTGAATCGCTGTTAGGTATTTGTCGAGGGGTGTATCTGGAGCTGGGTCGGTCGATGTTACTCGTATGTTGCAGCTGAGGACGAGTGACAGTAACGCCACGCTGGAGGGGCTGGTGCCGGGCGGCGTGTACCAGATCCAGCTCGCCGCCGTCAGCTACGCTCTGCTCAGCGACCGACACACGCTGCTCAAGCCAGTCCGTGAGTATGCAACACTATTACTTATCTACTCTCTACCGTCTACTCTCTACTCGTATCAACGCAAACTGTGGGAGGATGTATGTATGGATGTTTGTACTGCATCCTTTACAAAAATGTGGGTAAAGTCCTCCATTTTTCGTGGCAGGACGTTGTTTACTTAATTTATGGCGTAATTCACAAATAACTGAATAGAATGCAATCATGACACCACTCCAGCCGTCCCTTGACGGTATAGCCTTCTTTGCCTTCGCCTCTTCTCATATTTCTTTGTCATACAACATTTCAATACGACCCAAATGTACGGGACCTTGTGGAATGCAAATAAATGAATATGAAAAAAAAAATGCTGTCAGAAAGAAAGTTATGACTGACTGAAAGTCATGTTTATTAACCTTTTTATGCGAAAAATATCGTTCATATTATTCTGACCATCGCACCTTTTGAAGTAATCTACGCATGTTACGATTCAATTAGGGAAATAATATTTAAGGAGAATGGGCTTCGAAGTATAGGCATCTGCTCCAAGTTCCAATAGCCATAAGATATCATAATTGAAAAGAGCTTTTTAAGAAGAACCTTTGCTCCTAACCCCATAATTTTGGCAATTTTGTTCGGAGTTATTGAGCTAAATAGGTAACTAGTAGGACTACGAAATTATGATTTTCGTGGCAACCAATTTAGGCTGCGGTTCCACTGAGGCGGAGTGGAGCGGTGCGGAGCGGGATGCTGTTTCCTTTGAAGCGGAGTGGAGAAGAGATGTGGATTTGAAGCCATGTGATTGGTGAATCGCTCTGCTCCGCTCCGCCTCAGTGGAACCGCAGCTTAAGGTTTTCTGGGTAACCAAAGTAATAAAATATAATCTATTGCATAGAGCTTTTGTATGAAGAACCTTTGCCTCTTACACGACTTTTGCTAATTTGTATTCCGTAGGAGTTATTAACCTAAGTAGATCAGTATTTGATCACCGAAGTTAAGATTTTCTGGGAGACCAATAGAAATAACATAAATATACCATTGGAGAGGGCTTTTCAATGACACCTTTTGCTACTGACATAATTTAAATTAAGTCGCTGACCATTTAGAGTTATTGAACTAAATAGCTGACCATTTGGACACCGAAGTTAAAACTATTTGCCACCAATTAAGATTTTCTTACACACAAAACGTATATTTCCTCTTTGTAATATTAGTTTCGATAATAATAGTTTAATTTTTTTGCTTTGCGATTTTGTCGACCGTTTACTGGACTTTTTCCGAGTCTTTACTTGCGACTTTGGACTTTCTGTTTTTCCTGAGTGGTTAATTTTTTTGTTATTAATGCAAGTGGAAAAAAGAAACTGTGTTCCAATCATTCATTGTTACGAAAAAGGAATAATCAGTTAACTCAACAGTTTCTGAAGAACCGGGAACCGCTGAACATATTCAAGGACTTTTGAAACTTCGACAAGTTTAACTTTTGGAGATATAGCGTTAAGATATGTACTAACGAATAGATCTCTTTAAGAAGAACATTTTATTACGGCGTCTTATACCGATTCAGATTCAGAAAGGAGTTCGCTGACCAATTACCAAAAACAAAACCCAAAACTTCTATAGAAAAGCTCTCTCTAATGGTGTATCATCATCATCATTTCTGCCGAAAGACGTCCACTGCTGGGCATAGGCCCGCCCCAAGTGTCGCCACATTGACCGGTCCCTTGCGACTCGCATCCAACGGATTCCCGCAACCTTCACCAGGTCATCGGTCCACCTAGTGGGAGGTCTGCCAACGCATCGTCTTCCGGTTCGCGGTCGCCACTCCAATGGTGTATATCTTATCGTTATGGTTACACAGAAAATGTTAACTTCAGTGCCCAATTAGACACACTTTTAGGTAAATAATTCTAATAGACTACGAATAGAGAATATGCAATAAATACAAAACTATTTCAATGTATTAAAAATGCCTTGTATTGGCGCTTAAAAACATTATGCTCCACGTGTTTAATGCCCGTTTTCACCGACATCCCCTATACTACCACCTACGTACGGGACCCTTAGCTTAAAAGCTCCCCTAAATTAGCCCCTAAATAAATTTTTGTTTCACCACCATTTCCATCACTTAGCTAGGGGGACTCTTAACTAAGTGACGTTTTGCTCTCGATAGTGGTGACTGATTCGTTTTTGAATTTATCGATACTCTGAAACATGAGTTTTTTTAGTAAAATCTCTTAAATAAACACCTAAATGGATACAGTTATTAATTAATCATGGTCTATTAACAATATCATTATGATTTCATTAAAATTTTCATAAATTTTAAATTTTCTTGAACAATTACTCTGTGCGTACATTACGATACCTTGCGTATTATCTGTGGTCTATTACTGATTTTGTTTTTGACACGTCTGGTCTTATGTAATTCATAGTCGTGAGATATGAAAATGTTTGTTGTGCGTTCAGCGTCGCGTATCGTTAATTCGAGATTTTCGTTCCTTTATGGACATACCCCTCCCTATTTCTAAAGAGCTCTGCATCATCTTCACCTTACAAAATATAATAAATTTAATTTTACTTCATGTTTTATTTTGTAATAATCGTAATAATGTTTGAACAGATTAATTTCATAATTTTAACTAGTTTAAGGTGTTGTGCTTTCACCTGGTTATTGTATTTTCATATTTTGTACAATCAATGCATCCAATTACATGGGGAACCTTGCAATATTATAAAACCCCATCTTCACTTAACTTATTCCTCACTGGTTTCAATAAACTTGATATACTCCGGACGTAGAGTCACTATATTTGCTGCAAACACTCTTTTTATTATTCGACTTCGAGTAGCCACACTGATGCCACCCATGTCTGCCATGGCCAACAAATGGTTACCCGTAGCATAAAAACTAAATGCTATCAATAACTGATTTGATAGAGATATAGTATTATTTCTGAAAAAATAAAATGTTTTCATTGTAGGAACCATACAGACAACATCAATTAATAATAGGTAATAAGGTGCCTACCTGCTTAACAAGTGAATGGTAGGTAGGTAAATTGATAAAGTATTGTCAACAAAAAACCATGTTACCACGAAAAAGTACCACGAGGTGTAATTTATTTTAAGAGCAAGGGGCATGTACAAACTTGCGTGTGTTATGTACTCACCTATTATCAGGAAATTCTAAGGCGAGTTTAATCTTTTCCAAAAAATATAACACTGAAGTTTTACTTAACCGGTTTCTCCTTTATAAGTCAGTTTCATCATAATTGGGTTGTTTCCAATATATTTTTGGTCTGCGGCTGTTTTTACGTTTATAGCATTGAATATTGTAGAAACAGTTTCTAAATTTACAAAAAGTTCGTTGAGAAGAATCCATCTTCGTGTTTTGGGAGATCACTTACTTAGGTGCCGGTTTATGGGCTGTAATTTAGACCTCCTAAATTTAGGGGACCTTTTAGCGTTTAAGTGACCCCTAAATGTCGGTGAAACTGAAAATCATCCCCTATCGGTCCCCTATCTATGTTTAGGGGATCTCATAAACTTAGGGGATGTCGGTGAAAACGGGCATAAGTTTCTAAAGCATCACTTATTTTACAATTTATTGTTTTATGTAGCATGTTTTTGGTGATACGGAACGCACTCTCAAAACATGTCGGCCTCGATATCGGCGGTAGTGACATCAAAATCTATGTGTAAAAAAAACACTTTTATTGAAATGTAGGGAAAGTTTCACTACGATTTTATTATTTTATCGTTATCGCAATATTTGCTTGAATAAAGCACAATAGATGTAAACAAGTTAAATTGTGTTAAATGACGTCACATTATGGCCGCGACAATCACGGACGTTTGAACTGTCATAGAAAATTGCAGGAGTTTAACATTTTTTTTAAGCGACAAGCAGTAGTCGAAATTAACTTTTAATACTTTTCTTGGGTTGATAAAAGTGCATTTTATTGATTTAAGTGAAGAAAAAATTACATGCACACTCCCTATTAGCAAAAGTGTTGCTAGTAGCAAAAGTTGTCTTTAAACAGCTCTATCTAATAGTGTAAATACTATGACTATAAGTTGCCCATAAACTCTTAATTGGTGTTTGTGTGAACAACATCAGCTATGCGGATGACATGGTGCTGCTGGGCCCGACTGCGAGGTCAATCAGGGAAATGTTGAATGTTTGTGAAAAATATGCCGCATCACATGGTCTTATTTATAATGTAAGGAAAACCGAGTTCATGGTCTTTAGGGCCACAGGCAAGTGCCCTGACACCATTCCTTCAATTACTTTGAACGGCGCCAATATAAAGCAGATGACCAAGTTTAAATATCTGGGCCATATACTTGTCGACGACCTTAAGGACGATGATGACGTGGAGAGGGAGCGGTCCGCGGGAACATGTTGGCGCGCAGATTTTTTTGTTGTACCGATCAGGTCAAAATAACATTGTTTAAAGCGTACTGTCAAGGCCTGTGCACGGGAAGTCTGTGGTTCAGCTGTTCGCGGGGGCGCTAAATGCCTTGCGTGTCCAATATAACAATGTTTTCAGGATGATGTTGAAACTCCCTCGTTTCTGTAGTGCCTAAGGGATGTTTGCCCAATCGCGTACAGATGGTTTCCATGCCATCATCAGGAAAAAGGTGGCATCGCTTTGTGAGGAGGATTCGGGGGAGTAGCAATAGCATCCTGAAATAGTGTAGTCGAATTAGCAAAAAGATTGGACGGAATTCGTGTAGTTATAATTTTTTGTGGAATCATTAGAAGACATGAATATAAGTTTCCTCTAAGTTTGCACCATTCTTGTTATGTACGAAACATCGTTTAATATTAGGTGTTAACATTAAAGTCCCATTATTATGAAATTTTATTAATAACTAATTGTGGTAAGTTTAGATATATGTAAATACCCCTTTGGTGTATAATTACTTTTCACCAAAACAGTGTGAGGTGTATGTATATCTAATTACTTAATTATTATTTTTAATTTGCGGCTCAAGGGAAATTCAGCCTGTTGGTGCAAACTCATAATATGCTTTTTAAAGCATCATGAACACCCACTTATTTTAGCACCCTTTTGCACCCCTAGGAAACCAGGATTTTACAATATTTGTAAATTGTACTTCAGGGCAAATTAGTGTAGCCATGGATTTTTTTATATGTTATGTATTCGTAAGTATACTACATTCGCACCCCATAAAAATAAGAAATATATAGCCGGAAGTTTATACAGAGCTAGCGTAGGTATAATCTAAGCTACTGCCAAAACAAGAATCCAGAGCAAACAACTGCTATGCAAGAAAACATAGTCGAACCTCGAACAGCGCCTAACTTGAATAAAGTAGCAACTTCTGTGCCAGTATCCAGTCTTCCAAAAAGCACCAGCAAACAACCAACAATACCTCCGGGAATGTCTAACGTGGTTATGTCTTCACTTCCGTCTGTGGCACTACTCGACCAAAAAGAGGAAGCCGGTAAAAAAATGGCTAATTTGGATTCATCTGCTGTCAGGGTGCCAGACCATCATGACAATTCTGACCACTGTCATGGTGAATGGGTAGAGGTTACGAAAAAACGGCATAACAAATCGCCCAACGCCATTGTAAGAGGTTCTGCTACTCCTGGTCTAACGCAACTGGAAGCGGCGGAGCGGGTCCGATATCTGCATCTCTACTATGTGAAGATTGGTACTTCAGAAGAACAGGTGCTTAATCACCTTAAATCAATATTCGATAGTGAAGGATATACAGTGGAAGGCTTGAAGGCACGAGGCAGCTATGCTTCATTTAAGCTGGGCGTGCCTTCTAGATTGGAAAGCTGTGTGATGGATTCAGAAAACTGGCCAGAAAATGTCTGCATAAAGCCATGGCGGCAGAATTTTCGTAACAAAATTACCAAGTCATTTCAGGAACAGAAAACAAATTAAGGATATTGTAATAATCTATCAGAATGTCCGAGGCCTCCGAACAAAGACGGCTACCTTTAGCCAGAATGTGGCTCTCTGTTCTGGTGATCTAATAGCACTAACGGAAACCTTTCTCAATAGTTCCGTGAGTGATGCTGAACTGTTCCCTCAGGGTTATATTGTACTACGGAAAGATCGACTTGGTGACGTGGGATGGGGTGGAGTTTTGCTGGCTGTAAAGGATTGTTACACAGTCAAGAGAATTACAGATGTTGATGGCTTGACTGATGATAAGGAATTATTGTTTGCATTGATAACATGGCGAAATGTGATGTTTTTGATTTGTGTAGTCTATTTACCTCCCAGCTATAGTAACAAACAATACCTAGATGTTTTAGAGTGTTTAGAGAACGTGATAAGTAAATATTCGAATCATAGAATTGTGATAGTTGGTGACTTTAACCTAAAATCATGTACGAATAATGTTGTAACACAATTTAATTATTTTACTGACTTTTGTAAACTCGAGCAATTTAACAGAATTTGCAACAAATATGGCGGCATTTTGGATCTGGTACTGTCGACTTGTGACTTGGAAAACGTTAGAGTGGTATCCTATGATGACCCTCTGGTTCCAATAGATGCGTATCATCCTGCCTTAGAGATAACTGTTACTTTGTCCAGAAGTGCAGTTGTCAAGGACCGACAATCTACAATGCCCAACCGTCAAGGCTCTGACTGGAATTTTCGCAAGGCTAATCTATATGGGTTATACATGGGTATTGCGGAGATAGACTGGACTGACCTACTGCAACAGCAGGATGTGGATGCAGCAGTAGATATATTATATAAAAACCTATTCGACGTCTTCAATGACAATGTCCCGAAAAAGATGATTGCAAATTTCAATTCGAAATATGTTTATCCTGCATGGTATACTTCTGAAATTAAGCATTATATAAAACTAAAATATTTCAACTTAAAAAAATATAAGCAAAATGGCCTTCAATTTAATAAAGAACTATTTAGATATTACAGAACTAAAGTTAAGGATCTCACTGAAATTGCTTTTAAAGATTATATTAATGCAATGGAACATACTATAAGTCATGATCCTTCAAAGTTTTGGGAATATGTTAAAGATAAAAGGAAAAATAGGCAACAAAAATAACGAGTTCAAATATCGGGACAAGGTTGTCGAAGGCCAGGAAGCCGTCAATGCGTTCGCGGATTATTTCAGTTCCGTCTTTCATAGCGACCCTCCAAAGTTGGATCCTGAAGCGGCTGAGCGCGAAGCAACTGATAGAGGATGTTTGCCTATGATCAGTGTAGACCATATTAATGCATTAGAATTGCGTCGAGCAGTCCGAAGGCTTAAAATTGCGTCTGCTTCTGGACCTGACGCTATCCCAGCATTTATTTATTTATGCCTCTTCCCCCGGACCGCCGTAAGGTGCTAACGTGTTCTCAGTGTTGTCGTTATTATTTATAAAATATTATTTAAAAAAGTTGTATGTTTAAATTCAGTTAAAAAAAATAGGAGTGCATAAACACCGTGGAGGTATCGGTACTACGTTAAATCTACGTCAATCTCAACGTACGACAGCGTGTACGTGCGCGCCTGGTACCTCACTCGCCGTAGTTAATCCCGCCCCTGTGCGTCTACGCACGTTCGCCATCTTGGCTCGCGCACTAGCCGCTCCCATATATCACGCTACTGGACGACACTTCGCGCCAGCCCCACCCACTCATTAAGCAGCGCTAATTAGATCTTTTTACTCCTGCTGTCCTAATACTTATGGACTCAACAATGAACAAGTCGCTGTCGGAAACGGACATTAACCAGATGGAGCTACATACACCCCCCAACTTTGTGTACAAGCGGGTGAAGAGAAGCCGAGGTGACATGGAGGACTCCATTGATAAGCAATTAGAGAGTTTCAAGGAAGAGATAAGAAAGATGCTGGGCCTATTCTCCGAAAAACATGAAGCAGAGACTCAGCGCATTACTACTACTTTAAGTGAAATCCAGAAATCGAATAGCAAAATAGAGAGCTCAATTGCTTATCTTACTGCCCAAAATGAAGATTTTAGAAAGAAATTGAGCAATTAGAAGGCCAGGCTAAAGAAGACAAAAATCTGATCAAAATTCTAGAGGATAAAGTTGAAATGATGCAAATGAGCAATCAGAAGACCAATTTTGTACTAAAGAATGTACCTAGAAGAGCTAATGAAACTAAGGAAGACCTAATTGAAATGGCTATGTATCTCGCTAAAAACCTAAACTGCACTTTCACAAAACACGACATAAAAGACATATATAGAACACGTGCGAAAAACAGTGAGATAATTAACACGCCAATAGTTGTTGAAACCGGCTCGACCCTAATTAAGTCAGAAATTATGAAAATGGGTAAGGCTTTTATTATTAAATATAAATCCAAGCTATGCTGCAAGCATCTAGGCTTTAAAACGCAAGAAGATACTCCTATCTTCCTCTCTGAGCATCTCACTCCGAAGGGTTCCCGCTTGCATTTCCTTGCTCGGGACTTAACCAAATCAGGTGAATTTAAATTTTGCTGGACCGCCTACGGGAAGGTTTTATTAAAGAAAGACGAACATTCGCCGACCATAACTGTGAGAAATGAGCAACAGATTCAGCAGCTGAAAAACACTAAATGACTAAGATATTATAACGATTTATTATTGTATTTTTTTATGTATTTACCTACTTTACGTAATTTGCTAAGACCTCTGTTTTGTTACTACTTAATTAATTGCTCTCAAACTTTTTGCTTTGATTGTGTATACACTTTTTCATATTATCTTAAATACTATAACCACTTACAAACATATTGTTTATATACTTACTTAGCTTGTTCTTTGGTTACTACAAACTTGTTCCGCGTATATAATGATCACAACAATTATTCATTCTCACTCACCACACACATTCACATGCCTTTACTTACTCAAAAACATACCGATGACATTTATCTCCCCCCTATATACACTACAAAAAAACGGTTTCAAATTCTGTATAAAACTGAAGAAAACAATAATACTTATTTATTAACAAGAACACAACTTGATGGCATGTCCTTTCTATCGATTCATGTATTTAATGGGTGATTCATTGCAAACACTTAATGAGATAGACAGCATTGATATTGCGCGTAGTATTGAATGTGACTGTTTGGAGTTAGCTAAACGTATTAATATAAAAAGAAATGATTTTACTGTTGTCGCCCAAAATATTAGGAGTATTTCTTGTAACTTTGACGATTTCATACTAACTCTTTCGAACTTTAAGTTCGAAACTGATGTTATTATACTAACCGAATGTCGACTAACTCCTGGAAAAATCATCCCTCAACTGAATAATTACTCGTCCTATAATACGTCCCACCAGTTGAATCAAAATGATGGGGTGGTTGTCTATATAAAAAATAACTTAAAGTCTAAAGTTAAGGAAATAAAATTATCTCAAGCGTCTTGTTTGCAGCTGGACATACTGAATAATATTGTATTGTGCATTTATAGATCCCCTTCAAGCCAGAACACAGAGGCTTTTATAAATTCCTTAAGTTCCCATCTAGATACTCTACAAACTCAGAAAAATATTATTATAGCAGGAGACATTAATATAAACATTAGACCCAAAGAGGTAGAATCTTCCTGTGAACATAGAAATAGAACTAATTACCTTGACACCCTATCTCTGTACGGAATATTACCTGGGCATACTCTACCTACGAGAAGTGAAAACTGTTTAGACCATTTCATGCTGAAAATAAACAAACAGAAAACTTCAGCATCGATCGCTATCTTACACACTAGTGTTACTGACCACTATACCACACTTCTCTCCCTATCAAAATTAAAAAATATCACATTAGCTAATAAAACTAGATCTACGGTGGATTTTGAGCTAGCACTTAAGTACATACAAGAAAGTAATCTAGCAGACTTACTCTTTTGTAATGATCCGGAAACTCTGTGTAACCATCTAGTAAACAAACTATCGGAATCCATCCATAAACATACTATTATTACTAATATTCCCAACAGTAAGCGCATTATAAAACCATGGGTAACCCCAGGAATTTTGCGCTGTATTAAAAATCGCAATAAGCTACAAAAAGATAATAGAAGAGATCCATATAATGACATATTAAAAATTACATACGTTAGATACAGAAATCACTGTAACAATCTTATCAAAAAATTAAAAAGAAAATATGAAAGAGAATTAATTACAAAATCAGTTGCCAACAACAAATTACTTTGGAAAAATATTAAAACTATAACTTACACAAATAAACCTAACAACTGCAATTCAGAATTACTTAACATTAGATCAACTCCTCTAGAATCAGTTAATCATATTAATGAATACTTCGCGAACATTGGTAAGAGCCTTGCTCAAAAAATCCAGCCAACTTTAAAACATGAAAATGGCCCACACGTATTACAACGAACTCAACCCAACTCATTCGTAATGTTAGATACTGACGATGTTGAAGTGAATCATATCCTGATGAGTCTTAGATCTGACAGTGCGTCTGGTTGGGATAATGTTTCTACCGCATTTCTAAAACATGTAAGGGGAGAGATTGTCCCAATAATTACGCATCTTGCCAATCTTTGCTTTAGTAAGGGCATTTTCCCGACTTCCTTGAAGCTAGCCATTATCACACCAGTGCACAAGGGTGGGGACAGCGACGACGTCTCCAACTTCAGGCCCATATCTGTACTACCCTCTATTTCTAAAATATTAGAAAAACTTATGAATATGAGGCTTTTAACGTACCTAAAAGATTTCAACGTACTATCTGAGGCACAATTTGGTTTTCGTCGAGGTCTATCCACCGAGGATGCAGTTACTGCACTAAGTAATCATATAACCGAACAGCTTGACAAAGGTAAAAAATGTGTAACTGCATTCTTAGATTTAAAAAAAGCCTTTGACACCGTCTCTGTCCCAATCCTTGTAAGAAAGCTGGAAGGTATCGGAATTCGTGGAGTGCCTCTTGGCCTCTTCAAGGATTATCTCGAAAATAGGAAACAGAGGGTTAGAGTGGGTCAGTATACTAGTGAAGATGCATATACGTCATATGGCGTCCCTCAGGGAAGTGTATTGGGGCCAACCTTGTTCCTTATTTACGTCAACGAACTATGTAACATTAATATTGAAAACGCACAAGTATTTTGTTACGCGGATGACACTGCTGTAGTTTTCACCGGGGATACTTGGCAGAATGTTAACCTTAGCACTGAAACAGGCTTGGCAACAATCGCCAAGTGGTTAACAACAAATTTGCTCACATTAAACATAGCAAAAACAAATTATATTTGCTTCAGTGTCTGCCAACGTACACAACCAGGGGAAGATTTTAGTGTGAGAATTCATAGTTGCAATACCAGTAACCGCAATAGATGTGACTGCGCTACCATCAACAAAGTACCCCATATTAAGTACCTAGGTGTAATTGTGGACCAGAGACTGTCATGGTACCCACACATTGAGCAGGTTGCAAATAGAATCAGGAAATTAAGCTGGATGTTCAGGACTCTTAGATACGTTGTTCCAAGGACTGTCGGTAATCATACAGGCCATCAAAAAGATTTCCTTAAAATGATTTATGTTGCCCTAGTCCAGTCAGTGCTTTCCTATTGCATACCTGTCTGGGGAGGTGCTGCCAAAACAAAATTTCTAGCACTGGAAAGGGCACAACGCGCTCTTATCAAGTGCATGTATTTTAAAAAAAAGAGATATCCTACTGAAGACTTATTCAAACTAAGTAAACTGCTCTCAGTCAGGAAACTTTACATAACACAAATAATATTAAAAAAACATAAGTCGCTTTCCTATGATGCTAGCATACTGACAAAAAGAAGGAAAGATATGATATTAAATGTCCCTAGGACAAGGACTTTATTTGCCAGTATGCAATTTAGCAAACGATCTGCTGCGCTTTATAACAAAATAAATAAATACATCTATATTTATCCCAAAAACTTCTATGAAACTAAAAAAAAGATAACTGAATGGATACAAACCCTTACCTACGATGATACCGAAACACTTCTGAAACCTTGACACATACAGGCATTCACACACTCACTCACTCACTCACTCACCCACTCACTCACTCACTCACTCACTCACACACAAACCTACTCACACACATATTTAATTTATTGTAAGTTAGTCTTAATTTAATCTAATTTAACTTAACTTGTAATTTAAATAGTTTTAGCATGAATATGATACGATTCGCTCTTTATTTAACACGACTTGCTATGGAAGAGCGGACTCTCCTAACACAGGCACTATCTGCCTAAAAGGAGGATCCAATCACAAAAAAATTTTGTTAATACCTACACTTGTTATACCAATAAACTATTTTTTTTTTATTTTTTATATTTTGAAGGACTGCCTGTCCGTATTCGAAGAACCTCTCTTATTTATCTTCAATCTGTCACTACAGCACGGTGTATATCCCACAGTATGGAAGGTTTCTAGGGTCACGCCAGTTCCAAAAAGTGGATCAGCAACTGATATCACGAACTTAAGACCTATTGCTGTCCTGCCAGTCTTCGGTAAGGTTTTCGAATCTGTTATAAACAATTCCATCTCCAAGCAAGTCGGTGGTTTACTAGATAATTCTCAGCATGGGTTTCGCCCTGCACGTTCCACTTTAACTAACCATATATGTTTTGCTGACTGCTTGAAGACCAAAATGACTGCTGGTACTCAGGTTGACGCAGCATATTTTGATTTTAGAAAGGCGTTCGACTTAGTTGACAATGATATTCTCCTGATGAAGTTTGCATCTCTCGGATTTGGCCCTCAACTTCTCCGATTCCTGGCAGACTACCTCAGAGATCGGCGGCAATTTGTAAAACTGAATGGTTACCAGTCACCGGAGTATTTTACTCGATCGGGTGTCAGCCAGGGTAGTACGCTGGGACCTCCCCAATTCTTAATCATGGTAAATGATCTGCCAGAAGTTCTCTCTGCGGCGAAATGCCTTATGTTTGCAGATGATTTAAAGCTGTTTCTGACGGTCACTGGACCGGAAAACTGTTTGGCATTTCAGCGGGACATTGATGCCGTTATGGAGTGGAGTGTGAGGAATAGGCTGCCGCTTAACGTGTCAAAGTGTAAAGTCATCACATTCTCTAGATCTCGCAAGCCAATTCATTTTGCCTACAAGTTGGTGGATGACTCGCTTGAAAGTGTCTCGGCAGTACGGGACCTGGGACTAACCTTAGACAGTGGTTTTAACTTCCACGAACACATTAAAGAGGTGTGCAAAGATGCCAATAAAGCACTGGGTTTTATCATCAGAACTTCCTCCCAATTTAAAAGCGTCAAAGTTATAAAGCTGCTCTACAATGCATATGTGCGCAGTAAATTGGAGTATAATGCAATTGTCTGGGATCCTACGGAGAAGTTATATGCACTGATGGTTGAAAAAATTCAGAGGAAATTTTGCCGTTATATATATAAACGCACCTACGGATACTACCCATTTTTGTATCCCTCTTTATTTGTGTCAGGAATGGTCGGAATGGATACTTTGCAGCTCAGGCGCAAATTAATGCATATTCTACACTACTACTTGTTAATTAACAATAGTATAGATAATCCATCGGTAAGGGAGCATATCCATCTGTATGTACCGCAGCAATACATGCGTGGCATAGGACGGCGGCGGCACCAACTACTTGCATGCCCACCGGAATGGCGCAGCCATCAAGTCAATAACAGCCCAACCGCAAGAGCAATTGGCCTCATTAATCGTTACCTTGACAGCAGCCCAAATGCCGACATATTTGTGGATACTATTGGCACTTTAAGGAAAGATGTATTATCATTTTTATGCAATTGATTTGTAATTTTCTCTTATTTTATTTTATTTTTATCTTGACTGTTATATTATTGAATTTCACTGACATGTTGTATTTTAGTTTTGACTTCGGCATTATCTGCCCAACCTTTTCGGTCGGCTACCGGTCTAACCGTACTTATATGACATAACATTTTATTATTATTATTTTCTTATGACATTTTATGACGTCTTTACATTATTTTATTGGTGATTTTATTCCACTTGACATGTAATTTTATTTTTTTTATTAGATTTCTCAATTATTGTAAATGCTAAAGGGCATCCTTTAGCATTTACAATAATTAATCATATTTGTAATAATGATTATTGTTAGCTTTTAAGCGTTTTGGTATAAAACTGTTAGCTTAAAAATGTATTTCTGAATAAATAAAAAAAAATATTCTGCGCCTCATGGCGTTCGCAGGGCGAACGCGGGGTCGACGCAGACGCGGGCGGGCGCCGGGCGGCGCGCGGCCGGAGTATAGTACGTGGAGTGCTATGCGTTCGCGTTGCGTTTAGATCATTGTTGTGGCAAAAAGCGATCCGTGCGCTACGCAAAATAATTATCATTTCCTCTTATTTTATTAACTTGTCTATACATATAATAAAAGAGTAAAAAAGCTGTGTCTGTACATTTAATATATTTAAAAAATAATAATTGAAGGGGGTTTAGAAACAGTAATGTAGAACCGCAACAGACCAGCTAAACTATTAATAAGAGATACAAAAATGACACCATAGCAAAAATTGTGCCACGTGATGAGCATTTTCTGCTGAGAGAATAAATTTGAAGATCTGGAACACCTGATGCGGAACTCCAAGAGCCCAGTTATACCATAACACAAACAGTGTGAGTCTTTATAATGTGCACATACCGAAATGAGGGTAACTTTGCTGTGAACCAATTATGGACTTCAAGTAAGGCATTATTCACGTCATCTAGATTTTGGGCTCGTCTATTTATCTTAAAAATTAAGGAAGTGTCATCGGCAAATAATACCATATTTTGAGGTTGGTTTTTCAGTAAATAGGGTAGATCATTTATATATACTAAAAAGAGGAAAGGACCCAATATTGAGCCTTGCGGAACCCCCATTTTTACTTTCAAGCCCTGTGAATTAACACCATTTATTTGAACATATTGCAGTCTATTACTTAAATAAGATTTTGCCAAACTAAGTGCAAGTTTACCTAAAACAATCCGTAATGCTCAAGTTTCAAAAGCAATGTGTCGTGATTTACACAATCAAATGCTTTGGAGAGGTCACAAAATATTCCTACAGCGTCTTGGGACTCTTCCCATGCCATGAATATGTGCTTTAATAAGGTTACACCGGCGTCAGTTGTACAACATCCCTTGGTGAAGCCATACTGTTGATCGTGTAAGATTCTGTTGGTGTTGAAATGATTGAGCATTTGATTAAGCATTACCTTTTCAAACACCTTACTAAAAACCGGCAACACGGACACAGGTCTATAATTATTAGTATCTTTACTATCCCCGGATTTGAAAAGCGGTATGACTTTACTGTATTTCATTAAATCGGGGAAAACTCCTTGGTCTACGCACAAATTAAAAATTAAAGCTAAGTATGGAGCTATAGTCTCAAGTATGGAAGTACAAACTTTGATAGACATTCCCCATAGATCTTCGGTCAGTTTGATTTTTATTTGCCGGAAAGCTTTAATAACTGTCATCGGGTTTATGTGTTTAAATTTAAATTCAGCCTGGCATCCAGATACATTCGCTTTTAATAAACCAATTGAGACTTCAGAAGAGGAATTTAGAGCCTCCGTAGTTTTTAACGGTATATCGGTAAAGAAATTTACAAATTCCTGAGCTACTTCCTGATTAGAGCTTTTAGGACCACATACTGTATCTAATGTATAGCTAGTATTACGTACTTTCTTCCTGTTAGTCTCGCTATTTATGACTTTCCAAACTGTCTTAATTTTATTTTTTGCTGTTTTAATCTTGTTGCTAATGTGCAGGGCTTTGGCAACCTTGCATGAATTTCTAAAAATTTTTTGAATACTTAGCAACATAGTTGTTTGTTGTGCAACAAGTTTCAGTGTTTACATTTACATAAGGCTTAAGGCCATAAAGCTCAAATAGTGTTTCCCTACTTTTTCTGATACCTCTAGTTGCCCAATCACTAAATATAAATTTAGGGCAAATGCTTTTTTTCTTCTTTTCAAAAGTTTTATTGAATTCAGTGTGAACAATTGAAAAGAAATACCATAACACATGTAGGAATGACGTCTTAGCAAAAGTTGTTCAATCTGATGAGCACTCTCTGTTGATGTATAAAAATCGAAGATCTGAGACACCTGTCGTGGAACTCCAAGAGCCCAGCTACACCATAACACATATAGGAATGATGACGTCTTAGCAAAAGTTGTTCGGTCTGATGGACATTTCCTGTTGACTTATAAAAAATCGAAGATCAGAAACATCTGATGCGAAAATTATTGCAAAGCTATCACTAATTTCACTGTATAATTATAAAATAACAAAAACTGGGAGTACCTCCACGCGGTTAAGGCGGTAACAGTTTAGGACTGATTTTCAATGACGATGGTATATCATTGAAAATTTGACTCTACTGACCAAAACTCATTTTATCGAATAAATATGTCTTCGGGCTCATGTTATTTGAGTTTTAATTTCCTTTTACATTTATCTTCGTGACTCAGTAGTCTACCCGGTAACGCAGGGCACTTAGATTTTAATTGATCAGGTATCTTCACAACAAAACTATAACCATCCCTAGAAAGAGGTCAAACCTTTCCCAATGTTCCAAAGGAGCTAAAAGATTGAGGATCATAAGATCCCAAGAATCTACCGAAGAGCGTCAGGAGAGACTTGATGCTGTTCGAGAACATCAGGCTGCAACTTGCTCCGTGGAAACCTCTTCCGATCGCGAAGCACGCCTGCTATCTCAGAGTATTTACGCATCTACATCCAGGTCTCTAGAGACCAGTGAAGAATAGATGCCTGACTGCGTTCACGGATAGAGAATTGCGCTTGAGTACCAAGCGTAAATACGCTTAGTACTCAAGCGCCGATCTTATCGATGCGTAGATCGACTTCTAGATCTCTAGAGACAAGATCGCTAATCGGGAACGTCACGCATTGTCTCGCGAGTCGGAGATGTTCACGGATAGAGTATTACGAGCAATCTATGGGTCAACTACACTAAGAGATCGCTGGATGTCCTGCGCGTTCAATATAATAATGCTTTCAGGATGTTGTTGCGATTGCCCCGTTTTTGTAGCGCCTCAGAAATGTTTGCTCAGGCCCACACAGATGGCTTTCATGCCATTATCCGCAAAAAAACGGCTTCGCTGTTGTGCAGAGTGCGGAGTAGTCGCAACTATATCCTGAGAGCGGTGGCGGAGAGCTATACTCCAAATATCGAGCATTTTGTGCGGAGGTTGATTAAGTAGGAGACGTCTTTCTGCCTGGTCGTCCTTTGTTTTATTAATATTATTTTTATATCCAAGTTACTAACATATGTGATACTAACAAAATATGGATCACTGTTATCTGAAATAAACGAATTTTATTTATTATTTATTTATTACGCTTGAGTTCTCATCGTATCTACGCATCTGCTTCTAGGTCTCTAGGGATAAGTCGCGCATCACGTTCCCCACGTGATGCGCGCCTGACCGCTGATCGTGAGCGACATGCATTATCTCGCGAATCGGAAACGTTTACCCATACGCTTGAGTTCTCAGCGTATTCGCAAATCTACTAACAGGTCTTTTGAAACGAGTGATGAACGTGATGCGCGACTAACTGCTGCTCGAGATTATCATACATTGCCCCAAACACGCACACAACAAAATAAATAAATGTGAAAAATGGATTATGAAGTGTATTGCATTGTTTGTATATATTCAATACTGCGTGCAGTATTGAATATAGTTATTCGACGATAGATGGCGTTGTGCGTTATGTGACGCAGACGAAGTTGCGCGGGTCAGCTAGCAAATAAAAATTGAATTTAAAAGGGTAAAAAAAACTTATGACAAAAAAGTCAACGAAATAAGAATGAAAGTCACCGACTTCCGAAAGCAAAGTTATTTTACACTTTTTTGTGTTTGTTTTAGTTTTAGTTTGTTTTAGAAGTCGGTTTCATTTTATTCAAAAAGTTTTTTTTACCCTTTTTAGTGGGTACTGGCGTGATATTATGTTGTGCGATTGAGTAAACAATTCATAGATATGCGATAGCATCAATCGCAGTTGATTTGCTGTCGTTTATTTAAGAGTTCCTTCAATTTCTCCAAGATCCCGTGATCAGATCCAGACCATTTTCTATGGGACCATCTGTGACCCTTTTAAACAAAAAAAGAATTTTCCAAATCGGTCTAGGCGGCATCGAGAAATCGGGGAACATACATAAAAAAAAAACTAAGATTACTACGAATTGAGTACCTCCTTTTCGAAGTCGGTTAATAAATAAAGGACATGCTTGGAGGACACTGCCATTTTATTTTTCGTTTAAACACAAGCTGCTTTAGCATTAAAAATATAATCTTTAGGTGCGCACACTATTAATTAATAACAGAGCATTCACAATCAGAAAATACTCCTTCCTCGTAAAATACATCAAACAACGCGCATACGTGACGACGACGCTTAACTCTTCTTGTTAGTTTATTATTCCGTGTCTCGCGCTTGTCACTTCCATGGCGTAATTATTCTGTGGCAATTACTACAATACTACAAAAATGTATGTTCCTTATAAAAATGCCAATATTTTATAGGGTGCAAATTTAAAGGAGACCAAATTAACATGATTGTGATGATTTTCAAAACAATCAAAATTTCCCCCGAAGTACAGCGGCAGACATGCGTGAAAAACTAATTTCCATAAGTCACACTAGGGTGCAAAATCAATCATGTATTTAGGTCAAAATGTCTAACCGTTTCCTCAATTTACAAAACTACACAATTTTCCCCACAGCCGCAATGACCAAAAAACACATTTTTAGGACTTTTTTTTTTTTTCTGTCTGCGTTGGTCCGATTAAAATAAATAAAATGTAATAATGTAGATTGAGGTGTAATAAAGCGTATAAAAAATTACGCTGAGTACATCTGTGTTCTCTGGTTAGTTATGACTAATTAATAGTTTTCACCCCCTTCCGTAGAAGATCGAGTATAAAAAACAAATTGCTTTTACCACCCGTAAAAGCAATTTGTTTTTTATACTCGATCTTTAACTCATACAAATCCATCAGAAACCTTTTTGCCTCTCCTGAGAATTTAATCCAATCTTTATTAAAAAATGGCCTAATTTGACTACACTAAAAGTCGTGGCTGGGGACCCGAGAGCTCCTGTACTGAGGCATTTCATGCGGAATCATTGTCCGCATGAAATGCCTCGTAAGTACATGAATCAATAACCTACCTGCTGAACTTCTCTTCTTTATTTTTTTACAAACCCTAGTGTATAAGTCTATTTATTGTGTTTACTAACAAAAATCGTGCCTATGTTGTTCCGAATAAAACAAATTTATTATTATCATATTATTATTAATTGTTTGTAAATAAAATATTAATTTTTGTGTCCAAGTAGTCAGCTATTCGGGTCAATAACTCTCAACGGAATGCAAATGGGCGTAAGTCGTTAAATGGCAAAGGTTTCACTTAAAAAGCCTTACTTATGGTGTATAAATCTTATTGCTATTGGTTACCCAGAAAATGTTAACATCGGTGATGAAGTAGTCAACTACTTAGGTCAGTAACTCCGTACGGAACACGAGTTAACGAAAGTCGTGTAAGAGGTAAAGGTTATTCATACAAAAGCTCTATGAAATAGATTATATTTTATTACTTTGGTTACCCAGAAAACCTAAGGCTGCGGTTCCACTGAGGCGGAGCGGACAGAGCGATTCACCAATCACATGGCTTCAAATCCACATCTCTTCTCCACTCCGCTTCAAAGGAAACAGCATCCCGCTCCGCACCGCTCCACTCCGCCTCAGTGGAACCGCAGCCTAAATTGGTTGCCACGACAATCATAACTTCGTAGTCCTACTAGTTACCTATTTAGCTCAATAACTCCGAACAAAATTGCCAAAATTATGGGGTTAGGAGCAAAGGTTCTTCTTAAAAAGCTCTTTTCAATTATGATATCTTATGGCTATTGGACCTTGGAGCAGATGCCTATACTTCGAAGCCCATTCTCCTTAAATATTATTTCCCTAATTGAATCGTAACATGCGTAGATTACTTCAAAAGGTGCGATGGTCAGAATAATATGAACGATATTTTTCGCATAAAAAGGTTAATAAACATGACTTTCATTCAGTTACAACTTTTTACTGACAGCATATTTTTGAATGCGGTTTGGTTATAATGGGTCAGGATTTTGTGGAATCGACAGAAAATTACGGATATTATCCCGTAAGTACTTTAAGTGTAGTGAAAAACCGTGAAAGTCTAAAACAGTGCATTTTGTGGAATATTTTATTACATAGGTCTCGTTAGCGGTGGACATTTGGACCAAGCTCCATACACTTTTGTTCATTGTCCTTTTTCGTGATTAAGATATTGGTCTCATGGAACAAGTTGTTCAGTTCATTGGTCTGTAGCACCCCGTTAGATACGACCACATCTTTCTGATATACACTGTAGATGCGTGGGACAATACAAACTTTTTTGCTGCACTTTTACATTTTCACTTCACGCAGTTGATTCACATTGAAGTCCCAATTGTATTTTTTCTGATTGTAGACAATTTTTAAATAAATATGGGTTAGATTTTACACTGAAATCTATTTCCTAAATGTATGAGGTCCCATTAAATTAGGTGGACAAATTTTAACACAGCGTTCAGTATGTCTAACCAAAGATATCCAACCAAAAAAAAAACACTAATTAAAGTGATTTATATAAAGGGTGTAAAACACCTCTTCACGAAGCCGAAAGGCACTTGTTCTCCCCATCATTGCGATATTTTTTTTGTTCTACACCATACCTGGGAACCTTCTAGTTACGGACATATGGGGGTCAAAGTTACAACTTTTTGACAAGTTTTTTTTAAATACAAGTTATTTTGTAAGATTTTTAATAGAAGACTTTTAACACCTCCACGACCCCCGAACTAATTAATCCATCCATCAGCACAATGTTTTAAGTGCGTTACATTGAGTTCTACCACAAAACATGATTTATAACCTCAAAAAAAATATGTTATTTCCCAGCAATAATTTTTGCGTAAAGTTACTTTGTTTGATGTACAGAATGCTTGGTTAACGGCTTTGTGATGAGGTGGTTTACACCCTGTATATGTCAGCGTCACATTGCAAAAACCGTTAGATTGTAATACAACTAGCGAGATTGTAAACTCTCGAAAGATTGTCAAACGCACATACTGCACACAATATGACGCATTATTTTTCGGTAGATTGTAATCTCTCGAAGTGAAACCGTAATATTGTGAAATGTATGCGATGGAAGTCAACTCGCGCGGTGTGGAGGGAGGGCGGGAAGGGTGGGTCAAAATTGACACGTTTCGTACTTGAGTCATCTTGATCTTGTGTGTGCACAATGTAAAAATGATACACGTACACTGTACCGTATTTACATTGTGTATCATATTTACATTGGTTTTGTTTATAATAATGGAATAGTTTCCAATTTGGATTATTTCAGCTATAAGAAACAAAATAATTGAATTTTAAAAACAATTCTCAACACTGAGAAGCCTGCACAATGAGCTGAAGAAAGCAATTGAATTTACGGGATGCCGTGAAACCCTTAGGAAAACGTGTACATACAATAATTACGGACTATTTAAAAATAACAAAAAGGCAGAATTAGAAGTACCCTTTTATTTAATATTCTTCATAATACACTCGAAAGTTACAGCTCATAAAACATATAAAAAAAGATTTTACTTGCTGATTAATAAATAGTATCAACTCCGTTACCTTTTGACCGCCACGTCAATAACGAAATTCTGTGTTCTCTACGCCAAGCGACAAATTACTTCTTTCATACCTACAAAATAATAGGCAAGGAAAAAGTAAGTATCGATATAACATCGATACATTTTATTTGTGCATGGTTTACGATTAAAAAATGTTTTACCTGTTTCTCAACTTAGAAACAATCATAAATCATTACACAGTAAATACAGTGTTAGACAAGAGCAGGTGATAGAATGAAAAAGTAATTCAAATATTTTAAATACCAAAGTCACAACACTAATCTCGTTTGTGACGATATTCACTGACGTTATAAGCCGTCACTGGCGTGGGCAGCATTGCATTTTCAAACTTTGTTAACATAGGTACAATAAATAGTTGTTTTAAAAGATTACAAGCGCGCTATGTTATGCCCGAAGGCGTACAAATATCATTGACATTAAAAATTGAAAAACCTTTTAAACTATACTACTTGAATGCAAAAAAAGTATTAATTGATTTTGTCAAAAAAAAAACATCATTAAGTAATAAAAAAAATATAAATGACAAAACTAAGTGTCACTTTGCAACGTCAAAAATTCAAATCAAGTAGGTACTTAAAAAACAAAATAAAAAAGATAAAATAATCATTAAAATAATACAAAATGTCATGTGCAACAATGTCATAAAATTTATAAAGTAGTAGTGAAGTATTTTAATTTGATAACGTAAAATATTTCATAAAGCTTTTATCGTAATTGTTTTCCTTACCCATCACTAGCTGACGTCTCTTTACGTCGGTGCCGTGGATTTGCACGCCAAATGATACATTTTGCATGATGTTCTTAATTGTGATCTTTTCCCAATACAGAGTGGCTAATTGTTACATATCTTTGTGTAATAATATAATAATTATGTTTACGGAATTATTTCATGAAAAATAAAACACTACAAACATATTTTTGTATGTTTATTTTGAACTGTAAAAATGTGTTATTTTCGACGTGCCATACCGTCCATGGCGTCGTGAGCACGTTTTGATTTGACGTCCATAGACGTCCGTGGCGGTCAAAAGGTTAAGCAGTGTATCTTGATTTTTTTAAATTCCCGCCTTTTTTCTTGGACAGCTTACGTTGGCCAGAATCTACCTATATAGCGCAGTAACATAGTCCCGCGTGTGCAGGCCCGCTGCCGGCGCTGGCGTTGAACGTGTCGCGCGCTACCTCCAACAGCGTCACAGCGCGCTGGCAGCCCCCCGCCGCCGCCTCCGCGCTCGGCGGCTTCGTGCTGCGCTACCGCACCCGCGCCGCCCCGCGCTGGCAGCAGCTCCCGCCCCTGCCGCGCTCCGCCAGCGAGGCCGAGGTACCAACACTTACAGCTTCGTGCTGCGCTACCGCACCCGCGCCGCCCCGCGCTGGCAGCAGCTCCCGCCCCTGCCGCGCTCCGCCAGCGAGGCCGAGGTACCAACACTTACAGCTTCGTGCTGCGCTACCGCACCCGCGCCGCCCCGCGCTGGCAGCAGCTCCCGCCCCTGCCGCGCTCCGCCAGCGAGGCCGAGGTACCAACACTTACAGCTTCGTGCTGCGCTACCGCACCCGCGCCGCCCCGCGCTGGCAGCAGCTCCCGCCCCTGCCGCGCTCCGCCAGCGAGGCCGAGGTACCAACACTTACAGCTTCGTGCTGCGCTACCGCACCCGCGCCGCCCCGCGCTGGCAGCAGCTCCCGCCCCTGCCGCGCTCCGCCAGCGAGGCCGAGGTACCAACACTTACAGCTTCGTGCTGCGCTACCGCACCCGCGCCGCCCCGCGCTGGCAGCAGCTCCCGCCCCTGCCGCGCTCCGCCAGCGAGGCCGAGGTACCAACACTTACAGCTTCGTGCTGCGCTACCGCACCCGCGCCGCCCCGCGCTGGCAGCAGCTCCCGCCCCTGCCGCGCTCCGCCAGCGAGGCCGAGGTACCAACACTTACAGCTTCGTGCTGCGCTACCGCACCCGCGCCGCCCCGCGCTGACAGCAGCTCCCGCCCCTGCCGCGCTCCGCCAGTGAGCAGCATTCAGATGTATCATCATTCTCGCATATTATGTCATTAAAGTACCCAAACTTGTACAAATAGATCAATCAACTTGGGAATTGTACATAACATACATAGTAGCAAGTAACAATAACGCTTGCCGCTCACTCCCGCAGATCAGCAACATGACGCACGGCGAGCACTACCTCATCGAGCTGGACACGCTCAGCGAGGACGCGGACGGCGACGCCGTGGAGAGCGGCTTGCCGCTGCACGCAGAGCACACCGTCCGTACGTATCGCACACCGCACACCGCACACCACACATCGCACACCACGCATCGCACACCACACACCGCACACCGCACACCGCACACCACACATCGCACACCACACACCGCACACCACACACCGCACACCGCACACCGCACACCACACATCGCACACCACACACCGCACACCACACACCGCACACCGCACACCACTCACCACAGATCAGGGGCCGTATTTTTGAATCACTCGAAGTGAATCTTAAGTTCATGCACGAAAGCAAAACGTATACGAAATGTATTTCGATTGCTCCAAATTTTACGTATTTTTGAAGTAATAGAAATGAGTGTTGCCCTAAAACTCGAATCTTAAAACATTTTTCATTTCACGCAGAAAAATAAAAACCGGAAAGCCATAACTCGTTGATTTTAAAAACCGGTAATGAGTTACGGTGGAACGGAACGTAAATTAAAAAGTTATAATGTCATTGTCTGACGTCTGTCATTTTCGATATTTTTTTCTCTAGTTTTCACATATTTTTCCCGGTTGTTGTTTGTGTTTGATTTGTTTTTGAATTGTTAAAGAACATACGTAGAAAATGGAAAACGACAAAAATAATAGGAAAACAATAGGGATAATGACAGTGTCATTCTCACGTCATTTCCGTCATTTCTACTGGTAGAATATCGGAAACGAGTGGGTCGGACCACTCGTTGCAAAATTCACGGGTATGAAAATTCAAAAATAGCGATTTTAGGGATTCGCATACGAATTCTGCGATTTCGTATACGATTTTGAATTCTATTGATTCAAAAATACGGCCCCAGCAACATGACACACGGTGAGCACTACCTCATCGAGCTGGACACGCTCAGCAGAACATGTTTTATAACGGCAACTTCTCTCGATTCAGAGTCAGAGAGGAGCTACAGTTCGGTGCCCAATCAACTACCTATTATACGATCAATAAAACCGAACAGACTAAGAATTAGCAAAAGTGGTGCTAGTAGCAAAAGTTCTCTTTAAAAAACTCTATCCAATAGTGTAAATCCTATGGCTATAAGTTGCCCTTGAACTCTTAATTGTTGTAAATTGAATCTTAATTTTGGTGTCCAATTAGTCAGCTATTCAGGTCGATAACTCTGAACGGAATACTAATTGGAGATAGTCGTTAAATGGCAAAGGCTTTACTGAAAAAACTCGAGCTAATGGTGTATATCTTATTGCTATTGGTTACCCAGAAAATCTTAACTTCGTTGATCAAATACTCATCTACTTTGGTTAATAAATCCGTACGGAATACAAATTAGCAAAGGCAAAGGTTCTCCTTAAAAAGCTATATCTTATGATGCCAAGAAAATCTTAATTGGTTGCAAATAAAGTCTTAACATCAGATTCTGAATCATCCTGATTCTGATTTATGTAAGGTGCTTGAATCTAATGGCGAAAAAAATATAGCTGTGCGCGGCAAGCGTAAACAACCAGAGAGCGAATTTACGCAGGCGCTTAATAAACTGTCGCTAGACTTCAAAAACACTCTGACAGAGTGGCGCAAGGAGCTCGATGCACGAATGAGTACTATTTCTGATAACGTTCTGAATATTAAAGGTGACATTGCTGCTATTACTATGGTGACATCGGAAATTAGAAATGAAATTTCGACTATTCGGTCGGAGCAGTCTCGGCTTACGAATAAACTAACGGAACTTGATGGAAAGTACAATTGCTTGTCAAATGACTTGGCTGATGTACGGACCAACATTCAATTGTTGTCTGATGAACAGACCGATTTAAGAACGCGCATTGAAAGGAAGGAGCATGACACAAAGAGCTTAATCGATGAACTCATGTTAAAAATGGACTACTTAGACCAAAATGCTAGGCAATGCAACTTGGAGCTGTGTAATGTGCCCGAAAGACGCCATGAGAATCTGCTGTCGATAATGGAAAAATTAGGCTCTAAAATCAATTTCAATATAAACATCAAGGATATCATCGCGATACATCGGGTTCCTCATGCACACCAGGATAGTAACAAACCCAAAAACATTGTCGTGAAATTGCCCTCACGTATATTGCGAGACAATTTTCTCAGCGCCTATCGTCTATGTAAGGGCCTGACGTCCGACCAACTGGATATCTCAGGAGCTCCATTTCGCATATATGTGCATGAACATATCACGTTAAAAAGAAAACAATTATTTCGTGAATGTAAGAATGTCGCTGCATTACATAATTTTAAATTTGTGTGGGTTAAGCATGGCACTATACTTGTCCGTGAAAAGGAACAATCGAAGTCATTTGCCATTCGGTCACACCAAGATCTCAGTAAAATTAAACCAGGGGCTGCTGCCACTAGGGACGACCCTATCACTAGAGATGAGTAATGAACTTTATAATGTAGTGTTTATTTGCTTTTCAATTATGTGCTTTTTAGTTGTATCCATCTTGAATGATGATAACATGGATATTTCTTGTTTGCCTAATGTATACGTTTTCATATATGTTGTAGTTTTACGGTATACTGTTTTCAAGCTTTCTGAAACTTACATTTGCTTTTTCAATTTTATACTATTTGTGCATCATCTACACTTGCTATTATATGTAAAAGGGAATTTTAACAATTTTACTTTATTCTTATTGCAAATTTTAATGATATTTGACCTCAGTTTGTGCATCTTGAAAGTGTATATTTATCATTATCAGACAAGAGATGCTTATGTACTTGCTCGAACTTATTCGATATTACTGCTCCGATTATACACCTGTGATTATGGCTGATAAGTTAATGATATACTATCAAAATTGTAGGGGGCTTCGCACCAAACTGCATGTTCTATTTATGAATATTTTATCCAATTGCTACGACATCATAATACTCACGGAGACTTGGTTAACCCCTGAAATACTCGACTCAGAGTTTATTGATCAACGGTATTCTGTATATAGATGTGATCGGGATCGCAAGGCTACTCAAAAGAAGGATGGTGGTGGTACCCTAATAGCGATACTGAAGGGACTGGGTTCTGTCTCAATTGAGTCCCCTATCTTACTAAACCAGTACGTTGAGCATGTCATTTTGCGTATCCCGAGCGCAACGAGAGGAAAGTACGATGTCATATGCTCAGCATACATTCCACCAAAAACCCCCGAGAGTGTTTATGTTGCATATTTGGAGCTTTTGCAAGCGGTTGTTGAGAGTGGAAGTGTTCAAAATTTCTATCTGTTTGGTGATTACAATCTCCCCGACATTAATTGGTTAGCTGCTAGCAGTTCATGTTCTACCATCGATTTAAATAACATCAACTCTCCAATTTGTAGACAAATAAGTATCTTTATGTCCATATTGAATGCCTATCAGTATAATAATATAAAAAATTCGACTGGAAAGATTTTGGATCTGGTGATCAGTAATAATGAGTGTTCTGTTGTAACACCCACTGATACACTATTAACCTCAGACCCTTATCACCCACCCCTATGTATATTGGCTTCTTTCAATTTAGGTAATCGAGCCATGATACGTAAATCCATACAGAGGTACAATTACTATAAGGCGAATTACGAAGAAATCAATGGTGATTTGGCCGAAGTTAACTGGGACGAATTACTACAAGGGCAGTCTGCAGAAGATGCGGTAAATACATTTTATGAAATAATTTTCAGAGTTATTAAGGCTCACGTTCCCTTAACATCGGTCAAGTCGTCTAAATATCCGGTCTGGTTTTCACCATCATTGATACATATATTTAAAAATAAAGCTAAGGCGTGGTGTAAATGGAAGGTGTATCAAAATTTATCAGATTACGAACAATTTTCACTGTATAGGTCGAGATTTCATACTGAATCTAAAACATGTTATAGTTTATACATGAAGTCAGTTGAGGATAGCATAAAAGTTAACACTAAATATTTCTGGACTTTTATATCTAACCGTAAATCCACAGCTTCCATTCCTTCAACTATGCATTACGAGGGACAATCTTCCAACAATCCAGACGAAATCTGTAATCTCTTTTTGAACTTCTTCAATTCTGTTTATGAGCCTTCCACTCTCAACGATGTGCAGCAGCAGACATCCGATGATGCTAAGAATAGTCGTCTCATTAGCAACATTGTGATCAGTGTTGAACAAGTACATAGTGCATTGAAATCCTTGGATTGTTCTAAAGGCCCAGGACCCGATGGTATACCACCACTTTTTCTTAAAAATACCGCTGACACTTTAAGTCTCCCACTATATATTATTTATAATAAATGTTTGAGCCAAGGAATTTTCCCAGAAGTTTGGAAACGAGCTAATGTCACCCCTGTCCATAAATCTGGTCCAAAACATGAAGTTGAGAACTACCGTCCTATTTCCATTTTGCCAATCTTGTCAAAGGTTTTCGAGAGACTTGTCCACAATCAGCTGTATCCGATTATGCATGATCAGATCATTAAGCAACAGCATGGGTTCGTCAAGAAAAGATCTACAACTACTAACTTAATTGAATACACCGATTATTTATTTAATAATTTAGACAGACGTGTACAGGTAGACTCTATTTATACTGATTTCCGTAAAGCCTTTGACAAGGTCGATCATAAATTACTTTTATACAAATTAGCATTTAACGGCATTCGTGGGGATTTGTTTCGTTGGTTCACTTCCTATGTTACAAATAGAACGCAAAAAGTGGTAGTTAATGGTTTCCATTCCAAATCCATAACTGTTTCATCAGGGGTGCCTCAAGGTTCGATTCTGGGTCCTTTGTTATTTATTATATTTATTAATGATATTGACATGTGCTTTCTTAACTCTAATTTCTTGCTTTACGCGGATGACCTTAAAGTCTTTAGACCCATCAAAACAATGCTTGACTGTCAACTGCTTCAACAAGACCTCAATCGTCTTGCAGATTATTGCACTAAAAACAAACTCCAACTTAGTATTTCTAAATGTTGTTGTATTAGTTTTACTAAAAATAAAAATGTATTTAAATATCCCTATGCAATACACAATGTAACTCTGGCAAGGGAGACTTGTATCCGCGACCTAGGAATATTACTTGACAACAAACTGCACTTGGATGCACATGTTAATAAAATTGTTAATAATGCATATCGCATGTACGGCTTTGTGATGAGATCGGCCACAGAATTTAAGCACCCTAGTACATATTTATATCTGTATCGATCATTAGTTAGGTCTCAATTAGAATATGCAGTACCTGTGTGGAACCCCTACTACAATAAATACATCGAGTGTATAGAAAGCATTCAACGTAAATTTTTAAGGTCTATGCATTATCGCTGCTTTAAGAGTTGCTATCTCCCTTATAGTGAGTTACTTAAAAAATTTAATCTGCTTTCTTTGAGTTCAAGGCGTACATTTCTTGAAACTACATTTTTATATGACTTATGCAATAACTCGTATGATTGTTTAGACATTAGTAACAAGTTGTGTTATATAGTTCCCAGAACATGCCGGGGACGCGAGGTGCGCGCACGACCTGTATTTGCTACTACTACCAGTCGTACAAACGCCGGCTTGCGTGCTCCTCTTCGTCGCCTTGCGAGCAATTTTAATAAGAATTTCTGCAGTTTGGATCTGTTTGCTTTACCGCAAGGAAAGTTTAGACTCATGTTACTTAACATATTGAAAAATTAGTATTACATTGTTGTTGTTCCACCTTTGCGGCACTATTGGCTTTAGGTTATGTATTGTTGATACTTTACTACTATCACTGTTCTTATTTTTATTGTTTACAACGCTAATCTTAAAATTTAACAAATTGTCTCATTGTGTATCTGTGGAGAACGTGGTTGATTTCACATTTGTATCATTTTTGTACCTTATCTTTTTTTAATTCTTAATGTGTAATTGTTTGTTTTCCCAAATAAATAAAATAAATAAAATAAAATCAGTGTCCAAATAGTCAACTGTTAAAAGCTCTGGTTGGAGTAACGGCATGGCTCACGCACAATGCTCCACTTTAATAATAATAATAAATATAATAATAATAATAAAATTGTTTATTAATCCAAATAATACACACAGACACAGTTCAAAAACAAGGTGACAAAAAATACAATAAGCATATGATTTAGTTTTTGTGCACAGAAGATTTAAGTCTACCAAAAATAAGTCTATGCATACAAAATAATGATGAACCCTGCCTCTTAAACTAGGAGACCTGTATCTTATGAGACAGTGATCGGCCCAAAATTGAAATTGAATAGAACTATAATTTTACAAGAGTGAAAGTGTGTCGATTTACTATTTTAAATGTATAATTATAGTTAGTCTTAATCAAATATGTGTGTGTTGAGGTGTGCGGTACGTGAGTGTGTGTGTTTAGAAAGGGAGTGTAGGTTTGTACTGTGGGTGTATGTGTATTTGAGTATTTTAAGGTGTTTTTGTTTTTTAAGAGGTTGATAGGTCAAGCGATGTATGATAGCAAAGATTCTGTTTTCATATAGTCCTGCAGTATAAGCCAGTCAGATGTTTTTGATTTGACATTAAATTTATTTTGGTCTATTATGTCTAGTTCTTTCTGATTTTTTTTTAAAGTCTTGATGGCTTAAGACTTAGAATTGGCGTCTGGCAAATGAGGTTTTGTACTGTACACCTGGGGGAACATATGTACGCTTGCTTGGATCAGATGGAGGTAGACGGGCGTGTATCCTCAGGACAGATTGGAGCACAAAGAGCTGCCGGACCGTCAGTACTTTGCAATCAGCGTAAAGTTGCGTTGTAGGGTATCTGTAGGGTTTCCTTAACACAACCTTAAGAGAACCCTTTGAGATCTTTCTGCTCGCATAAGATAAGTTTTCGCTGCTCCACCCCATACAGTTATACAGTAGCCAATAAATAATCGATTGGCATAGTGTGAAGTACACCATTTTGAGAATGTCAGCACTGGCGGATTCTCGGAGGTATTTGAAGATGTGAAAAAGACGAAGTGTTCGAGTAGTTAGTGTATCGAGTTGTTTGTCCCATTTTAGTCCATCGTCAATGTGCACACCCAAGTATTTAACACTAACAGCTCTAGCAATGGTGGGGCATGAGCACGATATTAACTTATTCTGGCATGAGTGAGCGGTTATCGTAAAACTACTTGTAGGTTTGGTGTTGCACCGGATTGCAAGGGTACGTAGTAGGTTTTTTTAGATTTAATGTTAGCAAATTTAAGTCAAGCCAGTTCATCATTGAAGACAGTGCAAATTCCGCCTTTCGTTTGACATCTTCCCACGAGGCCCCATCAACCAGAATCGCTGTCATCAGCATATGCATAGATTCTACAAGCTGGTAATGACATTCTACAGAGGTCGTCTATGTAGATTTGAAAAAGTGTGGGGCCTAGGATGCTTCCTTGGGGGACACCGTATAGCACAACCTCTTCATCACTGTAGTTGGAGCCAATCTTTACCAGCTGGATGCGATTCCTCAAGTAATCTTTGAAAATTTTCAGAGCTATGCCACGTACACCCAAATGCTCCAGCTTGGAGATTAGTTTGGGGACAGAAACTGTGTCGAAGGCTTTTGAGAGGTCTAAGAATATACCCAGACACCTTGTTCTCCCGTCCAGGGACTTAGCAATAGATTGCTTTAGATCGAGTACTGCGTCTTCAGTGGAGACACCAGACCGGAAGCCATACTGGTTATCCGCTATAATATTGTATTTATCGAGAAAGCTTCTAAGATTTTGGTTAAGAATCTTCTCGAGGAGTTTAGAGAGCGATGACAGTACTGATATAGGCCTATACTTATCGACACAGCCTCTGTCCCCGCTCTTAAAGATAGGATGGTCTATGGTTTTCTTCAGAGAATCTGGAAAAACTCCTGTCTCAATGCAAATATTGCAGATATATGTTATCCGCGATACTAGAATATGACGACATGTCTTAATGAGCGAGGAAGATATACCATCCCAGCCTACGGCACAGTCATGGCGCATTTATATATATACAATACTGTCTATGTCGCATTCGTCAACCTTTTTTATAACGAGTGAATTTACAGGCGGCGTCAGTGACTTGTCTTTACAAGTATGAATGGTATCGCCGGCAGAAGGGGCTTTATTTGGGTTGTTAATTATTTTTGCAGCAATGTTTTTACCTATGTTGCTGAAAAAAGAACAGACATTGTTGAGGGAAGATGCAGGAGTCTCGCATATTTTGAGCAGTTCATCAGGACTACAGCCTATTTTACCTGTATTGGTTATTTCTTTAATAGTTTTCCACAATGCTTTAGGATTATTCTTAGATTTTTCAAGCTCACTCTTCTCGTATGTCCTCTTTAATTTTCGCAGTAGCATATTGCAGAAATTTCGATAGCGCGTATAGGTTACATGTTGTTCGGTCCAAACCCAGGGCAAGCTGTGACCGAACCGTCCGCGATTCGCGGAGACAATCAAATCAAATTGCCCTTATGAAAACTTACCTGGTGCCGGTGGGCTGAAGGGGATGACCAGTCCTTGATCAAGCCGGTTCTGGTATTGTATGTCTGTGTGTGAGTGTAAAGTGTGGTATGTGGTCGGGTGATTTGCCAGATCCGACTATGTTTCAACAGACGCTGCCTTAGCAGCGTATAACAGGTCGGGATGAAGCACAATAATAGTTCACAGGCACCACCGTCAACACTTTTCACAATTATAATGTTCAATTTTCAATCTCACACGCGGGCTAAGTTAACCTCAAAATCGGCGTGGACAATCAACAAATAAGCCCGGTTTCCGACACAAATGGGGGCGTTCCGTCCAATCAACACTGAATCACAACCAAAATCTTGCAAACAAAAGGGATTTACTTGGATTTTCCAATTATCTCAATCAATCAATAAAATTCGACGTGATCTCGTAATGAATCACGACAAGAGACAAACGTCAAGCGATGACAGTTGATGTAACAGTGACAGTCCAAACGTCAAGTTGCGTTTCGATACACGTACGGCACGAAACACATGTAATATTAAATTGTCTGGTGACTTCTTGGATTTTGCGTGCAGTTTATCTTGGTGTTTGATACATTTTTGAAGACCTGGAGTTATCCACGGTTGTAGGGTTCTTTGTTTTCTCGGTATGCTGATATGCTTTGTATGTTTTGTTATTGCAGTTGATATTTTTGTAATCAATGTAGTCATAGTCAGTATTTGCGTCTTTAATTTTGTAGATAATAATATAATAATAATAATCGTTTATTAGTACATAACAAGAAACAAAAATACAGTACATAGTGATGGAAACAGTGGGTTGTACTATCAATTTTAAAATAATGGTCAGCTTTCCGGGCTCCTAAACTAGGTACGCAGACCTGTATCTTAGGAGTCGGAGATTTTACGGCTTCAATTTATATAATACAACCGTGACTTTTCTGTTTGTTTACAGTATCTTTTTTTTTTAACACGGCAGATTATGTAAAAGATTGTGATTGTATCTGATAGATATCTGAGAAATCTCTGTTTTCTAACTCTGTCTTAATTGCTTCGTAATTTAATCGCGATATCGTGAAACTTTTGTTCCGTGACAGGTTTGAATTTGAGATCGAAAGAATAATCGGCTTGTGGTCAGTAATATGCGACTCCAATACCAACGTGGTGGCCGTTGCCTTCGTTTTTAATAAAATGTGGTCTAAGCAGTTTTCCATTCTAGTTGGCAGGAGGTGGGTTGGTAGTAGTCCATGGGACGCATTTAAGATTAAGTATTCTAGTGCACGGTCATTCCTACTGTCCAATTTTATGTCAATATTCAGATCTCCTACAGTTGAAATGGTAGGTGAACACGATAGATCATCATAAATATTATTGAGACTAGTCAAAAAGCTATCGAAGTGATCCTTGGTGTTATTCGATGGAGAGCGATATATTGCTACTACCGAGATCTTGTTATCAATTTGAAATACGAGACTATTTGCATAATTTATATTTGGTTCCCATACCTTGACGTTTAGCCCAATTTTGGTGTAGATTATAACCCCATCTTTCTGGTTTGTAATGTTTTTTGTTGAGTGCGATTGGTATCCGTCAAGAACTGTGAGGTTAACCACTTTACTCAACCAACACTCGGTCAAAACAATTAGATCAAAATCAACACCAATTAAACACAGCAATGCCAGGAGGCTATCAAAATTTTTATTAACGCTACGAATATTTACATGCAATAATATTATACTACTGTCAGCTCTATTTACAAATTTAATACACTCATGCGGGTCACAAGAGAAAGACTTGAAGATTAAGGTTATCTAGGTCCTGATTTATATTAATTATACTAGCCATTTATGTTTAATAACAACCAGGTAGAGAATAACAGTATAAGTATAAGTCCGTATATTGTTCACTTCACTTCACAATAATTCACACGAATGATCACACAGTAAATCACACGAATGATCACACAGTAAATCACACGAACATAGTGACAGCATGGATGTATCTGATCCAATATCTAGCGCACGAATGACCCAATTGAGTGCGCTCCGACCTATTTAACAGCTCTGTTTGTCCCACCACCCGGCTATCGCGTGATTTAAAATATAAAAATCTTAGATGCGCACACATCCGGTGTCAATACAAGTTTTAAATATTATTATCAAATAACATAGCGATATTAAATATTATTACAAAATTACCTAGAGATATAACAAAGGGAATATTACTACTTATCCTCTCTACATAAAATGATATTTATTATGACATTTCTAACATGTTTTGTAGTAACGTACAAGAGGGAAACGTTGAGAGTAATGAACTTGGTATTTGACAATAACATCGCTTTTCTGTTGAATATAATGTAGTGGTGGGTGAAAGTATGTATGTGTGTTTCATATTCATTGTTAGTGTGTAAGTAGGGTTTAATCTGTGTGTGATATGTTTATTTGTGCACAAATTGTTACAAAGTGTGGAGTTTACAGTCGAAGTTAACAAGGTAATTAAAAAGTGAAACAGATACAATAATATATAGCCCAAGATTTCGAAGTAATGTCTGGGCGGAGGTTCAACTAGTCACTTGCTGATGAGATCATGAAGACATTTCTCTGAATTTATCAACAGCTGTTTATCGCCAGTTTGTTTCCGAAGGAAGATGTTTCCATTGCTCACCCAACAAAACGAATAGACATTTTTCCTCGCAAATTCCCGCGCTAAGTAAAATAACTTTTTAGAGGAAGAAGACAGCTGCTCATCAACATATACCGCCTGCCGTTTCCCAGGTATACCAATCAGCTCACTTTAAGGACTAAGTGCGGGAACCGAACCGAACCTAGCGAGAGGGTATATTAAATTGGTGTTTAGTCTCGAGGTGCAAACTGTACTTTTCACTTCGATTGCGAGAAAAATAGTCATTTAAAACCAAACAAATTTACACTCGACATAACTTTCGCGAGCAGCGGTGGCCCAGTGGTGGCGGCACCAACTTACGAACAGTAAGTCGTGGGTTTGAACCCAGACAGGCGCATTACTTTGTGTAATTTATTTCATCACCGCTGCTCTCAAAACGGTGAAGGAAAACATCGTGAGGAAACCGGCATGTCCTAGAACCAAAAATTCGAAGACATGTGACATCTACCAAACTGTACAATGTACAATACACTCGACATAAATTCTGAACTGAGCGGTCATTTTTTTCTTCTATCAGGGCCCCGATTCTGCTATTACAATAGTGTCACAATAGTCTATCATTGATCTCATAATTGTTCATTTTGACAAGTTTGGTGATCTACTAATATGAAGGCGTCATTATGACTTTCCAATGTTCAACCACTGACACTCAATTGCAAGAAATTGCTTAAAATAGTAGTCTCGTACATAATGACAAATGAATGGCAGATGATGAGCTAAACAGATAAAACTTTTTTGCAAAAAATAAAACCGACTTCAAAAACACAAAAAAGTGAAAAATAACTTTCAAAAATAAGCTTCAGAAGTCGGTGACAAAAAAAAAATCAATCAAATAAAGGTCACCGATTTCTGAAGCTTATTTTTTAAAGGTTATTTTTCACTTTTTAGTGGTTCACATGTGCTTACCCCATCACAGCGTATCGACGTGATGTTATGTTATGAACTGGTGTAAACAATAGACAGACATAACATTTCAGCAATCCCAGCCCATTTGCTATCATTTATTGAGGAGTTCCGTTGCCTATCTCCAAAGTCCTTCATCAGAACTTCACCAAATTGAAATGGGATCTCTCCGAAAAAGTACTCTTTCTAAAACCACACAAATCACTTCGAGTGTGCCTATAAAATTTGAAGAGTTCTCTCTGTTTCTCCAGGATCCCATCATCAGATCCTGACTTGATGACTGTGGGACCACCTGGGAAGTATACCCTTTCAAACAAAAAAAAAAATCCGAATCGGTCCAGCCACCTCTGAGTAATCGGGGAAGGTTCCGACGAATTGAGAACCTCCTCCTTTTTGAAGTCGGTTAAAAATACAAGGTGTTGTTTTGCATCTTGGTCAAATTCAAGGGTGTGCTACAGACCATCAAACTGAACAACTTTCTCCATGGGATCACCATCGTAATCGCGAAAAAATAATCAGCTGTCTCATACAAAATTCCAATACCTACTCAACCAAATGTATGAGACAGCTGATTATTTTTTTACAATTACGATGGTGGTCCCATGGAGAAAGTTGTTCAGTTTGATGGTCTGTAGCACACCCTTGAATTTGACCAAGATGCAAAACAACACCTTGTATAATGGAGTTGTAAAGTTTCACATTTATCCGCGTTACACATAACTTATTTTTTTTTGCTATTTATGAATGTGTGAGCAGGTTTGTGTGTGTGTTTAATAAGTGTGTACTTAAACTATTGCACTCCATTGCATTCAACTCTAAGGTATCTTCTAGCTCTCAGTTAATCAATTGTCAAAAAGGGGTTAAGCAGAATTCCTTTACATTATTTCATCAGAATATTCAGGGTTTTTCTTCCAAACAATTAGAAATCGAACTTTTTTTAGAAAAAACCAAGTTTGATATTATCTGTCTATCTGAACATTGGATGAGGGATTACGAAATGCAATTTAATTACGAGAATTATAGTGTGGGCAGTTGCTTTAACCGGAAGTCTAAGATGCGTGGGGGTTCATTAATCTTAGTTAAAAATTGTGTTGAATTTAAGCCTCGTAAAGATATTGTCGATCTTTCGGTTGAACATAGCATAGAATTGTCTTGTGTTGAGCTAGATATGCATGTAATAGTGTGCGTTTACAGACCCCCTAATTACCTGAACTACTCTATCTTTGAGTCAGTAATGGAAGATGCTTTAGCAAAACTTGTAACTGGTAGTAAACTAATAATTATCTGTGGTGACTTTAATATCAACATTTTAGAGAATAATGTAAACAGCAGTAGATTTTTAAATCTCTTTAAATCATTTAATTTGTCAAATGTTTTTTCAGAACCAACCCGAATTACCACAAATACTGCTACTTGTATTGATAATGTTTTTTGTTGCTGCGACTACTTGGATAAATCCATCGTAAATTACCTTCCTTCAGATCACAGCGGACAGACTGTTGCTTTCGCGTCTAATAAAGAATTAGAAAGAATTCAGATTCAAACTAGACAAATAACACCCAGCAATTTAGAAAAGTTTAATAATAATTTAATTAGTAAGTTAAATATACCAGGCCATATTGGAAACAATGTAAATGAATTGTATGAAGATTTCTTTTCGGTAGTGCACACCGAGTTCAATAATACTTTAAAACAGAAAACTAAGACTATTGGCCCAAAGTTTATTTTCAGTGACTGGGCAACACAGGGTATTAGGAAAAGTAGGGAACGATTGTTTGAGCTGTACGGCCTTAAGCCTTATATCAACACAGAAACTTTTAGTAAATATGTGGCTACTTACTCGAAAATTTTTAAAAACTCTTGCAAGATAGCCAAGTCTCTTTTCATTAGCAACAAGATAAAATCAGCCGATAACAAAATAAAGACGGTTTGGAAAATTATCAATAGTGAGACTAATAGATCTAAAAAACCAAGTAATGACATAACACTAGAGACCTCACATGGTCTCGTGAGTTCTAATAATGAAGTCGCTCAAGAATTTGTAAATTTCTTTACCAGTATCCCACTTAAAACTACTGTTAGATTGAGAATTGTCTTCGTAGCTACGCAAGTCACATATCCACATACTTAGCTATATGTATACCACATGCCGCCTTTAAAAACATTTCTTATAGTAATTTAAGCTAGTCGCAAATATACTTGCATACAGACACCACGTATTTCATTTATCAAAACCCGAACAAGCAATAGTGAACCTTAATACAAACATCATATGGTCGCAATCGAGCCGGATCCATCCAGTACGGACGCTTAACGAGAGAACAAAAGGCCCACATTCCACAGTTGCGATAAGCCGACCTTTTTTTTTGTGCTCATCGGATTCCGAGAATTAGCAAGTTGTTTACTACGAAGACTTGTAGTAATAATTAAGTGACGACTTAATACATCGGGTATCAGCAGCATTCAAGCTTGTTTATGTGAAAAATGAATACGACTGAAGAACAACAGAAACTTCTCTCCGTGTTAGAAGATACTGCAAACCTATTACGTAAAACACAAACAAACCTTAAGAAATGTCCTAAAGCACGCCTAACAAGAGGATATATTGAGGCACGTATGAAAATCATCGAAGATTATTGGAATACGTTCAAATGTGCGCATAAAGACTTGGTAAAAATAACGCCAAAGGAACAAAAAGGAACATTGCCATATTTTTTAAATGAGGAATTTTTTATTTATGAAGATTTGTTTAACGTGCTTCAAGGTGACTTAAAGGACATGGTTATTTCGTTATCTGAACAATCAGTGGTGGAATCAAGATCACCAAATAGTAGTTTTGACGGCGTGAATCCACAAAATAACCTCGTGCACCTGCCGCGGATCGAGATACCGAAGTTTTCCGGTAATTATGAATCATGGCAAGCTTTTCAAGATTTGTTTATCTCGTTGGTGCACAATAACACTTCGCTTCGCGATGTCCAGAAGCTTCATTATTTGAAGACTAGTGTTACTCAAGAAGCCGAATCACTATTGAAGCATATACAGGTAACCGATAACAATTATGTTAATGCATGGGATATTTTGAAAAAGAGATACGGCAACAAACGCTTACTTTTGAATCATTCTATGAAAAGGTTATGCAACCAAAAGAAGATGACCTCTCAATCAGCTTCTCAGTTAAAGGGGTTGTTAGATACAACCACAGAGTGCCTTAACAACTTTATAAATTTAAAGATTGATGTCGGCTCTTGGGATCCATTCCTTATATATCTTCTAGTGCAGAAGATGGACCCAGAGACACACAAGAACTGGGAAGAACATGCATATAAAGAAGAATCCGAAAACTTACCTACCTGGAGTGATTTGAAGAAGTTCTTAGAATCGAAGTTCCGTACCCTGGAATTAACAAATCAGAATAGTACATCAAAGGACAATAAAACAATAAAGGAGCGTTCATGTCATGTTGCCGCACCTGTTACGGAGAAAGTTTGTGTGATGTGTAAAGAAAGTCACAGTTTAAGTCATTGCAAGGAATTTGGCAAGAAGGAACCTACTGAAAGAAGAGAATTTGTGAAAAACAAACAATTATGTTTTAACTGCTTAGTACCAGGACACTCGGCATTTAAGTGTAAAGTGCCAGTATCTTGTCGTATTTGTAAGAGGCGCCATCATTCCCTTTTACATGAAAACAAGACCAAGCAGCATGGAGAATCATCGGTCACCTCACCTCCAGCTGTAGCACATGTAGAAGAAGAGCAAGCATTACAAGTCAATACAATGATAGCGTCGCATTTCAGTACTAAGAAGAGAGTAGCAGCACTTTTAGCAACGGCAGTAGTGGAAGCAACAAGCGAGCAAGGTAACACCATCTTACTGCGGGCGCTGATAGATCAAGGTTCCGAGGCAGCTTTTATTAGCGAAAAGGCGACTCAATTGTTGAAGCTCGAACGACAACCTGTAAAGGCAAGCATTATAGGGGTGGGATCTCAGAAGACTGATATAAAACACGTGGTACAGCTACAAATACGATCACGATTGGACCGAAACTATTGTTTACCGATCAAGGCATACGTGATGTCCAAGCAACTGACCACAAAGATACCCACCAAAACAATCAATAAACAAGAATGGGCACACATTCAAGACCTCAACCTGGCTGATCCAACTTACTTCAAGCCAGGGTCTATAGATCTGCTCTTGGGTGTGAAAGAATATGCCGAAATTCTGCAAAACAACCTAATCAAAGGTCCGCCAGGCACACCAAGCGCTCAGGAAACCAGCCTGGGTTGGATTCTTTTCGGAGAAGTTAATACAACAAAACAAAACCAGTATGTTGTCATGCATCATTCAGTTGACGTTGAAGACATGTTGAAATCAATATGGGAAATTGACGTAGACACTAAAAGACACTTAACAAAGGAAGAACAACTGTGTGAAGAAGTATACGAAAAGACAACTACTAGAAATGAAGAAGGAAGATACATTGTTAAATTACCATTTAATACATACAGTCCACAATCACCAGACAGTAACACTAAATCGATAGCAACACATAGATTTACACAATTAGAAAAGAAGTTCAGGAAATCGCCAGACCTGCAAAAAGAATATAGTAAAGTTATTAATGAGTATAAAGAACAAGGATACCTCGAGAAAGTATCTGATAAGGAAAAGGATAAAAGAGCTGTCTACTTACCTCACCACGCTGTTGTCCGATCTGACAAAGAGTCCACGCGAACACGCGTTGTATTTGATGCGTCGTGTAGAGGATCAAATAACGTTTCGTTGAACGATGAGTTACGTGTGGGTCCTCAGCTGCAAGAAGACTTGAGAAACATTTTGATGAGATGGCGCATGAAACAAGTCTGTTTTATGGCAGATATAAAACAAATGTTCCTCCAAGTATTAGTAACCAAAGAAGATGCAGAATATCAGCGAATCCTGTGGAGGCAGCAGGAATCTGATACCTTAGAAGAATACCGATTGCTCAGAGTCACCTTTGGTACAGCGTCTGCACCATATTTGGCCGTTAGAACGCTCCAACAGGTAGCCAAAGACGAAGCAAAGAATAATGTTCTTGTTGCACAAACTATAAACGAGGATTTTTACATGGATGATCTTTTATCTGGCACAGATTCAGTAGCTGAAGCTATGACACTTTCTAAAGAATTATCAGACACACTAAAAAGAGGCGGTTTTCAGCTTACGAAATGGGCATCCAATAGTATCGATTTAATGAAGTATATAGAAGAGGATAAAAGATCTGCAAAGGCACATATTGATTTAAACCTCGATGGTACTCTCAAAGCATTAGGAATTGAATGGAATTTAAAAACAGACAAGTTTCAATACAATCTTAGATTTACACCCATAACCGAGTCCATAACAAAGCGAAACATATTGTCTGATATACAAAGAGTGTTTGATCCCCTTGGTTGGATAGCACCGAGTACTGTTATGGCTAAAATATTAATACAAAAGCTCTGGCTTGAAAAGGTTAACTGGGATGAACAAGTTAGTAACACACTAGAACAAGAATGGAGAGAAATAAGATCAGACCTCGTTAACATAACTGAAATACAAATAGAAAGATGGCTTGGTACGATGACTGTTAACAACGACAAAATACAAATTCACGGATTCAGCGATGCTTCAATGCGTGCTTATGCAGCGGCAGTCTATATTAGAATTGAAACTCCAGACAGCAAGATTAAAACAAAACTGATAGCTGCCAGAACCAGAGTAGCACCACTGAAGACCATTTCGTTACCTCGTCTAGAACTTTGTGGTGCCCTACTTCTTTCAAAGTTAATGAAACAAGTTGGACAATCAATGAGGATACCGACAACAGGAATGTACGCATGGACTGACTCTTCAATTGTTATCGCATGGCTTAGTGGTGAACCTAACAGGTGGAAACCCTTCGTTGCAAACCGTGTGGTCGAAATTGTTGAAAACATAAATAACAAGCATTGGTTCCATGTTCAGTCACACGAAAATCCCGCTGATGTGGCATCTAGAGGAATGTTGTTATCCGACTTGAAGAAATGTAACTTATGGTGGCACGGACCGGGCTGGCTATCTGAAACAAAAATAAATATTAAACATGAAATAACAGAAACAGACTTGGAAATGAAGAAAACTAAAATCAATACTTACCTGAACACAGAACGGAGTATAGAACCTGAAACAACATTAATATCACAATTTGAAAATTTTGAAAAATTAACTGATTTAATAAAAGCGATTGCTTACTGTAGAAGATTTCTGAACTATAAAAAGAATATAACCAATGAAAATCAGAGTTTAACAACGCAAGAATTAGAAGATACTCTACGGATCTGCATTAAAAAGACTCAAGAGGAAGAATTTAAAGAAGAGATAGATAGAATAAAAATAGGTAAACAAGTTAAGAAAAGAAGTCAGCTACGATGCCTAAATCCATACTTAGACGAGAAAAATGTACTCAGGGTGGGCGGTCGCTTAAGACATGCTAACTTACCTGATGATAAGAAGAATCCTGTGATCTTGGGAAATAAAAATACACTGATACAGTTAATCATTGCTGAAGCACATGAGAAAACACTTCATGGAGGAGTACAGTTAATGTTATGTCACTTACGTTTTAAATACTGGGTTATAAGAGCTAAATCACTGGTGAAGAAACATATTCACAAATGCATGAAGTGTGCTCGAATGAATGCAACAACGAAAGGACAAATAATGGGCGACTTACCGGTGGAAAGAGTAACACCGACGAGACCGTTTCTGCATAGCGGTGTAGATTTCGCAGGACCGTTTCAAACACTGATATCCAAAGGAAGAGGCAACAAAACCAAAAAGACATATGTGGCTATTTTCATATGTATGTCCACTAAAGCAATCCACATAGAGCTTGTTGGAGACCTCACTTCAGAGGCATTTATAGCAGCCTTTCGACGTTTTGTTGCCAGAAGGGGTAAATGTGGCCACCTATGGTGTGATAATGGGAAAAACTTCGTGGGTGCAAACAGAGAACTTCATAAATTGTGGAGTGAAGCACAGATGACAGGCGAAATTTCATCCACGCTAGCAACAGATGGAACACAATTTCACTTTATCCCAGCATATAGTCCAAACTTTGGAGGATTGTGGGAAGCAGGCGTGAAGTCGATAAAGTACCACCTGAAACGTGTTATTTCAACTCACCTGACGTTCGAGGAAATGACCACAATATTATGCCAGATAGAAGCATGTCTGAATTCACGCCCGTTGTGCCCAGTAGATAACACTGACATAGAAAACTTAGATGTATTGACTCCTGGCCATTTTTTAATTGGAGAACCACCAATTGTGGTACCCTCGCCTGATCTGCAAGCTGTGAAGGTTCATAATTTGTCACGTTGGCAACATACACAAAAGGTTCTTCAAGACTTTTGGCGACGCTGGCAAGAGGAATATTTGACCAGGCTTCAGCAGCGTCCTAAATGGATTAAGAAACAGAAGGAATTTGCAATAGGGGACATTGTGTTGATCAAGACTGAAAATCAACCACCCAGCAAATGGTCCTTAGGACGAATTACAGATAAACATCCAGGCACGGATGGTAACACAAGGGTGTATAGTGTGAAAAGTGGAGGTTGTATAACAAAGAGAACTATTACTAAATTATGTGCATTGCCCGTTGATTCCACTTAGCTTCTCTTGAATTATTGAGATATTGTAAATTATTTTAATAAGCATAGTTAGATTTTCATTAACAATTAATTTACAATTGTAATATTTAGGGCTATAAACTGTCAATTTAGAGTTGGATACTTGATTTTTTAGATGATAATTTGTTAGAACTTAATTTTGATTGTAAAAGTACTTAAGTCCTTTTGGTGGGCGGTATGTTAGATTGAGAATTGTCTTCGTAGCTACGCAAGTCACATATCCACATACTTAGCTATATGTATACCACATGCCGCCTTTAAAAACATTTCTTATAGTAATTTAAGCTAGTCGCAAATATACTTGCATACAGACACCACGTATTTCATTTATCAAAACCCGAACAAGCAATAGTGAACCTTAATACAAACATCAACTACTGAAACCTTAAATTCCTCTCCCTTGCTCTCTATGGATTTATTGAAGGCGAACGTTTCAGCCTGCTCAAATGAATTTAAATTTCAGCATGTAAACCCCATGACAATCATAAAAGCTTTTAAGCAAATCAAGATCAAATTAACCGAAGATCTATGGGGTATGTCTATCAAAGCTTGTACCTCAATTGTTGAGACTGTAGCGCCGTATTTAGCCTCAATATTTAATTTGAGCGTGGATCAAGGGGTCTTCCCGGATCTAATGAAATTCAGTAAGGTAATACCGCTTTTTAAATCCGGGGACAGTAAAGACACCAACAATTATAGGCCCGTATCCGTGTTGCCGGTTTTCAGCAAGGTGTTTGAAAAGATAATGCTCGATCAAATGCTTAACCATTTTAACACCAATAAAATCTTACACGAACAGCAGTATGGTTTCACCAAAGGACGTTGTACGACTGACGCCGGTGTCACTTTATTAAAACATATTTTTACTGCGTGGGAAGAGGCACAAGATGCCATAGGAATCTTCTGTGACTTCTCGAAGGCATTTGATTGCGTAAATCACGAAACCCTGATTTTGAAGCTTGAGAATTACGGTTTAGGTAAACTTGCGCTCAGTTTAGTAAAATCATATCTGAATGATAGACAGCAGCATGTACAAGTAAAGGGTGTAAATTCGATGGGTTTAAAAGTAAAAATGGGTGTACCACAAGGTTCGATATTGGGTCCCTTCCTCTTTTTAGTATACATTAATGACCTACCCCATTTATTTAACAACCATCCGCAAATGGTGTTGTTTGCTGATGATACTTCTTTAATATTTAGGATAAACAGACGTGCCACAAATCTTGACGACGTAAATAGCGCCCTACTGCAGGTTCATAATTGGTTTACCGCTAATAATTTAGTACTAAATGGGAAAAAAACTAAGTGCATAAGATTTGCTTTACCAAATGTCAAAAGTAGTGATTGTGACATAGTATTGAATCAAGAGAAACTTGAATTTGTCAATAAAACGGTTTTCTTGGGAATTACGCTTGACCACAGGCTACAATGGGGTCCTCATTTAATATCTCTTGCAGGCCGGCTGAGCTCAGCAGCGTATGCTGTTAGAAAAATCCGTCAATTTACTGATGTTGATACGGCGAGGATAGTCTATTTTAGTTATTTTCATAGTATTATGTCATACGGTATTTTACTATGGGGACGTGCTGCAGACATCGAGTCTATTTTTATTCTGCAGAAAAGAGCCATCAGAGCCATATATGAATTACGTAGACGCGATTCTCTAAGAGAACTGTTTAAGGAAATTAATATCATGACAGTACCTTGTCAATACATCTATGAAAACATCATGTACGTTAGGAAAAATCTGCATTTATTCAGTAAAAGAGGTGACAGACACCACTATAATACTAGAAATAGGGACCAACTAGTTCAGCCAGGTTTCAGGCTTGCTAAAGTAGATTCATCTTTCATGGGGTACTGTTTAAAATGTTACAATAAAATACCTCCCCACATTCTACAACTGAATGAGACAAAATTTAAATCTTGTGTAAAACGCACACTATGTAGGCAAGCATATTATAAACTGGGGGATTACATTGAGGATAAAAATGCTTGGCTAAATGCTGGTCCTGCTCCGCAACCATAGATGCAAACTTATTGGACAATTATTGTGGTAGCTGCAGAAGATTGTAAAAATATTCTTGCATTGTATAGATTCCATCTCTTAGTATTGTATAATTGCATAACACATGTGTGAGTACCATGTACCGTAAAGCTACCATTTGCATTTAGTTATGTTTCATTGACTTGAATATGCCTTGGTGGCTGAGAGAATGTCATGCTCGCTTAAATGTCTTGCTGATGGTGGCGGGTGGGTCGGGTCATTTAGTTCCCTTCAATATGGTTGAATTGAATGGCGCTGATTCATGCGTCATGTTCGTGAACGGGCGCTGTCAGTCGGGACTGGTCATCTCTTAGCTGCCGTGGATCATTTGAATTGCTTTATTTTTAATTGTAGATTTATTTATTTTTACTCTGGACGCTCTTATTGTGCACGTCTTTCTACATCGTTCTCACATATATGTATAATCTCAACATGAAAGATGTAACGAAGATTTTGTAACAACATTTTTGATTGAAAAGAGTGTCCATGGAGTTTCTTGCCCGTTCTTCTCCATAGAGATCTACGTTAGGGAATGGGCAACTACAGTACTTTCTCAAGTTATTATGCCTTGTGTCTGTGACTGTAGCTTCGCTTTATTTTTCGTTTTATCGACATTCAAAAGTGCCGTAATGGTCTAGTTGAAATAAATGATTTGAGTTTGAGTTTGAGTTTGCATCCATTCATGATGATAGAAACAAGCATCATGACACAAGTGTTAACAGTGCTTCTGTTTCATCATAGCTTAACGGTTTTATCCAATTAATCAAAGATTTTTGTAGTATGGTTTTGTATAAATGTATATTTTCCTATTTATCCTACTATATAAAAGGGCCGAGCGTTTATGTAATTGTATTCTAGCAAACCGAGTTCGTGATTGGGGAATTGGTGCAACATTGTCCTTTCGTCTTTTTGTTAATTTGGAGGAGTCAAACGGTACAGTTTTGTGCATTTTCAAGATGGTCTGTACAATGTATAATTTTCTCACAGAGAGCAGGTCACTGATCCGAAATAGTTCGCCTGTGTGAAATCTCAATTTCTTAAAATACATAATTTTTATTAAAGCGCGTTGTGCACGCTCAACATCTATGAATTTTGATTTACTAGCCCCTCCCCAAACACGGATGCAGTACGTCAAAACTGATTGTACAAGAGAAATATATATTTCATTTAGAAGATTTCTTGGTGAATTTTGGCGAGTACACAAATTTTTTGGGACGACATGTCGTAATGAGTTAAATAACCAGCTTAGCTTTCTGATTCTGCTAGTGACTTGTTCGAGATGTTGGTACCAAGATAACCTTTGATCTACAACCACTCCTAGATATTTAGTGTGAGTAACTTTATTTATTGTTGGACAGTTGCAATTTAGATTATGTACATTGTCACATTGATGAATTTTTAAATGAAAGTTTTCATCTGGCTGGGTACGATTATTAATACTAAAACATATAAAATTTGTTTTAGAGGTATTCAATGTGAGCAAGTTACTTGTTAACCATTTGGCTACTACAGTCATGCCCAACTCAGCATATTCTTTGACCTCTTTCCAGGTCTTCCCTGAAAAAACAACAGCTGTATCATCGGCATAAGCGAAAATTTTGGCATTTTTGATGCTCAAGTTGCATAGGTCATTAATATAGGTCAAAAATAATGTTGGACCTAGTACGCTTCCTTGAGGCACGCCGTATGATACTTGTGCATCCTCACTGACATATTCCCCAACTCTTACTCTCTGTTTTCTATTTGAAAGATAGTTACGAAGTAGGTCTAGTGGGATACCTCTTATTCCAAATTCTTGTTCCAATTTGTTCACAAGGATCGGAACAGAGACGGTGTCAAATGCTTTTCTCAAATCTAAGAATACAGTTATACATTTATTACCACTGTCGAGACTATCAACTACTAGAGTTGTTAGATCAGTTACTGCATCCTCAGTTGATAAACCTTGTCGGAATCCATATTGAGATTTTGACAGTAGGCCAAATTTGTTTAAATATTTAAGTAGTCTGTTATTTATAAGCTTCTCTATTATTTTTGAAATTATGGGTAAAACTGATATGGGTCTATAATTATTAACATCGTCTCTGTCTCCGCCCTTGTGTACAGGTGTAATAATGGATTGTTTAAGCGGTTCAGGGAAAAAGCCTGTTTTAAAACATAAATTAGCGAGATGTGTTATAATCGGAACTGCTTCCCTACTAATATATTTTAGAAAACCAGTCGTGAAGTTGTCCCAGCCAGGGGAGCTTGAAGTTTTTAGACCAGCTAAGATTGCATTAATTTCACCTAAGTCCGTCTCATAGAGTGCAAATGAATTGGGCTGAGTAATAGGCAGCTTACGTGTCGAACTGGGGAGGGTTGTATTTAATTGTATATTCTGCGCTAGCTGTTTACCAATATTCACAAAAAAGTCGTTTACAAAGTTAACTGAATCAATAGGGGATGACTTTAAGTTCAACAGTTCACTATTTTCATTTTTAGGTTTACTAGAATTAGTTATAGTTTTTATATTTTTCCAAAGTAGTTTATTGTTATTTACTGTTTTAGCAAGAAGCTCCTTTTCATATTTTCGTTTAAGTTTTTTAATGAGATTATTGCAGTAATTCCTATATCGGGTATAAGTGATTTTTAGAACATCATTGTGTGGTTCATTTTTAAGACATTTTTGCATATTATTTCGGTTACGTATACAACGTAGGACACCAGGGGTGATCCACGGTTTAATTATCCGCTGATGACAAGGGATTTTTACAATGTCAGTGCTTATTTGTATGGACTCAGATAATTTATGCAGGAAAAGATTGGTTAATGCTAGAGGGTCGTCACAGAAGAGCAATTCTGCAATTTTGTGTTCTTGAAGATATTTTAAAGCATTTTCGAAATTGACAGTTTTTCTCATTTTAGGAGCAAATTGTTTATTCTTTATTTTTGATATAGATAGGAAAGTGGTGTAATGATCCGTGACAATCAGTATATTCTACGAAATCTTTAGAACTAGTTTGACAACTACTATCTACTAAAGAAAGTAAACTCTTTATTTTCTGAAAATTCGATTGAATTTCATTAATTAATGTTTGCAAAACCTCACAAGCTTCTTTGTCTAACTTGCGATCTATAACTTCTTGGTTCAACTGAGTCAAAATACAATCCAATTTACTATACTCCTTTTCTGCTTCTTCTAGTTTCTTAAAAGCTATATCTTTTCTACGCCTATCTGGACCTAGTTTTACTAAATATTCTCTTAAATATTTTAATGTAGCGTACAAATCATGCAATTGTTGGGACATTCCTAATCTCCAGAACAAAATATAAACAGTGCATGGATCCAGTTACATTAACACGAAATATAGAATATATAAAAAAATAATGCTAGCAGTGCAAAACTTACATTGCAGTAATTACTTATTTTACTGACAACGATTATGTAGGTCACGACGTCTCACGTGGCATAGATGAACGAACTCTTCAGCACTGGACTGGAACTGACTCCCAGCTGCTCCACATCGGACCCGTACAATTCAACTCCCGGCGCCCTGCATATCCTCTCATCATAAGGCTTGAGCATTCTCCCGGCACCCGGCAGCAACGTTCCTTTTCTGTCTTCTTATTAATGATTTCGTCTCTTCAACCAAATTCTTCTATTGGGATTCTGATTCTTCCATAAATTTTTAAAATCTTCTTCACTTTCTTTCTTCTAATTTTCCGTCACAAACTTCTATCGGTTCTTCATAATTTATTCGAATAATGATTGCTGATGATGATGATGATTGACTACGGACGCTTATCGCGTAGATTGCAAAATTTTAATTGCTGGCTAAGGGTCGCCATGTATTATAGTGATGTTGTCGAAATAAAAGAGAACTGTTTAGTTCGACGATTCGTATAATAATGACCATAATTAGTGTGTGCAGTTACATATATAAGGTTAGGCGAGCTGCACACTACAGTAGTGTGTAAGATACCAACAACAGCAGTCAATTTACTTTTATTAAATTTCAGCATAAAATGATCCAAACAGTTATTTTCCCTGGTAGCTTTCATACGTGTACTTAACCTGTACACGTATGAAAGTATATAGGGTGAGTGGCAGTTGGTGTACGATACTTAAATACGTGATTGTACTCAGGATATAAAACAACTTTTACGAAAAGAAATTAGTTGTTCAGTACATTTATGTTTGCCTGTCAAAATGTATAGTTAGCAGTTTTTTTTTGCGGGAGTTCAGTTTTGGTCCCATAGTAAAAGTTGTTTGTTATCATCATTACAATCACGTGTTTAAGTATCGAACACTGACTGCCAGTCACACTATTATACAGAACTTGTAACAAAAAAAAATATTTCTCTCTTTTTGTTTGTTTCGAGGAACATCCGAAATGGCTGTACCGATTTTGACGGGACATTTACTGGTAGATTGAGCAATCCCAAGATGAAAACGAGCAAGATTCGTTATAAAGTGGTAGGCGGTGTCGTGCGCAGGTCCCAACCCGGTCAGCAACGTGGAGCAGCTGGTGGACACGCGCAACCTGACGCTGGAGTGGCCCCGACCGGGCGGACGTGTGGAGTGGTACCAGCTGCGCTGGGCTGCCACCCAGCCTGGCGGGGCCCCCGGGCCCCTCGGGCCCCTCGGCGCCACCAACCTCACGGCACCGCCCGCGCGCCTGGCCGGCCTCGAGCCCGGACAGGGCTACACGCTGGAGCTGGAGGCGCACTCCTACGACCTCACCAGCGACGTCTTCAAGATGGAGACCAGGACTCGTACGTACCCATACCTATACACCTAACTCTCATATTACTTTGTTATGCAGTACGCCCCACGATGGCGCTGATGCTCTGCGCTTGTTTCAGGCCCTCTCATACAATCCGAGATGACGATTGTGAACGAGTCCGGGAGCGACGATAATGATACTCTGTCTACCACTCTGGTGAGTACCGACCGTCAGGCAGCTCGATGATACATTCATACCAGTCGAATGTGACCACGCTGACCACCAATATTACATGATGATACAACATTAGAGTGTCGGTCCGGTCGTAACGTTGTCCCACCTGCATGCAGAAAGTGACGTACACGCGCACGCCGTTGTCGGCGACGCAGTTCGACTCGTACCGCTTCCGGCTGGACGGCGCCGGGTCCGCGCCGCGCGAACTGTCTCGCGCCGCCACAGCGCCGGGCCAGGCCGTGGAGTTCTCCGACCTCGTGCCGGGCCGGCTCTACAACGTCACCATGTGGACCGTGTCACACAACGTCACCTCGCACCCCGTGCAGCGCCAGGCCAGGCTCTGTAACTATGCACCACTTTTACCATTACACTTTGTTGCCCCTTTACTATTCAAATTGTCAATCTCTTTACGTTATCTGCTAAACGGTATTTCATGTTTCCCGATATGCGCTCGTCATAACATGCATTTTCGTAATGAGGTAGGGCAAGAGACGCGTGTGGGCCGAGCGTGGCGTGATGTCGCACGCGCGTCCCGTGCGTCCCGTGCGTCCCGTGCGCTCCGGTGCACGGTGACGTGACATGACTGACACGTACAGATCCGCGGCCGATCACGCAGCTGAACGCGACCGAGGTGGGCGCGCGCGAGGTCACGCTGGCGTGGGACAAGCCTGCCGGCGACTACACGGAGTTCCAGGTGCAGTACCTCACGGGCCCCAACCAGCTGCAGACGCTCACCACGGAGGAGCTCTTCATCACGGTGAGTGCCGTACCGCCGGATATCTCAGTCGATCGGACGGGGATCCCTTCTTTTCGAATAATGTTCTTTGTCCTAATATACTTCGGCATAACGACTTTGGCACAATTTGTTTTGGCATAATAATACTTCGGCATATTTTTTTTTAAGCATACATTTTATGTTGGCATAATCATCTTAAAGACTAATTTGTTTTGGCATAAATTTGATTCGCATAACGTTAGTAGGCCAAGTGACTATTAGCATAATAATATTTAGGCATACAATTAATATAAATAACAAAACCAATTTTCATGCAAATGATTTATTATACATAACATTATGTAACTTACACGATTTTTCAATCGCGACATAACTTTTATCTAAAGAATATATTAGATGTTGTGTAAAAATTTAATATGCTGTGCAACAAAAGCTTGTGACAGAACCGAATTGCTGCAAAACCGACTCCACGTAGTCTTGTTTGTCCTACCCCTAGAGTGTAATTTAAAATCGCGTAGGCGCGTAGGGGCGAGGCGGGCCGCGGGCTGAGGAGCAGGCGGCTGAGGCTGCCAACAAGCCGAAGCTGCGGTGGTGAGCGAAAGCCGTCTGCGACGATTAGGACGCGTGGGGCCGCCGGAGGCCCGCAGCGCCGGAGCCGTGACAGAAACCCTGCCTGCTGCATGTTGCATGCTCGCTTGAATGCTGCATGCTGCATGCTTGCTTGCATGCTGCATGCTTGCTTGCATGCTGCATGCTTGCTTGCATGCTGCATGCTTGCTTGTTTGCTGCATGCTTGCTTGCATGCTGTATGCTTGCTTGCATGCTGAATGCTTGCTTGCATGCTGTATGCTTGCTTCCTACAGCGAAAAATAAACCCACAAAATTGTTCAATACGTTAATTGATATCATATTAATATGTTATATATTTATTTTTATTTTATTTTATTTTATTATTTTCGGAAAACTTACAGCTAGGCAGATACAATAAACTCGTTAACAACAACAATATGGCCAATTACAAGCTTTCACAAATAGCTTTAAAACAGTTAAAAATAATCAAACCAAAAGACAGTGGTCAGGAAGAATTAGTACACAAATAAACGTAAAAAAAAATAATAATAACACAAGTTGACATTTTTAAACATTATGGGTTATCGAAAAAGTGGCTGCATAGGGCATTTTTCAATTTAGACACGGTTGTATTAAAGATGTCGATCTCAACCTCCTGACAAGTCTCATTATCAAGTGCCTACAAATTTCATTAGAGAAATATTGTATAAACGTGTATAGTGTCTAATATTCTAAGTGTTAATAATTATTTCATTGTTATACCTATAAAAATGTTTTAGTATCATTATGCGTAAATAAATTTATGCTTTAGGATATTATGCTTAATCATTATTATGGTTAGAGAAATTATGCTTAAAAAATTATGCGTAAGCTGTTATGCGTAATTACAGGGTGTTAGTGTGGACACCGTTATCCTTGAAACCAGGGGTTTGGTTTCATTAGTAGAACCTAAAACCAATGAAAAAAAGCAACCTTTTTTTTGAAGAAAATCCACTATTTTCTTCAAGATCATTCACCCTAATGCACTCGGAAACAGCTGACCGCCGACCGGGTCAACGACCGCGCCCCAGCCCGCGCGCCCGCGCAGCGATCGAGTGAACAGTCGTCACGAGTACCTCAGTCGGCCAGCTGTCGCCAAAGCGAATCCACGTCGCTCGTCGAAGCGCGCGCCGCGTGGCGAGTCCTAAGTTTCTCGCGCGTAAATTTAGTGCTATGTCTTACACAAGTGAACAGTGGACCGAAATGGTACGGCTTTACGCCATCGCGGGTGATAAATAACCTGTACGAGGCTCGTAGGATGTATGCAGACATCAGATTCTCGAGTGCTCAACAACAATGTGTGAATTTTGAACAGTAGGTAAGTTAGTAGATATTCAATCTGTCGACCCACTCACCTCTGCGTAAATTTAATCGGTGATTTTTAACTGTACGTACATAAAATTGTGATGAACTTTTTAAATACGTCAAAATACCTACTCAGTAGTTTGGATTACTTTTCATTTTCTTTGTTGTCACATCAAAGTTACATTTAGACTCATCACGCAACACGTAAGGTAGGTATTTTGCCAGGAAAAGTTGAATTTATCAGGTAATGTTACGAGAATTCTGTAAGTAGATAGATGCCTCGACGGGCGGGCAGCGATTACGTCACTCGTGTAGTCGGGCTAGCCATGATTTCGGGGACATCGTCGGATAATTTAATTTAATATTTTTTTTTAAGAAAATCCATATCCAGTTTTTTAACTCTGTCCTATATTTTTTTATTTATGTCAACTACCCGTGGTTTGAGTGACAACGGTGTTTACCCTTACACCCTGTATATTATGCGAAAATATAATCATGCCAAACAAAATGATGCTAAGTTATATTAGGTCTTAAAATTTTATGCAAATGGATAGGGAACCGATCGGACGTAACGTGTTGTAACGTAACGATGTGGCGCAGGTGACGGGGCTGCGGCCGTACACGGAGTACGTGTTCACGGTGCAGGTGGCGGCGGGGCACGTGGCCTCGCTGCGCACGACGTCGCGCTCGCACTCGGCCGTACTGCGCACGCAGCAGGCGCCGCCGCCGCCGCCGCAACACTTCCGCGTCACGCCGACGCAGCCGTCCGCGCTGAGCTTCAGCTGGGAGCTACAGCCCGCCGACGCTAACGGCGAGCTGCGCCGCTTCCTGCTGGCCTACGGGCCGCAGACCCAGCCCGACCACGTCACCGAGCTCGAGTTCCCGGCTAACGGTAACGCTAGTGATATCGCGATCGTGAGCGACGCGATGCGATTCGATAATAAAAAAAACGTGTACATTGGTGTTCGGTTTCGGCCAAGAATCAGATTAGGTCGGAGCTTCACGGACGAATTTCACACCCGACGGACACTGGTATCCCTAAGCGTAAATAAAGCGTATAAAAACCCATATGTATAAGAGCCCTTTAAGCTCGTGCACTCTAATCTAATCCGTACTGTTTTGACCGCACATTAACGGTAGCAGATCGTTTGCGGGTAATCTGAGAGCGCTCGTAGCATCGCACTTCATGTGCGCTGCTTCACGTTTAGCGAATGTCAGCATTCGATCACGGTCATACATAAAACCACACGGTTCTCTTTGCGTCCGGTTTGAAATTGTTTCTTACGACGCTCATACTTAGGTAGATTGATAGAACATAGTCCGAGTAGGAATTGATGTCTTTCACCCGAGTTAAGCATTCTACTTTTCATTTCGAATATAAGGAAAGTAAAAAATAGTAAAAATATATATTATTTTCTTATCTGCTCGCCACTTAATAAAGTCATTGTATGTATTTTTTAATTTCTGGCAAAAGATTTACGATAACTGTATTTAGCTCGTCTTAAACAGAATCTGGGGTCAGCATTTCACAATTACTTGAACTAATAAGATATTGGGAAAAAAACCCAGATTTCGATACAACTTACAGAGTTTTAGTATCCCGCCAAATTATTTATTCTATTTAGAATTTTAAATATGGAACACACCGCGTCACTGCCGCGGGCGGACCCGCTTAGTTTTTGTTTTAATTCACACTGGCTGTTTATTTACAAGACCATAGCTTTTTTTTTTAAATTATGATAGATTTCTGACCAATCTGCAGCCGATTGCCTGATCATATTTAGTTCTATTTTTGGAATTTATTCCCACCCTAGAGAGGGAAGCAATTACTACGAGTCTTTCCCGCCTAAAGGTGGGAAGTAGCATTTTCCACTCGTTACTCGGATCAAACAAACACTACTTTCTGAGTATGAGAAATAAAAAACATATTTTTCATTCTCGTGATTATGGTGGTTCTCAGAAAGCAGTGTCAGTTTAACTTTTAATTGATGTAAGTTTTTTGTCGATCCTGAGTGAAACTAGTAGAGGAGTCGAATGTACGGTACCCGTTTCGACCGGCGCGCGGCGCGGCAGACTAGTCGGGTTATCGGGTACTAGTGTTAGAGTTAGGTTGGCGCTCACATATCACAGTGTGACGTACTCGTATGTATATAGCGCGCAGCGGCAACGTGTCGGGGCTGGTGCCGGGCGCGGCGTACTGGGCGACGCTGCGCGCGGAGACGGGCGCGGGGCGGGGCGAGGCGGCGCGCGGCACGGCGCAGCTGGACATCGGGCCCCCGCCCCGCCCCGCCCCGCACGCCACGCCGCGCGAGGTGCGCCGCTCCTCGTCCACCGTGGCCGTGCGCTTCCGCGCCGACTACTTCTCTCCCGCCAACGGCAACGTGACGGCCTACACGCTGGTGCTGGCCGAACAGGCGCGCAACGACACGCCGGCGCGCCTGCCGTCGTGGCGCGACGTGCACGCGCTGGACGCGTGGCCGCCCTACCAGGTCACGGAGCCCTACTACCCCTTCCACTCGTCGCCCGTGGAGGAGTTCACCATCGGCTCGGAGCGCTGCGACGCGGGCGGCCGCGCCTACTGCAACGGGCCGCTGAAGCCCGGCACCAAGTACTTCGTCAAGCTGCGCGCCTTCACCGCGCCCGACAAGTTCACGGACACCGCCTACACCGTCGTCTACACCGGTACGTACTCCGACTGTGTACTGTGTACTGTATACTCGCACCTCATACCTTTACGTACTATGTACTGATAACGGTATCGTGCGATATCCTCTTCGCTGATAGCGCTCAGTCGCCTACTACCTACAGCCGAGAGTACGCGTGTGGTGTAGTTCAGTGGTGCGGTAGTGCAGTAGTGCAGTAGTACTGCGACATGATGACCTCATCATAGCTTGTGTTCGCAAGTGGTAGGGAGTAACCGCGCGTATAGTGACGTCACGCGTCATTGGACCACACAGACGGGTGCATCGCTGAAGAAACTTAGTAATATGATGTTATAATAATCATTTTATTATCAGGCAACTAAGGCCCATAGACAAAATACACAAAATAGCATATAACAACAATATCAAATATTTATATTTTAAACCTTATAAAACTATAACTATACACGTAACGTTGACGGCGTGTTATGAGCCTCATATTGTGCTCGAATGACTTTTTCATGAAATAGTCAATCCATTAGATTAAATGAACTTAAAGGGTTGTATCGATGATGATTTTAATAAATTGTAAATACGTACGTGTAACGGTCGCGAATCATATTTAGTTCAACACACAGACTGAGACTAACCTGCTAATTACAATGTAAGACAATTTTAATTAGGCGGGCTTCCCTCGTCCTTTCACATAAATATGAAATATAAAACGCAGATTTGCGTGTAGGAACCAGGTTGATCACAAAACAACTTTATTGTGAGATTTGATTCTTTGTTTTGTAAGTTTACTGTCTTATCATTACACTTTGGGGAATTTCATTTTTAATTGACTTATTTTGATAATCTTTTTGATAATAACGTTTCTTGTCAATGCCAAAAGTATTGCGAGGTATTCATTTTACACTATTTAAAAATGAATGTGTTATCTATTCACTGCAATTAATGAATAAAAAAAATACAAACACCTTAGCCGTATTTCACGCCATATTTTTAAATATCGCTTGCTAATTTAGGACTGAAAAAAAAACACCCAATTTTTATTAAAACTCTTTTAGTTTGGGCAAAAACAAGACGAGCTACATTAAATGATTTAGTACGAGGTCATAAAGTAAAGTAGTAACGTTATCGTACGTGCGGCAGAGGTGGACAACACGGCGTGGATCGCCGGGTCCGTGGCGGCGCTGGCGCTGGTGGCGGGCGCGGGCGGCGGCCTCACCGCGCTACGCCGGCGCCGCGCCCGCGCCCGCCCCGCGCCCGCCGCCTCGCCGCGCTCCACGCAGCGCCCCGTGCGAGTCGCCGACTTCATCGACCACTACCGCCTCATGTCTGCCGACTCCGACTTCAGGTGCCGCTCTTACTTATTCCTTTAACCCGACGACCCCAGCGGATATCCCATCAAACTGCGACTATGTGCTATTATTAATTAATACCATGCACCGCCCGAGTAACACAGGAAGCATTTTAAACAACGAATAGTATCCTTAGGTCAGCGGTTCTCAAACTTTTTTGGTAACGGAACCCTTTTGACTAGCAAAATACTTGACGGAACCCTACAATAACAATAATATCGCTGGACATTACACACAGCGCCATCTAGTGCCACACTAAGCAAGGCATGTGTCGTGGCGACCAGATAGTTGATATACTACATATATACTTTTTGCTTGTAAATATATACTTATACAACAAAACACTATTTTTTAAAAGTGTATTCTTTATTAATAATAATAATTCATAATAATCTATACATATAATAATATAATACATATATTAAAAGAGTAAAAAGCTGTGTACATTGAATATATTTATAAAATAATAATTGAAAAGGGTTTAGAAACAGTAATAGAGTACGAATCCAAAAAAAAAAGTATGTCTGTTTGACTGTTTGTTTGTACACGCTAATCTTCGGAAGTACTGGACGGATTTGAATATTTTTTTTTGTTGTATAGATATTATGTCTGGCCAACATATAGGCTATAATTTATCTTGGAAACCTGAACACCTGATGTAGAACCGCAACAGACCAGCTGACACCATAGCAAAAATTGTACCACGTGATGAGCATTTTCTGCTGAGAAAATAAATTTGAAGATCTGGAACACCTGATGTGGAACTCCAATAGCCCAGCTACACCATAACACATATAGGAATGATGACGTCTTAGCAAAAGTTGTTCGGACTGATGGGCATTTCCTGTTGACTTATAAAAAATCGAAGATCAGAAACATCTGATGTAAAAATTATTGCAAAGCTTTCACTAATTCCACTGTATAATAAAATTATAAAATAACAAAAACTGGGAGTACCTCCACGCGGTTAAGGCGGTAACAGTTTAGGACTTATTTTCAATGACGATGGTATATCATTGAAAATTTGACTCTACTGACCAAAACTCATTTTATCAAATAAATATGTCTTCGGGCTTATTTTATTTGAGTGTTTAATTTCCTTTTCCATTTATCTTCGTGACTCGGTAGCCTACCCGGTAACGCAGGGCACTTAGATTTTAATTGATCAGGTATCTTCACAACAAAACTATAACCATCCCTAGAAAGAGGTCAAACCTTTCCCAATGTTCCAAAGGAGCTAAAAGATTGAGGATCATAAGATCCCAAGAATCTACCGAAGAGCGTCAGGAGAGACTTGATGCTGTTCGAGAACATCAGGCTGCAACTTGCTCCGTGGAAACCTCTTCCGATCGCGATGCACGCCTGCGTTCTCAGAGTATTTACGCATCTACATCCAGGTCTCTAGAGACCAGTGAAGAATAGATGCCTGACTGCGTTCACGGATAGAGAATTGCGCTTGAGTTCTCAGCGTATTCGCACATCTACTAACAGGTCTTTTGAAACGAGCGATGAACGTGATGCGCGACTAACTGCTGCTCGAGATTATCATACATTGCCCCAAACACGCACACAACAAAATATTCATAATCAGTTAGAAAGTGAGAGAGAAAGAATTGCTGGAGTACGGCATGAAGGGACAGAAGAAGAGCGCGAAGATTTCGACATTTTCTGAACAGAATGTCGATAACATCTGAAGAATCGGGTGTCTCAAGATATAGCCGTAGGGCATGACGACCTTCCTTGGGTTGATAAGAAACTGAGTTCATTTACGTATACTCTTATGATTGAATACGCCACATATTCCGAAGGTATGGATCAAGAATATACTTTTTGTGAAGCTGTTAAATGGCAAAAAGAACCAAACGGTATGTGTTGCTCAGGTGGGAAAGATCCGTTATTTTCCCGTCCCCGGGCTCTTAGAATTCGACGTTTCAGATCTTCGATTTTGACGAACCCGGTGTCGCTGGCAAAAGCAACAGGATCCGCGTCCGAAGTCGCGGGCAGAAGCTAGTTCATAATAAAAGTAAAATGAAACAGTTACTAATCATTACTTACTTTACCACATGGCAAGTACAATAGTAGAAGATATTAAAAAAGGAAAAATCCAAACTAATGGGACCTCCCATTAGTTAGGATTTTTCCTTTTTATATTTCAAACTGTTTTTTTTTATATTTCATCAATTGGTTGATATCAGGTTTGATAGAAGACAGTTGAAGTCTCATATCAGGTTCGGCGTCCAGTCTATTGCGATATTGTTTTCGTGGCTGCATAGGTTGAGAATCCTGTTTCGCACAAATATGTTGTTAGGAACGGGAGAAGAATATTCAGAGCCATTTTGCCAAGCATTGGATATTCATCACGGATTCTGCACCAAAAATCGTTGAGAGGCGTTATTTTGAACAGTGACTCCATACTTGTGTCTAATGACATTTCTAAAAGAGATTCATATACGAGTATCTCGTAACATAGTTTCGGGCTTTTGCAAGTTGGGTAAAAAGGATTATGAATCCATGAATTCAGCTTCATTTTTGTATTCTGTTCTTCGGGAAAATATTTTTCAAAAGCTACGCGCATCGAAGTGACATATTGGACCAATTCTTCAAACACATCATCTTGAAACATTTCAGAGTCGTCATCGCTAACAAACTCACTGAGTGTTATATAAAGCTTTCTATTTCTCCCTTACCAACGCAAATAATCCAAAAATCTAATTTTCTTTAGAAGGCAGTTATTTTGTTATAGGCCTGGAACACTGTTGTCTGTTTACCTTGCAATGATAAATTCAGTTCGTTCAGTTTTTGAAAGATATCCGCCATAAAAGACAATCGGAACAACCGAGTTTTATCATTCAAACGGTCTTTCAAATTAAAAGAAACTGTATTGCTGAAAGAAACATTTGTAACTCGGCTCTAAGTTCAAATAGCCTTGTTAAAGTTTTACACCGAGACAGCAATCGCACTTCTGTATGGACAGCAGTGTTTTATGTTTGCTGCCATAATCTTCACACAATAATGAGAACAATCGGGATTGTAGACTTGTAGTGGTCGTGATTTGATAAAATTAATTATTTTTACCGCTTTATCCATAACTAATTTAAAATTTGACGGCATTTGCTTCATCGCAAGTGCTTGTCTATGCAGAATACAATGGCTGGAACTACAATTAACCGCTTTATTTTTTATTCGTGACACTGCTCCTGCTGTTTTACCTGTTATCGCCTTGGTCCCATCTGAACAAATTTCAATGCAATCGTTCCAACTGAGATTATTTTCTTTAAAAAAATAGGTTTATTTTATTCTTCTTCTGCATGTCTTCTTCAAAAGAACTTTCATATGGATATCTCACGATCCCACCAAAAACATTCTGTAAAAAACTAGCCAAGTCTCCATGGAGCTGCTTGTTTATCTCTAAAAAGTAATGAAATCTAGACAAAGTCGTGCCAAGGCTAAGGTTCCTCACTGCAATTTCTTTATTATTTATAGTTAATGTTGTGTGACTTGGCCGTTGAACATTAATTTAGTTTTCGCGTAATGTTATATCTATTGTTACTACAAAATTGACTTGTAGGTACCCACTAACGTATAAAGAATGTTCAACGGCCAAGTCACACAACATTAACTATAAATAATAAAGAAATTGCAGTGAGGAACCTTAGCCTTGGCACGACTTTGTCTAGATTTCATTACTTTTTAGAGATAAACAAGCAGCTCCATGGAGACTTGGCTAGTTTTTTACAGAATGTTTTTGGTGGGATTTCACTTCTTTTTGTAGAAACGTGGGGCATATTGATTTATTTTATTAGATTTTCTTATTTGACACAGTTTTTTTTTCTTTTTAGGAGTAGTTTTTTTATAATTACAAATCTTTCTTTTCTATTTTTCCGGTTCAGATTATTGTATACAGTAGCAACAGTTTTTCGTATGGCCCATTCGCGTTCATTATTTATTCTTTTAGACGGTTTAATTTCTGAAAGATCGGCGCGGTATTTACGCCTAAGCCGGTTGGTTGTATTCGGTGATCGCTGAAGCTTGAGCTTTTATACTCTTGAAGTCAACATTTATGAGGTGCACCACATGAAGATATTGGTTACTCGTGAAAGCACCACGTAGGCTTAGCCACAAGAGAATATGGAGGTGCCAATGTCCATGAGGGCATTTTTTAGACTTAGACCTTGGCTCTTGTGAATTGTTAGGGCATACGCCACACAGCTTGGGAATATTTCTCTGTACACGTATGCCCGGGGTATGATCTCAAATTTTGACTTAATAGGCAATAATTCGTGAATCAAATTATTAGCGAATTTTCGAAGTACTGTTTCTTCATAAAATTCCTAACCTATTCAAATCTTAAAATTGTTATAATAACAACCTGCTAACCGTAGCAAACCTCACGAAATAATAAGCGAAATCAACGAAATGCAAATAATCCCTCCTAATCCCTAGTAAACGTTTTCAAGCGCAGTAGGAGAATGTCGTAAACGACTGTAACGCGGCCGGTTGCCACTTCGCCATATAAGGTTATCGGAAAAACAAACGTAAGCGCGTTTTAAAATACAGTCAGCGCCATCTAGCGACGTTTGCGGGTATCACCGCCACTCTTAGTCCAATGCATTATATTTTGACAAAATTTTGAGCGAATTTAATCATCATCATCATCATCATCAGCCTATTAATATTCCCACTGCTGGGACACAGGCCTCCTCTCTATGCGAAATTAATATTTTAGTGTAATTTGTTTATTTAATTTGTGTAATGTTCGAGTAGAATAAAGTTAATCGTTCGACTATTTCTTCTCGTAAACTTGTAAGTATAAGTATAAAAGCCAGTCTAGTCTTATTCAGAGTTTTCCTTCAATTTTATTTATATGCGTATTAAAAGCAGAAGGGGAGGCATTCGCCCAGCAGTGGGGCGCTATAGGCTAGATTAAATTAGAAGATGTGTCTCACTACGCTGGATTTTTGCAATGACAGTCGATTTTTTTTATGTACCAATAGTAGAAGGGGGCATTACCATATCTGTACTTAATATTATAAAGCAGAAGATTTTGTTTGTTTGTTTGGTTGAACGCGCTAATCTCAGGAACTACCAGCTCGAATTGAAATTTTTTTTTTGCGTTGGATAGTCCATTTATTGAGGAAGACTATAGGCTATATGACATCACGCTGTGACTAATAGGAGCGAAGCAGCAATAAGAAATGTTGCAAGCGGGAAATTCACGCGGACGAAGTCGCGGGCAGAAGCTAGTCTCTAATACAGCTGAGACCAGCTGAGGGTTCTTCATCAGATACTTCAGACCTTCGATTTTTGACATCAAATGAAGCGGCCCACTAAGTTGAATATTTTTTGTAAAGGCGGTATGTCGATCTCTCTAATAGTTTGGTTAGGCTCTTGTGTTTTCTAATCAGGGTCACCAGGTACTCCAGATCTTCGATTATCCTAGTTTTTATAGTTTTCCCTTTATGTGGCCATTAAACCCTAACTCTGTATCAAATTTCAGCTCTCTGAGTTTATGGGAAGTACTAGTTCTATTTTGATGATCATGAGTGAGTGAGTGAGTGAGTGTCATAAATGCGAAACTTTGCTTTCGCTTAACTTCGGAACTAAATGACCTACAGACTTGAAATTTTGGATTTTAAGTATGTGATTATAGCTTACTGGATGACGAAAATTTCTGCGTTCTGGTCTTATCCAGAGGTTCTCAAATAGGGGCCTGAAAATGCGGCGAAATGGTTCCAGTAAAGGATGGTACGGCAGTGTTTGCTTCGCGCTCGACTTGGCGGGGGCACTGCCGTGCCCCCAGATAACCAGCAAGATAGCCAGTCCTGAGTCCAGTGACATCAGTTGACTCATCCATTTGCAAGGCGAATCGTGTTTTTTGTAGACGTGTAACTAGTTCTTATTTGACGTAGCTTGCCAGATCGTGGATTCGCCGTGAAACAGTATCGTTTGATAGCGGCACAGTAGAAAGCACCTCTCTTTTTTTCTAAATTATTGCGGAACCCCTGCTTAGGAGATAAGTCATTTTTATACTTTATTGAGATTTTTCCAAAATTTGACCTTCAAGCATTCATAACTTTTTTTCGCTTTATTTTTGTGGGGTTTTTTCTAATTGTTGGTAGTCATAAACATTGGTGATTAAAATATCTCGGAATTTCCCTCAAACTAGGGTAAAAAAAATAAGATAGTACGCTTTTTAAAGAAAATAATAACAAATCAAAATCATTACGATCAAAGTCAACCTCAAATAAAAAAAAGCTACGGTGTTTCAATAATTAATTTTTATCAAAATTTGTTGTTTAGTTTATAACCTTTCCAACGATACCAAATGTGTATTAAAAAAGTTACTGGTTTAAAAAAACAATTCAGTATAGGTTTGTTGAAGTTAATTGTGCAACGTATTTTTTTGCAAATTTATGAATAGGTAGATAGAAATTCTTAGTGGATTTACATTTTTTATTATTCAAAAAAATACTTTTACAATGTAAAACAGAAAAGTAAAGCAAAAGATATCCAACAGGCCTGTTGGTGACAGGCCTGTTGGTCTAGTGGTTAGTGACCCTGACTGCTATGCCGGAGGTCGTGGGTTCGATTCCCACCCAGGACAAATGTTTGTGTGATGAGCACGATCATTTGTTCTGTGTCTGGGTGTAATTTATCTATAATATGTATGTATTTAGAAATATATAAGTATGTTTATCAGTTGTCTAGTACCCATAACACAAGCTCTGCTTAGCTTGGGACTAGATGGCGTTGTATGATAGTTGTGGTATATTATTATATTATTATTATTATATTATTCAGTTGTTACATGTAAGTTCCAACATGAAACCCGGTTAGGGCACGGCAACATAATATATTGAACAAAAGCATCCAGTGAGTAGGTATACTGGATTGCGAGTTTGTTAAACAAACATAATATAACTAACTATAACTAATATAATTACTATCGAAAATATTCCTAGTATCTATTAGGTTTATGTAGTTATTTTAATTAATATTTTGAGGTTATTTTATTTACGTGTATCTGCACATCTCATGCTTCTGTAATGCAATTGACCACTTCTTTGACCGTAACAATGTGTTATGTCTGTGTACGTAACGCCTGTATGTGTGCGGCAGCGGGCACTCGCGCGCCATTCCGCGCGCGCGCCCCCTTGCGAATAAACAGTGTGCAATTGACTCGCTTGTTTGATTGACGTGTACGATCGCCCATCCTGTCACCCAACCGCATACTTAACACGTGGCGACGAGCGAACTCAAACTTAATAAAATGTCTACGGGACCAACTTATGGGGTTTTGCAAACATTCGACCATCTAACACAAGAATGGGAAAGCTTCAAGTCGCGGCTAAATCAATGGTTTATAGCCAACGACATAACCTCACTAACGGACAAAGCTACAGTTAAAAGGAGGGCGATTTTGTTAACATCGTTATGTGAATCATCGTTCAAACTAGCAAGTCACCTGGCGTTACCCAAAAAGGTGGAAGAACTGACATACGAAGAGTTAGTGAAGCTACTCGACGATCACTTCACACCAAAAAGGCTTGGGTTTGCGGAGAAGTCTGCATTTTACGCCGCAACACAGCGACCAGGAGAGAGTCACACACAATGGGCAGCGAGGCTTAGAGGGTTAGCAGCTCACTGCGAATTCAAGAACCTGGAGGAAGCGTTGTTGGATAAATTTATCATGGGCATGGAGGCGGGACGCGAACGAGACAAATTGTTCGTGCAGAACCAGCGAGAGCTGACTCTCGCGAAAGCCATCGATCTGGCAGAGAGCGTGCGGTGCGCACGCCAGGCCTCGTCGCAGGCAGCGCCGGGCGCGAGCAGCGCCGACGCTGCGAGTCACGCCGTGTTCAACATCAACAAAAAGGAAAAGTGCAGTGTGTGCGGGTTTAATAACCATAAGTCCAATCAGTGCCGTTATAAAAATTACAAATGTAAAAAGTGCAACACAAAAGGACATTTGCGCAAAATGTGTCCTAACGAGGGAAAAATTAAATACGTAGATGAAGGTACCGTGGACGACGGAGACGACGGTGAGTTTTTTTACAATATTAGGTGCATTAAAGGGAAGCCGATGACGGAGCGCGTCGTGATCAGTGGTCTGGCTTTGGAATTTGAAATTGATAGTGGTTCAGCGGTAAGCGTAATATCCGAAAATACCTACAAGTCTTATTTCAAAAAATTACCATTGTCAGTCACCAATAAAAAATTATTTAGCTATACGGGCGAAAATATTAAAACGTTGGGGGTTGTATCTTTGCCTATATCGTACAATGGGCGTACGCAAGTGTTGAATGTTTATGTAGTGTACGCGGGCGGGCCGCCATTGCTAGGCCGGGATTTCATTCGCGAGTTTGACCTTGAGCTAGCGCCCGCTAACGCCGGTGCAACTGTGCACGCGTTGTATAAACAACAAGCACACGACGGAAGTTACTCTAATATCGTTAAACAACTCATAAACCAATACCCAAAAGTTTTCTCGGGCAATCTTGGATCATTTAACAAATATAAAATAAGTTTACGCGTAAAACCGGACGCAAAGCCGATTTTTTTTAAAGCGAGACCAGTACCATACGCGTTGAGGGAAAAAATGGACAAGGAACTCGATCGTTTATTAGCACTAGGTATTTTGAAACCCGTCGAACACTCTGATTATGCATCGCCTGTGGTGCCCGTTTTAAAGAAGGATAGCAGCATTCGCTTGTGTGCAGACTATTCGGTAACAATAAATAAACAATTACTAATAGATCAATATCCGTTGCCCACAGTAAATGACCTGTTATCTAAATTACACGGGGGCATACAATTTAGTAAAATTGATTTATCTATGGCATACAATCAATTTATTTTAACAGAAGATTCACAAAGTTTAACATGCATAAACACGCATCGCGGTCTCTTTAATTTTACTCGTTTAGTATTCGGGTTGTCGAGTGCGCCGGCCGTATTCCAGCGAGCTATGGAGTGTCTACTCTCGGGAATAGACGGAATAATATTTCTACTGGATGATATTTTAATCACGGGAACAAATGAAGCTCAGCATAAACATAGACTCAATGAGGTGCTACAGCGCTTAGCCGACGCGGGTTTGACGGTACAGATGAGTAAATGCGAGTTCTTTAAAGATGAGATTTCATACCTAGGTCACGTCATAGATAAATATGGTATTAGGAAGTCGCTCGATAAGGTAAAGGCTATAATAAAAGCTCCTAAACCTACGAACGTGTCACAACTACAGTCATTTCTAGGTCTCACTAATTATTATAGAAATTTCGTGCCCGATGCGTCATCAGTATTAAGCCCATTATACAATTTACTAAATAAAAACACAAAGTGGGAATGGACTCGAGATCATGACGAAGCATTCGTCCGAATTAAACACATTTTAGCATCCGATAAAACCTTAGCGCATTTTGATCCAAAGGCCAAGTTGATATTGACTGTGGATGCGTCGCCGACAGGATTAGGGGCCGTACTTTCACAAGTAGGCAGTGATGGGTTAGAAAAACCGTTATCGTACGCTTCTCGGACATTGAACGCGGCGGAAAAAAAATACGCCCAAATTCAAAAAGAAGCAACGGCAATAATTTTCGGTATAAGACGGTTTCACCAATATTTGTACGGCCGATCTGAGCCCTTTACGTTACGAACGGACCATAAGCCCTTGTTAGCTATATTCGGACCTCACAAGGGGATCCCCGAAGTATCCGCAAACCGTCTGCAAAGGTACGCCATATTTTTAACGGCGTACAATTATACTATAGAGTACATTAGTAGCAAGCAGAACAGCGCGGATTATCTATCTAGAGCTTGCGGGGAGGAGGGGCATGAGGAAACTTCGGAGGAACTTGCGGAGTGCGAGGATCGCGCAACGTATGTCAACTTCATAACAGACGGCGATCTGCCGGTGACACTTAGCGACATGCGACGTGAAACGGCTCGCGACCCCCACTTAACCATAGTTACTCGTTATATATTGAACGGCTGGCCTAGAAAAATTGATGACGCTAACCTGAAACCTTTCTTTAATTGTCGATCGCAGTTGTCATATGAAAATGGTATTTTAATGCGCGGACATAAAGTTGTTATTCCCTCAAGTTTACATAATACAATTTGTAAAGAACTTCATAGTTCACATTTCGGGGTAGTGAAAATGAAGGCAGAGGCTCGCAAGCGGTTGTGGTTCCCGGGCGTGGACGCGGCCCTGGAGCGCCTGGCGGCGGCGTGCGGAGTGTGCTGCGCGCTGCGCCCGGCGCCGCCGCACGCCCCGCTGGCGCCCTGGCCGCTGCCGCCGCATCCGTTTTATCGAATTCACGTAGATTTCTTGGGACCGTTTCATGGTTACATGTTTTTAATCATTGTTGATGCGTACAGTAAATGGGTAGAATGTTACGACATGTCGCCGACGTATAATTCGAAAGCGGTCATTAATAAAATGTATGACTTGATGTCACGTTTTGGAATTCCACACACATTGGTGAGTGACAATGGTACTTCTTTTACATCAGCAGAATTTAATGATTTTTGTAAACGTAACGGCATTCAACATGTGTTATCACCAGTATATCACCCAGCCAGCAATGGCCAAGCCGAGAGTTTCGTAAAGATTGTAAAAAAGGGACTTAAGGGTATAATACTAGAGGGATGTAATAAAAGGACTATACAAGAAAAGATAAATAAATTTTTATTTGACTATCGAAACTCTAAAAACAGTACCACGGATCAGTCGCCAGCCGAGTTAGTGTATGGACGCGCGTTGCGTTCACGGCTGGACTTAATAAACCCAGTCGCCCCGCCTCCTTCGTCCACGGACCTTAATCGAACCGTCGAACTTAAACAGTCCTTACAGGCTAAATATTTTAAAGGAGTAAAACGAGCAGATTTTAAAGAAAACGACTACGTATGGATCACTAAGAACTCTGATAATAAAAAATTTACGTGGCTCGAAGGAAAAATTCAAAAGAAAATCGGACAATTAATGTACGTGGTATATGTACCAGTTCTAGATTGTGAAGTCACCAGGCATGTCGACCAGATTAGACCACGACTACACACAGCGCTAAGCGACGACCACAGCTGGGACCCAGATTTGATACCAGATGTATCACCGCCTGCTGTAGCTCACGGCGATACAGTAGCACAACCGGGAAGGGGCGGGGAAGTATCTTCGGGTCCCGAACAAGAAGAAACAGCGGATTGCCCAAAGACACCGCCGCGCGCCGCTGAACGGCGACGAGCAATAAGTCCGATTTTCTCGACACCGACGTCGGATCCGCATTATGACACGGATGTCGAAACTTAGTTATAGTTAGTTGTTAAGGTTACTATAAGGTTAAGTAATAGTAGTCTAAGGGGAAGGGATGTTATGTCTGTGTACGTAACGCCTGTATGTGTGCGGCAGCGGGCACTCGCGCGCCATTCCGCGCGCGCGCCCCCTTGCGAATAAACAGTGTGCAATTGACTCGCTTGTTTGATTGACGTGTACGATCGCCCATCCTGTCACCCAACCGCATACTTAACACAATGCTTCTTTAATGCAATTGGCAACTTAATTGACCGTAATAGTGCTTTTTAATGCGATTCGCAACTTATTGGTCACAATTATGCTAATATTTTATTTTTATTCAAATGGAACAACAAACAGCTGCAATATAAAACATAGAAATAGGAAATATATACAGAACTTAAAAAACAACATTGCAGCCCACAACGCTGTTCACAGATTAACTCTAGGATTCATAATATTAAAAATAATCGCTAGGGTTACAAATACAAAAAAATAAAAAGATTAAAAATACTTAAAAGTTGTAAAAAAAAAGAAAACAAGAAAACAATAAATGGTGTATATGTCACCGTAAAATTGTCAAATACGTTATATTACAATATAACGTGTATCTCTCTAGCGATATTGTAAAGTCTCGAATTATTGTCAACTGAACATACGGAAGTATCCCTTGCCCCCATAAACGGGACTTGGGGCACCCCCCCCCGTTAGGTTAGTTAGGTTCCTTTAAACCCTGCACTCGGAAATAGGGGCCCCGCGAAGCGGGGCTCCGTCGACTACGCTTTTTAGGGGAATATGAAGTGTTTTAAGGTTAGGTTATATTCATCGATATTTCTCAGGAATGGTACAGTATCTTTTCCTGAGAGTGTCCAGTCCACTGGGCAAGGAGGACCCCTCCTTCTCTCCACACCGCGTGAGTTGACTACCATCGCATGCATTACACGAAAAATAATGCGTTTTATTGTAAGCAGTATGTTCATTTGACAATAATTCGAGACTTTACAATATCGCTAGTGATATTACAATATAACGTATTTGACAATTTGACGGTGACATATACATATTTAAAAAAACTCCTTTAGAGTTTTTTAAACTCATAGTGAGAACATGCAAAAATGTCAATATGCTCAAACGTTTTATTGTAGGAATCGACCATTCTGCGGACAAGCGAACGCAGGCCAGAGTTGGACTTGCAAGTGCTAACTGAAAATAATCTACCAGCGCGCACCTTTCGCATGTGGACCGTCCTAGGAACCGCATAACATAGCATATTGGACAGTTCAATACAGTCAAATTTGTTTCGAGCTATATTATATAAATTCATAGCTTCTAAGTACCTACGTCTGTTTTCAAGTGTTGCGAGCTTATATTTAGCGAGTAAATTATGGTAGGACAAATAATATCCATAACATCTGTAATGCATAGCACGCAAGAACTTGTATTGAACACACTCAATCATTTCAATATACTTTTTGTAGTAAGGACTCCAAACAGACACGGCATACTCCAGCTGGGAGCGTACAAGGGCCTTATATAAGCATAAATAGAAGGCTTTTAAGAAGGCTTTTTAAAATCGACTGTTGATCGCATGACAAATCCATATAGTTGATACGCTTTATTAACAATTTTTCCGATGTGTAGGTCTAAGCAAAGCTTAGAATCGAGGATAACACCGAGGTCTCGAATAGAATCAACTTTAAGTAGGGGGGCATTGCATAACGTGTATGATAGTTTATTTTGGTTTTATTTTTTGTGAAATTTAAGAAGTTGCATTTGGGTACACTTAGTTGCAACTTATTTTCCTGACAATAACATGATAGTCTGTCCAAATCTTGCTGTAGCAGAAGGCAATCATTTTGTTGTCGTACAATGCGCCTGTAGTGCAATTAAACATCTAAGTGTGAACTTATTTATGACCTAAAGCCGTATAATTTGTGCCCAAATAAGCATTACAGTACCCGTATAAACGTTTGTAATGCTATCATAGAACTAACTCAAATTCTAAAATGACACAGAAATGCTGTAATCCGGCCGATATACTGCTTTGATGTTTTACTTGGGACTACAACCCCTTAACGGATCTAGGTCGACTTAACCAGTAACCCTGTATATATTACTAGCTGAGCTGCGCAACTGCGTCTGCGTCATTTAAGAGAAAGATGGTCAAAACCATAGTCTAATAAGTAGATTATCTAACATTTAGACGCAAGTTAAAAAAAGCAAATTAAAAAAACAAATACAGACGCGAATGACACAGGCATGGAAGTCATGAAAATAAAAAAATCTACCATAAGTGTTTGTTGTTTTGTTGATCATACAATATGTACTTCTCCCCAGTATGGCCGACAAATGGTTTTACAAATACAGTAAAGTGAATTTATAAATAGCTTTATGCATTACAATAACTCATGGGTATTTGGTTATAAACCTGTTAGCCGTACAACAGAACTCAGTTGATCTTTAAAAATGCAACCATTGGTTTACGTTTATGCTGTTCAGCAGCATTAGGCTTTTACTTGGCACTTAAAAGTGCTATAAATCAACAAAGGGCACTAAAAAAGCCCAAAGCAGTATAACAGATTTGCGTAGCATTATAATGGTACAAGTTTATGCTATTAAACGGCAATAGGCATTATCATACTGCTTAAAATGCCATTGTAAACCCTAAGGCACTAAGAACAGCTGAAAGCTGTATACTGGATTTACGTGGCGTTATAATGGCTCACGTTTATGGTCTTAAACAGCCTGTAGCATTAATTTGACTAGTTAAAATGCTATTGTAATTCCAAATGCAGTAAAAATAGCTGGAAGCAGGACAGCTGTATTGTGGTTTGCATGTGGCTGCACTAAAACTAAAGGCTTTACAAAAGCATTTTGATATACCTTTATCCAACCGTTATACATCGTAAAGCATCATAATGGTTTTGAAATACCAATATAAAGCGTCAAGATGCTCGGTGAATTTTTATAAGTTTTTTTTTTTTATTTTTGTTTTTTTTTATTCAAATGGAACAACAAACAGCTGCAATATAAAACATAGAAATAGGAAATATATATAGAACTTAAAAACAACTTTGCAGCCCACAACACTGTTCACAGATTAACTCTAAGATACATAATTTTAAAAATAATCGCTAGGGTTACAAATACAAAAAAAAAAAAAGATTAAAAATACTTAAAAGTTGTAAAAAACAAGAAAACAATAAATGGTGTATAAATATTTAAGAAAACTCCTTTAGTATGAGTTTTTAAAGATGTTTTATATGGGCCTTAATTTCTACATAAGGATACTATTCGTTGTTTAAAATGCTTCTTGTGTTACTTGGGGTGTGCATCATTTCTGACTGATTTGACTATCAAACACCATACGATTCGCGTAATGCAGTTTTCAGTTTCACTGCCAAATAGTTAATAGCCTGACTTTAGTCAGAGCCGCGCTCCTCTGTCCAATTTGCTGCACTCTGGTGCTTAATAAAAGATAACTTAATGCTTCCTTTTTGAAACTGTCACAAAGTGTAGTTTGTCAGTGATAGCCGCGCCGCGCTGCGACTGCCGGTTGTACGTAATGCGTTAAGTAGCGCGACATAACGGATGCGTGTGCATGCGCAGGTTTAGCGAGGAGTTCGAAGAACTGAAGCACGTGGGCCGCGAGCAGCCGTGCTCGGCTGCCGACCTGCCCGTCAACCGGCCCAAGAACCGCTTCACCAACATCCTGCCCTACGACCACTCGCGCTACAAGCTGCAGCCCGTGGACGACGAGGAGGGCTCCGACTACATCAACGCCAACTACGTGCCCGGCCACAACTCGCCGCGCGAGTTCATCGTCACGCAGGGCCCGCTGCACTGCACGCGCGACGACTTCTGGCGCATGTGCTGGGAGTCGGGCAGCCGTGCCATCGTCATGCTGACGCGCTGCGTGGAGAAGGGCCGCGAGAAGTGCGACCGCTACTGGCCCTACGACACGCGGCCCGTGTACTACGGCGACATCGCCGTCACGGCGCTCAACGAGTCGCGCTACCCCGACTGGACCGTCACGGAGCTCATGCTGTGCCGCGGCGCCGAGCAGCGTGTCCTCAAGCACTTCCACTTCACCACGTGGCCGGACTTCGGCGTCCCCGACCCGCCCACCACCCTAGCGCGCTTCGTGCGCGCCTTCCGGGAGCGCTGCCCGCCCGACTCGCGGCCCATCGTCGTGCACTGCAGCGCCGGCGTGGGCCGCTCCGGCACCTTCATCACGCTGGACACCGCGCTGCTGCAGGTCAGTCGCTAACACGCTAACACGCGAGTGTGTCGTCGTGCACTGCAGCGCCGGCGTGGGCCGCTCCGGCACCTTCATCACGCTGGACACCGCGCTGCTGCAGGTCAGTCGCTAACACGCTAACACGCGAGTGTGTCGTCGTGCACTGCAGCGCCGGCGTGGGCCTTTGAAATGCAGTCCATTGCTGGGACGCAAGCCTGATCCTCTTTCGTGGGAGGGAGTGCTTCGTAACTCACGAGGCCGAGCTAGTGTTGTGTGGTGTATGTCACAAGTTTTCGAACTTTTCGCCCCATGATAATTTAATACAAACAGCTGTCTGAATTACACCAGTCGCATCTGCTGAGATTATCGGGCGGTGCGACAACGACTGGGTGTACGGGAGTAGTGCCGCATGCCGTACAGAGAGTATGTTGTGTGTCGCAGCTGGCGAACCACGCGGAGTTCATCGACATCTTCGGCATGGTGCACGCCATGCGGCGCGAGCGCGTGTGGATGGTGCAGACGGAGCAGCAGTACATCTGCATCCACCAGTGCCTCGTGGCCGTGCTGGAGGGACAGGACCTGGCCGCGCCGCCGCACAACAACCACAACCACCACCTCAACGCCGCCTTCGAAGGTACGCAACCCTCTACTTGTCAACTCTACATTACAATATTGTACTATGCCCACTTTTTTGTAATAATACGGGTATAGCCGTGTAGTAATCGGTATTTCATTTTTCAATTTAATTCTGATCCTTTTTTTTTGTTTTTATCGTATGGTGTCTGCGGGTAACGATGTGTCGGTAGATGAGGTTAACATGTAAGTGTGAACGCTAGGTGGAGGGTAGTGCAGTAGTGCAGGTCGCGGCGGCGAGTCGACAACACGACACGCGTGAGTGTGTGTGGCATGCCGCATGCCGAGTGTACTAACGTGTCGCTGGCGACCGACGCGCCCGGACTCACGCATCTTTCTGTTGTAGACGACGAGGGCATCGCCGAGTCGGGCATGTGATGGCCGGCGGGCGCGTGACGCCGCGCCCCGAGCGACGTGACGTGACGTGACGCGGCGTGACGCGACGTGACGCGACGTGACGCGACGTGACGCGCCCGGACCAGCGACGTGCCCACCGCCTTACGTACTTAATTTATGTCTCATTTCCCGATGAGATCGCTTGTATACAGTAGTGTTAGGTTTTCTACTACAATGTTTTATAAAAAATTTACATTAATAAAAATGGACCAACCGTTAATTGTATAATAGTCTTTAGTTTTTAATAAATAATTTGTTATTTTTTTTACGTTGGTAATATCAGACAGTGAACGCAACGAGTGACTTCCAGTCTCGGCTCCAAGTTCCGCGTTGCGTACACTACGTATTTATTAGTGTATGTATTTTTTTTGGTGCCCATGTTAAATGATTTTAAATAATAGATTTATATTTACACAATTACTTATAAACTAAGTAACCTATGAATTATCTCTTGAATCTCAAAATTGTACTTAATTTTATACAAACTTAAAATATTGTTACTGCTCATTGCTCAATGAATAGTGAACTTCAAAGTAACGTCTCGCTTGGAGTAATGTTCGTCTGAAACAGAGTCAACTGTACAACACTACTCCCAGCAATGAGGACGTGTCGCCGATATGATCTGGTAGCCGCCATGCGCCATGCGCCATGCGCCATGCGCCATGCACCATGCGCCATGCGGCAGCCGGCCAGACCAAGTGCGGCCAGTAACGAAATCGCTTTACAACATTCGTCGGTACACTGCGTATAAACAAAACAGACGAGTGAACGAGTTTTGTTGCTGCCTGTTCCTTTTGCGATGTTTGCTATTTGTTTGCTCGATGCCATCCATTATGATGTGATATTTTGAAAACTTAATAAGATCGTACTACATACTTAAACTAAGTGAATGACATTCCCGATAGCGAACACTTTAAATAATGAATAAGTTGTACATTCTAGTGTAATGCATTAAAAATGCGCAGATTTATTTATGTTACATTATCTGAATACGGTTTTTGATATGGATGCAATAAATAAAAACAGGAAATCAATAAAATATTCTATTTTTCTTATATTTTTAATTTCCTTGCACGTATGTTACCCGTTCAGCAGCGATCAATGGCCACAACCATGGCACAGCAGCGATCAATGGCCACAACCATGACACAGCAGCGATTAATGGCCACAACCATGACACAGCAGCGATCAATGGCCACAACCATGACACAGCAGCGATTAATGGCCACAACCATGACACAGCAGCGATCAATGGCCACAACCATGACACAGCAGCGATTAATGGCCACAACCATGGCACAGCAGCGATCAATGGCCACAACCATGACACAGCAGCGATCAATGGCCACAACCATGACACAGCAGCGATTAATGGCCACAACCATGACACAGCAGCGATTAATGGCCACAACCATGACACAGCAGCGATCAATGGCCACAACCATGACACAGCAGCGATCAATGGCCACAACCATGACACAGCAGCGATTAATGGTCACAACCATGACACAGCAGCGATTAATGGTCACGCCGATACTTACTTTCGCTTCGCAGCTATCGGTGTTTCTATAAACAAAGTTAGCTTGAAATTGCACATAGTTAGAGGGCCTCAGATGATATTTGATATTTTTTATAATATACAGGGTGACTGGATATGGACCCGCCGTAGCAATGTAGTAATTTACTAATGAGTAATTATACTAAACCCTACTTTCCCCTAACTAAAGATTTATAGTTTAGGAGATATGTAATTTTGCATACTTTTTTGAGATTTTTTTCAAAATTTGACCTTCAAGCTTCATAACTTATTTTTGTACATTATGTTGGTAGTTCTTTTTTTTATAATTTGTTGGTAGTCACAAAAGTCGATTAAGGCTGATGCTCCAAGGTAGCCCGCGAAATTCAAATTTTCTCGAAAAGTCGAGGAACAACTTAGACCGTGAAAAATTCGTTCATCGACTCTTATGAACTTGTAGGGTTGTATTGATGATTTTGATGATTATAATTCTTTAACTACATACGCCTTACAGCCGCGACCGATATTTTCATCAACATATAACTTAACAGTCTTAGCACTGCCCTGCAAATTGCAAAAAAACGTCCCACCCTGACGCCCTTTTTTTTTTTTTTTTTCCCAACATTTTTCCCAACCCATCCATGTTCCTTCCTCGCCCTTTACGTTCCGGGGCCGCGGTATCTCTTTCGAACAGTCCCGCAACCCCGGCAGGCTTCCCCCTCTCTTCTGCTGACATCTCTTTGAGGCGCGCGTGGAACACGAACGCGCCGTCGACACGGCCTGTCGTCACTAGACGGACGGACGGCTAGCTAGCCCATAGCTAACCGTCCACAGGCCCGCATCTACGGTGGCCGGTAGCCACCACGTGGCCCCCGACGCCCGGTGCGTCTCCCGCGGCGGCCGGGAAGAGAGGCTCTCTCCCTCTCTCGTTCCGCCACCTCCTTCGCTAGCATGACTGCTTCGCAGAAGGAGGTGACGGCTTCCCATTCCGTCTCGCTCCGGACCATGGATTGAACCAGGGCCGGACGCGAGAGGTCGCCGCCGCCGATCGCCGCTTCGAGGACACGGCGGTGCTCCGCCCACGCAGGGCAGACCTCCACCGTGTGCTCCACCGTGTCCTCCGCGAGATCAGAGCAGTGGAGACACCCGGGCGTTTCCTCCCGCCCGATTCGGTGCAGGTACCTCCCGAAACATCCGTGTCCGGTGAGGACCTGCGTCAGGCGGAAGGTGAGGACGCCGTGGCGCCTCTCTAGCCACTCCTCAAAGAGGGGACTTACCGCCACTATCGTGGCGTGCCCTGCACGGGGTTGCGACAGTCGCTCTCTCCATGTCGCCATGAGATCGCGCCGGAGGTCTGTCCGCTGAACGGCAATTTGCCGCGGCAGCGGAGTTTCCCCCCGGCGTAGTGCCTCCGCGCGCCATTCATGTAGGCGCGCGAGGACTATCGCCTCCAGATCCCATGGCGGCAATCCGGCAAGCAGGCCCGCCGCCTCGCGGGCGATCGTGCGGTATCCACGGACCATTCTCACGGCCACCACTTTCTGGGGCGCGTTCAGATAGTGGGCGGCTCGCCGCCTCAAAGAACGCGCCCACACTGGGGCCCCGTAAAGGGCCATGGACCGCACGACCCCCGCGTAGAGCCTGCGGCAGGAGGCGTTTGGCCCCCCAAGGTTGGGCAGGAGCCGCCTGAAGGCAGCCCCGGTCCGTTCCAGCCTGGGGGCCAAACGTCGGAAGTGCTCCACGAAGTTCCACCGGCTGTCGAGGACGAGTCCTAGGTACTTCAACGTCGACTCGACGCCGATGGATACCCCTCCTACCGTCAGTGTGGATCTCGATGGTGGCGCATTCCGAGGCCCATGAAAGCACATGGCCTCGGACTTGTGCAGTGCCACCTCGAGACCCAGTTGCCGGATCCTCTCTACGACTATCGCAACCCCGCGTGTCATATTGTCGGCCGCCGCCTCGTGCGACCTCCCCTGTGCCAGCACCAGGGTGTCGTCTGCGTAGCAAACGAACCCTGACGCCCTTAAAATATCTCGGAACTTCCCTCAAACTAGGGTAAAAAAATTAAGAATGGCATAATTAAGAATGGCAATGATGAACTCACAACGGCGTCAGCCGTTGTGAGTTCATCATCATTATCTTACCCCGAAATCTTTGACAACTATAGAGAAACATAGCCCAACCCATGGTACACTAATATACGACCATGCCCCAACCTACGTGAAATACTACAATTTTTGACCTCGCTTCGCTCGCCATACATCCTATACTTAGGTATACTCAATTCAGGTTTGATACGCGGGGCCCCGGGGCTCAAAATCTCGGAACAACAGCTATACAACGTGTAACAGAAAGGGTATAGTCATATGAAAGGGTGTGCTACAGACCATCAAACTGAACAACTTTCTCCATGGAACCACCATCGTAATCGCGAAAAAATTTTCAACGGCCCCATACTAAATTCCAATACCGACTCGACCAAATGTATGAAACAGCTGATTATTTTTTAACGTTTACGATGGTGGTCCCATAGAGAAAGTTGTTCAGTTTGATGGTAACATCTTTTCATATGACTATACCCTTTTTGTTACACGTTGTAGAGAAACCAACCTATCCCAAGCGAAATACTACAATTTTTGACCTCGTTTCGCTCGCTAGTACATTCTATACTTAGGTAGTCAATTCGGGTTTGGATACGCAGATAGTATCTGCATAACTCTAACTTCAGTACCTATAGGTGGTCAGAAGAAAATATAGATAACCTACCAAGGTGGAGTGTAATTTCGTACATTCTTTGCAACGAGTTTTTTTTTATAAAATGGCAGAATTCTTCTTTCTATTTTTGTAATAATAAAGGGTGTAAAAACCCTCTTAATGAAGCCGAAAGGCACTTGTTCTTCCCGTCATTGCGATCATTTTTTTGCTCTACACCATACCGTGGAACCTAGTCACGGAGATATTGGGGGTCAAAGTTCCATCTTTTTGAGTTTTGACAAGTTTTATTTAAATAATTATGTACAAATTTTTACTGTATTATTTTTACTTTTTAGACCTCGACGCTGACGAGTGGATTGAATAGTACGGGGGTCCGTACTATTCAATCCACCCGTCAGCACAATGTTTTAAGTGCGTTAATTTGATATCTACCACAAAACATGAATTACCACCACAAAAAAATTGCGTAAAGTTGCTGTACAGAATGCTTGGTTGACGGGTTCGTAATGAGGTTGTTTACACCCTGCAGATAAAAGAAAACTCATCAAATTCGAGGTGATTGCTAATATTTTCGAGCTTGCTACGCTCGCTCTTCAATCCTACGTTTTTTCAATTGGTAAGTTTTTCTGTACAAGTCGAGAAAGTTAGTCCTCGCATAAATGGTCAAATCAAAATCAAAATATTTTATTTCACATAGGCCTAGATTGGCACTATTAAAACGTCGAAAGGTGCACGGTTGGCGTTGGTCGATTCCATGGAGAAGAACCGGCAAGAAACTCCATGGTCTCTCAACTCTTTTCAAATCATTTGGTATTTCATAATAATTGTGTTACAGCATTAGTACTGTTACGAGCTGGGTATGAGATAAATTAATTACTACCGATTAAACAACACAATAACTTTATTAATCACAAAACAATTTAAACTTAATCACAAGTACACTACAATACACTACTGATCACTATTCGCTTAGATATCGCACTTCAAGTTCACCTCGATTCGCTTCGTTGTGTAGCCAAAACAAGACTGACTGTGGCGGCCCTGAGCGGTCTATTTATACTCGCCAACAGACACACCAGAATAACCACGAATATTCTAGAATGTCATAAAAAACACTAACAAAAGAGTAGGTAACTAGGTAGGTAGGTAAAAAGTAGGTAATTATTATTACTAGCTACTTGTACAACACAAACAAATATGAACCGTATGCCCTAGGCGTACGGTCGAAATTCTAATGTCTTTTTATAAAGAGGTCGCGAGTTTGTAGGTACCTACCTTTTTTTTTTTTTTTTTTTTTTAGGATGGGAAATCATCAAATGACTTCTCCCACTCTGGGCGGAGCGGGAGGGAGTGTCAGACTCGTACTGACTAAAACCCATCCATGTTCCTTCCTCGCCCTTTACGTTCCGGGGCCGCGGTATCTCTTTCGAACAGTCCCGCAACCCCGGCAGGCTTCGGCCCTTGCGGGCCCCTCTCTACTGCTGACATCTCTTTGAGGCGCGCGTGGAACACGAACGCGCCGTCGACACGGCCTGTCGTCACTAGACGGACGGACGGCTAGCTAGCCCATAGCTAACCGTCCACAGGCCCGCATCTACGGTGGCCGGTAGCCACCACGTGGCCCCCGACGCCCGGTGCGTCTCCCGCGGCGGCCGGGAAGAGAGACTCTCTCCCTCTCTTGTTCCGCCACCTCCTTCGCCAGCATGACTGCTTCGCAGAAGGAGGTGACGGCTTCCCATTCCGTCTCGCTCCGGACCATGGATTGAACCAGGGCCGGACGCGAGAGGTCGCCGCCGCCGATCGCCGCTACGAGGACACGGCGGTGCTCCGCCCACGCAGGGCAGACTTCCACCGTGTGCTCCACCGTGTCCTCCGGTCGATCCTCACAGTGGAAACACCCGGGCGTTTCCTCCCGCCCGATTCGGTGCAGGTACCTCCCGAAACATCCGTGTCCGGTGAGGACCTGCGTCAGGCGGAAGGTGAGGGCGCCGTGGCGCCTCTCAAGCCACTCCTCAAAGAGGGGACTTACCGCCACTATCGTGGCGTGCCCTGCACGGGGTTGCGTCAGTCGCTCTCTCCATGTCGCCATGAGATCGCGCCGGAGGTCTGTCCGCTGAACGGCGATTTGCCGCGGCAGCGGAGTTTCCCCCCGGCGTAGTGCCTCCGCGCGCCATTCGTGTAGGCGCGCGAGGACTATCGCCTCCAGATCCCATGGCGGCAATCCGGCAAGCAGGCCCGCCGCCTCGCGGGCGATCGTGCGGTATCCACGGACCATTCTCACGGCCACCACTTTCTGGGGCGCGTTCAGATAGTGGGCGGCTCGCCGCCTCAAAGAACGCGCCCACACTGGGGCCCCGTAAAGGGCCATGGACCGCACGACCCCCGCGTAGAGCCTGCGGCAGGAGGCGTTTGGCCCCCCAAGGTTGGGCAGGAGCCGCCTGAAGGCAGCCCCGGTCCGTTCCAGCCTGGGGGCCAAACGTCGGAAATGCTCCACGAAGTTCCACCGGCTGTCGAGGACGAGTCCTAGGTACTTCAACGTCGACTCGACGCCGATGGATACCCCTCCTACCGTCAGTGTGGATCCCGACGGTGGCGCGTTCCGAGGCCCATGAAAGCACATGGCCTCGGACTTGTGCAATGCCACCTCGAGACCCAGTTGCCGGATCCTCTCAACGACTATCGCAACCCCGCGTGTCATCACTTCGGCCGCCGCCTCGTGCGACCTCCCCTGTGCCAGCACCAGGGTGTCGTCTGCGTAGCAAACGACGCTGACACCACTAGGGAGGTCGGCGCGCAGCACCCAGTCGTAACCGATGTTCCACAGGGGCGGTCCCAGAACCGATCCCTGTGGGACACCGCACGACATCTCTCGCCGGTTCCAATCTCCGCAGCGACTGGGGTAGATGACGGCCCTGTCCGTCAGGTAGTCCCCGAGCACACGACGGAGGTAGGTCGGCACCCGGTGATACCGGAGTGCCTCCCTGATGCAGCTCCAGGGCAGGGAGTTGAAGGCGTTGGCGATGTCGAGAGACACCGCCAAGACAACCCCGCCCCGGGATATCGCATCCCCCGTCGTGAGGGCTCTCACGCGCATGACTGCGTCCACAGTAGAGCGCCCCTTGCGGAAACCATACTGGTTCTCCGCAAGATTCGGCCCCATCCCCTCGAGGTGCTCGGCGAGGCGGTTTGCAATCACTCTCTCAAAGAGCTTGCCCACCTCGTCGAGCAGCACAATGGGCCGAAATGCGGACGGAGAGTCCGCAGGGCGCCCCGGCTTCTGGATGAGGACCAGTTTCCCCGTCTTCCAACTAAGCGGGAACTGGCCTCTCTCCAAGCATGCGCTTAAGAGCCCCCTCAGTCGGGGCCCGAGAGCCTCCGCATCCGAGGCCAGGACCCAGGCTTTGCCAGGCTTTGCCAGGCAAGCCATCGGGTCCCGGGGCGGTATTTTTGGCCTTGAGCCTACCTACCGCCACTCTCAGGTCTACCCCAGTCACTTCCGGGTAGGTACCTACCTAACTTTGAAAGTAATAATAATAGAAAACACTCGAAATTTCAACGTACACATACTGTAATCACGTGCTTTCTCGAATGTTCTATTAGGTCCGATGTAACAGTACTTTAGTATGGGGGAACAGCGCAGGCCCGACAGTAGGTAGTTGCATCATCATCATATCAGTCCGGAATCACCTACTGTTGGGGTATGGGCCTCCCCTTTTTTCCGCCACAGTTCCCGGTTCTGTACGTCCCTGATCCAGGTGTTCCCCTCGACCCTGACAATATGTGACAATATGACGGCCCTGCGGTTTCTTTGGTCAAACTTAGGCCACCACACGGTCAAACCTTTGCTCCATCGACAATCTCCACGTCTAACCAAGGCCTCGATTCTGCTATTACAATAGTGTCAGAGTATTCGATCATTGATTTCATAATGATCAAGTTCTGTCAAAGTTTGACAAGTTTGTTAATAGGCTAGTTTCCACCATCAATAAATTGCAAAACTAATTAGTACGTCAGTTAGAGTATTGGAAAATAATGGACACGTATTTTTTGTTTTTGTAAATCACTGAGTACTGACAAAGATAAAACGCATCAAAACTTGGGAGTGGGGGCTCGTGACGTCACAACGCACTAAAAACTATAGCACGGCGTGACGTATTGCGAATTTTAAAAGCGTCGTATCTTCGTCAATTTTGGTTTATGTCACAAAAGAAAAAATACCCGACGGGTCAAATATTTTTTTATAATCTAACTGACGGACTAATTAGATTTTTTTAGGACACAAGCCTATTCTACCTACTATCATAATGGCGCCATTATGACTTCTCAATGAACCCACTGACACTCCATTGAAAGAAATGTCATAGAATATTAATCTAGTACATGAAATCTGGCATGAATAAATGTTCGCATTTAGTAGTAGATTTCGAAAACCATTTGTCCTAAGGGTTTTATAATAATGACAATACGACAATGCCATTAAAACACAATTTTATTACGAGACCATTGACCGACTATTGTGAATTTAGCAGATTACGAACTTTAAGCAAAATGACAATGGGATGAGAATGGAATCGTGTTGGAGTGACGAATTTATTAAAATAGCAGAATTAGCCCCTGGTCTCTAGAGACCAGTGAAGACTGACCGCTGATCGTGAACGTCATGCATTGTCTCGCGAGTCGGAGACGTTCACGGATAGATAATTGTGCTTGAGTTCTCAGCGTATCTACGCATCTGCTTCTAGGTAGACAAATGCGGAACGTGATGCGCGACTGTCCGCTGATCGTGAGCGACATGCATTGTCTCGCGAATCGGAAACGTTTACGAATCACGCTTGAGTTCTCAGCGTATTCGCACGAATAATAACAGGGCTTTTGAAATGAGTGAAGAACGTGATGCGCAACTAACTGCTGCTAGAGATTATCATACATTGCCCCGAACACGCACACAACAAAATATTCATAATCAGTTAAAAAGTGAGAGAGAAAGAATTGCTGGAGTACGGCATGAAAAGACGGAAGAAGAGCGCAACGAACGTTTGAATTCTGATCGACTTCAACATTGTCTGAACAGAATGTCGATACCATCTGAAGAATCGGATGTGTCTCAAGATATAGCCGTAGGGCATGGCGACCTTCCTTGGGGTGATAAGGAACGGAGTGCATTTACGTATACTCCTATGATTGAATACGCCACATATTCCGCCATCGGAGGTATGGTTCAAAATTGTACTTTTTGTGAAGCTGTAAAATGGCAAAAAGAAACAAACGGTATGTGTTGCTCAGATGGGAAAGATCCGTTATTTTCTCTTCCCCGGGCTCTTAGAATTCGACATCGGACGATAAAGATCTTTGACGACCCCGTTTTCGCTGACATAAGCAACAGGATCCGCGTACGAAGTCGCGGGCAGAAGCTAGTTTTAACATATTTTTAAAAGTTAGCTCCGGGCACAACGCTAATATTTGTGAACGAAGTTGGTAGAAGAATATTTTTTGAGTGGTAGACTATATTTTTAAACAAACGAATATTTTTGTGTGCGTAACAAAGGTTTTCATTAATAAGCTATCATGAATATTAATCTCTATGTTTTCTCTGAGGGAGTATTTGGAACTTAATTTATAAATTGAACGAAATGCCTTTTTTTGCAAACAGTCAGAATACAGTACGACATTACGCTGTGGAATTAATAAAGTAAACTATAAACGAGCGGTCTACCTTGTGAAGCTTGGCATCCAAAATTATGCCTAAGAACACTGTGCTATCTTCCAGTTTCAAGTCTTCATCCATTATTAGTACACTAGTTTTCACTTGTCTTACATGGGGTATCGTAAACTAAATGCATTTAGTGTTTTTCTCATTTACGACCCGAATGGCGCAGCGGTAGTGAGGCTGCCTTACGTTCTTAGGGTCCCGGGTTCGAATCCCGGTAGGAGCAAATGTTTGTGTGATGAGCATGGACATTTGTTTCCGAGTCATGGATGTTTATATGTATAATAAGTATGTATTTACAAACAAAAAGTATATCTATAGTACATCAACTGTCTGGTGACCACGACACAAGGGTTCACTAATGTTTTACCAAAAGTCCAATGACAAATTTTCATTTTACAACCAACGTTTCGTATAGGTAGGTACTATTTATTTCGCAAACAACTTATTCCGCAAATGTTTTAATTAAAAATATTCGTTTTACAAACATTTATTTGGCAAATACTTCTATTATCAAATGCATCAGATGATATTTATTCATTTGTGAATTTTTCATTTTTACTTAGATACATTTGGACAAATCACGTTTCAACAAAATAATTTACAGGCTAGTATTTTTTTTATTACTCTTTTTTAAGAAAAAATTAAGGAAATGCATAGTTTTTTCATAGCATGCAAATAGGCATACTCCATGCATGCAGCAAGCATGACACATGCAGCATGCAACATGCCGCAGGCATGGTTTCTGTCACGGCTCCGGTGCTGCGGGGCTCCGGCGGTCACACGCGAGCTTATCGTCGCAGAGGGTTTTAACGCTCACCACCGAGTTTTAAACCAACCTTGGGCTTAATTCTGCTATTTTATTTCTGCTATTTTAATAAATTCGTCACTCCAACTCCAACACGATTCCATTCTCATCCCATTGTCATTTTGCTTAAAGTTCGTAATCTGCTAAATTCACAATGGTCGGTCAATGGTCTCGTAATAAAATTGTGTTTTAATGGCATTGTCGTATTGTCATTATTATAAAACCCTCAGTACAAATGGTTTTCGAAATCTACTACTAAATGCGAACATTTATTCATGCCAGATTTCATGTACGAGATTAATGTTCATTGAAAAGTCATAATTGCGCCATTATGATAGTAGAATTAACAACCTAGTTAAAATTTGACAGAACTTGATCATTATGAATGTGGCCTGCTCCTCAGCTCGCGAGCCACCTCGCCCCTCCGCGCCTACGCGGGCTTAAATTACTCTCTAGGGGTAGGGCAGAAAAGACTACGTGGAGTCGGTTCTGCAGCGATTCATTTCTGTCACAAAATTTGTGCTTATAGGAAACCAAGTACTTTATTTTCTTTTTTTTTTTAATGGCACAATTAATATGTGTAACGTCTTTATTTCAAAAGTTATTTTATGAGATAAAAAGAAAAAATAATGATTTGTTTGTCAAATAATACGTTATTAAATAAAAGTTTATCCGATAATTATTTTTCATTACTCATACTCGGAAAGTAGGTCTGAAGTTGCCTGAGGAGCGGGCTGAAAGTAATACTTTTCAGCCCTAGGGAGAATCACTTTCAACTGACAGCTGTCACATTATTAAAAAAAAATCTAGTTCTATTTTCACATTTCTATTGAACCATGTTCCGACTTCTATACAGCCTGTAAATTTCAGCGCGATGTAAAATTGAAATAACATAAAATTCAGTATTAATTAAAGAATATAATTATTTAATAACTTAGTTATAATTTATTTACAAATATTTCTTTAAAATTACAAAAATTAGGGCAAAATATTTACTATTTTTTCAGTGACTATAGTGAAAATAAAGGCTGAATAGCCGGCCACAGAAAAAAAAAAAAAAATAGGCGGGAAAGCGGCAATCCGATCTTCATTTTTTTTCGAGTGGTTTCGTGTTTTTGTTTTTATTTTCCTTGTATTCGTAATGAAAAGCACAGTGTTTACCTCGGGTTAAAGACTTCTTTAGTCCCTCGAGCTATTAGCGCCCGCGCTACGCTTGGGCGCCAAACCCCGTCTCGGGACTAAATAAGTTACTTTCACCCCTTGGATAACAATGTACTATTACGAAGTGAATTATTTGTTAAACTTGTTGTTGTATACTGATGAAATGACAAATAATATGTTTTCTAATCGTTGCTTGTCAAGTTAAAGTTTGTGAATTAGTGTTTGGTGAACTGACTGGTCACCAGGCAGGTCATTTATGAAAATAAAAAAACAAAAATGGACCATGAATTGAGCCCTCCATTCTTACTACGGATCCGGGAGATCTTTTCCCGCTAACATCAACTCTCTGTATCCTATCACTCAAATATGAAGTAAGAAGATTCAGAGAGGCGTTACGGATTCCGTAGTGGTTTAGTTTCCAGATAATATTTCATGAAGGACGCAATCGAAAGCCTTAGATATGCCTTAGATAAAATAAAAATGCCCAAAACATCGCATTTGTCCTCCCAGGCATTATAAATGTGTCCTAAAAGTTCAACACCCGGCGGCGGCGTCAGTAGGTAGTTGAACGACCCCTTGTAAAACCGAAGTTTTTTTTTGTGTATTTAACAGACGTTTATTGAAAAAACTGCATTTGTTTGTATTGATTCTATTGATTGATCTGATTGAATGTAACGTCTATGTTACCGTAAATTTGTCAAACACGTTAGATTGTTAAATAACTAGAGAGATTGTAAACTTTCGAAATATTGTCAAACGAACATACCGCTTACAATCTATCGAAGTGAAACCGTAATATTGTGAAATGGATGTAATGGAAGTCAACTCGCGCGGTGTTGAGTATTGAGTATGGAGAGAAGGAAGGGTCCCCCTTGCCCAATGGGACCACTCTTATGAAAAGATAATGTACCATTCCTGAGAAATACCGATTCATAAAACCTAACCTCAAAACACTTTATATTCCCCTTGAAAGCATAGTCGACGGAGCCCCGCTACGCGGGGCCCCTATTTCTGAGTGCAGGGTTTAAGGGGGATACTCCAAGGTAGCCCACGAAATTCAAATTTTCAAGCTTACGTTTTTTGCAATTTGTGGGGCAGTGCTAAGTTGTATGTTGTTAAACATACCGGTCGCAGCTGCAAGACATTTGAAGTCACAGAATTATAATCATAAAATCGTCAACACAACCCTCAGAATTCATAAAAGGCGAGGAATGACTTTGACCGTGAAAAATTCGTTTCCTCGACGTTCATGAACTTGGAGGGCTGCACCGATGATTCTGATGACTACGATTCTGCAACCGCATACGCCCCACAGCCGCGAACGGTACTTCCACCAACATACAACCCAGCACTGGCCCGCAAATTGCAAAAAAACGTAAGAAAATTTGAATTTCGCGGGCCACCCTGACGCTTTCAGCTTAAGGGGGATGCTCCAAGGTAGCCCGCGAAATTCAAATTTTCTTGCGTTTTTTTGCAATTTCCAGAGCAGTGCTAAGTTTTATGTTCATAAACATATCGGTCGCGACTGTAAGACGTATTAAATTACAGAATTATAATCTATATGTCACCGTAAAATTGTCAAATACGTTATATTGTAATATCACTAGCGATATTGTAAAGTCTCGAATTATTGTCAAATGAACATACTGCTTACAATAAAACGCATTATTTTTCGTGAAATGCATGCGATGGTAGTCAACTCACGCGGTGTGGAGAGAAGGAGGGGTCCTCCTTGCCCAGTGGTACCACTCTCATGAAAAGATACTGTACCATTCCTGAGAAATATCGATTGATATAACCTAACCTGAAAACACTTCATATTCCCCTAAAAAGCGTAGTCGACGGAGCCCCGCTTCGCGGGGCCCCTATTTCCGAGTGCAGGGTTTAAAGGAACCTAACTAACCTAACGGGGGGGTGCCCCAAGTCCCGTTTATGGGGGCAAGAGATACTTCCGTATGTTCAGTTGACAATAATAAATAATAATAAACCATTTATTTCAGGTAACAATAAGACCCATACATAAATACCTTAACCTAAATATACATACTAATAAAGTGTACTACAATATCGCATTGGGTCAAGCCTGTAATGATATTTGTATGTTTGGTGTAAATAAATAAATAATAAATAAATTTTATGTTAGTATAGTAATTCGAGACTTTACAATATCGCTAGATTCGCTAGAGAGATACACGTTATATTGTAATATAACGTTTTGACAATTTTACGGTGACATACACATATAATAAAATCGTTGAGACCAAAAAATCTGTACATTGAAGATTTAAAAAAAAATGACCAGGGTAACTTGAAATAAGTAACTGAACATATTAAAACCATTTTCAAAAATTTTGTTTGTTTGTTGGTTTGTATGTTTGTTTGTTTGTTTGACCGCGCATCACGTAAAAACTGCTGGACTGATTTTGATGAAAACTTCACTGTTCTATTTAAATAAACTCAGAATAACATTTAGGCTATAGAAATTATGGAAAATTTTGGAAAAAGGGGGTGAAAAGGGGGGTAAAGTTTGTATGAAAAAAAAATTTTTGATTGTTCTAGAATTTTAAAACTCAGAGTAAATACTTATTATTAAAAACTAAGAAATACCTCTTTCAGCATTTTTTAAAAATCTCATCCAGAGACGTAAAAAAGAGGGTTTTGTGTTTAAAATTAACTAACTTCATACACCTATAGAATAAAATCCAATGAAGTGTAAACATTTAAAAGTTGCTGTAAATACTTTAAATCTAATACAGGTAAATAAAATTTCTCAATTTTTTTGAGATTTGATTTTTGAAGTGAATACGCCCAAAATAGCGGAACTCAAGAAAATCGGCTTTCCTCGGTATAAGTAGTTGGTAATACAGGATGGAAACGGTAAACGGGGCAGTAAGGGGAGCTGCAGCTACACGAAAATGGTCTTTGAAAACAACCCGTATTTTTTTCGAGAAATGTTGTTCACAGATTTAATAAAAAAGTAAAGTACAGTTAGCAAGAAAATTGACATTTTACATAAAACAATTTTTTTGATGCCAATCGATCTTCTTTCCGACACTGATCCAAAAGTTCTTCCAGACCAACCCAGGTTAGAGTACTCAAAAAGTCACTGCAGCTACATGAAAATGGTCTTAGAAAACCATCCGAAATTTTTCGTAAAATTTTGATCCCCATTCACAGATTTAAGAAAAAAACGTACAGGTAGCAAGAAAATTGCTATTTTACACAACATTTTTTTGATGCCAATCGATCCTGTTTCTAATACTCAACGGTTAAGGTATCTCCCTTTACTGCCCCGTTAACCGTTTCCACCCAGTATAATACATATTACAAATAAAATAATACAACGAACTACTGGTCCAATCTATTTCAAATTTTTAACAGAATTGATGGAAGACGTGTTTAATTGAAATTCTAACGGGGTTAAAAAGGGGTAGAAAGTTATTTTGGCGGTGATTTGTTTCGAATTTGATATCAACACTCCTTAGGTCCATGTTCACCGAAGAGGTAACAATAACGGTCTGATTTTCTAAAAACCGCTGTCCCTGTGATTGTGACATGCTCCCATACAAAAATGTGTTTTAAACAGCCGTTTTTAGATAATCAGACCGTCATGTTTTTGGTGAGCATGGACCTTAGTGCTTTTGATTTAAACTACATGTTATTTTGATGAATGTTTGAAGACTCAATCCTATTTTATTCAAAAAAGGTTGAACTCACATAAAAACTTGGTGCTAATACTCTTTAAAATTGGAATGTCTCGATAGTCACCGTACTATATTAACACCGCATTTGAAGGTTTCTAAGCTTTAAAGAGGTTGTGCACCTTAGGACACGGCCTCATAGGCACGTAGAGTTCGAAATTTGAAATGGCTTACAGTTGTAAGAGGTCAGCAACAGTTTACAGCAGCTATATCGTGTCGCGGCTCATTTCATACTCGTTGATGAGAACTTCAGACCTAGCTGGAGTATGACTGTCATCGAGTGTCTAAGGATGAAGACGTTAGGACGTCGAGAGAAGCCCTTTAAACTGTTTTTCTAAACATGGTAATTTATCCTTATCAAAATAAATACGTTGTTAATCACAAGTATTTAATTTTAAACATAATTGCCCTTGGATACGTAATTTGATTTCAATGAATATCAGAGATACACCGTTTTAAATAACTCAGCAGCAAAATAATGATCATGTACCGGACGCGCTTTTCATTATGCGGAATGATGTGTGTGATGTGATGTGCTCTTTGACAATTGTATTAGAGGTGCTTACGACCCACTCTCTGTAACCCTGTCTTTCACTTATGTGTCGCAGACGAAGCTGCGCGGGTCAGCTAGTCATCAATACAACCCTCCAAGATCATAGGAGTCGATGAACGAATTTTTCACGGTCAAAGTCCTTCTTCATACATTTCACAATATTACGGTTACACTTCGATAGATTACAATCTACCGGAAAATAATGCGTTACATTGTAAGCAGTGTGTTCAGTTGACAATATTTCGAGAGTTTACAACCTCACTAGAGAGATTACAATCTAACGTGTTTGACAATTTTACGGTGATATCTTTACAGCACAGCGTAGAGCATTGTGGTAACACATATATATTATTTTATCCTATAATATATCTGTCACCGTAAAATTGTCAAACACGTTATATTACAATATAACGTGTTTCTCTCTAGCGATATTGTAAACTCTCGAATTATTGTCAACTGAACATACGGAAGTATCTCTGCCCCCATAATCGGGACTTGGGGCACCCCCCCGTTAGGTTAGTTAGGTTCCTTTAAACCCTGTACTCGGAAATAGGAGCCCCGCGATGCGGGGCTCCGTCGACTACGCTTTTTAGGGGAATATAAAGTGTTTTAAGGTTAGGTTATAATAATCGGTATTTCTCAGGAATGGTACAATATCTTTTCATAAGAGTTGTACCACTGGGCAAGCGGGACCCCTCCTTCCCTCCACACCACGTAAGTTGACTACCATCGCATGCATATCACGAAAAATAATGGGTTTTGTTGTAAGTAGCATGTTCATTTGACAATATTTCGAGATTTTACAATATCGCTAGAGATATTACAATATAACGTATTTGACAATTTTACGGTGACATATCAGACTCTACCCGAAGCCTTCATTATATATTTGACAGCTTTTTGCGACGTTGGCAACTTTTTGGATGAACGCTAGAAAATCGCTCAAAAATAATAGCAAATAGTCATAACAAAAAGCAGGAGCAGTCGCTTGCCTTGCTGTGTTGTTATCGTGTTGTAATATAGTGTACTCTGTGGTTGCATGTTTAAATTTGTCTATCTACCAACTTATCAAAGAGCAATCATGATATTATATGACACATTTTGTTAAACAGCCCGTCAAATATATATGTAATTTTATGAGGAACACTAGCTGACCCGCGCAACTTCGTCTGCGAGTGAGGGTTAGAGAAAGTGTGAGTCAACCTTAAAAAATAGACAAATTCGATCGCGGATTTTTTTTTTAAATGCTTAAGAGGAACAATTCCCCAGTACGTGATTGCTGTGTAACTTTAACCGCGTTATGCAGTGCTTGCAACGGAAGCAAAGAAAAAGGAATAAATCTTTGGGTTTGGGAAATTTTTCATTACTGCTCCGCTCCTATTGGTGATGTTAGCCTTCCTTGATGAACGGGCTGTCCAACACTAAAATATGTTTTTAACTCGAACCACCGTTTCCTGAAATTAGCGCGTTCAACCAAACAAACAAACTCTTCAGCTTTATAATATTACTAGCTGACCCGCGCAGCTTCGTCTGCGACACATAAGTGAAAGACAGGGTTACAGAGAGTGGGTCGTAAGCACCTTTAATACAATTGTCAAAGAGCACATCACATCGCACACATCATTCCGGATAATGAAAAGCGCGTCCGGTACATGATCATTATTTTGCTGCTGAGTTATTTAAAACGGTCTATCTCTGATATTCATTGAAATCAAATTACGTATCCAAGGGCAATTATGTTTAAAATTAAATACTTGTGATTAACAACGTATTTATTTTGATAAGGATAAATTACCATGTTTAGAAAAACAGTTTAAAGGGCTTCTCTCGACGTCCTAACGTCTTCATCCTTAGACACTCGATGACAGTCATACTCCAGCTAGGTCTGAAGTTCTCATCAACGAGTATGAAATGAGCCGCGACACGATATAGCTGCTGTAAACTGTTGCTGACCTCTTACAACTGTAAGCCATTTCAAATTTCGAACTCTACGTGCCTATGAGGCCGTGTCCTAAAGTGCACAACCTCTTTAAAGCTTAGAAACCTTCAAATGCGGTGTTAATATAGTACGGTGACTATCGAGACATTCCAATTTTAAAGAGTATTAGCACCAAGTTTTTATGTGAGTTCTTAGCACCAAGTTTTTATGTGAGTTCAACCTTTTTTGAATAAAATAGGATTGAGTCTTCAAACATTCATCAAAATAACATGTAGTTTAAATCAAAAGCACTAAGGTCCATGCTCACCAAAAACATGACGGTCTGATTATCTAAAAACGGCTGTTTAAAACACATTTTTGTATGGGAGCATGTCACAGTCACAGGGACAGCGGTTTTTAGAAAATCAGACCGTTATTGTTACCTCTTCGGTGAACATGGACCTAAGGAGTGTTGATATCAAATTCGAAACAAATCACCGCCAAAATAACTTTCTACCCCTTTTTAACCCCGTTAGAATTTCAATTAAACACGTCTTCCATCAATTCTGTTAAAAATTTGAAATAGATTGGACCAGTAGTTCGTTGTATTATTTTATTTGTAATATGTATTATACTGGGTGGAAACGGTTAACGGGGCAGTAAAGGGAGATACCTTAACCGTTGAGTATTAGAAACAGGATCGATTGGCATCAAAAAAATGTTGTGTAAAATAGCAATTTTCTTGCTACCTGTACGTTTTTTTCTTAAATCTGTGAATGGGGATCAAAATTTTACGAAAAATTTCGGATGGTTTTCTAAGACCATTTTCATGTAGCTGCAGTGACTTTTTGAGTACTCTAACCTGGGTTGGTCTGGAAGAACTTTTGGATCAGTGTCGGAAAGAAGATCGATTGGCATCAAAAAAATTGTTTTATGTAAAATGTCAATTTTCTTGCTAACTGTACTTTACTTTTTTATTAAATCTGTGAACAACATTTCTCGAAAAAATTACGGGTTGTTTTCTAAGACCATTTTCGTGTAGCTGCAGCTCCCCTTACCGCCCCGTTTACCGTTTCCATCCTGTATTACCAACTACTTATACCGAGGAAAGCCGATTTTCATGAGTTCCGCTATTTTGGGCGTATTCAATTCAAAAATCAAATCTTAAAAAAAATGAGAAATTATATTTACCTGTATTAGATTTGAAGTATATGTAGCAACTTTTAAGGTGTGTCCAAATAAACGCGGCATTCGAGCGCGGCTGGCCGCGCTATGATTGGACGACTGCCGTGCGTGGCAGCCGCGAGCTACCTGCCGCGCACGGCGATCGCCGCAAACGGTGTTAGTGTTGGTTCGCCAATGGCCCAAGCGTAGCGCGGGCGCCAATAGTTCGAGGGACTAAATAAGTCTTTAACCCGAGGTTAATCCATTCAGTCTTTATTTTTCACTTTCGTCACTGAAAAAATAGTAAATATTTTGCCCAAATCATGTTATTTTAAAGAAATATTTGTAACTAAATTATAACTAAGTTATCAAAAAAAATACATTCTTTAATTACCTACTTCATACTGAATTTCATGTTATTCGTATTTCAATTTTACATAGCGCTGTATTTTTTAGAGGCTGTATAGAAGTCGGAACATGGTTCAATAGAAATATGAAAATAGAACTAAGTACATAGTTTTTTTTCTAAATAATTTGACAGCTGTCAGTTGAAAGCGATTCTCCCTAGGGCTGAAAAGTGTAACTTTCAACCCGCTCGTCAGGCAACTTCAGATCTACTTTCCGAGTATGAGTCATGAAAAGTCTTTTGAGTTCTTATACATAGAAGGGAGAGAGAAAAAACAAGTAATGTCACTGGTTGTGGTAAGTTTAATCTTATTACATTTTATAACAGCTGTAGGTACTTATTATTATATTTCTGTCTCATTACATTTTCACTGTATTAATTCTTAATTATCTCTTAACCGCGTGGACCGGTTGACATGATTCAAACTGATAAAATGGTTTTAGACCTAGACCTTTCATTTGACACCATAATCGTTAAGATATCTGAACAAACAAAAAATCAAATTTTCAAGTTGCTCTCGTAATTATCCAACATGGACATGCCGCGCAGCACTGCCGCGCAAAAGGTCTAAACTAGTCACGCGGCAAATTTGTGTCCCGCGAATGCCGCGCGTAGCTACCGCGCACCTTGCACGCCGTGTTTGGACACACCTTTAAAGCTAAACTTCATTGGATTTTATTCTATATATATGTGTATGAAGTTAATTAATTTTAAACACAAAACCCTCTTTTTTACGTCTCTGGATGATTTTTTTTAAAAATGCTGGAACTGGTATTTCTTTATTTTTATTATTAAGTATTTACTCTGAGTTTCAAGATTCTAGAACAATCTAAAAATTTTTTTCATACAAATATTACCCCCCCTTTTGACCCCCTTTTTCCAAAATTTTCCATAATTTCTATAGCCTAAATGTTATTCTGAGTTTATTTAAATAGATTAGTGAAGTTTTCATCAAAATCCGTCCAGCAGTTTTTACGTGATGCGCGGGCAAACAAACAAACAAACAAACGAAAATATTAATAAAACCGGCCAAGAGCGTGTCGGGCCACGCTCACTGTAGGGTTCCGTAGCTTCCCAGACCATTAAAAATACCAACATTTTTCGTCAGCAAAAATAACTTTGTTTTTCATAGTATTTGTATGAAAAACAAAGTTATCATTTGCGTTTTTTTGAAAAAGTGCTATATAACTCAAAAACTATTCAACTCATCAAGTTGAAAATAATTTTCCTAGAAAGTTCATATAAAGGTCTACTTCTGTGATTTTTTTCATATTTTTTAAACTTATGGTTCAAAAGTTAGAGGGGGGGGGGACACATTGTTTTTGACTTTCGGAGCGATTATTTCCTAAAATATTAATATTATCAAAAAATGATTTTAGAAAACCCCTATTCATTTTTAAATACCTATCCAACAATATATCACACGTCAGGGTCAAAATTAAAAAAAAAATCGCTCCCCACTTTACGTCTGGGGGAGGTACCCTAATAAAAATGTTTTTTTAAATTTTTATTTTTGCACTTTGTCGGCATGATTGATATACATATTGGTACCAAATTTCAGCTTTCTGGTGCTAACGGTCACTGAGATTATCCGCGGACAGACAGACAGACAGACAGACATGGCGAAACTATAAGGGTTCCGTTTTTTGCCATTTGGCTACGGAACCCTAAAAAATGGTTTCAAAGAAGAAAGAAAGAATAAATTAAAAAGCATTTATTAGCCCGTACAGGACAAAACACATAAAAATAGTATATTATGCAACTAGTGAATAAAGGGCGGATTTAAAGCGAGGGCCGTAGATGAGTCACGAGCAAGTGAAGGATTCTAATGATTGAATCACGAGCGCAGCGAGTGATTCAACTGTTAGAATCCTGAACGACGCGAGTGATTCATGGCCCTCGATATAAATTCGTATATAATCAGGAGTTGCATACTATACTTTATACCATGACTCGTGTAAGCATTGAAATAGAGACCGGATATATTTTTTCATCCCCCCATCTCGGAAAGAGTATTTTTGCTCTTCGATGTCTGAGTGCAAAAGCCGTTTTTATCGTCTTGAGGGTAAAGTAAATTTGAATTTAGAACATCGTGTGCACTAAGCATGTGAATTCAAAACATCAGCAAACCTATTTACTTCTACCTCTATGGTGCCGAATTTATAATGATTTTTTTTTAATTTGTTAAGAACTCAGACTAACGGAACCTTCTTGGTGTACTTTTTTTAATATGTTTTGCGCGCGCCATTTTCTTTTCACGTCATATTGTTAACACCTTAGGTTAAAAACAAGGAATACAACTCGACTTGTTTTCAAACAAGTGAAAAACCTAAAATGACCACTCATTATCTAGCGACGAGGAAGTTTATTTGACGCCAACAGCATTAACTGAATTTGTTAATAATGCGCAATTTTTTTTTGCGTTTATTCATTTCCTCGCCGAGGTGGGATGAAAAGTTACGTGTTGCACTCGAGTGCAAAGATTTTTCACCTCGAGCTCTTTTGATTCCCTCGCTAACGCTCAAGATTCTAAGTTTTGAATCACTCGTGACTCAATTTTAGAATCTTTCGCTTGCTCGGTCATCAAAATTGAGCACGCGGTTAAAAAACAACTTTGCACTCTTATCGTATACTCTAACCTAACAATAACAAATAACTATTGTGTTCCAAATTCAAACACCAAAATAGTGAATAAAAACAAAACAGTGAATAAAAGGCCTTTTTATTCACTGTTTTGCGTGAAAAAATAAGCTTTTTAGAGTAGGTATGGTATAAAATAAGTTATCCGTATCTGACCGTGGCATCACTTTCACTTTGGGCCCTATCAGAATACCAGCCAGCGCTGTGACGTTTTTTAATGTTACAGCACCATGCCTTTTGGCCTCGTTCAGGACCTTTCATTTCTTTTTATTTTTTATCTATGTTTAGTTTTCAATATTCGTAAATAATGTTATTTTCAACACACTTGCTCATAAAGTGGCTCTAATTTCACCACAATTAGGCACATAATGACACCTGTAATCAAACTGTGACTTTTTCATTGCTATTATTCACAAGTGAGTTATAAAAAGTTTCGATACAAAAAAGATCGTGTTCAATAGTACAAATAAATTAATGTACCTATTGCTTGCTCATTTCATGCAACTTCGTATCTACATAGATAATTTCAACTTATAAGTTTTTAATAAATAAAACATTCACTCAAATGTAACTTTTGTTTTCTCTGTATTAAATAAAACTTTGAATTCCCCCATTTCGTACGTGGCTAAAACGCTATCCGCGAAAAGCCAAAAAAAAGAAATCTCTTTCTTTTAGTCTATGGCCATTGTTAGATGCGCGCGCATAGGAAAACTGACTAATTATTCCCGCCATTGCGAAAAAAAATTCACAACTCGTTTTCACTGTTGAAATTATAGTTATTTTAAGTATTATTTTATTCTCAAGTGTGTTGAAAAACGTCGTATGATACACGTGTGTGTTGATGATTACCGTCCTCGGCTCTCTTAAGACCGAGGTTATAATGCAAGAAATTAAGCCACCAAATGTTCTACCGAAATTCAGTGGTTTTTGAATTGTTTTTTTTTGTAATTTTTGCCATTCCTTATTTTATCGATATTGTATAGGTAGTGAAAACAAAAATACTACGCCTTATGTACAAATTACTAAAAAAATATCCTTGTCTTATCAGCTATTTAAAATGGTGTAAAACTTATTGAAAAGTCATGGACTACATTATCAAAATCGTTTTTGATTTAAAGTACAGGAAGGCGTTCATCTCATAAAAGGTGTTCGGAAAATCAAATAAACTATTCCGTGATTACTATTTTATTTTTAATCAAAATCAATCACACCGGCAAAGCTGTCGGTAACTTTGTGAGCGAATATGTTAGTACGAGTGCCCATGTCCAATGTTTGCCTCAACCTTTTACGAACAAATCCGTAAAAATTGTAAATTGGTTATTTTGATTCCAAAAATACTAACTTATTAACTTTGCCTGACCGCGTTTTCAAATAAGCTCAATTTTTTTTGATCTAATCCGTCTGATTTGATTTAAATAATGAAAAAAAGTATGTAGTTAATTTTGAATACCGAAAACACAATTTTCGGACACCAGTAGCGTTGCACCACAGAGTATATAATCACTACCTACCTACCTCATATTCTGGGGTAATGCCCCTTTTTTTTTTTTTTTTTTTTTTTTTAGGATGGGAAATCATCAAATGACTCCTCCCACTCTGGGCGGAGCGGGAGGGAGTGTCAGACTCTTACTGACTAAAACCCATCCATGTTCCTTCCTCGCCCTTTATGTTCCGGGGCCGCGGTATCTCTTTCGAATAGGCCCGCAACCCCGGCAGGCTTCGGCCCTTGCGGGCCCCTCTCTTATGCTGACATCTCTTTGAGGCGCGCGTGGAACACGAACGCGCCGTCGACACGGCCTGTCGTCTTTAGACGGACGGACGGCTAGCTAGCCCATAGCCAACCGTCCACAGGCCCGCGTCTACGGTAGCCGGTAGCCACCACGTGGCCCCCGACGCCCGGTGCGTCTCCCGCGGCGGCCGGGAAGAGAGGATCTCTCCCTCTCTCGTTCCGCCACCTCCTTCGCTAGCATGACTGCTTCGCAGAAGGAGGTGACGGCTTCCCATTCCGTCTCGCTCCGGACCATGGATTGAACCAGGGCCGGACGCGAGAGGTCGCCGCCGCCGATCGCCGCTACGAGGACACGGCGGTGCTCCGCCCACGCAGGGCAGACTTCCACCGTGTGCTCCACCGTGTCCTGGGTAATGCCCCTAAGGTTCAAGAAGTACTTGTAGCACAGAAAAAATGTATCCGAGCTATTTGTAAAATAAAACAAACAGAATCGTGTAAACCACATTTTCGTGAGCTAAAAATATTAACTTTACCGTCACTGTATATTTATGAAGCCTGTATTTTTATAAAACACAACATTAATTTATATAGATTTGTAGAAAGTAAACGCCGTTCAAAAAAGCTGGAGGTATTAGCAACAAAAACACAATTTTATAGCAAAAGCTTTTATGCAATGGCTCAAAAACTATATAATAAATTACCAGGACAAGTTGTCTCAATTTAAGTGTGAACATTAACGAATTTAAAAGAAATTTATTCAAATTGTTAAATAACAAAGTGTATTATTCTGTTGACGATTATTTAAATGACAAATTTTAATTCTTTCCAAATTGAATCTGTTTTTATGTTATGTGAAAATGATAAATTATTTTGTTCATCTTGATTATTTTTCTATTAATTAATTATTGGCATTGACATTTTTATTTTGTATTTTTCGTCCCTTTTACTTTATTTAATTTGACATCCTATCTAATTTTGACTTGATCTATAATTATTTGTGATTTTACCTTTGAATTGTTAAATGTAATGTTTTTTGTAAAATCAAAATCAAAATCAAAGCATTTATTTCAAGTAGGCCAGTTACAGGCACTTTTGAATTGTCGAAACAAAAATGAACATTTAATGTAGCTACAGTCCCAGTCACAAGACATAAAAACGTGAAAGTACTGTAGTTGCCCATTCCCTAGCGTAGATCTCTATGGAGAAGAACGGGCAAGAAACTCCATGGACACTCTTTTAAATCAAAATATTGTTACAAAATCTTGGTTACATCATTCATGTTGAGATGGTATATTATGTGAGAACAATGTAGCAAGATGTGCACGTTAAAAGTGTCCATAGCAAAACCAAAACAAAATACAACTCAAAAACAAAATAATTAATTCAAATAAACCATGGCGACTAAGAGATGACCAGTCACAACTGACAGCGCCCGTTCACGCACATGACGCATGGATCAGCACCATTCAGCTCAACCATTTTGAAGGGAACTAAATGGTCCGACACACGCGCCACCATCAGTGAGACATTTGAGTGAGCATGACATACTCTCAACCGCCAGGGCACATTCAAGTCAAGAACTGCCGTAGGTGTCCAGTGAAAGATAGCTTACTAGTACATAGTACTCACACATTATGGGCTATGCGATTATATAATACTAACATTGAATCTATACAATGCAAAGATAGTAAGTACAATCTTCAGCAGCTCCAACTATATCATTTAATGCTATCAATTTTTGCGCCCCTGTCCATGTGGAGCAGGACCAGCATTAAGCCAAGCATTTTTATCAGCGATATATCGCTCAACTTGTAGTATGCTTTTTTACATAGTGTGCGTTTAATGCATGTTTTAAATTTCGTCTCATTCAGTTCAAGAATACTTTGTGGAATTTTATTATAGCATCTCAAACAGTACCCCATGAAAGATGAGTCTACTTTAGCGAGTCTAAAGCCTGGCTGAACTAATTGGTCCCTATTTCTAGTACTGTAATTATGTCTGTCACCTCTTTTACCAAAAAGATGCAAATTTTTTCTAACGTACATTATGTTTTCGTAAATGTATTGACAATGTACCGTCATAATGCCAATATCCTTAAACAGTTCCCTTAGAGAATCGCGCCTACGAAGATTATATATAGCTCTGATGGCTCTTTTCTGCAGAATAAATATAGACTCAATATCTGCAGCCCGTCCCCATAGCAAAATACCGTAAGACATTATACTATGGAAGTAACTAAAATAGACCAGTCTAGCGGTATCTACATCAGTAAATTGACGGATTTTTCTAATGGCATATGCTGCTGAACTTAGCCGCCCCGCAAGAGATGTTAAATGAGAACTCCATTGTAGCCTTGAATCAAGCGTAAGCCCCAGGAAAACCGTTTTATCTACGAATTCAAGTTTCTCATTATTCAATAATATATCACAATCACTACCCTTAACATTCGGTAAAGCAAATCTTATGCATTTGGTTTTTTTTTCATTTAATACCAAATTGTTTGCTGTGAACCAATTTTGGACCTGAAGTAGGGCATTATTCACGTCATCTAAATTTTGTGCCCGTCTGTTTATCTTAAAAATTAAGGAAGTGTCATCAGCAAATAACACTATATTTTGAGGTTGGTTTTTCAATAAATAGGGTAGATCATTTATATATACTAGAAAGAGGAAAGGACCCAATATTGAGCCTTGTGGAACCCCCATTTTTATTTTTAAACCCTGTGAATTAACACCATTTATCTGAACATGTTGTTGTCTATCATTCAAATATGATCTTACCAAACTAAGTGCAAGTTTACCCAGTCCGTAATGCTCAAGTTTCAAAAGTAATGTGTCGTGATTTACGCAATCAAACGCTTTGGAGAGGTCACAAAAAATTCCTATGGCATCTTGGGACTCTTCCCACGCAGTAAATATGTGCTTTAATAAGGTTACACCGGCGTCAGTTGTACAACGTCCCTTGGTGAAACCATACTGTTGATCATGTAAGATTCTGTTGGTGTTAAAATGATAGAGCATTTGATCAAGCATTACTTTTTCAAAAACCTTGCTAAAAACTGGCAACACGGATACAGGTCTATAATTGTTAGTATCTTTACTGTCCCCGGATTTGAAAAGAGGTATGACTTTACTGTATTTCATTAAATCAGGGAAAACTCCTTGGTCTACACATAGATTAAAAATTAAAGCTAAGTATGGGGCTATTGTCTCAAGTATGGATGTACAAACTTTGATAGACATTCCCCATAGATCTTCGGTCAGTTTGATTTTTATTTGCCGGAAAGCTTTAATAACTACCATAGGGTTAATGTGTTTAAATTTAAATTCAGCCAGGCAGCCAGACACATTCGCCTTTAATAAACCCATTGAGACTTCAGGAGAGGAATTTAGAGCCTCCGTAGTTTTTAATGGTATTTCTGTAAAGAAGTTTACAAATTCTTGAGCTACTTCCTGATTAGAGCTTTTAGGACCACTTGCTGTATCTAATGTGTAGCTAGTGTTACGTATTTTCTTCCTGTTAGTCTCGTTATTTATGACTTTCCAAAAAAAAAAAAAGGTGATTTTTTGTATGATGATCCTGATCCTTTGATATTTTGTATGCCATTTGGCGGGGCACAGCTCGGATCTTACTTATTATAACATCTTCTGCATGTAACCTGTGTTCACGAAATAAATGAATTTGAATGAATTTGAATTTGACTACGTTTAAGAGACGGGACTTCCATACAATCCATTGGAATAGCATTAGGGTGCTTACATAAAGAAACAGGTTTCCGGTACCGACAAATCTGTACGGGTCGGTACCGATCGGTACAGTGTTGACTCGCATAAAGAAACAGGTGAATCGGTCCTTAGTGACAATCATGGCCTCCAGTTCGTCGGACGAAGATTTTTTACTTTTAGAAATTACTTACGTCAAATATAGAAAGAGAAGAACAGTACATATTAGTGTATCTGATATTAACAGAAAAAGAACTAAATATGGAACATATTATCATTTATTCTTAAAATATATAAAGGACGATGAAAAGGAATTTTATGATTATACAAGGATGACTCAAGAAACGTTTTACTACATATATTAAATATAACATTATAAAGAGGAAAACTTTGTTTGTTTGGTTGTAAGGAATAGGCTTAAAAACTACTGGACCGTTTTTAAAAATTCTTTCACCGTTCGAAAGCTACATTATCCACGAGTAACATAGGCTACATTTTAGAACTATGCGGGTGAAACCGCGTGAGGTCCGCTAGTATTAAATAAAATCGAACATCGCTTAATTAAGAAATGGTGTAACTGGCATGTTCAACCAATTTTTCATTTCCAAACTGATCTCTTTCCAACACATGTCTGTAACACTTCTGTTGCTGTGGAACTTGTTTTGTCCCATAAACATTGTTTATCAAATACCAAGGCTACCAAAACTTCGTTATCCAATTTATCCATTTTCAATATTATTAACACACACCCTACCTACACCAGTAAATGCTTAAACCCGTATGGCTCGATCCAGGTAGTCGGCACCGACAAGTTACAACCTGTTTCTTTATAAGTGAGTCAATAGAATTATATTGAAATATTATGCCTGTACCGATCGGTACCGACCCGTACCGATTTGTCTGTACCGGAAACCTGTTTCTTTATGTAAGCACCCTTACATGGCCTTCCAACACCAACAGATACCACAAAGATGTCAAACAACAGGAGCAGAGTAATCATTACGTTAAAACATGAGTGCCAACCAAATGAACCAAATAGTGCTTACCAAATAGCTTTTTATCGATATCGATAAAATATGCAGCGTAAAAACTGAGGCTACTACTAAATATGTTTAATGTTTAGGTATTGAATCCGCATTTATGAGTCCAATATTGATGAGGGGGATATTTGGTACTAATACAAGATTGGACTTAAATGCGGACCCGCAATAAAATAAAATAAATGTTTTTGCTGATTTAATTCAAATTTTATTACTGAAATGAAATAACATAATCAGCGAAAAGAAAATCAAACAATCAAATGAAATGAAAATAAAAACTGATTCTAAATTTTTATCATTACCTATTTTGTGATTACATGTTGTTCAATGTTACCTTTGGACATTGACTCAGCACTCGGCCTGCCTCACGCGCGGCCCAGTTAAAATAATGATTTGGCTGCATCTTACACGCATAGGACACATAGAATTAGTGTAATAGTGTGTGTTAAGAAAAAGTAGTATATAAGCAGAACATTTTGTAAATAAACCAGATTTGAATATTATATTCTTGTCTCATTACCCCTCGCTGTGGCCAAGACACCTTTAGCCATCTTCGGATCAGTCCCGTGAGTCTGCGGGATTGGCAGTGAGTTTACCCTTCCCGAACCTGGTATTCCTGCCCACTATCCGTCTGTAACCTTAGGTCGCATGGTGCAGACATCCTGAACTTATTTATATATTTATTTATCACATACTAGGTATATGGTAGGTTAGGGCTGTAGGGCTTATAGGGCTTAGGGTCGTAGGGACTGTTAGGCTTGTAGGTCTCTGTAGGTTCCTTTATCTTACCATATATTTCCATGTATCATCACACCCTTGACAGAATTGCGGCCTTACGTGACGTGTGTTAAGGGTGGATGTACATTTTGGTCCTTCGAGCCGGATGCGTTGATTTTTTAGTGCCTCAAGACATTCATTTATCGCGGCACAATTACGAGATATGCATGACACTATAAATGAATGTCTTGAGGCACTAAAAAATCAACGCATAAACACATCGTCTTGGGGCCCTCTATTGATAAGAATAGTCAGTAGAAAATGGGATGAAGAAACTAATACGAAGTATGAAGACCAACTACAAAACCGAAATAAAATACAATCCTTTGACGAGATGATGAAATTCATGGAAAACCGTTTTAATTGCCTTAAGTCTTTTGACGGATCTACTTCATATACTAATACCTCAAGACAACTATCGCGGCATAAACAAACAACAGAAAAATATAAGCGCTGTTGGTTTTGTCAAAAGAATGATCATATTATTCATCACTGCCCTAGTTTCAAGGCGTTAAGCGTCAACGATCGATACAAGGCCGTCGCGCAAAAAATAATGTGCAAACGTTGCTTAAATCACGATGATCAGAAACAATGTGTGAGTGCAGTTTATAAACAATGTGAAATTTGTCAACATAAGGGACACAACGTATTATTGCATCAATCTAGGCCGTTTCAAAACAATGGCAACGCTAAAAAATACACATCAAAAAATACAGGTACAGAGATGTCACAAAATATAGCGACATCGAACTTATCAGCAACTAAAAATGACGCTAAAAATACAACTTTACTAGCTACTGCCATAGTAAGGACTACCTCGTGTTAGGGAATATTAATAAAAGAGCCCATTGTTCCGTACTTGCTTGTATTTCAGAGAGACCACAGACAAAGTAAAGTTACCATAACTAATACAGAATAAGGATTGTACAGACATTATAATATTAGTCCTAGTGCACATAATCAATATTCTACACTCCCCCTCAATTTAGACATTTTTACAAAATCCTAAATTGTACATTAATTATATTTATTCACTTACTCATGTTCTAAATTTTAACATTCCTTATACTACTCATCCATGTTATCAATAACTAATAATAGAACAGCTTTCGCTCAAAATAATTGGTACACTACTTTTATTATTATTTAACACTTACATAATTAATCACTATAGCTATCATTTATACTTACATTAACAACTATTTATTATTACACCTTTTAATCAATATTTTTGCATTTATAGTAACTTCTTTCATATTATAAATTCGAATAGATACATGACACAATAGGAACATAAAATAGTTACATTTTCTTACATTAACATAATTATTATAATAAATTTAGTTTAGAAACAAAATAATTGTGTTTTATTTTTGGTAATGCCTTTGTGAACAAATCTGAAACATTTTCATCTGTAGGAATATAATCAACTGATACTAACTGCTTTTGTACTATGTCTTTTATGTAATGAACCTTAATGTCAATATGTTTTGACCTCTTTCCATTGTCAAAATTTTTAATTAATCTTATTGCACTCTGATTATCTACTAACAAAGTTGTAGGCATATCTAATAAAGATGTCAAATCATATAGTATTCCCTTCAAATATATTAACTCACTGACTGCTTGAGATGCTGCTACATATTCAGCCTCCGCTGTAGATAGAGCGACTGAGGTCTGTTTCTTAGAAAACCAATGTATGAGATTTCCACAATAAAATACTGCACATCCACTTGTACTTTTCCTGTCTGTTTTATCTGCTGCCCAGTCTGCATCAGCATATGCAACTAGATTCTTCTCTTTCTCTATCTTCTTGTAGATCAATCCTTTCTCCTGTGTAGCTTTTAAATATCGTAGAATTCTTTTGCTTGCACTCCATAATGATGCTGTTGGTTTATCCAAGAATCTACTCAAATAAGCAACAGGATAAGTAATATCCGGTCTTGTGTTCATAGAAATAAACAGTAAACATCCTATCAATTCTTTATATGGTACGTCTATAATTTCTTCTTTTTCTGCACTGAAATTATTCTCCATTGGGGTGTTTATACCTTTACATTCTTGCATATTAAACTTTTCTAAAATTCTAGTTATCATATCAGTTTGCTTAATTTCCATTTGATTATTTTTCCTTGTAATTTCCAATCCTAGGTAGTTCTTTACTTCTCCTAAATCTTTTATTTTGAATTCTTCTTTAAGTTTCTTTAATATCCTTTCATTTCCAAGTAACAGTATATCGTCTACAAATATCAATAGCCAGGTATCTTCATTTTTATAAAGACAAAAGTCATGTTTTGATTGTATGAATCCATTTGCAGTTATAAATTTGTGAAATTTTTGGTTCCAACATTTTGGAGCTTCCTTTAATCCATAAAGTGCTTTCTTTAGTTTGAGTACTTTGCCTTGATGATTAACTCCTTTGGGACATTTAATATAAACATCATTTTTCAAGTCACCATTTAAAAAAGCTGTAGGTACATCAAGTTGTTTGATGATTAATTCTTCTTGCACAGCATGACTTAGCATAGTTCTGATTGTTGGTAATCTTGCTACCGGTGCATAGTATCCTTCTTGACCTTCTTGTTGAAATCCTTTAGCTACCAGTCGCGCCTTTTTGGTCCCATCTTGTTTCTGTTTAAATATCCACTTCGTTTCTATTGCTTTGCTTCCTTCTGGTAATTCACTAATTTCCCAAGTTCCTAATTTATTATGTGAATCCAACTCTTTCTTTATTGCTTGTTTCCAATCTTTATCTTTTATGGCTTCTTCATAGTTAACAGGTTCACCTGCACATAAACAGTAGGCTATGTTCAAATCATATTCTTCTAGATCTTTTGGTTTGCGAATTTCTCTTCCTGTTCTTGTTGTATACTTTTGCTTTTCTGGTTTATCTTCTTCATTTTCACTTTCTTGGTTGATTTCTGTATTTTTCTCATCATCTTCTTGATACTTCTTTGTTCCTTCTTTACTTATTTCATGCCTTTTTCTTCCTTGCTTCATGTTCATTGTGTTCTTATTACATTCTCCTGTCTTTTTATCATCTTCTTTTATCTTCTCAGTATCTTCTTTTTCCATTCTTTCTTCTTCACAGTATCTTTCCATAACGCTTATATCATTCTCTTCATTTTCAGTCTCTTCTTTGTATTTTATATCTGACTCATCTATTCTTACATCCCTTGATACTACTATTTCATTATTTTTAGGGTTCCATAGTCGATATCCATTAGAACTGTATCCTATGAATCTCATTTCTTTTGCTCGTTGCTGCAGTTTATCTTGCTTCGGTAAGATATGTACCCATGCCTTCGATCCAAAGATCCTGAGTCTCTTTAAATCTGTATGACCAAACATCTTCTCTGATGGTGTATAATAATCAATAGCAAAGGATGGACATCTATTTATTTGATAAACAGCACACCTTACTGCTTCTCCCCATAATATTTTAGGCAATCCTGTTTCAAGTAATAAAGTTCTAGCTCTATTATAAATGTTTCGGTTCATTCTTTCAGCTACTCCGTTTGACTGAGGACTGTAAGGTGTAGTGAATTGCTGTATAATACCCTTGGATTTACAAAATTGATTAAGTTTTTCATTCTTAAATTCTCCTCCATTATCACTTCTTATTTTTCTTACTTTATTTCCAGTCTGTCTTTCTTGTCTGTTTACATATTCTATTAATATATCAGCTGCTTCAGATTTTCTTCTTAATAAGTATACTTCTGTAAAATGGGTATAGTCATCTATTATTGTCTGATAGTACAATTCCCCTTCACTCGTTGGTGTTGCTACAGGTCCTGATAAGTCAGTATGTAAAAGTTCTCCTACATACCTTGATCTTGGTCTAGGCGTTGTCACAAATGGTAATCTCGTTGATTTTCCTTCCATACAAGGTCCACATGGTTTTTCCGAGCTAGGTAATTTCAGTAATCCTAAATGTTTTCTATTAGCATGACCTAACCTTTTATGCCACAGATCATTGTCATTAATTGTTGAACAACATTTTTCTAAATTTAGTTTCAGATTTATTGCATACAGGCTACCATACAATTCACCATAAATTATAGTATTACCTTTACCAATTGACACAGATGTTTTATAAAATGTTACAGAATTTCCTTTATCTAATAACTTTTTAACAGAGAGCAAATTATGAGATAGGTTCTTGACTATTAGCGCTTCTACAGTTATAGGTATATTATCAAATACTACATTTAAATTTCCCTTACGATTTGCCATTAAATACTGACCATTAGCCACATAAATTTTAGTTTCAGTTTTCAAATTTTGAATATTTGTCATATATTGCTCATAATTATCCATAACTAAATTTTGAGATGCTCCTGAATCAATGATAAACTTAATGTTTTTATTGTATACATCTGCTGATAATATATTCTCACTAGCAACAAAAGTTATTTGATTTACCTCGCATAAATCACCTCTTTCCTGTCCACGTCCTTGGCCTCGACTTCTTCCTCGATAGTATCGGGTATCCATTGATTGTCCTCTTCCTCTCGTGTTGCCTCTGGAGTTAGCTTGTCTGCCTCGGTTCTGTCCTCTCTTGTCATATCCACTCTTGCACTCGTATGCTTTATGACCTGGTTTCTTACAGGTAAAACACGTCAGGAATGATGTTTGTGCGTGTTTTTCTTGTTCACTGCCTTGTCCTTTTACTTCTGCGTCCAATAGCCTTGCCTTCACAAATTCAATATTGATGGACTTTTCTGTTGTCATAGTTTCTATACTCGTAATAACATTATCGTACAGTGCTGGCATTGAGGACATAAGATAACAAACTTTATCCATTTCTTCTACAGGACATCCAGCTGCATCAAGCTCGCCAAGAAGACTATCAAATTTAAAAAAATATTCTTGCAATTTTTCGTTGGTAGAACATTTGAGGGTTATGAGTTTTCGTTTCAGGTGAAGTTTATTGAAAATGCTTTTCCTTTCGAAAGTATACTCTAACTGGTTCATCATTTCTTTGGCCGTGTTGCACTTCTTCACTATTTCTAAATATTTATCTGATATGCATTGTACTATGATATTTTTCGCTTTGGCGTCCATCTTAACAAAATCTTCCTGTTTTATTTCACTCTTTCCATTTTCTATGACGCTCCATACTTGTTTTTCTTCTAGTATTAATCGCACCCTAAACTTCCAATTACTGAAGTTTTGCTCTTGTGTGAGACGAGGGAAAACTTCTTTTATATTTGCATCCGCCATTTTTATGCAGACACGCCGCCGTCGTGACTCGTTTGTTCGAGTTTGACAAAATTCACACAATACTTGTTCCACGTATTTTTATGCTCCTTGATGCACCATATTATTTATTGTGCCATAATTGTACACTATTGCGAACTATTGCGCAGTGGAAGCGTATGTTAGGGAATATTAATAAAAGAGCCCATTGTTCCGTACTTGCTTGTATTTCAGAGAGACCACAGACAAAGTAAAGTTACCATAACTAATACAGAATAAGGATTGTACAGACATTATAATATTAGTCCTAGTGCACATAATCAATATTCTACACCTCGCATGATGGGATGCCGCAGATGCTTAGAGTATTATGTGATCAGGGATCAGAAGCGTCATTTTGCACTGAAGAAGTAGCACAATTGTTGTCTTACCCACGACAAAAAATCCAAGCCGAAATAAAGGGTATCGGAGATGAAAAACCAAAAACGTCAAACTACACAATCAACATTACTCTACAACCAAGGTACTCCAGCGATTACAAACTGCCAGTGACGCTAATAGTACTACCAAAACTAACAAGTTCATTACCAAGGAACGATTTACAACAATTACAAGAAAAAATCTTGGATAACGCTCTTATAGCAGACCCAACTTATTATAAAAAGGGACCAATTGATGTAATATTAGGTGCCCAAGAATACAGCAGAATATTACTACAGGGTTTCGAAAGACTAAGGGACGGAATTATCGCCCAGAACACAGAATTGGGGTGGATTTTATCCGGATTTTATCCCAATGAAACGAAGAATGGAGTAAAAATACTTAGTATGGTGGCGTGCACCGAAGATGTACGACAACTTACAAAATTTTGGGAATTAGAAGAAATTCCACAAGACTACAAACTAACACAGGATGACCAGACCTGTGAAAACTACTATAAAGAAACAACAGTAAGAAACCCAGACGGAACTTACACGGTACGACTACCTTTAAAGGATTCAAACTTAAACTTGAACTTGAACGGTGAATCACGCAGGAAAGCCGCTGCACGACTACTACAACTAGAACGACAGTTCGCAAAAAATGAAAAATTACGACAACAATACATTGACTTCATGAATGAATACTTACTTATGGGTCATATGAGAAAAGTAGCTACAACGAACTACAACTCAGGAAAGTACTACATACCACATCAGGCAGTAATTAAGGAAGATTCACTAACTACAAAATTACGCGTGGTTTTTGATGCGAGCAGTAAAAGCAGCACAAAAATAAGCCTTAATGACAATATGTATAAAGGACCACGATTACAACAAGACTTATCCACTATACTTCTACGATGGCGAAAACATAAGTTTGCCTTTATGGCAGATATTATGAAAATGTACCGATTTATAAAAATTAATGAATTAGACGTCACACATCAAAGGATACTATGGAGATTTTCTCCAAAACACGCAATAAGTGAATATGAGCTTACAACGGTAACCTACGGTACAACTAGTGCCCCCTATCTTGCGGTACGAACATTGCAACAACTTGCGATAGACGAACAAAACAATTACCCAATCGCAAGTCAAGCAACATTACAAGATTTCTACGTGGATGATATTTTATCCGGAGATTCCCAGGAAAGTGCAGCTAAGGAATTGCAGAGTCAGTTAATATCCATGTTAAACAAGGGCGGTTTTAAACTTCGAAAATGGTCGTCAAATAGTTCAGAGCTACTGGAAAATATACCAGTGGAAGACAAAGACGATCAACTGCTCAAGCTACCGTTAGACGAGTCCAGGAAGTCATTGGGCATAATATGGTCACCACGAGAAGACAGTTTTTATTTCCAAATAACTATAACGGAAAATAAAAAACCAACGAAAAGATTTATTATGTCAGAAGTTGCAAAAATATTCGATCCCCTGGGCTGGTTAGCACCAATTATAATTAAAATGAAGCTGCTTATACAAGAACTCTGGACGAACGACATAGGATGGGATCAACCTGTTGATGACATACTCCAGAAAAAATGGGTTGAATTACAAAACCAACTTAAAAGTATAGAAGAAATTAAAGTTCCACGGTGGTGTTACATAACAGACAGCACAGAGATTGAGCTATATGGTTTCAGCGACGCTTCTGAAAAAGCGTACGGAGCGGTGGTATATAGCCGTGTAAAAATCAATAACATCTACTACGTTACATTATTACAAGCAAAATCAAAAGTGGCACCAAAGAAACAAAAAACTACTCTACCTCGACTTGAGTTATGCGCTGCACTGCTACTAGCCGGCTTAATGGGAAAAGTAAAGGAAGCGCTTAACTGCAAGAATATCACGATATCTTGTTGGACGGATTCTATGATCACCTTAGGATGGGTACGAGGAGAACCTGAGCGGTGGCAAACGTTCGTAGCCAATAGGGTATCACAAATCAAACAATTATTACCAAACGCAGAATGGAACCATGTAATATCTGCAGAAAACCCGGCTGATATCATTTCAAGAGGTCTTGAGCCGGAAAAAATGGTTAACTATTCCTTATGGTGGAACGGTCCTCATTGGTTAAAAACCAATCAGATTCCTATCACGAAACGTATGCCGCAGCCGAACCAAGAAATAAAATTGTGTCATACAACTACAGCTGAGATTGAGAAGAATGATCTCTGGAATAGATTCTCCAGCTTAGACAAAATGATAAGGGTGTTGTCTTATTGCTACAAGTTTACAAACAAACAAACAACAAATAAACTACTTACTTGTAATGAACTAAACGTGACATTAAAACGAATACTCCTGAAAATACAACAACAGGAATTCAAAGATGACTTGAAAACCATACAAGGTGGACAACCCTTGAAGAAAAACAAAACATTATCCACTTTAGATCCATTCATAGACGAGGATGGACTACTAAGAGTTGGAGGCAGATTACAAAACTCCGAATTGCCTTATAATCAAAAACATCCAATACTTTTACCATACAACCATCATGTAACGTCATTAATTATACAAGACGCACATTTAAAAACATTACATGGTGGCAACAAATTGACATTGGCCTATTTACGACAAAGATACTGGATCATTAGTGGGAAAAGGAAAGTGAAGAGCTTAATTAATAAATGTGTGAGGTGCATACGATACAAAGCAGACACAAACTCTCAAAAAATGGGAATACTACCAAAAGCACGAGTAACGCAATCCCACCCATTCAGTTATACGGGAGTGGATTATGCGGGACCAATACAAACAAGAACTATGAAAGGAAGAGGTCACAAGTCCTATAAGTCATACATTGCTGTTTTTGTATGTCTAGCAACAAAAGCAATACACCTAGAATTGGTGGGAGATTTAACAACAGAAACATTTATCGCAGCGCTACGCAGATTCATGGCACGAAGAGGTCACGTGTTACACATGTACAGTGACAATGCAACAAACTTCGTTGGAGCAGCCAATTTTTTACATCAAGAAATATTACAAATCACGCAATCGCCGCAATTTCAAAACACAATAACAAATATAGGAACACAGTGGCACTTTATTCCTCCATCATCACCACATTTCGGTGGCATCTGGGAAGCTGGCGTAAAGTCAGTGAAACATCACTTACGTCGAGCAATCGGAGATTCGACACTAACATACGAAGAAATGACAACCTTTCTCCACCAAATTGAAGCATGTTTGAATTCAAGACCATTGTGTGCACAAACCGAAAATATTAATGACAACACAATACTAACTCCAAGCCATTTTCTTATTGGCCGAGAAGCAGTAGGAACACCAGACCCGATCGAAAACATTAACACTGACCTAGTAAACAGATGGAAACAAATTCAAAAGATGAAAAAAGATTTTTGGAACAGTTGGACAAAAGATTATCTACATCAACTTCAGCAAAGATACAAGTGGAAACAAGCACATGAAAACGCAAAAATTGGAACTGTAGTACTAATTAAAGACGACAATATAAATCCAAGTAAATGGCCATTAGCAAAAATCACAGAAGTACACCCGGGAGATGATGGTGTAGTTAGAGTGGTAACTCTTCGAAAATCAACAGGCGCTTGTCATAAAAGATCAATCCACACGTTGATCCCGCTCCCTGTGAACGAAAACATAGAAATTGATACAACGAGCAAAGACAGGCAAACACCTACGCAATGTAACATATCAACAGCCACAATAAAGAAAAAAGGTATACGATCACCGAAAAGTTGGATAAAGGGTTTACTAGTTCACACAATAATTATTCTATTAATCGGCACTGTGTCGACTACGCCCACATACACACTAAAAAGTTTAAACGCAGGACTATATGTAGAAGATATAGGAACCACAACTATTAATCGAGGAACGTTTAGAATTGAAACGGATTACGAGAGAGGAAGCTTGGAAATAGACCATAAAAAGATCGAAAAAATAACAACACAATTTCAACAACTCTGCAAGGATACTCAATACATCATGGATGAAACGCATTGCAACGAATTTTATCACCATTTAAACGAAGAAAAAACAAAGTTTGAGACAACAAAAGAATACCTAACAGAGATAAAGAAAAATAGGAAGAAACGAGGGTTCTTGGGACAACTTTTAACATCGGTGTTCGGAGTTAACGATGAAGTGTACAGGGACATAGATACATTGAATAACAATCAGCAGAAACTTATAGATGCTGCCAACCATCAAACAAAGATAATGATATCTACCATCGCAGGTGTAAACCAAACCGAAGAACAAATCCAGAAAAAGTTAGAGAAGTTCCAAGCAAAACTAAATGAAGCAATATCGTTCATGAATAACCACAATGTTTGGTATAAATCGATTGACAAAAATCATATTAAGATACAAGTAATGCAAACCTACGAGTTAGCAAACAATTTTATAAATGAGATTATGGACTACTATAAAGGGTTACTTGAAATATATTTACAAAAAGCAACTATATATAGTATACTAACACCAAAACACATCAGCAACATAATAAAAATGGCCAATCAAAAACTACCATCAAACTTAAAAATTATTCAGGATCAAATAATACACACTGAGATGAATGTAAATACTACGCACATAAGAGTGTACGCTTACTATCCAATACACGATATAACAAAATATACTCTGATACACGTAACGCCAATTCCAGAGAGAAAAACAGATGGATCATTCGAGTGCTTAACTATTCAGCAGACATTCATGGGTTTCGATTACAACAACGAGCGCTACTTTGAATTAAATCAAGAAGAATTTAAAGACTGTCTTCATGGTGATGCAGGGTTTGTCTGCTATCCTGTAGCTGTCAAGAACATGCAATTAAATAAAAATTGCATAGTTGAACAACTCTTTAGAACAGAGAATTACACCCACACCCAATGCACGTCAAAGACCTACAAAATATCGACGGATGTTGTATGGAAGCAATTATACATGCAAAACACCTGGCTTTTCATTACAACTAAATCCGTAGCCATATCGATTGTGTGTGACGGTCAAAGAAAAGAAATTACTATTCAAGATGTCGGAGTTCTACACATCTCCGAGAATTGCGTCATTAAAACACTTAACAATATACTTGCTGCAAAAAGAACAACAACTGTAACAGTACTAGCTTCTTATGCTAAAACAATGAACTTCTCCATTAATACGCAGATCTTACCAACAAATATAAACGATATATCCAAGGAGGAATTAGTTTTAGACAAGTCAAAAGGAGTTTTTGACCATTTAGTTACATCCGAAACAAACTTACAAACTCAGCTAGAAAACACAATTTGGAAACAATTAGAGTCTCATACATACATCGCTAGCATCACCACTTCACTTGTTATTATAAGTTTAGCATGTGTTTTAATTTATTTCGGTCCACAGGTGTTGAATAAACTTCGAGCCACCGTTGCAGCAAGAAGGAAAACGGTGCCGCCTGTGCAGCAACCAACGATCTGCACATCACACACGCAACAAACACACCAGCGGTACGGCATACCACACAGCGTGCCCACCCATCAGTCACAACAAACTGAACAAGGCCAGGCCAGACCATACGAGACCATCGAGCTGTACCAAATGGAGTCCCGTTCCTGAGAGTCGCCAGAATGTTCAATGTTACCTTTGGACATTGACTCAGCACTCGGCCTGCCTCACGCGCGGCCCAGTTAAAATAATGATTTGGCTGCATCTTACACGCATAGGACACATAGAATTAGTGTAATAGTGTGTGTTAAGAAAAAGTAGTATATAAGCAGAACATTTTGTAAATAAACCAGATTTGAATATTATATTCTTGTCTCATTACCCCTCGCTGTGGCCAAGACACCTTTAGCCATCTTCGGATCAGTCCCGTGAGTCTGCGGGATTGGCAGTGAGTTTACCCTTCCCGAACCTGGTATTCCTGCCCACTATCCGTCTGTAACCTTAGGTCGCATGGTGCAGACATCCTGAACTTATTTATATATTTATTTATCACATACTAGGTATATGGTAGGTTAGGGCTGTAGGGCTTATAGGGCTTAGGGTCGTAGGGACTGTTAGGCTTGTAGGTCTCTGTAGGTTCCTTTATCTTACCATATATTTCCATGTATCATCACACCCTTGACAGAATTGCGGCCTTACGTGACGTGTGTTAAGGGTGGATGTACACATGTTTTTCAAATAAAAACAAAATCAAAGCATTTATTTCAAATAAGTCAGTTACAGGACTTACAGGCACTTTTGAAGTGTCGAAACACTCGACGCACACGATTTAACTTTCATCGTTGTAACAAGACATAACACTGTGAAAGTACTATAGTTGACCTTTGCCTAGCGTAGATGTATGCAACTTTTCAACAGGAACATATATATTAAATCTTCTGTGCCCACAAACTTGAACCACTATTTGCATCTGAAATTTTAAATAAAATTAAATTTAAAATTGCACAACCGTTCCTTGCTCATTTATGTAGGCACGCAATTTAAATATGTAAAACATTGTGCCCCTAATCTTTCACGCAATATTATATTTCTTATTTTTTTTCAATGATAAACAATATCGTTGTTATCGATATGTGGATGTTTACCAGTTGCAGTACAACACTAGCACATATTTTAAATAAGATAATTTTATTAATTTTACTTGTTCCTAGCCTGCTTTAAAGTAGAGCTTAAAAGTAGGCTGCAAAGTATCATATTTAAGTACTTACCGGGCTTCATCTAAAGGAAATCTCGCCATAAACATCCTTATAACATTATTCGAACGACTTGCTCGATTTTCACATATTTCACAACCCGTCAACCGTCTTTTTGTGGCATTTTAATTAAAAGTTCACTTCTGATGACCCTTCACTAATTTTGATGTGAAATTACACTTAAAACGATTAAAATCCACAATCAAACACGCATTTACATTCAAATACACGGCGCGAAATGAAGTTTTGGCAACAAACAAAATGGCTGACACTTGACGGGATATTGCAAGAAAGAGAAACCCCACTGAGGGAGTGTGATAGCAAATCCACCATTATTTGCCTTGTAAAGTCCATAGATAAAAAAATTGTTCCGAGTTGCGACAGACTTGCACTTTCCCAGCAGACCTTGTGAGAAAATTGAAAATGAGGCAAAAAAAAAATATTGCAAACAGTCTGCAAATCTTGTTATCACTAGAAAGAGTCCACCGAAAAAAACACGTGGCACACTGGCAGAACGTCTTAGTCGAACAAGACGTGTAAAAAGTGAGTGAAATTGATTAAAAATAATAATAATTCACGAAATTGTTTCGTTTGATTTTCCGCATACCTTTTACCTTTTCTTTCCTTTTTTACTAAATCAAAAACATTTTTCATAATGTAGTCAGTTTTCAATTTATGCCATTGTAAAGAGCTGATAGGACAAGGATATTTTTCTAGTACTTTGTACATCATTCTGGCGTAGTATTGTTTTTTTTCAACATCTTTCCATGACGGAATGGCAAAAATTACATAAAAAAAAGTTTCATTAGTGATTTTTGCTTAAGGTCTGATTTTTTAAACTTTTAATTTTTGCTCTAAAGGTCTGATTTTTTTAACTTTTAATTTTTGCTAAAGGTCTGATTTTGTTAACTTTTAATTATTCAAAAAGATCTGCTGCGTCATCAGCTATGGTAAATAACTTAAATTTCAGTACATTCGCGCCGTAATTTGTTTTTAAATTGGCTTTTAAATGATTTAATCTGGCATTTTTCATAAAAATAGGTACTAAAAATCGACCTAACCCACAACCACTGAATTTCGGTAGAACAATTCTTGCATTATAACCTGCTATAACGTCCTGCAAGGAATATGTCGAAATACCTGTTCTATATATGCATATAGCTTAGTGGTAAGATGTGGCACCACTGCGAGAACGAATAAAACAAGATGACTGATTAACAAAAGCGTCTATTATTTCATACACAAATATATCATGGTGTCAGGTGAAAACTAAGTAAAAACAAGTAACTCTAGTGTTAGAAAACTATTGTGACGACAACCTTTGTGGAGAACTAGAAATCTTAGTGAAAAAGTGAAGATCTTAGTGAGAAACAAAATTCAATATTGCGGACGAAGAAGTGAGAGTGACGCCGCCGGTTCATACAGTGGATGGGCTACGACCACCAAAGGGTCTAAAACTTAGTGGGGCAGACGCTAATTGGAAAAAGTATAAACAACTTTTCGAAATATACATAGAAAACTTTGTATTAGGCTGCAAAGCTTGTGAAAAGTTCAGACCATCAAACCCTAAAGAACCTTTAATGTCTCATGAGGTGCCAGATATCCCATTTCACAAGGTTGGAGTGGATATTTGTACCTTTTCAGGAAAGGATTATTTAGTATTAATTGATTATTACTCAAAGTGGATAGAGGTCAAATATTTAAAAGAGAAAACTGCATGCAATGTGATTAAACAGTTTAAAGTAATTATGTCAGTTCATGGTATTCCAAAGTTCTGTGTAAGCGATAATATGCCATTTTCCAGTTTTGAATTTAAAAAGTTTGCTAAACAGTATGATATTGAGTTGATTCACTCCAGTCCTAGATATCCAAAATCAAATGGTATGTCTGAAAAAGCAGTAGGAATTGTAAAGTCATTGTTAAAAAAATGTAAAGAAGATGGTTCAGATTTTGCAATGGGTTTGTTAGTGTACAGAACTACACCTGTAGCAGGGTTAGAGTACAGTCCCTCTGAATTACTCATGTCAAGACTCCTGAGAACTACATTACCATGTGTATTTGATAAATTAAAGCTTAGATTACATAATGATGTTAAAGAAAAAATGAAAACAATTAAAGAAAAGTATACACAGAATTATAATAGGACAGCTAAAACTAAAAAATCATTTGAAAAAGGGGATAATGTTGTAATACAGAATTTGCCTAATAAAACATGGTTGCCGGGGAAAATTTTAGAGAAAGTTAAACTAAGGTCTTATAAAGTAATGAATGAGGAAGGCAATGTAGCTCGAAGGAATGAAAAACATATTAATCCTAGCAAGAATGAGTTAGTTATTAAGAAGGAAGTACTGGATAGTGATGGGCCTGTTATTGATAATAGTCAGGGTGATAATAATGTGGTTCCTAATGTTCAAGAACAAAATGTTACCATGGAAGTTCCTATTTCCACTAAGTCAGGAAGAGTAGTTAGGACACCACAACATTTAAAAGATTATCATGTTTATTAAGAAGATAATCACTACAAGTTTGTAACTCTTGTAATGTTTAAAAAAAATTGTGTTAAGTTTAAGTTATAGTATGTGTTAATGTTTATTGCTAGTTATCATAAAAAGGGGGGATGTTCTATATATGCATATAGTTTAGTGGTAAGATGTGGCACCACTGCGAGAACGAATAAAACAAGATGACTGATTAACAAAAGCGTCTATTATTTCATACACAAATATATCAATACCAGTAACCCTGTATGTATAGAAGGTAAAGATGAACATGAACAAATACTTAAACTTGGCTGCTTGTAATTCGGGAACGGGCAAACCATGAATGTATTACGCAAACCACAAAATGGCCCATAAATGCAAATAACCCTTCCCTTTGGCTTTGCCGTAGTCGGCTAAAAGGTTATTTGTTGCCGTCCGGTAACCGTGCCAGCATCACGTAGATAAAAAACGACTGTGATTGACTTATGCCGGAAACACATGTGTCGGGGCGAGGCGTGGCGCGCTAGAAGCATATCGGTTTCATACACTTAGTATGGTTAGAGACATATTTGTAGGCCGTGTCGTTTCGTGACGCGTTCTGTCGTGGCGCTAACTGCTCGTGCTCGCCACCGATTGCGCCAGAGCGGTGGTATGGGTTTTGGCGCTTCACGATACAACTGTCGTGACGCCCCTGCTCTATTATGTAAGCCATATGGGGTATGTAATATAGTTGTGCCTTAGGTTCGCTTACATAAGCAGGCGCACGAATAATACATATAATGATCTCATCATGGTAATAAATACTTTGAGTATCGTACCTCGCTTTATTGTTCTCGTCCCTATTTCACCTCCTTCAACAGCTTGTTCACCATCTCTAGCCGCGCCCTTCAGCTAGCTGCTAGCCGCTGCTGTTCACCATCTGTAGGTGTTAATGCCCGTTGATACTAACTACTTCTGTACCACGGGCGGGGAGAAGGAAGCATGGTCAGGGCGGTCTATCCGGCCCGTGATTATGCCACCTCTTCCAAGCTGTAAATAGAAATAAGCGTTAGCGCCACACTCATGCACCATTAAGGATATAAGGGGTTGATTAGTTCATACATCCCCAACTCTAGCAGTTGCTTAGGTTCAGACCCTCTCTTGGCCACCCTCGCACTCTCCTGCCCAAGGAATCCCCAGCTCTAGCAGTTGCATTAGTTCAGACCCTATCTTAGTCAACCCTTGCACTATTCTGCCCCGGGAATCCCCACTCTAGCAGTTGCTTAGGTTCAGGCTCTCTCTTAGCCAACCATTGAACTCTTCAGCTCAAGGAATCCCAACTCTAGCAGTTGCTTAGGTTCAGGCTCTGTCTTAGCCAAACATTGCAATCTTCTGCCCAAACTCTAGGTAGTTGTTTAGGATCCGACCCTCATGGCCGACCATTCCAACTCTATGCCTTTAGTCTTTCATAAGCCAGCCTTGTCTATCTGCCACGTGCCACCCACGAAGCCAGCTAAACACAGGCTCTTTACTAGTGTTAAGTATTGATACTTATAGCTCAATGATTGATACACAGAGAAACACTGTTGAGTTATTACTGTAAAAGACTTTAATTATAACATAAAACAACTTATTACAAAGACGCCATTACTAATTCTCATACTAAAATCCTTCTGTCACGTGACATACCGACCACAGATAAATATATGGTCCGATACACAACATTCGTCCCCTTTTTAATTAAAGAATGAATCATAAGTATAATTTTAAATCTTAAAGTTATGTCTACAAATCTAACCGTTGAGGAGTCTTTCTTATTCTACTGGACCTTCTGATTTCAACCGGTTCACTTGTATTTACGTTCCTACCCGGCATCGTAATCGGATCTTCTATACCCCCTCTTTCCACCCGCACAACCTCCTCATTACAAGCGCTCTCAGTATTCTCATTATTAAAATCGCTTCGACCCTCATTTACACAAACTTCTTCATTTTCAAAATGCTCACTCGTCTCCACAACCTTATCACCATACTCTCTGTCTCTATCTTTCTCCTTTCCTTCTATTTCTAAATTAGTTCTGTTACTATTTGTTTCAGCAGGAGGTGACAATATTTCTGTGTTAGGGCTTGAAACAGCATTTGAAGCTGAATTTAATCTCAAGGCTGAGGCATGATAATATTTTTCTATACCTTCAACATTTACCATATATCTGACATTGCTAAGACATTTAGATATAACTCCCTTCATCCAAAGTTTCTCTCCATGCAAATTTTTACACCATACATTATCTCCTACTTTAAACACATTTTTTACTACAAGCTTGTGGAATGTTTCAGTTGACTTTTTAGTGACAACATTATTTGGCTTAAGCATATCAAATCGTGACCTAGGCTTATATTTAAACAATAGTTCGTTGGGTGAATAACCAGTTGAATTTGGTGTGTTGCGATAGTTAAACAAAAAGTTTTGTAAAATTACTTCCTTAGACATCCTTGAACTGGAGTGGTTTTCCCATAGCCTTTTTAAAGATTTTTTTATTGTCTGCACAGATCTTTCTGCTAAACCATTAGCTTGTGGATGATAGGGAGGACTTTTCAGGGGTTGACAACCATTTGCCTTTAAAAAATTTAAAAACTCTTGTGAAGTGAATGGTGGCCCATTATCACTCACTAACTCAGCAGGTACTCCCATTATCGCAAACGTTTTACACAGTTTTTCTATCACTAGAGCTGCAGTAGTATTTCTCATCAAGTGAACATCTAACCATTTGGATTTCGAATCGACTATTAACAGATAAGTATCAGCCTCTCTCATAAAAAAATCAACATGGACTCTTTCAAAATTATTTTTGCTTGGTTTCCAAGATACCAATGGAAAATCATTAACAAAATTTCGGCTGGCCTGACACAAATCACACTGGGCTATGAATGTTTCCACATCATCATTCATTTTAGGCCACCAACAGTACTCTCTCAAGATCATTTTAGTCTGTACAATTCCATTATGACCCTCATGAAACAAACTTAATACATGAGATCTTAATTTTTCAGGGATGATCACCCTATTCCCCCATAAAACACACCTTTGTTCTGTTACTAATTCACCTCTTTTTGAAAAATATGGTTTCAATTTTTCTTCCTTCATGTGATTTGGCCAACCAGTCATTATATGTTCAAAAACTCTACATAATATACTATCATTCTGTGTACATTTAGCTATATCTTGGAAATCTAAAGGTATGCTTGTTGTAAAATTAAAAGAATTTATACAGTCTGTTACTTTAGTCTCTTTTGGAAGGGGCAATCTGGATAGAGCATCTGCATTTCCTAACAAACTGCCCTTCCTGTACTTAATGTCATACTGGTACCCTGACAACAACAAGGCCCACCGCTGTAGTCGTGCATTTGCAGTTACTGGTATTTTCTTTAATGGGTCAAAAATAAATTGTAGCGGCTGGTGGTCAGTTACCAAAGTGAACTCTCTACCATACACAAACTTATGAAATTTTTGAACTGCAAATATAATGGCCAGAGCTTCTTTTTCTACTTGGGAATAATTTTTCTGAGCGCTATTTAAAGTAGCTGAAGCGAAATATATTGGTGCCTCATCAATTTTATGACTCAGCACTGCACCCACACCATATTCACTAGCATCTGTTGTTACAAATAAAGGCTTTTTTCCATCATAATGTACTAAAAGATTATTGTTTACAATACTTTGTTTACTATTTTCGAAAACATTATTACATTCTTCCGACCACACAAAAGGTACATTATTTCTTAACAGTCTATGAAGTGGGGCCAACTTTTCAGATAATCGAGGAATAAACTTGCCATAGTAATTTAACAATCCTAAATATGCTTGCAACTGTGCCACCGATTTTGGTGCTGGTGCTTGTGTTATAGCCTCCACTTTATCCGGCAAGGGTTGAATTCCCTCCTTATTAATTAAATGGCCTAAAAACTTTATCTCCTCACTAAAGAATTGACATTTGTCTACATTCACTTTAACATTGTACAACTTTAGTCTTTCTAATACTTTTATTAAATTTTCATAACAATCCTGTACACTAAATCCCTTTATAACCACATCGTCAATGAAACATTTAACATTGTTCAGCCCAGCCAGTATTTGATCCATAACACACTGAAAAACTGATGGTCCACTAGATACACCAAATTGTAATCGAGTTGGCTGAAATAGTCCAAGGTGGGTATTGATAGTCATATACTCTCTTGCCTTATCATCTAACAACAACTGCTGGTAGGCTCCTGTCAAATCAAGCACACAAAATATAGTAGCCCCCGTTAATTCTGTGAAAATGTCCTCCGGAATTGGCAAAGGATAGTGTTCCGTGTCTAATACTTTATTTAAGGTTACTTTATAATCCACGCAAAGACGGATTTTTTTGTCATTTCTCTGAGCCAAAACTATTGGACTAGCCCATTCACTATATTGCACTTTTTGTAAAATGCCTGCTTTTTCCATACTTAATAACTCTTTTTCTACCTCCTTTTTTTTTGCAAAAGGTATTGTGTAGGCTCTGTGAAAAATAGGTAAAGCTCCCTCTTTTAACTTTAGATGCGCTTTCATATTAGCAATGTGAGAAGATCTATCCTTTAAAAATAACACCTCAAACTGTTTCTTGACCGACTCTACCAACTTATCAACAATACTCAAATCACACATCCCTGTATTTTTAACTTCTTGAATAACAGACTCTTCTCCTTTTTGAAAACCTTTTTGCCAATTTGGAAACAATACTTTCAACCAATTTCTTCCCATTAAGGGTGCAAAATACTTACATTTCTCCAATACTATTAAATCTAGAATTTTATCAAACTTATTTACTTTTATTTTAAGAATACCCGCTATATATAACTTTTCACCAGACACTGAACTTAATTTAGAGAAACAGTTTTGCAATTTCTTGTCTTTCAAATATTTATGATAGTCTATTATATGTATCACGGTACTACAAGCTCCAGTGTCCACTTGCAATTTAAGGTTCCTTCCTCCTAGTCACAAGTTGACCTCTGCTGGTCCCTCTCCATCATTATAAATGCTCATAATAGAGCCGATGATTATCTCCTCTGCATCATCCTTGTTTGCAGGCTGATCAGACTTGTCACTTTCTTCAACATATTTAACTGCATTCCGGTTTGTTCTGTGACGACACTTAGCTGCAATGTGACCTGTTTTCTTACAAATATAACATGTCCAGGTTTTCTTGAAACACCTATCCGCTGAGTGATGTCCTCCACACCTTGAGCATTCAAATTGTGTTGTGTTCGTCACTTTTGTTGATTTTTCATTGACCATGCACACATTCGATTCTGGTTGCATACTTTTCGATTCTCGTTCAGCCGATTCAAACGCTATTGCTATTTTGTAAGCCTTTTCGAATGTTAAATCTGTACCTTCTGTCAAAAACTTCTTGATGAGAGTCTCACTAACCACGCCGCACACTAATTTATCCCGCAATGCTTGATTCAGAAATTCACCGAAGTCACACCCTGCTGCTGTTTTTTTTATCTCAACAACAAAATCTTTCACTGATTGCCTTTCCGTTTGCTTGCATTTATAGAAATCATACCTTTCCGCTATTGTTGATTTCTTGGTAACATAATGAGCCATGAGGCATGTGATCAGCTCGTTGTAAGTTTTCTCACTTGGCTTCTTTGGAGCCAATAGATTTTTTGCCACATTATATGGCTCAGGCCCCATCAACGTCAACAACATTGCCACCTTTTTTTCATCCTCCACATCGTTTACTATAAAAAACTGTTCCATTCTGTCAATATAATCACGGAAATCCCTTTCCGCTGTGTAAGGTTCAATTTGCCCAAATAATGCCTGCATCCTCGTCGCCAATTGTTAAGTATTGATACTTATAGCTCAATGATTGATACACAGAGAAACACTGTTGAGTTATTACTGTAAAAGACTTTAATTATAACATAAAACAACTTATTACAAAGACGCCATTACTAATTCTCATACTAAAATCCTTCTGTCACGTGACATACCGACCACAGATAAATATATGGTCCGATACACAACAACTAGATGGCTTTCAGAAGCCAGCCTTGTCTATCTGCCCCGTGCTACCCACGAGGCCAGCTAAACACAGGCTCGATCATACAGCGTTACTAGTTCTACATCATATCTAATAATCTACAAGCACCGCCACCAGTTACCAACTTTAGCCTCATGCCATAATTACTCTAATAATAGCAACTACTCAAAGGCTACTTAGCTAAGCTCTACTTAGCGATATTTCTACTTAGCTTTCACACAGCACTCCGTCGACGAGCGACTTGTTAGTTCCACTTTTACTTGTAACCGCATAACACGCCGCCAAAGATAGTCGCCTCCACGCCATGACGCTTACCCTTTGGCGGGATCTTACTATAATGCACTCTGTGGACCTTACCATAGATAAACATTCTGCCTTCATCACAGAGTAACGATGCGTTGGTCAATTGAGTTGGTATTGCCATGTCAATTCTATTATTTACATTCGCGTCACGACGCGACAACAACAGGCAAATGCGCTTGGCTCGTGCGTGGCGCGAGCATGCCGAAGAAAACATTAGGTATGCACGTTTGAACACTGCTAAGGATCAATATGTACTGTTCAGAACACTTACGTGTACGGCACGACACTTACGTGTGCACAGTCACCATCACGACAGCAAGCGCCATGCCACGTCACGACACGTAAGTGTGTTTCCGGCTTTATTCACACATTCTACCTTAATCTTTGGGAAATGGTTGCCTTGCAAAAGCTCATTACGTCTAGTCTCTTGTTTTACACGTAATAAAACCAACACAGTGTAGAACAAGCTTTCGTGTTTTTTTACTCTTTGATAAACTGAACGCATTTGTCCGAACGTGTCCATACCAATTTAATGTAACGTAATGTTGGTATATTCGTCATTTCCGTTAAGACCATTAAAAACTTTTTAAATTTAAATGATTCTTAATACGTAAGTTATACATTATAGCTATATTATTATGATCGCATTATTGTAAGGATATTTGAATAATTATGTGCATAAACAAATTGTTCAAATAACTACTTTGTGTGTGTTTGTGGATTAAAAAAAAACCCTCAGTTGTTTATAGCAGGTCGCACATAGCATTAGCAAATAGCTAGCAACTGTCAATTTGTACGTGTGAGTTATTCAGTTGTATGTGTGCAAAAGAACACGCTTGTCGTGTTGCGGTACGTGTGCTTTCTACGAAATTGACTTTCATCGCCTCGTAAGTTTGTGAATTTCATTTATTATGGTGTATTTAGTGCATATATTTCTGAATAAAGTCGTGTTCGTGCGAAAGTCATAATGATCGAGCTGGAAATAGCCCGAGATCAACTAAGATCATTCGATTGGATCGTGTCGATGCGTCACCTTTGTGAGCCATTTTATTCAACTTCCACACTGAGGTAGCTGTAGAATGTGATACATCTCGCACGTTCTGCCGTGACCTCACGCGAGGTCAGGAGTAATGTCAAAATGCAAGCGGTAATTGGTTGACGAGGTAAAGTGCATTCTAACCTAGCCGCTACGGTTTGGTATCGGTGGGCTGCGTTAGCGGGCCACGGCCGCCCGCGGGCCGCCGCGCCGCCGATCGCGTCCCCATGTTACCTGCGTACGTGCCTGCTCTTCGCGGATCTTGACTAGCATATTCTGTTAATTGTAGGCTACGATCACTCCTGGATCAATTTAATCTGCGATGTCATCCCAAAAAAAATTGGGTGCAATACTTTTGCAATATTTAGATTATGATAACACCATTGTTGTTATTTTTTCATGAATCTTTTGTTTGATAAGACTAACTAGAAATATCTATCACTTTTGTTTCTAAAAAAAACAATTCATGCAGCTAATTCGTTATAAAGTCAGAAAAACTGACGATTTTTTTATTTAAGACAGATAATTGAAATTTACATTTATATTATAACTAGGTATTTCAAATGAAGCGATCATAATACAATTAAGATGCAAACATTTGACCTTCAAAGGCTTCATATTTTCACTTCTGTTACAAATATTTGTATACTTATTACCTACACAGAAATTAACTGAACAATCAACTTGTCCTTGTACACTTGGACATGCTGATGGGCTACATAATTCTTTTTTGTATTGTTTTATTTGGAATTAATAAACAAAACATTTGAAATAGTAGCCAGAAACACAATCATAATCTATGGGAAATTACTGAATAATTGAAATACAATATTTTACTTCATTCTTTGTGAAGTGTGTTTTGGGTGACTGTCTTATGTTATTGACTCACAAAAAGCTGCTGCTGATTTCCAGCGTTATTTTGATTTTGTCCCTCACCCATTTCTTAGTTTAAGTGGTTGGAAACAGCTTTACTATTTGTTGATACAAGCATACATAGCGTGTAGGGAATGCAATCCGGACTATCCGTGATCCGAAAAATCCGGACTTTGCCACATTTTTACTCGACTTTCAAATCCGGATTTGAAAACCGAATCCGGATTTTCTGAATAATAAGAAATTGTTACTCGTGGGCTACATTTTCGCGTGAATATTCGAAAATTTGCTCATCAGCCGCAAGCCTGAAACTTATTTCACTTGGAGGCCGCTTACAAGCATATTCAGTGCTGTCAACGTCGATTCAAATGTAAACATAAGTTCACAAAGAATATAATGGTTATAAAACGAAACCAACCAAGGTATTGAATTTGAATTATTTCAAGTAACAAAAGTTTAAAAAATCATATGATTTGATTTCCTGAGTTTATATTTTAACCCATTCACACAAAAATAAGAAAAATCGTATTTATAAACGAATATGGGCAGATTTGTTTATTTTCATGAAAAATCCGTAAAATCCGGATTAAACCAAAAATCCGTTCCTTAAAATCCGGATTTTGAAACTGGACGGATTTGCATTCCCTAATAGCGTGCAAGCAACTTATTCACTTGCATATTCTGTACCAGTACCAACCTATGTCAGTATAAATAATAATATCATGTTGGTGTTTTAACAACACTCCAATGACAACAAAAGGTGTAGGCAAACTCATGCGAAGAAACTTTCACTAACAAAATACTTTATTCTATGGGACTTCATACTCTTCCAACTGGAGCCCCAAGTGTGTGTTCACTGAATAGAAGTACATGCACTTTGACACATCATAAATTATATTCATAAGTAGCTGTGCCCTGCGACCTGCGTCCACATGAAATGGTTATAAAACTAGCTTCTGCCCACGGCTTTGCCCGAGTTGTTTTTAGTAACTGTCCCATAGGTTATTTTTTTTTATTACTACCTGGGTAAAAAGTATGTCGTGTATTATTCCAGGTTATTAACTATCTGTGTGCCAAATTTCATCCAAATCAGGTCAGTAGTATTTGTGTAAAAGAATAACAAACATCCATCAATCCATCCTCAGAAATTTTCGCATTTAGCTTAATAATATGCTTTGGGTGACGATTAGATAACTTAGGGTATTCATGGAGTTGAAAGATGCAGATAGTAACAATCATCATCAGCCTAGCCTTTTCCAGCCTAGTCTTTGTTAGGTTCGGTTTTTTTAGACAGTCACAGCTGAATACCAGTATTTTACATGGAACAACTGCCTATCTGACCTCAACCACCCAGTTAGTACTGGTTAGGTATACGTATTGCCAGTATTATGGGACTTGGGGCACCCCCCGTTAGGTTAGTGTGTTTTTAAAAGATTAAAAAAATATATACCTATTTGTATGTTGTGTTTTTAATTAGTTAATTACTGGCTACCAAAAAAAACCAAAACAATTCAAATTAATCTGATTTTTTGTTTTTTTAGATTTGCCCGGAACAAACAGACTGATAAAAATTGTTTTTTTTTTTGTTATAAGTACTGTATATAAATATGTCACCGTAAAATTGTCAAAAACGTGATATTGTAATATCTCTAGCGATATTGTAAACTCTCGAATTATTGTCAAACGAACATACTGCTTACAATAAACCGCATTATTTTTCGTGAAATGCATGCGATGGTAGTCAACTCACGCGGAGTGGAGGGAAAGAGGGGTCCCCCTTGCCCAGTGGTACCACTCTCATGAAAAGATACTGTACCATTCCTGAGAAATAGCGATATATATAACCTAACCATAAAACACTTTATATTCCCCTAAAAAGCGTAGTCGACGGAGCTCCGCTTCGCGGGGCCCCTATTTCCGAGTGCAGGGTTTAAAGGAACCTAACTAACCTAACGGGGGGGTACCCCAAGTCCCGATTATGGGGGCAGAGATACTTCCGTATGTTCAGTTGACAATAATTCGAGGCTTTACAATATCGCTAGAGAGAAACACGTTATATTGTAATATAACGTGTTTGACAATTTTACGGTGACATATACATACTTTCATATGCATTCAGTAAAGAGCTGTATTTTTTTTTGTTTTATCATTCTCTTATTTTAGAAGTTACAGGGGGGCGGGGACACATTTTACCACTTTGGAAGTGTCTCTCGCGCAAACTATTTAGTTTAGAAAAAAATGAAACTAGAAATCAAAATATCATTTTTGAAGACCTATCCATAGATACCCCACACGTACGGGTTTGATGAAAAAAAATTACTTTCATTTCTATGTATGGGGAACCCCCAAAATTTATCGTTTTTTTTTTATATTTTTCTGTGAAAATCTTAATGCCGTTCACAGAATACATCTACTTAGGTACCAAGTTTCAAGAGCATAGTTCTTATAGTTTCGGAAAAAAGTGGCTGTGACATACGGACGGACAGACAGACATGACGAATCTATAAGGGTTCCGTTTTTTGCCATTTGGCAACGGAACCCTAAAAAGGGCTAATTACGAATCGCAGCCCCATGTTCATTATGTTCATGTTTTGTGGCCATATCTAAACCATGATCACACATCTAAATTCTCAGTTTTGATGTATGATTATGGCCAAAAAATAAAAAAAAAATGTGCTCAAGAAAGTTTGTTTTTTTCTCTATGGAGTGCTCAAACTAAATATCACAATTTAATGTGACTCAGGCTGGCTGGACAAATCTTCAAAATAGCTCGCATTTAACTAAGTCACTAGTCACTTTATGTGACGGCTAAACACCCTTATTTCAGAATTTGAGACGCTACATAATCTTAGATAATCGATCGAAAACGGGTCCAGCCAGCTTGAAACACCACTTTTCGCTGGTCTCTCAATCTCGGTAACGGAAGTGATTTTGACGACTTTTTGCATATCAACGGGCGTCACATAAATTTGTGACAGGCATCGAGCTAAAAGTTTTGTGATACGTACAGTGGTTTAGTAGAAAAATGCAAAAATCTGTGTCCAGCCATCTTGAATTTACGTATAAAACTTTTGGCTGGCACTTCCGAATCTCAATAACGGTAGCGTTTTCGAATATGGTTCCTTTACTAAAATTTGGTGACGCAATGTGTGACAGTAATAACGTTTGATTTATGGCGTCACATGTAAGGGTTTACGAGAAATCAATAAAAACTTAATGCCCAGCCAACCTGAGTTCAAGCTGGCTGGACACATGTATCTCCTGCCTGATGATCTACGACCTTCAAAATGTGTTCAAAATGTTGTGACGGGGACGATAATGATAACCTGAATTTGTGACGGAGAAACTTTGCGTAGTTTCAAAGATATTGATCATTTAAATTTTCACAAATTCTGAAATAAGGGTGTTTAGCCGTAGGGCACGCCACGATAGTGGCGGTAAGTCCTCTCTTTGAGGAGTGGCTGGAGAGGCGCCACGGCGTCCTCACCTTCCGCCTGACGCAGGTCCTCACCGGACACGGATGTTTCGGGAGGTACCTGCACCGAATCGGGCGGGAGGAAACGCCCGGGTGTTTCCACTGCGAGGATCGACCGGAGGACACGGTGGAGGTCTGCCCTGCGTGGGCGGAGCACCGCCGTGTCCTCGTAGCGACGATCGGCGGCGGCGACCTCTCGCGTCCGGCCCTGGTTCAATCCATGGTCTGGAGCGAGACGGAATGGGAAGCCGTCACCTCCTTCTGCGAAGCAGTCATGCTAGCGAAGGAGGTGGCGGAACGCGGAGAGGGAGAGAGCCTCTCTTCCCAGCCGCCGCGGGAGACGCACGCGTCGGGGGCCACGTGGTGGCTACCGGCCACCGTAGACGCGGGCCTGTGGACGGTTAGCTATGGGCTAGCTAGCCGTCCGTCCGTCTAATGACGACAGGCCGTGTCGACGGCGCGTTCGTGTTCCACGCGCGCCTCAAAGAGATGTCAGCACAAGGGGAGGGGCCCGCAAGGGCCGAAGCCTGCCGGGGTTGCGGGCCTGTTCGAAAGAGATACCGCGGCCCCGGAACATAAAGGGCGAGGAAGGAACATGGATGGGTTTTAGTCAGTAAAAGTCTGACACTCCCTCCCGCTCCGCCCAGAGCGGGAGAAGTTATTAGATGATTTCCCATCCTAAAAAAAAAAAACAAAAAAAGGGTGTTTAGCCATCACATAAAGTGCCCTATTGACCTAGTTAAATGCGAGCTATTTTGAAGATTTGTCCAGCCAGCCTGAGTCCCATACAATTTATCTTGTAAATTTACTCTTAAAACACCCAAATACAAGGAAATGAAGTCTCAAATGAGGTAACATGACGTTATTGGGCAGGAAGGTTTAGTAGGTCAGGTAGGCGGCACCGGGTCAGGCCAGGGCCTTCGCGTGGTAGTTGTGCTATGGCGCGGTGCGCGAGCGCGGGGCCGCTCCGCGAATCTGGGTCAATGGTAGCGGAGTGACACACAGGCGCCGGCCGCTCTTACCACCGTGCACCGCTAGGGACTTTGCTAGGGACACGGCGCTCCATCGAGCCGCCGCCACGCCGCGCGCCGCTAAACTGGGTCGTGCGTCCCGGCCGCTCCCCTCGCACCCTCTACTCTTTTGCGCTTTACAACTAAATCATGCTTGCTTGCTCACTTGAGCGTACAAACGAATTAAATATTATCTGGAACTGTTGACATGTTGCAGTAGTGCTTCACTACCGTTCAAAAGTTTGGAAGCACATCTTTTGAACAAAACAAAATATTGCTGACTGTTTGTGGTAAAATTAGGAATCAAAATCAGCTTTCCGACCTTCTATTTACGATTGTTAACACAAAAACTTATCATCCCACATTCATCAAGTATTAATCAATTATTCCTTTAAGTATTTTGAGGAAACGCGTTTTTCAATGACTTAAGGGGCCGGCGGAGCGTGCGTCGTTCTTACAAACGTAATACCAAAATAATTCGTAAATCAAAACATATTCTTAAGAAAGTGTGTTTTTATTTCGATTGGATTACATAATATCTAGGTTCCCAAATATGTATTTTGAAAAGACAATGACATTTGGACGAGATATGAGGAATTTAAAATTCCCATAGAAAACTTATTTTCCTTATAACTCTTGTTTAAATCAATGTCCATTCATAACATAATATATATTTGGGAACCTAGATATTATGTAATCAAATCGAAATAAATACACATGTCCTTAAGAATATATTGGTTTACAGTTTACTTTGGTATTACGTTTGTATGAACGACGCACGCTCCGCCGGGCCCTTAATCCGTCAAGTATTTTCTTTTATTCAATAACATGGTTTTATTGAACTTATCTGGCGGTTTTAAATATTAAGGATCCTATTTAGTCGCACTTGAGCATTGGTACGTGAAAATTGTGATATTAACACTATATCTAAGTATTCCAAAGATTACGACTAATTTGCTTTATCCGTATTTTTCAATCTGAAAATGGCAACAAAACGCAGGCCAATCACGCTTGAATAGCGAAGAGCCTTTGTACCCTTCGTGAGGAAGGTAACAGTGAACTTTAAATAGCACAAAGGCTTGGACTATCTTGTAAAGGTGTCCCACTACATGACTACACCCATGCTAGACAACCAGAAACTGGGGAAAAATAGTCAAAAAAAGATCTGGCTCGCCTAAACCCTCAACAAATCTAGAGAATAACTTCATTAGAGTTCTCTCTAAACGAAATCGACGCTTAACGTCAACACAAATTACCGCAGCTTCCAAGGAATCGCAATAAACACCAATATGAGTAACAACAGTTTAAAGATGTCTTCTGTCTGCGAGGCTAAGAGAATGTTACTGTTACTGTTAGCCTGCATCATCCCACTGATGGGCAAAGGTTCTCCCCATGACTTCCAGTTGTTTTGCTGCTAAAAACAAAACCCAACAATTCGATATGTCGAATTGTTGGTTTTTGTTAGCAAAAGACTAGAATGGATAAAACGCACAAAAACTGGACAATAGACCAATGGGAAAATGTCCTTTGGAGTGACGATGACGAATCAAACTTTGAGATTTTCGGATCCCCATAGACGTGTGTTTATTGTACGCTGGGACGCACCCTGCCCGGGTCGCTGTAGATAAAATGTATGGCGCTCTGGAACGAGATTGCCGCGCGCCCGCGCCGCTTTTTATATTTCGATCCAGAGCACCAGAGCGCTCTTAGCTGACAAACGAGTCCCTTTCAAATTTTGAAAAAGGAAGAGTGTGCGGGACAGTGAAAACATAGTGTAAAGTGCTACATAGACACTGATAGGACAGTTCATAATGTGATTGTGATACATATACACTGATAGAACGGTATATACAGTGAAAAAGTGAACATAAACATAGTTCTTTAACGTTTGTTCTCGTGTACATACATAGTAGACTTAGTGTTAGGATAAATAAGCTATGTTTTTTGTTGATTTTATATTTTTGTATGATAGTCTGTGATATTATAATAACAGCCGCTCGGGCCGATCTTTAGGTTAAACCGTGCTTGCCTAGGTTGGTCTATGGGTGACTTCCCTTACATACCGAGTTTCCTCCGTGCCTCGGAAAGCACGTTAAGCTGTTGGTCCCGGCTGTCATTTGTTCATCTTTGGCAGTCGTAACAGGTAGTCAGTGGCCCAAATAGTCTGACAACCAGTCTTACCAAGGGGTATCGTATTACCCAGTACTAACTGGGTTGTGGAGGTCAGATAGGCAGTCGCTCCATGTAAAATACTGGTATTTAGCTGCATCCGGTTAGACTGGAAGACAACCACAACATAGTCGGGAAAAGGCTAGGCAGATGGCAGTCCGTGATATATGTCACCGTAAAAGTGTAAAACCCGTTAGATTGTAATCTATCTAGCGAGATTGTAAACTCTAAATATTGTCAAACGAACATACTGCTTACAATTTAACGCATTAAATTTCGGCAGATTGTAACCTATCGAAGCGAAACCGTAATATTGTTAAATGCATGCGACGGAATTATCTTTGCTCCCATAATCGGGACTTGGGGCACCTCGACGTTAGGTTAGTTAGGTTCCTTTAAACCGTGCTGACAGAAATTGAAGCCCCGTAGCGGGGCTCCGTCGACTACGTTTTATAGGCGAATATAAAGTGTTTCGAGGTTAGAATCAGAATCAGAATGCTTTATTTGTAAACATAGGTCAAATTACAATAATGATGTTACAGATAGGTAGATCCTCTATGTTTTGCCCAGAGGCGTACAAATATATAATTTTAATTAACATTGTCTTTATTGGTAGAATTTTATAAAATTATGTTAACTTTCACATTCGTTAGGTACGTTACATTAAGCGGTTTTTCTCAGAAATGGTGCATTATATTAAATCTGTTATCTACCGAATACCGATATCGGAAATTTTGAAGATATATTCAGAAAAGTTAAATTCATGTATACCTAGTGAAATTAGACGTACTTAACTTTAGTTTAACATTTGGGGAGTCGATTTATAAAACTCACTTAAATATCGATAGACAGGGGCGACGAGGGCGAACAGGGTGGTAGACGTGAAGGACGGGGCGCGGGGGGCGGGGGTGCGACCTGCACTGTAGGTCAATGACCTGGCCGGGACGCTAGGCGCGCGGGGGATGCCCGCGCATCACGATGCACGCATGACGCATATCATCCACTACTGTTCACAATCATATTTACCGAGGGTGCTTCGTATATTCGTATGTACTCGTACCTACGTTCTTTTCTTTCTGCGAGAGATAGTGTACCGAATATTGAATTAGCTGTGTTCATTGAGGAACGAATGTACGAAATGTTGAGGTGAATAAACTTTGGATGAGCATTCTTTTTTTTTTCGTTGAATACATTATCAATCGAAAAATGCGATTATGCTTTAAGGTTATTCATGAAGTTTCTTCTCTTTAGAATGGCTTAGATATTTGGGGCAACCCTACCTAACCTAATTGATTGAGTATTTAAATGTCAGTACTTCAGTAGGTACGCGTATAGGTTGTCGAGAGCGCTTAGCGGAGGCGCGTCTCAGTGACGGTGGGCGACAGCTGGCGGCTGGCGGCCGGCACGACCTTGCAGCGCCAGCGCCAAGGTTCCGGCGGCCGTTGACCTCGCGCCGCGACGCTATCGACCGCCGTCGCCACGTCGCCGCGTCGTCGCTCCAACTCAACGTACGCCACTCAGTAGATATAATTCCTCTGCTGAAGCGTGTGATTCGAAAATTCACACAAAAATGTTTGATACCGAAAATGCGAAGTTCGGTACCGGTCGGGCCGGTCGGTCAGGACACGGCTAGAGGTGCGCGAGGACGAGTGGAGGGCGCGGGAAGGCGCGCGGGCGGCGGCGCGGGGTCTACGGCCGGCCGGCGGCGGCGCGGGCGCGGCCGACGACCGCCCTCACCTGCTGGCGCAACCACGCAATCTCACATTAAACGCAACGTTACCAATATAGTAATAACTTGATAAAATACCAGGAGTACAACAACATCCACCATAGACAGTAAACCGACTGCGACTGTCCGGGGTACTCAAGATCACTATCTAACTGAACCGTTATCACATTCATAACATACACATCACACGTCATTTATTTTGTCAGTTCATACATCAACATTAATAGTGTTCAAAACGCATTGCAATCTGTCCAAGTACTAGTAGGTTATAAAAATCCAAACCTTGACTGAGCACACCGCACTGACACACATAACAGACGTGTCCAGGATCATCAAGTTTAGCTCAAGAGTTCCTTCCACTTTGTCCCACTGCACACTGGTAGAGGGCAGAGTGAAATAACCTCTAGATACTGATCCCATTTAGCTATTTAGTTTATCAATTCGAGCATAAAAACAAGATACATTAAAATAAAAATTTAAAAAACCCCGGCACATGTAGGGTCGTAATTTCACAAGCCCTTTCATTTGGTACCCATATTGAGGGAGTTGTGAAAAAAAAAGTAATCCATTTGGTGGTGGCGGCCATCTTGAACTGATTTTATCAAACAAAGCTAAGAACACTCCCGACTAGTTTACCTTTCAAACAAAAAAAAAACAAAATCAAAATCGGTTAATCCATTCGGGATCTACGATGCCACAGACAGACACACGAGACACGTCAAACTTATAACACCCCGTCGTTTTTGTGTCGGGGGTTAAAAACCGGTCAAGTGCAAGTTTGACTCGCGCTCCGAGGTTTCCGCATAAACTTGTAGCAACATTAAACAACAACAACAACAATTTACGGTTTTCATTTTTTTCCTTTACCTACATGTGCTGCACCTGCAAGATATTGCCTCTTGCCAAATTTCATGCTTCTAGGTCACGGGATCCTATTTTGATTCCCTTGAGAGTGTCGAAATATACGTTTTTTGCGACATAAACGTTTTTTTACGTTAGCTTAGAAGTTTGATTTTTACAGCTTCAAGGGATTGTAGACCTGAGTTATATGGTTTTAATTTCAACTCTATATCTCTACGCGTTCCCGAGATAATGGGTTTTGACAGACAGACGGACAAGAAAATGAGGGTTCCGTAGTCAACTAGGAACCCTTATAGTTTCGCCATGTCTGTCTGTCCGGCCTCGCTTAATCTCTGTGACCGTTAGCACTAGAAAGCTGAAATTTGGTACCAATATATGCATCAATCACGCCGACAAAGTGGTAAAATAAAAATTGGAAAAAAATGTTTTATTAGGGTATTCCCACTTTACAATATGGGGGGCTCCCCTATGTACGAGGGCGGGTCAATAAGTCCGTGGCTTTTGGAATAAAACACAGATTTTTTGATAAATAAATCATTTTATTTTTCAACGTAGTCTCCCTTGAGCTCTCTATACACTTTGTCCAACGCTTCTCCAATTTCTTATCCCTTCCAAAAAATATGATTTGTCGAGGTCCTCAAAATAGAGCTTTGTTTGCGACATGACTTCATCATTGGAGTCAAATCTTTTTCCACCAAGCCATTTCTTCAGGTTTGGGAACAAGAAGTAGTCACTCGGAGCCAAATCTGGAGAATAGGGCGGATGAGGGAGCAATTCATAGCCCAATTCATGGATTTTTGCCATGGCAACTGCACATGTGTGCACCCTTGCATTGTCTTGGTGGAAAAGAACTTTTTTCTTGGCCAAATGAGGTCGGTTTTTTTTCAAATCGTCATTGAATCGGTCCAATAAGTTGGCATAATATTCCCCATTGATTGTTCTTCCCTTTTGAAGGTAGCCAATGTGGATTATCCCGCGTGCATCCCAAAAAACAGTCGCCATAACTTTACTGGCTGACAAACCCACCTTGGCCTTCTTTGGCGCCGATTCACCCTTACCCTCACGATAAACCCACTGTTTTGACTGTTGTTTGGTCTCTGGTGTGTTGTGATGGATCCATGTTTCGTCCACGGTTACAAAACGGCGCAAAAACTCCTCCATATTGCGATTAAACAACGCCAAACCTTCCTGTGAAGTTGTTACACGATTGCGTTTGTGGTCGACTGTGAGCAAACGCGGCACCCATCTTGCGGAAAGCTTTCTCATGCCCAAGTGATCATTCCAAATTGAAACCACTGAGCCATGCGAGATCCCTACGGCTTCCACAATCTCTTGCACTTTCAATCTTCGGTCGGCCAACACCATATCGTGAATTATTTCGATTGTTTCGGGTGAAGAGACCTCAACTGGGCGTCCAGGACGTTCGGCATCTTCAGTGCTTGTACGGCCACAACGAAATTCAGTAAACCACTTTTTTACCATTGAAATCGATGGTGCAGAGTCCCCATAGTATTTATCAAGCTTAGCCTTGGTCTCGGTGATGGTTCTTTTTCGCAAAAAATAATGCTTAATAAGCACACGAAATTCACTTTTTTTTTCCATTTTTTCCTCAAATTACTGGGTAGTCTGATAAAGATAGCTGTTAAACACAAACTAACTGACGCAGCAAGTTCAAATTTTGACAGGAGTCAACTGACAGATGCCTGTTGACAGGAGTAGTGTTGCTTTTTCAGTAAAGAGGTCAGAAATTCAAAAAGTCACGGACTTATTGACCCGCCCTCGTATATGTAAAGCGGGAAGTGATTTTTTTTTAATTTCAACCCTAACGTGTGATATATTTTTGAAAGAAAGAAGAAAGAAAGAAAAATATTTATTTGACGTCAGTTAATAAAGCACACACACAATAATAAAAAAAGATAAGTACAAAACAATGAGTAGGACATAGTAGAAATGTGCTGTGTGCCTCACGGCTGCGCCAAAAAGGTCCATTTCAGCATTCATGCCAGACAGGTGATGAAGCTGTCTGACGCTGGTCTTTTGGAAAGGTATTTAAACATGAATAGGGGTTTACTAAAATCATTTTTTGATAATATCAATAATTTCGGAAATAATCGCTCCAAAAGTAAAAAAACAATGTGTCCCCCCCCCTCTAACTTTTGAACCATAAGTTTAGAAAATATGAAAAAAATCTGAAAAGTAGAACTTTATAAGGACTTTCTAGGAAAATTATTTTGAAGTTGGATGGAAACAAGTTTTTGTACACAAAAGACAAAAAGTTGTACAAAATAATCTCTGGACTAAGTTTGTAGTAATCGTATATGCAAGCATTTAACTTCGTTTAAAAAAGAATTATTAAAATCGGATTGGATTGAACACTTATTGTGACGGACGGGAAACTACGGAACCCTACACTGAGCGTGGCCCGACACGCTCTTGGCCGGTTTTTCTTTTTGAGGTACGGAACCCTAAACAGAACAAACAATCAATAAAGGTAGGAAGGTCCTCGATTCGTTTGTATGATATGAACCACAACTACCATACGTACTTTTTATTATTGGGACAAGTTGTTGACTTGATGATCCCTTAATAATTTGTAGTGTTACAATGTTGAAATTAATTCAAGACAAGAATATGTGTAGCTACTAAAAAAAACTTTAACACTAAAAAAGTTTAAAATAACTTAACTTTCGGAAGTCGGCGACTTTGTTTCTTTGATTGACTTTTTGGTCTCGTTTTTTTTTGCAGAAAGTTTTTTTCATAATTATATTGTATTGTGAACGGTCCGTGGATGTCGAAAACAATATTACATTAGGTGTCCTACCGTGTGTCTAACCGTTCAATTGACCAGAGCATAACATAGCATCACGCTACGCTTAAAGGTATCAGGCAGACGTGTATGGTACACCCACTTCGCTAGTTATGTAGTTACTCCCTAATAACACTGCCAGTGTGGGGTTCAGACATAGAAAACAAAATACAGCGGACCAATCACACTCGAAAAATTATGGTATGGGTATAACAGAATAAGTTAGGTAGTGTTGGATATGAGTGCGCAGCACTGAGTGGCGTGGCACGCACCTCGTGGCAAATTTAACTAGAGCATGTGTGATCTGCAGGGCCGGTCGCGGAGGCGTAGCGAGAGCGCACAGCGCTGCAGCGAGGGCAGCCCGGTCAGCGCGGGCACAGGAGCGGAGGCAGAGCGCAGCAGTGCGCGGGAGACAGCACCGGCGGCAAGACGGACAGCGCGCGGCAGCCGGGGCCCGCGCCGCGCGCCTCGGGGCGGACGCCCGTCCCCCCGCCGAGGCGCCGCTGGGTCCCGCCCTCCACCCTGCGACACCACGAGGTGCCCGACGGAGATGCCAAGCACGACATCATCTTCCGCAAGGTGAGCGTGCCGCGCACCCGACACCCCCTCACCCCGCGCCCCGCGCCCTGCTCACCCGCCGCTCTGCCCTCTGTTTGCAGGTCCGAGGTATCCTGAATAAGCTCACGCCGGAGAAGTTCCAGAAGCTGAGCGATGACTTGCTCGGTTTGGAGCTTGACTCCGACAAGGTGCTTAAGGGAGTGATCCTTCTCATTTTCGAGAAGGCGCTCGATGAGCCTAAGTACTCGTCGATGTATGCACAGCTGTGCAAAAGGCTGAGCGAGGAGGCGCCTAACTTCGAGCCACCTGGTCAGCCTTGCACATTCAAGCTGCTGCTCTTGAACAAATGCCGCACCGAGTTTGAGAACCGTGCCCAGGTACCGCTCGACTCTCACGCTTATATCGGAAGAGCATTCTGTAAGTACAACGCTTTTTATAACATTATCTGGTTATTTTCGCTAGGCGTTCGCCGCGTTCGAGGACAAGGCGTTGCTTCCTGAAGAGGAAGAAAAGAGACATCTTGCAAAATGCAAGATGCTCGGTAATATCAAGTTCATCGGAGAGCTCGGCAAATTGGAGATCCTGGCCGAGTCCATTCTGCACCGATGCATCCAGAACCTGCTAGCGCGGCGCGCGGCCGCCGAGCACCACGAGGACCTGGAGTGTCTAGCGCAGCTCGTGCGCACGTGCGGCCGCGTGCTGGACTCGGAGCGCGGCCGCGGCCTCATGGACCAGTACTTCGCGCGCATCGAGACGCTGTCGGCGTCGGGCGAGCTGGCGCCGCGCATCCGCTTCATGCTGCGCGACACGGTGGAGCTGCGGCGCGGCGGGTGGGTGCCGCGCGCTGCTGTCACGGCCGAGGGGCCCGTGCCCATGCACCAGCTGCGTCACGACGACGAGCACGTGCCGCGCCGCGACCGCGAGCGCGAGCGCGACCGCGAGCGCGACCGCGACTCGCTGTTCCGCGGCGGGCTGCGCTCGCGGCCGCTGGACGACGTGCTGGCGGGCCTGAGCCTGCAGTCGGCCGCGGCGCTGGTGCCGCCGCCCGACAAGCTGTTCGGCAACGGCTTCGCGCCGCGCGACGGCTTCCGCCAGCGCTCGGCGCCCGGCTACTACCCGCGCCAGGGCAACAACATGCACTACAACAAACACTCGCAGACTAACCAGCAAGGCAACGGCTCCAAGGTAAACCCTAACATTATACTATGTACACTTTATATTATATACAGTTTAGCTGCCACGTTTTGAGTATGGTGATTCGGTAACACAATTGCGTGTAGGCGGCGATAGACTTACCGAAATGCCCTAAATAAAGTTGAAACAAGCCCGTGTCTGTGTGAAAACTCACAAATTAATATAATGTTAGATTAAATGATTTTTGTAAAACTAATTGATGAAGGCTCCCTGCCTTGATTCCTATGGAAAATATCATTTCAGTGGTATTAAAAGAGACGTGACTTATCGTAATTATTTTTTCTTAAGCAAAACCAAACTAAATGTTTTAGAACTGAAAAGTTTTATTTAACAGGTTTATTTACAGCAATGATTAAATTGTGAACAAACAGTGAACACATTGAAATTACTTTTTACAAATAATTTTGGATTAGAGCTTTTTTGATAATTTTATGAATCATTTTAAATGCGCTCTAGTTTTTTAGGGTTCCGTAGCCAAATGGCAAAAAACGGAACCCTTATAGTTTCGCCATGTCTGTCTGTCTGTCTGTCTGTCCGCGGATAATCTCAGTGACCGTTAGCACCAGAAAGCTGAAATTTGGTACCAATATGTATATCAATCATGCCGACAAAGTGCAAAAATAAAAATTTAAAAAAACATTTTTATTAGGGTACCTCCCCCAGACGTAAAGTGGGGAGCGATTTTTTTTTTAATTTTGACCCTGACGTGTGATATATTGTTGGATAGGTATTTAAAAATGAATAGGGGTTTTCTAAAATCATTTTTTGATAATATTAATATTTTAGGAAATAATCGCTCCGAAAGTCAAAAACAATGTGTCCCCCCCCCTCTAACTTTTGAACCATAAGTTTAAAAAATATGAAAAAAATCACAGAAGTAGACCTTTATATGAACTTTCTAGGAAAATTATTTTCAACTTGATGAGTTGAATAGTTTTTGAGTTATATAGCACTTTTTCAAAAAAACGCAAATGATAACTTTGTTTTTCATACAAATACTATGAAAAACAAAGTTATTTTTGCTGACGAAAAATGTTGGTATTTTTAATGGTCTGGGAAGCTACGGAACCCTACAGTGAGCGTGGCCCGACACGCTCTTGGCCGGTTTTTTTGTCTTAAATGTTATGTATATGTCACCGTCAAATTGTAAAACCCGTTACATTGTTATCTATAAACACTCGAAAGATTGTCAAACGAACATACTGCTTACAATTTAACGCATTATTTTTCGGTAGATTGTAATCTATCGAAGTGAAACCGTAATATTGTGAAATGCATGCGACAGAAGTATCTCTGCTCCTAATATCGGGACTTGGGGCCCCCGACGTTAGGTTCGTTTAAACCCTACAGACGAGAGCAGCGGTGGCCCAGTGGTGGCGGCCGCGACTTACGAACAGTAAGTCGTGGGTTCGAACCCAGGCAGTCGTATTACTTTGTATAATTTATTTCATCACTACTGCTCTCAAAAACGCTGAAGGAAAACATCGTGAGGAAACCGCCTAGCGCCTAGCCCCGCGGGATATGTCCTAGATCCAAAAATTCGAAGACATAATACATCTACCAACCCGCACTGGGCCTGCGTGGTGGATTATAGCCACGGAACAGTAAAAACAGGGGAAATAGTAAGTAGGCGTGGCACTGTCGCCGCTAGTAAGTCATGCGTGACGCGCTTGCTGTTCAAGCGCTCTCATTCTCTTACTAGACTGCGTCAACATAATATTAACGAAAAATAATATTAAAATGCCTTATTGTGCCATACTGGACTGTAAAAACCATAGTCGGACTAAAGTCTACCTCATGGAGCGGTATCATACCACCGGTAAGTTTTATTTTCGGATTTATTTAAATAAAATGGAAAAATAAAATTTCGTCAAACATTGCATAACATATACAAACAAAAACAAAAATAGTCTTTAAGGCGATTACACGAGCTAAACGCGAGTTTTATAATTACTAAAAGTATATGATTCACTGCTATAAACAAGACCAGAAAAATATATGATATTCTTCAGGATATATGCTAGCATGATACTGTTTTGAAAACATAATACAATTAATTTGGCTCGATAAAAAGAAATCACAAACTTACCTCTAAAAATATATTTCAAACAATAAAAAACATACTAATATGCATGCGATCATTCTGATTTTTTGGCAAATAATTCTACAAGCAATATATTAGCATGATACTGTTTTAGTTTTTTAATCCAATCAATAGTTTTTTTGTAAATCGATCGAAACCACTCATTTCGCGCTATTTGGCCCGCAGTGGCTGACGTAACAACCACTTTGTAGTGCAAGCTGATTAGAACTTTATACTAACAGCATTTCAAACGAAGTTTGAACCACCACAAATAGAGTTGCTAATTTAGCTCGTCTAAGCGCCTTAATTAGATGACAAAAAAGTTGATTTTCATTTCCCGGTTATTAGCCTTTCTGGAATATTCGTTTGTCTACCTATACTTTTGACGCTATCCATATAGTGCGTGACTTTATCGATAAATCAATCGAAATGTATTACATTGCTTTTCTTAAATAAAAGTATTTAGTTAAATAGTTTTTGTGAGTAATATAATACAAATTAATAAAGTTAATAAAATAAAAATTGAGGGATGATATTCGTGATGTAGGTAATTTTAAATAAATTTAGCTAACGAGTTAAGAACAACATAGGGTGTTTGAATTTTCAGCTATTTTTTCAATTACCCTGTATAAAATGAACAAATACAAACAAAAAGGTGCTTGATTTACATGCAAATAAATACTCTTTTTACTACGATTAAAAATTGCCCAACGATATATTAATTCCATTATTTTAATACTATCACACTATCGCATACAATATTTTTTTTGCATTATGTTATTATGTTTTAGATAAGTTTTCATACTATCGATATTATTTCGATCGAATTAGGTTACATCACTATTTGAGTAGCAACCTGCATTCGTGTCAGTGATACGCCATTCAAATACCACCCTTATTTCTATGTAGTTACAGTTCATACACAACACACAATGCCATCTAGCGACGAGTAGCGGTACTTGGTAGTCCAAGATGTATTTATTTCTTGTTTTTATCAATTTGATTTATGTGCTGTTGACATTAAAGTTGCATTTCGTATAACATTTTTTTTTGCATTTCGTTTACGCCCTGATTTTATTTTTAGCCAATCGTATTTTTTGGTTTGTAGTAAGAGTAAATCGCAAATGTATGAGTTTGGCGACACTGGTTCTGGTGCAATGTTTATTCTCAAGCTACTTCCACTGTTTTTACTGTTCCGTGATTATAGCCCATACGCAAAAAACGCGCTTTGACGTGGAGTTGCGGACACAAGCCCGTTGTACAATACAATACAACCCTACAGACAGAAATAGGAGGCTTGCGCAGCGGAGCTCCGTCGACTACGCTTTTTATGCGAATATAAAGTGTTTTTGGGTTAGGTAACATTAACCGGTTTTTCTCAGGAATGGTGCATTATCTTTTCATGGGAGTGGCAGTTGGCACCATGAGGCAAGAGGGACCCCTCCCCCCCCCCCCTTCCACACCGCGCGAGTTGAGTTCCGCATACATTTCACAATATTACGGTTTCAGTTCGACAGATTATAATCTACCGAAAAATAATGCGTCATATTGAAAGCAATATGTTCAGTTGACAATATTTCGACAGTTTACAATCTCGCTAGTTATATTACAATCTAACGTTTTTTACAATGAGACGCTGACATATACAATTGTTACAATTTAATATTGCTTATAGTAAAAAACTAATACATGTTTTTTTTTTTTTTTAAACATTAGTTTTACTAAGAAAGAAAGAAAGAAAGAAAAAGCATTTATTAGCACGCACAGGACAAAACACATAAAAAATATCAATATAAAACTTACTAATAAAACTTACACAGAAAAAATAAACATATTTAAAAATTAAAAGAAACGAAACTCGTCCTGTACGAGGCCAAAAGGCTCCTATCTCAGCATGGTGCTGTAACATTAAAAAAAAAACGTCACAGCTCTGGTATTCTGATAGGGCCCAGACTAAGGAATTATAGAGGCTTAAATAAATAAATAATATTGCTTATTCCATCATCTTGCTCGAATGACGGCCTGCATTCGACATTAAAATGACCATAACAAGATTTTTATGGTTCTTGAGGAATTCGGTTGCATTCTTCCCAAATGGCAATTTCCGGGTCTACTTATGTTGTAGGGACTGGATTTATTTGAGGGTGTCCCACATGTGCTCTATAGGGTTGAGATCAGGACATCTTGTTGGCCACAATATAACCCGAATGGCAACCTCCTCAAGGTAATGTGTAGTGATGCGCGCTACGTGTGCTCGTGGTTATCATGCCTTAAGTCAGAGTGAGAACTTTGACTTAAGGCATGTTCTTCTAGGGCTTGTAAATATTCGAAGTTGGTAGATATTCGAATATTCGATGTTTTTACAGGCAGTATTCGAATTATTCGAATATTTATTCGATAATAGCTGTTGTGTCTATATCAATATGTATTGTGTGAGCGCTTATATTATGTTTTACCATCTGTATGTCCCCACCACAGTTAGTCGCAATAAAATCCTCTTGAAGCAAACACGCATTTTAACTCACCAAATTCCTGCTTAGCAAATCTAAACCTTACCGTTAACAACATAGTGGTCAAAATCGAGCCGGACTAATTAGTGGAAAAAACAAGTTATCGAAGATAAGCTACCGGGCGGCCGGCCGGCGCGAACAATAGCCAGCCGCATTCCAGAGGTGATTAGTAAAGTGAATATTAGCAAAAAGTTACGATGAGTACTACTGCGGAGTTAATAAACGTTTTAGAAGACACAGCTGCATTATTACAAAAATCTCAAGTGAATTTGAAGAAATGTCCTAAAACCAGGTTGACAAAAGGTTACATTGAGACAAGAATCAAATGTATAGAACAATATTGGGCAACGTTCAGGGAAACTCATCAACAATTAGTGAAGATAACACCGAAAGAACAAAAACAAACTATAAGCTACTTTGTTAACGAAGATTTCTTTGTATATGAAGACTTATATCTTGTGTTATTAGCCGATTTACAAGATCTTTTGTCAACGGTAAATGCAGCGTCCGCGCCCTCCTCGTCATCGAAAAACAACTCGTTTACAAGTACGAATAATGATCAACTCGTTAGGCTGCCGAGGATACAATTACCGAGTTTTAGTGGGAATTATGAAGATTGGCCTACGTTCAAGGATCTATTTATTTCATTAGTACATGAAAACACGGCGATTAGTGATGTTCAGAAGTTGCACTATTTAAAGAGCAGTGTCACCGGGGAAGCCGAAATATTATTGAAGCCTATTCAAATTACACAAAGTAATTATAATCAAGCATGGAGTGTTCTTAAATCAAGGTACGGAAATAAAAGATTGATTGTTAATTCAGTGCTAAAGAAATTATTTTATCAAAAGAAAATAAGTGCTAATTCTGCAAATCAAATAAAGAATTTATTAGACGTCACAACGGATTGTTTGAACAACTTACAAAATTTAAATGTAAGTACGAGCTCATGGGATCCTATAATAACTTTTCTTGTGATACAGAAAATGGACCCTGAGTGTCATAAAGAGTGGGAACAAGCTTCTTACACAAGTGAAGAAGACGTATTACCTACCTGGAATGATTTGAAGGAATTTCTGCAATCAAGATACCGTACCTTAGAACTTATAATGTCATCATCAGGCACCCGTGAAAAACCTATAAAAGAACGTTCACACCTTGTTACTGCTACAGCAACTACAGCATCATCGTCGGCAGATAGAACATGCGTGTTATGTAAAGAAAAACACACTTTATGCCATTGCAAGGATTTCACTAAACTGCTACCTGCGGAGAGATCTGAATATGTCAAGTCGAACAAACTTTGCTTTAATTGTTTGGTACCAGGCCATTCCGCATATCAATGTAAATTGCAAATGACCTGTCGCATATGTAAGCGACGTCATCATACTCTGCTACACCGAAATAAGGAATCCGCTTCTTCGGTACAAAATGAGGACTCTAAACAACCGAAGGAGTCACAACACAGTGTAGAAGAGAAGGAGGAAATAGTCAACACTACGATCGCGTCGCATCACAGTGCCAAACAAAGCACAAGTATAGCACTACTGGCCACGGCAACAGTTTTATCAAGAAACGAGCACAATCACACTGTTGTTCTCCGTGCGCTAGTGGACCAAGGTTCGCAGGCTTCGTTCATCAGCGAGAAGGCGACACAACTGCTCAAGCTAACCAGGCACACAGCAAGAGGAAATATCATTGGGGTGGGATCTACAAGAACTAACGTCGATCACGTGGTGCAACTAAGGATTGGTTCTCGATGGAATCCAAACTTCGAGATTAACATACAAGCATACGTCATGAGCAAACAGTTGACCACGAGAATCCCCTCCAAAGCTGTAACTGTCACACACTGGCCACACCTAGAAGGACTCAACCTAGCTGACCCGGACTATCACAAACCAGGTCCCATTGACTTGCTTCTAGGTGTCAAAGAGTATGCACAAATCGTGCAACAACAATTAATCAAGGGTCCTCCCGGTTCTCCATGTGCCCAAGAAACAAACCTGGGATGGATCTTGTTTGGAGAAATCAACTCGAATTTACAAGAGGAATCTTTTCTGGTCCTTCATCAGCAAATAGAAGTTGAAAATCTGTTGAAATCCCTTTGGGAAATTGACACTGAAAAGAAAAGAAAGTTAACAAGAGAAGAAAAGCTATGTGAAACCATATATGAAAACACTCATGCAAGAACCAAAGAAGGAAGATACATAGTAAAGTTACCTTTTAAAACCGATAATCCCTTATCGCCTAACGGAAACACAAAAGAAATAGCAAGACATAGATTACTACAGCTAGAAAGAAGATTTAGAAAAGCAACTACATTAAAAGAAGACTACAAAATGGCCATGCGAGAATATATGAAGTCAAATTATATGGAAGAAATACCTGAAAATGAAACTAAGAAAAATAAAGCGGTATACTTACCTCATCACGCCGTTGTCCGCGTCGAAAAGGAAACCTCGAAGACACGCGTCGTGTTTGATGCTTCAGCTAAGGGCTCGAATCACATTTCTCTCAACGATGAACTGCTTGTAGGTCCTCAACTGCAAGATGACCTTCGAGATATTGTTATGAGATCGAGATTACATCGCGTTTGCTATGCAGGTGATATACAAAAAATGTACCTGCAAGTCTTATTACAAGAACAAGACGCCGATACCTATCAACGCCTTTTGTGGAGAGAAGAAGAATCAGATCCTATCAAAGAATACCGAATGCTTCGTGTCACGTTTGGCACAGCGTCAGCACCCCATCTAGCAGTAAGAACTCTTCATCAAGTGGCTGAAGATGAAGGGCACAATCACCCAAAGGCTGTACGCATTATCAAAGCTGACTTCTATATGGACGATTTGATATCTGGTGATGACACTGCAGAGAAAGCCATACAGACGGCTCAAGAAGTTTCTGATATATTACAAAAGGGTGGCTTCATATTGTCAAAATGGTCTTCCAATTCTACTGAGTTTATGCAATCCATAGATGCCAATAAGAGAACAACTCGAGTACACTTAGATTTAAAATTAGATGGAACTGTCCAAGCCCTAGGATTGATCTGGAATCTAGGAACAGATCAGTTTCAATATAAAATAAACTTACCGGTGATGCCAGATAATGTCACAAAAAGAACAATCTTATCGGATATGCAAAAACTGTTCGATCCGCTGGGATGGATCGCTCCGAGTATAATCTTGGCAAAAATGCTCATACAAAAGCTATGGCTGGAAAAGGTTGGCTGGGATGACAAAATAAGCCAACACTTGGTGGACGAGTGGTTGACTATTCGTGAAGACTTTGAAGATGTAAAAGAAGTATACATTGATCGATGGCTTGGCACATTGAGTATGGATGTAGAAAATATTGAAGTTCATGGCTTCAGCGACGCCTCCACGCGAGCGTACGCAGCAGTGGCTTATGTCCGAATAAAGATGCGAGATGGCTCGGTGTCAACTAAAGTGATAGCGGCAAAGACTAGAGTGGCACCGCTAAGAACTGTTTCCTTACCACGGTTAGAGCTGTGTGGAGCGCTGCTGCTGTCGAGGTTGCTTAAGCAGATAGAATACGCCATGCGAATACCTGCATCAAACATCTATGCATGGACAGATTCAACAATTGTCCTTGCATGGTTATCTGGCGATCCCCACAAATGGAAAACATTTGTAGCGAACCGGGTTGTAGAGATCGCTGAGAATGTCAACAATAATCGGTGGTTTCATGTCTCATCTGAAGATAATCCTGCAGACATTGGGTCCCGGGGCATGCTGCTAGTTGATCTGAAAAGGTCCAATTTGTGGTGGAGGGGTCCAGCGTGGCTCTCTGAAAAAGAAATAGAATTAAAACCAGAACACACATCTACAGAATTAGAAAAGAAAGAGGATAAAATACAATCAAATTTAAAAATAGAACATGAAGAAAGTATAATGTTAAAATTCAAAGATTTCGATAATTTAAGAGAATTGATAAAAGTGATAACCTATTGTCGAAGATTTTTAAATTTCAAAAGAAACACGGAACAAGGTTTTACGACAAAGGACTTAGAAAAATCCTTGATGAAATGCATAGAATTAGTTCAACAAGAAGAATTTAAAGATGATATAGAGAGACTTAAATTAAACAAATCTGTAAAAGGAGAAAGTAAAATTAAAACCTTGAATCCTTACCTTGATGGAGATGGTATTCTCAGGGTGGGCGGTCGACTTCGTAACGCGAACTTGGATGAACAGACCAAACATCCTATTATACTGGGAAACAAAAACGATTTGGTGCCTCTGATTATCGCTGATGCACATACTCACACATTGCACGGCGGCGTTCAACTTATGTTAAGTTACATCAGCTCAAAGTATTGGGTTATACGAGGCAAGGCACTTATAAAATCCTGCATACACAAGTGTCTAGTATGTGCTAGACTCAGAGCGCGATCAAGGATACAGATAATGGGCGACCTGCCTAAAGCGAGAGTAACACCTGCTCGAGCGTTCATACATACCGGAGTTGATTTTGCAGGCCCATTTCAAATCAGCATGTCCAAAGGAAGAGGTATCAGAACTCAGAAAGCATACATATGTGTGTTCATATGTATGTCAACCAAGGCTATGCACCTTGAGCTGGTTAGCGATTTAACGTCCGAAGCCTTTATCGCTGCATTCAAACGGTTTGTTTCCAGAAGAGGAAAATGTAGCGATATTTGGAGTGACCAGGGCCGAAATTTTGTTGGTGCCAACAAAGAACTAATGGCCGCATGGAAAGAAGCAAATCTGGTTTTTGAAGGTGGCATATCAAACACGTTGGCACTGGACGGAACACAATGGCACTACATACCAGCATACTCACCGAACTTTGGAGGCTTGTGGGAGGCGGGTGTAAAATCAGTGAAACACCATTTGAAGCGCGTGCTCACCACTAATCTCACATTTGAAGAAATGACCACGGTGCTGTGCCAAATTGAAGCTTGCCTCAATTCTAGCCATTGTGTCCTATCGATGACAAGGACCCAGACTGCATAGAAGTATTAACACCTGGACACTTTTTAATCGGTGAAGCTCCTATCGTTGTACCGTCACCCGATTTCAAAGATACAAAGATTCATTCCTTGTCCCGGTGGCAACACACACAAAAATTGCTTGGCGATTTCTGGCGACGTTGGCAACAAGAATACCTAACACGATTGCAACAACGTCCCATTTGGTTAAAGAAAGCTGAGGAATTCAAGGTTGGCGATATTGTTTTAATAAAAACCGAAGGATTGCCGCCTGGCAAATTTTCTCTGGGTCGAGTTGTAGACAAACATCCTGGAGAAGATGGCATTACCAGAGTCTACAGCATAAAAAGTGGCAACAATGTAGTGAAGAGATGTTGTTCGAAGTTATGCCCTTTACCCATTGCTACTGAGTAAAATGTTAGTTTTAAGTTGATTATTAGAGTATGAAATGTTATGTTTAAGATAAATAGAGTAAAATGTTAAAGATTCATTAAATTGTCAGAGTAGGTAAAATTTTGGATTTTTTAAAAGAACTACGTCCTTTTGGTGGGCGGTATGTTGTGTCTATATCAATATGTATTGTGTGAGCGCTTATATTATGTTTTACCATCTGTATGTCCCCACCACAGTTAGTCGCAATAAAATCCTCTTGAAGCAAACACGCATTTTAACTCACCAAATTCCTGCTTAGCAAATCTAAACCTTACCGTTAACAACAATAGCTTTTTCCTTTGAAACCAAATTAAAACCTGGAAGGGTCATGCATAAACAATTAATACACAAGTTTGAGTTGAGTATTTTATCATATAAAATTGAATCACCTTTAAGCAACATAGTTTGAAATTATAATGAAAGAAAAAAACAAAAAAAAAAATTAAATATACAAACTAAATGAAACGAAAATATCTTTAATTAAAATTTACACCCACTGCGTGAGTAAATCAGTAAACATAACATAACTTAAGTTTTAGGTTCTTAGGCACTTGAGAATTCTAGAGATCAAATCGGGTTTGCGTAATATTTTAATCTAATTACTCCTAAAATCAGTCACATTAAAGTAACTTACTAAAAAGCAATAATAAGTTTTATTATAAAAGTAAATGAGAGATCATAAAATCACAACGCCAATAATCATTCGTGGGATTGACGTAAACTTTGGTAATGCGATCTAAGAAAACTTAGGGCGTCTATAGAGTCGTCCTGTAAGGCGCATCTCAGATGGTTAATAATATATTTTGAGGATGAAAATACTCTCTCACATTCAACGCTCGAGGGCGGTATTGACATCAGAAACTCATACACTTGACTTAAATGTATTTGTCTTGGTCCACCTCTATCGTATAATGCCATTTGCATTCTGATCGACGTTTCGAATTCGTCCACCGTTGATGTATTGGTGGTAAATGTAGAGGGAACCGATGAAATTGTGCTGTCAATGCTTTTCTGAAGTTGTTCCTTCAGACTTAAAGTTGGTTGATTTTCCTGAGTCAATTCAGTTTGAGGTTGGCGGCGTTGAAGGTTAACTAGAGAAACGTCTTCCTCATCATCAGAATCTTGAACTGTACAGAAATACTTTGCATTGATGTCAACAATAACTTTTACGATTTCATTATTTGATGGGGTCAAAAATACATCACAAGGCGGATGATTTTAATAGTTATCAGGATTATGAAGGTATTTCAACGTACTGACAAGATCTGTTTGACGCCTATGAACTATCCTCTCTTTCAGGGCCTCTAACAATCGCTCACTTATGAAACTCTTATTTTCTTCCAATTTAACAACCATACACTTGAGTGCTGCTTCTGCGGTAAGTAAATTGTCATTTTCTTGGCAAATAATTTCAACTGTAGCCTTGATAATATTGAGACATGAAGAAAATTCCTCCAACAAATTTATCTCGGTAGCGCTAAACGTTATTTCGCTTTAACCTTTCTTTTTTTAGTTTCAATTTCGGCGGTCTGTAGGTAACAACTTGTAAGACAGACGTAGTTAGTATTTTGAAACTTAACAAAAAATTATTCGAATATTCGAATTTAACATAAGTCAATATTCGAATAGCAAAAATGATCGAATATTCGCATTATTCGAATATTCGAATTACAAGCCCTATGTTCTTCTAAGATCTCTGTGATGTAGGTTGCTGCTGTTAAAGCACCTCTTTGTATGAAAACCAGGTCTGTGCGTCCAGTCAAAGATATCCCAGCCCAAAACATTACAGATCCCCAATCATAACTGACAGTCTCTTATGCTACGTTAGGCATAACGTTTGCCTCGACATTTCATAACATTTCGGCGTCCAGTCCATCAGAACCCTATATCACATTGGACAATAGTTCAGTTTCAATGATTACGCCCAGATTGTCGCCTTGCTTGTCGATGAGCTGTGGTCAATTGAGGTTCAGTTGCTGACTTGTGTGGTCTCAAAGTCTCCTTCTTACAGTACTGTCACTTATAGCTACACCCCGATCTTCACGTAAGCGTCGCTGGAGATCAACACCAGACAGCTGTCGATTTCGTAGAGCTGATATCACATAAAGCGGTCATATCTTTGAGTTGTCACCTTATGTCTTTCAGATTCAGATTAATAGTAAATACACGAAAAAAAAAACCCCTCCCACCCACTTGTCACACAATGCCACACTTGGTCGACCCCCTTAACGTGTGACGTAATTTATGGATGACCCCGCTAGCAGTAAATATAGACCCATGACGCGAACATTATCCTTATTTCTGAAGATATTATGTATAATTACTCGTACGATCACTGAGAACACCGCCATCTATGGCAGTAGCGGAACTTGCTCGTCAATCGATTCATATTTGCAAAGTAGTAACCTAAATTAGCAACAAGATATAACATTATTATTTTTGCCTATTGGCCTTGTTTTGTTCTGTCGCCTGCTGATATGGAGCGATTTCGTTGCGGGGTCCAAGACAGTTAAATTCATTCTCTGGGACTTCGTCCAGCTTTATTTTCTCGGCGCTTTTCTGGTGGTCGCCACTAATGATTCTGGCTTTCAGGAGTTACAGTTGTTTGGGAATAGTGTGGCGGGCTTGTAAAAAAAGATATAATATGGGACACATACCTATTATCGCTATAAGGGTCAAATTATAAACATTTGTGAATAGCTGAAAATGTTGTATGGTTTCGCCAGGACGGGTCGTCGCGCTCCAACAAGGCGCGCGTGTACACGGCGGGCGCCCTGCAGGACGTACAGATGCGGCCCGCGGCCAACTCGCTCATGTTCACCGCCAACAAGCTGTCCAAGCCGCAGCCGCAGCTGCCGCTGGCGCCCGTGCAGCAGAGTGAGTACCTCGCCCCTCTCCCCTCTCCCCCGCCCCTACACCCGCTCACCCGCTCACCCGCCGCTCTGTCCGCAGACGTGCTGACGCCCGCGTTCTCCAGCGCGCCGCCGCTGCTCAAAGAACCCGCCATCACTATCAAGCCCGCCGCCGACAAGAAGGACAAGCCGAAGAAGGACAAGGTGAGAGAGCGGCGTCCGCGCCCGGCGCCGGGCCGGCGGCGCGGACCTCACGCTCACGACGTGCCTCCTCTCTGCTCCCCGCAGGGCCCCAACAAGGAGGAGGCGTGCCGCCTGGCCGTGGAGGCGGCGGACGCGGCGGCGGCCGACGCGGAGCCCGACGACGAGGCGGAGCCCGGGCTGCCGGCGCTGCGGCGGCTGCGCGAGCTGCAGCCGCCCGACAAGGTGCTGCGGCGCTGCATCGCCGCCGTGCTGGAGCACGCGCTGCACGGGCCGCGCGGCGACGCGGCGCAGCTGCAGGCGTGCGTGCGCGTAGTGCGCGCCATCAAGCGCTCGCCGGCGGGTGACGCAGTGCGCGCACTGGTGCACGCGGCGCACCCGCACGCGCGCCTGCCGCGCCTGCTGGCGGCCGCCGTGCAGCACAAGCTGGTGGCGCTGGGCGACGTGGGCGCGTGGTGCGAGGCGGGCGCGCACCACCCGCTGCTGCTGGAGGTGCTGCAGGCGCTGGCCGAGGCGCTGGGCGTGGAGCGGCTGGCGGCGCTGTGCGAGGAGGGCAAGCTGAACGTGTGCGCGCACGTGGCGCCGGGCGGGGAGGCGGGCGCGGCGGACGCGCTGGAGGCGCTGGAGGCGCGCGGGCTGGCGGCGCTGGTGCCGCAGCTGCGGGTGCAGGCGCAGCTGGCGCGGCAGCTGCAGGCCGAGCCGGCGCCGCACGCGCTCTACCGCTGGATCAAGGTACCGCCGCCGAACTCCGCGGCTTAACTTTTCCACCCTGTCCTAGTTAAAATAATCACTCTGGATAATAAAATCCATAATTTATTAATGCTCACAATATAAAGGGTGTAAAAATCCTCTTAACGAAGCCTAAAAGCACTTCTCCCCGTCATTCCGATAATTTTTCGGGTTTACACCATACCTAGGAATCTTTTAGTTATGGAGACACTGGGGGTCAAAGTTCCAACTTTTTGTAATTTTTTTTGTTAAATAAAAGTTTTTATTGTATGTTTTTAGCTTTAAAATCTCCACGACCCCCGTACTATGCAATCCTACAAAAGATATGAAATTTTTCACCCCAAAGCAAAAAGTAATTTCCCAACAATAATTTTAGCGTAAAGTTAGTTAGTTTGATGTTCGCGATGAGGTGATGAGGTGATGACTAAGTGGTCGATGGCAGGCTAACGTGGAGCCGGCCGTGCGACAGAACGGCGCGTTCGTGTCGACGCTGGTGGCGCTGGTGGCGGCGCACGTGACGGAGGCGGCGGGCGCAGCGCTGGAGCAGGAGAAGGAGCTCCTGGAGGCGTACGCGCCGCTCCTCACGGCGCTGCTGGAGGGGCAGCCCGACCTGCAGCTGGCGGCTGTCTACGCCGTGCAGGTGCACGCGCACCACCACCGCTACCCCAAGGGTACCGACACTAATTCGCTTACCACCATACACATACCGGACTCTTCAAATACCCGCAATCAATGAAAATTAATTTATAGTCACCACCACAAACACACAGCTATACAAAAAATGTAACAAACAAAAGGAATATTTAACAAAAGTTAAACAGCATCCGGGAATCTACCTCATCATAACGCCACTTTCCCGGGGTAGTACTTGGCTTCTGCCCATACTGTTCTATAAATCCTGCAATAAAACCGGATACGTAAAAGAATAAAAATAATAACCCATCTATTCATCATCATCATCATCATCATCATTTCAGCCGAAAGACGTCCACTGCTGGACATAGGCCTCCCCCAAGTGTCGCCACATTGACCGGTCTCTTGCGACTCGCATCCACCGGATTCCCGCAACCTTCACCAGGTCATCGGTCCACCTAGTGGGAGGTCTTCCAACGCATCGTCTTCCGGTACGCGGTCGCCACTCCAGAACTTTTCGGCCCCAGCGGCCATCCGTTCTGCGAGCAATGTGCCCTGCCCACTGCCACTTAAGGTTAGCAATTCTTCGGGCTACGTCGGTGACCTTGGTTCTCTTGCGGATGTCTTCATTTCTGATTCGATCACGCAAGGAAACTCCGAGCATAGCCCTCTCCATTGCCCTTTGGGTGACTTTAAGCCTTTTGATAAGGCCCATTGTGAGCGACCACGTTTCGGTCCCGTATGTAATCACTGGCAACACACACTGGTCATAGACTTTCGTCTTGAGACACTGCGGTAAGTTGGACGAGAAGATACCGCGCAGTTTCCCGAACGCTGCCCAGCCGAGTCGGATTCGACGATTGACCTCTTTCTCGAAATTAGACTTACCTAACTGGACCGTTTGTCCTAGGTATACATAATCGTCTACAATTTCGAGTGTAGAGCCTCCGATCTTGATAGGAATGGGTGTGACATGGGCATTCAACATGACCTTCGTCTTGTCCATGTTCATTTTTAGACCCACTCTTTCGGAAGCTCTACTGAGGTCATCGAGCATTGTACTGAGGTCCTCCATGGTCTCAGCCATGACCACTATATCGTCGGCAAACCGAAGGTGAGTGATGTACTCACCATTGACGTTGATGCCTAGCCCTCTCCAGTCCAGAACCTTGAAGACATCCTCCAGTGCAGCGGTGAACAGTTTCGGAGATATTACGTCTCCCTGTCTTACACCTCGCTGCAGAAGGATAGGTTCCGAGGCTTGGTCCTGAAGTCGGACTGACATGGTGGCGTTTTTGTACAAACACTTCAACACCTCGATGTACCGGTAGTCAATTTGGCACCGTTGGAGAGACTGCAGTACAGCCCAGGTCTCGATCGAATCAAAGGCTTTCTCGTAGTCCACAAACGCTAAACAGAGAGGCAAGTTGTACTCTTCGGTCTTCTGTATAACCTGCCGAAGCGTATGTATGTGGTCCACGGTGCTAAAGCCTTTTCGGAAACCGGCCCATCCAACCCATCTATTAACGAAGATAAAACGCGACAATTATAGAGAGAGGATTTTGATGTCACGTTGCGGTAAAATGTACTCAAATGTGACCAATGAATTTGTACCATAAATTAGCTGAATGATATTCAATTCATAACATATAAGAGTCATATTTGGTGCAACTATTACCACGTGAAAAAATGTTACAAAATGATCTAGTGTCACGTTTCCCAGATATAAGCTAACGAAGTTATATACAGATTAACAGTCCCGTGAATCCCTTTGGATACAGAACCTTAAAAACGAAACCAGCAAAAGTAACAGAAATAATGTTGTTTTGTAGATATTGTAATACAGAGAAAGCTGTTGTGTAAGTACTCATTCACGTTGACTCGCGGGTGCGGTGGCGGGCGCGGTCACGAAATATCAAACATAAGTATGGCGTAATATCCAAGTGTTCACGTACACAACGCACGAGCGGTCTAAGTAGCACAAGCTAGCGACTGTGTGTTCACGTCGAACTAGCGGCGGAGAGCGCGATTTACTCGCGACGTCAGGTAAGTTCAACCAGTATGAACTTGTCGCTAGAAACGGTAGCACGTTTTCATCATGTCTTTCAATACAGAAGAGTTTATTAGTGCTGTTGAAGTTAGAACTCTGACGTCGTCCATGTTTTCAACTTCTGACAACACGCCAGCCTCGCGCAAACGCCTGGCGGCCAATGTGAACACGAACTCGGTACGTCTCCGCGCCCGCACCCGCGCGTTCCTACGTGAACAAGTACTAAGGTGGTGTGTTGTTTGTGATGCAGGCATGCTGCTGCGCTGGTTCATGTACCTGTACAACCTCGAGGTGTGCGAGGAGGACGCCTTCCTGCGCTGGCGCGAGGACGTCACCGACGCCTACCCCGGCAAGGGCGAGGCGCTGTTCCAGGTAACACTCGCCACCCACTAGTCACTAGTCACTAGTCACTACCCAGCACACACACCTCGAGGTGTGCGAGGAGGACGCCTTCCTGCGCTGGCGCGAGGACGTCACCGACGCCTACCCCGGCAAGGGCGAGGCGCTGTTCCAGGTAACACTCGCCACCCACTAGTCACTAGTCACTAGTCACTACCCAGCACACACACCTCGAGGTGTGCGAGGAGGACGCCTTCCTGCGCTGGCGCGAGGACGTCACCGACGCCTACCCCGGCAAGGGCGAGGCGCTGTTCCAGGTAACACTCGCCACCCACTAGTCACTAGTCACTACCCAGCACACACACCTCGAGGTGTGCGAGGAGGACGCCTTCCTGCGCTGGCGCGAGGACGTCACCGACGCCTACCCCGGCAAGGGCGAGGCGCTGTTCCAGGTAACACTCGCCACCCACTAGTCACTAGTCACTACCCAGCACACACACCTCGAGGTGTGCGAGGAGGACGCCTTCCTGCGCTGGCGCGAGGACGTCACCGACGCCTACCCCGGCAAGGGCGAGGCGCTGTTCCAGGTAACACTCGCCACCCACTAGTCACTAGTCACTAGTCACTACCCAGCACACACACCTCGAGGTGTGCGAGGAGGACGCCTTCCTGCGCTGGCGCGAGGACGTCACCGACGCCTACCCCGGCAAGGGCGAGGCGCTGTTCCAGGTAACACTCGCCACCCACTAGTCACTAGTCACTAGTCACTACCCAGCACACACACCTCGAGGTGTGCGAGGAGGACGCCTTCCTGCGCTGGCGCGAGGACGTCACCGACGCCTACCCCGGCAAGGGCGAGGCGCTGTTCCAGGTAACACTCGCCACCCACTAGTCACTAGTCACTAGTCACTACCCAGCACACACACCTCGAGGTGTGCGAGGAGGACGCCTTCCTGCGCTGGCGCGAGGACGTCACCGACGCCTACCCCGGCAAGGGCGAGGCGCTGTTCCAGGTAACACTCGCCACCCACTAGTCACTAGTCACTACCCAGCACACACACCTCGAGGTGTGCGAGGAGGACGCCTTCCTGCGCTGGCGCGAGGACGTCACCGACGCCTACCCCGGCAAGGGCGAGGCGCTGTTCCAGGTAACACTCGCCACCCACTAGTCACTAGTCACTAGTCACTACCCAGCACACACACCTCGAGGTGTGCGAGGAGGACGCCTTCCTGCGCTGGCGCGAGGACGTCACCGACGCCTACCCCGGCAAGGGCGAGGCGCTGTTCCAGGTAACACTCGCCACCCACTAGTCACTAGTCACTAGTCACTACCCAGCACACACACCTCGAGGTGTGCGAGGAGGACGCCTTCCTGCGCTGGCGCGAGGACGTCACCGACGCCTACCCCGGCAAGGGCGAGGCGCTGTTCCAGGTAACACTCGCCACCCACTAGTCACTAGTCACTACCCAGCACACACACCTCGAGGTGTGCGAGGAGGACGCCTTCCTGCGCTGGCGCGAGGACGTCACCGACGCCTACCCCGGCAAGGGCGAGGCGCTGTTCCAGGTAACACTCGCCACCCACTAGTCACTAGTCACTACCCAGCACACACACCTCGAGGTGTGCGAGGAGGACGCCTTCCTGCGCTGGCGCGAGGACGTCACCGACGCCTACCCCGGCAAGGGCGAGGCGCTGTTCCAGGTAACACTCGCCACCCACTAGTCACTAGTCACTAGTCACTACCCAGCACACACACCTCGAGGTGTGCGAGGAGGACGCCTTCCTGCGCTGGCGCGAGGACGTCACCGACGCCTACCCCGGCAAGGGCGAGGCGCTGTTCCAGGTAACACTCGCCACCCACTAGTCACTAGTCACTAGTCACTACCCAGCACACACACCTCGAGGTGTGCGAGGAGGACGCCTTCCTGCGCTGGCGCGAGGACGTCACCGACGCCTACCCCGGCAAGGGCGAGGCGCTGTTCCAGGTAACACTCGCCACCCACTAGTCACTAGTCACTACCCAGCACACACACCTCGAGGTGTGCGAGGAGGACGCCTTCCTGCGCTGGCGCGAGGACGTCACTGACGCCTACCCCGGCAAGGGCGAGGCGCTGTTCCAGGTAACACTCGCCACCCACTAGTCACTAGTCACTAGTCACTACCCAGCACACACACCTCGAGGTGTGCGAGGAGGACGCCTTCCTGCGCTGGCGCGAGGACGTCACCGACGCCTACCCCGGCAAGGGCGAGGCGCTGTTCCAGGTAACACTCGCCACCCACTAGTCACTAGTCACTAGTCACTACCCAGCACACACACCTCGAGGTGTGCGAGGAGGACGCCTTCCTGCGCTGGCGCGAGGACGTCACCGACGCCTACCCCGGCAAGGGCGAGGCGCTGTTCCAGGTAACACTCGCCACCCACTAGTCACTAGTCACTACCCAGCACACACACCTCGAGGTGTGCGAGGAGGACGCCTTCCTGCGCTGGCGCGAGGACGTCACCGACGCCTACCCCGGCAAGGGCGAGGCGCTGTTCCAGGTAACACTCGCCACCCACTAGTCACTAGTCACTAGTCACTACCCAGCACACACACCTCGAGGTGTGCGAGGAGGACGCCTTCCTGCGCTGGCGCGAGGACGTCACCGACGCCTACCCCGGCAAGGGCGAGGCGCTGTTCCAGGTAACACTCGCCACCCACTAGTCACTAGTCACTACCCAGCACACACACCTCGAGGTGTGCGAGGAGGACGCCTTCCTGCGCTGGCGCGAGGACGTCACCGACGCCTACCCCGGCAAGGGCGAGGCGCTGTTCCAGGTAACACTCGCCACCCACTAGTCACTAGTCACTAGTCACTACCCAGCACACACACCTCGAGGTGTGCGAGGAGGACGCCTTCCTGCGCTGGCGCGAGGACGTCACCGACGCCTACCCCGGCAAGGGCGAGGCGCTGTTCCAGGTAACACTCGCCACCCACTAGTCACTAGTCACTAGTCACTACCCAGCACACACACCTCGAGGTGTGCGAGGAGGACGCCTTCCTGCGCTGGCGCGAGGACGTCACCGACGCCTACAGCGGTAGCCCGCAATATTCAGATTGTCATGTTTTCATTTACTTAATTTCTACAACGCAACGATACATAAACAAGTACAGTTATACTGCAACGAGCTTTTGGCTCTCGAATGACATTGTCAGGAGAGCACTCTGATGGTAAACATTTGCGAAATTATGTTTTTACAATTATACACCATGTATACAGGGTTACTGGTAATTCGACGTATTCCTTGCAGGACGTTATAGTAGGGTTATAATGCAAGAAATTAAGCCACCAAATGTTCTACCGAAATTCAATGGTTTTTGAATTAGGTCGATTATAAATTTTTTACAAAAAATGCCAGATTAAATCAATTAAAGCCAATTTAAAAACGATTTACGCCGCGAATGTACTGAAATTTAAGTTATTATCATAGCTGACGACGCAGCAGACCTTTGTTAATAATTAAAAGTTCTAAAATTCCTGAACCTTTAGCAAAAATCAATAATGAAACAATTTTCTTTCATTCCTTCATAAAAAGAAGTTGTATAGTGAAAAAAAAACTGTACTATACCAGATGTACAAAATACTAGAAAAATATCCCTGTCTTATCAGATATCTAAAATGGTATAAATCTTATTGAAAAGTCATGGTCTACATTATGAAAAATGTTTTTGATTTAGTAAAAAAGGTAAAAGGTATGCGGAAAATCAAAGTAAACAATGTCGTGAATTATTATTATTTTTAATCAATTTCAACTTTAAAACTTGACACTTTTTACACGTTTTGTTCGACTAATGCCCGTTTTCACCGACATCCCCTATACTACCACCTACGTACGGGACCCTTAGCTTAAAAACTCCCCTAAATTAGCCCCTAAATAAATTTTTGTTTCACCACCATTTCCATCACTTAGCTAGGGGACTCATAACTAAGTGACGTTTTGTTCTCGATAGTGGTGACTGATTCGTTTTTGAATTTATCGATACTCTGAAACATGAGTTTTTTTTTTATTAAAATCTCTTAAATAAACACCCAAATGGATACAGTTATTACTTAATCATGGTCTATTAACAATATCATTATGATTTCATTAAAATTTTCATAAATTTTAAATTTTCTTGAACAATTACTCTGTGCGTACATTACGATACCTTGCGTATTATCTGTGGTCTATTACTGATTTTGTTTTTGACACGTCTGGTCTTATGTAATTCATAGTCGTGAGATATGAAAATGTTTGTTGTGCGTTCAGCGTCGCGTATCGTTAATTCGAGATTTTCGTTCCTTTATGGATATACCCCTTCCTATTTCTAAAGAGCTCTGCATCATCTTCACCTTACAAAATATAATAAATTTAATATTACTTCATGTTACAGATTAATTTCATAATTTTAACTAGTTTCAAGGTGTTGTGCTTTCACCTGGTTATTATATTTTCATATTTTGTACAATCAATGCATCCAATTACATGGGGAACCTTGCAATATTATAAAACCCCATCTTCACTTAACTTATTCCTCACTGGTTTCAATAAACTTGATATACTCCGGACGTAGAGTCACTATAATTGCTGCAAACACTCTTTTTATTATTCGACTTCAAGTAGCCACACTGATGCCACCCATTTCTGCCACGGCCAATAAATGGTTACCCGTAGCATAAAAACTCAATGCTATCAATAACTGATTTGATAGAGATATAAAATTATTTCTGAAAAAATAATATGTTTTCATTGTAGGAACCACACAGACAACATCAATTAATAATAGGTAATAAGGCCTGCTTAACAAGTGAATGGTAGGTAGGTGAATTGATAAAGTATTGTCAACAAAAAACCATGTTACTACGAAAAAGTACCACGAGGTGTAATTTATTTTAAGAGCAAGGGACATGTAAAAACTTGCGTGTGTTATGTACTCACCTATTATCAGGAAATTCTAAGGCGAGTTTAATCTTTTCCAAAAAATATAACACTGAAGTTTTACGTTTCATTATAATTGGGTCGTTTCCGATATATTTTTGGTCTGCGGCTGTTCTTACGTTTATAGCATTGAATATTGTAGAAACAGTTTCTAAATTTACAAAAATTTCGTTGAGACCAGAATCCATCTTCGTGTTTTGGGAGATCACTTACTTAGGTGCCGGTTTATGGGCTGGAATTTCGACCTCCTAAATTTAGGGGACCTTTTAGCGTTTAAGTGACCCCTAAATGTCGGTGAAACAGAAACCATCCCCTATCGGTCCCCTATCTATGTTTAGGGGATCCCATAAACTTAGGGGATGTCGGTGAAAACGGGCATAAGACGTTCTACCAGTGTGCCACATGTTTCTTTCGGTGGACTCGTTCTAGTGATCATGGTCAAAACGTGCGCGTGGTCACCGAAATGTTCGCGCACATTTGTGAGAGCACACGTAGTAGCGGTGGACTCGAGTCAGCGAACACGCATTCTCTGTTCGCGCACTCAATTAAATAGTCTAGGAGACCGACCTTCATTTATCTTTTTACCGGATAAAAAAATATTAATTAGTAAGCTTAGTATGTGTTGTCGAATAAAGTTACGTCAAGACGATAATCGTTTTAAGTTGCCAAAGTATATCGCGATAATGTACATACGCAACCTCAACCCAATACCATACCATCTTTACTTAAACCTAATCGCAATGTGCTTGTTCATGTACTAAAATTCCTAAACAGTATATTAAAAATTAAATGTTCGCATCGACTGACCAATGTCAGTCAAAAACAAGATTTTCAGACTTTTTACAATAGGTTTTTTTGCCTCGTTTTCAATTTTCTCACAAGGTCTGCTGGGAACATGCAACGCTACTGGTGTCCGAAAATTGTGTTTTCGATATTTAAAGTCCATCATTAACTACATACTGTTCTACATCATTTCAATCAACTCAGATGGCAATAACTAATGTACTATTTTTACGGATTTGATCGTAAAACATTGAGGCAAACATTTTGGACATGGGCTCTCATAGAAAAATGTTCGCTCACAAAGTTACACACAGCTTTGTTGGTCTGATTGACATGGATTAAAAATAAAATAGTGTTCACGAAATTGTTTAATTTTGTTTTCCGAATACGTTTTAGGAGATGCACGCCTTCCTGTACTCAATCAAGAATGATTTTCATAATGTATTCCATGACTTGTCAATAAGTTTTATACCATTTTAAATAGCTGATAAGACAACGATATTTTTCTAGTAATTTGTACATCTGACGTGGTATTATTTTTTTTCACTATACGACATATTTTTATGAACGAATGGCAAAAATTACAAATAAAATTGTTTCATATGTATTTTTCGCTAAAAGTTTAGGATTTTTTGAACATTCAATTATTAACAAAGGTCTGCTGCGTTATAAGCTATGATAATAACTTAAAGGAGAACGAGCAGTCTTCTATAGACTCTGGTCCAAGAAGCTTTGTTGATTCTAGGATACTCAAATAACCTGTTGTGTTTGATGCTTTTCAATTACGAAAGCTCATGGAAATCGCTTTAAAAAAAAAGGTATAAAAATAGTGCTTTTTGTAAATCAAATTCTTAATTTTATTAAAAAACAATATACGGTAGCTAATAAGTAATAATATACAAGCGATATTACCAGTATGAGACGTATGAAACCCTCATCACTTCATCACTGATAAACATGAGCGTAACCTTCACGACTATAATCCTTAATGGGGTAAGCAGACATGTTCATCGTACGCTGGATTACACAATTGGTCACATTAGTAATTATGAGTTGAAAACGATCTGTTTGCTAAGTCTTGGAGACGAAATCTTCACGACTATAATCCTCAGAGGTATAAGCAGACATATTCATCATATGCCGAAGTTCACAATTGATCGCATTAGTTATTATGAATTGAAAACGATATGTTTGCCAAGTCCTGGAGACGAAATCTTCACGACTATAATTCTTAGAGGGGTAAGCAAACATGTTCATCGTACGCCGGATTTCACAATTGGTCGCATTAGTTACTATGAGTTGAAAAGCGACGACACCGACGCTCCTTTTATCTCTTGAATTAGAAGATTTTTAGTCACTAATAATTGTCTATAGCTTTTTTCTCCCGGTGCCGATTTGCTTATGACTTTTAACAAAGAAAAACCATTTTCTTATAAGCTCATCATATGCCTAGCCTTTTACTAAGTATATATGTCGGCTTCCAGTCTAACCGGATGCAGCTGAATGCCATTATTTCACATGGAGCGACTGCCACTGACCCCCACAGCCCAGTCGATACTGGGTAATACGATACCCCTTGATAAGACTGGTTGCCAGACTTTTTGGGTAACTGACTGCCTGTAACGACTGTCAAAGATGGACAAATGACAGCTGGGACCAACAGCTTAACGTGCTTTCCGAAGCACGGAGGAATCTCGGTATGTAAGTGTGGTCACCCATCCACAGACCAACCTAGGCAAGCACGGCTTAACCTAAAGATCGACCGGAGCGGCTGTTATTATTTAGCCACGGGCTCCTTATAAGCTACTAGCGGACGTCCCGCGGTTTCACCCGCATAGTTCCCGTTCCCGTGGGAGTACGGGGATAAAATATATCCTATGTTACTCGTGGATAATGTAGCTTTCGAATGGTGAAAGAATTTTTAAAAACGGTCCAGTAGTTTTTAAGCCTATTCATTACAACCAAACAAACAAAGTTTTCCTCTTTATAATATTAGTGTAGATAAAATGATATATTTATGTGTTAATCATCAACGCCCCTTTTATCTCTTGAAAGAGAAGATTTTTAGTTACTCGTACTAATAATTAAACATTATGGTCTATTACTTCTTTCTCCCGGCGCCGATTTGCTTGTGACCTTAACAAAGAAAAACCCTCTTCTTATAAGCTTTAAAATGATTTATGTGCTAATCACCGACGCTCCTTATATCTCTAGAATTAGAAGATTTTGTTTTCACTAATTGAACATTATGGTCTATAACTTTATTCTCCCGGCGCCGATTTGCTTGTGACCTTAACAAAGAAAAACCCTCTTCTTATAAGCTTTAAAATGATTTATGTGCTAATCACCGACGCTCCTTATATCTCTAGAATTAGAAGATTTTGTTTTCACTAATTGAACATTATGGTCTATAACTTTATTCTCCTGGCGCCGATTTGCTTGTGAACTTAACAAAAAACAACCCTCTTCTTACAAGCTTTAAAATGATGTATATCTGAATCACCGACGCCGTTTGTAATTAATGCAATCGTTAATTACATAGTTTACTTTAAATAGTCAATAACTTTTTTTCCCGTGGAGGATTTTTTTGACGCCATAACAAAAAGTGATGCTCTTTACGACAGCTTTAAGAAAATTTAGGTCTCGTTCACCGACGCTACTTGGACCGCTTTGGCCCGATCTCCTTTCAGTACATTCGCGCCGTAAATTATTTTTAAATTGGCTTTAAATGATTTAATTTGGAATTTTTCATAAAAAAAAAAACAACAAAAATCGACCCAACTCCAAAACCCCTAAATTTCGGTAGAATACTTGGTGGCTTAGTTACTTGCATTATAACCCTACTATTACGTCCTGCAAGGAATACGTCGAATTACCAGTAACCCTGTATATGCATCTGTCACCGTAAAACTGTCAAACACGTTAGATTGTAAAATAACTAGAGAGATTGTAAACTCTCGAAATCTGCTTACAACAAAACGCATTATTTTTCATTAAATGCATGCGATGGCAGTCAACTCACGCGGTGTGGAAGGAAGGAGGGGTCCCCCTTGCCCAATGGTACCACTCTCATAAAAAGATAATACTATTCCTGAGAAATACCGATCAATATAACCTAACCTTAAAACACTTTATATTCGCCTAAAAAGCGTAGACGACGGAGCCCCGCTTCGCGGGGTCCCTATTTCCGAGTGCAGGGTTTAAAGGAACCTAACGGGTAAACGGGGGGTGCCCCAAGTCCCGATTATGGGGGCAGAGATACTTCCGTATGTTCAGTTGACAATATTTCGAGAGTTTAGAGAGTTATCAATATAGCTAGAGAGATTACAATCCAACGTGTTTAACAATTTTACCGTGACATACATTTTATACAGGGTGGAAACGGTACACGGGCAATAAGGGGAGTTACCTTAACCGTTGCAGCTTCAGGATAATGGTCTTAGGAGACAATAAATTTTTCGTGAATTTTTTATCCCCATTCATAGATTTTTTTTTAAAGTACAGTTAGCAAGAAAATTGCCAAAAATTTTACACAAAACATTTTTTGATGCCAATCGTTCTATCAGGCCAACCGAGGTTGGAGTACTAAAAAAGTCAGAAAATGCATTTTGATATAAGTGGAGAAACCTACATATAATATAATCTGTATGCCAAAACAAATTATGCCAAAGTATATTACGAAAAAAACATCAAAAAGAAGAGATCCCCTTCCACACCGCGTGAGTTGACTTCCGTTGCACAATATTACGATTTCACTTCGACAGATTATAATCTACCGAAAAATAATGCGTCATATTGTAAGCACTATGTTCGTTTGACAATCTTTCGAGAGTTTACAATCTCTCTAGTTATATTATAATCTAACGGTTTTTACAATGTGACGCTGACATATACACGTTGATATAACTCGACAAAACGCAGCAGATTTTTTTTTCGGAATATCAGCATTGCTCCCATTAGAAAAGTTATTCACGACTCGTTTTGGGGTTCTCAATTCGGGGTACCCAGTTTCATTAAAATGTTAAAGTTTAACAAAAATGATTTCATAAATATTTGTTTTTATGCATTATTCGTTTGGTCGGGATCCTATAAATGAAAGTTGTATTTGACATGACTTATTTCGTTCGCTACAAAGTGGAAGTTGAATGTGTAACATGTGATGTGTCGTGTGCCGGCAGGTGAACACGTGGCTGACGTGGCTGCAGCAGCAGGAGTCTGAGGACGAGGAGGCGGAGGACTAGAGGAGTAGAGGAGTAGAGGAGTAGGGGAGTAGGGCTCCGCCCCGCACCGCGCCGCGCGACCCGTTCATGAGCCGCACCGCTTTTATTTCGCGCTCATCTCATTATATAAATATAATTAAGCCAAATAGTTGAAATACCTACGTTTGTTACCCTTTAACGCTAGACGCGCCGCGCGCCACTGCCGTCGTCGGCGATTCCAGTGTTAAATAGGACAATTTTTAGGTTACTACGTAAACGAATATTAGTATCTCGAGATAATTTTTTGTAGGCCTTTTACTCGATTTTGATACTTTTTACAAATGTATACAATGTATAGTGTTCGTTTGGACGTATGATTGCACCCCGATCTGCCCCTTCCTGCAGTGAGCGTGTTTTAGTTGAAATTGTAAAAAATATATATATATGAAAAACTTAAATCAATTTTTATTATTAATATCATGATCATTTATTTTCAATGCTAAATGGACTTAGTGATAACTGTAAGAATGCTTAAATTTCATTGTATTATCAAATTTTAGAATTTTGTAACTAGATAAATAAAAACAAAAAAAAAACTGCCCTAAGGCATAAGAAATGTATGTTGAGTGAGTTGTAATAGAGTTGTGAACTGATGATGCTAATGCAACATTAAATAAGTAACATTGGTCAATATGTATTCAGGATGAAAAATAAACTTCAGTGTAATTTATTACAAAAACAGTTCCGAGTTTCATTTTGGTAAGATTAAGATTAGGCCGCTCTTCTTCGTGTCAATATCGGCCGAACAATTCGCCACTTCCACGAGTCGTCGCGCGTCGCTGTCAGCGCAGAGGACATTTCGAGCGTGTTTCCGATTCCGAGCCAGAGGCCAGGAAAGTGAGACAAAGCGGAGTGTGATGTACGGTCGAACAAGCTATTTGGTTTATATTTTACCATGTAATTTGTGGGTTAAAATGTACACCAAATAGCTTGTTCGACCGTACTTCCATATCGCACCTACTTTGATTCGCGGCAGTTCAGTGACCCAGCAGATAGTTGGACATATTATAACACTCCTGCCACAGTTCGTGACAGGCCTTAGCCGGCCATACGGATAAGTTCTCAATCCGTTTTTTGAAACCGAAACATTTTAATTGGCAAGCATTTATGTGGATGAGCTGCTGTGCCAGTATGTTGGAGCCTCAGTAGTTCAGTACGACCAAGATCTAAGGAAAAGTGGTTTATTGGGTTGTACACTGTTTTATAGACAAAAGTTTTATAGAATTTCGTTTCATATAGAAAAAAAACCTATTACCATTTCATAGAATAAAATTAGTACGAAGAAAAAAAAAACAGCTTTTTGTTACAAGTAAATTGTAATGTTTCGATATTCAGGACATAGAGTAACATATCAAATACTCTTTATCCTCATATTCTTTAGTTAATATGAAACTTATTACCAATAAAAACTATACAAGTGGTTTCTAAATGTTTCAATTCATACCTTCGACAAAATGCATAGGTACCCTCATAGAACGATGCTGTTGAGGAATTAGTTGACGATCACCTCGTTAACTAATTCCTCAACAGCATCGTCAATAAATACTGTCGGTAGCTAAATAGCTACTTAGGTCCATGTTCACCGAAAAGATAACCGTCTGATTATCTAAAAACAGCTGTCACTGTGACATGTTCCCATACTAAAAGGCGTTTTAAACAGCTGTTTTAGGTAATCAGACTGTCATCTTTTTGGTGAACATGGACCTTAGACGCACGAAGAAAGGGAAAGAAAATTAAACGTCATCTACGGAATTTTTGTTGTTAGAGAGAGATACATATATTTTCACTTCTCATGCTCTAAAAGTACGCCATTATAGCCCTACGAAGCGGGATTAAAGTGACCGTTTATTCCCTAGGGAGTAAAAAGTAATTTAAAAATGGAACGATCTTTTAACGATAACTATCTTTTTTTTTTTTTTTTTTTTTAATGGCTTCACACGTTTTGTGCAACGAGTAACTTATCAAAGGTTTTATTTAAATTTCGAATTGGCTTGCAAATAGAAAGCGGTTTATTGAAAAAAAAAACGAACTCTTCAACGCGAGGAAAATTTATGGTTGTTTGTGTGCATCGTTGATTTTGAAAAGTATGTGCAATGCCTCTGTTGCTAGCCGCTGCAGTAATGTAGGTACTAATTATTTGTGGAGTGTGGATCATCTTCATTGCGAAAATGTTGAGAGTTTATGTTGTATTGTTAATCTGTAACTGACCTGATAGAAGAAAAAACTGACCGCCCTGTTCAGATTTTTTGTCGAGTGTAAATTTGTTCGATTTTAAATGACTGTTTTTCTCGCACTCGAAGTGAAAAGTACAGTTTGCACCTCGAGACTAAACGCCAATTTAATATACCCTCGCTTTCATTGCCTCCCTCGCAAGCTCGGGAGTCAAACCACCTCGGGTATATAATGGCTTCGTTTAGTCCCTCGTTATAAAATATACTATTCTTTAATTCCGTTGTCATTCTGTGGTGCATGCTCATTGGCGCGTGACTTACCTCAGGCGCCAGCCGCCATTAGAAGGCATCGAAAAAAATAAAATAAAATACATTTTTCTTGATACTTACAGATACTTACGCATGAAATGATACTTTTCTATCTTTCGCAGTTCAAGTATAGTTTTTACATGTCCTAAAAACACAGGACGGCATTTTTTTTTTCGTTTGAGGAAGTTATACACAATAGTACATTGTGATACAAGGGGCTAAAATGACCCATTATAGACGAGGTAGTTTTACTACCGAGCTTTAGCGAGGTAGTAAATAGGAACCGAGTTATAATGGGATTTTAGCGCCGTGTGTTACACCGTACTTTTCACTACGATTGCGAGAAAATAAAATAACCATATTTAATTAATGATAGTTTATTTTATTAAAAATGAAATGTACAATTTGTACTGTTGTTCTAATGAGATGTTTTTTCCCGGCAACATAATCTCAGTTCTCTGTGAAGACGAATATAATATTGTGTCGTCTGTGGGGTAAACGTAGGAGATAAAAATGAATCCCACTTATAATTCAAATAAATAATACAGAAAATATCTTAAAATTTCGCGTCAATGCCTTTTTTTATTTCTTCTGTAGCTGGAATGCAACGCACACATCCTGCCAAAGAGTTCGGCGTTCGGCGCGTTTGGTTCCATTTTTAAAATAAAATGTTTTTTTATTTTTATGGAACAGTAATAAGTCAATTCTTTATGAATTATGAGTAAAGACTTTGCGTTTTCGAACACCGACGACGACATTTAAAAAAAAAACTTCCAGCTTGGCACGCAGCGGGAGGCGGGAAGAGAGCACTGGATGGAGCAGAGCGCGGGCCGTTCTGCTCTTGGCGACAGCCTTGCGGACGTGACTTGCCATGGTGAGCCGACGGTCGATGGTGACCCCTAGGTACTTCACCTGGGGCGACCACGCAACGTCGGCGTCTTGAAGCGTCAGGGGGGGAGGGAGGCTGCGGGCGGCGCCCACGGCGATTGCTTGCGTCTTGCTCACGTTCACGGACAACCTCCATTTCGACAGCCATTCAGGCAGCAGGTCGAGCACGCGCTGCATCTTGACGGCCGCGTGTCTCGCGTTCAGCGAGGTGGCGATGTACGCGGCGTCATCGGCGTACAGCGCGAGCGTGATGTCGTCGGTGTACAGTGTACACGGAGTAGCACAGCGGGCACCCCCGCTGAGATCGGCCGGGCGTCCGATAGGGCGCCGTCCACCCTCACTCGGTAAGTCCTGTCGGAGAGATAGGATGCGACCACCTGTATCAAGCGGCGAGGCTTATTTTTATCCACATTTTTGAACTCTATGTACAGGACCCCAACCAAACGGCGGAGAATCTTAACAGCGACTTCTATTTCGACGTCAACGCCATCTAGTTAGGAATGTCTAACTAATACATTCTTTTTGAACTTAAATCTTGGTGAGCGTATTTTGGGGTACGTATCATAATCCCGAAAGTTCATAATACCTATGATTGAAATACCGACGTCCAAAACATCGAAATTCAAAATACTGAAAGTTTTAAATACCGATAGTCGTTATATCGAAACACAAAATACCGATGTTCAAATGCCCGAAAGGACGAAATCCCTAATGGACGAAATACCGAATGGACGATATCCCGAATGGACGAAATATCGATGGATGAAATCCCGAATGGACGAAAACTTTTATTTAATTTATATGCCCCTAAAAAGCGTAGTCGACGGAGCCCCGCTTCGCGGGGACCCTATTTCCGAGTGCAGGGTATGGGAACCTAACTAACCTAACGGGGGGTGCCCCAAGTCCCGATTATGGGGGCAGAGATACTTCCGTATGTTTAGTTGACAATAATTCGAGAGTTTACAATATCGCTAGGGAGTAACACGTGTTTGACAATTTTACGGTGACATATACAGTATGTTAGTTGACATTTGACAATTTTACGGTGACATATATAAGCACAAATTTTGTGACAGAAATGAATCGCTGCAGAACCGACTCCACGTAGTCTTTTCTGCCCTACCCCTAGAGTGTAATTTAAGCCCGCGTAGGCGCGGAGGGGCGAGGCGGGCCGCGAGCTGAGGAGCAGGTGGCTCTAACACCACAGATTACCAGATACTACACTCCATGTACTTACACGCGCTAATCACCTACCGGCCGCCGGGTTACCGGTAACCCATAGCGCAGTGGGTTGTCAACAGCCGCGCGGCGCGCACGTACGCATATTTCGGTCGACTTGACGATAGTTTTGAAATCGATATGGTTACAACTGGTATATAATTATGTGCCGTGGATGAAAATAAACATACTTATTAAAACTATTTGTCCGATTTCGAATATTCTCTACGTTACAGTTTAACAATCGGGAATTTAAAGAAGGGAAAAAAAGTATTAATCATTAGGTACATCAAAATAAAACACCTTTATGCAATTTTTTAAACTAAGTATTCTTTTTTATTAATATTTCGTTGTTATACTTATTTTTAAAACAATTTTATTATAAATTCCAATACATTACAAAACATGTTTTATTTTATAACGAAGGTACCTATACTAAAAATCCCTCTAACATCTTCGTCGACAGAGGCAGCCCTAGCAATTCACAATATCCACGCGGCTGCGCGATCTACAAAGCAAAACCCACTCTACATTGAAAAGGTTAGGTGCATTTTCGTTCGCAGCGTCTATCGACTTGAAAGTGTAGGCTATTGAACATTTTGTATGGAGTGAGTTATCTGGTAATTTGTGCTAACACTCGCCGCCGCGGCTGAGGCTGGCCGGCTACAGCCGGCCAGCAAGCCGAAGCTGCAGTGGTGAGTGTTAAAACCATCTGCGACGATAAGCTCGCGTGTGACCGCCGGAGCCCCGCAGCGCCGGAGCCGTGACAGAAACCATGCCTGCTGCATGCTTGCTGCGTGCTTGCTGCATGATTGCTGCATGCTTGCTGCATGCCTGCTGCATGCGTGTTGCTTTTTACGTTAGGTTTACAAAAAATCGTTTTTCTCGGAAACGGTGACAATTTCGGGATTTTGAACTTTGGGATTTTAAATTTCGGGCAAATGAACTTTCGGGATTTCGACCTTCGGGATTTGAAACTTCGGGATTTTAAACTGTCGGGCAAATGAACTTTCGGGTATTTGAACTACGGGATTTTAAACTTCGGGATTTTAAACAGGGTTTATAAACTTCGGGATTTTAAACTTTCGGGCTAATGTACTTTCGGGATTTTAAACTTTCGGTCAAACAACCATTCGGCGTTTCAATTTTCGGGATTTCGTCCATCGGTATTTTAAAATTCGGTCTTTTAAAATTCGGTCTTTTAAAATTCGGGATTATGATACGTACCCGTATTTTGACATGCATGGTTCTAAACATACCGCCCACCAAGGACATTACTGAAGGAATGTCCTTCTTGAACTAAATCTGAATCTGACATAAATTTGATCTCAGGTTTGATCTAAAGCCTTAAATAAAGAAATTGTACTACAATAAACCTTAATATCTAACATTTGAAAACCTTAACCTACTTATTTCTAAAATAACAATGTAAAATAAAAAAACAAACATAAAATACCGCCCTATTGCAGTTTTGAGTGCTTTATCCAAAGTCTTAGAACGCTTAATTAATAAAAGGCTTATATATTACCTGGAACATTATAATTTACTCTCAACACAGCAATATGGCTTTCGCAGGAATAAATCAACAAATAACGCTGTCGTTGACTTGTTAAACTTTGTGGTAGAACATCTTAACAAGAAGAATAAAGTACTAACAATCTTCTTAGATCTCGCGAAAGCGTTTGATACCGTCCCGGTTTCCGCACTCTTGTTTAAACTGGAGGGCATGGGGGTTAGGGGTTTACAGCTGGAGCTTTTCAGAAGTTACCTCTCAAATCGTAGGCAGATCGTTAAGATTGAAAATAACAAGAGCGAAGAATTTCCTATCTATTATGGTGTACCACAGGGCAGCATATTAGGTCCAATACTTTTCTTAGTCTTCATCAATGATTTGTGCAACCTTAATATGGGTAATGCCAAAATCATTTCATTTGCGGATGACACCGCTATAACATTTTTTGGCAGTTCATGGTCAGATCTGGAGCATAATGCCCAGCTTGGGCTTAACACAGCATTAGAATGGCTTAACGCCAATACGCTTACTCTAAATGCCTCCAAAACGAACTTCATGACATATTCAATTTCTTCAACCTCTCAGCCAAAAACACCTATATTACTGAAAGCTCATTCATGTCGCCAACCAACACTGGTTTCTTGTCAATGCCCATTATTGAAGTCTACGGAGCAAATTAAATACTTGGGTATAATCCTGGACAAGAACCTGAACTTTAAATCTCACATAAATCTCCTGACTGGCAGAGTGCGCAAGCTTATATACATATTTAAAATTCTTCGAAATATAACAAATCCAACTATTATACGTAATGTTTATTTTGCTTTATGTTTGTCAATTATTACATATTGTATCTCATGTTGGGGTGGTGCTGCTAAAACCACCTTAAAACCATTAGAAATTGCACATAGGGCTGTACTGAAAGTAGCTACATCTCGTCCAATTTTGTTCCCGACCGATCAATTATATAAGGATTGTCAAGTTCTCAACATTCGACAAAACTTTATTTTAAAAACAGTCGCTCTACAGCACCACAATATCCCATACAGAGAAATCACTAAAAGACGAAAAGATATTGTCTGCATGATGCCGCAAGTGCACTCCTCATTTGCAAAGAGATTCTTTTATTACTTAGGTCCATATCTTTATAATAAAATAAGCAAGAAGATGCATATTTACGGTTTATCACACCATAATTGTAAAAAAACTGTCCGGCAATACCTTCAAAATCTGTCATACGATGCAACCGAAGAAATACTCACTATTTGATGAGCATTTCTTCGGTTGCATATACACTCACATACACACATACTTACGCCACGCAGTTACACACACATACCACACATTCACTGACACACCACACCCACATTTTATATTACTAAGTAGAATTGTATAGAATATAAAACTAGTATTTACTCATTAATATTAACGCCGCCGTTAAAATTGTAGCATTAGCGCATATACTATGTTATGTAAAATTATCACTGTTCCATTAAACATAGGGGACCGAGACTGTTTCTCCTTAACACAGGTTATTCTGTAACCTAGCTAGGAGAACAGTGCTTCACCCACTCGATTGTAGACTACCTAACATATTCTGTAATAACTATTACCATGATACCTACTACAATCTGTATGTTGAGTAAATAAATTTATTATTATTATTATTATTATTAAAATCAGTGATCTACAACTGGTAAAATACAAAGTTTGGATGTTGGCCTCTTAATAATAGAGGATTTAGTGCGTAATATGACTACACGGGTGATGTTATCAGCACCAGGATGCTTCTCTACTACGCGACCTAACATCCAACGACTTGGCGGCAAATCGTCTTCCTTTACCAAAACTATGTCTCCAATATTTGGCTCAGGAATTTTATAAGACCATTTGTACCTATCCATAAGATTGGACAAATATTCTTGGGACCAGCGTTTCCAAAATGATTGCAGCATCCTTTGAATAAATTGCCACCTGGACAAATAACTAACCTTTGTACTTTCATATTTATTGTCTGGTACATTTACTATTGGCTCTCCAATTAGGAAATGTCCAGGAGTTAAAGGCGCTCAACGTTAATGACGCTCATTGGACGTGAATTTAAACAAGCTTCTACTTGATTGAGGAGTGTGCTCATTTCCTCATACGTCAAAGTAGCATCACCGATGACTCGCTTGAGGTGAAACTTTGTGGACTTCACACCTGCTTCCCAAAGTCCACCGAAATTAGGGCTATGTGGGGGAATGAAGTGCCACTCAGTACCTTTGGCCTCGAGTTGTTCTGCAATTGCTGCCTGAATAGATGCTAAATGTTGTAATTCTCGGGAGGCACCTACAAATGTAGTGCCATTGTCGCTCCATATTTTGGCGCAATGACCTCGCCTAGACACAAAACGTCTGAAGGCGGCTAAAAAAGCTTGTGTGCTCATGTCACACTCAAACAAACATATGTAGCCCTTGTACGAACGGTGCCCACGACCTTTCGTTGTCCTAATATTAATAGGGCCAGCATAATCAACACCGCTGTGTAAAAACGGTCGTGCTGGAGAACACCTAACCGTTGGAAGCGAACCCATCATTTGGTTCTTGATACTAGCGCGTTGTCTAACGCATGTTACACATTTGCGTACATGGAGTTTGACTACGTTCCTGACTCCCAGGACCCAGTAAGCTGTTCTCAAATAATTTAACATTAGCTGCGGACCTCCGTGCAGAGTCTTTAAGTGTGCATCTGCCACTATAAGGTTTGTCAGATGACTAGAGTTTGGTAGTACTATTGGATGCTTTGTGTTTTCACTCAATGGAGCTTTCTCAAGTCTACCTCGAACTTTGATAAGGCCTCTGTCGTCCAGATATGGACAGAGTGAGTTGAGCTTACTAGTTTTTAATTGTAAATAACCTTTGTCCTGTAATTATAAATATTCTAATCTGAATATTTCTTTTTGTGTTTGTCTTAAGTATACAACATTCTAACGCTGCTTCTAGCTCTAACTTTTGTAGATAACTATGTTTAAAAATGTTATTCCTTAAAAAACGTGTGCAATATGCGATTATCCTAACTAATTTTTCAACCGACTTCTAAAAAGAGGAGGTTCTCAATTCGTCTGTATTTTTTTTTTTTTTTTTTGTGTTTGTTACCTCAGAACTTTCGACTGGGTGAACCGATTTTGATGATTCTTTTTTATTTGAAAGCTGGTGCTTCCCGTTGGGTCCCATTTTAATTTGTTGAAGATCTGATGCTGAACTTCGGAGATATACAATGGAACTCTTCAAAAATAGACGGCAAATCTGCAGTGATTGCTGCATCCGTTTGTAGGTTCATTGTTTATACTACATCATGACGTAACATCACGCCTGTATGCTCTGAGGGGGTACGCAGATGTGTACAATATACCCAGATTTCGACAATGTTTGTTACCTCAGAACCTTCAACTGGGTGAACCGATTTTGATGATTCTTCTTTTATTTGAAAGCTGGTGCTTTCCGTGTGGTTCCATGTCAATTTGGTTAAGATCTTACGCTGATCTTCGGAGATATAAATGGAACTCTTCAAAAATACACGGCAAAGCTGCAGTAATTGCTGCAATCGCTTGGTTGTTTATTGTTTATACAACATCATGACGTAACATCACACCTGTATGCTCTGAGGGAGTACGCAGAAGTATACGATACACTTAGATTTCGACAGTTAGACGTGTAAAGTTCCATTCAATGGGATCCCGGAGAAATAGAGGTAACTCCTTAACTTTATAGGCACACCAGAAGCGGTTTGGGTAGTTTTAGGCAGAGTACTTTCTCGGAGTGATCCCATTTCGATTTGATAAAGATCTGGTGACTTCGGAAGATAGGCAACTGAACTCCTTAATAAATCATAGCAAATGTACTGGGATCGCTGAAGACTCACGTCTGTCTATTGTATACACCAGTTCATAACAAAAAATCACACCAATACGCTCTGAAAGGGTAAGCACATGTGAACCACTAAAAAGTGAAAAATAATAGTACATTTTATAACGAGGGACTAAAGGTGCAAACTGTAGTTTTCACTTCGAGTGCGAGAAAAATAGTCATTTAAAACCGAACAAATTTACACTCGACAAAAATTCTGAACTGCGCGGTCAGTTTTTTCTTCTATCAGGTCAGTCACAGACACAGATTACTATATTAGTAGCTAGCTACAGATACGACAGTGACTTTTTGGTAGTTTCCAAAGGGTCCGTTTTGGCGCTGTTGTAGCCATCGGGGATTAATGACAGAAGTATATAGATAAAGTTATGTATGTAAGTGTAATAGTGATTGCATGAATCTTGTTATCGATAACTAGTGATGCTCTTTTATATCGACTTTTTCATTGATATCGATACTTTAATGGCCCCTTCATATAGTTGATTTATTTTTGAGGTTCAGGTAATCATAATAAAATAAAAATGATAATTTATAGGTTTTATATTTGTATAAACATTTTTAAACTAACTGATTTAATTTTTTTGATGGCGTCAATCCAAAAAGAATGATGTAGTGAGTCTTCTTTACAGCTCGTCTTAATTTTCTCCTTTTTCCACCACCAGGATAGCCATTAACACTGTCAAACAGTTCATCAAAAAATTCAACAACTTCAGCTGTTGTGGCCATTGTAGCTCCAGAATCTAGACCATGTAATTTATCTGAAAATAAGAATAATGAACACATTAGTAAACAAATACCAGTTTTGTAGAAATGGAGACACTTTGTATATGAGACGTTACGTTGCTGGACTGTTAATTATAGCCCTCGCAGTTGCCACAACAACTAAGAAATGTACGTTAATAAAGTAAAAAAAAAGGTCCATCAGCATGACGCACAACAAACAATTTTAAGTGATGACATGACAAAAGTTATGGGGCACTAAGGAGCCCCACACTGCTAAGAATATTTTCTGAGGGTGCCACAATGTAGGGAATTTCATTTCCTATATTGGATTAAAATTAAAACATTAGAAGATATTTTATGTATGTATATCTATACCTGCCGTTCCAATCAAAACTGATGATGTTATGACACTGTGATCTTGCTCCTCGGAGTAATTATGATCAACTGTACCAACCAACCAACCACCCTGAAAAATTGTGAAATATTGCTGTATATAAATAAGTTGTACTCATTTTAATAAAACCAGCCTATAACTGACCCACTGCTGGGCAAAGGCCTCTTCTCAACAGAAAAGGCACGAGCATTGATTACCATGCTTGCTCAAGACGGGTTGGCGAGATGTACTCATACTTATACTAAAATAATACTGATGAATGGGACTATATTTAGATAACCATACACACCAGTTGTAGTACATGTAGATCCGCCTCATCTTGTGCCTTGAAATAATTATGTTCAAGTATTACATCCCACCCTGGAAACATATTTGATACAGTTAATACAGTAATTTTTAATATTTCGAAGTTGATTTTATGTTTTCCCTATAGGTACATTCTGTATATGTTTTTTGTATATGTCCGCTATAATATGTTCTTTACGTTCGGTTGGTTTCTAGTTGATTGAAGTTTTAATAAAAAAAACTTGTAACATCTCAAATCAAGTAATCAAAATAGTCCTCTTTTTACTTGATCCGAGTACTTATAACAAAACGACTTGTACATAACCTAAAAAGTTTAACAAAACTCACCAGCTACACTAAGCGGAACGCCTTATGCAACTTCTTCTGTTTTTCATAGACACGTTTCCTGAGTCCAATGAGGACGGAATTTGTTGGCACTAGGAAGCCATCCACAGATTTCTAAGGTCATTGTTCTTGGGAAACTCACTGTTGCATTGCAACCACCTACACAGCACTTTCGGATTCCCATGACGAATAATCGCACATTTAACATGCACAATCAGTATTGTCTCAAACTACAGAGGAAATTGTGTATCTCAACTCAGTAAAATACGAGGAAAATTAAGGAAAATACACTCAGAGGTTAGAATTCTCTGAAGATTTTTGACAATGAGCGCATTATATACTCAAGTGTCATTTGATTATGACACTTGAGTATATAATATCCAAGATGGCGGCATGGCGCCGGCGATGCTACACCAGCGCCAAAACGGACCCTTTGGAACTAAAGCTGTCACAGCCGTGGTCACAGATTAACAATTTAAAACACAACACAAACTCTCAACATTGTCGCAATGAAGATGATCCACACTCCACAGATAATTAGTACCTACATTACTGCAGCGGCTAGCAACAGAGGCATTGCACATACTTTTCAAAATCAACGATGCACACAAACAACAATATTTTTTCTCGCGTTGAAGAGTTCATTTGTTTTTTTTTTTTTTTTCAATAAACCGCTTTCTATTTGCAAGCCAATTCGAAATTTAAATAATACCTTTGATCCATAAAAAAAAAACAAGTTACTCTTTTGTGACCATGTTTCAGAGTAAAGGATCGTTCCATTTTTAAATTACTTTTTACTCCCTAGGGAATAAACAGTCACTTTAATCCCGCTTCGTAGGGCTATAATGGCGTACTTTTAGAGCATGAGAAGTGAAAAAACTTTTTTGCAAAAAATATAACCGACTTCACACAAAAATGTGAAAAATAAGTTTAGCTTTGTAGAATATTGATTATGTGCACTAGGACTAATATTATAATGTCTGTACAATCCTTATTCTGTATTAGTTATGGTAACTTTACTTTGTCTGTGGTCTCTCTGAAATACAAGCAAGTACGGAACAATGGGCTCTTTTATTAATATTCCCTAACATACGCTTCCACTGCGCAATAGTTCGCAATAGTGTACAATTATGGCACAATAAATAATATGGTGCATCAAGGAGCATAAAAATACGTGGAACAAGTATTGTGTGAATTTTGTCAAACTCGAACAAACGAGTCACGACGGCGGCGTGTCTGCATAAAAATGGCGGATGCAAATATAAAAGAAGTTTTCCCTCGTCTCACACAAGAGCAAAACTTCAGTAATTGGAAGTTTAGGGTGCGATTAATACTAGAAGAAAAACAAGTATGGAGCGTCATAGAAAATGGAAAGAGTGAAATAAAACAGGAAGATTTTGTTAAGATGGACGCCAAAGCGAAAAATATCATAGTACAATGCATATCAGATAAATATTTAGAAATAGTGAAGAAGTGCAACACGGCCAAAGAAATGATGAACCAGTTAGAGTATACTTTCGAAAGGAAAAGCATTTTCAATAAACTTCACCTGAAACGAAAACTCATAACCCTCAAATGTTCTACCAACGAAAAATTGCAAGAATATTTTTTTAAATTTGATAGTCTTCTTGGCGAGCTTGATGCAGCTGGATGTCCTGTAGAAGAAATGGATAAAGTTTGTTATCTTATGTCCTCAATGCCAGCACTGTACGATAATGTTATTACGAGTATAGAAACTATGACAACAGAAAAGTCCATCAATATTGAATTTGTGAAGGCAAGGCTATTGGACGCAGAAGTAAAAGGACAAGGCAGTGAACAAGAAAAACACGCACAAACATCATTCCTGACGTGTTTTACCTGTAAGAAACCAGGTCATAAAGCATACGAGTGCAAGAGTGGATATGACAAGAGAGGACAGAACCGAGGCAGACAAGCTAACTCCAGAGGCAACACGAGAGGAAGAGGACAATCAATGGATACCCGATACTATCGAGGAAGAAGTCGAGGCCAAGGACGTGGACAGGAAAGAGGTGATTTATGCGAGGTAAATCAAATAACTTTTGTTGCTAGTGAGAATATATTATCAGCAGATGTATACAATAAAAACATTAAGTTTATCATTGATTCAGGAGCATCTCAAAATTTAGTTATGGATAATTATGAGCAATATATGACAAATATTCAAAATTTGAAAACTGAAACTAAAATTTATGTGGCTAATGGTCAGTATTTAATGGCAAATCGTAAGGGAAATTTAAATGTAGTATTTGATAATATACCTATAACTGTAGAAGCGCTAATAGTCAAGAACCTATCTCATAATTTGCTCTCTGTTAAAAAGTTATTAGATAAAGGAAATTCTGTAACATTTTATAAAACATCTGTGTCAATTGGTAAAGGTAATACTATAATTTATGGTGAATTGTATGGTAGCCTGTATGCAATAAATCTGAAACTAAATTTAGAAAAATGTTGTTCAACAATTAATGACAATGATCTGTGGCATAAAAGGTTAGGTCATGCTAATAGAAAACATTTAGGATTACTGAAATTACCTAGCTCGGAAAAACCATGTGGACCTTGTATGGAAGGAAAATCAACGAGATTACCATTTGTGACAACGCCTAGACCAAGATCAAGGTATGTAGGAGAACTTTTACATACTGACTTATCAGGACCTGTAGCAACACCAACAAGTGAAGGGGAATTGTACTATCAGACAATAATAGATGACTATACCCATTTTACAGAAGTATACTTATTAAGAAGAAAATCTGAAGCAGCTGATATATTAATAGAATATGTAAACAGACAAGAAAGACAGACTGGAAATAAAGTAAGAAAAATAAGAAGTGATAATGGAGGAGAATTTAAGAATGAAAAACTTAATCAATTTTGTAAATCCAAGGGTATTATACAGCAATTCACTACACCTTACAGTCCTCAGTCAAACGGAGTAGCTGAAAGAATGAACCGAAACATTTATAATAGAGCTAGAACTTTATTACTTGAAACAGGATTGCCTAAAATATTATGGGGAGAAGCAGTAAGGTGCGCTGTTTATCAAATAAATAGATGTCCATCCTTTGCTATTGATTATTATACACCATCAGAGAAGATGTTTGGTCATACAGATTTAAAGAGACTCAGGATCTTTGGATCGAAGGCATGGGTACATATCTTACCGAAGCAAGATAAACTGCAGCAACGAGCAAAAGAAATGAGATTCATAGGATACAGTTCTAATGGATATCGACTATGGAACCCTAAAAATAATGAAATAGTAGTATCAAGGGATGTAAGAATAGATGAGTCAGATATAAAATACAAAGAAGAGACTGAAAATGAAGAGAATGATATAAGCGTTATGGAAAGATACTGTGAAGAAGAAAGAATGGAAAAAGAAGATACTGAGAAGATAAAAGAAGATGATAAAAAGACAGGAGAATGTAATAAGAACACAATGAACATGAAGCAAGGAAGAAAAAGGCATGAAATAAGTAAAGAAGGAACAAAGAAGTATCAAGAAGATGATGAGAAAAATACAGAAATCAACCAAGAAAGTGAAAATGAAGAAGATAAACCAGAAAAGCAAAAGTATACAACAAGAACAGGAAGAGAAATTCGCAAACCAAAAGATCTAGAAGAATATGATTTGAACATAGCCTACTGTTTATGTGCAGGTGAACCTGTTAACTATGAAGAAGCCATAAAAGATAAAGATTGGAAACAAGCAATAAAGAAAGAGTTGGATTCACATAATAAATTAGGAACTTGGGAAATTAGTGAGTTACCAGAAGGAAGCAAAGCAATAGAAACGAAGTGGATATTTAAACAGAAACAAGATGGGACCAAAAAGGCGCGACTGGTAGCTAAAGGATTTCAACAAGAAGGTCAAGAAGGATACTATGCACCGGTAGCAAGATTACCAACAATCAGAACTATGCTAAGTCATGCTGTGCAAGAAGAATTAATCATCAAACAACTTGATGTACCTACAGCTTTTTTAAATGGTGACTTGAAAAATGATGTTTATATTAAATGTCCCAAAGGAGTTAATCATCAAGGCAAAGTACTCAAACTAAAGAAAGCACTTTATGGATTAAAGGAAGCTCCAAAATGTTGGAACCAAAAATTTCACAAATTTATAACTGCAAATGGATTCATACAATCAAAACATGACTTTTGTCTTTATAAAAATGAAGATACCTGGCTATTGATATTTGTAGACGATATACTGTTACTTGGAAATGAAAGGATATTAAAGAAACTTAAAGAAGAATTCAAAATAAAAGATTTAGGAGAAGTAAAGAACTACCTAGGATTGGAAATTACAAGGAAAAATAATCAAATGGAAATTAAGCAAACTGATATGATAACTAGAATTTTAGAAAAGTTTAATATGCAAGAATGTAAAGGTATAAACACCCCAATGGAGAATAATTTCAGTGCAGAAAAAGAAGAAATTATAGACGTACCATATAAAGAATTGATAGGATGTTTACTGTTTATTTCTATGAACACAAGACCGGATATTACTTATCCTGTTGCTTATTTGAGTAGATTCTTGGATAAACCAACAGCATCATTATGGAGTGCAAGCAAAAGAATTCTACGATATTTAAAAGCTACACAGGAGAAAGGATTGATCTACAAGAAGATAGAGAAAGAGAAGAATCTAGTTGCATATGCTGATGCAGACTGGGCAGCAGATAAAACAGACAGGAAAAGTACAAGTGGATGTGCAGTATTTTATTGTGGAAATCTCATACATTGGTTTTCTAAGAAACAGACCTCAGTCGCTCTATCTACAGCGGAGGCTGAATATGTAGCAGCATCTCAAGCAGTCAGTGAGTTAATATATTTGAAGGGAATACTATATGATTTGACATCTTTATTAGATATGCCTACAACTTTGTTAGTAGATAATCAGAGTGCAATAAGATTAATTAAAAATTTTGACAATGGAAAGAGGTCAAAACATATTGACATTAAGGTTCATTACATAAAAGACATAGTACAAAAGCAGTTAGTATCAGTTGATTATATTCCTACAGATGAAAATGTTTCAGATTTGTTCACAAAGGCATTACCAAAAATAAAACACAATTATTTTGTTTCTAAACTAAATTTATTATAATAATTATGTTAATGTAAGAAAATGTAACTATTTTATGTTCCTATTGTGTCATGTATCTATTCGAATTTATAATATGAAAGAAGTTACTATAAATGCAAAAATATTGATTAAAAGGTGTAATAATAAATAGTTGTTAATGTAAGTATAAATGATAGCTATAGTGATTAATTATGTAAGTGTTAAATAATAATAAAAGTAGTGTACCAATTATTTTGAGCGAAAGCTGTTCTATTATTAGTTATTGATAACATGGATGAGTAGTATAAGGAATGTTAAAATTTAGAACATGAGTAAGTGAATAAATATAATTAATGTACAATTTAGGATTTTGTAAAAATGTCTAAATTGAGGGGGAGTGTAGAATATTGATTATGTGCACTAGGACTAATATTATAATGTCTGTACAATCCTTATTCTGTATTAGTTATGGTAACTTTACTTTGTCTGTGGTCTCTCTGAAATACAAGCAAGTACGGAACAATGGGCTCTTTTATTAATATTCCCTAACAAGCTTCAGAAGTCGGTGACAAAAAAACTAAATCAATCAAACAAAGGTCACCGACTTCTGAAGCTAAAGTTATTTTTCACATTTTTGTGTGAAGTCGGTTACCTATATTTTTTGCAAAAAAGTTTATATGTAAGTAGTGAAGAATACCGCTCGAACATTGAAAGCTCTGGCACTACAGCAATGTGCGTTTTTGTTGTTTGCTCTAAGTCAATATTCAAATCATTTGGCCTTTTATAAACTATTGTTCTCTCAGTTAGAAATGATGGTCCGTAAAACCATAAACGATTGTCTATCAATGCACTGGTAAGATACCTCGTGAGGCGCAGTCTGCTGGGTTGTCCTTGGTTTTCACATGAAACCATTGAGCTTTCATCGTGGTCAATATATCCGAGGTGCGATTCGCCACAAACGTCATCCATCTACTTGGATGGCTGTTAAGCCAAGCCAACACGACAGTGGAATCTGTCCAGGCTTTAATTTTATCCCTAGAAATATTCAGAACTTCTGCTGTTTCTATTAGAAGTTTTGACAGTAGAACTGCTCCACACAACTCTAAACGAGGTATACTTATTTGCTTGACGGGGGCTACTCTGGTTTTTGCAACCAACAACGAAATGTGAACTTTGCCTACAACATCTACAATCCGCAAGTAAATCACGGCTGAATACGCGGTTTTGGAGGCGTCACTGAAACCATGCAGTTCAAGATCGTCGTGCGACTTAATACCAAGCCAACGAGGTATCCGAACTTGGCTAAGTAGTGACAACTCTTCACGGTAAGAACTTCATTCCTTTATTAATTCAGTGTTCAGTTCTTCATCCCAACTAACACCTGCAAGCCATAATTTTTGGATGAATGTTTTTGCTAAAACCACACTAGGAGCTAACCAACCTAGTGGGTCGAACAATCGGGCTATGTCCGAAATTATTGTCCTTTTAGTTACAGGTGCAGTCTTTAGCGGAAGAAGTTTCACCGAGTACTGGAAGGTATCTTCGTTGCGGTTCCAGGCAAGTCCCAGATTTTTTATTGTACTATCTAATTTTATATCTACTTCCTTTTCCTTGTGTCCTGGTGTGTTGTACTCTATTATTGCTTGTTTGGCGTCCTGTATGATTTTGTGCTTATTAGTGTTGTCCTTGTTCATATTGTCCTTTTCTATGTTGTCCTTTTCCATGTTGTCCTTTGTTCTAATTTGATCTATTTGTCCTTTTAAGGTATTACTTTCTATTTCCTGTATCCTTTTTACTATTTCTTGGTTGTTGCTATTCCATTTTTGGAGCGTGAATCCACCTTTTCCTAATAACTCTGTCATTTGCCTGTAGATTTCCATGCCTGTTTCTACGTTATTACAACCGGTCATCAAGTCGTCCATATAGAAGCAGTCCAAAACCAATATCGTCAACAAGATTGTGATTTTTACCTTCATCGTAGGCGACTTGCTGTAGGGTTCTAACGGCTTGGTATGGTGCTGATGCCGTACCAAAAGTAACTGTCACCAGCTCGTAGTCCTTGATTTCAGTGTCAGGACTGTCTCGCCATAATATGCGCTGAAACATTGCGTCTTCTTCCGAAATTCTGACCTGACGGTACATTTTGACGATGTCCGCTACCAGTGCTATGGGATGAAGTCTCCATCTTAACACTGTGTGTCGTAAATCCGACTGCAATGTGAGTCCCACCATCAACGTGTCATTGAGTGAGACTCCATTGTTGTTTTTCTCGGACGCGTTGAAGACAACACGTACTTTCGTTCGAAGTGAGTTTGTCTTCCCGGATCACAGCATGGTGAGGTAAGTATACTGCTAGTTCTTTGTTCTTGTCATTCTCGTCTATCTGCCTCATGTGTCCAAGTTGTAAATATTCTTCTATTACCTGCTTGTACTTTTCCTTTAAGATAAGATAATGTTACGAGCTGGGTATGAGATAAATTAATTACTACCGATTAAACAACACAATAACTTTATTAATCACAAAACAATTTAAACTTAATCACAAGTACACTACAATACACTACTATTCACTTAGATATCGCACTTCAAGTTCACTTCGATTCGCTTCGATGGTAGCCAAAACAAGACTGACTGTCGCGGCCCTGAGCGGTCTATTTATACTCGCCCACAGACACACCAGAATATCCTCGAATATTCTAGAGGGTCATAGAAAACGCTAACAAAAGAGTAGATAGGTAGGTAGGTAATTATTATTACTAGCTACTTGTACAACACAAACAAATATGAACCGTATGCCCTAGGCGTACGGTCGAAATTCTAATGTCTTTTTATAAAGAGGTCGCGAGTTTGTAGGTACCTACCCAACTTTGAAAGTAATAATAATAGAAAACTCGAAATTCCAACGTACACATACTGTAATCACGTGCTTTCTCGAATGTTCTAGTAGGTCCGATGTAACAATAAGATAAGATAATTTTTATTTGTTCAAAACATGAGTATACACACACATAGCATGCAAGATGTTACATTAGATTATAATTATTACAGTCATGTTTTGCCTAAACGGGGGTGAATATTTCATTTCGTGCATATTTGAAGTTTTGGAGAAAAATAAAAAAAAGTAACCTAATCATGTTCTTTATATACTTTTTTAAAAGTATATAATGATACCAACTGGGACATATCAAAGGGACAGTAATTCTAGGCGATTTTGACGTTTTTTTTTTTTTAAAGAACGGTAATGAGATTTCACAAATACGGTAATTAGATCTCAAGATACGGTAGTGAGATAAACTAGTAACAGCTAGTAACCAATAAAACATTTAAAAAAAACATAGTATTTTACACGTGTAAACCTTTTAAAAATGAAATAAAATATTAGAATATTAACATTAAAAATCATTACCATTCGTTTCTTCTAATTACCATTCGAATTGTAGAAAATGGTATTTAATGGTAATTAGAAGAATGGTAATTAGATTCACAAGTATTTCTAATAAATATTTGTTATTTTGAATAGTTAAAGGCTTGTAAGGCATATACAACAAAGAAAGACTTGTACTGGATATACTTAGCCAATAATTATATAAAAAACACAATATTAATTACCTTTCAAAACGCGAATGGTAGTGTAGAAATATTTTGAACCACTTCACTTTTTGCACATGAGAATTCAAAATTACGTCGCCATAATCGCTCTCTCACGCGTCCGTCCATCTTGGTAGTAGAGCAGACACAGACGCCGAATATTTCTTGTTTAGTCTACATCGCTGTGGCGCGTAAGTACGAAAATATCGGATTGAGAATATCGTCGAATGGTAATTATGAATGAGGGTAGGGACATTTTTCAAAGTTATATGAAACCACTTAAATATGGTCTTTCGTAAAGAATATATATTATATAATATGGATTAATTAATATATTAACCGAAAACGTATTACATAAATCGTTCTTCCTACAGATTTTTTACTAAAATGCACCGATTTATTAAAATCTGGAAGAAGGGACATGGATGGTAATTAGATTTTTGGCTTGTTTTTTTAAATTTGGTGCACTTATAATAAAAAACTAGATTTTTGAAGCGTTGCGCCTAGTACTGTTATAAGTTAATTAGAAGAAAAAAAATTCAGGTAAAGATTTTTTCAACATTTAATGTATTCTTTATCGCCTGCCGCGTAATTTGCACGAAATGAAATATTCACCCGCGTACAAATATAAGGTGTCGGACGCTACACAGCATCAAGTGATTTTATATTGGTTCATTACACACAGCAAAATAGCAATTAACCGTAACATAAAAAATAAAAGATACAATAAAAACAATCAAATAGTGTCATACGCTGATCATTGTACATAATACATAATAAATTATCAAATGTCAAAGCAATTACTATTAATGAAAATTAGGATGTCATTATACAAGTCAAATTAATTTGTCAGTTAGAAATTCGTCAGTGCTGTAATAAATTTTCTGTAACAGTAGGTTTTTTAATCTAGTTCTTAATTTGTCAGTGGTTAATTCCCTCCAATGTTTTGGCAACTTATTATAAAGAATTGGCGCCATACAGAAAACACTTTTGCGCATTAGAGTTGTCCTGGATCTTGGGATACATAACTTACTATTGTCGCGTCTATTTCGAACTACTTTATCTGACACTAAAGGGAATAGCTGTGGATTTGATTTCACAAACATGATGGTCTCTAAAATGTACATCGACGGAAGGGTTAGTATTTTATATGCTTTAAAAAATGGTTTGCAGCTCTCTGTAACCTGAAGTCCAAACATAGCCCTCAGGCACCTCTTTTGTGTTCTGTATTTCTTTCTAGCCTTTTTTCTAAAGACTTAAATCTTTTTTCAGCGATAGCACGAGAGTTTCCACCTTTGCAAGAAGGATTTTCATCGCGGAAAGGTAGTCTCACTACGTACCTTTGCACTGCTATCCCTTATTGTAGTTTTAGTATACAACTCTTCACACTTCTTTTCTTCAGGAGTTAGTATTTTCTTTGAACTACCTTACTCTTGAATTTCCCAAAATTTTCTCAATATTTCGTCTTCATTAACTTGTGCATGCAACACATTAACTTTGAGTTGTGTCTTTACTAACTGCTCCGGACAGAACCCACCCTAAGGTAGTGCTCTGAGCAATCAAAGTTCCTGACAGATTCTTAACTATGCCTACCTTAATGATGCAGCAATATAAGCATCAGCGCCCAGTAAAACATCTATTTTATTGGGAGTGTTGAACTTTGGATCTGCAAGCTGCAGCGTGCTGACGCTTAACCAATCTAAGTTAGTGTCAACTCTAGACTCAGGTAAGTACGACGTAATTTTACTTAGTACGTAAGCGTTGATTTTAAGATTAAAATTTGAATCTACCCGAGATTGGATCTTAAATTGTACCATGTACGTTGCCCTGGTTGAACTATTACCACCAACTCCTGAAATAGTTCCTTGAATGGGGATTTTTTTCAGGTTGAGTAGCTGAACTACGGCCTCTGTTACAAAACATGCCTGCGAACCCTGATCGAGCAAGGCTCGGACAGTCTGAAATTCACCAGAGCGTGACTCGGCTTTTATTAGCGCTGTGGCCAATAAAACCTGTCTGGGCTTGGGAATATTACCTGTCGACAAACACGAAACAATCGGACCAGTATTAGGTGAACCAACACTGTCGATAGCCGATGATGTCGAAGGTTGGTCTTTTTTGCTTGACTCCTGACCTAAATGCAGTAGCGAATGATGGCGCTTTTGACAAACTTTGCATGTGGTTGGTTTACTGCATTCAGAAACAACGTGATTGCCGCCTAAACAGTTGAAGCAAATTTTATGTTTCGCTACAAAATCACGTCTAACTTCAACTGTCTGCTTTGCGAATTTCTTGCAGAAACAAAGTTTGTGTTCTTCTGAGCAGAACTCACATTTCATCGAGGAACTCGTAGCCAACATTGCTTTTGAAGTATGAGCACTTGAACCTTTATTATTGTTGTTGCCCTGATGAACTGTTGCCCTTTTAGGCTCCACACACTCTAACGCACGAAACCGATTTTAAATTGGTTGAACGTTGGTAAGTCATCGTTGGAGTCAGTGTTGCAAGTACTAAGCTCCCATTGTTTATGCGTTTCGTTGTCTAGTTTAAAGGTAACAATGGTGCCGATTCTGTTGTGCACAAACTAAACTTAATTTAGGCTATTACTATCTTTTTCTCACCAATAAAACGAGAAAGAGACGGACGTAATTTAGAGCTGTCAAATTTAATTCGAACTAATATTTCCATACAAATGAAGGGTGCACGTAAAAACATGTCGACTAATAACACGGTGAAGCGCAAGGCATAAACTAGTTTGACATTTCTAACGTAGTGCATAGCTATAGCCGTCCTTTTCTCGCCCTGCCTTTTAGTAAAAGATAGCAATAGTCTAAATTAAGTTTAGTTTGTGCACAACAGAATCGACACCAATGTCTATGATGATTACATCCCATATACTCACGTCATTCTTCAAATTAGTCAACGCATTAAGACAATCGCACGTGGTATCCAGCAACTCCTTCAAAGCTGTGGCTGATTCCACCTGCATACGTTTTTGACCGAACAACCTCCTTTTTTTTTTTTTTTTTTTTTTTTTAGGATGGGAAATCATCAAATGACTTCTCCCACTCTGGGCGGAGCGGGAGGGAGTGTCAGACTCTTACTGACTAAAACCCATCCATGTTCCTTCCTCGCCCTTTACGTTCCGGGGCCGCGGTATCTCTTTCGAACAGTCCCGCAACCCTGGCAGGCTTCGGCCCTTGCGGGCCCCTCTCTTCTGCTGACATCTCTTTGAGGCGCGCGTGGAACACGAACGCGCCGTCGACACGGCCTGTCGTCACTAGACGGACGGACGGCAGGCTAGCCCATAGCTTACCGTCCACAGGCCCTCATCTACGGTGGCCGGTAGCCACCACGTGGCCCCCGACGCCCGGTGCGTCTCCCGCGGCGGCCGGGAAGAGAGGCTCTCTCCCTCTCTTGTTCCGCCACCTCCTTCGCCAGCATGACTGCTTCGAAGAAGGAGGTGACGGCTTCCCATTCCGTCTCGCTCCAGACCATGGATTGAACCAGGGCCGGACGCGAGAGGTCGCCGCCGCCGATCGCCGCTACGAGGACACGGCGGTGCTCCGCCCACGCAGGGCAGACTTCCACCGTGTGCTCCACCGTGTCCTCCGGTCGATCCTCACAGTGGAAACACCCGGGCGTTTCCTCCCGCCCGATTCGGTGCAGGTACCTCCCGAAACATCCGTGTCCGGTGAGGACCTGCGTCAGGCGGAAGGTGAGGGCGCCGTGGCGCCTCTCAAGCCACTCCTCAAAGAGGGGACTTACCGCCACTATCGTGGCGTGCCCTGCCGAACAACCTCCTAAGAATACATTTTGATAAGTATTTTCTATTGCTATAACGCTTCTGTAACTGAGTCCAGCACTGAATATAATTCAATACTCAATACTCAATACTTTATTGCATTCCACAATGTAGGCTTAGGTGGTAAACATCATTAATAAGGTGGTAAACATCATAATTAGCATCAGTTATAGGAGTATGACGTATTAATTGCTCTGCTTCGCCAGAAAGGTGACCTTTTAAATAATGGAGCCTTTGCACATTATCTAAAGCATCATTTTTGTGTACTAGTGATGTAAAAAGGTCATGGAATGTTGTCCATTTATCATATTCTCCAGAGAATATTGGAATGGTGATCTTTGGTAATTTTACGAATGAACTTGCTGTCTTAAATTAACTATTAGAAGAATCATCACTGGGTTGTACTGGTTCCCTTGGCCTAATTTTATTAATTGTTGCTTTTAACAAACTTGTAAACATAATATAAGTGTCCTCGGTTGTATCATACATTTCAACAACCTTCTGTTCTATTTTATCATCCAATTTAAAATTTTGATAAATGTTGGTATTGGTTTCTTTGAACGAATCCCAATCCTTCTCTAACAGTTCTTTTCTGGTTTCAATATATTCGACTGTTAGTCTTTCTTTTGGACTGTTTTGAAATTTGTTAGTCCTTTAATAATAACATTTTGGAAGTAATTATTAGTTTAATACGTTAATTAATTCCTCCATCTTTGAGGCAATTAATAACCGGAAAACAATTTAAATAAAACCCACTTTATAAGGTTCACAATGCATCAAACCAACTAATGTAAACAAACCAACAAGTGTTTCAAAACAATGTTTGTTTTTTACTAGCAAACCCGACTTGAAGTAAAATACAAGTCCAGTATTGACGAAATTAATCTATGTCCTAAAGAGTTGCGCGTTTTACAAGTGTTTTAAATATAACTAAAATCTATCAGAAATCGGGCATAGGTTCCCCGTTCCGTCGCTTTTTGAGAAACTATTCTAAGTCCTTAACTAACATGTGTAGTACACATAAATATTCTAATCTAAGTTTAATTTACTTAATATTTTACAAGTCCAAAATTCTTAAGAAAATGTTTAAGTTAAACTCTTGGAAGAAATAAAGTTCAAAATCGTTAACTTCCTTCCTTTATGAAATAAAATGTACTCACAATTTGCACTTTACTCACAACACGATGATTCTGGCGCGCCCTGGTGGCGACCCGTCGAACTTCTGGATGTGACGTCAGTCTTCTGATGACACGTTGAATTGGGGGTGTGACGTCCTTCTTGTGACGACACGTTGAACTGCGGAGGTGACGTATGCGATCACCTTCCGTTTGATCTGATTGCAAGTGGCGCCCCTCTGGTCACCACTTTCCTGCCGCTGCTGCCGAGCTCGTCGTGATGCGGAGGACCGAGTACTCTTGCTGCAGCGATCCACTGCGAGTACCCGAGCATGCGGAACTGGCCGCGCGCGAACTCAAAAAACGGTTATTTATCCGGCTAAGGACCAATGATGAGCACCGGACGCGGCGGTTGTCCGCCAGACCGCCAGTACTAGGAATCTGAACTTTACGAGTTTCTACATAAGGTCGAGTGTAAATAAAGCAACCTGATACTATTGAACTATTTTTATCCACATTTTTGAACTCTATGTACAGGACCCCAACCAAACGGCGGAGAATCTTAACAGCGATTTCTATTTCGACGTCAACGCCATCTAGTTAGGAATATCTAACTAATACATTATTTTTGAACTTAAATCTTGGTGAGCGTATTTTGACATGCATGGTTCTAAACATTGAGGTTGTATCAAGTGGGAACAAAGTCGAAGTAGTTGATAATGTTAAGGACGCACAGAATGACAGCTAAAATTCAAAGGAGACAATTTTTCTTGTTCGGGGACTAGGCCACCCACATAAATTATAGCATATAATCATGAAACTTACATTGATTTGTTCCTTATAACCTCTAGATTCCAGTGGTTAAATTAGCTAAGCATTTTCTAAACGGAATAAATGCGAAAAATCTGCAAAAACACTTACGAACATCAAAATAAACAGAAAAAGTAAATGTCAAAATAATGAAGTTGTCTGTCAATCACTAAAAAAGTGGGTTCATAACGTTCCGTGCCACGTTGATTGTTTAAGCCATCTATGCGATTTTAGTATTTGCTGTCAAATGACATTGACCAAAACAGGAATGATTTGACTCGCAATAAAATATCATAACATAGCTTATTTATTATGATTTTAAGATTTCGTTTTCAATTCTACGTAATATTTCGTTTACTACCTTAGTAAAATGGTTACTTTTTTTTGGTGTTATTATCTGGTGGGCCCAAAAAAAACTATCTCCTTTTGCCCCCGCTTCCTCAGGCTAGATAGTTCTATCTCGCTCGCACTATCAAGAAGATTTTTTTAGGGTGAACTACACTATTGAACCATGACAAATATTCATCACCTGCCTGGCCTTTTCCAAATATGTGGAGGCAGCTGAATAAAAGTATTCTAAATGGAGCAATTGCCTATCTGCCCTCCACAATCCAGTTAATACTGGGTGTAGAGATCTCAGGACGCGAGGGTTGAAATAGAAACACAACTTGAAGATGAACTATGGTAATTATATTTGAGAACTTATTTACACTGATTACTTAACTTTAACACAAACTTTAATACATGATAATTACAAATGAAGGAAAGACTTACTGGAAAATTACGACGACGACAATATAGTAAGAGTAACCACTAGGTGTTATTCTGTAAGGACCGACCGAAGGTTCGGTTTCGGTTTCGGTTTCGGCTAGTTTCGGCCAAAAAATCTAGTTTCGGCCACAGTTTCGGTTTCGGCCAATAATTGGCCGAACCTTCGGCCCCGCCGAAACTAGGTGTTCGTGAATTGTCACGCATCATTCGGCTTACTTTGAGTGAGTGAACGTGATTGCCAATTGTGTTTGCTAGCCAGCGTGATCGTGATGATTTGAGGTTGTGGTTTTTCTCGGTGCCCCGGGTGAAGCCTAGCGAGTGATAACCAGCCAGAGGCGGCTAGAGCTGCCCCCTACCAGGAGAGGGCCCCCACCCACAGCGTTATCGAAGCTAGCCGATGCGCTCCGGGCTTAGGGGCCACGTATGTGTGTGTGGACGGTATTGTGTTATAGTAACAACGCCCATGTTTTGCGAGTACATAGCGCGCCCGCGCCGCGATGTGTCGCGTGTGTTTGTTCGCTTGTGGAGTCGTGCGGGTATGAGGTGGGGGGGTGGACGTCGCGCATCGTGCCTATATTAACTTAGAACACGACGTTTCACCAGGTGTGAGTGGTGGTTGTGGAGTCTTGTTTTAGAGTGTGTCGCAGGTAATAATAAATATGTCGGGTTTGTCAGGATTTATTTCGTTAGGCTCGAGCATTATGTGGGCAGAAGACGGGTATCGTGCTATGAAAACTCACTGGATGCGATACTTTGTTTATTGTCAGGTGCTCGGTTCGGGTTGGTTGTTTCCATGGAGAAGAACCGGCAAGAAACTCCATGGTTACTCTTTTCAAACATATCTACACTGAGTAAACTAACGAATTACTTGACATTACACTTTCACACTATACGAGTAACACTGGGCACAATGAATCGGATACAGTTTCAAGACGTCTGAACTCCACTGCGATCCGACCCAGAATGTCGTCCTCGCGGTGATCTGTTAACGTCAGGACTCTGTAGAAGCACGCCATGGCGGGGGTAGACTGGTCTCTAGGTCGCGTGATGTCACCACTGGCGCGCTTTGATTCATTCCCGTGTCCATACCAATGACCGGATCCGACAAATATATAATAGCGACACACTCTGGGGTCAGTCCGGTGGGGTGGTGTCGTCACGCACGTCCGCCACGAGGTCGCGTGGTAGGCGCCGCGGCGGGCGCCCCGCGTCGGCTAGCCGTGTGTGCCATGGCGGTATCTGTTGGATGTGGGGCCAGGCAGAGGCATCGGCGCGCGCGAACATGTTGGACGCGAGGCGGCCGCAGAAGCCTTCTAGGCTTTCTATGTCCAGGTCCCGCTGTATTACTGCGTTCCTCACGAAGCGCGGAGCAGCGGTGACTCTTCGAAGACTGATGTTTTGTTGGCGTTGCAGTAGGCTTTTGGTGTTTTCGCTTGTGAGGGCGTACCAAGCTGGCGCGGCGTACGTGAGCAGCGGACGAATGTACGTTTTGTACACGCCCAGCTTGGCACGCAGCGGGAGGCGGGACCGGAGCACTGGGAGCAGCAGGAAGTGGACCCTCCTGCTTGTTGCGACGATTGTGCGGACGTGCGGCACCATGGTTAAGTTGCTGTCGATAGTGACGCCGAGGTACTTGGCCTGCGACGACCACTCGACGTCTGTGTCCTGTAGTTTCAGGGGTGGTGGCCTCTTGTGACCTCCAACGCTTGGGTTTTACCCACGTTCACCGACAACCTCCATTTGGACAGCCATTCTGGCAGAAGATCCAGCACGCGCTGCATCTTGATGGCCGCGTGCTGCACGTTCAGCGATGTTGAAATGTACGCGGCGTCGTCGGCGTACAGCGCGAGCGTAGTGTCCTGTGTGCTGCGGATGTCGTCGGTGTAACATGAGTAGCACCACGGGGAGACGCAGCTGCCTTGTGGCACCCCGGCCGCGATGGGACGCGCGCTGGATAGCGCGCCGTCGACCACCACCCTGAAGGTCCTGTCCGTAAGAAAGGAGGAGACCACTTGTATTAAGCGACGAGGCGCATCTGTCTTCGACAACTTGTATAGCAGACCGGCGTGCCATACTCGGTCGAATGCTTTTTCCAAGTCGAGGAATACTGCAACCACGCGCTCTTTCTTGTTCACCGCTGCTGTGAGCAGGTGCAGTACCCTCGACAGCTGGAGTGTCGTCGAGTGTTCCGAGCGAAACCCAAACTGTTCGGGGCGTGGCTTGACGTGTTGGTGCAGGTGTCGCAGCAGGAGTTGTTCAAACACCTTGGAGATGCAGGACAGGGGCGTGATGGGCCGGTAGCTTGCCGGCTTCAGGACGTCCTTGCGCGGCTTGGGCAGCATTATGACGCGCCCCTCCTTCCACGCAGCCGGGAAAACCCCGGTGCGTAGGATTCCAGTGAACAGGCGCGCCAGTGCCGCTACTGTTCTGTACGGCAGGTGGCGCAGCACTGTGTTTGTAATCCCATCCGCGCCTGGGGCCTTTCTCGGCTTTGTCCTGAGGATGGCGCGTCTGACTGCACAAGGAGAGAAGTAGATGGGCTCATCATCGGGAGCCACCGGCGAGGCGAAGTACTCCCCAAGGTGCCTCTCGACTGCTGCGATGTGATCGGCTTCGTTGGTTGGGTTTGGCTGGAACTGACGCTCCAGGTTCTCAGCAAAGATCTCCGCGCGGTCTGCTGCCACATATCTGGGCGCCTCGTCGCTGTGAAGTAATGGTCGTACCGGGGCTGGGGTGTTCGAGAGCGATCTACAGAGCTTGTGAATCGACGGCCAGTCACCCTCTGCCGCGTTGATTCGTTCCTTCCAGCCCGCGGCGTTGAGTTCCTGCAGCTTGGCCCTGACCTTCTCCGCCAGTCTGTTGAGGTCGCGCTTGGTTGTGGGACAACCGGTGTCTTGCCACCGCCTGCGTAGTCGCCTGCGTTCGGCGATCAACTTCTTGATGTGGGGAGGGAGGGGCTTGTACGCAAGTCCTCCACCCGGCTGCGTCGGTGGGGTAGTCGTCGCCTCGTCTAGCGCGCGCTGGATGCAGGCGGTGAGCTCCTCTGCCAGCTTGTTGACGTCAGCGGCGGTCTTTATGGGCCAAGTGGGTGTGGTGGTCTCCATCCTTTCTTTAAAGATGTCCCAATCCGTGATCCGACGTGGCGCAGGAGGCGAGAGTCTGGTCGGTATCTCCGTCAGGACGACGAGTACAGGTTGGTGATCCGACTGTAACTCGTCGTCAATCACTTGCTGGGTGAGCTGGCAACCGAGGCCCTGATGGATCACGATGTCCAGCACGTCCGGCGAGTGTGCTTGTCGATCTGGGTAGTGGGTGGGAGTATCAGGGCCGGACACCGTGTATCCGTGGGCCTCTGCGTCCGCTAAGAGTCGTCCGCCCCAGTTGTTCTGGACGCGGCTGTTCCATGCTGGATGCTTAATGTTGAAGTCGCCGGCAAGGAGTGTAGGAAGCGGCGACATTAGGACGCCTCTGAGTTCTTAGGTTGAAGGCGAGTTGCGGCGGTCGGTAGGCGGCGTATATGTTCATGTCCGGCGACGTGGAGTTGTAGTCCCAACGCCTGGAAGGACGTGGTGTTCACTTCTGGGAGCGGTTGGCGGACGACTCTACGGTTGACCAGCACCGCCAATCCGCGGTAGGAGACGCCGTGCGGCGACTTCTCATCCCTCCTATAAGTGAGGTAGCCTGGAAACCCGATCTTGTCCGCGGGCCCCAGATGGGTTTCACTGATGAGCGCCACGTCGATCTTCTGTTCCCTGAGGAGGAGGCGGAGTGGGGCGACCTTCTTCTTGAGGCCGCGGGCGTTCCAGTGGATAATCCTTAACGAGCTAGCCATGGTACAGTCTGAGTAATTCGGCCAGCCCGTCAAGGATCACCATGCCCGCATCCTGTCCCTGTCTAATAGCGTGGATCAGGTCCATCAGTAGCTTGATGGCGCAGGCCGTGAATTCTTTATTTCCGTGGGGAGGTTGTCTTTCGTCTGATACTAGATTGCGCCACTGTTGTTTACGGGTGCCGGGAGCGGTTTTTGATGTTGTTGTTGTTGTTGTTGCGGCTGCTGTTGGGTCGTTCTCACCACTTGTGAGGGAGCCGAAGCCGCCGTTTCCCTGTTTTACACCCTAGAGCGCCTCTATTTATATCGTTACACATAAGTAGGGAATGCAATCCGGACTATCCGTGATCCGAAAAATCCGGACTTCGGCACATTTTTACTCGACTTTCAAATCCGGATTTGAAAACCGAATCCGGATTTTCTGAATAATAAGAAATTGTTACTCGTGGGCTACATTTTCGCGTGAATATTCGAAAAAGAGATGGCTAAACGACTGCCCCCAACATGACTAGCACGAATAGGAACCTCACACTAACCAGTAATATTTAAATATTAATTCATGAATTATTTAGTGTTTAATAATTTCTTATAACTTTCGTGAACTAATAAACATAAAAAAGTTTCTTAATTGTATTTATGCTTTGTTTTGGTTTGACTTGACAAGGTCAAGGAATACTGACAGCTAGGGAAGAGACATATTGCATTACCAAAATGCCAAATCGAATAAGTTGAACTTCAATCGATATTTAATAACAGTTATCAAAACGATTTATTTTCTGAAACTACTTAATTGATTAATTGTATCTGGTTATGCATATTACTAACACTTCAGACGCACAATCTTAACATGTATTTTCTGTCCGTCGAGGTTGACAAAAACAATTTCATTTTTTTTTAGTCCATTCGATTATTTTATCGATTTCGTTACATTTTAAATCAGATTGCATCTCTACTCTATGAAAAAAAAACGTCAGACGTCGTTTGAACGCTCTGCCGTTTGTTTGTACGTTGTGCTTTTTATTTTGAATTTTCATTGACCCTCGCTTGTTTATTGGACTTATTGTTTGCTCGCCTACCTACTGTGTGCGTCGGTCTAATGTAGTTCTAGCTTTAATCTAAGATCTTTTTCAAATACGTTCATCATTTCAACCATAATATTATTTACATTGTCTGTTTTGGATTTGGATAAGTAGTTTAGGTTTTACAACAGAATACTTATATTATTTTGATTTTTGCTGGAGAGCTGGGAATTATAAACCGAAAGTTCGTTGTATCAAGTTTTTTTTTGCTGCAATTACCCCTATGTAGATATTTACTTCAAGTAGCTTAGTGCAAAATCGCCAGTCAAAAACACAATTATCAATAAAAATCGTCGCAGACACATTAAAACGCCTAGATAAAAGTTTATAGCAATGTCATTGTTTGAAGTTTTTGTACCTTTGTCGTAGGAGTTGCGCGATTTTGTTTTTAGGATTGTGCAAATATTAAAAGTTCCTGAACCTTTTTAAATTACAAAATACTAATTTCAGCTATTTAGCATTATATATTGCTAGGTACCATGTTTATACATGCGTTTTCATTGCGGGGGCAGTCGTCCATACTTCAATTTAGCCATGTCCTTTGCTCATCAGCCGAAAGCCTGAAACTGATATTTCACTTGGAGGCCGCTTACAAGCATATTCAGTGCTGTCAACGTCGATTCAAATGTAAACATAAGTTTACAAAGAATATAATGGTTATAAAACGAAACCAACCAAGGTATTGAATTTGAATTATTTCAAGTAACAAAAGTTTAAAAAATCATATGATTTGATTTTCCTGAGTTTATATTTTAACCCATTCACACAAAAATAAGAAAAATCGTATTAATAAACGAATATGGGCAGATTTGTTTATTTTCATGAAAAATCCGTAAAATCCGGATAATCCGGATTAAACCAAAAATCCGTTCCTTAAAATCCGGATTTTGAAACTGGACGGATTTGCATTCCCTACACATAAGCGCACGTAATGGTGGTGTCAATTTTTGTCGTCGTCCACTCGCCTATCTATAGCGAGGAAGCCGGGAAAACCTCGCCCCTCGACTCCCCGCTCCTCACCCCTGTGACCCAAATACGAATGGACTCGCCCAACGAACCCGGATGTCCTACAATGGGGTTTCTCGAGTTCTCGACCAATCAGCTTCTTTGTTTATTCTTAAGTTAGTACTTTGTCACACCAACTTGTGGTGTTTTCCATAATATTACTAGATTATTGAGTTTAATTCGTATTTCTGGGCTATATTCTGACTTTATATTATTGGATTATGTTGTCTTAAGGTTCAGGCTACCTACTGGGGTACTTATCAACATCATTAAGTCCCGATTTATGATAGAAATCATCAAAAAAGCTATCTATACTTATTAAATCTTAACCTACTGGCTTTAAAGTATTCAAAGCTTGGTCTTTACAAGGCGACCGATCAATATTATGGACTTTGCTATGTCCTAGGTATTAGATTAAGGCTAGATTCATTTATTAATTACAAGTAAACAAGTAAATGGTATGAAATGGTTGTGCTTCTCAACACTGGGTAATACGATACGAATGGCGTAGTGGTAGTGAAGCTGCCTTACGTTCATAGGGTCCTGGGTTCGAATCCCGGTAGGAGCAAATGTTTGTGTGATGAGCATGGACATTTGTTTCCGAGTCATGGATGTTTATCTATCTATATACATATAATAAAAGAGTAAAAAAGCTGTGTCTGTACATTGAATATATTTAAAAAATAATAATTGAAGCGGGTTTAGAAACAGTCATAGAGCACGAATCCAAAAAAAAAAGTCTGTCTGTTTATCTGTTTGTTTGTACACGCTAATCTTCGGAAGTACTGGACGGATTTGAATGATTTTTTTTTTGTTGTATAGGTATTATGTCTGGGCAACATATAGGCTATAATTTATCTTGGAAACCTGAACACCTGATGTAGAACCGCAATAGACCAGCTAAACTATAGGAGATACAAATATGACACCATAGCAAAAATTGTTTCACGTGATGAGCATTTTCTGCTGAGAGAATAAATTTGAAGATCTGGAACACCTGATGTGGAACTCCAAGAGCCCAGCTACACCATAACACATATAGGAATGACGTCTTAGCAAAAGTTGTTCAATCTGATGAGCACTCTCTGTTGACTTATAAAAATCGAAGATCTGGGACACCTGTCGTGGAACTCCAATAGCCCAGCTACACCATAACACATATAGGAATGACGTCTTAGCAAAAGTTGTTCAATCTGATAAGCCCTCTCTGTTGACTTATAAAAATCGAAGATCTGGGACACCTGTCGTGAAACTCCAATAGCCCAGCTACACCATAACGCATATAGGAATGACGTCTTAGCAAAAGTTGTTCAATTTGATGAGCACTCTCTGTTAATTTATAAAAATCGAAGATCTGGAACACCTGTTGTGGAACTACAAGAGCCCAGCTACACCATAACACATAGGAATGATGACGTCTTAGCAAAAGTTGTTCGGTCTGATGGGCATTTCCTGTTGACTTATAAAAAATCGAAGATCAGAAACATCTGATGTGAAAATTATTGCAAAGCTATCACTAATTTCACTGTATAATTATAAAATAACAAAAACTGGGAGTACCTCCACGCGGTTAAGGAGGTAACAGTTTAGGACTGATTATCGATTTTCGATGACGATGGTTTATCATTGAAAATTTGACTCTACTGGCCAAAACTCCCATTAATTATTTTATTTTATCGAATAAATATGTCTTCGAGCTTATGTTATTTGAGTGTTTTTGGCATGAAGAGACAGAAGAAGAGCGCCGAACACGCGTTCAACAAAATATTCATAATCTGTTAGAAAGTGAGAGAGAAAGAATTGCTGGAGTACGGCATGAAGAGACAGAAGAAGAGCGCGAAGACTTCGACATTCTCTGAATAGAATGTCGATAACATCTGAAGAATCGGGTGTCTCAAGATATAGCCGTAGGGCATGATGACCTTCCTTAGGTTGATAAGAAACGGAGTTCATTTACGTATACTCCTATGATTGAATACGCCACATAGTCCGCCATCGGAGGTATGGTTCAAAATTTTACTTTTTGTGAAGCTGTTAAATGGCAAAAAGAAACAAACGGTATGTGTTGCTCAGGTGGGAAAGATCCATTATTTTCCACCTGAGCAACACCTAAACCTAGACAAACCAAAGTAACGTAACGAAATCTAGACAAAGTCGTGCAAAGTCTAAAGTTCCTTATTGCAATTTCTTTATTATTATAGTTAATGTTGTGTGACTTGGCCGTTGAACATTAATTTTGTTTACACGTAATGTTATATCTATTGTAACTACAAAATTGACTTGTACCCACTAACGTATAAAGAATGTTCAACGGCCAAATCACACTACGTTAACTATAATAATAAAGAAATTGCAGTAAGGAACCTTAGACTTGGCACGACTTTGTCTAGATTTCATTACTTTTTAGAGATAAACAAGCAGCTCCATCGAGACTTGGCTAGATTTTTACAGAATGTTTTTGGTGGGATTTCACTTCTTTTTGTAGAAACGTATTGATTTATTTTCTTATTTGACACAGTTTTTTTTTCTTTTTAGGAGTAGTTGTTTTATTATTACAAATATTTATTTTCTTTTTTTCCGGTTCAGATTATTGTATACCTACAGTAGCAACAGTTTTTCGTATGGCCCATTCGCGTTCATTATTTATACTTTTAGACGGTTTAATTTCTGAAAGATCGGCGCGGTATTTAGGCCTAAGCCGGTTGTATTCGGTGATCGCTGAAGCTTGAGCTTTTATACTCCTGAAGTCAACATTTATGAGGTGCACCCCACGAAGATTGGTTACTCGTGAAAGCGCCACGTAGGGTTGGCCACAAGAGAATATGGAGGTGCCAATGTCCATGAGGGCATTTTTTAGACATAGACCTTGGCTCTTGTGAATTGTTAGGGCATACGCCACACAGATTGGGAATTGTTCTCTGTACACGTATGCCCGGGGCCCGTATGATCTCAAATTTTGACTTAATAGGCAATAATTCATGAATCAAATTATTAGCGAATTTTCGAAGTACTGTTTCTTCATAAAATTCCAAACCTATTCAAATCTTCGAATTGTTATAATAACAACCTGCTAACCTTAGCAAACCTCACGAAGTAATAAGCGAAATCAATGAAATGCAAATAATCCCTCCTAATCCCTAGCAAACGTTTTCAAGCGCAGTAGAAGAATGTCGTAAACGCCTGTAACGCGGCCGGCTGCCACTTCGCCATTAAGGTTATCGGAAAAACAAACGTAAACGCGTTTTAAAATTTTAAAATACAGTCAGGGCCATCTAGCGACGTTTGCGGGTATCACCGCCACTCTTAGTCCAATGTATTATATTTTGTCAAAATTTTGAGCGTATTTAATCATCATCATCATCAGCCTATTAATATTCCCACGGCTGGGACACAGGCCTCCTCTCTATGCGAAATTAATATTTTAGTGTAATTTTTTTATTTAATTTGTGTAATGTTCGAGTAGAATAAAGTTAATCGTTCGACTATTTCTTCTTGTAAACTTGTAAGTATAAGTATAAAAGCCAGTCTAGTCTTATCCAGAGTTTTCCTTTAATTTTATTTATATGCGTATTAAAAGCAGAAGGGGAGGCATTTGCCCAGCAGTGGGACGCTACATGCTAGATTAAATTAGAAGATGTGTCCCACTACGCTGGATTTTTGCAATGACAGTCAATTTTTTTTCTGTACCAATAGTAGAAGGGGGCATTACCATATCTTTACTATATATAATATTATAAAGCAGAAGAGTTTGTTTGTTTGTTTGGTTGAACGCGCTAATCTCAGGAACTACCAGCTCGAATTGAAAAATTCTTTTTGCGTTGGATAGTCCATTTATCGAGGAAGGTTATAGGTTATATAACATCACGCTGTGACCAATAGGAGCGGAGCAGCAATAAGAAATGTTGCAAGCGGGAAATTCACGTGAACGTAGTCGCGGGCAGTAGCTAGTCTCTAATACAGCTGAGACCAGCTGAGGGTTCTTCATCAGATACTTCAGACCTTCGATTTTTGACATCAAATGAAGCGGCCAACCAAGTTGAATATTTTTTGTAAAGGCGGTATATCGATATCTCTAATAGTTTTATTGGGCTCTTGTGTTTTCTAATCAGGGTCACCAGGTACTCCAGATCTTCGATTATCCTAGTTTTTATAGTTTTCCCTTTATGTGGCCATTAAACCCTAACTCTGTACCAAATTTCAGCTCTCTGAGTTTATGGGAAGTACTAGTTCTATTTTGATGATCATGAGTGAGTGTCATAAATGCGAAACTTTGCTTTCGCTTAACTTCGGAACTAAATGACCTACAGACTTGAAATTTTGGATTTTAAGTATGTGATTATAGCTTACTGGATGACGAAAATTTCTGCGTTCTGGTCTTATCCAGAGGTTCTCAAATAGGGGCCTGAAAATGCGGCGAAATGGTTCCAGTGAAGGATGGTACGGCAGTGTTTGCTTCGCGCTCGACTTGGCGGGGGCACTGTCGTGCCCCCAGATAAAAACGACACAAGTCTTCTTTCACTTTAAACTAATATAGAAAAGCGTGGTGTACGGTGAATTAACATGCGAGGCGTTTTTCACTCTACATTTCTTGATACTAGCCCAAAAAGAGATTTCTATCGTTGTTTAACACCGTACCTAAGTACTAGATCAGTAGTAGTGTTCAGTGTGTACATGCCAACAAACTCGAATGATAATCTTCCGGAGTTTACAGGCTGTCTTAGTACTATTCGCTCAATAATAGAAGTAGAGGAGAATAAAGGAGTTGAGGCTTTTTACATCATACGAGACTTGGGTCTGTTGTTTTATAACGAAATGATAAATTTTTGTTCAGATCAGAGCTAGGAGCTGGGTCTGTGTAGATGTCAGTGGCGCAGGCTCCTAACAACTCAATTCCCACCGGCTTACCTTCAGAAGTCTAGAACACAACCACTCTCTACCAGTGGCGCAGGCTCTAACAACTCAATTCCCACCGGCTTACCTTCAGAAGTCTAGAACACAACCACTCTCTACCTACCGTAATTGAAAAATTGCACAATCATTACTTTTCACAAGCATCACCAAACGCCTACTCGCACTTGATCAAAAAAAATTTACCCTTCAATGACATTTTGCTATAAAATAACCCGCAGGCGCTATCGGCTTTTTGGCAGCTAAATTTCTATGAAAGATATACGTCATGACGTCACTACCCAGCCCGCCATATTAGGGCTCTGGTAAGCCGAAACAAACCGAGTTATTCGTAGATAAAGTAATAGAAAATGCGTGCGCGTGAGCGAGATGGGAAGAAATCGTTATCGCTCGTTGAATTTCGTAAAAAATCGGACATCATTCATGGATGATGAATGACATTATTTTGGTGCAGTATGCCGAATTTTATCGAGTTACGACAGGGGCAGAAAAAGAAAGTATGATAGGGGAAGAACGAGATAGTATTAGTAATGGTGGATTTCGTATTTGGTTATCTATTTGGATGTTTATTTTGTTGTTCACTTTGATTTTTTTACTATGGTACGAGCTCTGCATTTTATTCATTTTTTTTTGTTTTTTCTTTCGTCATGGGTGCCAAAGTCATTATTTTTGGGGTCGCTGATAATGAAAATTAGGTCAAAATGAAAAATTTTGGTTGTTTCTTCATGGGTGTTGTTTTCGCGGTATTTGGGGTCGCTGATAATGAAAATGAGGTCAAAATGAAAATCCAACATGGCGCCGACGCAAAACTTCGGTTTTTTCTTCATGGGTGTCGTTTTCGTGGTTTTTGGGGTCGCTGATAATAAAAAAGAGGTCAAAATGAAAATCAAAGATGGCGCCGACGAAAAAAATCGGTTTTTTCTTCATGGGTGTCAATTTCGAGGTTTTAGGGGTCGCTGATAATGGAAATGAGGTCAAAATGAAAATCCAAGATGGCGCCGATGAAAAATTTCAGTTTTTTCTTCATGGGTGTCGTTTTCGTGGTTTTTGGGGTCGCTGATAATAAAAAAGAAGTCAAAGTGAAGATCCAAGATGGCGCCGATGAAAAATTTCAGTTTTTTCTTCATGGGTGTCGTTTTCGAGGTTTTTGGGGTCGCTGATAATAAAAAAGAGGTCAAAATGAAAATCAAAGATGGCGCCGACGAAAAAAATCGGTTTTTTCTTCATGGGTGTCAATTTCGAGGTTTTTGGGGTCGCTCATAATGAAAATGAGGTCAAAATGAAAATCCTCGATGGCGCCGATGAAAAATTTCAGTTTTTTCTTCATGGGTGTCGTTTTCGTGGTTTTTGGGGTCGCTGATGATAAAAAAAAAGTCAAAATGAAAATCCAAGATGGCGCCGATGAAAAATTTCAGGTTTTTCTTCATGGGTGTCGTTTTCGTGGTTTGTGGGGTCGCTCATAATGAAAATGAAGTCAAAATGGAAATCAAAGATGGCGCCGACGAAAATTTTTGGTGTTTTCGTCATGGGCATCATTTTCATGGTTCCCGATATTACGGGTAACGAAAATGAGTTCAAAACAAACATAGAAAAAAACAGGAAAAAAAAATAAAAATAAAAAAAATCTCGGCTTACCCTGACTCTTTTTACACCCTTCGCCACTGGAGATGTGGAGATGTGTTACCGAGAAACCTACACTTTTACAAGTGAATTACATGGCTGTAATAGATGGTAGCATCTTAAACAGTACCCCATGAAAGATGAGTCTACTTTAGCGAGTCTAAAGCCTGGCTGAACTAGTTGGTCCCTATTTCTAGTACTGTAATTGTGTCTGTCACCGCTTTTACCAAAAAGATGCAGATTTTTTCTGACGTACATTATGTTTTCGTAGATGTATTGGCAATGAACCGTCATGATGCCAATATCCTTAACCCTAGAACCGTACCCATAATAGACTTTCAGTAACAGTACCCTGGGGTACTGGAGTACCCCGGTAAATAAAACAGTGTTTTCACATAAGAAGAAACATTTACTAATAATTAACTTACTTAGACTTTTAGGGTACTAATTTCAGCCTTACATAATTATAATTAGATGTAAATAAAAGGAACTTTTCTTAACAATTTTGGCAAATTTTTGTTTGGTGCTCTAAACGCATATAACTTTTATATTTGTCACATCGAGTGTGTGATTGACGGTCATTTGACCTGCGACAAAATAAACATACTTATTCCAAATTTTGAATCTAAAGGGGTTGCAGCATCAGAGGACCGTTTCTTTTCTAATATACCGCCAATACTTATTTGGATATGCATTGGCAAAGTTTTGTATGAAAATCTGTCCTCCAAATAAGGTTTTATAAGGTAAATACTCAAAGTTTTGAGATGTTCGTCTTTTCTTGAAAACTATAATCACGTTTTCTTCATCATGAGAGTGCAGAAGAAGGATTTGAATATCATTTTCTAATGGATTTTGACGTAAAGCTATCTAAAAAAGAATTCTTCAAATTACATACAATGAAACACAAGACAACAAAAATGTCTAAATATAGTAAATATTAAGTACCTACACATTGTTTTTGAACTAAGTTATGTCGAAGGTATTATACAAATGAAAAATATGTATAAAACAAAAAAAACTATATTTAGTATTTTGTAAAAACATTTACAAAGTAGTGATGAACACAATTACCTTAACAGTACCCAGGGGTACTGGAGTACCCCAAGCCCGCCTAACCACGACCACACGCTAATAGAACTTACGCCTGGCCGATGCTTCGACGCAACCCCCTACCCCGCGCAAATACGCGGCAGCGCGAAGAGATCCGTTGTTAAACGTAAAAGTAATCGCAACTTTCCAAAACAAATTATCATTTGTACCCCAGGGGTTGCGGGACTGTTCGAAAGAGATACCGCGGCCCCGGAACGTAAAGGGCGAGGAAGGAACATGGATGGGTTTTAGTCAGTAAGAGTCTGACACTCCCTCCCGCTCCGCCCAGAGTGGGAGAAGTCATTTGATGATTTCCCATCCTAAAAAAAAAAAAAAAAAAGGGTACGGTTCTAGGGTTAAATAGTTCCCTTACAGAATCGCGCCTACGAAGATTATATATGGCTCTGATGGCTCTTTTCTGCAGGATAAATATAGACTCAATATCAGCAGCCCGTCCCCATAGCTCACTCTCCCCCCGCGCGCGCGAGGTGACAACACGTACCTCTTAGTTGAGCTAACTTAAAAAATCATTACAGTTGTAAAAAGTGCCATAAACAAGTGTCATAAAATATCAATGTGTAGACAGTTGATCGTGTATTGCGGTGCTCAAAACAGTTCTTCAATCCATCATATTACAAAGAAGTTATCATCGTTTTTTCTTCAATCCAACCGCAAAAAATTTTAAATGAACAACAGCAGCGTGTGAGTCATCGTATGAACGAGCGGTGCGCGTGCGACCTTCGTGACGAAGGACACACCTCCAGCGGACAGTCGGGTGCGTTCGGGTAATACTCGGAAATATTCGTGGCGTTGTGGAACACGAAGCTATAGCGGCGAGCCGTGTTTACATTTAGCAGTCGGGCGCGTTTCGGGTAATACTCGGAAATATTCGTAGCGTTGTGGAACACGAAGACCTACGAATCTTGCAGCGAGTCGTGTTTACATTTTAAAACACAGATAGCGGTCATTCCTGCGTAAGCGTATCAATCTTTCCAATATGCTCTCCGGTGTTAGACGCACGCCTCCACCAGCTTCGCCTCACTCGGCATCTGAACCAAACCTGACATCGAGTACGAATAATACTAACAGCGATAACAACACAAATATAACCCATAGGAGAAAGATACGCAGTGCAGATGACATGACGAGAATGGAGAAAATGATAGAAGATATGAAGGAAATGTTTTCTGAACTAGTTACCAAACAGAATGAACAAAATGCAAAAATGAATTCGTTACAATTGGCTCTTGAGGATATACGGTCCCAAAACACTGCGATCAGCTTGCAAAACTCCGAAATACGAACTCAGAATGAAAAAATCAAAGAGACAATAGATTTCTTATCAGAGAAATATGATGATGCTCTGGTGGAAATTCACGATTTAAGGGCGGAATGTAGCAGTAACAAAAAGGTTATAAAAGCGCTTGAAATCAGGGTAGACTTCTTAGAAAAGCAACAAAAGGCGGCTTCGCTTGAAATTAAAAATCTACCGTCGTCAACCCATGAAACTCGTGACTCTCTTACCGGCACAGTACAGAAATTGGGTCAAATCATCAGTCAACCCGTGAGTACAACAGAAATAAAAAACATCTTCCGTTATAAGAGCAAGTCTGACGCTGTGGGTCCAGTCTTAGTAGAATTCACGTCGGTAAATCTTAAAGAACAGTTTCTTAAGTCGACCAAAGACTTTAACAAGCACAACAAGGAAAATCGCCTGAATACATCCCATATAGTAGAAAACGGACCTAGGCAACCCTTATACGTAAATGAAGTACTTACGGCTATGACCAGACGCCTACATTATCTCGCCAGAGAACTTACAAAGGAATTCGGTTACCATCAATGTTGGGTTGCAAACGGCAAGGTGTATATTCGCGAAAAAGATGGAATGTCAAGCCGCCTCATCAAAACTGACGAAGACCTCGCGAAACTCCGTAAGGAAAGATGACTAGCCCTGTACCTACCACTGCATGCTCCCTTTTTCATCAAAATTTTGTTAACTTTAATCCCAACTTATACTATTTTATTAATAATCAAATCAAACCACAGAAATAATCGTTTAAGAAAACACTGTTCAATACAAATAAGTTTTTTACTAACAATAACTATACATACACAACACATTAAACACATCCTAAATACAATCACGTTACCTGCACGCCACATCCATAACACACACAAACTTATATATAAAAGCCAACTATTTGTACATACTTTCGCACCTGCTCTGTACCAGTATAATGAACGTTATTGTTACGTCATTAAGCAGCGCTCAAAACATGAATGTAAAATTGTAAATTATCAACATTAACATTCGATAACACACAAAACAATCTAAAAAACCTAGATTCTGTCTCTGTGTCGGATGCCTCGACTTGTGACCTGGAAAAATGTACTCCACCAAATTTCATACCTAATCAAACACTTAAAATCATTACACAGAACATAAGAAGCATAAATAAAAACATAGCGGGATTTATGACTACACTTGCTCGGACGAAACTTGAATGGGACATAATCGCATTAACCGAGTGTTGGCTTCCTAACACCTATAACATACCCGACTTACCGAACTATAACTATTACCTTACCAACAATAACCATACACAAAATGAGGGTGTAGTCCTGTATGTTCATAAAAAACTGCAACTAGTTGCAGAGGAGCCGTCATTCGTAGATGCTAACTGTCTGCAAGTAAAAATCGATAGAAATACTGTTCTCTTAGCAATATATCGTCCGCCAGGTTACAAAGACCTAGATAATTTTCTAAACTCGTTAAATATTACCCTTACTAAGTTATCCAAATACAATAATATAATTATTACGGGAGACATAAATATAAATATACATGAACACTGCACAGATTCCGCTAAACATACCTACCTAAACTTACTAGCTACCCATGGCCTTTTACCTGCTCATACAATACCTACGCGACAAAAAGCTTGTCTTGACCATGTTATACTGAAAACTAGACTACCTACTTCTACTTTTGTCGCACACTCTGCCCTAACTGATCATGAGACAGTTATGTTATTCTTGTCAAAACGAATGCCTAAAATAATAACAAAAAAATCTATTCGTTTTAATTACGTTAAGATAGACACAGACCTAAAACAACTAGACTTTAGTGAAGTATACAAAACCCAAGATCCTCATGTGGCAGGGGAAACAATAACTAGATTAATTAAACACGTGATAGACTCGAACTCCAAATCGGGGAAGACTCCGAACCGTAAACAAATAATAAAGCCATGGATTACTTCTGGTTTACTTCGCTGTATGCGGCATCGTGACACATTGCATAGGAAATTTAAACAGGCGCCTAATGATGAGATTTTAAAGATTACTTTTACTAGGTATAGAAACTATTGTAATAAAATACTAAGGAAATTAAAAAACGAATTTGAAAAAAATGAGATCATTACAGCAGGTAAAAACACTAAGCAGTTATGGTCGGCTATAAATAGTATCTCAAATAGGTCGAAAAGAAAAGCCAACACATCATCACAATTATTAGCCTCATCAAGTACACCACAAAAATCTGTAAACCATGTCAATGACTTTTTTGCCAAAATAGGTGAAAAACTAGCAAAAAATATAAAGAGTACACAAACAAAGGTTACAAAGGGCAACCTATCGAACGGAACGCAATCCATGGTAATGCTTCCAACAGATGAGGAAGAGGTAGCCGGAATATTAATGTCGCTCCGCAATAACTGTGCCGCGGGATGGGATGGGATATCCGGTGACCTATTGAAAAAGCACGCGGCCGTGATTGTGCCTCCGTTAACGTACGTATGTAACCTTGCTCTTTCCAAAGGTAAATTTCCGAACGTGTTCAAAAAAGCCATAATTCACCCAATCTACAAGAGTGGGGACAGGAGCCGTGTTGACAACTACAGACCTATATCTGTGCTGACTGCTTTTTCCAAAATACTGGAACGGGTAATGAATAGCAGACTTGTGAGCTACCTGGAAAACAACAAATTTATTGCACCAGCGCAGTTTGGGTTTCGCTCAGGCAAATCCACCTCTGACGCGGTCCATGAGCTAACAGACTATGTGGTCACAAACATGGATAGTGGGGATAAGGTTATGGCCATATTCCTAGATCTTGCCAAGGCTTTCGACACGGTTTCTGTCCCAATTCTTGTACGTAAGATGGAAAGCTTGGGAATCAGAGGACTTCCACTGGACCTCTTTAAAGACTATTTGAGTGAGCGTACCCAGAGAGTAAAGATAGATGAATTCATCAGTGAAGAGCAATTAATTAACTACGGCACGCCTCAAGGTAGTGTCCTCGGACCTTCATTATTCCTCATTTATATTAACGATCTGGGTATGCTCAATATCCCCAATGGCAAAATTATTAGTTTTGCTGATGACACTGCCCTCTTGTTCAGCGCGAGCTCGTGGGTAGATGTCTATGAGCGTGCACAACTAGGCTTTAACACGGTATCTAACTGGTTACGCGACAATCTGTTGACCCTTAATACAACCAAAACCAATTACATAGCGTTCTCTATGAAAAACAGTGGATCCTCCCAAACATTACCGAATACTATTGTAGCTCACTCTTGCACAAACCCACTCACCCGTAGTTGTAACTGCGAACCACTCACCAAGGCTGAGAATGTAAAATACCTAGGAATAACAATCGATAAGAACCTAAGATTCCAAGATCACATAACCACTCTTAGTAACAGATTGCGGAAACTAATATATGTGTTCAAGACGCTGAGACATGTACTCGATAAAAATGTTATGAAATTAGTGTACTATACCCTTGCTCAATCTATAATATGTTACTGCATCACCTCTTGGGGTGGAGCTCCAAAAACTACCCTAATAGAAATCGAAAGAACCCAAAGAGCTATACTGAAAGTGTCGTCTTTCCGACCGTATCGCTATCCCACTGAACAGTTATACAAAGAGTATGAAGTCCTGACAGTGCGTCAACTGTTTATACTGCACATTCTGCTAAAACAGCATTCACTCCTGGTTTATAATCCAACGCTGTCTAGGGGAAAAAGACGATATGACCCAGTGGAGCGCCATCACCTACGTCACAAAACTATTTTTGCAAGGCGTTTCTTTTGCTATCTGGGTGGCTACTTATACAATAAAACTCATAAGATGCTACAAATCTTTAGCCTCACAAAAGATAAATGCAAAAAGAAATTAACCGACTGGCTGCAAAAATTAAACTATAATGATACTGAAGACATCCTTAAAATGACCTAAACACACAATAACACTCTCACACACCCCCACACTCACACATCTACACACTCACACACCCACACAATCACCCACACTACGCATCTACTAACATTCGTTTCGCATACTTTTCCTAGTTTTCTAAGCATACTAAATAAACTATAAAAATGTTATATGATTCCATACATTCTGTCAGCGCGCCTAGTACATAATTTATGAAATGAAAATGTGAAGGGGTGGGACCCTGGTGTCCTGAAATACAGGCCACGAGCCTAGCTTAGGCACCAGTCTCCCACAATATATTATTATACTTATATGAATTGTGAATATTTTGTCGAATCTGGCCGACCAATGTAAAATTATGAATGTATATTGTGGTGAGAAAATAAAGTTATTATTATTATTATTATAGCAAAATACCGTAAGACATTATACTATGGAAGTAACTAAAATAGACCAGTCTAGCGGTATCTACATCAGTGAATTGACGGATTTTTCTAATAGCATATGCTGCTGAACTTAAGCGCCCCGCAAGCGATGTTAAATGAGAACCCCATTGTAGCCTTGAATCAAGCGTAAGCCCCAGGAAAACAGTTTTATCTACGAATTCGAGTTTCTCTTTATTCAATATATTATCTCACAATCACTACTTTTAACATTCGGTAATGAAAATCTTATGCATTTAGTTTTCATTTCATTCAATACCAAATTGTTTGCTGTGAACCAATTTTGGACCTGAAGTAGGGCATTATTCACTTCATCTAGGTTTTGGGCCCGTCTATTTATCTTAAGGACGCATTTATTGAGGAAAGGCTTTTACAGTAGGTAGGAGGAGTTCATCAATTGACAAATGACAATCATGTATTTAACTACTAAATTGTGCAACTTTTTTTTCTGAATTTCCCAAAAGTACTATATTTTTGCAGCTTTTTTGGGAAAAATACTATTTGTTCCAAATAAAGTTGCTTGTGGCTAAATAATAACAGCCGCTCAGGTCGATCTTTAGGTTAAGCCGTGCTTGCCCAGGTTAGTCTGTGGATGGATGACTACCTTTATATACTTACCGAGTTTCCTCCGTGCCTCGGAAAGCACGTTAAGCTGTTGGTCCAGGCTGTCATTTGTCCATCATTGGCGGTTCTTACAGGTAGTCAGTGGCCCAAACAGTCTGACAACTAGTCTTACCAAGTGGTATCGTATTATGGGTAATACGATACCACTTGCAACCCAGGTAATACCCCAGTATGCTTGGTAATACTGGGGTATTACCTGGGTTGTGGAGGTCAGATAGGCAGTCACTCCATGTAAAATACTGGTATTCAGATGCATCTGGTTAGACTGGAAGCCGAAGACCCTAACATAGTTGGGAAAAGGCTAGGCAGATGACGATGTTCAAAATAAAGTTGGCAACCCTAGAACAGGGCAACATAAAAAAAAAACTTTTAAGACACAATAATTTAACATGAGCAAACCCAATGATATTATAAGTAAAAAGGTGGCAAACCTCATAGATTAAAATATTTGATTTAGTTAAAAATTCATTGATTTCAAGTATTCCTGCATGCATTAAAACCTATTTAGGTACTTGGCTGCAGCCAAACGAAAAATAGCCAATGGCCAAGTGGACAACTACCCTTAAAATAAAAAAGATTTATTTCAAGTCATATTATGGAAACACCAATTAAAACATAAGGATTTATTTTAAATTAATGAATTAATGTCTAATAGAACTGATAGATCACACAGCATGAACTGCTGACTAAATCACCCAGTTTTGTTTTTCTGTTGATAATCTTTGCCTAGTTGTAATTGGGATTATGTGGATCCTGTCATTGTAGACCGCTATGTTCCAGAATGATGGGAGCTGTAAACAAAAATATTCATACTTAGGTACACTTATATATCATTTTCTAGCAAATGCACTCAACTCATAGATTATTTTAGTTGACGACCAACCTTGTAATCATGAGATTCATGAACATGAGTTATCATTAGAATTGGAAGCTCTGGCAGCTACAGGCTTTCACCAAATCAAAACTGAGTGTAACTGAAGGTAAAGTTTGCATTAAATTGACTTAAACATTCTTCAGGCTTTAACTTTTAGAGGAAGGTTAAGATCTAACGCTTAAATTCTGGAAGGATGCTCATTCACTCTTGAATTCGTTTTGCAGATTTTGTAACACAAATGTATGACATAAGAACATAGCCTTTTAGAATCTAAGTGTTACACTACTGCCATTTTTTGATTAGTAGAAAACTAATAAGTACGAAGCTAAAGAGATCACACACCGTACCTAATAGTTTTCGTTATAATGAACTTACCCACTCTGATAGCAGCACATAGTATGGCAAAGGTAATCACGCTGCTAATGGTGTTCTCACGCGCCTGGCGCTTCTCTTCCATAGGGTCAACTCTTTCCCCATAAGGTAGACGGAACATGATTGTAGGAATAAAATCAAGATCAAAGATGTCAAAAATAATATAGCCTCTAGTTCTAGGTTACCTGCTGTTAGAAGGTACCTATTCAATTTTCAATTTTGACAATACTCGTGCGTGAGTCGTGCTGCTTCGTTTGACAGTTCCATAGAGTCACAGATTAGATATTGGTAGCTAGCATAGAGTAAAGTACAGTGCGTTCCGAGATAGACTGTAAACGCTATGACATGAGCATCCATAAACCCGTTCCGAGATACCGTGAGCGCGATCATAAGCGCGATATCAATGTTCCTTGAGTCGTCATAGATGACGTCATGACACGCGCCATCTTGCGATTACACCGACCATGCCCCAAAAAAATATCACCGTGAGCGCAGTCAAATGACCTAATGACAGATCTTAGCTGTCATAATCGTGAATACTAAAACCATTGAGATAGAAATATTGCTGTGAGCCGTAGACAGTCTGTCTACGCTGCTGTGAGCTGTGAGCGCTGTGAGTGATTATTATCTCGGAATGTACGGGTAATATAACGAGGGGGACCATGGAGGGACCCACAGAGTATAATAATCACTACGTTTAGAGGGACCTTAGACGATCAATCTGGCAATAGTGCGGGAAAGGGCCTTTGTAGGTAAGATAAAAATGTATTTTTTTTTTATTTATGGAATGTAAAAAGCATACAATATGACACTTCTTTTACAATGCAAGAAGAGCAACAAAATATATTTATTTTTAATAAAATAGTCTATTTTTGGTTTTTCTATAAAAATACTATATCTTTTTGGGGTGTGCTATATTTTTTGTACCTAGCTATAAATAATACATTTCGCTGGACATTAACACACAGCGCCATCTAGTGCCACACTAAGTAAGGTTTGTGTCGTGGACATCTGTTATTTGATATACTAATTATATCTGTAGGATCAGGAGTGCCGAGAAGTATATCGTCAGGGTTTGGCTTTGGAGTCTCCATTTTAATGGGATAAACAAGACTGTGTAATAAATTACAGAGTTTTATTACAAGTAGAAACTAATTAACACACACAATAGAAATGGTACACAGTACAAAAAGGCAATTAAGTAAACAAAAGACAGCAATTAAGAAGGCAACAACATTGTTAGGCGAACAGACCGTTCAAGGTCACAGTTCGTACAGTGACCAAGCCACCCAATTACAAAGTGTATCCTGCTCGCAATCAGCAAGTTAGGTAATACAGCTATTGTAAATATACAGCAGCGCTGTACCAAATAAACCGACAGTTTTGTCGGGAGCTGGGGAGCTCTGTATTGAGTCGAATCCGAAGACCGACTGAGGAGCCTATTATTTTTTTGGAATGGCGTCTCGCAGTTCAACCTAGAGAGGTTGTCGTCTGCTTAACCGGACTATCCTGTGGGTGCCTTGAGAGTAAGGCCTCCAGCCAGGGCATAAAACTTACAAACTATGCGACTACACGCTAAAGGCACCCCCTGCCACAGAATAAAAAAGTACAGAAGTTGCACTCCTTTGATCTTGAAGAAAGCCGACATTTTAAGTACCTAAACTGGGCACGGTCGATCTAAATTGTGCCTTGACGCCCCGCGTTAGCGTCTGTTATTCGGCGTCTCGTTGCTTAATGGTCAATCGGTAGGGCTGCCACAAGTACTTAAAATAAAATACTACCAACATTTTTGTATTTTAATGTAATATTATTTAAAGATTCATAAAAACTTATGAAATGACAATTGTTTTACTTTAGTATAATGTCTCACATATTTCTTGCCTTCTCTAAAATAACGATTATAAAATTATTAGCAGCATAAATGCGAAATCTAACAAATACTTAATTTTAAAATAAACTGATCGGAAGCATGGACATGGAACAATATTTTTTATTAAACTGACTAACTGATTGTAAGTAGGATAGGGGCTAATATCCTGGGTTTGTAATATATGATATAATAACAGAAAGTATATTTACACTTGAAATAACGTTCACATGATATAATTTTCATATGCTATAAAAACAAATAACTTAATTTCATGTGATCTAATGTTATATTTCAAATAAACTTCTTTTACTCTAATAACATTTAGTATAACGTTCATTAAAAATAATTTTCAATTTGTATAATGCTGTTTTAATATAACGTTTAGTTGACATAACTTTTATTTGACCTAATTTTCATATTTCCTAATTTTCAGCCGAAATTCTGTAATGAATAAGTAAATATCACCTACAACAGTGAGGATCTGTCGCTCGGCGGCCGCTGCCGCGGCACGCTCGCTCCGCTCGCTCGCCTTCGCACGCCAAAAGGTCACAGTTCTAACCTAACCTAACCCACATCATTCACCCACAATACAGGGTAATGATTCACCTGCAACAGCGAGGATCTGGCGCTCGGCGGCCGCTGCCGCGGCACGCTCAAAATTATAATTAACGTTACTATAGATTTTGAATATTATACTAACTAAATATTATACTAAATTAATATTAGTTTAAGAGTGCATTATAGGAAATGTTAATTAAGACATATAAAATTAGATAAACTGAAATTACATCAATAATTCATTATATCATTTCATCGTTATACTAAACAAAAAGTATATTAAATGAAATTAGGTCACGTGAACGTTAGACTTTCTGTTATTATATCAAATGGCACGCACCCTAATATCCTTGTATCGGTCATATGGTCTACTAGTTATTATTTCAAGCAAGTCCGAACCCAAGTAGAATATCAAACAACAGCAAGTGCAGTTCATCTAATTGAGTTATGAGCGTTGGCCTTGAATTTATTTTTCTCACACTCGCTTTTTTTGGGCCTCATAAACCGCTACGGGAACTAGCATACCTACCCTATATATTATACTTATTTAAGTAAGTGCCTAATACGAATATAGGTAGGTAAGCAGCAAAACTGGCAACACGTTATTAAAGCTTTCCGGCAAATAAAAATTAAACTGACCGAAGATCTATGGGGAATGTCTATCAAAGTTTGCACATCCATACTTGAGACAATAGCCCCATACTTAGCTTTAATTTTTAATCTATGTGTAGACCAAGGAGTTTTCCCTGATTTAATGAAATACAGTAAAGTCATACCTCTTTTCAAATCCGGGGACAGTAAAGATACTAACAATTATAGACCTGTATCCGTGTTGCCAGTTTTTAGCAAGGTTTTTGAAAAAGTAATGCTTGATCAAATGCTCTATCATTTTAACACCAACAGAATCTTACATGATCAACAGTATGGTTTCACCAAGGGACGTTGTACAACTGACGCCGGTGTAACCTTATTAAAGCACATATTTACTGCGTGGGAAGAGTCCCAAGATGCCATAGGAATTTTTTGTGACCTCTCCAAAGCGTTTGGTTGCGTAAATCACGACACATTACTTTTGAAACTTGAGCATTACGGACTGGGTAAACTTGCACTTAGTTTGGTAAGATCATATTTGAATGATAGACAACAACATGTTCAGATAAATGGTGTTAATTCACAGGGTTTAAAAATAAAAATGGGGGTTCCACAAGGCTCAATATTGGGTCCTTTCCTCTTTCTAGTATATATAAATGATCTACCCTATTTATTGAAAAACCAACCTCAAAATATGGTGTTATTTGCTGATGACACTTCCTTAATTTTTAAGATAAACAGACGGGCACAAAATTTAGATGACGTGAATAATGCCCTACTTCAGGTCCAAAATTGGTTCACAGCAAACAATTTGGTATTAAATGAAAAAAAAACCAAATGCATAAGATTTTCATTACCGAATGTTAAGGGTAGTGATTGTGATATATTATTGAATAATGAGAAACTTGAATTCGTAGATAAAACGGTTTTCCTGGGGCTTACGCTTGATTCAAGGCTACAATGGGGTTCTCATTTAACATCTCTTGCGGGGCGGCTAAGTTCAGCAGCATATGCCATTAGAAAAATCCGTCAATTTACTGATGTAGATACCGCTAGACTGGTCTATTTTAGTTACTTCCATAGTATAATGTCTTACGGTATTTTGCTATGGGGACGGGCTGCAGATATTGAGTCTATATTTATTCTGCAGAAAGGAGCCATCAGAGCTATATATAATCTTCGTAGGCGCGATTCTCTAAGGGAACTGTTTAAGGATATTGGCATTATGACGGTACATTGTCAATACATTTACGAAAACATAATGTACGTTAGAAAAAATTTGCATCTTTTTGGTAAAAGAGGTGACAGACATAATTACAGTACTAGAAACAGGGACCAATTAGTTCAGCCAGGCTTTAGACTCGCTAAAGTAGACTCATCTTTCATGGGGTACTGTTTGAGATGCTATAATAAAATTCCACAAAGTATTCTTGAACTGAATGAGACGAAATTTAAAACATGCATTAAACGCACACTATGTAAAAAAGCATATTACAAGTTGAGCGATTATATCGCTGATAAAAATGCTTGGCTTAATGCTGGTCCTGCTCCACATGGACAGGGGCGCAAAAATTGATAGCATTAAATGATATAGTTGGAGCTGCTGAAGATTGTACTTAACTATCTTTGCATTGTATAGATTCAATGTTAGTATTGTATAATCGCATAGCCCATATTGTGTGAGTACTATGTACTAGTAAGCTATCATTCACTGGAAACCTACGGCAGTTCTTGACTTGAATGTGCCCTGGCGGTTGAGAGTATGTCATGCTCACTCAAATGTCTCGCTGATGGTGGCGCGTGTGTCGGACCATTTAGTTCCCTTCAAAATGGTTGAGCTGAATGGTGCTGATCCATGCGTCATGTGCGTGAACGGGCGCTGTCAGTTGTGACTGGTCATCTCTTAGTCGCCATGGTTTATTTGAATTAATTATTTTGTTTTTGAGTTGTATTTTGTTTTGCTATGGACACTTTTAACGTGCACATCTTGCTACATTGTTCTCACATAATATACCATCTCAACATGAATGATGTAACCAAGATTTTGTAACAATTTTTTGATTTCAAAGAGTGTCCATGGAGTTTCTTGCCCGTTCTTCTCCATAGAGATCTACGCTAGGGAATGGGCAACTACAGTACTTTCACAGTTTTTATGTCTTGTGACTGGGACTGTAGCTACATTAAATGTTCATTTTTGTTTCGACAATTCAAAAGTGCCTGTAACTGGCCTACTTGAAATAAATGCTTTGATTTTGATTTTGATTTTTGACACGATGGATCTCGTCAACTATCAAAGGAGCTCTGCGGGCCTTAAATGGCCGCTTTAGCAGAACATAATATGAATAACGATAAAAAAAAAAATCTAAAAATGGACTTTGTCATAAAGTCCATTTCAAGAATTTTAAATTTTTAACGTGATTCATATTATGTTCTGCTTAAGCGGCCATTTTAGACCCCCTGGTATTCCGTAATCAATGCTAGTAGGTAGGTAACTATAACATGGTATAATCGTACAAAAATTGTCAATCCATTCTGTTCCAAGTTATTTTCGCTTTTCACTGTTTGAACCTACTTAGTCTACCTACCTAACTTCTTGTTATTATCGTTTACTGCACTGAACTATGAGTTTCTTTTAAATTGCTAATTGTTACCTAAATAATTAAATAAAACTTTAATTAACTTACCTTTCACAATCAGCTGGTAAATAAAAAAAGACATTTTGTTTCTACATTTATACCTACCTACCTATGTATTTAAGTATCCATACACGCAACAGTTTATCTGGCTTGTCATTTTTACTAAGAATGATTAATTATCAATAATTCACTCAGTAAACTAACACGAAGCACAAGTAGGTCGCGACGACAGCGAACAGTCGAAAGAGCGAGAAAAATTAACGCGACACACGTACACGCACGGCACGAGCGCGACAGCCCCACTGAACTTGCACTCACAACGTGTGCCGAGCGGTAGGTAGTTATCTCATGCCTACACACGGAGTGACAGAGCTCTGCCCCTGCGGGGTATGGACCTCGGCTTAGGGCGTCGCTGGAAGAGGACAGCGAGGGGACAGGCTGGATCTGAGTGGTGTCATTATTTAGGGACTGGATTTGGACTACAGGCTCAGCCACGCGAGCTGGCACGAGCAAGGGACGGAGAAGGTTTGAATCGGGGCATCGCGACGGGCCTCGACGGCGAGGACGGAATGACGGCTGTTTGCGTCTGTGCTTCTTGAGCGTGCTCGTTTCCTTCCTGCTCTCTTGGAGGAGGGTAATAGCGTCATCGGGTTCGACTAATGCATGTCTTGGGCAGCGAATCTGACTAATTCGCGAGGGTTGGTATCGGGCCGCCGCCGCTGCGATCAGGGGGTTATGGTGTTTGATTGCGGAATCGAAGAAGCGCTTGGAGAGGCGCTTCATAAACTGGGCAATTGTGGGGATTTTTAAATCTAAATGTAAACGATCATTACCAACGTAACAGGGGGCTCCCGAGATTTTACGTAAGAATCGGTTCTGAAGGACCTGTATCTTATAGAGATGTTTGGGCTTGGCGTGAGCGTACACGACACAAGCGTAAGTCATGATGGGACATATATAAAAGTACTCTGTGGATGGGACTGAGGAGCCTACCAAGTGCTCGCTCTTTTATACGCTATGTCCCACATTGCATTCCCGCCACAACTCCGTCCGACACACGGAAGTGCGTCACGTGTTTATTTGATACAAAAATGAGCTAAATCTAACAAGAATTACATCATAAAGTAATCAAATAATACGATAATAATTGTCGTAAATAAACAATAGTGAATTCACAAAGTAAATCGTTTTGAAATTAAAGCATCAACATGTCATCATTTGTTTTGAACAAAACTACCCGTCACACTTATCGAAATAAGTTGCCAAAAATCAATTAATGCATACACTTAAATACCTACTTAGTAAATTATGATACGATTTATAAGACAATAATTCATAGTTAAAATAATAAATAATAAATATCGCCGGACATTAACACACAGCGCCACCCAGTGCCACACTAAGCAAAGCTTGTGTCGTGGACACTAGATAGTTGATATACTACTTGTATACTACATATATACTTTTTTTGTTTGTAAATACATACTTATTATACATATAAACATCCATGACTCGAAAATAAATGTCCATGTCCATGCTCATCACACAAACTGTTGCTACCGGGATTCGAACCCAGGACCCTAAGAACGGAAGGCAGCCTCACTACCACTACGCCATTCGGGTCGTCAAAAAGTCACAGAAATCAACTCTTAACAATATTTTCTGAATACCCACAATTGTATTTGACAACATACTCCGACATATATCTTTTTGCTTGTAAATACATACTTATTATACATATAAACATCCATGACTCGGAAACAAATGTCCATGCTCATCACACAAAAATTTGCTCCTACCGGGATTCGAACCCAGGACCCTAAGAACGTAAGGCAGCCTCACTACCACTACGCTATTCGGGTCGTCAGCTTATTTTGAAAAATACTATTTTTTGCTGAATAAATGTTGGCAAACCTAGGTCACACCAGAATATTACACTGTATAATAATATATCGTTTACATAATTTGAAAACGTATTTCCTTGAAGAAAACCCCGTCAACCCCAGAAGGCCTAAACCCACACACCCGTCGGTTACAACACTAGGTATATAATCTAAGATTACACCAGTGCAACCGCAGCGCATTTGAATGTATCATAACAATCATAACTTTTTTTCTTAAAAAAAACGTCGACAAAATATAACACACTAGCGGACGTCCCGCGGTTTCACCCGCATAGTTCCCGTTCCCGTGGGAGTACGGGGATAAAATATATCCTATGTTACTCGTGGATAATGTAGCTTTCGAATGGTGAAAGAATTTTTAAAAACGGTCCAGTAGTTTTTAAGCCTATTCATTACAACCAAACAAACAAACAAACAAACAAAGTTTTCCTCTTTATAATATTAGTGTAGAAGTGTAGATGTAGATAAATAAGAAGTTTCAAATACCTATGAGTTTTGAAGAAAGCAAAATAAAATAATATAATAAAAAATATATTGGCCTAAAAAAGCGTAGTCGACGGATCCCCGCTGTGCGGGGCTCTTATTCCTGTCTGCAGGGTTTAAAGGAAGGCGACATGAAGACAGCGACTGTCGCAACCCCGTGCAGGGCACGCCACAATAGTGGCGATGAGTCCCCTTTTTGAGGAGTGGCTTGCGTGGCGCCTCACCTTCCGCCTGATGCAGGTCTTCACCGGACACGGTTGTTTCGAGAGGCTCCTGCACAGAATCGGGCGGAAAACAACGCCCGGGTGTCACCATTGCGAGGATCGACCGGAGGACACGTTAGAACACACAGTGGAGGTTTGGCCGCTTGGGCGGGGCACCGCCATGTCCTCGTAGTAGCGATCGGCAGCAGCAGCCTCTCGCTATTAGGAATTAGCTGTAGTAGCTATGATAAGCTTGTAGACTTATAAACCCCAAACCTACACTAATTGATGTGTAAACATTAAGGTGGACGCACACTTTTCCGTGACAAAAGAATCGAATTTTAGAATTACTTGTATGAAATCCTGTGAAACCTCGCACACTTATCCGCGTCGAATCGTCCAAATCAAGCAGAACGCCAGAAATCCTAGACAATTCGGATGACGTCATCAGATTCGGCGCGGCTGATGCGGGCGATTCGACCGTTAGAGTACTACGAGTACTTCTTCATTGTTTTAAAAAATTGCTGATTCCAATCTTTCAGCGCGGTCGATTCTTTCGGTGCGTTCAGCGCGGATATGTGTGCGAGGCCTCCTCGACTTCGATTCGTTCGGCGCGGATAAGTGTGCGTCCATCTTTATTTGTACGCCTTGTAACGCAGTACGTAGTGAAACTTTACTTATTTTTATAACACCATGTACACACCTTGTACCTATTTTTACTTATGTGTCACAAATAAACAAATTTGAATTTGAACGCACATTTTCAGAGCCGAACGAAACGAAGGAGCCGATAGAATCGAATTTATTTTACAGTTTTTGTATGAAATCCTACGAAACCCCGCACACTTATCCGCGTCGAATCGGACATATAATACATTAACATAACATATTATGACGTTCTATGGATGAGAAAAGGTTTCTTTTGGCGCAGATAAGTGTGCGTTCATCCTAATAAAGTTCCAATTTGACAGAATATTAAGTGTTGCTATAGCAAAAAAAAAAAGTTCTTTTCCAATCGTCGCTGTTTTTTTTGTGTATCATTACTCCATCATTTTCAGTGTTTGGTGTTTCAGATAATATTATTAAATTTTAATTAACTTTGCAAACAGACTGTTGTGCAAAACATTTCTTTGAATGTTTTATGGTGGATATCAATATTTTCTAAAATAAATGGTTTATGTTGCGCAACATGGCGATTAAGGCTCAGCTGCTTTGATCATTTGTAGTGCTTGAACATTTTCAATGATAGGGTTTTGCGACGGTGACACGCTCTACTTAACATCAGATTTCAACTCGTCCAAAGAGTACAGTTAGTTTTAATCCGTCGATTATCATCGCGCAGTGTGATGAGACAGCTAGTGATTCTGTGCGGCTAAGGCGCGGGCTTATCGGGAGAATTGCTCTAAAGTGCTTTTATTTTTGGTTGAGAAGCAAGCCGGAGAGAATCCGTCAAGCTGGAGCGACTACCGGAGTACCTGCGCGACACCGTCGACTGGTTCATGGGGTGAGTGGCCGCACGCCTTTGTTCATACTAAACTTGTTGTTCAGTGCGCTCCTTTCACAATTTCTTCCATTCGACACCTCGTTCACGCCTCTTATAATAATATGTGATTGCGAGTCATGCACTCACGAAGGTTGCCTGTGTTAATAGTGAGTTGTTAGAGTAGAAGAAAGTGTCAACTTGGTAACTGACACTTCCCAAATAATTGCAACTCTGCCCTTATGACCACTTTGCCTTTGCCAGACAATTTGACATCATTATCTGATCCAGGTGTTTTGGTAAAAACAACACTTCTAAGGTGTTAGATGATCCTCTTGGCTATTAGTCCATTAACCGTAATTACTTTATTACTATTAAAAATGTGAGATTAACTCTAACCTTTAAATTGAACCAATTGTTGTGAAATGGGATAGATTGGTTATTTGGGACCTGGAGTAAAAAATAAATAATGTACCAACCTAAACAAAAAAATTAAGACAAAATACATGCAGACAAAGTGGCAAGTAACGGCTAGTCAACTTTGTTTGAACAATTGTTTATTTCTACAACATTTTCTCAAGTTTCATACTTTTATTGATTCTAGAGGGTGCGTAACTTTGAAATAATAACAAAAGTTCCAATGATCACATTAGGTCATGTTTTATAGTTTTTTTATATAACAATTAAATGATATAAAGAATTATTGATAAAATTTCATTTTACCTATTTGTATATTATGGTTTAATGAACATTTTCTATTTATGCACTGTTGAGGACAGATGACTAATCAAGTAGCAATGAAATAACACGAACACTACTACAAGATTTATTGTCAGTATATCCTAGATATGAGCGCCGATGGCCAATCTTCTAGCGGCGGCGCGCCGATTTTTTTAAGTCGGCGGGTTTACGTACAATTAAGATTTATTATAATTTTTGACGTGACAACATAATTTTTAAAAGAGAAAACAAAATTAAAATAGTCTCATATTCCGCAACTTAGCTGTTAATCAATAGGAAATAAGGAACTTAAACCACGCTTTAATTACGTTATTAATTAAGGGTTCCGTAACCGCGATGTTTTTTTTTTCCGCCTGAACTATTGATTGAAATAGAAAACTATACATATAATAAAAGAGTAAAAAAGCTGTGTCTGTACATTGAATATATTTAAAAAATAATAATTGAAGGGGGTTTAGGAACAGTAACAGAGCATGAATCCAAAAAAAAAAGTCTGTCTGTTTGTCTGTTTGTTTGTACACGCTAATCTTCGGAAGTACTGGACGGATTTGAATGATTTTTTTTTCGTTGTATAGATATTATGTCTGGGCAACATATAGGCTATAATTTATCTTGGAAACCTGAACACCTGATATAGAACCGCAATAGACCAGCTAAACTATAAGAGATACAATTATGACACCATAGCAAAAATTGTTTCACGTGATGAGCATTTTCTGCTGAGAGAATAAATTTGAAGATCTGGAACACCTGATGTGGAACTCCAAGAGCCCAGTTATACCATAACACATATAGGAATGACGTCTTAGCAAAAGTTGTTCAATCTGATGAGCACTCTCTGTTGACTTATAAAAATCGAAGATCTGGGACACCTGTCGTGGAACTCCAATAGCCCAGCTATAATACACCATAACACATGTAGGAATGACGTCTTAGCAAAAGTTGTTCAATCTGATGAGCACTCTCTGTTGACTTATAAAAATCGAAGATCTGGCACACCTGTCGTGGAACTCCTATAGCCCAGCTACACCATAACACATTTAGGAATGACGTCTTAGCAAAAGTCGTTCAATAATTAAATAATGAACAACGACAATATAAAATTTGTAAACATTATTAAAAACTTTAACGGTATTATAATAATACCGTTCTACTGAATCTGTGTTATAATAATACTATTATTACAACACAGATTAAGTCAGTTAAAAGATGAAATACCAATTAAATTCAGAGTCTGCAGAATTTGTGTATACGCTTCATTTTCGGGCTTCGAAAGTACGACCATGTAACGGAATTTCGAAAGCAGCTGAAGTGGGCTACCTATTCGGCAGCGTCGAGATTCACACACTCTCTCTTTTCTCTTTTCTATTCTCCATAATCCTAAAGCTCCTTCGTATCTTCGGGAGCGCTTCGAATTTCTAGTTCTTAGAGGTAAACCTTGTCGCTCATCTTCATCTCTTCTCCTTCGTTTCCCTCCCCACTCCTCAAGTCGGTATGATGGTTCTATTACTGTTCGTGCTGTGCGCCTTTGGAATTCACTTCCACACTCCTTGCGGGATAGCCCTTCGTTAGATGTTTTCAAGAAAAAAGTAAAGGAACATTTCCTGTCGGCATGATTTTAGTTTGTAAATAGTGTTTTATATGTAAGTGTATCTTTATATATATGTATATATTATATTGTATGTATTACGTATATTGTATGGTATGTATTAGATTATATAGTGTATAAAATAAGTTTTAAAGTTTCTAACTGTATTGTTTGTGCACATAGGTTTATCCTCTCCTGCAAATCTCGCAATTCAAGTATGGTTTGCTGTAAGAAAACCCAATTCTGGGTTAAGCTCGCTGTTGTACATAAGCTATATATTTTAATTTTGTGTAAATTTCTGTTTGTTAATTTTTGTGTGTGCAATAAAGAATAAGAATAAATTCAAAAGTCGGTTTTCCCTTTGCAATGGCTATAGTTGTCGTGTTGTGTTGCCCTTATGGGATTTAAGCGAGATCGTTTTGCGGTTATTACCTGCCCTGCAACAGAGAAAACTCTTTCGCTTGGGGTACTAGTCGCTGGTATAAACAATATTGCTCGAGCCAAAGTTGACAGCCATGGAAAACAGATCTTTCTGTCTTTCCAAAACATTAACACATCACCGTCGTATGGCTGAAGATCCTTGACAGTAGCTGTGCTGAAATACTTCCAGCATTCATTTTCAACCACGCTGTTAATATCACTGGATGTGCTACTGTGCTTCTCACCCAAATTCATCAAAAACTTTGATGTTGTAGGCGCGGAACTCGGTCCAGGTGTTGTATCTTTTGTTGGGTCAACAACATCCTCCTCGTTCAAAATGTTTTTTAAAAATTTAGTCAAAAAAGCTACCTTATTGGTGTCCTGGTTTTGCATGTAAAGGTCTATTTCCTTAATTGCTTGAAACCTGCAATCCAATAAAGTAGCTGCCACAATAGTGTCTGTAACAGGAAAGCGATGGTCCAGACGTTGCAACATGTTATTTTTTACTTTAGTGACAATGACAGGTTCATCGTCGTTGCATTCTTCCAGCAACCTTCTAATTTCAGATTTAAAAACCAATGCTAGATTAATAGTGATTTGTGATTCAGAACTTAAAATTTCCACTACCGTCTTGAATTTATCAAAGAACGATGTCAAACTGGTAATTAAATTATACTCGTTCTCATCTAGTAAAAGAGCACTGCGTCCTATATCAATCAACATGTCTCTAATGGGTCGGCGGTTTGCACTATGGCTGATGCTTGTTAGCATCATAAGCAGGCTGTGCCATCTCGTTGGCGTACTAGTCTTTATAGTTGGAGGGGCGCTGGTTTCAGGTCTTGTCGAAACCTCGTCTAGGTCAAAATCATTTGATGAAGCTTCGTCATCAGAGTGGTTTATATTTTCACCAATATCTTCGAAAGATGAGAGCAGTTCACGTTGTTCTTTGCTGGCAGCGGCTTCAAGTTGAGGAGCTCTATATCTCAAGTGCTTGACTATTTTCTTACATTTATTAATAAGGAAAAGAACCGCATCAGTGTTCTGAATACCATCTACGGTGACCAGATTATGCAAAGCATGGCCAAGGCAAAGATGACTTTGCATATTCAGTAAAACAGCAGCTCTTTTCATATTACTGCCAGAGTCGGATACAAGGACAATATCTTTTTGTGGAATCTGAAATGTCCGCAAAATACCTTGAATTTCGTCTCTAATAATTTCACCAGTATGTTTTCCAACAACTTGTTGGGTAGCTAGCGTGAATTTTAATAGTTTCATCTCATGAGAAATATAATGGAAAGTGCAGGTTATATAATTGCGACGTCTAAATTGATCTGTCCATAAATCTGATGTTAATGCACCAAATCTTATATTTTGCTTTTTAATGATACTCTGTACATGTGTTAACATACTGTTATATACATCTTCGAGCCCCTCTCGAGCAATATTATGTCGTGAGGGCACATCGTCATCAGCCACAATTATATTGTATTTTATAAAAAAATCAATCATGGCTTCATCATTTATGCTGTCGAATGGCAATAATGATCTGGCGAACCATAGTGCTAGATCGCGCGCCAGCATCCACTTGTCTTTTTTCCCACCAGTTTCACCACTTTTTGTTACTGGTTTTGATTTTCTCTGTACTTACGGAAAAAAAATCTTTAATGGGGGCTACTTTTGTGTATCTTCTAAGTTATGTTCGTCCTTCAAATGCCCCATATTTTTAACCGACTTCTAAAAAAGGAGGAGGTTCTCAATTCGGATGTTTCCATTTTTTTTTTTTTTTTATGTTTGTTCGCGCATAACTCCGTCGCTTGCCAACCGATTTGAAAAATTCTTTTTTTGTTGGAAAGGGTATACTTTCCAAATGGTCCCATAGCCACCAAGTCGGGATCTGATGATGGAATCTTGGCGAAATCGAGGGAACTCTTCAAATTTTATAGGATAATGTACAGCGATTTTGGTATTTTCTACAACAAGTGAAGCATTTGCGTTTGATAAGAACCATTCTACCATCAGATCTGATGATGAAGCCAAGAGTCATGGAACTCCATAATGAGACGATGTATCCTAGTCGTGTTTGGGCTTGTTGAAATTGTCACGGTATGCACTTTCCATGTGTATCAAGCACATGTGAACCACTAAAAAGTGAAAAATAAAAACTTTTTTTCCAAAAAATAAAACCGACTTCCAAAAAAAAACAAAAAAGTGAAAAACAACTTTAGCTTCTGAAGTCGGTGACAAAAAAATAAATCAATCAAACAAAGGTCACCGACTTCAGAAGCTAAAGTTGTTTTTCACTTTTTTGGTTTTTTTTGGAAGTCGGTTTTATTTTTTGGAAAAAAAGTTTTTTTACTGTAGGCCTTGACGAGTGCTCTGAAACAAAATTACAGAAATTTTATTTATCAAGCATCCTACAATAACTTAAATAAAATAAGAAAGCAATATCCCAATAAAAACGTATTATTTCGACCAACCTCACGGAAATAAATAGCAAAATACTATAGTACAATAGGTAATTCAAAATATTTTAGCAATTAACATTTTGTAGTTATAGAAACAAACAAATGTTTATTAGCAATGTCAAATAAAAACAAGGATTTATTAAAACATAAAACATACCTACTTACTTTCTAACCTCATAAAAAAGCTGTCAAGATAGGTAAGTAGGTATTTAATTATTTAAAAATAATAGGATGTACATAAACTTACTTGGAAAATTGCACATTGCAATCTTTTTCTTTCGCTTGCTTCAAACAAGCGTCGCAAAACACTTGGTCGCCCAACACCACACCCAACACTGCTCGTTTTCTTCCCTCAATATTAATTACTAACTGACCAAAATAGGTCCAACAAAAACAGTGTTTGTTTGCTGATAACTTGGACAACACAGATATTGTAATGTCTAAGAGTTTCGTTTTATAAACGTCTACGTCTAGTGTCGCCATTTTGTTAGCATTCAGTCGGACGTGCGTTCGGTTTGGTCAGCGTGTTTGGTTAAGGCCCGCTTGTAGTGCGGCATGCTGGTATGAATTCGGTACCGCGTTCCCCGCCAGTTCGTTGACGCAGACGAGTAGCGGGCGAGTCGATTGCGCGGATGGGCTAGTCGATTGCGCGGATGGGCTAGTCGATTGCGCGGATGGGCTAGTCGATTGCGCGGGTGGGCGAGTCCATTTTGCGGGTGGGCAAGTCCATTTTGCGGGTGGGCGAGTCGATTGCGCGGATGGGCTAGTCGATTGCGCGGGTGGGCGAGTCCATTTTGCGGGTGGGCGAGTCCATTTTGCGGGTGGGCGAGTCGATTGCGCGGATGGGCTAGTCGATTGCGCGGGTGGGCGAGTCCATTTTGCGGGTGGGCGAGTCCATTTTGCGGGTGGGCGAGTCGATTGCGCGGATGGGCTAGTCGATTGCGCGGATGGGCTAGTCGATTGCGCGGATGGGCTAGTCGATTGCGCGGGTGGGCGAGTCCATTTTGCGGGTGGGCGAGTCGATTACGCGGATGGGCTAGTCGATTGCGCGGGTGGGCGAGTCCATTTTGCGGGTGGGCGAGTCCATTTTGCGGGTGGGCGAGTCGATTGCGCGGATGGGCTAGTCGATTGCGCGGATGGGCGAGTCGATTGCGCGGATGGGCTAGTCGATTGCGCGGATGGGCTAGTCGATTGCGCGGATGGGCTAGTCGATTGCGCGGGTGGGCGAGTCCATTTTGCGGGTGGGCGAGTCGATTGCGCGGATGGGCTAGTCGATTGCGCGGGTGGGCGAGTCCATTTTGCGGGTGGGCGAATCGATTGCGCGGATGGGCTAGTCGATTGCGCGGATGGGCTAGTCGATTGCGCGGGTGGGCGAGTCGATTGCGCGGGCCGCGCCGCGACGCGGCGCCGGCAACCCAACCCGTTCCTTCGTTGCCTTTCGTACCGGGACCAGGCCTTATTTTTATAAGCTCTTTTATTTTTTAAATAAACAAATTCTTAAAACTAATAATGTACCTATAACTAATAAAAAAACTATTTCAAAATAAACTTCAGCTAAAAATAATAAAAAGATACAAAAACGTTGCGTAACCATTATGAGGGGTAGCTCTGTGAAAAAAGCGACATGCGTCCGCTCTCGGTCACGCCTCGGCGAGCACTGGCTGGTGTATTTCTCGACTTTCGCGACCCGCCAAAGCAATTTTATTTTTATTAAAAAAAATATAGCACTTTTTCCAATTTTTTTTTAGCGAGTCCCTTCTATAAACAATGTTTGATTGTTTTATGTAATTTTCAATACTTTTTGAGACATAATCTCATTAAAAAAAATACGTTTGAAAACACAAATTAGAGTCAGGTTTGTGATTTTTTTTTATCGAGCCAACTTATTGATATCATGTTTTGGCTTTTGCCCGGCGCTTGGTCGTATGTTCAATTATAATAAAATAATTTTTCATTACTTTCTGTTTTATAGTTGAAACGTTACACATGTTCAAAAAAGTTCAAAATTAGTAAATCCTCGCCTTAAACTGAATGTCCGAATGCCGCCGCTCGGGCTTGCTCGACGCGCCGGCCCTCATATCTAGTATATCCACATGTTTAAAACTATTACAAACTATTATTATAATCACTGGTTTCGGGCAAGGATGGCTACAGTTCAACAATTCTATCTAAACGCGGTGAAAACTTACGAGACTAGTGCACTCTTTCGTTTCTGGAAGTGAAACATGTGACGTCAGGTAGCGCTTCTGTTAAAGTGTAACGTGTGTATACCTGCAATTTTAAATGCCAAGCGTCTTGCAATATGCACTTTGCTTGTGTCGTAAACGGCGCGGCTAGTCCCAGTGGGTCGTATAAAGACATTGCCGTTTTTAATAACTGACGTTTCGTAACCTGCTTACTCAAATAAGAAGGGTCTACTTTCCTGAAGTTGAATCCTAGAGTGTCATTCTGGTGTTGCCAAGTAAGACCGAGAATTTTCTCCTCCTTGTTCAGCACAGTGTCCATTGCCACGAGCTTGGTCGCAAGACCAGCGACAGCGGCCGACTCGTTGGACGCCCACTTCTGCAACACGAAGTTACCTCGCCGGTGTACAGCGTCGACAGCTTTAGACACTCGGCTCGCTTCTTCTGCGTTGTCGAAACTCTGTAAAAAATCATCCATATAAGCCTCATGAACATGTGCGTTATGATTTTTAACGTAAATTGCAGTGCTCGGGGAAGAGGTCGCACCAAACAATACCGTTTTCATTCTATATTCGATGGGCGTTGAGATCGTATCATCGCGCCATAGAAAACGAAGTGCGTCTCTGTCTTCCACTCTTACCGTTATGCCTAAAAACATATCTTTTATGTCTGCTGAAACGGCGACAGGTTTTTGTCTGAATCGCATTAACACGCCAAGGAGTGATTGTAAGAGATCAGGGCCCGTCAGAAGATAATCATTGAGACATACCCTGTTTAGACGGATTAATTACTGGAAAATGTGGTAAGTACCACTTGCACCCGCTAGATGACGTTGGCGGTGCTAGTTCTGCATACTCATTTGATATCAGCGCCTTCATCTGGTCTGAATATTTTTGTTTCAAAGTTTGGTCTTTGCGTAAACGGGATTCAGTGCCATGTAGTCGACTGAGCGCGGAGGCGTAGTTGTCTGGAAAACACCTATCTTTGTTCTTCCATAGTAGGCCCGTCTCGTAACCGCCTTCAGGCAGAGCGTGTGTAGTTTCCTATAGTATTTTCAATGCTCTCACCTCTGAGTCTGCTTGCGGGCGACGTGGCTGCACTCCTAATGATTCCAGGCTAAAATTTTCTTGTATGAGCTTTTCAATAGATTCGTCTGTACTTACATGACCGCAGCGTTCTCCGATCTGTGGTAATACATGTAGTTTTGACAGGCTGCAGGTTTTACCATGTAAAATCCAGCCGAGCGGCGTGCGTGACGCTACTGGTTGATTCCTTGTACCTACTCGCGCTTCAGAGGCGAGCAGGAGTGCCCAGTTGTCCTGGCCTATCAAGACATTTGGTACGCCAGCGTCATATGCTAGCTGCTCGACTATAGGTGTCAAGTGCTCGAAGCCTGCCAGGTCCTTTGCGCGTATCGACTGGCTTGATAATTCAAGTCTGTCGATGGTTCTGGCTTCGATGTTCCGGGGCCGCGGTATCTCTTTCGAATAGGCCCGCAACCTCGATGTCAATGCCTTCAGTTGTGTATTTTCCTCGTATATTTACCTTGACTCGTTGCGAGTTCGTAGCGTCAATGCGCGCGCCTGCTACGGCCTCGATGTAAATGGCTCATTTGGACCTTCTGCGCCTATCCGCTGCGCGACGTCAGTAGTAAGTAGAGTTATTTGTCGATCCATCATCCAACAAAGCAAATGTGTCTACTTTACCGTTTGGTCCCGATAGTGTCACTGGCACTACTGTAACGTTACAGTTTCCTGGTGAGGAAAATGTAAGGTTGCATTGTGTAAAGTTTAAAAGAAAAATGGCAAGGGGATGAATTATGGTTTAATAAAACAAGGAATAGAAATTTAAGTTAGGGAAGCCGAGGTAACGTGGTCCAGGTCCAGGTCGAGGTAAGGGTCCAATGCTCGCAGCTGGTAGAAGCCGCTCGCTGCAGTGATAGGCTCACTCGCAGTTGCCAATCTCCGATGGTCGAGGCTCACCCGCTGTCCGCGTCCAGGTTCAATAGTAGGAGTAGCAGCAGTTGTAGCAGCCGCAGTAGTAGCAGCAGTAGGTTTTCAAGGCAGACAGCGTCCAGGGGCTCTCAATAGTGGAATTTGCAGTAGTAGTTGTAGTTTTTCAAGACGACGCCAGGACTAGATCTCGCCGGCTCAGTGACCACGTCAAACGTCAAATAATTCAGAGTAATAGAGGAAGTGCCAACTTGTTGCCAGCTCCAGGGCCAAACGCAGACTGAATATTTCAGCTCGGCTTCCCGTCATGATGGAATTATGAATTTCATAATGTTGGTTCTAGAACATAGAAGAATAAAATGGTTAAATAAAGAAAAGGTCTAACATCAAACGAATACAACCTACAATTCTTAGTTACAGGAATAAATTAAAAAGAAAAATAGGCTTGTCATTGTCATTATCTGACATCGCAAAAGTAAACAAAGATTTAAAACACTAAAATATACAGAAATGCTATAAATAATACTAATTAAAAGGCGGAAAAGGCATGCTAAGCCTCCGCATAAAGGCCATACAGTTATTCAGAAAGAAAGTATGATAAAATTTTGGATTACAGTAGTCAAAAACGTAAGTACAAAAACAAAAACATTACACTACTTTCAGCAAAACCTGGTTGTACGTGTGCGGCGTTTTCGTGTTATTGATGACGGCGTGCGGCGCGATGTCACTGCATGGCGCTGCGTCATCCCGTGACGCTGTGTGCCCGGTCGCTGTGACACGAGGACGCTCTTCTGGATCGTTTGCGGTGCACGTTCCCCGGCTACTGTCACTGTGATGATAATGCTCGCAGTCTTGCACTTCACACTGCTTGCTTTTGCATCAGTGTTTCCACCAGGGATGTTACGGAGCTCCGATTCCGATTCCGATTAGTCGGAACTTCCGATTGTTTTTAAACCTCCGATTCCGATACCTGTTCCGAAACTTTTCAATCGGAGGTAATCGGAGGTATCGGCCTTGCGGCGGGCGGCGCGCGGCCATACGGCCGCGGTCAACGCGTCAACCTACCCGAATCTGTCAAATTTTGCCAATCGAACGTGAACATTCTTACTTTGTGATAAAGTTGAAAATCTTTTGCAGAAATTTGACCGATTGTGATAACTTGATGTGCAATGCATAATTATTTCATTACCTAATAATGATTAAATTTTTCAACGCCTCGTCCAACGACCATACAGCCTATAGACGCCTAATACACGATCTAACGCACGAAAACTATTCTGTCAACTCGCTGAGGTACGAAGTACGCGAGGGAGACGGGGTACTGCGTTCTGATTGGCCAATTCAAGGTCATTGCATTTCACTAGGGATGGGACAGTTTTAAATCAAACAAGAAAGTATCGATATTTTTCAACTGTAGGTATAATAAAATATGTTTTACATACTTTACTTGCATTAAATTACCTTCTTTATTCTAATTACGATTGAATCATGTAGGTAAAATATCTGAACTTATATGAACTTAGTAGGCGGCGACGGTTTTTCATAGGGATAAAACAATCTTCGGTAAAATGACGTGAACATATTAATAAATAAATAAATGTTGTAATTTTTAATTATTAAAAATATATTTTTTGCATAAATAAATAGTTATAGGTTTTATTTTTTGCTTTATCGACAACAGAGGTGGTCGTACGATTTGGAACATCACTAATTATGCTAACGTAACATCGAGGAAAAGAGATAGAGAAAAAAGTACTTTCAAAAGAAAGGGACGCAATCATAAAAGACATCAAGTATGACCAGTATAAGATGAACTCCGATAAATATTGTCAGAAATTTAATCTAATTTAGATTATGGAACTTTTAAATTACCGATGAAATGTGATACCGTCTTTCAGGAAACTTGAAGTCCGGCTTTCTTTATCACACCAACGTATTATACACAGGGCCATATTATGTCTATTTTCTCGATTTTTTAAAGGAGCAATGCGGAAGTGTTTGCGGCTCACAGGAGTGGTCGAAACTAATTTGAACTCGGTGAGTGACGACGGCTATAAGATTTATACCCCTTATGTGTTGACAGACATCGGTCGCCTGTTATTAGGAGTCTAGAGGCTGTATGGTCGTTGGCCTCGTCAGACGTTCTATTGTTTGTATTTGAAATTAAAAAGACTGATTAGCAATACAGTACTTATGTATTATTTTATTTCACTAATTAACCCTACTTTCTCACACATTCTCTTCTTCAGCTTCCACCTCCGATTCCGATTCCGATTCCTGTCCCGATTCCGATATATCAAATCCAAAACCTCCGATTCCGATTCCGGTTCCGATATCATCACATCCGTTACATCTCTGGTTTCCACGTCCGTCGGTTCAGGCACCTGAAACATAATTTATTTTTACGTGCAGTTTCCCATCTATCAGTTATCAAAATTTTCTTAAAGTTAGAACAGATAGCCACACTACTACAACTACCGTTGCATATCACACACGGTGTTTTGTCGGTCTCTACTATTCGTCTTGTGAGCCGGTCGTTGTGGACGGTCTCGTTTATGTTCCACCTCTGCCGAGGCGTGACGCGCATTGAGATCGGCCTCTCTATCGAGAAATTGTCCCAACACTAATAGGCCAGGCTCTGCGTCACCCGCAGCCATCTCATAATCGTACCACCGGCTCCTTAACGTAACTGACAACTTTTCTGAAATTGCAGAAATCATCTCTGGGCTATATAAATATTCTGTTCTTTTCAGAGCTTGCATCGCGGCAATGACGTTTGTGACCTTCGATGCAAACACACATATATCTGTAGAGTTATGTGATACTTTAGGTAACTGAAGTAATTTATTTAATTCGTAAGTTAGTAATGCGTTGGGTCGTCCAAATCGAGATTCTAACCTTTGCATAATTTGAACGGCCGAAGATCCTAAGAATAGGCATTTAACTGCCTCTAACGCTGTCCCTCTCAGGGATTTTCTGAGACGGGCCAAATTCCGTGCCTCTGTGTGAGTTGACGCAGACTCATTATACGCTGCTTTAAAATACAGCCATTCGCTGGGGTGACCACTAAAGATAGGTAAATCAAAATCATACCTGCTGGCAGCGGGTTTGCCCCGCGCTACCTCTAATAATGCCTGAGTCAATCCCAGCAGCAGGCTCCCCTCGTCGCTACGTTGCAGCAAGGGCGGCGGCGTGTCGTTTGGTGTCATGGGTTGTGACTGCGGCGGGTGGATGTGGTCGCGGTGCTCACTAAGCGACGTCCGTCTGACCTTTCGATGTCGCAGTCGAGCTTCCCTCCAATAATTCTTCGTCTGCTGATTCAGCTTCCAAGAGCGCCAACCTAGCGGCGGCGAGTTCCAATCTCGCTCGCGCCAATGCCTTCCTGTCGGTTTTCGTCTCGCCTCGTGATTGTCTGTGTGGAGGTGTCGTCGCCCCAGGGCTGTGAGGTTGGGTCTGGTCCGACTCTGTGACGGAATAGTTGGGCGGGTCTGTCGGTCCCAACGACCATACAGCCTATAGACGCCTAATACACGATCTAACGCACGAAAACTATTCTGTCAACTCGCTGAGGTACGAGGTACGCGAGGGGGACGGGGTACTGTTTTCTGATTGGCCAATTCAAGGTCATTGCATTTCACTAGGGATGCGACAGTTTTAAATCAAACAAGAAAGTATCGATATTTTTTTACTGTAGGCATAATAAAATATGTTTTACATACTTTACTTGCATTAAATTACCTTCTTTATTCTAATTACGATTGAATCATGTAGGTAAAATATCTGAACTTATATGAACTTAGTAGGCGGCGACGGTTTTTCATAGGGATAAAACAATATTCGGTAAAATGACGTGAACATATTAATAAATAAATAAATAAATGTTGTAATTTTTAATTACTAAAAATATATTTTTTGCGTAAATAAATAGTTATAGGTTTTATTTTTTGCTTTATCGACAACAGAGGTGGTCGTACGATTTGGAACATCACTAATTATGTTAACGTAACATCGAGAAAAAGAGATAGAGAAAAAAGAACTTTCAAAAGAAAGGGACGCAATCATAAAAGACATCAAGTATGACCAGTTTAAGATGAACTCCGATAAATATTGTCAGAAATTTAATCTAATTTAGATGGAACTTTTAAATTACCCATGAAATGTGATACCGTCTTTCAGGAAACTTGAAGTCCGGCTTTCTTTATCACACCAACGTATTATTCACGGGGCCATATTATGTCTATTTTCTCGATTTTTTAAAGGAGCAATGCGGAAGTGTTTGCGGCTCACAGGAGTGGTCGAAACTAATTTGAACTCGGTGAGTGACGACGGCTATAAGATTTATACCCCTTATGTGTTGACAGACATCGGTCGCCTGTTATTAGGAGTCTAGAGGCTGTATGGTCGTTGGTCGGTCCCATCGTTGTCGCCAATTCCGTGGAGACGGACTCGTCCGGTCGTCCCCTTCCGTGGCCGCTGTGACGGGTTCATGCCTACCGCGTGTCTTCACCATGTCGACAGTATTGCATACACCACACTACCACTTTCGCGTAAGATTAAATTAAAGCTATACCTGCCCGAAACCGGCTACCGGAGGACCAATGCTGGGATCCGGCTCGAAAGGACCAATGTTGAGGACAGAGGACTAATCAAGTAGCAATGAAATAACACGAACACTACCACAAGATTTATTGTCAGTATATCCACAGGTTTAAAACTAGTACAAACTATTATTATAATCACTGGTTTCGGGCAAGGATGGCTACAGTTCAACTATTCTATCTAAACGCGGTGAAAACTTACGAGACTAGTGCACTCTTTCGTGTCTGGAAGTGAACAGGCCCCACAATCGAAATGTGGGCGGAAAAGAACTCGCGTGTACAATCAACATCCGGTTCCAGAAACTTCTAGAATATTCGAGCAGTTTCTACAGTGCTGCCCCGTAGTGTCGAGAGGCGACTGCTACGACATTCATTCATAATATTACAATACTCATTCATAAACAGCGCCCCTGGTGTCGGAAAGTGAGCATTAAATCGATAATTATGCGTAAACCACCCATTGTTACTAGTGCCCTCTAGTAGCAAGTGTCACAAACGGAAAGACGTTTCTACTTTACTGCTTCCGCTTTTCGACAACAGAGGACGCTACTTGTATATCAGTCACATTATCTCCCGCCGTGTACATACAACAATGTACATAATATACCACTAGTGACTGACAAGTAGCTTATGTCTACTACTTTTATTACCTACCTATTTTTTTGTTAGTGTTTTTTATGACCCTCTAGAATATTCATGGTTATTCTGGTGTGTCTGTTGGCGAGTATAAATACACCGCTCAGGCCCGCGACCGTCAGTCTTGTTTTGGCTACACAGCGAAGCGAATCAAAGTGAACTTGAAGTGCGATACCTATCTAAGCGAATAGCAGTAGTGTATTGTAGTGTACTTGTCATTAAGTTGAAATTGTTTTGTGATTAATAAAGTTATTGTGTTGTTTAATCGGTAGTAATTAATTTATCTCATACCCAGCTCGTAACAGTATGTACTAGAAAGCTATCATTCACTGGAAACCTACTTTAGTTTTTGACTTGAATGTGCCCCGGCGGCGGTTGAGAGTATAAATAAATAAATAAATAAATATCGCTGGACATTAACACACAGCGCCACCTAGTGCCACACTAAGCAAAGCTTGTCATGCTCACTCAAATGTCTCGCTGATGGTGGCGCGTGTGTCGGACCATTTAGTTCCCTTCAAAATGGTTGAGCTGAATGGTGCTGATCCATGCGTCATGTTCGTGAACGGGCGCTGTCAGTTGTGACTGGTCATCTCTTAGGTTGCCATGGCATATTTGAATGAATTATTTTGTTTTTACTATGGACATTTTTAACGTGCACATCTTGCTACATTGTTCTCACATAATTTACCATCTCAACATGAATGATGTAACCAAGATTTTGTAACAATAATTTGATTTAAAAACCGACTTCAAAAAGAAAAAGTGAAAAATAACTTTAGCTTCTGAAGTCGGTGACGTTTGTATGATTGATTTAATTTTTTTGTCACCGACTTCAGAAGCTAAAGTTATTTTTCACTTTTTCTTTTTGAAGTCGGTTTTATTTTTTGCAAAAAAGTTTTTATTTTTCACTTTTTAGTGGTTCACATGGAAAGTGCATACCGTTACAATTACAACAAGCCCAAACACGACTAGGATACATTGTCTCATTATGGAGTTCCGTGACTCTTGGCTTCATCATCAGATCTGATGGTAGAATGGTTCTTATCAAACGCAAATGCTTCACTTGTTGTAGAAAATATAAAAATTGCTGTACGTTATCCTATAAAATTTGAAGAGTTCCCTCGATTTCGCCAAGATTCCATCATCAGATCCCGACTTGGCGACTATGGGACCAACTTGGAAGTATACCCTTTCAAACAAAAAAAGAATTTTTCAAATCGGTTTAGGCGTCTTCGAGTAATCGGGTAACATACATAAAAAAAAAAAAAAAAAAAAAAAAAAAAAATACATACAGTCGAATAGAGAACCTCCTCCTTTTTGGAAGTCGGTTAAAAAGAGTGTCCATGGAGTTTCTTGCCCGTTCTTCTCCATAGGGATCTACGCAGCTACGTTAGGGAATGGGCAACTACAGTACTTTCACAGTTTTTATGTCTTGTGACTGTAGCTACATTTAATTTTCATCTTTGTTTCGACAATTCAAAAGTGCCTGTAATTGGCCTACTTGAAATAAATGCTTTGATTTTGATTTGATTTTGAGTGATACGTCGAATTACCAGTAACCCTGTGTAAGTAACGTCAAAATCTGGAGGTAATGTTAACCCTTTTAAATGCCATATATTTATGCATGATCAGCAAGTGCGTTCCCTGTACGTCAAACAACACAAAAATGTGATACTCGTAAATTGGTTAGTGAAATTGTGACACCAGAGCATAAATAAACACATGCATGCTCTCCACGAGCATGCATGTGTTTATGCTCTGGTGTTCAAAAGGTTAATATAATTTTAAACACATCTACTTTGTTTTGTATATTTTTTAAGTTAAGTTAAAGCCAGGTCCAGGTCTCTATGTTTGGTAAATCATTTAGGTTCCTAACCTAACCAACAGTATGTTATTACCTGATATTTACTCATTCATTACAGAATTTTGGCTGAAAACGAGTAAGTATCAAAATAATGTCAACTGAACATTATTTAAAACAAAGCACAACTACTAATTGAACTAGTGATATGAGACTAGCGGACGTCACGCGGTGCCGTCCGCGTAGTTCACGTACCCATGGGAGTATGGAGATAAGATATAGCCTATGTTACTCGCTGATATTGTAGCTACTATGCATAGCTGAAAGTGATATGAGACTAGCGGACGTCACGCGGTGCCGTCCGCGTAGTTCACGTACCCATGGGAGTATGGAGATAAGATATAGCCTATGTTACTCGCTGATATTGTAGCTATGCATAGCTGAAAGTGATATGAGACTAGCGGACGTCACGCGGTGCCGTCCGCGTAGTTCACGTACCCATGGGAGTATGGAGATAAGATATAGCCTATGTTACTCGCTGATATTGTAGCTATGCATAGCTGAAAGTGATATGAGACTAGCGGACGTCACGCGGTGCCATCCGCGTAGTTCACGTACCCATGGGAGTATGGAGATAAGATATAGCCTATGTTACTCCCTGATATTGTAGCTATGCATAGCTGAAAGTGATATGAGACTAGCGGACGTCACGCGGTGCCGTCCGCGTAGATCACGTACCCATGGGAGTATGGAGATAAGATATAGCCTATGTTACTCGCTGATATTGTAGCTATGCATAGCTGAAAGTGATATGAGACTAGCGGACGTCACGCGGTGCCGTCCGCGTAGTTCACGTACCCATGGGAGTATGGAGATAAGATATAGCCTATGTTACTCGCTGATATTGTAGCTATGCATAGCTGAAAGTGATATGAGACTAGCGGACGTCACGCGGTGCCGTCCGCGTAGTTCACGTACCCATGGGAGTATGGAGATAAGATATAGCCTATGTTACTCGCTGATATTGTAGCTATGCATAGCTGAAAGTGATATGAGACTAGCGGACGTCACGCGGTGCCGTCCGCGTAGTTCACGTACCCATGGGAGTATGGAGATAAGATATAGCCTATGTTACTCGCTGATATTGTAGCTATGCATAGCTGAAAGTGATATGAGACTAGCGGACGTCACGCGGTGCCATCCGCGTAGTTCACGTACCCATGGGAGTATGGAGATAAGATATAGCCTATGTTACTCGCTGATATTGTAGCTATGCATAGCTGAAAGTGATATGAGACTAGCGGACGTCACGCGGTGCCGTCCGCGTAGTTCACGTACCCATGGGAGTATGGAGATAAGATATAGCCTATGTTACTCGCTGATATTGTAGCTATGCATAGCTGAAAGTGATATGAGACTAGCGGACGTCACGCGGTGCCATCCGCGTAGTTCACGTACCCATGGGAGTATGGAGATAAGATATAGCCTATGTTACTCCCTGATATTGTAGCTATGCATAGCTGAAAGTGATATGAGACTAGCGGACGTCACGCGGTGCCATCCGCGTAGTTCACGTACCCATGGGAGAATGGAAATAAGATATAGCCTATGTTACTCGCTGATATTGTAGCTATGCACAGCTGAAAGATTTTTCAAATCGGTCCAGGAGATTTTAAGTTTATTTGTTACATACAAAAAACACAAACACATAAATCTTTACTCTTTGTAATATTAGTATATATATAGATGAATGTTATACTAAATTTTAAAAGAGCAAAAGTAGGTCTAATGTTACACTTACATGTTATATAAAAACAGTTACATAAGATCACATGAAATTAAGGTCTTTTTTATAGCATATTAATATAATAATAATTTGAAATATCATTTGAACATTATTTCATTTTCATTTAAGTGATATTCTACTATCTGTTATTATGCCATTTATTATTCAAATTCAAATTCAAATTCATTTATTGTTTGTCACAGGTAAAGTATCAGTTCTTATGATTATAATAAAGGATCGCTGTAACATACCTGTATGGTGTACAATATTTAGTCTTGATTGAATATTTATTTAACATCATAATTCGTCCTAAGTCAACGTCCATCATTAGTCATGCATCAACAAAGTTGTTCATTAACAAGTCAGTTAATAAGTAAATAGGACCAGGATAGCACAATAATTAGATTATCAATAGATTTCATTCGAATTAAAATTACTCATTGATGTACTGCAAATTAAATTATTCACTGATTCCATTAAAATTAAAAATACTCATTGATACAATTAAATTACTCGTTTATGTCAAAGAAATTAAATTATTCGGTAGTTTCATTACATTTAAGTTAGTCATTGATGTCATACAAATTAAAATAGATAAAGTTGTTCATTCACAAGTCAGTTAATAAGTAAATAGGACATGGATTTCACAATAATTAGATTATCAATAGATTTCATTAGAATTAAAATTACTCATTGATGTACTGCAAATTAAGTTATTCACTGATTCCATTAAAATTAAAAATATTCATTGATTTCATTACAATTCAATTACTCGTTTATGTCAAAGAAATTAAATTATTCAGTAGTTTCATTACTTTCAAGTTAGTCATTGATGTCAGACAAATTAAGTGTCATAGCTTATCCATAGTTGTCACCAGTATTTTTATCATTTATGGAATAGTAGGCTTTACCAATCAAAAAATCTTTAAGCCTTTTTTTAAAACTATGCAAGGTTACACTGCTTTTTACGTTATTTCGTAATTTGTTATAAATTTTTACTCCTATCCCAAATATACTCGTTTTAAATTTAACTGTCCTGCACTTTATTCCGCTTAATACATTTTTATATCGTGCACTTCTCATTGTGTCATAGTTATTTAAATCGCGTTTTATCATCACTGCTGCTTCATAGATGTACAGTGAGGGTAATGTCATAATGTGTAATCTTGTAAACTCTGTTCTACATGAATCGGTCTGTTTAAGCCCACATATACTTCTAACGCACTTTTTTTGTGCCTTAAAAGCATACTCCCTGTTAGTCGAGTTACCCCAAAATAGAATACCATATTTTATTGTAGAACTTACGTACGCATGGTAAGCGGTCAGTAATGTTCTCTCGTTAACAACTTTTCTCAGCATGTAGAGGGCATATGAAAACTGGTTGAATTTTTTACAGACATGATCAACCTGCATTTTAAAGTTTAGTTCAGAGTCAATGTTAATACCAAGAAACTTAGTGTTGTTCACTTCTTTTATTTGTTCACCTTTATAATGTATATATAGTTTTCTTTTTGAAGTGGTATTTTTATTTGTGAAGGTCATGTAATTAGTTTTATCAATATTTATTTTAAGATTGTTTACATTTAACCATTTTATAATGTCTTCAACTGCTTTGTTAATGTTTTTTTCATAGTTGTCTTTGTCATAGTTCGTAAAAATAGCAGTACTATCATCTGCAAATAGTACCATTTCCTGTTTTATCATTTTCGGAAGATCGTTTATGTAGATGATGAACAAAAGAGGTCCAAGAATACTTCCTTGTGGCACTCCATACATAATAGTTCTAGGTTCTGACGTATACTTTTGTTCCAACTTATTATCATTCCTTATACTTGTAATTTGTGTTACTTGAGATCGGTTTGATAAATATGATTTTATGAGGTTAAATGCATTTCCTCTGACCCCATATCTTTCTAATTTGTTCAAGAGTATTTGGTGGTCCACGTGATCAAAGGCCTTTGACATGTCCATAAAAATGGCTGTTATATGTTGCTTGTTATCCAGTCCTTCCATTACATTTCTTAAAAAGTTTAAAAGAGCGCCGCTAGTGGATCTGTCTTTACGAAACCCGAATTGTTCGTCTGCAAATATGTCATTAGCTTCAAAGTAGTTATATAAGTTATTGTAAATTACTCTGTCAAATATTTTTGCGAATACTGGTATTAACGCGATTGGTCTGTAAAATTTCATCTCTTCTTTGCTATTACACACCCAACTCTAGAGACTCAGTTTAGTAGGAGTTTGTTATCAGATTAAAGTTAGTAGTGAATTGAACAAATGTCCCATGGACTTAGTACAAATGACTAATGAACTTAGTATACCTAGGTACAAAACATAGGATGACACAGTTATATGGCTTAATTTAAAGCATATTAAACAAACTTAATTTACCAATTATTTAAAGAATTCCGAAGGCCTTATACAGGCGTCTATGCATGCTGCTAATTATCTCAAAGGTGCTTGAGAAGATTCTGTTGGAGAGGCTTCTAAATGGAATTAGGTACTGGAATGTCAATCATCCCAGACCATCAATTTGGTTTCCGTCGTTCCCCACAAGAACACGCAACACTAAATCAAAATCAAAATATCAGGTCTTCAGGGTTTCCTTGGCGATAAGAGATTACTGGTCGGACGGCTTTTTGGACGTTCTTCAGGCCTTTTGGAAATGTTATGGCACAGACGGGGGTTGCTAACAAAACTCTTTTTGTCTCACAAATTCTATCGAATTCTGAAGTCATAACTGTCAGAACGACTAAACCAAGTACGAGAAGGTGAAAGCACACCATGCTTCCATAATATAGCTGTCGGGGAGTATCATATTCACAGCAGACTTGATACAGCCCTGGGGTAACAGTGACTACTTTCGCAGACGACATAGCGATACTCTGCTTTAATCAAGAGCCTACAGGTGCGTCCAGAACATTGTAAAAAAGCCTAACTAGACTTACAATACTTACGGGATTATATCCGTGATTTTGTTTTGGTTTTTCGAGCACCCGATATTTCGACGCTGTTGCAAGCATCATGATCGCGGGAATACTGAAGAGGTATGCGGGTGGGACGAAAATTATTAATTATGAGCAGACAAATCTGTCTACCCTCTTCCTTAGTCTTTTATTACACGCACTACTGGAACTCGATTGTAACTCACGACAGAACGCACTCACAGTATCACTCGGTTTTTCTTTATAATGGGGACGCATGTTAGTTTTTATTAGATTTATCACTGGATTCCACGTACTCGATAGTTTAAAACCGTCCTCACGATTGAAATTTTTGTGTTTTGAAATTTCAATAGCTTCTCTGGTTAACCTTGGGATGTAGTATCGGTCTGTTGACAAGATTTGTGGCTTATGAAATTCAATCCAGTGATTTGGCCCCGAGTCCAGCAGATGTTCAGCTATGGCAGATTTGTGTCTCTCATTGTTTTTTACTGCTTTGATGTGCTCATTAATCCGGCATGAGATGGTTCGTTTGGTTTGTCCAATGTATGAGCTGCCGCAAGTGCAGTCAATTTTGCGCTAGAGATTTGTGCGATTCAGAACATTTATCTGAGGAATTAACCCATGTGCAGGAGGTCCTACGGAATAACGGCTACAAGGAGACAACGGAAAAAAGACCGCTTAGGACTCGACCAGCCAGGGCTCAGGTAGAACGTCAACCGACCTACTTGCCATTTGTTAAGGGAGTAACTGACAAAATCGGTAGGATACTGAGTAGGTACTCAATTAAAACTGTGTTTACTCCCTACAACAAAATCGGGCAAAGTTTGCGTTCACCTAAAGACAAACTGCCCTTGGAACATCCTGGGGTATACAAAATTGACTGCACTTGCGGCAGCTCATACATTGGACAAACCAAACGAACCATCTCATGCCGGATTAATGAGCACATCAAAGCAGTAAAAAACAATGAGAGACACAAATCTGCCATAGCTGAACATCTGCTGGACTCGGGGCCAAATCACTGGATTGAATTTCATAAGCCACAAATCTTGTCAACAGACCGATACTACATCCCAAGGTTAACCAGAGAAGCTATTGAAATTTCAAAACACAAAAATTTCAATCGTGAGGACGGTTTTAAACTATCGAGTACGTGGAATCCAGTGATAAATCTAATAAAAACTAACATGCGTCCCCATTATAAAGAAAAACCGAGTGATACTGTGAGTGCGTTCTGTCGTGAGTTACAATCGAGTTCCAGTAGTGCGTGTAATAAAAGACTAAGGAAGAGGGTAGACAGATTTGTCTGCTCATAATTAATAATTTTCGTCCCACCCGCATACCTCTTCAGTATTCCCGCGATCATGATGCTTGCAACAGCGTCGAAATATCGGGTGCTCGAAAAACCAAAACAAAATCACGGATATAATCCCGTAAGTATTGTAAGTGTAGTGAAAAACCGTGAAAGTCTAAAACAGTGCATTAAAAACCGGTACGGGCCGGAACTATGTAAACAAATTCATCATCTTGAACGATTACGGAAAAAGTGTGAATGTATACAGGAATCGTTGGTGTTATTAACAGATCGAATAAACAGTTAAGTGAGCCCGCGGTAAGTGCACTGAAGAAAGGACTAGACTTTGCACCTACGCCACTGCGAGTGCCTATTGAGGAGGTCATCGGAAGTGTTGAGGAGACGATATTCAAGAATAAGTTACCATCCAATGACGCGGACGTACTAAGACAAGATGTCGCCATAGTATTACGTCGTGCTAAACCTCCCCACAGCAACATTACGCGTGAAGAACGCTCCGCGCTACGTGAGCTCAAAAACGATGCAGATATCCTAGTGTTAAAAGCGGATAAGGGAAATGCGACGGTTGTTTTGAATGTGTCGGAGTATGATCAAAAGATGAAAACTCTGCTCCAAGACAGCACTACATACAGACAAGTGAATTATAACCCAACAGCTAGGGTTCATAGGCGGACCATTCAAATCGTTAAGGAGAACGAGGACACATTGCCTGAAGAAGTTTTAAAGAAACTGCTTAGACCAAAGGTACCTCAACCACCTAGGATGTACGGACTACCTAAGATCCATAAACAGGATGTTCCTTTGCGTCCGATAGTGAGCCAAATTGATTCCCCTTGCAGTGACTTAGCTCGACATGTTTCCGGTGTGCTACAACAACTAGTGGGCCACACGTCGTCCTTTGTAAAAGACTCTCGGCATTTCGTCAACCTATTGAAACAGACCAGGGTCGAGGTGGACGAGATTATGGTGAGCTTTGACGTGGAATCACTTTTTACCAATGTACCCGTAAAGGAATGTTTAGAAGTGATTAAGAAGAAATTGCCAGAGAAGAACATCCCAACAACGTACGCCAAACTCCTGGAACAATGTTTGGCATCTAGCTATTTCCTATACGGAGGCCAGTTCTACCTACAAATCGATGGTGTTGCCATGGGCAGTCCTGTGGCCCCTGTAGTGGCCAACTTGTGGATGGAACACTTTGAGGATCTAGCAATCTCAACTTGTCCGGTACCAATTAAGTGTTGGAAAAGGTATGTGGATGACATTTTCTGTATCTTGAAAGGAGATTTAACCGATATAAAGATGGTTTTGGACCATTTGAATAACCTCCATAAAACCATGAAGTTCACGGTTGAATTAGAAAAGGATCGGGTTTTGGCTTTCCTGGACGTTAGAGTTAATGTAAAGGATGATGGGAGTCTCGGTCACACAGTCTACCGGAAACCGACTCACACAGACCGCTATTTACATGCTACCTCACACCACCACCCCTACCACCTAAACTCCGTAGTGCACTCACTCACTAATCGCGCTAGAGATTTGTGCGATTCAGAACATTTATCTGAGGAATTAACCCATGTGCAGGAGGTCCTACGGAATAACGGCTACAAGGAGACAACGGAAAAAAGACCGCTTAGGACTCGACCAGCCAGGGCTCAGGTAGAACGTCAACCGACCTACTTGCCATTTGTTAAGGGAGTAACTGACAAAATCGGTAGGATACTGAGTAGGTACTCAATTAAAACTGTGTTTACTCCCTACAACAAAATCGGGCAAAGTTTGCGTTCACCTAAAGACAAACTGCCCTTGGAACATCCTGGGGTATACAAAATTGACTGCACTTGCGGCAGCTCATACATTGGACAAACCAAACGAACCATCTCATGCCGGATTAATGAGCACATCAAAGCAGTAAAAAACAATGAGAGACACAAATCTGCCATAGCTGAACATCTGCTGGACTCGGGGCCAAATCACTGGATTGAATTTCATAAGCCACAAATCTTGTCAACAGACCGATACTACATCCCAAGGTTAACCAGAGAAGCTATTGAAATTTCAAAACACAAAAATTTCAATCGTGAGGACGGTTTTAAACTATCGAGTACGTGGAATCCAGTGATAAATCTAATAAAAACTAACATGCGTCCCCATTATAAAGAAAAACCGAGTGATACTGTGAGTGCGTTCTGTCGTGAGTTACAATCGAGTTCCAGTAGTGCGTGTAATAAAAGACTAAGGAAGAGGGTAGACAGATTTGTCTGCTCATAATTAATAATTTTCGTCCCACCCGCATACCTCTTCAGTATTCCCGCGATCATGATGCTTGCAACAGCGTCGAAATATCGGGTGCTCGAAAAACCAAAACAAAATCACGGATATAATCCCGTAAGTATTGTAAGTGTAGTGAAAAACCGTGAAAGTCTAAAACAGTGCAGCCTAACTAGATTTCAAGATAGGATGAAAAATTACAGGATTAGAGCAAGTGCATCCAAGTCAGCCCACAGAACATCTTCTGCGATTCTGAAACTTAACTCCGACAAACGTTTCTCCGCCGAATGAGCCGCCGACAGAATGTTACGTTTAAAAGTTTTTCAACCACAGTACCTTTCCGCTACGAACGTTTCGCCGACAGAACGATTAACTCATGAGTGAATCGACGACAGAATCTTTCACCAAAGAAAGATTCGTCAACAACACTGATTTAGGCATGCTTTAACACTACTGACTAAATCTAAAGATTATACAATTGTTTTGAAAAATTAAATGAAAAATATTGCAAACTAGCTGACCCGACAGACGTTGTCCTGTCACCTACTACCTACCACTACCTACCTACTTCTACCTACCTACTTCTACCTACCTACTACTACCTACCTACTACTACCTACCTACTACTACCTACCTACCTACTACTACCTACCTACTACTACCTACCTACTACTACTACCTACCTACTACTACTACCTACCTACCTAGTACATTTTTTTTTTTCATAAGAACCATCTCCTGACAATAGCAAACACAACAAAAAAAGAATTTGTGAAATCGGTCCAGCCGTTCACGGGTGATGGCGTGACCAAGGAAAATAGGGATTCATTTTTATGAATAAGAATATGTCACCGTAAAATTGTCAAACTCTCTAGCGATATTGTAAACTCTCGAAATATTGTCCACTGAACATACGGAAGTATCTCTGCCCCCATGATCGGGACTTGGGGCACCCCCCCGTTAGGTTCCTTTAAACCCTGCATTCGGAAATAGGGGCCCCGCCCGACGAAGCGGGGCTCCGTCGACTACGCAAGGGGGACCCCTCCTTCCCTCCACACCGCGTGAGTTGACTACAATCGCATGCATTTCACGAAAAGTAATGCGTTTTATTGTAAGCAGTATGTTCGTTTGACAATATTTCGAGAGTTTACAATATCGCTAGAGAGATTACAATATAACGTGTTTGACAATTTTACGGTGACATATCGAAAACGGGTTCTTATCGCACTACAATTAGGTTCAACATGCAATACAATGACAGGGGTGGTCAAAAGGTTAAATATAAAAAATTGCGTACCTACTCAGAATCAATAAATGTTGCGTTAAATTTTTAGCTAAAATCGAATCTTTCTTCAATCACCTTAAACGTATGAGTAATTGAATTTTCTTCTTACTTGTTTATTATTTTTGTTTGATTTTTCATGCACTTTCACATTTAGCCAGTAGTGTTAAACCATGCCTAAATCAGTGTTGTCGACGAATCTTTTTTTGGTGAAAGATTCTGTCGTCGATTCACTCATGAATTAATCGTTCTGTCGGCGAAACGTTCGTAGCGGAAAGGTTCTGTCGTTGAAAAACTTTTAAACGTAACATTCGGTCGGCGGCTCATTCGGTGGAGAAAAGTTTGTCGGAGTTAAGTTTCAGAATCTCTTTTGCAGCTGACATAATATCCCCCACTTACATGCTGAAGACTGTCCTAAGTGAGGTTTCGACGACGCGTGGTATGATTTTCTTTTTTATCTTTTTATAAGTTTAAATCCGCCAGCAGCAGGCGCGTAGTCTTGCTGTGTTATGGTTAAACTAGGTATTATTCGTTAAGATGAAAATTATATCTAGTGAAGATTTCGACTAATTGGCAATACCTCTATTTTGGAGTTTCTCAATTAGTCTATTTTGGATAGGAAGTAATGAGCAAGCCTACAGCGCCAATCAGGGGGGGGGGTCCCTCAGATGCTAACAGAGCCTTAATCGGTGGTGCTTCCGTGCGAAGAAGCTTCCTGTGATTATTTTTCAACGTAGGTACCACAAGGGATGCCAATGTGAACCAGGCATATTAAATTAATTGTAGCGTCATCGTCACGGAAAACGTGTTTAGAGTTAGCAGTGCGTTGTGCAATGTAAACATAGCGTTGTTTGGTGTGTGATGTCGGCGCGGTGTGGCGTGTGTCGGTGTGTCCCCGCGCTCACAGGTGTGCTGATAAGGCGTGATGTCACCGCGCGGCGCCGGCGCGTCCTCTCGACTCTCGCCGTTGCCGTCTCAGTCGACCGCGGTGCGCAAACGTGAGCGCCGTTTTTTTTTGCTAAAGACCAGACTCCCTCGCGCCGCGGTTTGCTCCGCGTATAGTGTCGCTCTAGATCGCTGGTGTGACTGTGTGACGGTGTCAGTGGGTCGTGCAGTGAGCGGGAGGTGCATGGTGGTGCAGGCGTGGGTCCGCAGGATGAGCTCAGGCGGCGGCGCCGGCGGCTGCGAGGAGAGCGGCGGGCGGTCGGGCGCGCGCTGGCCGGTGGGCATCCTGCGGCGCAGCGGTGCACGCGCTGCCCGGCGCGTGCTGCACGTCAAGTACCGCAGCGTACCGCCGTCGCCCGCGCCGAGTCCAGCGCCGCCGATGCTGCCGCTCGACATCGACGACACAGTGTCGTGCTTCTGCAGGTGTGTCCCTGTCTTTTGGCCTATGAGGTACAAAACAAAACTGTGCTCTGCACTGCAATACAATTTACCTATAAAAATAAACCAAAAAGTAGATGACTATGTTTCACGCCGTCACGCAGTCATTTAATCCAACATTGCTTTCAACAGTATAAACAAGTAGGTACTTAGTTAAGCATACCACAAGCAAGGCGCTGTAGCTTGATTTTCAGAAATGGATCGATGCGTAGTGGCAAGTGGGCGCCATATTTGTTTCTTATGTAAGTGATTAATGTACAAATGACTAACTATACCGGTTTGTGGCCGTTTGTTGTTTCCGCGTGTTGACGTAGCGTTGGTGATTACATCGGCCTACTTGCGGCGGCGCGCGGCGCAACGGGATCGGGGCCGAGAGGCGCGCTTATCGTGTGTTATCATTATCACTCACTACACCTGCGTGACGTCATATGCCACTTATTACTATGTTAATAACATTCAGTTGAGCTGCATTGTCTTCATTATTTTGAGTTTCTACTCATTTTCCGCTACGGACATAATAAGCCTGTATGTTACCACTGCTAGGATCGAGTCTCTCAGACTTCCTGATTGTAAGGTAACTCGGCGAGCTTAGATTTGAGGCGTTAGAGCCCACGACATTCACTTCGGGCGACCTCGTAAATCGAGACAGTCATTGGAAATCTGCCCCACTGGCGCGCCGCATGTGACACACAGTTGTCATGGAGACAGCCCCACTGAGTCCGGCGCGCCGCCTGTGACACACAGTTGTCATAGAGTCAGCCCCACTGAGTCCGGCGCGCCGCGTGTGACACACAGTTGTCATAGAGACAGCTCCAATGAGTCCGGCGCGCCGCCTGTGACACACAGTTGTCATAGAGACAGCTCCACTGAGTCCGGCGCGCTGCCTGTGACACAGTTGTCATAGAGACAGCCCCACTGAGTCCGGCGCGCTAAGTACCTGTGACACACAGTTGTCATAGAGACAGCTCCAATGAGTCCGGCGCGCCGCCTGTACACACAGTTATTATATGCGCAATATTAGTCTTGCTTTAGTGAGAGCAGTGTCGTGCGCACGAGTACAGATTGTGAAGCAGTGCGCACTGATTGCGACCACTTGACTCCGCCGCGCCACTAATTGTGCCACTTGCGCGCCGACACAACACACACTAGCCACAATATCAAACCAACTCGTACGCATTCAACAGTTCATAATATAACATAACCGTCGTAAATAGGATTACAATCTCGTGCTGACATATTTTGCCATCGAGATTTTGCCCGAGATCTAAATAAAAGTATAATCAGCCTGTAATGTTACCACTGCTGGGACACAGGCTCTCTATGAGAGGGTAGAATTAATATGGCCGATTGTAAAATTATGTGTATTTTTTTCTAAAGCAAACATACATACTTCTATCTAATGGAAATAAAAACTACGCGTAATAATTGAATACAGAAAAAACCGCCCAACGGCCCAAGTGCGTGTCTGGCCCGCGCACTATAGGGTTCATTACGAGGATGACGGTGGGAAACTGAAAGTTCTTAGAAAATCGAAACCTGAACAAACTAGCAAATTATTAGTTTTTTATGTCTTTTCAAAATAGTGTCAATTTACATCCATACTTCGCTGCATCCGATGGAACCTCTGAGCACTTTGCTCACTCGTCCTTAGAGGTCTTTTCGCGCCTACGCCATTTTGAAACGCAGCCACTGCTTCCTCGGCGTCCATAAAACGTTTTCCTCGAAGTTTATCTTTTATTTTCGGAAATAAATAAAAATCGGCTATAGGGCAGATGACCCAGTAATTCCACGTGTGACGTCGCCAAGTAGTCGATTATTTGCTTGGCGGTGTGCGACGAGGCGTTGTCGTGGTGAGCGAGGATCCTACTGCGAGCTCGTTTCTCCCGAACTTTTTCCAAGACAAGTGGCAAACAATTGTTAGTGTATCACTCTGCAGTAACTGTTTTTCGATCCTCTAAAACAATTGTTGCGTAATGACCTATCTTTCTGAAGAACGAGGCCACCATCGTGTTTTCCCACGCTTCGACCTCTCTTCACTTTAGTTGGCAACTCCTCGTAAGGAAACCCACACAGCAGACTGACTCCTAGTTTCGGGATCATGACCATAAATCCAGCTGACGTTACCTCCGTTTAATCTTTGGACCATTTCGCGACACCAATCAACACGGCGGAGTTTCTGGGCCTCTGTCAAATTATAAAGGTATCCACCGGGCACAAAGCTTCCTGACCGCTAAATGTCATGGAGGATTTTGTGTACTTGACTCATACCGATGCCTAAGCTTGTCCGAATCTGCTTTGAAGTTTTAATATTTTCTAAATGGAGCGTGAAATAAAAAAAACAGAACTAGCAACCCCTAAGTCACTTTAAAATACCTATTCAAAGATGGGATAGACCATGAAATAAAATATTAAGCTACCCTAAAAAAAATATTCCAAAATTTTATTTTACTATTTTGTCGGCGTAATTGTTATACACACCTTTACAAATTACAGCTTTCTAGTACTAACAGTCTCTGAGCAAAACCTCGACAGACGGACATGACGAAACTATAAGGGTTCCTTGTCGGTACTTCGGAACCCTAAAAACAACATTAATCTGTAATCAAATAACTGCCCTCTTGACAATATCGTTCGCGAGTGAGGCCAAATATCTCGAACAAAAATCAGGAACCACCAACTAAGTAGATGGAAGCAACCTATAAGCATTCGGTTCCACTCAAAGACTATAAAACCACTTGACTGCGCATACAGTGCCCCGACGCACGAAAACTATTAGTAATTTTGCACCTATAAGTAGGCGACGGTACTAGTAACCATTTTAGTTGTGACCAATTGTTAGACCCATATGCACGCTAAATAATTATAAATTCTTGCGATTTATTTATACAATTTAAAACACATAAAATGCCTAAATGCGCGGTAAACTGGTTTGGGAAATATTCTAAGACATCTAGTTACAAAAAGGATAGGCATAAAGTTTCATCGGTAAGTAAACACTACGAAATTATTTTTTAATTTAATCAGATTAAGAGCAACCGCAGGGGTCTATTTAAAATGGTAGAGTGTGAAAGAACACACGAAACAGTGACCCGCGTTTATGTCTTTTGGAAAAGTCCCTTTCTTTCACTAGGAAATTCTAATTCTTTTATCCCTTTCTCTCCCTTTGTACTTTTATCGTAAAAATCAGAGCCGTTACCTTTTTATTGGCTGAAGTTAATATCGATAAAAATAAAATTAAACATCATACAATTTTTATATTACTTTAACAAATACGAAATATAATTCTGACTATTTTATAAGATCGTTATTACAATCTCTAATTGGGTAAAATTTATTTCGGGATATTAATTATAATCAATATGAAATAGAATCAACAAATCATTGTATTTTATGAGGAAGATGCATAATTCAGAAATAGTTATGTAGACGCTAATTTATCATTTTTGACTGAGATCAATCAAGACCCTAAAACTATAATTCGAAAAACATTTTTAATTCATTTTAAAAATCAATAAGAAACAATTGTTGTTTTTCTTTTTGTTATTGACTGATTTTGATTAAATTTTGGTGATTTTTAATGAGTATTTTTTTTTAATTTTAAGATCCATTTTATCGATATCGACTTTTTCCCTTAGTCAAGTCGTGCAATCCCTAACCCTACGCAACTTGACCTTGAACTGACCAATTGCAGCCGCGCATTCTTCCTCGTCCCCCGGCCCGCGGTAGTGAGTTGTGTTCTTAGAAGAAATCGGCCTATAAGCTCTCTAGTGGTTATATACTCTATGGTTCCACTGTAGGCGCACAACAGTCAACACCCCATCCCTCCACATCTCAACAATCCGTAAGAACACCTGCCGCGGGATACGAACTGCTGTGCCCAATCTAGAAATCTCTTGACCGATTGCGAGCCCACGTTGTGGTTGTGGTTGGCTGCTGTAGATACAGGGTGTAAACAGACTCTTCACGAAGCCGTGCCGTTGCAACTAAGTAACACTACGCAAAAATTATTGCTGGGAAATACACTCGAGAGCAATGAATCCGGGTCACTTAAAGAATGTTAAAAATCTCGGAAACTAAAAATGATAGGTTAATGCAATAAATTGTATTTAATAGACAATGTAATACTCCTTAAATGAAAGTAAAAAAAATATGAGTCACCATACATTTTATTAACACAAAATTACATAAAGAAAAAAACTGCTGATCTCTCCTGAAAACAAAAATAGGAAACATGAAATTTTTGAACTTTATTACGATTTTCTTGAATTTTAATACTTCGTATTGCCTCCTCGTGCTTCCATTACTGCGTTTACGCGGTTTGGCATGCTGTACACCAAGTTTCTTATACGATTTTGGGGAATATTCTCCCATTCCTCTGTGAGAGCAATTTTGAGCTCACGAAGCGTGATTGGGGGAGGGTTTCGTTGTTTTACGCATCTGCCTAGCTCGTCCCAAGCATGCTCGATCGGGTTGATATCCGGGCTGCGCGCTGGCCACTCCATACGAGTAATGTTCATCTCTTGAAGGTAGTCATTCACAATCCTACCTGTATGAGGTCGGGCATTGTCATGCATAAATATAGCATCCTCACCTAAATTGACCATAAATGGACCAACGTGATCATTGAGGATTTCTTCCACATATCTTACGCTAGTTAAAGATCCGTTTTCTATGATCACCAGCTCTGTGAGACTTTCAGAAGAAATTCCGGCCCACACAAGTACAGACCCACCACCGTAGGCTACTTTTTCTTCGATGCATGCTTGCTTGAATCTTTCCCCTGGTCTTCGATACACTCTGTGTCTTCCATCGTGCTTGTAGAGCATAAATTTTGATTCGTCGGAGAACATAACTTTTGACCAATCTTCAATACTCCAATTTACGTGGCTCTGGGCATATCTTAGTCTTGAAATACGATGCCCACGCTCCAGTTAAGGGCCGTTTGCAGGTCTAAGGGGTTTTAAGTTAGATTCAGCAAGCCGACGTCTTACTGTCCATGCACTTGGGTTACTTCCTCCGAGGCGTCGAAACTGATTTGTGAGTTCAGTTCCTGTGAGAAAGCGATTTCGAAGCATGGTGTTCACCAAGTATCGGTCTTCTCGTGCTGTGGTACACCTGGTTCTGCCCGTTCCTGGTCTGCGTAGGTTAGAACCAGTTTCTTCGTAACGTCGGAGAACTCTTTGTACTGTTGACAGCGACACACCGACAGTCCTGGCTGTATCGCGCTGACTCCGTCCGGTTTCCAGCATTGTAAGTATTCTGGTGCATTCTTCAGGCGTAAGCGACATAATTTCAGCTTGAATAATGAATATAGAGCACTATCAACATGGTTTATGTACCCACATAAATGACAGATTACAAACAAAAGCAAAACCAAATGCTGTAATTTCGTAGTTCCATCTTCGAAAGTGGCCCTTTTTCAAATTTGATTTTTTTATGATATAACTTTACAATAACTAAGAAGTTTTAATACCTTCATTTAAGGAGTATTACATTGTCTATTAAATACAATTTATTGCATTAACCTAGCATTTTTAGTTTCCGAGATTTTTAGGATTCTTTAAGTGACCCGGATTCATTGCTCTCGAGTGTAAATTAGGTACTTTTATTTGGGGTACTTAAAAAATCATATTTTACTGTGCTGGCGGATGGATTGAAGTGTGGGATTCTAGGAGGTGTTTAAATAAGGTTCTTACATTAAAAACATGTAGGTAAATATTTCATACAAAACACGTACACATTAAAAAAAACTTACAAATCAAAAGGTTGAACTTTGACCCCTATTATGTCTTTAGCTAGAAGGTTCCCACTTATGGTCTAAATTTCTATAAGTAGCAAAAAATGTCTGTAAAGTCGGTTTGCGGACGATAATTTTACATGATAACGTCATATAACCGCCTAGGGGCCGCCTAATGATTGAAATTCTAACAACACCGTTGCGTTAGCTTCCAACCATACGCCTAGATAATACATTTTGTGATTTTTACTTCGGAAATGAACTACTTTCCCAAACACTTCATCCTCTTTTTTAACCCTTTGGCGGTGGAATTATCAGAAACGCTGAGACACGTATAAATTAATTTTCAATCGTCAGCCTAAACAAAAGGACAATGGCGGGATCTTAGCTGAATTTGATTTGAGCGTCTAAAAATGACTTATATACGACGGCAGCTCCATTATTTTTCTACGTTTTTTCAAAGTAACACAATAACTAGTTAAGGCCGGGAAAAAAAGAGATAATCTAAAAGTACTTTATTTGATTTTTCATTGACGTTCAGTGTTGCCATTTTATATTTATTCTGCCAAGTGACAGTAAGAGCAGTAAGTACAGAATTATTGTATTAAAATCACTTTTACTTTGTTACTGTAATTAAAAGACGAACCGAATAAACAATACTGTTTATTTCTAAATGGAAATGTTACTTACAGGGGGTAAAAATATTGTAGTGTAAAAATAAATGAATTACTTTCAATTAAGTGTGTTTGCTCCTTATCTTCCTCGAATTGGTATTACCATAGACATAACCTACAAAAGTTCAAGACTGAATTTCTATTTATCTCGGCCTTCTCGAAAAAAAAATCTTGTACAAACTAATTCAGAAGTTGACGCCGAATTGAATAAGATATTTTTCATTTAAAGACGCAATAATTTAATCTCAGCCAAATTAATGTATGGGTGGCTACCATTGTTCTTTTAAGATCCTAACTTTAAACCTGACGGACTTTTATACAAACTTTCATCCCCTATTTAAGCCCCTTAGGGGTTGAAATTTTGTTCCATTTTCCTTGTCTACATTAACCACTCCAAAATTTTCTTCCTTTTTCCTTGTCTACATTAACCACTGCAAAATTTTCTTCCTTTTTCCTTGTCTACATTAACCCCTGCAAAATTTCAGTTGTAAATTTCAGGGTTTGGGCTGGGCGTTAATCGACTGGCGCGCGGAACGTTGTGACACTTGTGCGTGTAGCCGGTGTTCATAGATTTATAAGACGTTATCACGTCAAAAATGATCGCAATGATGGGGAGAACAAGCGCCTTTCGGCTTCGTCGAGACTCTTTTTAAGGGGACTACTCGTACAGGTCCGGAGCTAAACGAGACTTTCATAATGCCTGAAAGCAAAGACTATAAAACCACTTGACTGCGCATACAGTGCCCCGACGCACGAAAACTATTAGTAATTTTGCACCTATAAGTAGGCGACGGTACTAGTAACCATTTTAGTTGTGACCAATTGTTAGACCCATATGCACGCTAAATAATTATAAATTGTTGCGATTTATTTATACAATTTAAAACACATAAAATGCCTAAATGCGCGGTAAACTGGTTTGGGAAATATTCCAAGACATCTAGTTACAAAAAGGATAGGCATACCTTTTCATCAGTAAGTAAACACTACGAAATTATTTTTTAATTTAATCAGATTAAGAGCAACCGCAGGGGTCTATTTAAAATGGTAGAGTGTGAAAGAACACACGAAACAGTGACCCGCGTTTATGTCTTTTGGAAAAGTCCCTTTCTTTCACTAGGAAATTCTAATTATTTTATCCCTTTCTCTCCCTTTGTACTTTTATCGTAAAAATCAGAGCCGTTACCTTTTTAATGGCTGAAGTTGATATCGATAAAAATAAAATTAAACATCATACAATTTTTATATTACTTTAAGAAATACGAAATATAATTCTGACTATTTTATAAGATCGTTATTACAATCTCTAATTGGGTATAATTTATTTCGGGATATTTATTATAATCAATATGAAATAGAATCAACAAATCTATGTATTTTATGAGGAAGATGCATAATTCAGAAATAATTATGTAGACGCTAATTTATCATTTTTGACTGAGATCAATCAAGACCCTAAAACTATAATTCGAAAAACATAATTAATTCATTTTAAAAATCAATAAGAAACAATTGTTGTTTTTCTTTTTGTTATTGACTGATTTTGATTAAATTTTGTTGTGATTTTTGAAAAGTATTTTTTTTATTTTAAGATCCATTTTATCGATATCGACTATTTTCCCTTAGTCAAGTCGTGCAATCCCTAACCCTACGCAACTTGACCTTGAACTGACCAATTGCAGCCGCGCATTCTTCCTCGTCCCCCGGCCCGCGGTAGTGAGTTGTGTTCTTAGAAGAAATCGGCCTATATGCTCTCTAGTGGTTATATACTCTATGCCTGAAAGTATATGATTCACTGCAGTAAACAAAACCAGTAAAATATATGATATTCTTCAGGATATATGATAGTGTTTTCAAACCATAATACAAATAATTTTACTCGACAAAAAAAAAATCACGAACTTATCTTTGAATATTTCTATGTATAACAGTTAAGCTGTTGGTCCCGGCTGTCATTTGTAGATCTTTGACAGTCGTTACAGGTAGTCAGTGGCCCAAAAAGTCTGACAACCCAGGGGTATCGTATTACCCAGTAACAACTGGGTCGTGGAGGTCAGATAGGCAGTCGCTCCATGTAGAATACTGGTATTCAGCTGCTTCCGGTTAGACTGGAAGCAAACCCCAACATAGTTGGGAAAAGGCTAGGCAGGTGATGAGTCCCCTTAAACCCTTTAATCTGGCTATATGCTCCACCTCTGTCCTGCCCGCCCTGCACAACCACTTGCACCTATCAAGATTTAATCGAACCAAATGTTAGAGTTGTGCAGGTGGCTACATACTGGTCGAACACAATTCGTGTGTGGCAGGCTGGCAGCAGCATTATACATACATGCCGACTGTACACACTGACTGTGTGACTGTGACTGTAACAGCTTCAATATGAGTTTATTTCAAACAGTATTTTAAATGAAAAAGTTGTAGTCGGAATATTCTCGTTTTTTTTCCTCAATACCTACTGTTTATTATAACATAATAATATTTTAACCTACCAGTTTTTCTATACGATTACTGTGCTCTTGGCAATTAGAAAAGTAAACTGGTTTTCCGTACACGCACCGTTAAAAGTATTGGGAAAGGAAAAACCTGCTAAAAGAGCGGCTATAATAATGACGCTTACGAACTTAATCGATACAGGAAAGGAAATGCTAGCTTTCACCGAGACCGATGAAACCCCCGCGAGCCCCGCGTCGTCATCATCATTTCAGCCGAAAGACGTCCACTGCTGGACATAGGCCTCCCCTAAGTGTCGCCACATTGACCGGTCCCTTGTGACTCGCATTCAACGGATTCCCGCAACCTTCACCAGGTCATCGGTCCAGCTAGTGGAAGGTCTTCCAACGCATCGTCTTCCGGTTCGCGGTCGCCACTCTAGAACCTTTCGGCCCCATCGGCCATCCGTTCTGCAAGCAATGTGCCCTGCCCACTGCCACTTAAGGCGATTACACGAGCTAAACGCGAGTTTTATCTACACTATCTACACTAATATTATAAAGAGGAAAACTTTGTTTGTTTGTTTGTTTGGTTGTAATGAATAGGCTTAAAAACTACTGGACCGTTTTTAAAAATTCTTTCACCATTCGAAAGCTACATTATCCACGAGTAACATAGGATATATTTTATCCCCGTACTCCCACGGGAACGGGAACTATGCGGGTGAAACCGCGGGACGTCCGCTAGTAATTACTAAAAGTATATGATTCACTGCTATAAACAAGACCAGAAAAATATATATAAGATCGGGAGTTATTTTCTTTTTAAAGTATAACTCAATGCGATTCATCTAAAACAGAGTTGTATTTATTAAATCAAAATAAGTTTAACATAAGTACCAAATATCAACTAACGAGAAAAAAAAACAAAGAAAGAAAAATATTTACCAACCTAAAACAGAGAATCGACAATTATTGGCCCGCAGTGGCTGACGTAACAACCACTTTGTAGTGCAAGCTGATTAGCTGATTAGAACTTTTCAAACGAAGTCTGAACCACCACAAATAGAGTTGCTAATTTAGCTCGTCTAAGCGCCTTATGTTTAGCAATTCTTGGCGCTACGTCGGTAACTTTGGTTCTCTTGCGGATGTCTTCATTTCTGTTTCGATCACGCAAGGAAACTCCGAGCATAGTCCTCTACATTGCCCTTTGGGTGATTTTAAGCCTTTTGATAAGGCTCATTGTGAGCGACCACGTTTCGGTCCCGTATGCATGTAATCACCGGCAACACACACTGCGAGCCCCGCGTAGCGGATCGAATACGGTTTTTTGGCGAATATAAAGTGTTTTGAGGTTAGATTACATTAGTCGGTTATTCTGGTTATTCTCAGTAATGGTTCATTTTCTTTTAACGGGAGTGGTACCAGGGGGCAACGGGGGACCCCCCCTCCCTCTACCCCCTCCACAGAGCGTTAGGTGAGTTCCGTCGCATACATTTCACAATTTCACGGATTCACTTTAACAGATTCTAATCTACCGAAAAATAATGCGTTATATTGTAAGCAGTATGTTCAGTTGACAATATTTCGAGTGTTTACAATCTCGCTAGATAGATTACAATCTAACGGCTTTTACAATTTTACGCTGACATGAAGGGTGTAAAACACCTTTTCACGAAGCCGAAAGGCACTTGTTCTCCCCATCATTGCGATATTTTTTTTATTCTACACCATACCTGGGAACCTTCTAGTTACGGAGATATGGGGGGTCAAAGTTACAACTTTTTGACAAGTTTTTTTATTACATGCAAGTTTTTTTTTGAGATTTCGACTTTTAACACCTCCACGACCCCCGTATTATTCAATTCATCCATCAGCACAATGTTTTAAGTGCGTTACATTGAGTTCTACCACAAAACATGATTTATAACCTCAAAAAAAAAAGTTGTTTCCCAGCAATAATTTTTGCGTAAAGTTACTTATTTTGATGTACAGAATGCTTGGTTAACGGCTTTGTGATGAGGTGGTTTACACCCTGTATATAAGTATACAAATTGTATTAACGAGACTAGCTAAACCAGAATTTCGTTAACGAAACTGGCAAAATGATTAGAGGGTAATGTTTTTCGCACACTTGTGTGTATTTTCGTTCCGCATGGTGACTTCGTAACTACTAAATAAAAATAATATTAATAAATTTGGACGCAGAGTTCGCTTTTTTGTTTCTTTCAAACGCGAGTGGAGTATCAAAATGAAAGGTTTTGAGCGCAGGCCACGCCGGGCGTTTCGAGGCTAGGGAAACTACACTTGAAAGCAATAAAATCACACACTTTGTTATTCATGGCACTCACGAGTCGTAAATGTTAGCGGCTGTCAGCTAAAAAACCTTCGCTTTGCTGACATTGTCTGATTCTCAACATTAGCTTCAGAACTTCAAGAAATGCTTTAAAATCTGAGCACAGCAAGTCTTGGTTGGACAGTCTATGAATAGATCCAAAACCCAGGTCATGACCACAAGCACGAAACTTTGGGTCGAGGTGGACGGGTATGTTTAAAACACAACCTTGCGCTCCATCACTCAAGTTGCTGATGTTGGAGTAAAAACAGCCAAGCAGAAGTGGGAGTGGGCTGGCCACGTAGCACGAATGAGCCGGAGAGATGGGCAACGATCGTCACACACTGGACGCCTATCGGAGAAAATCCCGCGGCGAAGGTGGTGGGACGATCTGATCTCGTTTGCGGGGCGAACATGGCTAGATTCCGCACAGGACAGAGAGGTTTGAAAGGTGAAAGGGAAGGCCAGTACAAAGCGTTCAAAAACGGTCGAGATACGATGGAAGATTTGCCTTGCTCTGGTAGTCCATCAACGTCTGCAACTGAAGCTAACATCGCGAAAGTGAAGGATATAGTGACTGAAAATCCTCATTCAAGTTTGAGAGAGATAGCCGCCGATCTTTCTGTGTCTCATGAGTCGATCCGTACAATTTTTAAGAAATTACTTGGGTATGTTACATGTTGCCACTCGGCTAGTTCCTAAAGATCGGATTATTTTTTCAAAAACTCAATCGCATAAGAGTCGCTGAGGACATGCTAGAACGAGTCAATTCCGACCCAAAGTTCATAAAGCGCATTTTTACTGGTGACGAGACGTGGGTTTACGAGTTTGGCATGCAAACAGCTTCAGAGTGGCGCCTTCCAACTGATCCGAAACCGAAATGAAGTCGGTTAAAAAGTCAATCATGTTGACTGTTTTCTTTGCATAAACAACTTTGTCACTGCATGCAGTTGAATATATCGACTGCGTGCGGTTGCTGCGATGCAGGCTGTCTGATGGCAGCATTGGCAGTCTTATGCCCGTTTTCACCGTAAGTTTATGGGACCCCCAAAGCATAGATAGGGGACCGACAGGGGATGGTTTCTGTTTCACCGACATTTGGGGGTCACTTAAACGCTAAAAGGTCCCCTAAATTTGGGTGGTCAAAATTTGGCCCCATAAACCGGCACTTCAACGTAAGTGATCTCTTAAAACACGAAGATGGATTCTGATTTCAACGAAATTTTTGAAAATTTAGAAACTATTCCCACAATATTCAACCCCATAGACGTAAATAACAGCCGTAGATTAAAAATATATCGCAAACTAGTTTTTGCGTGGTGCGCGAGCTGCGCGCAGCTCGCGTTTTAGGTTTCGTGTTTTAAAGAAGTATTCACCCTCATAAAAATTTGAAAATTCAGTGGAATCGTTAAAAGATTTTTAAAATCCATTAGAGCACTTTAAATATTTGGAAACCCCTCAAAAACCCCTAAAACATTTTAATAACAATTTCAATAAAAAATGGAAATTTAATTTAAAAAACAACATTCTCATACATTTTCCTATTAAAAGAACATTTCTCTAAATTTTGCTCGTCGTCGCCCCTGAGTTACGCCTCACCCTCATAAAATGTGAGAAATCATTAAAATCGTTAAAAGATTTTTTAAATCCATTAGAGCACTATAAAGATTTGGAAACCCCTCAAAAACCCATAAACCATTTTAAAAACTATTTCAATAAAAACGGAAATTAAAATAAAAAAAACTACATTCTCAGACATTTTCCTATTAAAAAAACGTAACCCTAAAGTTTGCTCGTCGTCGACTTTATCTACCACCAGAAAGCTATCTTGACCTTTTCCTTTAGTTTCCAAGATACGATAGGGAGGGGGAGGAAGGGGGGTGAAAAGGGGAGGTTTGACACTTTTCCCATACTCGCGAGAGTTACTTGTTTACGAATCTGTCAAAATATACCCACCTTCCCCTTCACCATCTGGGAGAACAATTATGTCAGTGAGTGAGTGACTCAGTCAGTGGTAATCGAGCTTTATATATTATAATGACCAAATCACATCAACAGTGTAATAATTTTGTTGGAATAGATTAAACACGCCTTTGAATTTTCCGATAATAGATGAGTACTTATACATATTATTTCCGTTGATCTTAATAAATGACACCTCGTGATAATTTTTAATGGTAACATGGTATTTTTTCGACGATACTTTATGTGTGCATTGATTGTAGGAACACATGTGAAAATACAATCACCAGGTGAAAGCACAACACCTTAAGGACGCGTTCGCAAAATTGATTGGTACTGTAGAATCGAACTACTACATTGACACGGCTCATACACACAAGTGTAGTGCACGACTTAACTATTCTCGCTACCGAGAAAAGTAAACTTGTGTGTATTGACTCGTGTCAATGTAGTGGTTCGATTGATTCAAGTGAACTCATTTTGATACTTAGAAAGCTTCATTTTTTTTACGTATTTATTTGGAATAAAGTTATGGCACCAACAAAAATATTTACGTTTTATATTTTTACGTTTTACCTCGGACTTGATGGAACGACCTGAAGGTGTACTTCGGTGACTGCTACTGGAACTCCTCGACGTTTGGACTAGATGAGCCGAGTTTGGGCTTGTTTTGTTAGTTATGATGAGACCTTACCTCCGGACTTGATGGAACGACCTGAAGGTGTACTTCGGGAACGGCTACTGGAACTCCTCGACGTGTTGGACTATGTGTGCCGAGTTTGGGCTTATTTTGTTAGGTATGATGAGACCTTACCTCCGGACTTGATGGAGCGACCTGAAGGTGTACTTCGGTGACTGCTACTGGAACTCCTAGACGTGTTGGACTAGATGAGCCGAGTTTGGGCTTGTTTTGTTAGTTATGATGAGACCTTACCTCCGGACTTGATGGAGCGACCTGAAGGTGTACTTCGGTGACTGCTACTGGAACTCCTAGACGTGTTGGACTAGATGAGCCGAGTTTGGGCTTGTTTTGTTAGTTATGATGAGACCTTACCTCCGGACTTGATGGAGCGACCTGAAGGTGTACTTCGGTGACTGCTACTGGAACTCCTAGACGTGTTGGACTAGATGAGCCGAGTTTGGGCTTGTTTTGTTAGTTATGATGAGACCTTACCTCCGGACTTGATAGAGCGACCTGAAGGTGTACTTCAGTGACTGCTACTGGAACTCCTCGACATGTTGGACTAGATGAGCCGAGTTTGGGCTTGTTTTGTTAGTCATGATGAGACCTTACCTCCGGACTTGATGGAGCTACTTGATGGTGTACCTACTTCGGTGACTGCTACTGGAACTCCTAGACGTGTTGGACTAGATGAGCCGAGTTTGGGCTTGTTTTGTTAGTTATGATGAGACCTTACCTCCGGACTTGATGGAGCGACCTGAAGGTGTACTTCGGTGACTGCTACTGGAACTCCTAGACGTTTGGACTAGATGAGCCGAGTTTGGGCTTGTTTTGTTAGTTATGATGAGATCTTACCTCTAGACTTGATGGAGCGACCTGAAGGTGTACTTCGGGAACTGCTACTGGAACTCCTCGACGTGTTGGACTAGATGAGCCGAGTTTGGGCTTGTTTTGTTAGTTATGATGAGATCTTACCTCCGGACTTGATGGAGCGACCTGAAGGTGTACTTCGGGAACTGCTACTGGAACTCCTCGACGTTTTGGACTAGATGAGCCGAGTTTGCGCTTGTTTTGTTAGTTATGATGAGACCTTACCTCTGGACTTGATGGAGCGACCTGAAGGTGTACTTCGGGAATTGCTACTGGAAATCCTCGACGTTTTGGACTAAGTGAGCCGAGTTTGGGCTTGTTTTTGCATCATAACTAACAAACCAAGCCCAAACTCGGCTCATCTAGTCCAACACGTCTAGGAGTTCCAGTAGCAGTCACCGAAGTAGGTACACCATCAAGTAGCTCCATCAAGTCCGGAGGTAAGGTCTCATCATGACTAACAAAACAAGCCCAAACTCGGCTCAGCTAGTCCAACATGTCGAGGAGTTCCAGTAGCAGTCACTGAAGTACACCATCAGGTCGCTCCATCAAATTCGGCGGTAAGGTCTCATCATAACTAACAAAACAAGCCCAAACTCGGCTCATCTAGTCCAACACGTCGAGGAGTTCCAGTAGCAGTTCCCGAAGTACACCTTCAGGTCGCTCCATCAAATCCGGAGGTAAGGTCTCATCATAACTAACAAAACAAGCCAAAACTCGGCTCATCTAGTCCAACACGTCGAGGAGTTCCAGTAGCAGTCACCGAAGTAGGTACACCATCAAGTAGCTCCATCAAGTCCGGAGGTAAGGTCTCATCATGACTAACAAAACAAGCCCAAACTCGGCTCATCTAGTCCAACATGTCGAGGAGTTCCAGTAGCAGTCACTGAAGTACACCATCAGGTCGCTCCATCAAATCCGGCGGTAAGGTCTCATCATAACTAACAAAACAAGCCCAAACTCGGCTCATCTCGTCCAACACGTCGAGGAGTTCCAGTAGCAGTTCCCGAAGTACACCTTCAGGTCGCTCCATCAAATCCGGAGGTAAGGTCTCATCATAACTAACAAAACAAGCCCAAACTCGGCTCATCTAGTCCAACACGTCTAGGAGTTCCAGTAGCAGTTCCCGAAGTACACCTTCAGGTCGCTACATCAAGTCCGGAGGTAAGGTCTCATCATAACTAACAAAACAAGCCCAAACTTGGCTCATCTAGTCCAACACGTCTAGGAGTTCCAGTAGCAGTCACCGAAGTACACCTTCATCAGGTCGCTCCACCGAGTCCAGGACGATTAGGCATTTATAAACCCTACTCTACTTACGAGTACATACTTTTTTATAGCAAAATGAAATAGAATGAAAATCTTACGAGTACCTTGTCAAGTAACAAATTCGGTTTATCGAATATTTTGTGTTTTTACAGCGATCTTTTTCAACTCGAGCCGCTCTAAACAGGCGATACGTGTCCACTCTCGACGGGGGCCGCGCTCGGACTAAAGTTTCATTCCAAGTGCTTGTGCAATAAATCAAGACGGGTATTAGAAATAAAATAACCCTTAATGCAATCGATTAAGATTCATCCAGAATAGCAAAATATGTGAAAAAATAAGTTTCGGTTTTCATTTTTTCTGCGACTATTTAAAGCATTTAGATAAAAAAAAATATCTAGCATTCAACATTGAATATTTTTGCCTACATATAGTATTTTTAAAAGTAGTCAAATATGATAATAATAACACAAAAAATGTACCTAAACTCAACCCAGTATCGTTAAATTTGTGGAAAATGGCAACGAAAGATCGATTTCACATTGTAAAAAAATAAAATTTTCAATAATGAAGTACCCTTTATTTGAAGATGAAAAACCAATCCATACGATGTAGTTATTAGTTATATTGAATTTTGTTTTATTATGCTATAAAATGTACCGAAAAACAGCACAATTTTGCCTGATATGCAAACGCGCCCTTAAATTAGTTAAAATTATGAAATTAATCTGTATAATACGATTATTACAAAATAAAACATTTAAAAGTAAATGTACTGCGTATTTTTAAGGTGGAGATGATGATGATGATTTCATTTATTTACAGTCTCGAAAAGCAACACGCGACGCTGAACAAACAATTTAAATCTCACGAACTATGAATGACATAAGACGAGTTAAAAATAAAAACAAAATAATATGACCACAGATAATACGCAAGGTATCGTAATGTATGCTGCACAGAGTAAATTTTCAAAAAAAAAAAAATGAAATTAATTAAAAATGTGAACGAAATCATATCTAATATTGATATCAGACCATGATTCATTAATAACTGTATCCATTTAGATGTATATTTAAGAGAATTTAATAAAAAACTGTCTTGTTTCAAAGTATCGATAAGTTAAAAACGAATCAGTCATTTTTATTTCTTTGCGACTAATGTAACAAAACGTAAGTATAGTTATGTGTCCCCTAGCTATGTGACTGCAATGATGGTGAAACAAAATTTTATTTAGGGGCTAGTTTAGGTGAGCTTTTAAACTAAGAGTCCCATACGTAAGTGGTAGTATAGGGGATGTCGGTGAAAACGGGCATTAGTTAATTAGAAGATTTCCATATTCCCGTTGCTGACATATAAAAATAACGTTATCTACTTTTAATTGTAAAGGTGTGAACAGGTCAGTGGAATGTGTCAGAAACTTATGCAAGAGTGCCGACATTATTGCACTCCAAGAGACCTGGATTTGGCCACACGATGTGGGAATTCTGGGAAACCTAGGCGACGACTTCGCGTACAACCGCAAGTCAGCCATTGACACGTCCGTCAAAGTGATCACAGGAAGACCATACGGTGGAGTGGCACTGCTGTGGAAAAAATCTGTGTTTCCATCGGTATCAACAGTGAAGTGTTTCAGTGATCGATTAGTTGCGATAAAAGTTGAATACGAAAGCCGTCCTATGCTGATATTTTCAGTGTATATGCCCTACGATAACGGTAAGAGTGACAATTTGACTTTGTTTACACAAACTTTTAGTGAGATTGTGGCTATAATTGAAAGTAATAGTATTGAGTGTATAATTATACGGGGGGATTTCAATGCCAACCCAGGCTCGCGGTTTTTTGATGAACTTACTTCAGCGCCTCGCGTCGTTGGTTGGATCATTGTTTGATAACAAGCTCAGCCAAAAACTTAATTACTAAGGCAGCAGTCTCTTACGGGGTTTACCAGTCTGCTCATTATCCTGTTTTGTTTGAATGTAATTTAAATAAAATTGATCAGAAATTACCAGCTCTGAATTCTCTTAGTAATAAAGTGCGCTGGGGTGAAAGAAACTGTGATCAAATTAATAATTATTATAAGTATTGTAATGATAAATTAAAATTGATAGATTTTCCAGATGAATGTATCACGTGTTCGCATAAAATGTGTAATAATATGGATCATAAATTAATAATAAATAATTTGTATTTGGACATTGTATCTACTCTCTAAGAGGGGGGTGCACAGGATACATATGTTGGCAGTAATCGCATCAAGAGACATAAATATGTCACAGGCTGGAACAAATATGTCAGCGACGCTCATAAGGAGCCTCATACTTATTATCAATCGTGGCTATTGCATGGTGCACCCATTCAGGGGTCTATGTATGAGATTATGCGCGAAACACGAAGAGAATTTAAAACTAAATTAAAATATATTCAAAATAATCAACAACAAATTAAATTAGATATTTTAGCTAAAAGCCATTCGAAAAAAGATATTTCTAAATTCTGGAAGTCCACTAATAAATTGAATAGCAAGCCGAGTCTCCCTGCAAGTGTGGCGGGTCTGAGTGAACCGAAAGATATTGCCAACCTTTTTCAAAGACATTTTAAGGTTCAGTCTCTCTTGCAAATAGACCGGGTGCTCGATGATGAGGGGAAACTTTCGGGGTCTGGTGAGCTTTCCGTAATATTTACATCTAAACAGGTGGCTATTGTTATTAAGATGATAAGAGGTAAATCGCCTGGCCACGACGGCCTTAGCGTCGAGCACCTGAAGCACGCGGGGCCACACCTGTATAGGGTTCTTGCTCTTCTTTTTAATCTATGTCTCAATCACCATTATTTGCCGCAGAACCTTATGCGAACAGTGGTGGTTCCGATTATTAGAGACAGGACGAGGGACGCCTCTGACGTGTCCAATTACAGGCCTATTTCATTGGCCACGATAGTCGCCAAGGTCTTGGACAGTTTGCTTGATCAACAGTTGGCTAAACACGTGGAAGTCGATGACGCGCAATTTGGCTTTAAATCCGGTTTATCCACGGAAAGTGCCATTCTGTGCCTCAAGCAAACTGTTCAATATTATACTTCCCGAAAAACACCTATTTTTGCTTGTTTTTTGGACCTGTCAAAGGCGTTCGACCTGGTGTCGTACGAGGTACTATGGGATAAGTTGCGGAGTGATACAACACTACCAGAAATTACATCCTTGTTTCGTTATTGGTACTATCACCAGAGGAATAGCGTCAGGTGGGCGGAGGCTCAATCGGATATGTACGAGTTGGAGTGCGGGGTGAGGCAAGGGGGGTTGAGCTCACCACGCCTCTTCAACTTGTACATAAACCGACTAGTCGGTGAGCTTAGCAGCACCAGAGTTGGATGTCATATTGATGACGTTTGTTTGAACAATATTAGTTATGCAGATGACATGGTGCTGCTAAGCCCATCGATCGCCGCCTTGAGGAAACTGGTAGATATTTGTGAGTCCTATGCAGTGTCCCATGGACTCACGTACAGCGTTAAAAAAAGCGAACTTATGATGTTTAAGGCTAAAGCCATAAACTATTCTGATGTTCCCGGTGTCTCGCTCTGTGGCACTCCTTTAGCATGGGTGACTAAATTTAAGTACTTGGGTCATTGGGTCACTGATGATCTTAAGGACAATATGGATATAGAGAGGGAGCGCAGGTCGTTGGCTGTTCGATGTAACATGCTGGTTCGAAGATTTGCACGTTGTGCTAACCAATTTAAAGTCACACTTTTCAAAGCTTTCTGTCAGTCATTCTACACGTGCAGTCTTTGGACCAGTTTTACGCAGAGGACATACAGCGATCTGCGTGTCCAATATAATAACGCGTTTAGGATACTGTTGGGGCTGTCGTGGCGCTGTAGTGCGTCCACTATGTTTGCGGAGGCGCGTACAGATGGTTTTTACGCCATTAAAAGAAAAAGGACCGCCTCCATAGCCGGCCGGCTACGTACCGCCACCAATAGTCTCCTGAGAGTGTTCTTAGATCGATGGGACTCACCTCTGCTGCGCCACTGGGTGAGGATCCATACCAATTAATATTTTATGTACTTATTACTAACACTAGTTATTAAGCTATTTTGTGCTACTAACACTATGGACTTCATGTCTGAAATAAACAATTTGAATTTGAATATGAAGTCAGGGTGCCGCGGACAAATAAATATTGTGGCTTGCCTCATAATTTCATATTTTTATAAACCCCTTACCCAAGCTGATGACAATATTTAGATTTAGAAGGAACACGCTTCACAACAACAAAGTAAACTGTGATAACAACATGCTAAAGTGAGAATGTTTCTGTTGCAGGTGAGTCGCATGCTCGCTCGCTCACCACTGTACGTAAGTGCCCCACACAATGTAGCTACTGCGACACCCTTGCCCTCACAGCTGACACATCAAGTGCGCACTCTTCTGCCCCCCACACACGATTCACACGCTTTGTACTCAAGAACGTACTCGCCATATGTGCAAACACTGCCAACTGCCTTCAGAAACAAAATTTTTGACATTTAAAAGTTTCGTAATGGTCTAATTGAAATACATCATGCCTTCAGAAACAAAATTTTTGACATTTAAAAGTTTCGTAATGGTCTAATTGAAATACATCATTTTAAATAAACAATTAAATATTGTATTTCTTGCCGCCTGCACGTATATTTTATTTTAGTTTGAAGCAACCGGGAATTTAGAAGATACTTAATTAAAAATAACTGGTTACGGAGCTTAGCATCCACCATCTTTTGTCGCCAAATGATATCAGTATAATGTTGCGCTCTGTTGCTCTTCGGCAGACCCAAAGGTGGAACTTTTGCAATTAGTTGAGTGACGTAAGTCTGAGCACCGTTGTTTAGGACAGGCAGGAAAAACACATCGATGAGTTTGGGCTTCAAGGAGATCGGTAGATCTTGCTTGAAACTCGTCTTCATCGACCAGTAGCATTTATCTTTAGTAATCATTATTATTTATTTAATAGAATGGTAATAGAAAGGGTATAAAACTTGGGTGGCATAAAAAACAATGTTTATCTATACAACATGTCCCAAAATTCAACGATAAGCCAGCACCGGAGGATAGACCTGCCCATGACTACTCGGGGAAAAAAAGAAAAAAAATATATATCTCTTTTTTTTTGAAGTTATAAAAAAAAAGAAGAAATTCTTAAAAAAGTGAGACCTTTTATGATATTTTTCACTACCATGACCACACTTTTTTAAATATTTCTGTTATTTTTTTTTATAGGCAACCTGAATAGCACTGCTATCTACCACAATTCTTAAAAAATCCAGAATACCTCTAGTTTTTTCACGTAAATTATTAACTTAATTTATTCCCTAAATTTTTTGAAGATTTTTACTTTTAATCAACTTTAACTCATCGTGGTGTAAAAAAAAGTATGAACACTACTATGGCAAGTTTTTTTATAAATTGACGCAACTAATCAAGATTCCAAAATGGTATAATACTCTAGGAAAATCAACCACAAAAAAATAATATCCATACTAGTTCAAAACAAGAACCAAATTCCTTAAATTATAGTTGACAGTAATCACTTTCACTGCGTGCCCAAAATGGGTTCTTGTTACAATTTCTAGGAATTTGAGTGGGGCATACATACCTTAGAAGTTAGAGAGAGATAGATAGATAGAGATATTTACGTTAAAAAGAGACAACAACAGGGCAGGTAGTGGGTTCTTGTTACAATTTCTAGGAATTTGAATGGGGCATACATACCTTAGAAGTTAGAGAGAGATAGATAGACAGAGATATTTACGTTAAAAAGAGACAACAACAGGGCAGGTAGAGAAGCTGTTATTATTCTCAGAGCAAGTCAGTTCAGTACGCTCTGCTCCTTTGTTTACTGCGCACCGTTCCGTATTCAACTGACGTGGCTCTCGTACGTACTAACGACTTTTGGCTTGGCTTTTTGGACTGGAATCGATCTGCAAACTGAACTGACCTGGCATTATCTTGGACTACGATTGTGTGTTTTGTGACTACGATTGTGAGTTTTGTGATTTGGAGTTCTGGCGCATTTTGGACTGTTTAACGATCAACATGCCGCAACCATACACACCACAGGAATACGCAAATATGCACCTCATCTATGGAGAAACCCGATGCAATGCTAACGCTGCTAGCAGACTGTATCGAGAAAGGTACCCAAATGCTCAAAGATATCCTGATTATCGAGTGTTTATTAATGTGCATCAAGCGTTTTCGGAGGGTCGTATGCCATCCAGTAGGAGAAACGCTGGAAGACCTAGTTCGGATCGTGATGAAGAAGTTCTCAATGAGATAGAAAATGATTCGACTACTTCGGTACGCGCCATAGAAGAAGCTACAGGAATCCCGAAAAGTTCTGCACATCGAATTTTACAACGTCACAAGCTTCACCCATATCATTACAGGCGTGTGCAGACGTTGTTACCGCGGGACTATCCATTAAGAGTCACATTTTGCCGTGTGATGCTGCAAAGGCACAGGGAAGATCCCCAATTCCTGGACAAAATTCTATGGTCGGATGAAACAACATGCAAGAAAGATGGATATTTAAATCTACACAACCTACATAGTTGGAGCAATGAAAATCCGCACTTGATGAGACAAGACAGATCCCAATATCAATTCAAGGTTAACTTATGGACCGGCATATTAAATGGAAAAGTAATTGGGCCCTTTGAGTTACAAGGAAACTTAGATGGCAATAGTTATTTAAACTTTTTACAAAATGACTTGCAAGAATTGCTAGACGACGTGCCCTTAAATGATCTCCAAAACATGTGGCTCCAAAATGATGGTTGCCCAGCACACTATGCCCGCCCTGTGCGAGAATATTTAAATCAAGAGTATCCAGGGCGTTGGATCGGGCGACTTGGTCCTATCTTATGGCCACCTCGTTCACCCGATTTGAACCCCCTGGACTTCTTCTATTGGGGTTGTCTTAAAGACAGGGTCTACTCAAAACCCATTGCGTCATTGGACGAGCTTCGTCGAAATATCAGTCAGGCTGCGGATCATATTAATCGCAGAAGATATGCAAGACAAATAAAACGGTCATTTTTAAGGCGATGTCGTGCATGTATTATTGCTGGTGGCAAACAATTTGAACATTGGTTATAATGTTAATAAATTACATGAGAAATTGTTTGACCATTTATTTAAATATTAAACATTTTCCAAGAACTAATACTTTTTATTACCTGACCGTTATTTGGCCCCTGTTTAGAAATAATAGGAACATAAACAACATAAACTTGTTTGCCTAGAGTATTATACCATTTTGGAATCTTGATTAGTTGCGTCAATTTATAAAAAAACTTGCCATAGTAGTGTTCATACTTTTTTTTTACACCACGATGAGTTAAAGTTGATTAAAAGTAAAAATCTTCAAAAAATTTAGGGAATAAATTAAGTTTCATTAATTTACGTGAAAAAACTAGAGGTATTCTGGATTTTTTAAGAATTGTGGTAGATAGCAGTGCTATTCAGGTTGCCTATAAAAAAAAATAACAGAAATATTTAAAAAAGTGTGGTCATGGTAGTGAAAAATATCATAAAAGGTCTCACTTTTTTAAGAATTTCTTCTTTTTTTTTATAACTTCAAAAAAAAAGAGATATATATTTTTTTTCTTTTTTTCCCCGAGTAGTCATGGGCAGGTCTATCCTCCGGTGCTGGCTTATCGTTGAATTTTGGGACATGTTGTATATAAAAGTAATGAGAGGTAAACCAATAAAAAAAAACTACAACAACTTAGTTCTGAGACGAATCTGCCAACGTCTTGTGTATGTGTTCTCGAGCTTTCACTTTAAATGTGAACCGATTGGATACCGTCCTGATATTCTGAGGGAGCGCATTCCAAAGGAAAACCGCCTGGACAAAGAAAGAAGATTTTATAAAACCAGAGCGGTGAGAAGGACAACGAAGAAGACGATTATTCTCGGACCGAAGATTCTTGCTGTGTGCAGAGCATAAATATTGACAAAGAGAAGTTAGATAAGAAGGAGAAGTAGGTTTGTGAAGAAGAGAAAACAGGGTTGTCAAAGCCCTCAACGCTCTGCGCTGCCGGATAGGTAACCACTTTAAAAGTGTTCGGTGTGCTGATATATGATCATACTTCCGGAGATTGAAAACGAATCGAATGCAGCTATTAAGAAGTCGGTCAAGTTTGTTGAGGAGATCTGCATTCAGGTCATAGTAGCACACATCACCATAGTCAATTATGGGGAAGATTAGGGACTGTACAAGCATTGCCTTGATGTGTGATGGAAGTATTTTTCAGCCGGTAAAGCGACCGCAACGTCCCAATGACTTTCCTGCTCACAATCGCGACCTGCTTACGCCAGTCAAGGCAAGTGTCAACATGCAAACCCAGATCCTTGACCTCAGAGCTAAAGGGAATCACTGTGCCATCAAATGTAACCGGTGGCACCGTTGGACCATTCAGCTTAGCTTTTAGATAGCGCCGAGGAAAAGTATTTTTTTTTCATCTCGGGTGTCGTTTACATGGTTTTCGAGGTCGCTGATTACAAAAATGAGATCGAAATGAAAATCGAAATGGCGTTGAAGTAAAGTTTTCGTCATGTGTGTCGTTTTCATGGTTTTTGGGGTCGCTGATATCGAAAATGAGGTCAAAATAAAAATTCAAAAAACGCACCTATGATTTTTTTTTCCTTTTTCCTTCATGGGTGTCGTTTTTATGGTTTTCACTGAACACAAATCTAAGTTTTCTTTAAATTCTGTTTGTCTTCGTAGCTACGTATCGTTATGTAATTTACCGGCCATAGTAATTCCATCCTAGACAATAATTTAAGATTTTACACAATACTTCTGCAAATTTCGTCTGTTCGGCTTTGAAACCAACTAATTTATGAGCAACCCAGATATGTATATCTTTAAAATACTGCTCGATCTTGAATTTTACTTACTCTTTGTTTTGCGCAATGAAATTCCCTCATTAGGGTTCCGTAGTCAACTAGGAACCCTTATAGTTTCGCCATGTCTGTCTGTCCATCCGTCCTCGCTTAATCTCTGTGACCGTTAGCACTAGAAAGCTGAAATTTGGTACCAATATGTGTATCAATCACGCCGACAAAGTGGTAAAATAAAATTGGAAAAAAATGTTTTATTAGGGTAGCCCCCCTATATGTAAAGTGGGAAGTGATTTTTTTTTTAATTCCAACCCTAACGTGTGTTATATTGTTGGAAAGGTATTTAAAAACGAATAGGGGTTTACTGAAGTCATTTTTTGATAATGTCAATAATTTCGCAAATAATCGCTCCAAAAGTAAAAAACAATGTGCCCTCTAACTTTTGAACCATAAGTTTAGAAAATATGAAAAAAATCTGAAAAGTAGAACTTTATAAGGACTTTCTAGGAAAATTATTTTGAACTTGGATGGAAACAAGTTTTTGTACAAAAAAGACAAAAAGTTGTACAAAATAATCTCTGGACTAAGTTCGTAGTATAATCGTATATGAAGGCATTTTTTTTAACTTCGTTAACATATTTTATTATCCTGAACGTATCTTTTTTCAAACAAAAAAATAATTATTAAAATCGGATTGGATTGAACACTTATTGTGACAGACGGGAAACTACGGAACCCTACACTAAGCGTGGCCAGACACGCTCTTGGCCGGTTTTTTTGAATTAAAATTACCCCAAATTCAACGCGAGCAAAGCCGCAGACAAAGCTATCTAATACATAAAAATATCGTGTCACATTGTTTGTTATCGAAGTCCTCCGAAACGACTTCACCGATTTTTTTTTGTGTATTTTTGGTAGGTCAGAGAACAAGTTGAAGGCTACTTTTATACCTCTAGGTGATAAGGGTGGTTTACGCGGACGAAGTCGCGGGCAACAGCTAGTTTCCTATAAGCTCTTTTTAATTATTGCGTTTATATAAGTTGGCCAGCAAAAAAAATACTCCAATCTGGGTGATCTCAGATATTTTGTGGTTGAATAACTTCTCGGTGAATTGAGTTACGACTTAAGTGTAATTATAAAAAATGTTTATTTTGTTATACTTTATTAAAATAATTCGTTTATTTTGGCGGCACTTTTGAAAATAGTCCAAAAAATGTATGGGAACTGGGTGGTCCTTTCAAATCTAAGATGGCCGCGACCACAAAATGGCATATTACATGGCGGCGGCGTGCTACTACTGAATTTAGTCCAGCGGCGGCGTGAAGCCGGCGGCGCGGCGTGGCGGAGTTTGAAGGAGGAGTTAAAAATTTAACTACAGAATGTCATTAGTTATATTCTGTAGGTTAGTGGTGTTCTGTTCTTTTTTCTTAGGAAAAAACTCGCTTTAATAATCGTAAAACAAAAAAGTGGCTTTAATTTTTCCTCCGTGGTGTCAGCCATGACCATTATTTCGTGGGCATACCGAAGTACTCGCCATTGACGTCTAGACCTCTCCAGTCCTGAACCTTGAAGACGTCCTCCAGTGCAGCAGTGCTACGCCGGTGTGATACTCCACTGCTAGCCCTCCGCTGACAGACCTCCGGCGTGATCTCATGGCGACAAGGAGAGAGACTGTCGCAACCCCGTGCAGGGCACGCCACAATAGTGGCGATAAGTCCCCTCTTGAGGAGTGGCTTTAGAGACGCCACGGCGTCCTCACTTTCGGCCTGACGCAGGTCCTTACCGGACACGGCTGTTTCGGGAGGTTCCTGCATTGAATCGGAATCGGGCGAAAGGTAACGTCCGGGTATATCCACTGCTCTGATCTCGCGGAGGATGCGGTCTCAGTTTGCCCCGCGTGGGCGGAGCACCACCGCTGTGAACTCGTAGCGGCGATCGGCGGCGGCGACCTCTCATGTTCGGCTTTGGTTCAATCCATGGTCCAGAGCGTGACGGAATGGGAAGCCGTCACCTCCTTCTGCGAAGCAGTCATGCTAGCGAAGGAGGTGGCGGAACGCGAGAAGGAGAGAACCTCTCGCCCCAGCCGCCGCTGGCCGTGGCCACGTGGTGGCCCCCAGCCAGCTTAGGCGCGGCCTGTGGACGGTGAGCTATGGGCTAGCTCGCCGTCCGTCCGTCTTATGATGACAGGTCGTGTTCTCTAAGCGATGTCAGCTAAATGAAGGGGCCCGCAAGGGCCGAAGCCTGCCGGGGCTGCGGGACTTTTCGAAAGAAATACCGTGGCCCCGGAACATAAAGGGCGAGGAAGGAAAATGAATAGGTTTTAGTCAGTAAAAGTCTGACACTCACTCCCGCTCCGCCCAGTGTGGGAGAAGTCATTTGATGATTTCCCATCCGAAAAATAAGGTTATACTCTTCGGTCTTCTGTATAACCTGCTGCAGCGGCTTGATCGGGAGACTGGATAACGTCAAACCTGAGCGCGAGACGATTCGTAAAGACCCTTGAAAATAGCTTGAAAGGGAGATGGACCTATAACTCTTCAGCCATGCATTGTCGCCCTTCTTGAAGAAGAGTACCACCACACCCCAGCACCATGCCTGTGGAGTTTTCCCCTCGAGTATGACGGAATGAAATAGCTTAAGTACCGGTTTTCCACCCTCATTTAGGAGTTCGGCCGTAATTCCGACACCACCCAGAGCCATCGCCAACACTCTTGGTCTAGTATATCATCTTCGACTCCATATCCAGCATTGGCACTGTTTTCTCGAAAGTTTGCTTGGGAATGATGAGCAGCCATTGGTATTTTCGGGCAAATCATCCTATTTTACAAATTCTCGCACATAAGATACAGAGGGTTTTTCAAACTAGTATATAATAAGCTAGTCATTTTAATATTTAACGTGGTAAAACCATGTCTAATATGGGTATCAAGTGAAAGGGCTTGACTAGTAGAATAATGTACACTAAGTATATTGAAAAAATAATGGGGAAATTAAAAATAAAAACTTGAAAATTATTTTTTTGTCTTATCAATACCCCAGATTGAGGAGGAAAGTGAAGTGATGACTGGTATGGACCTAGGACCTACAAATAATATTTTATTTAGCTTTTTGACGGATTAAAAACTTGATTATACCTACTCCAAATTGCCTGAATCTCAAAACAACATAAAATAAATGAAATAAAAAAAATAACCCTACAAAAAGCATGAAAAAAATAACCTTGACATTATGACCATTACTTGTCGGGGGTTTTTTTAACTTTTAATTTAATTTAACTTGTTATTGAGATGAAATTAATTATTGAAGGGATGTAACATAAAAATCGAAATGCAGTTATTTTTTATAACCATTGGTAAAACATTGTTGGGCGTGCACTTAGATGTAGTTTCTCTTTTAGCAAAAAAAGTTAGATTAAAATTGCTTTAAAAAAAACATTAAAAAATCTTATTAAGTAGGTACCTAACTGACGTAACATAATAATAATATTAGAAACAAACCATTATTATTCTTAGGCATAATCTATGATAGTATTGTAAATTTACGCGTAAGATAAGAACAAAAAAAACCGACTAATAGTGCGAGTCGGACTCGCGCACGAAAGGTTCCGTACCATTATCAATACAAAACCTGTTAAATACTTTAAATGTATTTTTATTACATAGTTAAAATGAAATAAAATGAAAAGCTTCTAATGAAGTTCTTGCGCTGGTGGCACGAAAATTTGGAACTTCTATTGAAGTCCGTGGCGGTGAAAAGGTTAATTTTACTAGGCTATTACTGTGAAGATTTCGAATAGATATGAATCCTAAATTCAAAATACTATTGTTATTGTCTAGAGGTAGGTATTATTAATGTTTACACCAATGTTGTATGTTGTGTTAAAACTTTTACGTTTAAGATGTTCTAATTGTATGCCATTCCATGGCGAAACATGTAAGTTCATAACCCTATTTATAAGACCTTTTTTACCATGTTTTCAATTCCATCCTGATGGCGCTACTCATAGTTTCAGTTACCTTCAGTAGCTCCATCAGTTGCAATCGTTGCATATTGTCCCACTGAAGTGGGAGTGGGCTGGCTACGTAGCACGATTGCGTTCGGCAAGAAGGTCAACGATCGTCACTGGTAGACCGCGGCCACAGAATAAAAAAGTACAGAAGTTGCACTCCTTTGATCTTGAAGAAAGCCGACATTTTAAATACCTAAACTGGTCACGGTCGATCTAAATTGACGCCCCGCGTTAGCGTCTGTTATTCGGCATCTCGTTGCTTAATGGTCAATCGGTAGGGCTGCCACAAGTACTAAAAATAAAATACTACCAACATTTTTGTATTTTAATGTAATATTACAATATTATTATTTAAAGATTCATAAAAACTTATGAAATTACAATTGTTTTACTTTAGTATAATGTCTCACATATTTCTTGCCTTCTCTAAAATAACGATTATAAAATTATTAGCAGCATAAATGCGAAATCTAACAAATACTTAATCTATATATCTATGCACATATAATAAAAGAGTAAAAAAAACTGTGTCTGTACATTGAATATATAACAATTGCATTTCGCCACAAAACAGGAAATTTACTTGAGGTTATGGATCTGTTTATAATTTCTGTTTATCTCACAATCACTACTTTTAACATTCGGTAATGAAAATCTTATGCATTTAGTTTTCTTTTCATTCAATACCAAATTGTTTGCTGTGAACCAATTTTGGACCTGAAGTAGGACATTATTCACTTCATCTAGATTTTGGGCCCGTCTATTTATCTTAAAAATTAGGGAAGTGTCATCAGCAAATAGCACCATATTTTGTGGTTGGTTTTCAATAAATAGGGTAGATCATTTATATAGACTAGAAAAAGGAAAGGACCCAATATTGAGCCTTGCGGAACCCCCATTTTTAATTTCAAACCCTGGGAATTGACAACATTTATTAGAACATGTTGTTTTCTATCACTCAAATAAGATTTTAGCAGGCTAAGTGCAAGTTTACCCAGTCTCCAGTTTCAAAAGCAATGTGTCCTGATTTACGCAGTCGAAAGCTTTGGAGAGGTCACAGAAAATTCCTATTGCGTCTTGGGACTCTTCCCACGCAGCAAAAACGTGCTTTAATAAGGTTACACCGGCGTCAGTTGTGCAAAGTCCCTTGGTGAAACCATACTGTTGATCATGTAAGATTCTGTTGGTGTTAAAATTATAGAGCATTTGAGCATTAAGCATTACTTTTTCAAAAACCTTGCTAAAAACTAGTAACATGCATACAGGTCTATCATCATCATCATCTCAGCCGAAAGACGTCCACTGCTGGACATAGGCCTCCCCCAAGTGTCGCCACATTGACCGGTCCCTTACGACTCGCATCCACCGGATTCCCGCAACCTTCACCAGGTCATCGGTCCACCTAGTGGGAGGTCTTCCAACGCATCGTCTTCCGGTTCGCTGTCGCCACTCCAGAACTTTTTTGCCCCAACGGCCATCCGTTCTGCGAGCAATGTGCCCTGCCCACTGCCACTTAAGTTTAGCAATTCTTCGGGCTACGTCGGTGACCTTGGTTCTCTTGCGGATGTCTTCATTTCTGATTCGATCACGCAAGGAAACTCCGAGCATAGCCCTCTCCATTGCCCTTTGGGTGACCTAAGCCTTTTGATAAGGCCCATTGTGAGCGACCACGTTTCGGTCCCGTATGTAATCACTGGCAACACACACTGGTCATAGACTTTCGTCTTGAGACACTGCGGTAAGTTGGACGAGAAGATACCGCGCAGTTTCCCGAACGCTGCCCAGCCGAGTCGGATTCGACGATTGACCTCTTTCTCGAAATTAGACCTACCTAACAGGTCTATAGTTATAAGTTATTTTCGCTTTTCACTGTTTGAACCTACTTAGTCTACCTACCTAACTTCTTGTTATTAACGTTTACTGCACTGAACTATGAGTTTCTTTTAAATTGCTAATTGTTACCTAAATAATTAAATAAAACTTTAATTAACTTACCTTTCACAATCAGCTGGTAAATAAAAAAAGGATATTTTGTTTCTACATTTATTGTATGTATATAGGGTGGACGCACACCTATCCGCGCCGAAGGAATCGACCGCGCCGAAAGAATCGAATTTTAGAATTACTTGTATGAAATCCTACTAATCCTCGCACACTTATCCGCGTCGAATCGGACGAATAGATGACGTCATACTTATGAGACAAAATTCATTCGGCGCGGTCGATTCCTTCGGCGCGGATAAGTGTGCGTCCACCTTTAAGCATCCATACACGCAACAGTTTATCCGGCTTGTCATTTTTACTGGTTAATGATCAATAAATCAGTCAGTAAACTAACACGAAGCACAAGTAGGTCGCGACGCCAGCGACCAGTCGATAGAGCGAGAAAAATTAACGCGACGCCGACGTACGCACGGCACGAGCGCGACAGCCCCACTGAACTTGCACTCTCAGAGTGCGCGGAGCGGTAGGTAGTTATCTCATGCCTACACACGGAGTGACAGAGCTCTGCCGCGGCGAAAGTGGTGTGACGACATGCGCTCGTCTAAAACAAAATATTGTTTTTAATAACGCTTATTTGTTAGAGCTAACGATATAATACGCGCTGCGAATGTTAAGCATATTCTGCTAATATTTCATTCAATTCAAAGATTTACGAGTATTGTCTGGATTTGCGCGTTTTTCGTGGCGAGTGCACGTCCGCATAAATATTTACAAGATGCCAACTATTTTTGCAGTAGGAGGTTTATTTCAGTATTTCTACTAAATAGTCCTACCTAACACTGTGTGAGACGTCGCAGACCAGATGGGACGCTATAATAGTGTTACGTAACTCGCGAGCACTGAGCACTCGTATAATGGTGTTTGTTTGTTGTTGCAGGTGAGTGCAGCCCCGCGGGCGCCACGTGCATGTCTCTATCATGCTGGACTGCCTCTGGTAAGTCCTGTGCTTTCCGCCTGCGCTCATCTACTTTACGTTGCTCTTTCATTGCCTTCCACTGCGTATAGCTCGGCGTGCGCCGGCTTATCGTTTTATAAACGTACAAGCTGAGCGCTTTTTGAGATTTCCCTTGCCATTAACAATAATAGAAAAAACTCCAAAAACACAAACCTCGCCATAAACTACTTCGTTAAGAATGATTTTCGAAAAATCAAAAATGTTTTTTTTTTTATTGTAGGGTATTTATAAATATAAGAACTAGGTATTTATAATTTAGATTATAAATTCATCGGCCCGCATGTTAACATTCTTCCATAAAAATTGCACCGTCTAAATCATCATTGAATATACTAATAATGTCAAACTTTATACATATATTCGTCGCAAGTTTCAAATTTACAAAACCTACGAATAAGCTTTATCATACAAACGTTTCCCCCTTTTTCACCCCCTTAAAGGCAGATTACCCTTCTTAGTACATCCGTCCATTATGTTATGAACTACAACTACTTCGGGCTGTGGAAGTCTTTCGAACATTGTTTGTTATACTAATATTATAAAGAGGAAACATTTGGATTTTCAACCGACTTCCAAAAAGAGGAGGTTCTCAATTCTTCTGTATTTTTTTTGTGTGTTTGTTACCTCAGAGCTTTCGACTGTGTGAACCGATTTTGATGCTTCTTTTTTTATTTGAAAGTTGGTGCTTCCCGTGTGGTCCCATTTTAATTTGCTGAAGATCTGATGCTAATCTTGTAGGTTTTTATAATTAGTTTTTTAGTCGATTTAAAAGAAAAAATTAAAACTACGATCGTGCTCCGTCTCTGGACACGTTACATTAAACCATAGATTAAACTAAGCTTATTATTAGTAACTTAAGATCTACGTGAGCCCATCCAATTTTTTTTTTTTTTTAGACTTCACGGTTGTTGATATTTCCTTAACCACTGAGCATACAGGCGTGATGTTACGTCAAGATATAGTATAAACAATGAACCTACAAGATCAGGTAAAACTGCATGGCAGGGTGAGTCTGTCATACTCACGTAAAAACAGTGCCGATGGTGGCGCTGCACATCCGGTCGCTAAGTTCCCTACAAAATGCTTGACCTAAGCGGCGCGGATGTGCAGGTCATGTCCTTGAACGTGTGCCGACGGTTGCTGCCGGTCGACTCACATGGCCATGCAGTTAAGGGAAAAAAAAATAGTTAAATAGCTTGGTGTAGATTTTTGAAACGAAAAATACGTAATTCTGTACTGCACAATTTGTATTTACGGTTTTTCTTACTTCAAAGAATATAATTTATTTCAAAATAAATATATGTTTCTCAGAGTTCGAGTAAATTAGGCAAAAACGACAAAACTGTGAGACATCTGAGTTCTTGTTTATCTTCATTGTAGTATTGGTCGTTTGCCGGTAGGTGCGCCTAAAAACAAAACCCAGTGCAGAGGTCAAATCGTCAAGGTCATTAGCACGGATACGAAAATTTGTAGACGCGTTCATATTTGATAGATGAACATGATTTATCATGGCCTGATCCTACAGCCAGGATCGCCTTATCACGAGAGAATTCCTCTACGGTTATTAATAGCATGGATACGATTTTGTTTATACGCGTTCATATTTGATAGGGAACCTCATCCTGCAGCCAAGATCGTCTTCTTACGAGGGAACCGACAATTTGTACACGCGTTCATAAACGGTGTAAAAATCCTCTTAACGAAGCCAAAAGGAACTTGTTCTCCCCGTCACGTCATTGCGATATTTTTTTTGTTCTAGTTAGATTCTAGAGATATTGGAGGTCAAAGTTCCATCTTTTTGACAAGTTTTTTTTGTTAAATACCAGTTTTTAATGTAAGTGTTTTACTTAAAACACCTCCATTATTTAATCCATCCATCGGCACAATGTTTTGAGCGCGTTACATTGAGTTCATGTATGATGTAAGATTTTGACCCTTGCTCGACGAGCCAGCCCCCGACGTTGAGCATGTAGCGTTAAATTCCCCAAATCATATTCCGACCCAGGTTCTCTATCGTATTATCTAACTTCTTAATCCATAATCTAAAATGACATAATATTTTTTGTCATAATCATCATTCGTCCGAATGATAATTTACCCGAACTTTAAATCACATAATATCATATGCCATAAAGTTGAAATCCCTAAATATAATAAGCTCTAAATCCGTTTGTCATAAGTATTACAATCAGTAATATACAAAAGACATAAAATCGTTTTCAATAAAAGTCATAAGTCCTAAGTAAATGTTTAATCGTATGTAGGCGTTGACCTGCAATGCAAGCAAGCATGCAGCAAGCATGCGGCACGCCTGTAGCAAGCATGCGGCAAGCATACAGCAAGCAAGCATGCAGCACGTATGTAGCAAGCATGTAATGCAAGCAAGCATACAGCAATCATGCAGCAAGCATGCGGCAAGCACACAGCAAGCAAGCAAGCATGCAGCAAGTAAGCATGCAACAAGCAAGCATGCAGCAAGCAAGCATGCATGCAAGCGTGCAGCTTGCAAGCAAGCATACAGTATGCAAGCAAGCATGTAGCATGCAAACGAGCAAGCATCATGCAGCAGGCATGGTTTCTGTCACGGCTCCGGCGCTGCGGGGCTCCGGCGGCCTCACGCGAGCTTATCGTCGCAGATGGGTTCAACGCTCACCACCGCAGCTTCGGCTTGCTGGCCGGCTTCGCCGGCCAGCCTCAGCCGCGGCGGCGAGTGTTACAACCACCTGCTCCTCAACTCGCGGCCCGCCTCGCCCCTCCGCGCCTACGCGATTTTAAATAACACTCTTGGGGTAGGGCAGACAAGACTGCGTGGAGTCGGATTTACAGCAATTCGTTTCTGTCACTAAAACCTAACTTTTAGGGATTTTTTAGCGACTGTTAGTCCCTAAAAAATCCCTAAAAGTTAGGTTAATAAATGACCATTCGGAATCATACACGTTATGTGATACAATACTTAGGACATACGACTTTATGTCATGTAAAATTAGGAGATTCAATTATTATAGTATTCGATATTATGACAAAATAGTATTAGAAGTAAAGTTAGTAATGTAAAACATAATTTCGGTGTTTTGAACATTATGGTTACTGAAGTTTATAGTAAACGTGTTATGGATAATGATTTTCGGACAGAAAATTTTAGGACAATCAAGGGAGTACCTCCGACCCAGCCTGTCCCTTGCTGGCCTCCCCTCAATGACGCACTAAGTCGAGGCCCGAACCCCACAGGGGGTGCCTTAGTGCCTGTTCATTTAATGTGTAATTTTTTTAGTTTGTAAACCCTGGCTAGTCCTGGATAGTCCGGGTAAGTAGGGAAGCGACCTTAGCGAGTTGACCCTGTGAGAGTGGTCATAAAAAAGAGTGTCCATGGAGTTTCTTGCCCGTTCTTCTCCATAGATTTCTCAAGTTATTATGCCTTGTGACTGTAGCTTCGCTTTTTTTTCGTTTTATTGACATTCTAAAGGGCCGTAATGGTCTAATTGAAATAAATGATTTGAATTTTAGTTCTACTACAAAACATGATATGTCACCCCAAAAAAAAATCGTTTTCCAGCAATAATTTTTACGTAAAGTTACTTAGTTTGATGTACAGAATGCTTGGTTGACGGCTTCGTGATGAGGTTACCCTGTCTGTATGTGATGGTAAACATGAATTCCGTCATGGCCTCTTTCTGCAGCCAAGATCGTATGCTCACGAGGGAAGTGCTCAACGATAAAGTGTTTAGATGATGATGCGGTATCTAAAAGTTTTAAAATAAAATTACCTATTACTTAATTTAAAAAAAAGCGGCCAAGTGCGAGTCGGACCCGCCCATCAAGGGTTCCATAGCAGATTGAATGAAAGGTAAATTGCTGTTTACGATTTATGACGTTTTAAAAAAAACTGCTGAATAGATCTCGTTCAAACCTATTTTCGGTGGAAGTTTACATGGTAATGTACATCATATATTTTTTTAAGTTTTATCATTCTCTTATTTTAGAAGTTACAGGGGGGGGGGGGGGGGCACATTTTACCACTTTGGAAGTGTCTCTCGCGCAAACTATTCAGATTAGAAACAAATTATATATTTGATGAAGAAAAAGTTTTTGAGTTTCAGTTCTAAGTATGGGGAACCCCCAAAATTTATTGCTTTTTTTCTATTTTTATGTGAAAATCTTAATGCGGTTCACAGAATACATCTACTTACCAAGTTAGCAACAGCATAGTCTTATAGTTTCGGAAAAAAGTAGCTGTAGACAGACAGACATGACGAACCCATAAGGGTTCCGTTTTTGCCATTTGGCTACGTAACCCTAAAAACACCTTTTTAGAGTTCCGTTGCCAATTGGCAAAGATAAAAGACAACGATAAAACTAAAAAAATTATATGATGTACAATACCATGTTAACGACCACCGAAAGTTGGTTTGAACGAGATCTAGTAAGTAGTTTTTTTTAATACGTCGTAATTCGTAAACCGCAATTTACCTTTCATTTACAACGAACTGCAAGAACTTTTATACTATGTTACTTGCCGTTACGGAACCCTTCATGGGCGACTCCGACCCGCACTTAGCCGCTTTTTTAAGATAAGCTATTGTCAAAAGCACTTAGGTACTAAAAGTAAAAAGAAAATAAACTGAATAAAATGTTATCGCGTGAATAGGATTTATTGTGAGACCCGGGAAACTGTAGCTCTTGTTTTGGTCGTCTTCATAATTGAGCAAACCTCCCCCTGCCCTGAACTGTCCAAAAACACGAGTGCAAGTGACCAAATTATTCGTATGCCCTTTGACTCCTCGTGTTACGTAATTTTTTTTTATTGTATAGTAAAGCCGGAAACACACGTGGTGTGGCGTGTCGCGCCATAACCCCACCACCGCTCTGGCCAATCGGTGGTGAGCAGTCAGCGCCACGCCAGAACGCGCCACGACACGACACGACATACAAATAGGTCTCTAACCATACTAAATGTATGAAACCGATATGCTTCTGGCGCGCCACGCCACGTTAGTGTGTTTCCGGCATTAAAAAAAAATCGATACCACCTAAAGCGAAAGGTGGCCAAAAGCAAAAAAAAGATTGTAGGTAAGGTATAGGAAGAAAGTAACTTATAGGTACAACAGAAGCTGGCCAAAATAAATTAAATCTTAATTCAAACACAAATTGTTTCGTAGCGTCTAGAAGCGAGTCAAATGTTACCTATCCTTCCAGCTATACAAATTTTTCTTACGACCAAAGTTGGTTAAAAAAAAGCTGCAATTAAACCGGTGAAGTGCGACACGGTTTAGCGTTCCTGCACACGATGCCGTCACCGCGCCGTCGTCGCCGCGCCGACGCCGCACAATTACACTGTAGATACGAGGCGCGCGAAGCCCGCCACCGCGCCCATTCCCCTCCCTGTCTATTTGATTATTCATTCCATTACCGGCCGCGTACGAAGGTGCACGCCGCGAGACGCAAACATGTCTAATATAATGAAAAAAAATAAGTTTGTGCTTGCTAACTATATGTATAGAAAATGGCAAAAAGAACGTCGAGTTAGAAAGTTGTGGGTTCATCGTATGCTGTCGGCACGGGAGCACTATGGTGAATTTCATACACTTTACGAAGATCTCCGAAAAGACGAGACCAAGTTTTGTGACTATTTTCGAATGAATTACAAGACATTTGATAAATTATTAGATTTATTAAAGAACAAACTGCAACACAAAAATACAAATATGCGAGCAAGTATATCTGCTAAGGAGAGTTGGTTGTTACATTGAGGTAAAGTAACATATATGTATATTTTTTTAATTATTCTGATGTAATGTAGAAAAATCAAAATCAATCAAGCTTGAAGTAGATGGACTTGGGATGCTTTGTAATGAATCGCTTTCAATGCTATAATTCGAAGCCTGTGATTGAACTCTCGCACTGGGTCCAGCAGCAGTATTGTAACCGTAGTGTGCCGGGTTGTCCATTGCATCTGCTGTGATTGAATGATGTGGAGCGCTATAACTATTTTTATATTGAATATTTCTTATAATATTCAATACTTGATACTGGAATTCAACAATGTCTTCGTCTTTGAAGCGTTCCACGGTAGGAGCTATACCTTTAAAAAAAGACATCATTCTACTGTCGTCATCTTTTTCTAAGTTTTCCATAAACTTAATCATTTTCTAATCTACAGGATTTATTTCTTCGTTTTTCTTTCTTTTGTTGACATTAGTAACTTCAGATTTTTTTTCTTTCTTGTGAATGTTTGATCCAGATTGGGGTGGCCGTGGGGTATTTTTGTTTCAAAAATTGTAAATTATCATAATATTGGTATTTATGTACTGGTTTTGCACTTGATCCAGATTTCGATTCACGTATCTTTTTGTCGCATTTCACCCACGCATCTCTTATATTCTTCCATTTCTGAGATATTATTTTACCTGAAATAATTAATACCTATTAATAATCCAATTTCTTTTTATAATGTTTTTTTTCAATTGCAGGTATTTAGCAACCGGAACTTCATTAACCGATCTTGAATATCGTTTTAGAATGGGAAAATCAACTTTAAGCGTAATCATACGAGAAGTGTGTTCTCTAATACCTATGGTCTGAACTTTACCCAGAATATATGAAAATGCCATGTATGAACGATTGGCTAGAAATAGCAAATTTGAAGTTTCTGCTAATTTCCCTCATTGTGTCGGTGCTGTAGATGGAAAGCATCACATCAGACATCAGAGTAATTAAACCAAATAAAAGTGGATCGATGTTTTTGAACTACAAACATTACTTCTCGATTATATTGATGGCAGTCGCCGATAGTGACTACAACTTTATTTATATCAACGTCGCCGCGTCGGTGCTTATGGAAAGGATTGTGATTCAGGTGTTTTTAAAGATACAGCTTTCTGGCACAACATGATTAACAATACTTTGAACTTGCCAGGACCTGCTTCCTTACCTAATACCAACATTGCCTTGCCATATGTATTCGTAGGCGATGAAGCATTTGCACTACATCAGAATTTACTGCGCCCATATAATAGTCAACAGCTTGATGCAGAAAAATCCGTTTTTAATTATCGGTTAACAAGAGCGAGACGATATTATGTAGAATGTACCTTTGGGATACTGGCCAATAAGTGGCGAATTTTTCATCGACCTTTAAATGTGTCATTGGATTTGGCTGTTGATGTTGTGAAAGCTTATTGTTTACTGCAAAATTTTATACACAAAGAGGAGGGCGTAAAAGGGGTGCAAAAATCTCTTAGCGGGTGTGAATTAGAGGAGTTTTTGCCATTTGATTCAGCAGAAATAGTTCCTACAACAGCTAATGATATACGTGACAAATATATGGAGTATTTTAATTCTGAATATGGCAGTGTACCATGGCAAAATAATTATTGTTAATATGTAGCACGAAACGTGTTTCTATCTAGCGGGAATACTCAAGCTACTACTTGTAGCAAGTGATTGCTTGTTTAATGTAGGTACCTACCACACGAAATTGCTCACGAGATATAATATCTACACACTATATAATACCTATGAGGTACCCTCTGTTGCATTACGATTTAAATAAAAAGCATACTGATCGTGTCTTTTCCCAAAGTTCCTTTAAGTCAGCTACTTATAATTATATTTTTCAACACACTTGCTCAAAAAATGCATTTACGAAGCCTGTGGACATTGTTCGAAAGTTAAAAATTACGCACCATACAATGGACTGTGCGGTAAAATAGGTACTCTCACCTACGTACCTATTTTATCGCACTCCCCCTTGTATAGCACCGTGCGTATTCTTTACGGTTTTTTTTAATCAAAAAAAAAAAGAAAAGGATCCACCAAGGAGTTTTACATTACGAGAATTAATAGGCTGACTGATCGAACCTCCTTGGAAGTGCTTTAGCTCAATACGTTTGTCTCACTTTAATACAAAAGAGTAAGTGAGACGAAAGATGTAGTTCTAATTTTCACCAAGTGCATGTTGCGCCATATGCAAATTCGCGCCATTTTCATAGAAACGTCAAATATTGTTGCGACTTTCCGACTGATAAACAAAATAATAATATGAGTTCAAGCGAGGAATCAGATGTTAATATTGAATCTACTCCAACTGATATTTTGAATGAGGTGCAAATTGCAGAAAACAGTTTCTTGCCGCCAAAATCGCGAGATCGCTATGTGATGATTTACAAAAATTTTATAGCGTGGTATAATGAATAATTTTCTCGCAAATGTGTTGAAAACGTTGTATGACACACGTGCAGAAATTGGTATTTACAAACTCGTGACTATGGTAAGCCTTCGACTTCGTCTCAGGCTTACATTCGTCTACTCGTTTGTAAAAATCAACTTACCGCACTATTATCATAAATAACTATTTTCGATTGGCCTCACTAGATAGAAACACATCGACAAGAATTAATAAAATTTTGTAAAAAGATACTTACTTACCGTATTTATTTTTCTCCGTATTAGATAGTTCTGCAAAGTTCTCATTCATTATATTGCAGATCTCAAACCAAGCTTTTAAAGTTTTACGCTTGTCTTTATATATTTCCAAAGTTTTGTCCCATAACACTTCTCTGTCCTCCACTAAACTTATAAACGTTTCGTAATCAAATCTTTCCATGGTAATTTCTTAAAAAGTTACGCACGTGCACGTTCGTACGCGGCCGGTAATGGAATGCATCAAACAGTCAGGGGGGGGGGGGGGGGGGGGGGGAAGCGCGCGCGCAGCGGCGGCGGCGCGGTGGCGGGCTTCGCGCGACTCGTATCTACAGTGTAATTCTGCGGCGTCGGCGCGGCGACGGCGCGGTGACGGCATCGTGTGCAGGAGCGCTTACTTCGTTGGGTGTTTTGGGTATCCAATATTGTATTATATCAACAATAGAATCTCCAAGTCTAAAATATTTCGGAACGTTCGGTGCGGTCATGTGGCAGGCGCGCGCTGCTGCCGCGGAGATGTAAGGCCTCTGCCTCGAATCTTGCGGACAGCGGGGCGGTGGCGCGGCGGCGGCGCGGGAGCGGCAGGATCTTATGCGTATAATCAAATGGACCGGCCCGTCTCGAAAACAGCGGCGCGGCAGCGGGGCGGCGGCGGCGGGCAGCGAGCGGTGTACTTTAGTCAAGCGGTGACCGCCCGCGCGTCTGCGTTGCAGTGTTGTGCAATTTATTTTTGTGACGTGTCGAAATGTCCTCGGACGGGTTAGAGCAAATTGTTTCAGCAATTTTTGAGAGGACACCGATATGGAACAGCAAAGATGTGAACCATAAAAACTGAAGAGTCATTAACCAGTTATGGGAAGAAATTAAAAACGAACTGAATTCTAATTCACTGATTCTGGTGTGGTCGTAGAATTTGTCGGGACATTGTCTCTGTTCTTCATAATTTCGATAAAACTCGCATTTTATTTTCCTTGCTTTATAGTAGGGATTTACTTCTTCTTTTGCCCACAATAAATCGAGCGTTAGGAATAAATTTGAATCAAAAAGATGTTGCCGCCATTGTTCAGACATTTTTAAAGAAATATCTCGACGACACAATCACGAAAACAACACAAGGCGGCTATAGTGACGCGCGATCTGCCCGCTAGTTTCGAGAACGGACCTGCGATGCCCGCGCCGGCGCCGCCGCCACCGCCCCACTGCCTGCAATATTGAGGCAGAGGCCTAAGTGATGTCACTTGTGCGCCGTCCGCGTCGCCAGCGCCCAGCCTCACCAGCCTGGCCAGCGTGCAGCGTGGCTGTGCGGCGCGCCCTTGACATTTGTGTTTCCGCACTGCCCCCTCCCCGCACATCACGCCGCACAACACCCCGCGCCCACACCTCATTATTATTATTTGTTCATTATTTTCACTAAAGCTACCGTTCTCTAAATAAAGCGGAGAAGCAAGTGCTAGACACCTTAGCTCAGTGGCAACGTTGAGATACGTACCTACTTACACTCTACAGCAGAAAATATCGCAACATGTAACTTGGTGTATGTTGTAATGTTTGTATTCGTTCGCAATGCCAGTGAGTAACGCAACCGTTTCATCGCTATGACGCAATCCTCCTCTCTAACTACTCAATGGTCATTGATGGAGCAAGATGTTTGACCTTGGCCACCACTAACTTTCGATAATAAAGAACGAACCAATGCACATATAGTCCAGTCATTTATGGCATTTTAAACCCCAATCTGCTGAAAAAATCCTAGTGAGCTGGATTTTTGTATACACCTTTATTACGGTGATGTAATGAAGATGTAAAAAATCGACATCGATATCGTGCCGGCTAAAAAACTATCAAGGTCAAAGGGGTTCAGTAGATCATCGAGTGCTGATGGTGGTAATAAAGTCGCTATTGGCTGTACGGTACCTATACTACCTAGACATATAATAGTAGGGGAGGCCACGATGCTAAATGGGATTTACTCGAGCGTCATAGAGACCTATTGGGTTGCAAAGCTTAGATAATAAGAAGAAAAAAATGTTATATAATATAAGGTATTCAACGGTGGGGGAAGCGGCTATAGATTTTAAAATATGTAAAAAAATACTGTTCCATGGACATACTCGAGCGCGTCAGATATTGATGGCATCAATGCCCTACGTATTTTTAATAATGTACGTATGTTAATCTGATCGTTTACACGATGCGGGTTGTACGTAAGGGTTGAAAATGAAAAAAAAAAATAAATAATCGAGCGCGTCAGATTTTCTAAGGAAGTGTTGAGTGCACCAAAAAAACGCTCTCATTCAATAATCTGACGATTTCGATGTGACGCAAACTCGCGGCCATTATTATTTAATGTGCAAAAAAAAACGAAATTTTGAAATACTCAAGCGCGTCAGATTAAGATTATAGAAGGTTCATCTTTATGTTCTAAGGTCCATGTTCACCGAAAAGATAACCGTCTGATTATCTAAAAACAGCTGTCACTGTGACATATTACCATACAAAAATGTGTTTTAAACAGCTGTTTTAGATAATCAGACGGTTATCTTTTCGGTGAACATGGACCTAATTGTGCTGTCTCATAATCTGACGATTATCTAGAGGGATTCGCCTAATCTGACAATTTTTTTTTTAAATTTTATATTATTGAACTTAATTAATTGAAAAGCTCAGGAAATAGCATGCAAATAGATAAGTGTACATGTTTAAATAAAATGCTCAAAAGATTTAAATTTTCTGCACAAGCATGCAATGAATCTTGTGCGTAACACCTGCTGGAGTAACTCCGATTCACAGGGTGGCAAGTTGCATGCATCGTAATTCCGGACACTCAAAGCGAAGGGTTGTGATTTGTGTTTTACCTTGTACGTCCTATTGAAGATGACAATCCTGGCTTGAGTGACATCGTCTAAATTTTTCAACCCATACAAGTGGCAAGTAAAAGACTGTATGATGTTAAAAGAATCCTACACATTATGCTCCTTTGATCCCAAATCCAGAAATGCTTCTTGGAAAATTTCTGAATTCTTTAGTAATTGCAAAGGGTTCCTTTTCCCTCTTCGGTACAATGCTGGGTTGAAATAGCAACCAGTGAACGCATGCAAAGCTGGAAGCGCTTTCGAAATTAATTTTTTGTAGAGAGCGGATACTACGATGTATCGGCGTGCATTGCCAACTCCAAGATCCATCCAAACTTCTACTCTTGCTTGCAAGTGTTCCATATTTGCTAACATGATGACCACTATATCAGTATCAGAAGTTCTGATAGTAATAGTAGAATCTTCATTTTGTTGGCAAGCAAGAAATGCAATGCAAGAAATGATGCGTGTTACTTTATCATCAGTAACAGAATATTCATAACACAAATCATGTATTATGTAAATTACCTTACTACCGATAATCGTTGCCATCTCCTGATCAGCCCAATGATCGATCAAAAACTTGACAATAGCTTCCTAACACTTTATATTATCAAGTCTTTCGTAAAATCTGCTGTTCTTGTTTGTTGAGGACCGGAAATATGGAATTCCTTGTCGTCTACACTACCTCGAAGAGAATGCTCATAGTCTTTGATAGAGGGTGTGAAGTAGCGATAGAATACAATGGCAACTTTACTTGCAGCGTTATTGACAAGGCATTGTAATATCTTCTTTGAAATGCCTCCAAAACTACGGGGCCATCTACAATTACAAGGTCAACTTGGGGTGGCGGTTGCTCCATATCTTCGACTTGTTTCTGTAACTCATGAATTAGTACCGACTTATCAGTCTTGTTTAAAGAACCATCTATATGGCACAGTGATAACCGTCTAATAGACGGCGCATCCAAGACTTTTGATGACGTACGCACGTACGTGAAGGCAAGTTCCCCCCCCCCCTGATAATATGCCACGAACATTTATCCTTCACGGGCGGCCTTATATATGAGGCTCATATTTGGTGGAGGTACTTTTCAGGGTGCAAGGTATCCATATTATGTCTGCCGCGCTTCTGTAAATCCCGAAATCCCTTCTAGGGCTCCCATACTATAAATTTTTTTAACGCCAAACCCCACCGAGGTTTGTATGTGATAAATATGAGCTGCTGAAGAAGTTGGTGGTAATAAAGGAAAGGGCTTGGAACATTTTTGTATGAAGCGTGGCCGGATTTTCTTCCATAAAAAGCAATAGAGTTTGCGCCTTGATGTACGGTATACAATACCGTACGTGAGTGTATTCTAGTCGCTTTCTCAACGCTCTACTCCGAAAACGGTTGATTTTACAAAAAAATGCAAGAGACTTTTTTTGTACTTAGATAATTTTACTGGAAACAATTTAAAGCAATACGTCGCGAGTTATTTACGAAAACCTGATTTTCGTGACCTTTTGACCTTGATAACTGTTTTAGCCGGCACGATATCGATGTCGATTTTTCACATCTTCATTACATCACCGTAATAAAGGTGTACAGCTCACTAGGATTTTTTCCGCAGATAAAACCTAAACTGACTGGACTAATAATGATAATCTCAGTTCGTTAATATTTAGTACTCATACTGATAATTTCCGTTTATCTGTCGCCCGAATCACAGGTACACACTTCAACGATGTTTGTGTATGAGATCGAGCCAGTTTGTCTTCTTGGACACTAAGCCCGGGTCCACACTGCGAGCCTAGGGACTAGGGCTAACGCGGCCGCGAATTATTAATTAAACATATGCAACCGCCGTTTACGAGCACACGGTAGTGACTTGAAGGCGAGTTCCTAACGCGGCGCGCGGCGAGCTTCAGCGACATATCGAGCGTACTTTTCAAATGTTCCTATCTGGGCGTTGTGGCGGTTGTGGCCACACTGCGGGCCTAGACAGCAAGCGACTTTATTCGCGGGTGGTTGTATTGGTATCAAACCAATTTGATCTTGTCCCTTGACTTACGCGCGTCTTAGTTTTTGAAGTGATAACTTCTAATGGGAGGGTAACTCGATAAGGAACGGTACCGAAGGATTTCTTGAATGCCAGGAGCCAATGACTGACACGGATCAACGCACAGCCAAAACCGCTGATGGTAGAATTCGTAGAGACCTGATTTTTAGAAATTGTGAAAACTGAGAGCAAAGTTTGTATGGGACAACGTGATTCCTTGGTCCAATCTACTTCTAATTTTGCATGAACCTTATTTAATAGAATTGATGGAAGACGTGTTTCGTATTTTATTGAAATTCATCCCCTAACGTGGCTAGGTTAAAAAGAGTTATAAAGTTATTTTGGCGGTGATTTGCTTCGAGATTGATATAAATACTCCTTAGTGCTTTTGATTTTACATATTTTTTATTTTGACACATGTCTAAAAACTAAATCGGATTGATTTATTGAAAAAAGGTTTAACTCACTTACTAACTTTGTAAAAATATCTGTGTTTGATTTGTTGTATATTGTGCCAGCGGTATTTATTTATTTATCATTTATTTATTTATTTCATGATCTATTTAGCAGGACTTATTTTTATTGTTGATAATTAAAGTTTAATTATGAATTAGCGTCAAAATTCCTAAATATTACGGCACGGCGTTGTGATCGCTAGTTCGCTACCAGCACAACTTTGATAGCTTAAATCTCGGAAACGTGACAGTCAATGACAGTCACGTTTCCGAGACAAGTCAATCTGGTTTTTTGTTGCACTATCGGGGCTCTCCCAGGTCCACTCCCTGTGCTCACGCTTTTTGAAGAATGAGTTCATCATCCTTCTCCATGAAACTAGCCAGTCGGTAGCCCCAGTGGTTCCGACGTCCAACTCCAAATTGCCCCACCTGCTGCTCATCCTCGTCTCGTTTGCCCAGTTTTGCGTTGAAGTCCCCCATTTTTTTTTGTACTTTAATAAAGTACAAAAACAGTTTGTCCGTTTTGTCAGTTTGTTCTTACTAATAGTAAGAACAAAATTCTTAATGATTCATTACGATCTAGCCTAAAAGACTAATAAGCAATTTAACTCTAACTTAATATTTTACGTGATAGAATATGTTAAAACTAAGAATAGTGTTAATTTGCACTTTTACACAAGTCCGTAGCACTTTCTTAGAGTCCCCCATGACAACGGTGAAGTGAGTTTTGAAACCATGCACGGCTTTAGAGATATCCTCATACATGGTTTCCACTTCGTCGTCGGGGTGTGCCGAGGTCGGGGCGTAGACCTGTATGACCTTCAGCGAATATGTAGTGGATATTCTGAGTATAAAGTACGCCACCCTGGTCGACACACTCTTGATCTTCACCATATTGTTCACAAGGGACTTGTGGACGATAAACCCAACACCAGCCTGGATTTCAGGATTATCGTGTCCTCCCCCACTCTTCGGACTTCAGATAATCCCACAATATTCCATCGCAGCCTGCTCAATTCCTCCGAGTTCCGCCATCTTCTCATCAGTTCGGAGTGTACGCGTGTTATATGTTGCCATAGGCAGTCGGATCCCATCCGGGGATTTAACGCACCCCTTCCCACGCCATAACCTCGACCGCTGCCGTAGTCGAGGGTAGACGGGCTGTCTCTTATGCTTAACACCTCCCGTCTCATAATCGGACTGTCTAGTAAAATAATAAATCCTCGATCATGGTTTGCAACAACTGCAAATCGTGTAACGAAGCAATTAGCAGCAAGCTCGTCAGTGTGGAGCGCGCGCCGGTCTAAAACAATTGTCATATTTTTCTATTTCAAAATATGAAAAATCAGTTCAATTCTCAATCTGGAAGAGAAGTAAAAGGATTACAAAAAGAAAAGCTTTGCACTAAGTAATTAACTAAAAGTATTTAACACACTACACATGACACGCATGACAAGAACAAGACACTACTAATGATAGCCGGCAGGGATTGAAAACGGTTTCAAAATACCAGTTTAAGGCTATTACCTTGCTCAATGACCTTGACGATTTGTCCTCTGTCCTGGGTTTTGTTTTTAGGCGCCCCTACCGGCAAACGACCAATACTATAATCAAGATAAACAAGAACGCAGATGTGACCAGAGTTTTGTCGTTTTTACCATTGATATTTTTATACATATATCAATGGTTTTTACCTATTCGAAAGAAACAAATATTTATTTTGAAATAAATTAATTTCTTTAATTAATGACCTAGCTTTCGTCAGTTATTTTATTGAGTGCAGGTACTCTACATGATACATTCTGAAGGTTTAATGATGACCTGGGCTGGCAGTCTCGACAGAGATAACGACAAAATCGCTAACTTTCGATCGCTGATTACTAACGAATAAATTCGTTTGCAATAATTATGCTTACGAGAAACGCGTTTAGGATGAAGAGACTTTCATTATTCGCAAGCATCTTTATTGCAACCGATTTTTTTTTTTTTTTCGTTAGTAATCAGCGATTGAAAGTTAGCGATTTTGTCGTTATCTCTGTCGAGACTGCAGGCCCTGGCCCGGCAGTCTCGACAGACGTAGCGAAAAAATCGTTAACTTTGAAATTCTAATAACTAACGATACGAAATACGGAAAACGGAAAACGGAAAAACGGAAAAACAAATCGGAAATACGGTTGCAATACTTATGCTTACGGGAAACGCGTCTTGAATGTAGAGACTTTCATTTTTCGCAAGCATCATTATTGCAACCGAATTTATTCGTTAGTTATTAGAATCCCAAAGTTAACGATTTTTTCGCTATGTCTGTCGAAACTGCCGGGCCAGGGCCGGCAGTCTCGACAGAGATAACGACAAAATCGCTAACTTTCGATTTCTGATTACTAACGAATTAATTCGGTTGCAATAATGATGCTTGCGAATAACGAAAGTCTCTACATCCTAGACGCGATTATCGTAAGCGTAATTATTGCAACCGAATTTATTCGTTAGTAATTAGCAAACGAATGTTAACGATTTTGTCGTTATCTCTGTCGAGACTGCCGGGCCAGGGCTGGCAGTCTCGACAGAGATAACGACAAAATCGTTAACTTTCGGTTGCTAATTACTAACGAATAAATTGGGTTATAATGATGCTTGCGAGTAATGAAAGTCTTTACATCCTAGATGCGTATGTCGTAAGCATAATTATTGCAACCGAATATATTCGTTAGTAATCAGCGATCGAAAGTTAGCGATTTTGTCGTTATCTCTGTCGAGACTACCGGCCCAGGGCTGGCAGTCTCGACAGAGATAACGACAAAATCGCTAACTTTCGATCGCTGATTACTAACGAATAAATTCGGTTGCAATAATGATGCTTGCCAGTATTGAAAGTCTCTACATCCTAGATGCGTTTCTCGTAAGCATAATTATTGCAACCGAATTTATTCGGTACTAATTGTCAACCGAAAGTTAACGATTTTGTCGTTATCTCTGTCGAGACTGCCGGGCCAGGGCCTGCAGTCTCGACAGAGATAACGACAAAATCGCTAACTTTCAATCGCTGATTACTAACGAATAAATTCGGTTGCAATAATTATGTTTATGAGAAACGCGTCTAGGATGTAGAGGTTTTCATTATTCGCAAGCATCATTATTGCAAACGAATTTATTCGTTAGTAATCAGCGATTGAAAGTTAACGATTTTGTCGTTATCTCTGTCGAGACTGCCGGGCCAGGTAAGTGTATATCGGTTCTCAGTAACGGAAATAGTCAGAATTACCCAGCTTTCAACTTTTATCTAATTTAGCACGAATGCTTATACATTTCACATTGTGATTAAGGTCTGATGATAACCTTATTTACATCTTATAGGTATTCAAACCGGTGTAGACATAAATTTGGATGTCTGATGACGACTAGAGTTGAACGAAAAAAGATTGTTTTGTTTTAATCTTGCCATGATCTGATAAGTACAAAATGTTTCCATTCACAAAAAAAAAACTTAATTTCCGTTTAAAGGTATTTTGATAAATCCAAACATCGTGAGGTTGGTTTGTAGTTTTTATAAATTTGTGTTGGTTTTAATGGTGCATGTAGACTTTCTTGAAGTACGCACATATCTTCGTGTTATGGCTATTGTATCGTAAGATTCTTTTTCCGGTCGTCTTTGATCTTTATTGACTGTAATATCATCATCTTCCAGCCCATGTCTCATTCTATTGGAGGTCGGCGCAACACTTCTCCTTCTTGCATTCTCCCCTGTCAGACGTCACAGTATCATTAACTCCTTTATCTTTTATATCAGTCTTCACATAATCCGTCCACCTTTTCTTTGGCCTTCCACTCCCTCTCCATCCATAAACATTCATGTCTATCACTTTTTTAGTCACATACGTTTCATCCCTCCTCATTGCATGTCCATACCAAGGTGAACCACTTCCTCTAATATACGCATTCCTTACTCCATCCAAACACTTTTAACCTTTCACGGTTTATAGCTAAACTTGTCTTTTCTTTATCCTTACTTTGTTCATTCTGGTCAGTCCTCACATCTATCTATTCATTTTCATTTCCGCTACATGCAACAGTTTTTCATCCATCTGTTTTTACAGCCTAGCATTCTGATCCATACATTACGACAAGTCCAATCACAGACTAGTTTATTTTCCCATTTAACTTGAGGTGGGTCCGCAATCCGCAATCAAATTTCAATCCGTGGGTCGTAAGTTGTACCAGTAAATTCTAGTCCATTATCACACAAAAGGTGAGGGCTGAAAATTCACCCTTGGTGCAAGCCGGCAGCCACATTGAAGCTACTGATTGTGCCCGCTGTAGACCGGACTTTGGAATACTGCACCAACTGTGCATCGCAGTGATCAACTGCACATTTTTCCCAGGCGAGCCCACAACAGAACCTCATAGGGTTAGATAAGATAAGATAAGATAAGATAAGATAAGATAATATTTATTTGCTAAACATGTGTCATACATACAAGGAAATACATGCATGCAAGATGGTAACAACAACAACATTATTTGGTACAGCATGTTTGCCACATGATGTGACGTGCAAATGTCCAGAAGTGTTACTAACTCAAACATTCTCATAAAATAACGAAAAATTAAGTATTAAGGAACAATAATTATAGCAATAAATTTAAAATAACAAAAATCAAATAGAAATTAAAAATAAAAATAAGTTATTAAGACTAAAAAAAACAATTATCATGTCAACAAAAAAAAATAAAATAAAACGCTAATCAGTTATGTCATTATGAATCTTTCCTCTAGGAACTCGTTGATATTATAGTACGCTTTATCTACTAAATAATTCTTAAGTTTATTTTTCAAATGTACATTATTAAGCTCCTTCCAACTTTTTGGCAACTTATTGTAAACAGTAGGAGCCATATGAAAAACGCTTTTGCGCATAAGTGCAGTCCTACAAGGAGGAACACATAGTTGGGTTTGGTCACGCCTGTTCCTAGGAAATTGATCTTGTCTGCGCGCAAATAATTTAGGATTGTTCCTGACAAACATAATACTTTCAAGAATATATATGGATGGCAATGTTAAAATTTTATGCATTACAAAGTAGGGTTTGGAGCTATCCGTTGTTTTTAACCGACTTCTAAAAAAGGAGGAGGTTCTCAATTCGGATGTTTCTATTTTTTTTTTTTTTTTTTTTTTTTTTTATGTTTGTTCGGGCATAACTCCGTCGCTTGCCAACCGATTTGGAAAATTCTTTTTTTTTTGGAAAGGGTATTCTTTCCAAATGGTCCCATAGCCACCAAGTCGGGATCTGATGATGGAATCTTGGCGAAATCGAGGGAACTCTTCAAATTTTATAGGATAACGTGTTGTGATTTTGGTATTTTCTACAACAAGTGAAGCATTTGCGTTTGATAAGAACCATTCTACCATCAGATCTGATGATGAAGCCAAGAGTCACGGAACTCCATAATGAGACAATGTACCCTAGTCGTGTTTGGGCTTGATGTAATTGTAACGGTATGCACTTTCCATGTATCTCAAGCACATGAGAACCACTAAAAAGTGAAAAATAAAAACTTTTTTGCAAAAAATAAAACCGACTTCAAAAAAAAAACAAAAAAGTGAAAAATAACTTTAGCTTCTGAAGTCGGTGACAAAAAAACTAAATCAATCAAACAAAGGTCACCGACTTCAGAAGCTAAAGTTATTTTTCACTTTTTTGTGTTTTTTTTTTTGAAGTCGGTTTTATTTTTTCAAATGAAACATTGCTCTAAGGCATCTTTTCTGTGCTTTAAATGCTACTTCTCTATTGGTCGAGTTCCCCCAAAAGATAACACCATATCTGAGAACGGTTTCGGCTAGACCATAGTAAGCCGTTAATAACGCCTCCCTATTGACATTTCGTGACAGTAAGTACAGTGCATAGGCACTACTACTAATTCTTTTACTCAGACTATCTATGTGATCCATCCAATTTAAATGTCGGTCAATAATTAGTCCCAGGAACTTAGTTGTATTAACTGTGTCAATTGTTACATTATTATATGTTATGTCAAGATTGGAAAATGTCAGTAAACGCTGGCTAAAATGCATAATTACTGTCTTACTTAAATTAATTTTTAAATTATTATTATCTAACCATTGTATAGTACTAATCAGTGTATTATTAATGTCACATTTATATAAGTCTTTATTATTACAGGGTATAGTTATGGTACTGTCGTCTGCAAAAAGTGTTATAGGATGGTCAATTGACTTTGGAAAGTCATTTATGTAAAGTGTAAAAAGTGGAGGTCCTAAAATACTTCCTTGTGGAACTCCGTAGATAACAGTTCGTTCCTCCGATTGAAAGATTTCTTCATGTTTGGTTTTAGTGTTTAGTCTACTTATTTCGGTTATTTGTTTTCTGTCGTGCAAATATGATTTAATAAGTTCAAGAACATTCCCTCTAACTCCGTAGGCATCAAGTTTTTTAAATAAAATATCATGCTGGACATAATCAAACGCCTGAGTCATGTCGCAAAATATAGCACAGACCGGAGTATTTTTATCCATATTTGACATAATCGAGTGCAAAAAGTCATAAACTGCCATATTTATTGTTTTCTTTTTTCTAAACCCTTTTTGTTCGCTACAGAGTATATTATTCACTTCTAAATAAGAACTAAGTTGATTATAAATATAGTATTCAATTACTTTTGAGAACATCGGTATTAATGCAATCGGCCTGTAATATTCCATTAGTTCCCTGTCTTGTTTTTTAAACACTGGCTTTGTTACAGATTTTTTCAATGCGTCTGGAAAAATACCTTCACTTATACACAAATTTATAATATGACTGAGCGGGTGACTTATTTCATCAGCGACTGTTTTAAGTATTTTTGTACTGATCCCGTCATAACCCACACTATTTGTATTGTTTAGTGCTAAAATGATTTTTGATACGTCATTCGGAACACTTGGGGCGATAAACATAGAATCCTTTCTGTTCAAGATATTTTTTACGACTCTATGCCCTGAATTTATCGATGGTTGAATTTTGTCAACAAAATAATCATTAAATGAATTAGAAATTTGGTTTGGATCCGAGATAATTTTATTATTAATTCTAATTTTGGGGATATTATTCTTGGGTATATTTAATTTCGATTGGTTAATAATTTGCCAGGTTGTTTTGGATTTATTTATTGATGTCTTTATTTTATAACTAGCGGACGTCCCGCGGTTTCACCCGCATAGTTCCCGTTCCCGTGGGAGTACGGGGATAAAATATATCCTATGTTACTCGTGGATAATGTAGCTTTCGAATGATGAAAGAATTTTTAAAAACGGTCCAGTAGTTTTTAAGCCTATTCATTACAACCAAACAAACAAACAAACAAAGTTTTCCTCTTTATAATATTAGTGTAGATTATTTTGTGATTTTTGTGTTAAATGTATTATTCTTTTAAATAGTTTTGCGTAATTCTTAAATTGCGTTTTATTCTGTTGAGTAGGTTTTATTCGATACTGCCACAATAATTGACGTTTCTTCTCACTGCATTTTTTAATACCGCGCGATACCCATTTTTGTTTATTGTGAACATTAACTGAAATAAGATTTATGGGGAAGCACTGATCATATAACAAACTGAAAATATCTACAAACTCCTTATATGCTACATTAGAGTTCACGGCTGAAAAGACATCTGAAAAAGTTAGGCTTTGCAGATAGCCTTTAAACTTATTGATATTGTCGTTGTTGTAGTCACGTCTTTTCTTAGTCCACCGTTTAAAAGTACATGCTTTACTAATAGGACATTTCAATAACTGCGCAGTATGGTCAGACAACGCTAACTCCAATACTGTGGCTTTACAGGACTTTTTAAAATTATGCGCAAAATTGTCTATGCATGTTTGGCTCTTAAGGCGCGTCGGTTCATAAAGAGCTAGTTTTAGGTTAAAGCTTAATAACGTATTTTCAAATTCCATTGATTGCCTATTTCTTTTCAGAACATCTATATTAAAATCACCTACTAAAACTATATTTTTATAATTATTTTTCACTATAGTCTGTAATATTATTTCTAGTTTATTCATACATTCATTGAAATTTTTAGCATTTGGTACTCTATAAATACAAACACAAACAATCCTATGAGTAACAAGTTCAATGGCACAGCATTCAAAGATACCGGTTGATGACATATTTGCAATTTTTGGCAACTCTCTCCATTGATGGCCTTTTTTTTTTTTTTTTTTTTTTTTTTAGGATGGGAAATCATCAAATGACTTCTCCCACTCTGGGCGGAGCGGGAGGGAGTGTCAGACTCGTACTGACTAAAACCCATCCATGTTCCTTCCTCGCCCTTTACGTTCCGGGGCCGCGGTATCTCTTTCGAACAGTCCCGCAACCCCGGCAGGCTTCGGCCCTTGCGGGCCCCTCTCTTCTGCTGACATCTCTTTGAGGCGCGCGTGGAACACGAACGCGCCGTCGACACGGCCTGTCGTCACTAGACGGACGGACGGCTAGCTAGCCCATAGCTAACCGTCCACAGGCCCGCATCTACGGTGGCCGGTAGCCACCACGTGGCCCCCGACGCCCGGTGCGTCTCCCGCGGCGGCCGGGAAGAGAGGCTCTCTCCCTCTCTTGTTCCGCCACCTCCTTCGCCAGCATGACTGCTTCGCAGAAGGAGGTGACGGCTTCCCATTCCGTCTCGCTCCGCTCCGCTCCTGATTTCACCAGTATGCAGGCACCACCCCTCTTGCTTTCTTTTCTACTGAAAGAAGCCGCCAAGCAGTAATTCTTTAAGTTCAGGTGTTTGTCATAGCCTTCCATCATGAAATGCTCTGTGATGCATAGAACGTCCACGTTTATATTTCTATCTGACAATTCATTCAAGCTGACTGCAAGGGCGTCACATTTAGCCAGCAAGCCGGCGATATTTTGGTGTAAGATATGCAGATGTTTAGTCACGAAAAAAATTGTCATCCGTTGTAGTTTCTTTGTTTAAGTCCATACCATTTTGTTGCATGTCAGAGTAATTATGAGTAATTTCAGCAAAAAAAATCCATAAATCGTTAAATATTGTACGTAGTCCAAGATTATTGAGATTCCCTGTGTATCTGTTAAACATGCTGTCGTCATATTTCAGATTTAAGTTGCTGTCTAAAAGGTTCCCCGTAGTATGCCGTTTCGAGGTCGACAAACACCATATGCAAGTTTTAATCTGCACCTTTGTATTTCTCGCACAGCTGGCGTTAGCAAAAATTACGGAACTTAGAACTTTTATGCCTTAACGAGAATATCCAAATGTACGTGGGGTCTGTCATGTATAACTTTAAAGACCCTATAATGGCTACTTACTTACTTACTTGGGTTGTATTTGCCTTGTTTAGGCTAAAAGGGCCACCATAGCAGCGGTTCGACGTGAATTGCTTCAAAGCCAGCATTTGGCTTTGATAATCTTATGCAAAGCGTATAGAACGGTTAGTACTGAAGCCTTACCGACCGGTGCTTGCAGGTGTACTACCAGTCGATCTGGAAGTATAGCGTCGGGCTGTAATGTACTATAACGCACGTGAGACCACGGACGCAGACTTTTTAACCATACGTGACCGTGCTAAGATTTCTAGATTATTCAAACTGCAGACTGACATCTGGGAGGACCTTTGTTTGAAAGGCCGACACCTCCACTAGTTCTTTCCATCCGTTCATGAGCGGCTGGCCAGAACGTGGCTGGAGCTTGATCTCTATGTTGCCCAATTTCTCACAGGTCATGGTAACTTTAAGAGTGGTCAATTTATTTTCCTTCAAGCTTGTTTACTCGCCTTTTTGTCAATGTTCTACATTTGACTGCGAATATGCACAATCTGCACATCACATTTTATAGGAGGGATGGAGTCTTTGGCAAAATGAACGCAATATTATGTTCGATAGTGTTTAGGTTACATCCGGAGTTATTTACATTATGGACCTTTTAGAAACTAGAACAAATTTCCGTGCGTTCAAGGGTTTTTGCCATACCTATTATTGGAATCAAATATAACAGCTCACAAATTAGGGCCCATTAATGTTAATATTTATCCGTGGTGCTAGGTAACTGGGCCAATCCCAGTTGTAAACGTCCCTTTGTGCCTTATTTCGTCCTCTCTCCTGCTGGTATGGAGGGAAGTGAAAATTATGTTTTTTTCCTACGCTATACTTTCTGATTTACTTCGTTGCGGGATCCAGGACAGTTAAATTCATTCTCAGGGACTACGTCCAGCTTTGTCGTCTCGGCGCTTTTCTGGTGGTCGCCACTGTTGATTCTGGCTTTTAGGAGTTACAGTGGTTTGGGAATAGTGTGGCGGGCTTGTCCCATAAAAAAAAAAGATAGCTAAATTGGTATCCGTCGTTACCCGACCAGGCATAAAGCCGAATTTGTTCTTCTTTCTTCTGTCTTCTCTCAGTCGCCTTTCGATTGCTTTCTTCCAAAGGTTCATACTATGTGAAATATTTAGCTTTGTTCCTCTACTACCTTTTGCCTTAGACCTCGCTCGCGTTCATTTAGAACTAGCTGACCCGCGCAACTTCGTCTGCGACACATAAGTGAAAGACAGGGTTACAGAGAGTACACGGTGGAAGTCTGCCCTGCGTGGGCGGAGCACCGCCGTGTCCTCGTAGCGGCGATCGGCGGCGGCGACCTCTCGCGTCCGGCCCTGGTTCAATCCATGGTCCGGAGCGAGACGGAATGGGAAGCCGTCACCTCCTTCTGCGAAGCAGTCATGCTGGCGAAGGAGGTGGCGGAACAAGAGAGGGAGAGAGCCTCTCTTCCCGGCCGCCGCGGGAGACGCACCGGGCGTCGGGGGCCACGTGGTGGCTACCGGCCACCGTAGATGCGGGCCTGTGGACGGTTAGCTATGGGCTAGCTAGCCGTCCGTCCGACTAGTGACGACAGGCCGTGTCGACGGCGCGTTCGTGTTCCACGCGCGCCTCAAAGAGATGTCAGCAGAAGAGAGGGGCCCGCAAGGGCTGAAGCCTGCCGGGGTTGCGGGACTGTTCGAAAGAGATACCGCGGCCCCGGAACGTAAAGGGCGAGGAAGGAACATGGATGGGTTTTAGTCAGTACGAGTCTGACACTCCCTCCCGCTCCGCCCAGAGTGGGAGAAGTCATTTGATGATTTCCCATCCTAAAAAAAAAAAAAAAAAAAAAAGTTACAGAGAGTGGGTCGTAAGCACCTCTAATACAATTGTCAAAGAGCACATCACATCACATACATCATTCCGCATAATGAAAAGCGCGTCCGGTACATGATCATTATTTTGCTGCTGAGTAATTTAAAACGGTGTATCTCTGATATTCATTGAAATCAAATTACGTATCCAAGGGCAATTATGTTTAAAATTAAATACTTGTGATTAGCAACGTATTTACTTTGATAAGGATAAATTACCATGTTTATAAAAACAGTTTAAAGGGCTTCTCTCGACGTCCTAACGTCTTCATCCTTAGACACTCGATGACAGTCATACTCCAGCTAGGTCTGAAGTTCTCATCAACGTGTATGAAATGAGCCGCGACACGATATAGCTGCTGTAAACTGTTGCGGACCTCTTACAACTGTAAGCCATTTCAAATTTCGAAATTTCAAACTCTACGTGCCTATGAGGCCGTGTCCTAAAGTGCACAACCTCTTTAAAGCTTAGACACCTTCAAATGCGGTGTTAATATAGTACGGTGACTATCGAGACATTCCAATTTTAAAGAGTATTAGCACCAAGTTTTTATGTGAGTTCAACCTTTTTTGAATAAAATAGTATTGAGTTTTCAAACATTTATCAAAATAACATGTAGTTTAAATCGAAAGCACTAAGGTCCATGTTCACCAAAAACATGACGGTCTGATTATCTAAAAACGGCTGATTAAAACTCATTTTTGAATGGGAGCATGTCACAGGGACAGCGGTTTTTAGAAAATCAGACCGTTATCTCTTCGGTGAACATGGACCTAAGGAGTGTTGATATCAAATTCGAAACAAATCGCCGCCAAAATAACTTTCTACCCTTTTTAACCCCGTTAGTCTTCCATCAATTCTGTTAAAAATTTGAAATAGATTGGACCAGTAGTTCGTTGTCTCGTATTATTTTATTTGTAATATGTATTATACAGGGTGGAAACGGTTAACGGCCACGGGGCAGTAAAGGGAGCTACCTTATCCGTTGAGTATTAGAAACAGGATCGATTGGCATCAAAAAAATGTTGTGTATTATAGCAATTTTCTTGCCACATGTACTTTTTTTTTTAATCTGTGAATGGGTATCAAAATTTTACGAAAAATTTCGGATTGTTTTCTAAGACCATTTTCATGCAGCTACAGTGACTTTTTGAGTATCCGGCGCCAACGTTCTCTTGACGTGTAAAAGTGATTGAGTATCCTATTTGCAAAATAAATCATTTCATTTCATTTCATTTCATTTCATTTCATTTCATTTCATTTCAGTACTCTAACCTGGGTTGGTCTGGAAGAACTTTTTGATCAGTGTCTGAAAGAAGATCGATTGGCATCAAAAAAATTGTTTTATGTAAAATGGAAATTTTCTTGCTAACTGTACTTTACTTTTTCATTAAATCTGTGAACAACATTTATCGAAAAAATTACTGGTTGTTTTCTAAGACCATTTTCGTGTAGCTGCAGCTCCCCTTACTGCCCCGTTTACCGTTTCCATCCTGTATTACCAACTACTTATACCGAGGATAGCCGATTTTCTTGAGTTCCGCTATTTTGGGCGTATTCACTTCAAAAATCAAATTTCAAAAAAATTGAGAAATTATATTTACCTGTATTAGATTTGAAGTATTACTACTGTTTAAAATGTTACAATAAAATACCTCCTCACATTCTACAACTGAATGAGACGAAATTTAAATCTTGTATAAAACGCACACTATGTAGGCAAGCATATTATAATTTGGGGGATTACATTAATGATAAAAATGCTTGGCTCAATGCTGGTCCTGCTCCACAACCATAGGCATACTAATTGATTCCCAGGTTACGTTATTGTGGAAGCTGCAGAAGAATGTAAAATATCCTTGCATTGTATAGATTCCATCTCGTAATATTATATAATTGCATAGCACATTTGTGTGAGTTCTATGTACTGTAAAGCCACCATTTACATTTAGTTATCTTTTTTTTTTTGACTTGAATATGCCTTGGCGGCTGAGAGAATGTCATGCTCACTCAAATGTCTCGCTGATGGTGGCGTGTGTGTCGGGTCATTTAGCTCCCTTCAATATGGTCGAGTTGAATGGCGCCGATACATGCGTCATGTTCGTGAACGGGCGCTATCAGTTGGGACTGGTCATCTCTTAGCTGCCACGGTTAATTTGAATTTCTTTTTTTTATATTGTTGATTTAATCTTTTCTCTGGACGCTCTTAATGTGCACGTCTTACTACATCGTTCTCACATATATGTCTAATCACACATGAATGATGTAACCAAGATTTTGTAAAAATATATTGATTTAAAAGAGTGTCCATGGAGTTTCTTGCCCGTTCTTCTCCATAGAGATCTACGCTAGGGAATGGGCAACTACAGTACTTTCTCAAGTTATTATGCCTTGTGACTGTGACTGTAGCTTTGATTTTATTTGTATTTTGACATTCAAAAGTGCCGTAATGGTCTAGTTGAAATAAATGCTTTGAGTTTGAGTTTGAGTTTGAGTTTGAGTTTATTTACAGCAACTTTTAAAGGTTTACACTTCATTGAATTTTATTCTATAGGTGTATGAAGTTAGTTAATTTTAAACACAAAACCCTCTTTTTTACGTCTCTGGATGAGATTTTTAAAAAATGCTGAAACAGGTATTTCTTTATTTTTAATAATAAGTATTTACTCTGAGTTTTATGATTCTAGAACAATCTAAAATTTTTTTTTCATACACACTTTACCCCCCGTTTTCACCCCCTTTTTCCAAAATTTTCCATAATTTCTATAGCCTAAATGTTATTCTGAGTTTATTTAAATAGAATACTGAAGTTTTCATCAAAATCCGTCCAGCAGTTTTTACGTGATGCGCGGTCAAACAAACAAACAAACAAACAAAAATTTTAAAAATGGTTTTAATTTTAATATGTTCAGCTAAGTACTTATTTTAAGTCACCCTGGTCAGTTTTTTTTTTTAATCTTCAATGTACAGATTTGTTGGTCTCAACGATTTTATTATAATTATGTAGGTATAGATTTGACAATCAATTCGGGTCGTACTTACTCTACTTGAAATAATATAATCCAATCACGATTCTAATGACACGTGTCTACTATTATATTTACTATCGTAAGGTTATTTTCATTTTCCTCGGGAATAAATATGTTTATTATGTCTGTTTCTATACACTTGAAAATGTATTTGCCATATTTCAAAGTGGTCAAATTCAGTGGTTATGGTGTGAAAATGTAACAAACAAAATTACTTTTGCATACAGATTAGACCTATCACATCAGCTATTTGCCAGTAAAAGTCCCGTAAAAAACGGTTCAGCCGTGTCGAAAATTAGCCGGAACAGACAGACCGACAGACGGACAGACTGAACAACAAATATTGAAAATATAGCGTTTTTGGTATAAGCGCCGTGCATAATGTAAGCATTCAATAAAAAGCTGTTACTTTGATATTGCAAACAGACATTTGACTTCTGTCAGGCTTACTCTATGATAGGTTCAAACAACAAATCGAAATTATAAACTACTTAAAGTATGTTTTATAAACGCATTTCCTATTCTTATTTTATGACATATTTACAACTGTACCATTTGCTACATTATTTCATTCAGAAATCATTAAAAACGTGCAGTTTTGAATTTATTTGGAAAAAATAACATGCGAGCAGTCCACCCGCCACAAGAGTCCGTCGGACACTGACGTCTATGCCGTCCGAATTCGCCTCAACCAACTTATCTGTGCAGCCGGGAAAAAACAGAACTAAAATAAATGGAACAAGCTTGACATATCGATGCAAATTTTCTTGACAACCATCGCCACCGTGGACTGGACACGTAAAGTGGTCATATTATGACCACAGATGACCAACTTAAGTTTGCAGTTGACAGTCCAGGCATTTTCTGTGATTTTACGGGTTTTTTCTTATTATTTAAAAAATATTGAATGAAGTACGAAAAACCGTAAATACAAATTGTGCAGTATATCATTACGTATTTTTCGTTTCAAAATTCGTACCAAACTATTCAGCCGATTCACGTAACATTTATCATTTAGGTTGAAAATTAATTGATTAACAAAACAAAAAGAAGAATACGGAAAATGGATGAAGGGATTCGTCAACAAAAATTCTTCAAACATTGGTTGTTTTTGGGCTTTGAGCAATGGTAATACCCTTAATACCGGTATTTAGGGGTTCCGGTACCTGTACCGGAACAGGAACCAGAACCTAAATTGGAACCTTTAAGAACCTTTATTTTACCGATTCTTCTAAAATACCGGTATGACACCGGTATTAAGAGGTTCCGGTACCAATAGGTACCAATACCGGAACAGGAACAGAACCTAAATTGGAACCATTTTACCGGTTCTTAGGCAAAGCGAGTTTAAGCGAGTCCAAACTTCTTTTTTGAAGTGCGGAATCATCGTATGACAAGTCAGTATGACAAGTCAATTAAATAACGACATGACATTTGAATAATAATAACTTCGGTAACTATAGCAACAACCGGTACAATCAAAAAGAGTATCTTATAAAATATTTTAAAAAGACCTGATAAGTTTGAGATTTTATCTTGTGATGAATCGTACTATCACTGGTTAGAGCGGAGTTCTTAGGAGTCACGGGTTCGATTTCCGCACAGGACACTACGCGAGTCACTGTGCATTTGTTTAACAATGCATAATAAATTGTCCAAAAAGTCTTGATTATAAGTACTAAGTATTACCATTAGATAGTAGTTACAAACCACGTCAGAGTTACCTGTTAACTCTGATGCATATCTAGGAATGCATGGCTATGGCTTAATGGCTTTTCTTCTGCTAATATGTAAAAACCATTACCCTCTTCAAATTTCCTGATTTTCAAAGAAAAAGGAATAAAGGCTCAAGGGATGAAAATGGTGACCATCATACGAGGGGCATTTTCATGGAATTGTTCTTTTAGTGCAATAAGTAAAAACATATCGTGTTCATCTTAGATTACAAACTCATTTTATCACAACAGAACACAAAATGCCTCTAACTTAGGTTATTTTGTTCACAAGTGTACTTTAACATTGCGATATGAAATTCAGTTTGATAGTTTTGGTTGCACAAAGTGGCAACATCTCACAAATAAAGACTAAATCACTAGGTTATGGTGGCTAATGGTGGAGAGGTGGAGTTTTTCCAAAAACACTATCTCAGTTTGGACATGGACCCCAAGTTATAGGGGCAACATTGTTGCAAAGGCCTAGTAGGTACTTATCACCTATTTAGCGATGCACCCAATTACCAATCACCCATCACCCTGTGTACTCGTACAACTTATTATAATATTACGTTTTAAAGTAAGTCCAACCTACTTACCATAATTCGAAATGGCAAAAAGTATTACTTAAAGTGAAACATTCGAAGGCATAAAATAGTACTTAAGGCGCTACCCCAGGCAAAAGCCGTTTTTTGTGCAGTTTTTTGGAGCCAACTCCTCTTTATCCAAAAGAAATACCAAGTAATAAAAATACATTAAATTTCTACATATTCTTAGACTGCAAAGTGGTAGTTTTATTTTTTATTTTAAGTCTCATAATGTGTAATAAATCCCCTCACAATGAAACCACAAAAATGAGAAAAAAATATTTATAACATGCTTCTTCTCATAAGTTATGGAGTCAGGCGTTACTTTGCGGAAATCCATGGCATTAAATGCTATGAAAAAAATATTTAGTTTTAATTCCGCTAGACAAAAATATCCAGGTCTGAAAGCAGGACACAAATCCCACCGTCATGCATATGCACATGCACATATGGGCCCACCCTCCCGCCCTCATGCATATGCACACATACAAAACAAGTGAGAAATAATTAGCATGCCATGCAACCAAACCTTTACTCGACACGTGTTTCGCCCCTCCACGGGGCATCCTCAGGAGTTGTTGACTCGTCGAGCGTTCCAACTCGAATGTGCTAGTGGCACCGCTGTCGGCCCTTTATATACCGTTTCGATGACGCTTTTATAACGGTCGATACAACGTCACAAAGACATCTGTGTCGAACTACCTGCAATCATACTTAGAAGTGGTGATGGAATTAAATTTGTTTGGTCATTCAACAGTGTATATGCATTGTTATTGTTATGTTCATATACACTGTTGAATGACCAAACAAATTTAATTCCATCACCACTTCTAAGTATGATTGCAGGTAGTTCGACACAGATGTCTTTGTGACGTTGTATCGACCGTTATAAAAGCGTCATCGAAACGGTATATAAAGGGCCGACAGCGGTGCCACTAGCACATTCGAGTTGGAACGCTCGACGAGTCAACAACTCCTGAGGATGCCCCGTGGAGGGGCGAAACACGTGTCGAGTAAAGGTTTGGTTGCATGGCATGCTAATTATTTCTCACTTGTTTTGTATGTGTGCATATGCATGAGGGCGGGAGGGTGGGCCCATATGTGCATGTGCATATGCATGACGGTGGGATTTGTGTCCTGCTTTCAGACCTGGATATTTTTGTCTAGCGGAATTAAAACTAAATATTTTTTTCATAGCATTTAATGCTTCTTCTCGTAAAGTTAACATTATTTTGATTTGCTTCTTATACTAATGGATAGACAATTTAATAATGAACATAATGCTAGTTTTTTTTTTTTCAAAAGACGGAAATTTGATTTTATAAAGAATAAAAATCACTAATTTCGCACTATTCGACCCGCAGTGACTGACGTAAAAACCACTTTGTAGTGCAAGCTGATTAGAACTTTATTCTAATAGTATTTCAAACGAAGTTTGAATCACCACAAATAGAGTTGCTAATTTTGCCTGGGGTAGCGCCTTAAGTTAGTGCTTATAAATTATACCTAAGTAATCCGATGTTTGCTTATTATAAATACCTACTTGTTGTTTTGGAAATGAATGCTTCATTCGAACCATCAACGGAAATCACGCTGTGCCGGTGTGCCGCCTAAAGCACAGAATAAATAGTCCTGAAAGCGCGTCAATAATTATTGAAGAGGTCAATTGTTTACATTGTGTGCAAAATTACGTCATGTTGAATAGGTACAAGCACTTCGACTACAGTCATTTGGGCCCTCTCCCGCCCGTCCCCTCCCCTCCCCTCCCCTCTCCCGCCCGTCCCCCTTCATCACCTCGCGCCACTCTCCGCATCGTCAGCTGATCGCGACGCGACCCACTGCCCAAACACTTCCTAAAGGCTCGACAAGTTTTCAATGGTCCGCCATTGAAACTGGTTTTGAATGTTTAATTCAATCCAATAATTAAAAAAAAAAACATCCGTTCACTTTAAAAAGCCAGAAAAACAAGAATCAATAGAACACTGTTTCAAAGTCACGTCAAACAGATTAGGAGTGGGATCGGGCAGAGGGGTATGTATTGTATGGCAGCGCGGTGGAGAGGTGGGCGACGACGGACTCTGACGGATCGGCCGGCGCTCCGGCAGTGGCGGCAGTTCCGTGCAGGCCGCCTGCCCAGCCACATGTGTTGCGATGCGCGGCGGAGCGGACGCGCTCTCAGCTGTTGTTTGTCGCGCCCTCGCGCCAGGCTAGTGTTGTGTCGGAGGCCGGGCACGCTCTGCTCGCGCTCATGTGATAGTGATTGATGCTGCGCTCTGCGACCACGGGCGGCATGGTTGGCCTGCCGCCGCCGCCGCACACGAGGCTCTCGCTGTTCGACTCGTGCCACCGCAAGATCAGGCTCATCGGCGGCGGACCCGTCGCCTTCCTAGGAGGACTAGTCGCGTGAGTCACTGCTATTTGCTTCAAAGCTCCTCAGGCATACGGAACAAAAACCGTAAGAGATGTAATATCTAGGACTCTAGGTGCCTTCCTTCAGTGTTCTTTGATTGAAGCAGTATTAATGACTATTCCTTCTCAGTATATACATATATTTATGAAACCTCTTGTATTCTCACAAAAAAAAATAAAGCTGTTCAACAAACACATGGTGGGAACTTTCAGCGGGGCATTAAGGGCCCACTTAAACCGGCCTTAGGAGATTATCCATATTTTTTCTCAAAATTTGGAACCCCATTCACAGATTTTCTTAAAAAAACTCTCAGAATCAAGAAAATGGCCATTTTATACAAAACATTTTTTTGACGCCAATCGATCCTGTTTCTTATACCGAACAAAAAGTTATATCGGATCAACCCAGGTTGAAGTAAGTACTAAAAAAGTCAGAAATTGCAAACAGTGGCGTGCCCAGGGGCCAACAATATGGCAAGCCCTTTAGGCAAGCATACTTCAGCAGAGTGTTCAGCAACGACAGCAACCCTAACATCGTGACATCGTGTGAGCCGTGAGGTTATAATGACAACTGACAAGCCAAGCTTTTAGGATTTTATGAAAGTAGGTACCGCCACTAATTGCAAAAAACTTTTCCATAGTTGAAAGTTTTAACTAAAACTTAACTTTTTTTTATGTTAATCGATCCTGTTTCTGATCAAAAACTCACTTGAAATCATTGTAGGGCGAAGAAATAATTTGTAAATCTGAAATTAAAAAAGGATCACGAAGACGGTACCTACCTATGTCATCATCATCATCATCGGCCTATTAATGTTCCCACTGCTGGGACAGGCCTCCTCTCTATGAGAGGGAACCTACCTATGTAACATTACGTCTTTTTGACATAAAAGGTTGAAACAAGTAAGACCCCTAACGAAGCCGAAAGGCACTTGTTCGCCCCCATACCCCATACCCCATACTCACCTGAGAAAAGTGCTGGTTACGGAGATACTTCACCAGTTTTTTTTTTTTATTACGATATGGTTTTAATGTAAGCGTTTTACTTAAAACACCTCCACGACCCCTGCACTATTCAATCCATCCATCAACACAATGTTTTGAATTAGGGATGGGCAAGTAAAAAATATATCGATATTTATCGTGTCGATATTTTTAAACACTCGATGATTATCGAGTGAAAAATATCGATATATCGTCCGTTTTCGGATGATTATTCAGACATATTCTCGAACCATTCAAACTTCGTAAAAAAGAATAAAACAAAACAGTATTTTTATTGATGCTCGAGACTAAATAAAATTTATATACAATTTTATCAAACCAGTAGTCATCAGATATGAACACGAAACCAAAGTTGCGTTTAAAAAAAATCGAATTTGATACGAATTCGATACTCTAAAATAAATATCGAATATCGATATAAATCGCGATTAAAAAATATCGACGATATATGTCGAAAATTGTATGGAAAAATATCGATATTTCGTTAAATCGATATTTTTTGCCCATGCCTATTTTGAATGCGTTAAATTGAGTCCTACCGTAAAACGTTAAAATTGTTGTATTAATATTTTTTATGGTGTACATAATAAAGAGTATTCTATTCTATTCTATATTCACACCATAACTAAGTGACGTGACGGCTTCGTGAAGGGGCCGTTTACACCCTGTGTCGGGCATGCCACCGCTGCCGCTGCACCGTCCAGGCGAATCAAGCCGTCACATTATCTCCGGGTGTTCTCATCTAGCTAACGGGGACTTATACTTGCGTAGACACAACCTTGTAGCCATAATTAACCATCAGCAACTTGCTCCAAAATTCAGACTTGTGGAATCGGAAGTGCCGTACTATTAGTATGCGCCCGACCCAGTTCTCGAAAATGGCAATATCATTGTACTGGGGTCAATCCATCATCACTGGCAGGACTAATGTAGCCAATAAACCTGACATCGTGCTGGTGGATGGATTAGAGCAGAGGTTCCTAAACTTTTTTCCTGGTAGACTACTTTCAAAATTGTCTGGTTTCGGTAGACACCGGGTGCTGCATTGTTTTCAAACCCGTGGAGAAAAGATAGAAAGGAGACAGAAACGATTATATACATTCTTGGGCCTGGAAGTAACGAGATGAAGATGGTATCAATTAATGGATTCAGACTTATTAGTCCCTCGCCGAAAATTCTGTAAGTTTTGACAATCTGAGAGCTAAGTTATTTAAGGTTTAGTAGAAGTGAGGTTATGTTACAATCTCTATAAAAGAGCTGAATAACTTATACTTACTTGTAAGATCTTTAAGCATTAATGCATATTATATTTAGTGTAGAATGTTTGAAAAGTCATAATATTATGATTGAATATTGATGACTTGAAGCCATAAATAGTTAGCAGGAATGGATTTATCGAAAAGGCGTCCAGAATAAATAAAAAACATTTAAATGTAGTAGTAGTAGGTACCTACATGGTATAATCATCTTATAATGAAAATGTCGTCTAGAAATTGTGCAAGTGGAACAATATTGTCTTGGTATCCAGCCCAGCTAGGTTATTATATGAGTTTAAGAGCTACAGTACCATAGACCGACACACATAGCGGTCAACTTATTTAGTACAATATCTTGACTTGAAATGTATCACCATTATTAGTCATGCATAGTGGGTTTTAAAAAACATACTTGTTTAATAAAGTATTGCTGACTTGGATTTGTTAAGTATACCCAACATTTTCTAATTCGTTAAACATCGAATTTCGTTAAGTATGTAACTTAACATTGTGTTTTCAGGAAACCCTTCAGGCAAGATTTCTTATGTTATTTTTCCTGCGTATTTTGAATGCATAAGACCACAATATATTAACGGCATCTTCCTAAAACAACTTTTTTTGTTAAGTTAAATTAGAGAAAGGGTTAATTATCTCGTCGATCCAGCGAGCTTGTGGTCTGTCTTCTGCTCTTTTGCTTGTAACTATTACTCGTTTGGAGCATGTTTATTTTGGATAGCGAATTACTGCGTCTATCACTTTTGTTTTGTGTGTGATTTTGTTACTATTGTGGTTGTCCATGAGCTGATGAGCTTGATTCCAAGGATGCTCCTCTCTATGCTCGCTGGCACGAACGTATTTTTGACATTGTTTTACGTGTAACTTGCGCGACTCATGTTTCATCAACATAAACCTGATACTTTCGTGTTGTCTGGCGTTTAGTTGGGTGTTGTAATAATTCGTGAGTGGCGTAATTATGTGTAGGTACATACGGAATTAGGGATGAAAAACAACAACACAAAACAAACGTATTAAGGACTATGTATACGTGAACGACCTTGGACGCTGGGGCGTGGCCAAATGTTAAGCGCTCCGCCACCCCCGTCCGAAACATCGCGCCGCGAGCTTGCTTTACGCTCCTAAATAATACGCTTTATTAGTTAATGCACTTGCGGTGCGATTATGTTAAATTTCTTGGGTATACAGTCTTGTTAACCTCAACTCATCTCGCATATGTAAATTTAATTTGTGAATATAACACAATTTTACAGTATTCATTTTTTCGTCGCCCCCGAGCAGTAGGTAGGTAAGTCGGAAATGTGTTTACTATGGACTTTGATTGTTGGGCATTTTTGCGAAAAAATGTAGCTAGGAAAAATTGAAATGTCCCAGAGCATTTTTATTTTTTATAAACGAATCTGTACCCAAAAGATTACAACTCAAGATACGAACGTAAACTTGAATTATACAAAAAAAAACCATTTATTTCAGGTTCCCCCATATTAAAAATTACACATTACGAGACACGAGACAAATACAAATCACAAATTAACATAAAAATGTAAAAATAATAATTAAAATAACAATCATAAATACAATGTCAACAAATCATAAATAGATACAATGTCCGGGAAATTAAATCAATGTCATGTAAAAAATGAATCGGAAATTAAATAATAATAAAAATATAACATAAAACAACATCCAAATAAGAGTATAGGGCTGTTTATAATATCATGTACAATGTGTTTATTATGTGTCACGTATTTGTAAACCAAATTATAGAGAAATAATAAATAATTATAGCTTGAAATCAAATTTCAAAATGGAAACATTTTCGTTTTCATACTGTCCCAAAAACTTACAACTCCTTTATGTCATTTATGTGGCTATTGTTTGATTTTTTCGCATAATACCTATAGTTGTTTTCATTTTTGTGGGATAAAATGACCTAATATCTTTCTAAATAATACAAAATATATCAAGAACCGTTTTAATTGAAATTTTCAATAATTATGAATGGCGCCTGACAGGTCAGGGTATGTTACGATATTTACGAGAAAGTAAAACCTTTTACCCCATATTTCTTTACAATTCATAAAATTGGCAACATTTTGACCATAAACAAGCAAATACGAAGTCATTCTGCTGTCAGATTTAAGAGTGTAACGAATAAAACTTAACGGTAAAATTTAACGGTTTTTAGCCAAATTGAATGTCAGGGTTTTTTACGCTGTATTATAAAATTCATAAGTGTTTCGGTGTTGCCTTTCTTCAGACATTTAGTCGAGTTTTAGTAGAATACAGGTATGTATAAATTTGATTGCTAAATGTTAAATTATAAGTCTAAAATTATCTTTTGAGTTGTGTAGTGCCATGTTGTCACGTCAGTTACGTTACGATATGCAGTGTAACATATACGGCTGACAACGAATGTAACGTACCTGACAGCTAAAAGTTAGTGACACACTCAGGTTTTTATAGTGTTGGAAAAATATACCTTCCTACTTTTATATTATAGTAGATAGTTTAAAAAGTAATTCATTTATATAGAATGCCGCAAACAACTGCGGAACGGATGAAAAAGTACAGGGAACGCTTGAAATACAATCCAGAAAAGTACGAAGAACACCGGAAAAAGAACTTGGAGAGAGTTATCTCGAAAAAAAAATGATGAAATGAGTGAAGAGGAAAAATTAAAGCAGAAGAAAATGTGGCTCAAACAAAAAAAAAAAAGAAGAAAAAGGGATGCTGAGAAAAAAAAGTGATTTAGAGTAATTGAATGCGCGTGGTTGAATATAATGTTAAAAACAATGCAGATAAATCTAGGCACATACAAGTAATTTGGCTAGTTGGAATTAAAAGGAAAAAAAATGGTAGGTACCTCGCACCGCCGATCTTCTTGATCCCTGGATTTTCGGGGCGCCCCTCTGTCTTCCACTAAATGATCACAAATTGTCACCAAAAAAACTGACGATTGTTATGCACACACGACTGTATGGTCTATAACAGATTTTTATAATATTTCCAAATAATTGATACGCTTTGAACGGTGATGCGAAACGAACTGGCCCGTAATGACCACTATGCGTTGTCGTTGTCGTTGAGGTGCGACAAGGTAGGGAATAGAGTAAATGGGTGAGAGGGATAAGGACAGGAAGTTACCAGCCAAAATGTGCAGTTTCTAACCCAATTTGAATTAAATGAACGATTTAGCGTTAACATCTTCCCCGGCTTGACAGGACGAAAGGCCTTCAATAACACAAGGCACATTCAAAATTAAGTCACTTCGTCGTACCCTAAATAAGTAAATGACATTGCAATACGATCCGCATCAATATTCGAAATTTGATAATATTTATTTGAAATTCAAGTTACTACATTATTCGTAGGCTATTTTCTTTTAACATAAGTACTAAATTAAATTATTAACTATTCGAAAGCTAAACTAGAAAGTGGACTGTATTTTTTTTTTTTTAATTTTTTATTGGTTAGGTAGTGGGTAAAGTTTTACCACGGGTCTGCGGTAAAGACCTGATTTCGTGCGGACGTCCGCAACTCTCACGACACTATCTTTACCTTCGAACGTGCGTTCTACCACTCCAAGAGGCCAATTAAGAGGAGCGCTGTTGTCTGATTCGAGCAGCACCACAGTTCCAGGTTGGATAGAGGTGTTGGACTTCGTCCACTTGTTACGCACTTGAAGAGTGTTAAGGTATTCGACCTTCCATCTTTTCCAAAATGATTGGACAAGATGGTCGATTGCGCGTTTTCTACTTATAAGATTGACATTTTCGCGAGATAGGTCTTCCGCAGGTAAAGATTTAAGAGGTGTTAACACCAGAAAGTGGGCGGGCGTTAGAGCTAGAGGTTCCGCAGGGTCACTACTCAACACCGAAAGGGGCCGCGAGTTTAACAGCGCCTCTATTTGAGTGAGCACTGTCAACATCTCCTCAAATGTGAGAAGCTGAGTTCCTACTATCTTTGATAAATGATTTTTAACAGCTTTCACGTTAATCTCCCAAATGCCGCCAAAATGCGGTGCCGCCGCTGGGTTAAACCTAAACTGAATGCGGTTTTCACGCAACTCGTTCGCGAATTTATCGCGATACTCTTCTGACTCGAGTAAGTTATATATATTATCCAAATAAGATTTCGCGCCTATGAAATTTGTACCTCTATCGGCGTATATGACATTCACTGGCCCGCGTCTAGCCAAGAATCGTCTAAACGAATTCATGAATGCTTCAGTGCTAAGATCTGAAGACAATTCTAGGTGGATCGCTTTAGTAACGAGACATACAAATAAGCAAATGTACGCCTTAATGCTGCGAACGCCCCGACCGCGGTGCAGTGTAATAGACAAAGGCCCGGCGTAATCGACGCCTGTGTGACAGAATGCCTTGGCTTCCGTGACTCGGCATGCAGGCAAGCTTGCCATTATGGGGAACTGATTGACAGGTCGCGTCTTAAAGCAAACATTGCATTTGTGTACCCTGCTGCGTACTATGTCGCGAGCTGCTAAGATCCAGTACTTTTGTCGCAGTAAAGACATTAAAAGTTGCGGTCCAGTGTGCAAATTTTTACGGTGATAGTAGTCGATAATAAGGTCGACGATGTGGTCGCGTCGCGGTAGCAAAATAGGGTGTTGACTATCGTACCCAATCGGGGCATTGGTCAAACGGCCACCCACGCGTAGAACGCCATCGTCGTCTAAGAATGCGCGAAGCTTTTGAAAGGCAGGAGGCATAACTTTCCCTACCTTAAATTTGGCAATTTCATCAGCGAAATGTACACTTTGAAGATTCCTAATGACAATAAGTTCCGCATATTCAAGATGGGATAGTTCAAATTTCAACGGTAACTTTTTGATGAATCTAAGGACATACATTACTATTCGGAGTAATTTGTTCCATGATGAGACTCGACTGGCGAGCTCATAAAAAATAGGCGGTGATGGTGGACACACTTCAGTTGTCGTCATCACAGTTACCTTAGCTTCAGGTATTTCACCTGCAATGTTATAATCTTTGTCAAGGGGCCATTCGGAGCGAGGCTGATAAGCAAACCTCGGTCCGTTAAACCATAATGGATGCACAAGTAATTGTGCAGGGGTTAAACCGCGACTTAAACAGTCAGCGGGGTTATCTACGCCGGCAATATGATAAAAATGCTTAGGGTCAATATTTTCTTGTATCTGAGAAACCCTATTAGCAACAAACGTCTGCCATCGGCTGGGCGTTGCATGAATCCACGCGAGTGCTACCTTACTATCGGTAAACGCATAAACGGAACATGCTGGTAATGAATAGGTATCTATAACCAGACGCATTAGCTTGGCTAGAATTAAGTTCGCGCATAATTCCAATCGAGCGAGTGTCACAAGAGATTTCGAAGGTGCGACTCGCGATTTAGCACACACTAAGTTTACCAAGGTATGACCATATTGAGGGAAGTACACGTGAACATAAATTACTCCACCGTACGCCTTCTCCGAGGCATCCGCGAACCCCAGTAAAGAGATGACGCAATCATCTGTGACTCCCACGTGACGCGGCAATTTAATATTTTGTAATAAAGGCAATTCCGATTCAAAGTTTTGCCATAATTTAATAATGTGAGATGGTGGCATCTCATCCCAATCGATGTTGTCGTTCCAAAGAGATTTTACAATTAATTTTGCCGAAAGTGTAACGGGTGCAATAAAACCTACCAAGTCCCAAAGACGGGCAATTACGGAAAGTACATTACGTTTCGTACACTCGCGAGGTTCAAGATTTACGCGAAACGTGAATACGTCTTCGGCCGGTAACCAATGTAAGCCCAATATTTTTAACTGATCGCTGGAACTAAATTCTACACCCTCGGAAACGCGATGATTGGCAGGAATACTAGCCATCACCTCAGGTGAGTTACTAGAGAATTTTACAAGTTCGAATCCGCCGGCCGCGAACATTTTAATCAGCTGATCAGACAACTCAACACCTCGGTCAACCGAAGAGCAGCTAGTAGCCAAGTCATCCACGTAAATATCCGTGTCAACCACTCTGGCTGCAGCTGGATAACGAGAGCTCTCATCATTGGCCAACTGACGAACAGATCGGACTGCTAGATACGGGCTACAACACAACCCGAATGGAACGCGAGTTATTTCAAAGATTTGAATCGGATCATCAGGGTTAAAGCGATACAACAATCGTTGAAAACGCAAGTCGTTATTATTCATAATTAGTCGCAAATACATTTGTCTAATATCTGCGCTAATAGCGATGGGCAGTAATCGAAACCGCAGCAATATTTGAAATAAATCATTTAATACTTTAGGTCCGGAATGTAAAATATCATTTAGCGATAAACCGGACGAAGTCGCGCTACTTCCGTCTAGAACGACACGTAGACGAGAAGTAGTTTTATCAGTACGCACCACGCCATGGTGAGGTATTACGTAATGCGGTTTATCAAAGTCGGCGTCAGTATTATCGACAGTACGCAAATATCCCTTTTCTAAGTACTCAATAAATACATTATCGTATTCCTTTTTAATCGCGGGGTCGGTCAACAGCTTGCGCTCTAGTGCTAAATACCTACGCTTAGCAAGACGTATGGAATCGCCTAAGGCAGACGCGTCGCGCTTGAAAGGTAAGGATACTACAAAGCGGCCTAGTTCATCGCGTCGAGTAGTACTTGCATAAAACGCTTCGCACTCTTTTTCGTCAGGAGAAAGTGTATTTTTAATGTTAGGCACTTCTTCCAATTCAAAGAACCGATTCACGCGACTGTCAAGCGATTCGTTTATTGTGCAATAGGCACGAACAATATTACAAACAGGATTAATCACGGGCGCCTGACCGACTACGATATAACCGAGCAAAGTTTCTATAGCTACCGGCTCGCCAGGCGAACGCGCCACGGTGCGCGGGCGCAATATACGCGCGAACAAATCCGACCCTAGAATAATATCTACGGCGGCTGGTGAGCTATAACAACTATCTGCTAAAGGCAAATCTTTTAAGTAGTCTAACTGAGTGGTATCAATTTTCGAGACCGGCAGGGCATCCGTAATACGACTGACAATTAACGGTTGAATAGTAAATTTCACCTCATCGTTGTGGCGGGAACTGAATGTTAGGCAAGTGATGCCATCAATCGGGTTCGTGACGTCACCGACACCCGATACAAATTTATTTGAGGTCGCATAGACCGGCAGTTTCAAACGCTTACAACATTCGGCGGTAATAAAATCGCGTTGCGACGCGCTGTCAATAATAGCCCGGATAATTGACACATTACCCATCGTATCAGTCACGTGACATTGAGCCGTCCCTAACAAGACTGAAGTCGAGGGTTTAATATCTGCCGTGCTAACAGCGGCGCACGACGCACCTACAGTACATAAAGAAACGGGGCGGTCGGCGGCACTGCAACGTCCATTCTGACCGTCACCATGTGTATCAGGCCGCGCGGTAATAAAACGCTCGTCTGCAGACGACGAGGAGCATTGTTTACGTTCGGTCGTATCAGACAGCGGGGTTGTATTCTGATTTGATGCAGAAGAACCGTTACGCTGATTAGTATCATTCCTATTTAGTGAGGAAGTGCCGTTATTGTTAAAGTGTAACAAAGTATGGTGACTACGAGAACAGGTCGTACACCTGTTTGTTGATTGGCAATCACACAGCGCATGTTTATTAGAGAAACAAAGAACGCATAATTTATTACGCTTTACCAACGAGAACCTATTATGAGGAGACATTGACAGGAATGTAGGGCATTGAACCAATTTAATGTGGTCCGTTTTCCCACAAATATCACATTTACCGTGATCCTGCACATTTACAAATGTTTTAACATTATTATGAGTACGTGACCCCGGGTTTTTACCAGACGATTGAATGGTAGTCGAAACCATATTTTTCCGAGATTGCGAAATTGATTTTACGTTTGTGACATTATGCGCGCGTTGTAATATTTGTGCGTGTTTACGCATGAAGTTTACAAACTCGGTACAGGTAGGTGCTTTATCATTACCGATATCATTTAACGACATCTCAAACGCCTTAACTGTCTCTAAATTAATTTTCTTGCAACCAATATGAATAAACAATTGATCTTCCAAGCTTGTAATCTCCAATTGTCGCAACGCCGAAATAATTGACGAAAACTTATCGACAAATTCTTCCAAACTACCCGCGGAACGTGAGTCGACGGTAGGTAAATCTAACAATTTATCTAAATACGACGATGCCAATAAACGTTTATCGTTGTACTTATTTATTAACGCATTCCAAATAACTTTATAATTTTCGGCAGACGGTAATATACCCTGGCAAATAGCTAACGCCTTGCCTTGTAATCTACCCACTAAATATTGTATTCTCTCGCCGTCGGTAAGTTCCGGATTATCATGAACGACCGCACGAAAAGTCTCATAAAAAAGCGGCCAATTCTCATGATCACCGTCAAATGTACGCATTTCTAATCTAGGTAATCGCATAGTACCTACATGACCCTTACTAGTCGAGGGCTTTACATCAATCTGTTCGCGTGATAACAATCGTATTTTATATTTAATTTGCGAATAAAGTTGTTCAAACGACAATAACGCTTTATACGAAGGCAAACTTGCATCGCTTAGTGACGTTTCATAACGACAACGTTCCTCTAACGCGTCTACATATTTCTGATGTATTGCATCAATAGTGAAACTAGCCGCCAGAAATGTTTCAATGTTAACTGGATCACTGAAATCTAGTTTTTTCATCATGTCATAAATCGATTGAACATGTTCGAAATAAACCGATAATTTGCTTTGAATTCTTTCAAACTCACTATCATAACCCTCTTTTCCCCTGGTCATTGTATTAGACAATGAGATGTACCGTGGTAAGATAAGTATTGACTTATTACTTGAAACTTATTAGAAGTTAAAAGACCGACCGGTAATTAATAACCAAAGCAAAATGGCGGGTGGTATATTTTATGACCGAAACGCTCGTTAGCGTGCCTAAAATCTACACCACTTACATATACGGCTCGAAGTGACCAAAAAAATGAATGCGCGTGGTTGAATATAATGTTAAAAACAATGCAGATAAATCTAGGCACATACAAGTAATTTGGCTAGTTGGAATTAAAAGGAAAAAAAATGGTAGGTACCTCGCACCGCCGATCTTCTTGATCCCTGGATTTTCGGGGCGCCCCTCTGTCTTCCACTAAATGATCACAAATTGTCACCAAAAAAACTGACGATTGTTATGCACACACGACTGTATGGTCTATAACAGATTTTTATAATATTTCCAAATAATTGATACGCTTTGAACGGTGATGCGAAACGAACTGGCCCGTAATGACCACTATGCGTTGTCGTTGTCGTTGAGGTGCGACAAGGTAGGGAATAGAGTAAATGGGTGAGAGGGATAAGGACAGGAAGTTACCAGCCAAAATGTGCAGTTTCTAACCCAATTTGAATTAAATGAACGATTTAGCGTTAACAGTAATTTTAGACTGAGTGTGATCTCAACCTTACTGTGTCAGTTAAGCTACAAATCTGTCAGGCGTTCAATTGTCCCAGATTTTCTTTAGGAATATTGTGGTTTTTTTTAAATTATTGAATGTTTATGTTGTTTTAAAGTATATAATTTGGTTACAAATACCTACGAATTACTTTTTTAATGCTAAATTTTGTTTAACTTAGACAAAAACTATAAAAGTTACTCGAAAAATTAACAGTCTGATTAGCTCCTAACGTAACAAAATGCTCTAAAACGCACTTCTTATTTTGTGGCATTTTTATATTTTAAATTCACAACACTATTTAAACAATTACAACGTAAATGAAATGTATACGATAAATTAAAAGTACCTATTTAAACAATTCGAAAACTATTAAACAGTAAAGTACAAAAAAATAAGGTGCAAATTAGTCAAAATATTCCTCCTGCAAAATTTAGATTTTACGATTACCGACTTATGCGGGAACGTCGATTTGTAATTGAAATAATAGAAATACGGTCGATGCGAGAGCGGCAGCGGAGCGCGCGACCTTCCCCCTCGAATGCCTGCATAACACTGATCCCCGTCGCCCGCGCGTTGCCATTTATAGTGGAATGTTGAATAAAATCGTTTTCTTCAAACGTAATTGTTATTATTCAATGAAAAATACCCAGTTTTAAGATACTAGATTTACCAATATTTTACTGTAAGAATCGTGAAAATATCACAAGTAGTTTAGGAGCAGAAGCAAATTTTATGTTTAAAACAGCCCATCTTTAATAATTTTTTTCGCATAGTATTTGATATGCCTCGAGAATTTCAAATACCCAGATTGGAGTATACATATCAATATCTAAGATATATTTTTTCTGGAATTTTCTGTGGGCTCATTTTGGAGTTATGGGCTTTCAAAAATGACCTTTTAGGGTAGGACAAGCCTTAAGGCGCAGGCACATGACTTTTAGTGATTTTAAATTTATCATCACGTCTTAACTTCTAGCCTAATTTATTTGAAAAAAATATATGTTATACTAGACCATTTCTTTCATAATTTGATATGTGAAAATGTGAAGAAATATTTTTATAACTTAGTGTAATTAATGTGTAAAGTAATATCTAACGCGGCAAAAAAAACGATCATCACGCAAAAACTATCGGGCGTATTTGCATGAAACTTAGATCATCTCAAAGACAATTTAATGCCCTTTATATTAGTATACGGTTCTTATCCGTATTGTGTTTGATAAATCAAGGTGGGTTGTTTTTTCGAATAATCTTGGTGCGCTTCAATAGCGGGGCTCCTCGGGGCGACGGGCAGCAGTGTATCGCTGACCACTCTCACGCACGGGTATACGCTATTGCTAAACTTCTCCCACTCGTTCAAGGTCGTTGGCGTGAGGTAGCCCCTTAATACTCGAACGTTCATAATATCGAATGGTCAATAAATCGAATATTCAATATATCGTAAACGAAATATATCGAGTGTTCAAAATATCTAATGATTGTTTGATCGATGATCAATGCATCGTATATTCATTATATCGAAATAGCACTTTGCTTTTTTTGGAAGCTGGATCAAGGGCTTGATTCAGTGCGCAGTACTTGTACACATGGCACGTATTGTTAGGAGGTTCCTCTTTCAAGAGCCCTGACCAACGACCGGAAGTTTAGACCCTGTTCCCAATGCTCATGGGCTACTGGTGGGTAAAAATATAAAAGATGTGTGATAAAATAAATAAACGGAAATATTCAAATGTGATTTATTGGTAAAACTTGTGTTTCTGATTTTTTGTATAAAAAGTATTCGGAACAGCTTCGGAACAGTGATATTTCGATACAATGAATATGCGATGCGTCGATCGATCGATCTACAAACATTCGATGTATTGAGTTACGATATTATATTGAATGTTCGATTAATTAATACATATGTATGTATATGTCACCGTAAAATTGTCAAACACGTAATATTGTAATCTCTGTAGCGATATTGTAAACTCTCGAAATATTGTCAAACGAACACACTGCTTACAATAAAACGCATTATTTTTCGTGAAATGCATACGATGGTAGTTAACTCACGCGGTGTGGAGGGAAGGAGTGGTCCCCCTTATTTTTTTTTTTTTTTTGTTTACGATGGGAAATCATCAAATGACTTCTCCCACTCTGGGCGGAGCGGGAGGGAGTGTCAGACTTTTACTGACTAAAACCCATCCATGTTCCTTCCTCGCCCTTTATGTTCCGGGGCCGCGGTATCTCTTTCGAACAGGCCCGCAACCCCGGCAGGCTTCGGCCCTTGCGGGCCCCTCTCTTATGCTGACATCTCTTTGAGGCGCGCGTGGAACACGAACGCGCCGTCGACACGGCCTGTCGTCGTTAGGCGGACGGACGGCTAGCTAGCCCATAGCCAACCGTCCACAGGCCCGCGTCTACGGTGGCCGGTAGCCACCACGTGGCCCCCGACGCCCGGTGCGTCTCCCGCGGCGGCCGGGAAGAGAGGATATCTCCCTCTCTCGTTCCGCCACCTCCTTCGCTAGCATGACTGCTTCGCAGAAGGAGGTGACGGATTCCCATTCCGTCTCGCTCCGGACCATGGATTAAACCAGGGCCGGACGCGAGAGGTCGCCGCCGACGCCCACGCAGGGCAGACTTCCACCGTGTGCTCCACCGTGTCCTCCGGTCGATCCTCGCAGTGGAGACACCCGGGCGTTTCCTCCCGCCCGAGGAGGGCTCCCCCTTGCCCAATGGTACCACTCTCATAAAAAGATAATGTACCATTCCTGAGAAATACCGATCAATATAACCTAGCTTATAAACTTTATATTCCCCTAAAAAGCGTAGTCGACAGAGCCCCTATTTCCGAGTGCAGGGTTAGGAACCTAACTAACCTAACGGGAGGGTGCCCCAAGTCCCGATTATGGGGGCAGAGATACTTCCGTATGTAATATTTCGAGAGTTTACAATATCGCTAGATTACAATATTACGTGTTTGACAATTTTACGGTAACATATTATGCCATTCCATATTATGAACGATGAAGTATTTATACGTTCTATTCAGGGCCTGATTAACCCTTAGGCTAATTAGGCTGCAGCCTAGGGCGCGCGAATCAGGGGGGCGCGCAGAAATCAAGTCTACGCATGCACTATTAATCTAGCATCATTGCATCTAACCTCAGGCCCGGGCTGGCCATATGGGCAAATCGATATGGGAAAATCAAATGCCCGATGGGCCGGATGCCTGATGGGCCGGTGTGGCCGATTGGCGATCGACTTTCTTTTGCTATTTAAAAAAAACCTCGCAATACTTACTACGCAATACTTACTTAAAATAACTTCGTCAACCGTCAAGCCGAGTACCTAATTTAATTTACCTATGGACTCTATCTGTAGCAATGGTACTCCCCCCCGGCTCAGAATTTTTAAAAGTTTTTAGTAAGTACATAAATAGTAACGTAGAGTAGAATCACTCTCAAACTGAAACATTTGAAGGCTTCTTTGTTTCTGTCTCGTGTGGTTACTAGTTAGTGCGTATTTGCGTAGGTAACGTGTCAGTTTGTATGCCGGCCATGGGCCTTTCACTTGGCTTTAAGGTGCAAGCGTCAGGGTGGCCCGCGAAATTCAAATTTTCTTGGGTTTTTTGCAACTTGCGGGCCAGTGTTGGGTTGAATGTTGGTAGAAGTACCGTTCGCGGCTGTGGGGCGTATGCGGTTGCAGAATTGTAGTCATCAGAATCATCGGTGCAGCCCTCCAAGTTCATGAAAGTCGAGGAACGAATTTTTCATGGTCAAAGTCGTTCCTTGACCTTTATGAAGTTTGAGGGTTATGTTGATGTTTTTGATGATTAGGTATAATTCTGTGACTGCATATGTCGTGCAGCCGCTAACGATGTTTTCATCAGCGTACAACTTGGCACTGCCCTGCAACTTACAAAAAACGTTGGAAAATTGTAATTTCGCGGGCTACCCTGGAGCATCAGTCTTAAATGCCGTCGAGAAATATCTCTCATCCTAAAAATGATCGTACTACCACTAGAAACTTACACATTCTCTTTAACCCAACGGCCGCGGTTTGTACTTTAAACACTGCGAATAACTTTTATCACAAAGATTCTTTTCTTCTGCCTCTGGATTGGCACTCCTATTGGATTTTCGAATGATCGACCGGCATTGACCGAGGCTGAAATAAATGAGAAGCCTCTTGCCCCAAGGCCTTAATAGGCAATTTTGGCCAAGGCCTTAATAGGCAATTTTGGCGTGCATACACAAAGTGGCATAAAATAGAGCATGTGGACATTTTGATCTCAAATTACATAATTATTATTAACATCTGAATTTAAACGAGACACCGTGTCAATATATTCGAGCTTGCTTTGCTCGCTCTTCTCTTGCAACCTACTTTATCTTGGATCTTTATATTGTCTATTATAAGCTAACCAAGTCAGTCCAATAGGTCGAAACAATTCAAGCCTGTCCAAGGAAAGGTGTCAATTTTTTTCGAGCCCGCTTTGATTTTCAGGCTACTTCGTCTTGAATCTTGGCTTTATCTGCAAGTCGACTAAATAACTCTTGTATAAAGGGTCGAAACAATTCTAACCTGTCCAAGTAGGGTGTTAAAATTTTCGAGCTTGCTTCGCTCGCTTCTGGAGCCTTACATGTTTTTGGTTAAGTAACATCTATTTCTGAATAAAAGGACTGAAGAAAAGCTTAACTTTTGTGGAGAGGAGAGCTCAATTTTTAAAAACTTTTAGGTATAGGTACTTCTAAACCACGTTAAAATATTCACACTAGTGAACAAAGTCACTAGTGTGAATATTTTAACTATTCAATACTACTTTTTAGGCCGACCGTATCATAGGTGCCTGGCGGGGGCGCGTCCTCATAATTAGCCTAGGGCAGTCAGAAGTCTTGATCAGTCGCTGGTTCTATTTATAGTTGTCGATCAATTGATATTCGATTATTAATTTGGCAATTTCGCATTCGATATTTACACGACATTAAATTTGTGATTCGACATTAGTACACCCCGGAATTAGTAATAGGTTCTCCAACATACTGTTTTAGTATGTATACACACATAATATTATAAACAAGTTAACACACACATGTGTGTGTGTGTGTGTGTATTGTGTGTCATTGCGTGTGTATGCCTCGCTGGCAACAAACTGGAACTTTTTTCCCGTTTGTCGTCAGGGACAATATTACAAGACCGTGATCAGAGCCGTCGTACGTTATGGATCGGAATGTCTTTTAATTCCCACTGACATTATTAAAGAAGACATAGTCAGTAGTTCTGTGAGGGGGGTTTTTTGAAAGTGAGAACCTTTACTTTGGTATCGGGGATTCTCTTTTATTTGATACCCATATTGAGGATATCTGCCATTTTCTGGCGGCGGCCATCTTGAACCGATCAACACTAACGGCCGTTTCCTATCACTAACTCACGTATAACTGTTAGTTAATATGAACCAAGTTAGCTTGAAATATCCTATCCGTTTCACCTACCTGCCATCTGATTCATAGATAAATCAAAGAAAGCTTTTCTGTGACTTTTTGTGTTTCTTAATGTCCAACAGACAGAGATAGCAAGCTTCCGTTACCTGTTAGTAAGTTATTGAAAACGGCCGTAAGTGAGCACAATGAGTCTGACTAGGCGTCGATGAAATGAGATAGTTGAAGATTGCTTCGCATTTAGTGCTACAGCTACAAAACACTACATTTCTGATTTCAATATGTTTCAGTAAAGCGGATTAACATTGGCATTAATGAGATAATGATAGTAAGTTACACTTTTGAGCGTGTCGCACACCGAGCACAACAAAACAGTAGAATATTATGAGAGTTATGAAGTAATGTCGAGTCAAGTAAGGCACGTTTGTATCGGCTGGCAGGCCGGTCGTTATGCGGCAGTATCGCGGCCGCTATCGATCAGCGGCCGCCGCGCGCGACCTGCACCACCCACTAGCACACTTGTACCCATACCTACTACGCAACCACACCACCACTAGCGCACCATGACGCTTCTGCTTTGTAAAAGATAGTGGTGATATGATAAATGTATCACAACTTATGGGAGGGAACTGCTCTGCAGAGAAGGTCGCTTGGGATTTCACATCGGGCACACCGGTTGTATTGTATGTATACGGGAGGGAAAGTAGTTGTTCACCTGTACGGTGTGCGCCTGTGCGGTGTACGGTGCAGCGGTGTACCGAACCGACACCAATGATAATATGTTAACTGTGCGAGTCCCACTCGCGCATGAAGGTTCCGTACCATTGCATCGTAGTAGAGGCGAAGGAGGCTCCTCCTTTCATTTTTTGATTAATTTTTATTTTATTATTTGTTGTCATAGCGGCAACGGAAATACATCATCTGTGAAACTGTCTAGCTATCACGGTTCATGAGATACAGCCTGGTGACAGATAGACGGACAGCCGAGTCTTAGTAATAGGGTCCCGTTTTTACCCTTTGGTGCGCTACTACTGTATCTATTCTGTGCCTTTGGGGAACCTAAAAAAGAAATTTCACGAAAAGACAATTTGGTTAGTTTATTATCTCGGTTGGTGGATGTCCAGCTGTCCAGCATCTGCTCCAGCAGATTGGACGTTTAGTGGTAAAGAGTTATGAGCCTTACGATTGGGGTTTGCAATTCGAATATTTGTTTTATTCGAATATACGCTCCGATTTTTATTTGGATTCATTTAAATTATCCTAATATTGTAACAGTTAATAAAGGATAGGGAAATACTTTTTTCCGTCCCACTGTCCAGTGTCGAAGCTGAGACTGCTGAGAGGGCGTGAGTTACTTGTGCCACTGCTTAACAACAAAGATGCTGCCGTTACTTTGGACGCTTTATGTTTTTCCGTCGCACTGTCCAGTGTCGAAGCTGAGACTGCTGAGAGGGCGTGAGTTACTTGTGCCACTGCTTAACAACAAAGATGCTGCCGTTACTTTGGACGCTTTATGTTTTTCCGTCCCACTGTCCAGTGTCGAAGCTGAGAGCTGAGAGGGCGTGAGTTACTTGTGCCACTGCTTAACAACAAAGATGCTGCCGTTACTTTGGACGCTTTATGTTTTTCCGTCCCACTGTCCAGTGTCGAAGCTGAGAGCTGAGAGGGCGTGAGTTACTTGTGCCACTGCTTAACAACAAAGATGCTGCCGTTACTTTGGACGCTTTATGTTTTTCCGTCCCACTGTCCAGTGTCGAAGCTGAGAGCTGAGAGGGCGTGAGTTACTTGTGCCACTGCTTAACAACAAAGATGCTGCCGTTACTTTGGACGCTTTATGTTTTTCCGTCCCACTGTCCAGTGTCGAAGCTGAGAGCTGAGAGGGCGTGAGTTACTTGTGCCACTGCTTAACAACAAAGATGCTGCCGTTACTTTGGACGCTTTATGTTTTTCCGTCCCACTGTCCAGTGTCGAAGCTGAGAGCTGAGAGGGCGTGAGTTACTTGTGCCACTGCTTAACAACAAAGATGCTGCCGTTACTTTGGACGCTTTATGTTTTTCCGTCCCACTGTCCAGTGTCGAAGCTGAGAGCTGAGAGGGCGTGAGTTACTTGTGCCACTGCTTAACAACAAAGATGCTGCCGTTACTTTGGACGCTTTATGTTTTTCCGTCCCACTGTCCAGTGTCGAAGCTGAGAGCTGAGAGGGCGTGAGTTACTTGTGCCACTGCTTAACAACAAAGATGCTGCCGTTACTTTGGACGCTTTATGTTTTTGCCGCTCATTTTATCAAAGTTTAAAATAAACAGTTAGTTGATTGTTAATTTTCAATGTTAATATTTATATTTGAGTCCTAGAGAAAAACTATTTTGTTTTGATTATAAAGCTTCACTTAATGTTAAGTAAAATGTTAGCAAAGTTCCTATTCTAGCTGTAGCAAAAAACTGAAGCTATAATTGTGGATATCTAGTGCTATTCAGTACAAATTAATAATGTTGACCATGTCACGTATGCAAACCTGAACCTGAACTTGAAACATAAACTAAGTAGTTACCAACGTTGATTCTGCTAATTAATAATATAACAACTCTTTTATTTTATTTGTGATGATGATAAGTGAATCGGAACTAAATCCTAATTAAAAGATTAGTTCGGTACTATTTAATAAAATGATAAATGTTGATTGTGATATTAAATGGTTCCTATACCTGAATTGGACCCTAATTGAAAGATTACTTACTTACCCTAGCTGTGATTTAATTTAACTTGCTAAGTTACTACTTCTTTTCTTACTACACTCGCGAACAACCAAATCGACTCAACCCATACGTGAGCATTTTGTAAATGTAATTTTCGAAAAATAAGTATATTACTTATTTTCAAAATTATTATAGCGTTCGAAAGCTTGAGACCTTAGCTTTAATATGGTACCACTTTTCTTAACGGGTGAAAGTAGAGGTAAAATGTGAACTTAGAAAAATGAGTCATTCAATTAATTGTATTCGTATATTCGTATCATATTGCCCCCCCCCCCCCCCCCTAGCTCTAATCAGCTTGCAGTCGATTCTTCATCGACCTGATCAATTTTTTGACGGTGTTTTCCATCCAATCGATTCCATCCCAGTCCTCTAATAACGCCGCCTTCAGTTCCTCTATGGTCGAAGGGACTGGAGTTCTGGGGCTGACCCTTCTTTTGAGCTCGTCCCATAACGTCTTGATGGGATGCATATCTGGACTGAGTACAGGCCAGTCCCTGTCAGCCCTCCTGCTCGTTTTCTCCCGGGCACGAAAACAAGCTCGGTTTTTCCGTCTAAACAGATACCGGCCCACATCATGCAGGAGCCGCCGCCGCACCGTATGCAACTGTTTCAGCGAAACAGCACTGCTTAAAACGCTCGCCCAGACGCCCGGTAGACCCAGCCTCTCCTGTCACTGCCATACTGACACATTCTGCACTCGTCAGTGAACAAGACCGACTGCCATTGCTCGACGCTCCAATTGAGATGCTCTCGAGCAAATTTAAGGCGCAGTTGTCGGTGCCTTGCAGTTACTTTTGGGCCCGTGGCAGGCCGTTTTGGAGTGAGATTGGCTTTTCTCAAGCGTCTTGTTACTGTCCACTCGCTGACAGCCACCCCTCGAACACGCCTCAATTCCTGGATCACATCAACACCCGTCAGGTGCCGATTCCGCAGCGCTGTTGTAACGATGAAACGGTCGTCTGTCTCTGACGTGCACCGGTGGCGGCTGGCCCTTAGTCTCCGATTAAAGACACCAGTTCAAGGCATCTCTTGAAATGTTCTTTATACCTTTGATACAGTAGACTGGCTCAAGTGAAGCTGGGCAGCGACGGTTCGCTGACTGAGTCCTTGTTGCAACAGAGCAACCACTTGAGCAGCTTCTTCAGGCGTATAGTGTCCATAGTTTCTTCAAAACAATGAGTGCAATTTGCGGAAATGTGTACAGGTCAACTTCTGATAAGCGACTGATAAGGTAACTGAAATTAGCATTCGCTGCGTCCTCCGCAGCGGTACAGTGCGCCCCCCGTGGCGCAGGGGGACGCAGCAGGCGGTACCGGGGCATTTGCCCCCCTGGCCGCAGGAGCTATACCTGGGCCCGCTACTGCGGAGCCCGTAATTTGGTGGGACACTGTCCCAGGCCCTGATGGGCCATTTCTCCACCATATCTATAATCGGTTGTGAGGGTTTTTATAGGGGTGAATCGTAGCACAAGTCGTGTGTACCGTAGAGAGTGAATTTTTGTATATTTTTCTTTTAAGGCGATTACACGAGCTAAACGCGAGTTTTTTAATTACTAAAAGCATGTGATTCACTGCTATAAACAAGACCAGAAGAATATATGATAGTCTTCAGGATTTAAGCTAGCATGATACTGTTTTGAAAACATAATACAATTAATTTGGCTCGAAAAAAAAGAAATCACGAACTTACCTCTAAAAATATCTTTCAAACAATAAAAAACATACTAATATGCGTGCGATCATTCTGATTTTTTTGCAAATAATTCTACAAGCAATATATTAGCATGATACTGTTTTAGTTTTTTAATCCAATCAATAGTTTTTTTGTAAATCGATCGAAACCACTCATTTCGCGCTATTTGGCCCGCAGTGGCTGACGTAACAACCTCTTTGTAGTGCAAGCTGATTAGAACTTTATTCTAACAGCATTTCAAACGAAGTTTGAACCACTACAAATAGAGTTGCTAATTTAGCTCGTCTAAGCGCCTTAAATAAAAAAGTACTGAATATTTTTTTTTGACAGTGGTGTTGATGTAAAGCCAAAGTCTCAAGCGTTTAATGGACATATGGTTTTATAAATAAAAAAATGTATTTTTCGAAAAATAAAGATATGTATGTGTCACCGTAAAATTGTCAAATAAGTTATATTGTAATCTCTCTAGCGATAATGTAAACTCTCCAATTATTGTCAAATGAATATACTGCTTACATACAATAAAACGCATTATTTTTCGTGAATTGCATGCGATGGTAGTCAACTCACGCGGTGTGGAGGGAAGGAGGGGTCTCCCTTGCCCAGTGTACTACTCTCATGAAAAGATACTGTAGGTACCATTCCTGAGAAATATCGATTTATATAACCTAACCTTAAAACACTTCATATTCCCCTAAAAAGCGTAGTCGACGGAGCCCCGCTTCGCGGGGCCCCTATTTCCGAGTGCAGGGTTTAAAGGAACCTAACAGAGGGGTGCCCCAAGTCCCGATTATGGGGGCAGAGATACTTCCGTATGTTCAGTTGACAATACGAGAGTTTACAATATCGCTAGAGAGAAACACGTTATATTGTAATGTAACGGATTTGACAATTTTACGGTGACATATGCGTGCTTATGGGTGGAGTCGATTTAGTTGCTCGCGAGTGTAGTTGATAGTTACTTAAATAATACATTTTCTGATCCTGTCTTAATTTGGTTGGGCGGTGAGCCTGTGCCGGGGCCGAAAGCGCGCGCGACGCGGTGACGACGTTACAGTTGTAACGGGACCGCGCCGCCGCCGCCGCGCCGCCCGCGTCGGCCCCGATACGCGCTGCACGCACGCCACCGAACAACGAGGCTCAATAAGAATATAACCCCGGCCATCACCCATTATGACATTCTAATCAATCTTAAAGCTAATTCAAACAAATCCATTTTTGGTTAAAAAGAACAATAGGTAAGTAAATAAGTTACTTTCGTTTGCACCCTCAAGCTAGGTGCTGTTTGTTGCTGATTGTTCGTTAGATAGTGTTCGATATAATCTACGATATCTCGAAATATCTACGACTCAATGTCCCAGTCCCATATTAAAATTTGTGTATTAAAATAAAAGCACAAGAAAATCAAATCATACGATTTTTAGTTTTTTGGAATTCCTCAAATTAAGTACCATCATTTTGGTGTTATCGGCATAATATTCTAATTATTAAAATAACCAGTCTGTGACTCGCGTGCTTAGTAACGTCAGTAAAATAATGAATAAGTACAAATCACAATAAACTCTGAAGAACAAAAATAAAAAGTTTCACTAGCTAAATAAAATCGATAAGGTTGGAGAAGAAAATGTGCTCATCAGCCGAAAGCCCGAAACTGATTGACCAGTTTAGTGCGAGTGGAGATGGCGTTATTCTAGGATAGTACGAGTAGTTCAGGAAGACGATACTTGGAGGCCGCTTACAAGCATCTTCAGTGCATTCGCCCTAAAATCGTCGAATCAGATTATCTCATAGTCATAAGTCAATGTTTGATAAAAATCAGTCCAAGATGATTCAACTCCCTCAATATGGGTATCAAATAAAAGGGCTTCATTAGTAGAATACTATACACTATGATAAATTAAAAATCCAAGATGGCCGCCACCGCAAAATGGCGAATTAACTAATTATTTTCTACTTAACTTTTAGTACATTGTGTCGGGGGTTTTTTAAATTTTAATTTAATTTTACTTGTGTATTTTTTATCGAATACGAACTGCTTAGGTATCTGACCATTCTTGCTTTCGCACTTGTTATAGAATCCCTCCAATGGCGCAGTGTGCTGTGTCTATCTTACCACAGCAGAGTTGAAGTGTAATTGCCGCCATCGTAGCTCGCCGCTGTGCGATAGAGACGAAGCGGTGGCAGCCCCAACATGGTTTGCAGAGCCGCGGTCGGAGTAATTCTCATGCAGCCTGTAGTCGCCATATAGGCAAGCTTCGCATTCATTGCAGTTTGATGGAGGCTGTAGTTAGTTTAATGCGGGGCCATGGGGAACAGGGATGGGTTTTAGTCAGTAAAAGTCTGACACTCCCTCCCGCTACGCCCAGAGTGGGAGAAGTCATTTGATGATCTCCCATCCTAAAAAAAAAAAAAATGCAAGTCATTTATGTAAATAAGAAACAAAAATGGACCAAGAACTGAGCCCTGGGGTACCCCCATTTTTACTACGGATCCGGGAGATCTTTTCCCGTTAACATCAACTCTCTGAATCCTATCACTCAAATATAACGTAAGAAGATCCAGAGAGACGTTACGGATTCCGTAGTGGTGTAGTTTCCTGATTACTGTTTCATGAAGAACGCAATAGATAATCGAAAAAAATTCCCAAAGCATCGCATTTGTCCTCCCAGTTATAAATGCGTCCTAGAAGTTCATCAGTAGTTGAACGACCCCTTGTAAAACCGAACTGTTTTTATGCAATAACTGATGTTTATTGAAAAAACTTTGCATTTGTGCCAAAATTAATTTTTCAAAAATTTTACTAAAGGTCTGATGTACTACCCGATTTAAACAATAGTATTATTTTACTATATTTCATTAGATCAGGAAACTCACCACGGTCAATACAATCGTTAAATAAATAACAGCTAAAGAAGGAGCTACAACGTTTAAATAATGGATTTAGCAACGTCCACAGAATGACCCCATAGATTTATTTTATTTTATTTTATTCAATAGGTACCGATACAGACAACAGATCAAGACAATACAAAATAATGCCCTTAATCATATAAATTAAGTGGACCTGAAGTCCAGTTACAACTGTACACAACATTCAAAAATAACAAAGCCTCGTTTTCATAAAAATTAAATTTCAGTACGAGTTATAAAGTTTTTAACACATTACTAATTAATTAATTAATAATGAACGAAATAATTACGATTAAGACTTGAACGATCTATAAAATCATACATCGTTATAATTTAGAAGAAATGATTTGAAAGAGCTAAATTTATCATGAAAAATGTCTACGTGTGAGCAAATAGCGTTATAGTTTTTACACATTCTATGCAAAGGATTATTTTGAGATACATTGTTATTACTTGCAGGAATACTAAACAATAGGCTTGTTAACTAAAAAAATCTAATTAGTCCGTCACTTAGATTATCAAAAAATATTTCAAACGTATTTTTTCTTTTGTGACATAAACCAACATTGACGAAGATATGACGCTTTTAAAATTCTCAATACGTCACTGTTTGGTATCATTTTTAGTGAGTACTGACGTCACGAGCCTCCACTCCCGAGTTTTGATGCGTTTTATCTTTGTCAATATTCGTTGATTTACAAAAACAAAAAATTCGTGTCCATTATTTTCCAATACTCTAACTGACGGACTAAATAAATTTGCATTTTATTGATGGTGGAAACTAGCCTATTGTGGTATGCGGACAGATTGAGTCGGCACCTTTACGTCCACATATTCGAGAAGTTGGCCGTCGAGTGAACCATTTACAATTTTGTGTAAGGTGCACAAGTCGCTCACCCATCTTCTATGTTCTAGAGTTGCCAAAGAGAATTTTCGAATTCGGTCCGCATACTACGGTATCTTACGTCGCAACCCAAATTTTGAACACAGAGCCCTGATAAATCGCCTCTGGATTGCTTCTATACGATCCGTATGTATGTTATAAATTGGAGACCAGACAGCTGAGCAATACTCTAATATACTCCTCACCAAGGAGCAGTAAACGATTATAAGAGACTTCGCCTGCTTAAATGGTTTAGCTGTCCGAAGTATAAATGATAACATGCGATTAGCTTTACTGCATATAACATCATAGTGGGTTCTAAAAGATAAGGAGGAATCAATTATCACCCCCAGATCCCGCATCTCTGTAATCCTCTCAATAATAGTTCCCTCGATGTGGTAATTATATTGTATTATATTTTTTTTCCTTTTTCGTGAATGAAATGACTTGGCACTTTTTTATATTCAATGACATGAAATTCTTATCACACCAGTTTACCATATTATCGACATCTGTTTGTAGAATGGCACAATCATTACGGTCGGATATTTGACTAAATTTTTTTATATCATCAGCATAAGCTAAACATTCACTCTTAATTAAGTTTAACAAATCATTCACAAATATCAGAAATAAAAGTGGACCCAAATTTGAACCCTGGGGAACACCCGAGACTGCCAAGTACGAAACAGAGTCATAACCACTGAGTGTGACTAATTGTGACCGGTTTAGTAAGTAAGACTTCAGCCATCGATACAGATCCCCATGAATTCCCATGCTCTCAGCTTTCGCAAGTAGTATAGAATGGTCAACACGGTCGAAAGCTTTGGAGAAATCTGTATATGCAGAATCGACTTGCTTATTACAGTTGAGAGATTCACAAATATAATTCGTGTAATAGAGGAGGTTTGAGTTTGTAGATCTACCAGTGACAAATCTGTGTTGTTTCGGATTTAATATGGTTTTAAAGTGAGAATATATATATGCCTATAGATAAAACTTTTGAATATTTTGGCGAAACAATTAAGAACACAGATAGGTCGATAATTTGCGACATCCTCTTAATCTCCTGATTTATATATTGGTGTGACTTTAGATATCTTCCATAACTCCGGAAAAGTGCCTTCCTTAAGAGATTTATTAAAAATGATACAGAACGGATTTACCAAAACAGTTGCACACAAACGAATAAATATTGGGGGAATACCATCATAACCACCATGTTTAGAGACATCGATCTTTTTAAGCTCGTTTAACACATCATTTTCTGAAATATACAAATTAGCAATTGAATAGTTTGATTGAATGTTTGATGAATCAGAGGAATAATTGCTTGTTGTACCGGAGCAATATACCGAGGAAAAGTAATCAGCAAAAAGGTTCACAATGTAATGGATCAAAGATCGGCGTTCTTTTTAACATTTAATGTGTGAAAAGTTTTAATTATATCAAGTGACATATTGAAAATTAAATTCGGAATCACAGACTAAAACATTTTCCTTCAGTAAAGACTCGGCGGCAGCAGGTGACGAGTTAAGCAATTTAGTTGTTGATACGGGAATATCCGCAAAGAAATTTTCAAAGGCTGTGGCAACTTGAGTGTCAGAATTTAAAATATTATCGCCAAAAGCAAGGCTGATGTCACTATTTCGGTTGCAAGACCTTGCCGTTTCACTATTAATATGTCGTTTTAATGACATTACTACTATTTTTAATTTTTGAACTCAAGTAACGTGACTTTGCTAAGAAACAAACTTTTTTAAATAATTTAGAATAATTCTTGACATAAAAATTAAATTCTACAGTGTTTGTATGAGTCCGCTCTTCATACAGTTCATAAAGTCGTTTTCGACTCTTATGAATACCAATGGTGGCCCAATCATTGAAAGAAGCGTTACTATTTACCGAGATTGTCTTAGGGACAAATGTGGTTTCAAATTGTGCGCAATACATGCTGAAAAAATCGTTATAGTGTTGGTTGGGATCATCATTGACTGACAAAAGTGGTAGTTTTGATAAGAGTTTAGGTTTAAAAGTTTCCAGGCGATTTTTACTTTTTGGATTAACAATGATATCCTTTTTAGAGACTTTCTTGTTTACATTTGGAATTGTGATCAATTGCCCACAATGATCTGAATCGATTAAATTAGTAATAGGCTAGTTTCCACCATCAATAAATTGCAAAACTAATAAGTCCGTCAGTTAGAGTATTGGAAAATAATGGACACGTATTTTTTGTTTTTGTAAATCACTGAGTACTGACAAAGATAAAACGCATCAAAACTCGGGAGTGGGGGCTCGTGACGTCACAACGCACTAAAAACTATAGCACGGCGTGACGTATTGCGAATTTCAAAAGCGTCGTATCTTCGTCAATTTTGGTTTATGTAACAAAAGAAAAAATACGGGTCAAATATTTTTTATAATCGAACTGACGGACTAATTAGATTTTTTTAGGACACAAGCCTATTACCTTTTGGGTGGGTATAATATCAGTGTCAAATATTATCTAGGCAAGTGGCACTAGTAGGGGTTATTCTAGTGGGCTCGAGAAATTTATTTTCAAGATTGTATGACTGAAACAGGCTTAAAATTTTTGTACTTAACCCAGAATTTTCTAACAAATTAATATTAAAATCACCACAAGTGATTATAGACTTCTTAGAACTACAGATTTTATGCAATACTTCATCCATTACCTTTTCAAAACAATCATACAACCCTGAAGGAGGTCTATATACACTTAAAATGATAAACTGCTCCAATTCTATACAGGCTATTTCAACTGTTCGCTCAACAGATAGGCTTACAATATCCTTCCGTTCTTTAAATTTAAGATTATTATTTACTAGGATTAATGCGCCGCCATGTTTAGCATTTACTCTGCAGAATGAACTACCAACCTGGTGATTACTAAAATTGAAAATGAATTGGTGACATTTAAGCCAGTGCTCTGTTATACAAAGAATGTCTATGTTGTTACAATTCAAAAAAAGTTCTACTTCTAATTCTTTGTTCAATAATCCTTGAATATTTTGATGAACCAGGTTGATACTATTAAAACTCTCAAAACATTCGTGTTATGTATTCGGCTCGTAGGGAGGCCAAATACTTTTTGTGGACTGTATTATTATTGTTCTTCTCACCCCGGTTCTCGTAGACCAGTTGCTGGGACTCGGCTGCTGACCCAGCCCATATGATCCCAATGCTGGGACTCAGCTGCTTACCCGGCTTATATGGCCAAACTAGGTGGGGTGGTTCCTCTATACGTCTAATGAATTAAACGCGATTACTTTTAACACTTTTTATTATATAGTTATAGGTTTACATAGCGGGGCACAAGACTTTACATAAGACTGTATATAAGGAATTTAACACTGGGGGGCGTGGGACTCACTAGAACTATGATTCTACTTTAACTTCTCATGACAATCTGTCTGATATGGAGCTCTTCCTTGACTTCTTGAAGACTTCTCCTTGATTATCTGATGGAATGACTTAGTTACATGTTTCTATTTACTACTATTTGACTCGATTATCACCAATTTAATCGGTCCCCCTTACATAAATAATCACGTCATTGCAAGTCGTGGGAGCACCTGAGCGTCCTTGAGGGAACTTTATCCAACTACAGCCCGTAAAAATGGACTTTCCCAATTGCTGATGCAATAATACTCTTTATTATGGAATATTCCACGTCGGACAGGTTCAAACCTGACCGTATCCCCTCTCACGAATGGCTGATGCAACATTTCGAGCCATGGTGCAATGCTTAAGGCTTTTAGTATATAATAGTTTGGGGGTGGACAGACATATAGGTCCCCATTGTTTACACAAAAACTACTTAAACTAAAATTACATTTTTGTGAAGGGCTCGTCGTCCATTACAATTCGCCTGATTTACTATCTGGTTTCCTTATAATATTGCAAGAGATTGCCTCTATAATATTGCAAGAGATTGCCTCTGTTGTCTCAAATTCTAATTTAAATGATTCATTGATTGAGTTAATGTAGACAAATTATTGGCAGAGTAATTAAACTCGATATTGCATTGATTAACAGAGGCAACTTGATTAGCCAAGTTCTTGGCTGTAATAGAAAAATAATAAGATAGCGATGCATCTACTTGTCTTTTGCAATATTTTGTAAGATACTCGTAGCACCTGTCTACAAGATATCTATCTTTTGTCAAATAAAAATTATTGCCAATATAATTGTTTATGTCAATTAGGTGAAATACATTACTATTCAACGTCAAATTATGCAATGTATTATTAATATTATATCTATAGTTATTTTCTTCCTGTGGCAAACTTTTACTTTAAGGAAGTGTAAACAACACAATTTTTCTCAAATTTAAGTTTGACAAAGTTCTATAATACTGGAGCAATTCTCCTTTGTTAACTTTTCCTCTATTACCTATTAAAATTAATAAAATGGAATCCTGGTTAAACTTCCATTTTATAATTTATTTCATAATATTATTACTTATCATCCTCTTGCACTGCCAAAAGGTTAAGTAGGCCCTATTTAGGTTGTCTAAGTGACTGGACTGCTACACTTAAACTTACTGTCCAGGATGACTCCCAGGTAATCGACCTCATCGGCTAACTGGAGTTTGTTACGAATAGTTTGGGTAGGCGATAAGGGCCTAGTGTTCTTTATAAACATGTCTAGTTCAGTCTTTGTTCAACGATGCTTAGTGTCTGTTGGGTGAGATTGTAGATTGTTCCCCCATTACTTTACCCAGAGATGAGGAGGGCGAGGTCGCCCGCGTACCCAATTGTGTAGAAGTGGTTTGGTCGAGCTTGAGATTCCAGAGGAGGGGAATAGACATTATTTGTAAACTGCAATTGTGGGCTCTTCAATACATCATTGCATTAAAAGCTCTGTCTGTCTTCTGTAGACCTTCCTCCGTCCATCATTGCCATTAAGCATAATCTTAGTTACATAAGTAAAGAGAACCTGGTTCCATTAATGTTGAGCCTAAAGTAAATGTCCGTGCGTTAACAGGAGGCCGCACCATACGGTGATAGTACGTTTTCAGCCCAATTACTACGATAAGTCTTCAGTCAGTTTTCCAGCCCAATTACTTGTAGTGTCATATTCGACCATAGTAATGCCAAACAAAAGCTATTCAAGCTAAATTGAGCCTTAGAATGTCGTAAGTGTTCGAAAGGCGATTACCGATTCAGTGTCCACCGCAGCGAGAGCGCGTGCCTCCTGCGCAGCGGTGCTCCACACACACGCAGCACGCGCTTCCACCTACTGAAGTACTGAGGCACTGCTGAGCAGCGCTTGCGGTCTAATATACTCACTGTTGGCTAACCACCTGACCCGTCCGTGGTAACAACTCCATGGAGCGCTTGGGTAGCCCCCAAAGTGCTGTAAGTTTCCGGGCATTAATGCAATAAGCCGCCAGAAAAGAGTTGCGCATAATCGAGCGGTGCACCCAGCGACAGCGAGATGCCGAATAATTGCCACGACTCACAGCCGCGCTGTCCAGTTTGATGTATTAGCAGCGAATATGAACAGGAAGGTGTTCAAACGTGATTTCTTTCAAGCATAAACAACGCCGCCGTCATTTTACTCGTATAGTTTACACTTGACAGTGTAAGCGTCAGCTTGGTCACAGTCACACCTCCACTTTGCCGTGCAAGTGAGCCTTCTAATGGCAAGGTATTGCCTGGTGCTGGCGCGTCAAAGAAATCGTGTCCACTCTTCGGCGAAAACTCGAAACTAACAAAATAATGCAAAGTTGTGAAAAAAAACCGTGAAATTGATTTTGGAGGAAACTGTTTTTAAACGTAGCTATTATAAAAATACTGAAATGATTAAAGCATATAGAAGAAGAAAGTTTCGACTTGACACCAGTTACAATGTGTAGTGAGTGCAGTGCAGTGCGTCTCGTTGGTGTGATGGTGTCAAAGACTATAAAACCACTTGACTGCGCATACAGTGCCCCGACGCACGAAAACTATTAGTAATTTTGCACCTTTATGTAGGCGACGGTACTAGTAACCATTTTAGTTGTGACCAATTGTTAGACCCATATGCACGCTAAATAATTATAAATTGTTGCGATTAATTTATACAATTTAAAACGCATAAAATGCCAAATGCGCGGTAAACTGGTTTGGGAAATATTCTAAGACATCTAGTTACAAAAAGGATAGGCATACCTTTTCATCAGTAAGTAAACACTACGAAATTATTTTTTAATTTAATCAGATTAAGAGCAACCGCAGGGGTCTATTTAAAATGGTAGAGTGTGAAAGAGCACACGAAACAGTGACCCGCGTTTATGTCTTTTGGAAAAGTCCCTTTCTTTCACTAGGAAATTCTAATTCTTTTATCCCTTTCTCTCCCTTTGCACTTTTATCGTAAAAATCAGAGCCGTTACCTTTTTAATGGCTGAAGTTGATATCGATAAAAATAAAATTAAACATCATACAATTTTTATATTATTTTTAGAAATACTAAATATAATTCTGACTATTTTATAAGATCGTTATTACAATCTCTAATTGGGTATAATTTATTTCGGGATATTAATTATAATCAATATGAAATAGAATAAACAAATCATTGTATTTTATGAGGAAGATGCATAATTCAGAAATAATTATGTAGACGCTAATTTATCGTTTTTGACTGAGATCAACCAAGACCCTAAAACTATAATTCGAAAAACATGTTTAATTCATTTTAAAAATCAATAAGAAACAATTGTTTTTCTTTTTGTTATTGACTGATTTTGATTAAATTTTGTTATGTGATTTTTATGAGTATTTTTTTTAAATTTTAAGATCCATTTTATCGATATCGACTATTTTCCCTTAGTCAAGTCGTGCAATCCCTAACCAGACATACCTACGCAACTTGACCTTGAACTGACCAATTGCAGCCGCGCATTCTTCCTCGTCCCCCGGCCCGCGGTAGTGAGTTGTGTTCTTAGAAGAAATCGGCCTATAAGCTCTCTAGTGGTTATATACTCTATGGATGTTGTCGACGCTAGCCTGTATGTACTTGCGGAGAGTGCGCGGTGCGCGGTGCGCTCGAGTGTTCTCGCTCTACATACGCCGCCGCCGCCGCGCGCCGCCGCCGCGCGCTTCCTGTGCTCTCGTACCTTTTGTTGTGGCGTAACATTTGTTTCGCCAACTCTTTTACATGTTCAATTCATGTCAAACAATACTATTAAGGTTGATTTGCTTCATTTATGGCGTCACTTTTGTCGGACCTGAATCGTAAATATGTAGTTTAATAACATAAAAAAGCGACTTTTACTGTTAATGTTTGACGAAATTTTATTTTTTCATTTTATTTAAATAAATCGAAAATAAAACTTACCGGTGGTATGATACCGCTCCATGAGGTAGACTTTAGTCCGACTATGGTTTTTACAGTCCAGTATGGCACAATAAGGCATTTTAATATTATTTTTCGTTAATATTATGTTGACGCAGTCTAGTAAGAGAATGAGAGCGCTTGAACAGCAAGCGCGTCACGCATGACTTACTAGCGGCGACAGTGCCACGCCTACTTACTATTTCCACTGTTTTTACTGTTCCGTGGTCTTGACTGTATAATGCGCAGACCGTCACTCGCAGCTAACTTCCGAGCCGCCATAAAGTTTGAACCGAACTATACCTACTAGCATTGGTTTCGGAATACCAGGGGGTCTAAAATGGCCGCTTAAGCAGAACATAATATGAATCACTTTAAAAATTTAAAATTCTTATAATGGACTTGACTATAAAGTCCATTTTTAGAATTTAATTTTTTTATCGTTATTCATTTATGTTCTGCTAAAGCGGCCATTTTAGGCCCGCAGAGCTCCTTTGATAGTTGACGAGATCCATCGTGTTGCCAGTTTTGCTGCTTACCTACCTATATTTATTTATTTATTTAAACTTCATGTACAAGAGTGGTAGGGTAAATACGCTAAATGTCGGCCACCTTACGGATTTTCTAAACTGCATCGCTCAGTCTGCATCAGTTTGCAACAAAAGGATAGCTTGTGATGCGGTTTTAGACAGGTTGATAATTCAATTTTATGTTTATAAGCAAAAGGTTGGCTTTACTACTAAAAGAAAAAAGTAATAAGGTTTAAATGCGTCCAGGTCGACAAAACCCTAAAGTCGGCCGTTCACGGCCCATGGTCGGTCGTATTTTTCCCAAATGTCGGCCGGGTACAGGGTGTTTCAAATTAAGGTATTTAAAAATATTGTTAATATGATTTATTTTGGCAGGAGTATAATATCACAATAAGTTTGATTTTGCATTTATTTAATTATAAATTAAATTAAACAATATAAATCAATAACCAATATTAACCAATTACAGTTTCACAACCAACGCTATATATTTTATAAGCACATAGAGCATTGTGATTAATAGATAGGTAGCAATAGCAAGCTCCAAAAGAGCAATAATTTATAGGTATTTGTATCCCAAACCATATTTAGCTATCATAGATATGTTTCCAAATTGTCAACTCGTACATCTAAACTATTTGTAATACATACTAATAAATTATAATAATGCATATATTCAATTTTGAGAAAATAAGAAAGTAAATAAATAAGTAAAAAATTACTACCCAGTCTACCCACACAATCAATGAAAAAATACAAAAGTAATCAGCCTGTATAGTGGTGCTCGAATTCGAGACTGGCCGACATTACGATCTTTAATATTTCTAAAGTCGGCCCCTGTTTTGTGTACCTTATTTCTCGAGATTCAACTAATATCACCCCGGCCGGTATTTGGCGACTAAACGTAAAACAGATTTATTTACCGTAATGCTTTGTAAATTCTCCTATTAAGCCAATGGAACAGGTAGAAATTGAATTTATAAAACAGACTGCTTTTACTCTAAAGCCGGCCTCGGCCGAGAATACGATTTTAAGTCGAAACTGGTATTCTAATGGCGGCCCCCTATTTTTCCCATAAAACAATACGCAAAACATTGAAAAAACTATCTCAAAATATAGTAACAATAACTATTTAGTGATAACAAAGCAAAAAATAAGAATAATAAACGTCTTAACGTTGTAATATCAATCCCCGGATCGTGGGTATTCTCAGGAAGTAAGCGATTTTAACTAAGAACTTGACGCTTCAACGGCGACATCGCTACTGATGCTGAGTGTGCGAAGAGCGAGTGACGTAAACGGATAGTAACGCTTTTTACCTATAGAGTATGAACTAAGGTTGCAATTCAAGTGGTAAAATTGCCACTTAATTACCGTTTGAATAAACGCAAGCCGAAAATGTGCAGACGGCCGAAGATTGGGGGGTGGCCGATGTTTGGCGTATTTACCCTACATAGGCGGACTTAATGCCACAAGGCATTCTCTACCAGTCAACCTTTGGGTCAAATAAGACAGCATTGTGAATAATTGTGATAGAGTACAATAAAAATAAAAATACCATTTTTAAGCATAAAATTAAAACACATAAATGGGTATACATGCTAATACACATATAGGCATGTAAAATATAATAATATATATATTCGTATTAGACACTTACTTAAGTATAATATGTACGGTACGTATGCTAGTTCCCGTAGCGGTTTATGAGGCCCAAAAAAAGCGAGTGTGAGAAAAATAAATTCAAGGCCAACGCTCATAGCTCAATTAGATGAACTGCACTTGCTGTTGTTTGATATTCTACTTGGGTTCGAACTTGCTTGAAATAATAACTAGTTGACCATATGACCGATACAAGGATATTAGCCCCTACCCTACTTACAATCAGTCAGTCAGTTTAATAAAAAATATTGCTCCATGTCCATGCTTCCGATCTGTTTGGTCTAAAACCAGGGCAAGTTGAGGTGACCGAACTGTCCGCGATTCGCGGAGACAATCAAATTAAAGTTGCCCTTACGAAAAGTGACTTACCTGGTTCCCCACCGGAACCAGGTAAGTCACGTTTCACGCTGAAGAGGTTGACCAGTCCTTGATCACGCCGGGTCTGCTGTATGTCTGTGTGTGTGTGTATAGTGTTATATAAGTGGTCGGGTGATAGCAGATTTGGCAAATCCGACTATGTTTCAACAGACGCTGTCTTAGTAGCGCGTAACAGGTCGGAATGCAGCACTGGTAATAGTTCAAACTGCACAAAATATGTCCACTTCAATTTTCACCTCGCACGCGGGGCTAAACGTAACCTCAAAACCGGCGCTTGACATTGAACAAATAAACCCGTTTTCTGGTACAAATGGGGGTGTTTTGTCCAATTAACACTGAATTATAACCAAAATCTTGCAAACAAAAAAGATTCACTTGGATTTTCCAATTATCTCAATCAATCAATAAATTCGATGTAATCTCGTGAGGAATCAAGACAAGTGACTAAACGTCAAAATACAAACTGTCAGATGCTCGGATGACAAGACATGCGTTCGGAAACACGCATGGTACGAAACACGATCAGAGTTTATTTTAAAATTAAGTATTTGTTAGATTTCGCATTTATGCTGCTAATAATTTTATAATCGTTATTTTATAGAAGGCAAGAAATGTGTGACACATTATACTAAAATATAACAATTCGATATGTAAAGTAAAAATTAACCTACGCTGATTCCAAAACCATTTGGAGATTTTAGGGTCTTATGCCTTATTTTTCTATTTTTAGCTTTATACATCACAAGATTGTGTTTATTTTCACAATAATACTTGTAATCATTTGACTTTCATTTGACCTCTAAATGACGTCATAACGTAGCCTGAATAGACTACTTCCATCGAGCTTTTCAAGATAAATTAAAAAAAATACTTTTGTTACCAACCAACCATAATATTGTTCACGGACCATAATCATCTCTCACTTACTGAACCTGACACACACTGAGCGCCGAAAACCGTATATTTTCTTTTCTTCTTTCTTCTATCTCGTCTTATCAGTGTATTTATTTATTGTTACCAGTATTACTTTCTCACACAATGAAATACCTATTACTTACATTTTCTTCTAAAGTACGAACTCATTTCATTAATTTACCCGATAACTATTTATTGTATAACCATCTAGGGCAAATACGCTAAATGTCGGCCCCTTTACGGATTTTCTAAACTGCATCGCTCAGTCTCCATCAGTTTGCAACAAAAGGATAGCTTGTGATGCGGTTTTAGACAGGTTGATAAATCAATTTTATGTTTATAAGCAAAAGGTTGGCTTTACTACTGAAAGAAAAAAGTAATAAGGTTTAAATGCGTCCAGGTCGAAAAAACCCTAAAGTCGGCCGTTCACGGCCCATGGTCGGTCGTATTTTTCCCAAATGTCGGCCGGGTACAGGGTGTTTCAAATTAAGACATTTAAAAAATATTATTAATATGATTCTTTTTTTTTTACTTCTTTTTATAAGCACATAGGGCATTGTGATTAATACATAGGTAGCAATAGCAAATTCCAAAAGAGCAATAATTTATAGGTATGTATTTGTATTCCAAACCATATTTAGCTTTCATAGATATTTTTCCAAATTGTCAACTCGTACATCCAAACTATTTGTAATACATACTAATAAATTATAATAATACATATACTTATTCAATTTTGAGAAAATAAGAAAGTAAATAAATAAGTAAACAATTACTACCCACACGATCAATGAAAACATACAAAAGTAATCAGCCTGTATATTGGTGCTCGAATTCGAGACTGGCCGACATTACGATCTTTAATATTTCTAAAGTCGGCCCCTGTTTTGTGTACCTTATTTCTCGAGATTCAACTAATATCACCCCGGCCGGTATTTGGCGACTAAACGTAAAATAGATTTATTTACCTTAATGCTTTGTAAATTCTCCTGTTAAGCCAATGGAACGGGTAGAATTGGAATTTATAAAACAGACTGATTTTAATTTAAAGCCGGCCCCGGCCGAGAATACGGTTTTAAGTCGAAACTGGCATTCAAATGGCGGCCCCCTATTTTTCCCATGAAGCAATACGCAAAACATTTAAAAAACTATCTCAAAATATAGTAAAAATAACTATTTAGCGATAACAAAAGCTAAAAATAAAAATAATAAACGTCTGAACGTTGTAATATCAATCCCCGGATCATGGGTATTCTCAGGAAGTAAGCTATTTTAACTAAGAACTTGACGCTTCAACGGCGCCATCGCTACTGATGCTGAGTGTGCGAAGAGCGAGTGACGCAAACGGATAGTAACGCTTTTTACCTATAGAGTATGAACTAAGGTTGCAATTCAAGTGGTAAAATTGCCACTTAATTACCGTTTCAATGAATGCAAGCCGAAAATGTGCAGACGGCCGAAGATTGGGGGGTGGCCGATGTTTGGCGTATTTACCCTATTTATTATTTTTATATTATCTTTGAAACTGTTTTCTGTCTGTCACTAACCCCCTCAAGGTTCATTGGAAGACCAGCGTCAGACAGCATCACCTGTCTGGCATGAATGCTGAAATGGACCTTTTTGGCGCAGCCGTGAGGCACACAGCACATACTATGTATTTTTGTTCTCTTTGTAACTTTTTAGGGTTCCGTAGCCAAATGGCAAAAAACGGAACCCTTATAGTTTCGCCATGTCTGTCTGTCTGTCTGTCTGTCTGTCTGTCCGCGGATAATCTCAGTGACCGTTAGCACCAGAAAGCTGAAATTTGGTACCAATATGTATATCAATCATGCCGACAAAGTGCAAAAATAAAAATTTAAAAAAACATTTTTATTAGGGTACCTCCCCCAGACGTAAAGTGGGGAGCGATTTTTTTTTTAATTTTGACCCTGACGTGTGATATATTGTTGGATAGGTATTTAAAAATGAATAGGGGTTTTCTAAAATCATTTTTTGATAATATTAATATTTTAGGAAATAATCGCTCCGAAAGTCAAAAACAATGTGTCCCCCCCCCCTCTAACTTTTGAACCATAAGTTTTAAAAATATGAAAAAAATCACAGAAGTAGACCTTTTTATGAACTTTCTAGGAAAATTATTTTCAACTTGATGAGTTGAATAGTTTTTGAGTTATATAGCACTTTTTCAAAAAAACGCAAATGATAACTTTGTTTTTCATACAAATACTATGAAAAACAAAGTTATTTTTGCTGACGAAAAATGTTGGTATTTTTAATGGTCTGGGAAGCTACGGAACCCTACAGTGAGCGTGGCCCGACACGCTCTTGGCCGGTTTTTTTTTTTAAATATTATTGTGTGTGTGCTTAATGTACTGACGTCAAATAAACATTTTTTCTTTCTTTCTTTCTTTCATACCGTCAGTGTCAAACCAAAACTGTCAATGCTAGTTACTGTGTTATTTATTTGAATGCATCGCGCGCTGATAATTTCGCGTTCAAATGATCTTCGCAACAAAAAAGACGACGCCCGGGCTTGTATTCCATATTTACTTCCTTGCACCACTTCTTTTTTAGCGTTTCTTTCACATTTACAAACAATTTGTGTCGGCTATTTGTTGTAGTGTTTTTACATTGAGCTATATATCATATATATCTATGTGTTTTTACATGACGGTACGAAGCATTTAGCACTAGTTGTCGATGACAGATTCATTGCACGGATAATGGATAGAAATTAAAATTTGCTAAAAATCGTAGGAAAAGAAACTCAAACAAAAAGTTCACGATCACAGCATTCACATTTCACAACAAAATAAAAACACGTATCTGTCAAGCGTCAACTGTCATCAATGGGTCCGATTGCGTTTGTTCGACGCACTTAAATAATGCCTTAATAAGCAGGTAAGTATGCATTTCGTCGAGAACAATGCACAAATAAACAAACCAAATTCTCTTTTTAAATGGATGTCCCTAGGTCACACTATTACCGACAATGTAAATTCGGCGAAATTCAAGTTAATTATAAAGAAAAACTAAAAGGAAAAAGTAGAAAAAGTCATAAGCAGCTAAATTATCCTTCTTGGAGAAGGAAAACCACTAACTCAAAATAAAAATCCCATGAAAATCCCACCAGTATAAACTGCGTTCCACTGTTTTGTCTAATAGGCTAGTTTCCACCATCAATAAATTGCAAAACTAATTAGTCCGTCAGTTAGAGTATTAGAAAATAATGGACACGTATTTTTTGTTATTGTAAATCACTGAGTACTGACAAAGATAAAACGCATCAAAACTCGGGAGTGGGGGCTCGTGACGTCACAACGCACTAAAAACTATAGCACGGCGTGACGTATTGCGAATTTTAAAAGCGTCGTATCTTCGTCAATTTTGGTTTATGTAACAAAAGAAAAAATACGGGTCAAATATTTTTTTATAATCTAACTGACGGATTAGTTTTGTTTAGGACACAAGCCTATTGAACTGGACTATAAGTTAGCGGTTATTTACCATTGCGTCGCCATTTCGCCAACAGCGATACAGGAGCTTGATCTAGCGTTAACGGGCTTGACAAATACCTCGTTGCGACAAGTTGCTAGTGTTTCTACATTTGCTTCGTAACACAATATGTAATAAATCTACGCTATGTTTATGTTTAGTAAGTTTTTTCATTTACAACATGCAAAGAACCACATTCACGGTCATTTGAATGATTAGCAAAACACGCCATACGCCACTCGTGTTTGTCCCGCGCCTAATTCCAGTGGCGTAGCGTGGGTGTCAGAGTCAGCCACCCGGGGCGGAATACAATTTTGCCGCCCTTGTATTGTATTGTATTGTATAACGGGCTGATGTCCGCAATTCCACGGCGAGGCGCGTATTTTGCGTACGGGTGGGAACTTCACTCGATCCATCCCAGCTCCCCAAAGAAGGCCAGCAGCGCCCCGATGTTGCCGACAATCTCGCGGAGAGTACCTGGACGACCGAAGTACTTTGCCCTATATGATGCAACCGCTGGGCAGTGTAGAAGCACGTGGGCTGCAGTCTTCCTCCATGCATGCGCGGCACAGGGGGCTGTCTGTGATTCCTATGACAAAGAGGTGTTTGTTAAAAGAGCCGTGACCGGTGATGGCGGCTGTAATTGTACGCACCTGTGGCTTGGTTAGCCTAAGCGCGCGTTTGGTGAAGCGGCCGTCGATGGCAGGAAGTGCCTCCTTGGCTTGCCTACACTCGCCGTGGTCAAGCCACAGCTTGTGGTGTATTTCACTAGTTCGTTTCCTTACCAGTGTGCGTAGGTAACCGAAAGGGAGTGGTGCGATAGGTTCTGGTCCTACCGCTGCCATGCTCGATCCCCTTCTAGCGAGTTCATCCGCCGCGTCGTTGCCGCGGGAATCGCTGTGTCCTTTGATCCATTGGATGGTTATGTTATTGAGATTACCAACCTGGTTCAGGCGTTGGTGACACTCGTGTATTAACCCGGAGTTCACTGTATGGTTGTTTAGAGCCAGCAGCACCGCCATGCTGTCCGACAGTATACGAATTGAGTGGCCCACAACTTTCCTGGCTATGATGGCCGATGCCGCCAGGGAGATGCCCATGCATTCTGCCTGAAATACCGTGTTGTGCGCCCCCAGAGGTGTGGCTATGTGGATGTTGAGGTCTTCCGAGAAGACTCCCGCCCCAGTGCCAGTACCTGTTTTAGATCCATCTGTGAAGATCCGTAGTTCCGCGGGGTTTAATCCCTCGCAGCGGTGGTCCTCGTGAAGCTGGATTTTGTATTTCTTGTCGAATACGAATTGCTTCGGTATCCGATCGTTGTGTGCTTTCGCCAAGGGGAACTCGCAATAGAATTCCTCCAGTATCGCATTGTGCTGTGTTGTCTTCTTACCCCAGAGCTGAAGTGTTTTGAGGCGTACTGCCGTCATCGTCGCCTCCTGCTGTATGAACAGATGGAGCGGTGGAAGCCCCAACATGGCTTCGAGAGCAGCAGTCGGGGTAGTCCTCATGCAACCAGTGATTGCCATGCAGGCAAGCCTTTGCAGGCGCTGCAGCTTGATGGCTGCTGTACTTAGTTTAGTGCGTGGCCACCAGACCACAGCCCCATAGGCAATCATGGGTCGGATCACCGCGCAGTATAACCAGAGTATAATTTTCGGGGATAGGCCCCATTTCTTACCTATCATCCTCTTGCATTGCCAGAAGGTTATGCAGGCCCTGTTTGTCTTGTTGTCTAGGTGGCTACTCCAGTTTAACTTACTGTCTAGGATGACACCCAGATACTTGACCTCATCGGCTAACTGGAGTTCCGTCTCGAAGAGTTTGGGTAGGCGATAAGGGCCTAGTGTTCGTTTGTGGGTAAACAGGACAAGTTCAGTCTTCGTTGGGTTCACTGAAAGGTCGAACTCTCTGCACCATCGTTCAACAATACGTAGAGCTCGCTGAGTGAGGTCGAAGATTGTCCCCGTCACTTTCCCCGAGATGAGAATAGCGAGGTCGTCGGCATACCCTATTGTGTAGAAGTGGTTCTCGTTGAGTCTAGTGATGAGGTCATTAATCACCAGATTCCAGAGGAGCGGAGATAGAACCCCTCCTTGGGGGCAGCCTCTGGCTATCATGGCCATTTGCTGTTCCCCTTCAAGTCTCACCACTCGTTTGCTCAGCATGTTTGTAATCCAGTCTATCAGTACCTGTTCCACTCCATGGCGAGAGAGCGCGGTGTTGATGCTGGAGAAGTTTGTTTTATCGAAGGCTCCCTCGATGTCTATGAAGGTGCCCAGGCAGCTTCCCTTCTGGTGAATCGCCTCTTCTATCCGGCTGACCACTAGATGGAGGGCGGATTCTGTGGACTTACCTGAGCTGTATGCATGTTGATTAGTATGAAGTGGGATAGTTTGCAAAGCGCCGTCCCTCAGCTCTCTCTCGCACATTTTTTCCATGGTTTTAAGTAGGAAAGAGGTTAGGCTGATAGCTCGGTAGGATTTGGCGTCAGTATAGTCACTCTTACCCGGCTTTGGTATGAATATGACCTTCACTTCTCTCCATCCCTTTGGAACGTATCTGAAGGCCAGACACGCTCTCAGTATAGGGACCAGTCTGCGGGCGACTGAGATCCCACCCCACTGGAGTAGGGCAGGAAATATCCCGTCCGGACCAGCCGCCTTGAAAGGATGGAAGCCTTGGATCGCCCACTGGATTTTCTCCAGCGTAACGACTTTTTGTGCATAGCGCCAGTCATTTCCTGTCGGTGTTTGGGTTGCCTCAGTCCAGTCGATAGCCTCTGTGAAAGCGCAACCTGGGAAGTGAGTTTCAGTGAGGACGCGCGTTGCTTCTTCTGGTGAGGTGGTAAGTGTGCCATCTGGTTTGCGGAGAGCAGCAGGCCCAGTCGGGTTCTGCCGTGCTAAAACCTTCCTTACCCTGTTTGCCTGTTGGCAGGATTCGATGCTGCTGCAGTATTTACGCCAACCAGTTGAGCTCCTGTATCTGATGCATTTTTTATAGCATTTCTTGGCCGCGTAATACGCGTCCCAGTCTCTATCAGCACGAGTGTTCATGGCTCTGTTTAGGGCAGACCTTACCTTCCCACGCTTACGTTCCAGCTCCGGTCCCCACCATGGTTGATTCCCTGGTGTAGCGGGCGGAGTGGACTCCGGGCAGGTTGAGCGGAAGCTGTCTACCATTGATTTTGTGAGATGACTTACCCCCTCGTCGATCCGCGCCGTGTCCTCGTAGGCCATCTCGTAGTTTTTTGACGCAAGTTTGGTTTCGAGGGTGCGTGTGTAGGCAGCACGGTCTGTGTTCCGTGGGTTTCGCCTTGGCAGTGTTGGTGTCACACAGACCTGTATGTCGAACCGGATCCACCTGTGGTCCGAGCAGGAGGCCTCCTTTGAGACCTGCCAGCCGGTGGTGAGGGCCGCCACCCCCTCCGATGCCAGGGTGAGGTCTATGATTGTTCGACTGCGTCTGTTTACGAAGGTTGGCTCTGAGCCTGTATTTAGTAGGGTTAGGTTAGTTGTAAACAAGTATTCCACAAGCGCCTTACCCCTTGCATTAGGTGTATCCATGCCCCACAGAGGATGATGCGCGTTTGCGTCGGCGCCTATGACGACCTCCAGCCCAGTGCTCTCGCAGTAAGTCACGAGGCGGGCAAGGTCGTGCGGGGGCGGCTCCTCTGCCTCGGGCATGTAAGCGGAGGCGAAGACAACAGCTGTTGCTGTGCCTTCCTGCTGTATCAACATCCTAGCTGCAGAGACGTCCCTGCAACAGAAGTCTGTTAGTGGCTGTGTTTCTATATTACGTGTTGTGTAGATACACGCCCTTGGCTTATCGTGGTCTGTGCTAACTAGAAGCTTACCGCCAAGGTTGGAGAGTCCTTGTACCTGGCCCGCTCTGACCCACGGCTCCTGGATCAGGACAATGGCCGTGTGTTGAACCTCCAGCCACTTCCGCAGCTGAGCCGTCGCGGTCTGGCTGTGGTGGAGGTTGGCTTGCAGGACTTTACAGGGTGACGAAGGGGACGCCATCGCTGGTCGTTCCTTCCTCGTCTCCTGCCAGCCTCAGCCCGGCGAACAGGTCGCCCGCGTCGAAATCGTCCCCCTCCAGGTCAGAGGCCGAAGACAGGACGATGTCCTCGATCTCCTCACCCGAGAGGACGGCGCCCACGCTGGCGGCAGTAGGTGCGGCTGGCGCTGCTTCTGCAGGCTCGACCGCGGGTGCCCCCACGGTGTTTGTTGAAGGCGGGGCTGCTACCTCCACCTGTGACCCGGCGCTGGCTTCAGCAGCCGGAAGTCCCTGAGGGACGTCGACAAATTTGCCGTTCCGACCCTGGAATTTTACGTAGACCGCCCCTACTCCAAATGAGAGGCGGCGTCCGGCTTCCATCAGGGTCGGAATTTGGTCCTCAGGGATCCCGACCACCACAAACCATGCGTCGGCCTGTTTGTATGCGCCCCACATCACCCATTCCCTAACGGGGACCCAGGGGTTCTGGTAAAACAGAGTCCGCCCAATGTGGGACGGCTCCGTAAATATCCCCTGCCCGTCAGGGATGGAGATTCCGCATCTCACCCGGCGCTTGATCTCCGCCTGTCTCCTGACTACTAGCGTGGCGCTAGTGATCGGAGGCAGCTCGGAGATCGTCTTCCTCAACCACTCTACGGTGTAGGTGTTCCCACACCACAGTTTTAGGGCTCCGTTGCTGAACACCGGCCTCGCTCTGAAGGTCGGTGGGGAGTCCAGTATTAGGGACCAGGCCTCAGCGACTATCTTCCGCTGAATAGCCGCGAGAATCTGCTCCGACACCTCGCTGCTGATGTGCCCCGACCGTTCGCAGGTAACTGCGACATCCAGGTCAGAGCTTGCAGCCTGGGCGTAGCTTCTGGTGGCGTCCCGTCTGGACTGGTCAAGCCGCGGCCGTTTGCGCTCCCCTCGAGGTGTTGAAGTCTCGTTGAGAGCCCGCTTGGCCGCGGCCTGATCACTCTGGCCAGGACGCTGTGCTGCGTGGTCGGCTGGTCCTCTCCCTCCGCTGGCTGCTGGTTGGCTGGGGCCCGGTCGGCTGGTGCCGGCCACGGCCTGCGACTGCTTGCCTGCGGAGAAGTTAACGTTACCGCTGGCCGGTTTTACCCGTCCCGCGGCGTTAGCCCCTGTTTCAAGGGGAGGCATACCTTTCCCCTGTGCCTGCCGCTGCCTCTTGGACGGCCTTTTCCTCCTCTTCGGATTACCCGTTGAGGGGGCCGGGGCAGCCTGCACTGGTGGTCCAGCGCTGTGCTTGGAGGGACCCCCCCTACCACCTCTACGCTTGCTACTTTGCACCTGCCAGGCGAGCGCGAACGTGTCGCCGGCGATGCCTATCCCCACCGGTTGACCAGTGACGGCCACCGGGGGGGGAGCGGTAGGTGGGGGAGGATGTAACAGGGGAGCCCGGCCCGAGGGATTAACCTGCGTGGCGGTATCCGCACCTGAAAAAGAAGGGGGAGCGGTACTGGTCCCTAGCAGCGCCGTACTCCTCCTATTCTTTTTATGGGACGTTTTGTTCCTGGCAGCGGTTCTCGCCACTGCCGGACCATCACTCGTACTGGAGCCCGCCGTGTTAGCAGCAGAGCATCCGGGTACTTGAGAGGTGCTGCATGCACCCCTTTTGGGAGGATAAATGGCTTTCGCCTCCTCACCAGTGTTCTTGTGTGAGTGTGTGTCGGGTGTGTGAGTTTGTGTGGTTGTGGTGTGTGTGTGAGTTTGTGTGGTTGTTGTGTGTGTGTGAGGTGTGTGTGTGTGTGTGGTGTCGTTTGGTTTTTGGGTATCCATATTTGTGTGTGTCTTAATTCGTCTCTCCGGCTTCCCACCCTCCTTGGAGCCCGCACCTGGGAACGTCTCGCTACAAACTAGCTCAACCGTTAGGACTACCTTCGAGATATAGGGGTGTGAGGCTGGCTTACAGTGCGACATCGGGCGCTTGATCAGGTTGACAACGAATCAACCCTCACTTACACCTTCAGCATGACCTTCACCCACCGCTTCAGCCGTCCGAAGACGACCTCCGCAGACCTCCCACCCCTCGCCGTGGCCCTCTGACGGGACACTTTGGCCATTTCCCTACCCTTGGCTATTGGGTAGGGCCACCGTTTCGCTTGAAATCCAGACCAAAGAGGGCGTGTTGCCTCACGGACGCATAACCACCAGCGCCGCTCGGCTCAACCCTCCAGGACTCCTTCATCCCCGCTTACGGCGCTCAACTACGCAGGTCCTAGCGCAGGTGACCAAGTTTACCTACACGACGCCAGCAGTGTTTAGTGGCGGTCGAGCCCACAACCCCTCAGTCACGGAGGGTCATGGTTAGGTTAAAAAGCGCCTGGTGGTTTTTGTTGCGTCTATTTCCTAGGGAATTAGACCAAAAACAGGGCGGCAACCACGTGAAGGTAAACACACCAGACTTGTCTTGAGGATCTACACGACTGTGGCGCTCCCCCTCAAGACCCCGCCACCCTACTGCCTCTGAGGGAAGCAGTAAGGTAGGCCTGCATCTATACTACCAAGCAAAGCGCAAGCAAAGCATGTCGTTGTGCAACCGCAAAAGCATAAATACAAGCCCTCCCCTTTATTTAGGTATTTCAATTTGATGTACAGTCACGAGCACCAATATGTCAACACTTAAGAATTTTTAAAAGTGTTTTTCTCCTACTGTTCTGATTAAAATTTCATATAAGTGCGTACTTACATAGTATTTTGGAACTCATATTTTTATAAAATAGATCCTATCTCCTAGTTGAAATCGTTATTTCTCGCGAAAATTGGTTTTATATTAAGGAAAGTGCGTCACATTGTAAATACCGTTAGATTGTTGTAATATAACTGGAGAGATTGTAAACTCTCGAAAGATTGTCAAACAAACATAGGTACTGCTTACAATATTACGCAATATTTTTCGGTAGATAACTTAGCTATCATGTAAGAAAAGTAATTAATATTAACACAAAATGTTGGGCCAAAAATTGAACCCTGCCGGAGCCACGCTGAAGACGTTACCTACAAATAACTCTTTGGTGCCGCCACAAAATGGCGGTTTTAATCAAGTGGAAGGTAAAATGACTGAAAGAGTCGAAATAGTTGTGAAAGTGTTTGGATGGTGTGCCACGCGGCGCGCGGCGGGTATTATTGTAACAATGTGTGTGCGCCAGTGACGCGTGCGCTGGCGATAAACGGCGCGACCTTCGCGATCGGAGGCGGGCGCGGGGGGAGGGGGAGGGTGGGGCGCCGGGCGGCCGGAACACGTCGGCTGATCGGCTGATCGGCTGATCGTGCGTCACGTGTTTGCTAACATAAGCGTTACCCGATGTGGACGACAACAACACAACCACAGTCAATAGATAACACACAACCGTCTTTAACTGTATCATATGAATTTACCTTTTAGTATCTATACTTGTACACGAGTTACACGACTCGGCGCTTTAGTTAGAGCATTGTTGCATAGTACCTAATACTAATATGCTATGCAGCCATAGAAATATAAAATAACTACTTTCTTAAATTTATTTATGCCCCTGTTCCCACTAGTTCGGTTGACCTGTTCAGTTAACTGAACTACCTAGTGAGATTTCTTCTCTCGTTTGTTCAGTTGTATTTTTTATTTATTATTATATTTAAGAAATTGTTATCACCAGTCATTGTTAATTAGAAATCCGGTTGAGAATTTGAGATAGAGATTCGATAAGGTTGCAGACCCATCGTACCCCTGGTCGTATCCCTGGTGGTACGTTGGGTTTTTTAAAGTTAACGGGGACAGTATGCTTAGTGCGAGTTTGTTGTACGTATCGACCGTGTCAGCGTTCACGCAAATGTGTATGGCGCTGAGTAAGCGCCATCTAGCGTAATACGGGAGAACTACATATTGTAAGTGCTAATTCTAAACGCCTCGACAATTGTTAACTTGCGAGTGTGAGTGTCTAGAATACGTTCGTTCGTTTCTTGTTAATTCACTGCGAGAAGCGGCGCGTACATTAGTAACCGGCCAAAATAAATTGACAGTCGTATTTTGTGTTCATAACAGAAGCGACTGCCTATTCAACTAGTTGTGGTTATACAATGAAGTTAGACGATATTATTTATCTGGTGTGGTGGAAAGTTTGTGTTGTGATTTGCATACAGTTTTGAATATTATTGTTAAAAATAAAGACTAGCCCGTCCCAATTTGAAATGTTGGTAACATAAACGGAGCAGTTAGTGTAATTTATATCTTTTGGTGTGTAGTGAGTGACCTTGATCCATCTGTGAAGTTTGTAAAACTAATTTTGTTACTTTTTAGGCACGGAGATCTAAGCAAATGATCTAATAATGCCCGAGTGGCTTGTAGTGAAGCACTCTATCATTGTTTACGTGACCGTGTTTACGTGAACGTGTTTACGTGTTTTGTTTAGTGGCGTTATATTACGCTTATCTTGTGCTTTTGCGGTCTCAAACATTCTCCAAACGAAATAATACGAGATTCCACTGTAAGTTTTATTCACAAAATGAAATTAAATTAAATTACTTTGTTATTATGACCACTCTCACGATGCTCTCACCACAAAATCTTAAGTGACAACTTTCGCGCTCGCAAGTGACTGTGTTTCGTATTCAAGCTGTCAAAACTGTCGAAATTTTAACTTGCACTCGCGTTATACATGAAAATGTTAGCAATGTGCTCGAAACGGTCCTTACTTTCTTAGAGGCACTGGATTGTCACTATCGACGACGTCAACTCGATCTACGCGATACACGACGTTACTCGAATTTTAGTATGAAACTCGCACTAAGCATACAGAAGTCAAAGAATGTTATTTAATATGCGAACGAAGCGAGCGCGCGTCATGAAGTCGTTGCAGGGTCTAATAAAATGATTAAAAAACCACCACTCAGGCGTACGGTGGGTCTGCAGTGCATTTTAAATGGCCAGTATTAGAGTTACTTGAAGTACCTAAACAGTTTACATACATAAGTGACGCAGTTTCGCTGCGCAGTGCCTAGTGTTCCTACATATAAATAAAAAAAATGTGCTTTTGTTTGTTAGGTTATTCTGTGATTTCTGAACTGAACAAACGGGAAAAGAAATCTCACTATAAAACATTATAAAACACATGAAAACGGGTATTTATCGCGAATTTACCTTTAATTTAATCTCGACGTTTCGACCGGATTGCACCAGCCGTGGTCGCGGGGAGACTGAAGTATTGGAGGTGGTTCTCTATCGTATTACCTAACTTTTTTATCCATAATCTAAAATGACATAATTTTTTTGCCATAATCATCATTCGTCCGAATGATAATTTACCCGAACTTTAAATCACATAATATCATATGCCATAAAGTTGAAATCCCTAAATATTGTTACGAGCTGGGTATGAGATAAATTAATTACTACCGATTAAACAACACAATCACTTTATTAATCACAAAACAATTTAAACTTAATCACAAGTACACTACAATACACTACTGATCACTATTCGCTTAGATATCGCACTTCAAGTTCACTTCGATTCGCTTCGTTGTGTAGCCAAAACAAGACTGACTGTCGCGGCCCTGAGCGGTCTATTTATACTCGCCCACAGACACACCAGAATAACCTCGAATATTCTATAGGGTCATAGAAAACACTAACAAAAGAGTAGGTAGGTAGGTAGGTAATTATTATTACTAGCTACTTGTACAACACAAACAAATATGAACCATATGCCCTAGGCGTACGGTCGAAATTCTAATGTCTTTTTATAAAGAGGTCGCGAGTTTGTAGGTACCTACCCAACTTTGAAAGTAATAATAATAGAAAACTCTCGAAATTCCAACGTACACATACTGTAATCACGTGCTTTCTCGAATGTTCTAGTAGGTCCGATGTAACACTGCCCCCTCCTTAGACATGCTCGTCCCGAGCATCATTAGTTCCGTAGTATCGCGCCAACCGATCTACATGCACAATCTTAGGCGCACCTCGTGGACCCTTCTGTATTCGGTAGGTGACATCGTTGATCCTAGTCACGACTCGGTATGGTCCATCCCATTTTGCTTGTAACTTCGGAGACTTTTCCTTGCTCCGCCCTGGGTTATGCAACCACACCAGTGAACCCTCGTCGAAACCCCTACCGTTTGCCTTCCGATCATAACGGGTCTTCATCTTCTCAGACATCTGTTGGCCGGATTGTCGGATATGCTCATAAACATCGTTCAACTTTGTAACGGACGACGAGCCCTTCACAAAAATGTAATTTTAGTTTAAGTAGTTTTTGTGTAAACAATGGGGACCTATATGTCTGTCCACCCCCAAACTATTATATACTAAAAGCCTTAAGCATTGCACCATGGCTCGAAATGTTGCATCAGCCATTCGTGAGAGGGGATACGGTCAGGTTTGTACCTGTCCGACGTGGAATATTCCATAATAAAGAGTATCATTGCATCAGCAATTGGGAAAGTCCATTTTTACGGGCTGTGGTTGGATAAAGTTCCCTCAAGGACGCTCAGGTGCTCCCACGACTTGCAATGACGTGATTATTTATGTAAGGGGGACCGATTAAATTGGTGATAATCGAGTCAAATAGTAGTAAATAGAAACATGTAACTAAGTCATTCCATCAGATAATCAGGGAGAAGTCTTCAAGAAGTCAAGGAAGAGCTCCATATCAGACAGATTGTCATGAGAAGTTAAAGTAGAATCATAGTTCTAGTGAGTCCCACGCCCCCAGTGTTAAATTCCTTATATACAGTCTTATGTAAAGTCTTGTGCCCCGCTATGTAAACCTATAACTATATAATAAAAAGTGTTAAAAGTAATCGCGTTTAATTCATTAGACGTATAGAGGAACCACCCCACCTAGTTTGGCCATATAAGCCGGGTAAGCAGCTGAGTCCCAGCGTTGGGATCATATGGGCTGGGTCAGCAGCCGAGTCCCAGCAACTGGTCTACGAGAACCGGGGTGCGAAGAACAATAATAATACAGTCCACAAAAAGTATTTGGCCTCCCTACGAGCCGAATACGTAACATTTTTGGTCCTTGCGATCCGGATAAGCAGAAGTGCCGGTATAATACATAGCGCGTAAATAAGTGATATAAGCGGGCACATAAACTGTAAGTACTGAACAAAATTAACTTTATATATGTCGTGAGTGAATAAAGTGCCGCGATAGGAAAAGTGATATTCTGTGTACCAAAAATCGCGATCATAGCGCGCGTTAAAAAAGGGGTAAGCAGAATAGTGGGACTCTTATGAAAATTAAAAAGTAAATTGACTCGATTCGCGCCGTGAATAAAATACTAACGGATGTATTATCGTTATAAAACGTAATAAATGACCACGTTGTGAATACATAGTTACGCGTCATATATAAGCGCGCGTTATAGAACATAGTGCGCGCCGCATGGAACATTATTGTCGCCGTAACTATATAGTGCCGTCAGGTACATAGGGCCGTCGTAAGCACATAGTGCCGTAAGGTACATAGTGCCGTAAGTACATAGTGCCGTAACAAGTACATAAGTGCCGTCGCGGTAAATAAATGTCCAGTCGTGATATAATAACAGTATTGAAGTGCGAGTAAGTGAAACGTCGTAGTGGACGAATCTGGAGAAGTCCAAAACCAGGTTAGGTTAGTTTGGATTGTCGCGCTCCTTGCTCCCCGTTTAAAGTCAACCTGCAGCGTACCAAAGAACGATGGTGGTCACCCGAAGCCAGGGTGATGCTGCAGAAGCTGAGGACCAGAGGCGGGCCCTGCAGAAGAGGGCAGACGAGCATAGAGAGGCAGTTCTACGCCAGGAAGCGGAACGGATTCGAAGAGAGAGACTACGGAGGATTTCAATGGACCCGCCCTTGTCACCGGCAGTAACAGGTGAGCAAAATATTATAGCTGCACGACTGATTACCGCGCCCCTTACGACAGCAGACACGACCTTAGCAGGACCATCGTCAGGACTTCTCCTGAGCGAGGAGCACGAGCAAAGGACGAGGTCGCCCACCAGATCGGTGAGGTCACATAGGTCACAGAGGTCACAGAGGTCAACCAACAGTATTTCAACGCGCTTAAGACTGGCGGAATTGGAGGCTGCAGAAAAGCTGGCAGCCATCCAGAAGAAGTCTCTCGACCTGGACGCAGACCTGGTCAAGAGAAGATTAGCCGCCGAAGTATCTGTTCTGCAAGATGAGCAGGACAGCCTGCGGGATGAGCCCCTCATCACCCAGGAGGAAGGCCACCACAGTAGAGTGGACGAATGGCTTCAAACGAACCCCCTCAGATCACGGGGGGAGGGGGACCAAGGACCCCCCCGGGAGGACCCAAGACATATTAAATTCGAATTGCCACGGGAGAGGTCACCGACGCCAACGAAGCACGGGAACAGCATCGACAACCTGGCAGCGACCTTAGAAAGGATGGCAAGGCCCCGATTACGGCATACGGATTTACCGGTGTTCTCCGGTGGTGTGAACGAGTGGTTGCCGTTTAAGGCGGCCGTGAACGACACCACCAACATGTACAACATATCGCCAGCTGAGAACATACAGCGATTGAGGAGCTGTCTCAAGGGAGAGGCAAGAGAGGCGGTGTCCGCCCTCCTACATACTGCCACCAATCCAGAAGTCATCATGAAGACACTCGAACAATGTTTCGGACGACCGGAAGTACTCATCGACCGCGCCATCGAGGAGCTGAAGAAGATGACGAAGCCCACGGCATCAGCCGCCGACTTAAATAACTTCGCCATCAAAGTACAAAACACCGTAAACGTAATTAAATCGGTCGACCGAAGGAGATACTTATATAACCCGTTATTAACTCGTGAAGTGCTAGAAAAGTTAAGCCCCCATATAAGGTCAAGATGGTGCGACTTTGCCTGTGACAACGACGACACAACGGAGCCGGAGATAGTAATGCTGTCCCATTTCCTGATGCGGGAAGCGGATAGGGCGTTGCGATACTCGTACGCCCCTCCCACCAGCGCCGCAACCGCCAGCCAGAAAAGGGAAACCAGACAACCGGTGACAGCAAAGAAGAAGGCCAGCCCCGTCTACACAGCCGTCGACAGCCAGGAGGAAAAAGGTCGGTGTCTTAACTGTAAACAAGATCACGTGCTAACAAAGTGTCCCAAATATAAGGAAATGAGTGTCAAGAAGCGGTGGGAGTATATCAAGGCCAACGGCATATGCTTTAGATGTGCCGAGAGGAAACACTGGCGATATAGGTGTAAGGCGAAGCCGTGCGGCGTAGGCCAATGCCGCCGGCCTCATCACGCCTCCCTCCACGAGGAGAAGGAAGGCGCCAAGGAAGAAGCGACGACCGCGAAGGCTACCGCAGAGCCCAGCAAGGAAGAAGCGGTACTGTCGGTAGCGACCAAGCTCGCCGCCGACCAGAAGAAGGTACTGCTGAAGATGTGCCCCATCATAGTCACCGGGTCACGGGGGGAGGTTATGACGTATGCGTTGTTCGATGAAGGAGCAACCGTCACCCTCATTGATGAAGACCTGGCGACCAAAGTAGGAGCTGAAGGGACTTCACGCCCGCTACGTCTATGCGGCGTGAACATGTCTTCAAAGGAGCAGGACAGCAAAGCGGTAAGGGTGCGGGTCAGAAGCATCCGGAAAGACGGTCAGTCGCACGAGCTTCGAGCAAGGACCATCAAGGACTTGAGGCTCCACCAACAATCCATCCCAGAAACCCTGCTGGAATACAAGCACCTGCGAGACCTGCCAAGAGAGGAAGTATGTTACGAGCAAGCTCGTCCAGGACTCTTGGTAGGCACAGACCATTGGGAGTGCATAGTGACCAGGGAACTGCGAGTCGGTGGCTCAGATCAGCCAGCCGCATCACGAACGAAGCTGGGATGGGTGGTGCACGGAACAGCACCACGAAGCGTCATCACGCAAGAAGAAGACGTGCTGCACGTCATCGAGACCGGGAGAAGAGACGAGCAACTACACGATCTAGTCGAAGCACACTTCAAGATTGAAGCCTTGGGCGTCGCCAAGAAACCCCGCGTGAACGAAGCGGACCAGAGGGCGGCGACCATCGTAAAGAGGACGATCAAGAAGATCGACGAAGGCTACGAGGTGGGGCTGCCGTGGCGGACCGATCATGTGGTCATGCCCTCAAGCTACGGAGCAGCGCTGAGACGACTCAAGAAGATCGAAGAGAAGATGGATGCGTCACCGGACTTTGCCGTGCAGTACACCACGCAGGTCAAGAACCTACTAGACAAAGGATACGCAGTACCATGCGACGGAACCGAGAAGGAGAGTAACGTCTGCTGGTATCTGCCTCACTTCGCCGTGCAGAATCCGAACAAACCTGGGAAGCAGCGACTAGTCTTTGACGCGGCGGCGACGAGCTACGGAAAATGTCTCAACGACGAGCTGCTGGAAGGTCCAGATCTACTGCAGTCCCTGCCGGGAATAGTATTCCGGTTCCGAGAGCGGGCAGTGGCAGTCACCGCGGACATACAGGAGATGTTCCTGCGGGTGAGGATAAGACAGGAGGACCAACCGGCTCAGCAATTCCTGTGGAGAGAACGAGACAGGACGTCAGCCCCGCGCCACTACAAGATGAGAAGCATGATCTTCGGAGCAGCCAGTTCCCCATACATGGCTCATTACGTCCGAGACTACAACGCGGAGCTTCATGGCGGAGACTATCCCAGGGCCTTGGAGGCCATAACCAAGAACCACTACATGGACGACCTGGTGGCAAGTTACAGCGATCCAGAGGAGGCGTGGAAGGCAGTCGAAGAGACAAGAAAGGTACATGCAACCGCCGGCTTCACACTGCGAGGTTGGAGCTCCAGCGAGGCGACGGTTCTGCGCGATGTACCCCAGACGCTACACACCACCGCCCCAACGCAGTTAGGAGGGGAGCAGCCTGAGAGCAAGATACTCGGGCTGTACTGGAACGCGGAACGAGACGAACTCGGATTTAACACATCCATGAACCGAGTGCCGTCCGAAGTAAGAGACCGAACCCGTGCGCCCACCAAAAGGGAGGCACTTAGCGCAGTAATGTCCATCTACGACCCCCAGCGGGTCTCTTGAGCGGCGGCTATTGAGTCACTTCACAGTGCGAGCGAAGATAGTACTCCAGAGCCTGTGGCGCCTACAAACAACGTGGGACACGCCTATTCCGGAGGAAGAGAACGAGCTCTTCGCGGCCTGGCTAGGTCAGCTAGAGGAAGTAAGCAGACTGCGGCTACCCAGATGCTACCTCAGAAAGAAAACACAGCGCATCGAACTACATGTGCTGTGCGACGCAAGCGAACAAGCGTACGCGACTGTAGCATACTGGAGGGCGACGTACGAAGATGGAAGCACAGATGTCGTGCTGGTCGCGGCCAAGGCAAAAGTAGCACCGCGGCGAGCCCAGACAATACCACGTCTGGAGCTGCAGGCAGCGATGATAGGAGCCCGACTCGCCGAAACCATCAAGAAAGAACACCGCATCGAGATCGACAGTACGACCTACTGGTCGGACTCCTCTACGGTGATCCACTGGATCCATCACGACATGAAGAGATACACGCCGTTCGTCGCGCACAGACTCGGGGAAATCGCCGAGCTCACCAGCAAGGAGGAATGGCGCTGGGTGCCGACGGAGCACAACGTGGCGGATGACGCCACTCGACTCACCGACGCGCCGATCTGCGCGACCGACCGCTGGTTCCGCGGGCCGAGTTTCCTCCGCCTGCCGGAAGGGGACTGGCCCGGGACGCCGGCGTCGGAAGACACCGAAGAGGAGGTCCTGCACATTGTGCCGGGCCCTGAACGAGACAGCTGGCTGCCTGATCCCGCCCGCTTCTCAAAGTATGAGACGCTGGTGCGCGCTGCCGCGCGCGTGCTCGCATTTATTGATGCGTGCCGCCGCGTCTCGCCTCGACTGGAGCATCGGCACATAGAACGCGCCGAGAAGGAGCTCCTGCTGAAAGCCCAGCAGGACAGCTTCACCGAAGAGATGGAGAGAATCCGGTCTGCACGCCCCGTCCCCAGGACGAGTCGGCTGTACAGACTGGACCCCGTAATCGAAGACGGCCTATTGCGCGTGCGAGGACGAATTGAAGCCTCTAACGTGCCCGTGGAGGCCAAGCGACCCATCATTTTGGATGGTCGCCACCGAATAAGTAGGTTAATTGTGATGCGCGAGCATTGCGCCGCTGGGCATGCCAACAGGGAACGAGTTACAAACGACCTACGGCAGCGCTATTGGATCATCCACTTGCGACCCACGGTGCGAGCCATTGAAAAGGCCTGCACGCACTGCCGGAGACTGCGAGCAACGCCACAGCCGCCGGCCACGGGAGACCTGCCTCGCGCCCGCCTGGACCCCTTCCACCGCCCGTTCACCAACTGTGGTGTGGACTATTTCGGGCCTATGATGGTGAAGGTGGGCCGGCGTCGAGAGAAGCGATGGGGTGCGTTGTTTACGTGCCTCACCTCCCGCGCCGTGCATCTCGAGCTCGTCGCATCATTGTCAACAGACTCAGCAATAATGGCGCTGAGAAGGATGGCTGCGCGCCGCGGTTGGCCGCGGCTTATGTATTCCGATAACGGAACTAATTTCAGAGGAGCTGATCAAGAACTGCGAGCGGCTTATGAAGAGTGGGCACCGGCACTGCAGGAAGAAGGATTACTGCACAGGATGGAGTGGCGGTTCATCCCTCCTGGCGCACCCAATCAGGGAGGTGCGTGGGAGCGGCTGGTGCGCTCCGTGAAGACTGCCCTCGCTGCGACTCTGCGCGAAAGGGCGCCTGCCGAAGAAGTATTACTAACTACTTACAGAAGCGGAATTCGCCATCAACGCACGCCCCTTGACTCATGTCAGCGTGAGCTCCACTGATCCGGAGGCCCTCACCCCCAACCATTTCCTGTTGGGGTCCTCTATGGGTCTACCCTCAACTGGGCCTTGTGACGAGGCCGATCGACGTGCTTGGCGGGCCAGCCAGGCCCTAGCCGATCACTTTTGGCGACGCTGGCTGCGGGAGTACCTCCCTACGCTGGTACCCCGCGGCGAGCCGCAGAGCAAACGCCAACCACCGGAGGTCGGTGACGTCGTCATCATCGCCGACAGCACACTGCCACGGAACGTGTGGCCGATGGGAGTCGTCGAGAACGTCTACCCGGGACCTGGCGGCGGCATCAGAGTAGTCGACGTGCGAACGAGGACCGGCGTCTTCAAGCGTCCGGTTAGCAAGCTCGTCGTGCTGCAAAAGGAAGAGAAGGCTGCGCAGGCTACGCCGCGCCGGGGGGAGAGATGTAACGGACGACGAGCCCTTCACAAAAATGTAATTTTAGTTTAAGTAGTTTTTGTGTAAACAATGGGGACCTATATGTCTGTCCACCCCCAAACTATTATATACTAAAAGCCTTAAGCATTGCACCATGGCTCGAAATGTTGCATCAGCCATTCGTGAGAGGGGATACGGTCAGGTTTGAACCTGTCCGACGTGGAATATTCCATAATAAAGAGTATCATTGCATCAGCAATTGGGAAAGTCCATTTTTACGGGCTGTGGTTGGATAAAGTTCCCTCAAGGACGCTCAGGTGCTCCCACGACTTGCAATGACGTGATTATTTATGTAAGGGGGACCGATTAAATTGGTGATAATCGAGTCAAATAGTAGTAAATAGAAACATGTAACTAAGTCATTCCATCAGATAATCAGGGAGAAGTCTTCAAGAAGTCAAGGAAGAGCTCCATATCAGACAGATTGTCATGAGAAGTTAAAGTAGAATCATAGTTCTAGTGAGTCCCACGCCCCCAGTGTTAAATTCCTTATATACAGTCTTATGTAAAGTCTTGTGCCCCGCTATGTAAACCTATAACTATATAATAAAAAGTGTTAAAAGTAATCGCGTTTAATTCATTAGACGTATAGAGGAACCACCCCACCTAGTTTGGCCATATAAGCCGGGTAAGCAGCTGAGTCCCAGCGTTGGGATCATATGGGCTGGGTCAGCAGCCGAGTCCCAGCAACTGGTCTACGAGAACCGGGGTGCGAAGAACAATAATAATACAGTCCACAAAAAGTATTTGGCCTCCCTACGAGCCGAATACGTAACAAACTTATTACGCAATTCATTCGCGTAATCTGTTACACTACATGGAGCATCAGGGGGAGTTCCAGTGATTAAATCAGCAGGTAACCGTAATTCCCTTCCAAAGTTCGCGAAGGCTGGTGTCACAGTCGTACTTTCGTGGACTGCACTTCGGTAAGACAGAAGAAACGGCTGTATGTGCTTGTCCCAATCCCTTTGCCGGCTTTCCACAACTTTCGCCAGATATCTCTCCAACGTTTGGTTGAATCGTTCCACCATTCCGTCAGATTGTGGGTGGTAAGAGGTGGTTCTGGTTTTGTGGGTACCCATCAATCGACAAGTCTCTTGAAATACTTGCGATTCAAAATTCCTTCCTTGATCGCTGTGTATTTCTAAGGGTACCCCAAAACGACAGAAGACTTCCTGAACCAATTTATCTGCGACAGTTGTAGCTTCTTGATTAGGAATGGCGAAGACTTCTGGCCACTTTGTGAAGTAATCCATGACCACCAGGAAGTACTTGTTTCCGCTCTCACTTACTGTAAATGGTCCCGCAACGTCAAGTGCTATCCGTTCCCAAGGGGCTCCAACGTTGTACACTTTTAATGCACCTCTGCTGCGTGTACGGGGTCCTTTCACGGCCGCACAACTGGTACATTTACGGCACCAGTCCTCCACATCATCTCGACAGTGGATCCAGTAGAAGCGTTCTCGAATTTTTAGTAGAGTCCTTTTTACCCCCATATGTCCTCCTGAACGTCCATCATGGTAGAGCCGTAGAACATCCGGTACCTTGGCTTTAGGGACAACCATTTGTAGATGACAACTGTCCCCTCTAGCGTTTTCCCATTTACGGCACAAGACTCCATCCTGGATCACCAAGCTATTCCATTGCGCCCAATAACTCTTCGTGATGGAACTCATCGCAGCCACATCACTCCACTTGGGTTTAGGAACACCAGCTTTGATCCACTCGAAGATCGGTTTGATGTCCGAGTCATTGTGCTGAGCCTGCTGTATAGTTACCTTCCATTCATCGCTAAGATCCGTTCTTAGCATCCTCACAGGCACCACTTCCTTAGACTCCTGTCTGGAACTGTGCTTACAATCTTCGGGCAAAGGTCTTCTTGACAGTTCGTCTGTGTTGCTGTGTTTTCTCCACTGTTGCTGACCAGTCTTCTCAGTCGCTTTTCTCTGCTGAGATTGATCTTCTCTAGGTGCGCTTCGCTTTTTACAGTTCGACCGAAGGTGACCCCTTTCTCCACAAGTGTAACACCTAGGGCTGTACCGTCGCGGACGCTGGCGTTCAAGTGATGCCACAACTTGCTTTGAACAACTTGGCCGAAGATGATCCCTTTCTCTACAGCTAGGGCTGTAACCTTGCGCACGGTCGTGTACAGGTGATGCCACAATCTCCCTGACGTAGTGTGTTCGGTGGTCTTGCCTCACTGCCTCTACTTCCAAGGCATGGGCTAAGGCGTCCTTCAATGTCTCATGATGCCCAAGTCTCACGGCAGCTCTAACTTCTAAGTCACGTATTCCATCAACGAACGCCTGTACCAGATTTCCATCAATCAGTGCAGGGGCAGACTGGTAGGCTTTCCGAACGAGTTTTTCAACTTCCAGAGCCCACTGCTGTAGGTTCTCGGCACTCCGTTGAAAACGGTCCTTCAACTTAGCACGGAATACGTGCTCCAGGTGCGCGTCGCCGTATCTGGACTCCAACGCCTCCAGCAGCTGCTCGTAGGTAACGTCCTTGCCGAGTGCTTCGAGAATGGTTAGGGCCTGGTCTCGGAGACCCAAGGTGAGCGCGGTCATGGCTTGTGGTTTGGTCCATCCATTCGCCTTCATGACGGCCTCAAACTGGATTCTATAGGCCGACCACGAAGATGTGCCGTCGAATGGAGGCACTTTAAAACCACGCGAAGAAGGTGCAGCAACCACTGCAGCTACAGTTCCACCTTCAGTCTTCAGTTCGCCCAAAGTCTTCTGCACCCCAGCAATCTTAACTTCGGCCTCCGATATGCGATTCTCGTGCTGGTGGACCTGATCTTTCATCAACTTGAGGTCCTTGCCGAAAGTTGCATGAAGCTCCTTTATGAGGAGCATCTGCTCGTCTTGGCGGCGGACCTGCTCCTCTTTGTCTCGCTGCAACTGCTCTTCCAACCGGCGAGCCTGCTCCTCTTGACGGCGAGCCTGCTCCTCTTGACGGCGAGCCTGCTCCTCTTGACAGCGAGCTTGCTCCTCTTGACGGCGAGCTTGCTCCTCTTTATCTCGCTGTAACTGCTCTTCCAATCGGCGAGCCTGCTCCTCTTGACGGCGAGCTTGCTCCTCTTGACGGCGAGCTTGCTCCTCCTTGTCTCGTTGCAATTGCTCCCGTAATTGGCGCCCCTGTTCCTGCAGCAGCGCCATTAGAGTAGACAAGTCTGGCGCCATTGATGCTGGTGAAACTGCGGATGGGCCAGCGACTGGCTGTGACGTAGGCTGGACACCACCCGGTGTCTGTGTCGGAGAATCTCCAAACCGCCTTTGGTCCATGTCCTGCTGCCGCTGACTTCTGGTACGGATACCGTCCGTGTCGTCCTTTGGTAGAATTGGCATAATTTATCTCTCACTTCTGACACCAATTTGTTACGAGCTGGGTATGAGATAAATTAATTACTACCGATTAAACAACACAATCACTTTATTAATCACAAAACAATTTAAACTTAATCACAAGTACACTACAATGCACTACTGATCACTATTCGCTTAGATATCGCACTTCAAGTTCACTTCGATTCGCTTCGTTGTGTAGCCAAAACAAGACTGACTGTCGCGGCCCTGAGCGGTCTATTTATACTCGCCCACAGACACACCAGAATAACCTCGAATATTCTAGAGGGTCATAGAAAACACTAACAAAAGAGTAGGTAGGTAGGTAGGTAGGTAATTATTATTACTAGCTACTTGTACAACACAAACAAATATGAACCATATGCCCTAGGCGTACGGTCGAAATTCTAATGTCTTTTTATAAAGAGGTCGCGAGTTTGTAGGTACCTACCCAACTTTGAAAGTAATAATAATAGAAAACTCTCGAAATTCCAACGTACACATACTGTAATCACGTGCTTTCTCGAATGTTCTAGTAGGTCCGATGTAACAATATAATAAGCCCTAACTCCGTTTGTCATAAGTATTACAATCAATAATATACAAAAGACATAAAATCGTTTTCAATAAAAGTCATAAGTCCTATTCTAAGTAAATGTTTAATCGTATGTAAGCGTTGACCTGCAATGCAAGCAAGCATGCAGCAAGCATGCGGCACGCCTGTAGCAAGCATGCGGCAAGCATACAGCAAGCAAGCATGTAACAAGCAAGCATGCAATGCAAGCAAGCATGCAGCAAGCATGCGGCAAGCATACAGCAAGGAAGCAAGCATGCAGCAAGCAAGCATGCATGCAAGCGTGCAGCATGCAAGCAAGCATACAGTATGCAAGCAAGCATGTAGCATGCAAACAAGCAAGCATCATGCAGCAGGCATGGTTTCTGTCACGGCTCCGGCGCTGCGGGGCTCCGGCGGCCTCACGCGAGCTTATCGTCGCAGATGGGTTTAACGCTCACCACCGCAGCTTCGGCTTGCTGGCCGGCTCCGCCGGCCAGCCTCAGCCGCGGCGGCGAGTGTTACAGCCACCTGCTCCTCACCTCGCGGCCCGCCTCGCCCCTCCGCGCCTACGCGATTTTAAATAACACTCTTGGGGTAGGGCAGACAAGACTGCGTGGGGTCGCATTTACAGCAATTCGTTTCTGTCTCTAAAACCTAACTTTTAGGGATTTTTTAGCGACTGTTAGTCTCTAAAAAAATCCCTAAAAGTTAGGTTTATAAATGACCATTCGGAATCATACACATTATGTGATACAATACTTAGGACATACGACTTTATGTCATGTAAAATTAGGAGATTCAATTATAATAGTATTCGATATTATGACAAAATAGTATTAGAAGTAAAGTTAGTTACCTATGTAAAACATAATTTCGGTGTTTTGAACATTATGGTTACTGAAGTTTATAGCAAACGTGTTATGGATAATGATTTTCGGACAAAAAATTTTAGGACAATCAAGGGAGTACCATTGGAGGTACCTACCGCGACAGCAAAGTGAAGGCGTTTATTCAACTACCCTCACTTGAAAATAAATACCCGTTTTCATATGTTTTATAATGTGTTCTGATCGTGAAATATATAAAGTAAAGCGCCAGCCTGAGCTCGAACCCAGGACCTACCTACTGCTCTCTAGCCGGGACCGTTAAGGCGCGTCCCCGAGCAAAAGCCGTTTTTTGTGCTTTTTTTGGAGCCAACTACTCTATAACCAAAAGAAATACCAGGTAATAACAAATACATTCAATTTCTACATATTCTTGACTGCAAAATGGTAGTTTTTTTTTAAGTCTCATAATATTTAATAAATCCATCCCCTCACAATGAAACTAAAAAAAAAAATGAGAAAAAAATATTTATAACATGCTTCTTCTCGTAAATTTAACATTATTTTGATTTCCTTCTTATACTAATGGATAGGCAACTTAATAATGAACATAATGCTAGTTTTTTTTTGTTTCATAAAGACGGAAATTTGATTTTATAAAGAATAAAAACCACTAATTTCGCACTATTTGACCCGCAGTGACTGACGTAAAAACCACTTCGTAGTGCAAGCTGATCAGAACTGTATTCTAACAGTGATTCAAACGAAGTTTGAATCACCACAAATAGAGTTGCTAATTTCGCTCGGGGACGCGCCTTAAGTACCAATGGAGGCTTTGTATTGTATTGCAGCATTGGCAGCGCCTTTCTGTTAATTCTCTATTGCTTATTATTTAATGTAGTTCCTTACTCAACTGTTATTTTTTCTGGTCTTTGCAGGTAAGTTGCTGTTTCAACCCTGCTCGAGGGAGATGGTTTGCAACGGTTTTGTAAGTCACGACCGAATAACTAATCGACTGTTTTGCTTTATAAGGTCCATGATCACCGAAAAGATAACGGTCTGGTTATCTAAAAACAGCTGTCAGTGTGACATGTTCCCATACAAAAATGTGTTTTAAACAGCTGGTTTTAGATAACCAAACCGTCATCTTTTTGGTGAACATGGACCTAAGTAGGTTGTAGCGAATTGGCAGTTTGGTTAGCAGAGCGGAGCTTGCCGGTGGCTGGCTGTTGCGACACTGGGTCTGTTCAGAGTCGTTCATTGAACATCCAGAATTAATGAAGATCCCCGAAAGCCTTCCCTTCATAATTAGTTAGTGCTCGTAGTAGCTTGTACAATGTGCAAGTGCATCAACACTGCACCTACAGGTTTACTGGGGACAGCTCTGAAAGGGTTCTTACACACTTTCCATCTTATTACAAAACGAGACTATCTTTATCCCACAAGTTTAAAACATTCGAGCAAGTTTTTGTACTAGGAGTAGTTGTATGTTCATTATTTAAAACTAACAACTTAGTAGGTACCCGACTTATCTCGTCAGTTTTATAAAGAAACGTATTTCCATCACGATAAAGTTCTTATTAAATGTATGTACATACATACTAACACTATTTTTATTTTATTGTATTTATTATGGGACAATAAACAGCTACAATATATAACGTCTACAAATAACAACAATATTCATAATTATGAAGTATTAACAATATTGCAGCCCACTACATTATCCGCATGTTAACAAAATTAGGATAAGGTAAAAGGTGCCACTAGATTTAGCAATTACTCAGATATGTATATAAATTGAAATAAAAAAGAAACAAAAAAAATAGATTATTAAATAAATACAATAAAAATAAAAAAAAATAAAACTAATTGAAATTAAAAAATGTATAAATTTGGGATTATTCGTTATTATTACAAATAAGAATTAAATTATGTAAAATAAGGAAATTGACATCACATCACAGTATAATTACAAATTCATACAATTCATTAATATAAATAAATAATTAAAATGGTTGACATAAATTAAATTAATATTAATAAAGGACTTTCACTATTTCTTATTAGCATTGGATAGGATTTTAAAAACATTGGACTTAAATTTCGATTTGGGACATGCAAAAATATCAATATCAATGAAGCTGCTATTATAGTATTCCACCATACGACGAATAGGGCAACGCAATCCTGAATTAGTCCGACAGGTATTTACTGCGAACAATGTACCTGCACGGACACTACTCTTATTCACAGTGCGTTGGACCACATAACACAACTTACTCGTGAGATCAATGGAATCGAAGTAATTATGAACAATACCATGTAGTACGTTGGCTTCTAGAAATTTTCGCCTAGATTCTAATGTTAACATGTTATATTTATTTAGTAATTGTGAGTAGGACAAGCACCTTTTGTAACACCTATAGTACATGGAGCGAAGAAATTTACTCTGGACCTTCTCTATCATATCTATATATTTCTTATAAAACGGGTTCCAAATAGAGACGGCATATTGGAGCTGCGAGCGTACGAGCGTCTTGTATAAGTAAAGATAGGTGGAGGGCCGTTTGAATTCTGTAGATGATCTCAGGATAAAGCCATACATCTTAAACGAGTTATTTACAATATTGCGATTAGTTACCTACATGTAAATGCCAGTTTCAGACATATTACTAAGGTACCTACTGTACTGACCAATTTCATTACCTTGAGCGGCGAGCATTATTAAGATAGATAAATGAATTTGCAATTATAGTGAGCTTGCTCGTAGTAGCTGGCGCCACATGTTTCAGTGCTAAATGTAAATACAGAAGTACTTAATACATAACATACTCACAACAGTCACAACTGGTCAACTCAGAAGCTCCAAACTCGCGCTCTCAGCAAGTAGCCCCGGGGAGCGCGCGAGCGGTGCGCGGGCGCGCACTGTGTGGGAAGTGGGTCACCATTGTGCAAGCGCCACCAGCCACCACCGCGCCGCCACGGTGGGCTGATTATCGGCTTTCATAGACTTGTAAGACTTGACGGGATTTCAATTTGCAAGTCCCGGTTTTTTTGCCGGATATAGGTTCTATTAGTCATTACTATGCACAAAAAAGACACCCGAGTTAATTATGCTCAAAAACCAATGAATAACAATTTTTTACGAAAAATTTGTATGAAAGAGAAATCAGTTATTTAAAGTCAAAAAAATACTATAAGTACTTAAATAGTATTTTTAAATATTTTTCCTCTTATAAGTATTCATAATATTTGGGTTAATAACATATCGATTTTTTTTTACTTGGACACTAAAAGGAACCGTTTCATGTGTAAAAATAAATAAAAATATTTTGATGATACTGTTACGAGCTGGGTATGAGATAAATTAATTACTACCGATTAAACAACACAATAACTTTATTCATCACAAAACAATTAGAATGTAATCACAAGTACACTACAATACACTACTCTTCACTATTCGCTTAGATATCGCTTCAAGTTCACATCGATTCGCTTCGCTGTGTAGCCAAAACAAGACTGACCGCCTAACAGGAGCTCGCTGTGCGCCTAAGTACTAGAGGGCACGGCAGGCGGGATATGGGCAGCGCCCTTTGTCCCGCGGTATCGACTTGTGCTCGTAAGCGTACGGGCACCATCGGTGGGATGGCCTTGTAGGCCACGGCCGATGGCGAGCGCGCAAAACGCCGCTCGCCTATGGGTTAGTGTCACTAAGTGTAGGTAGAGGGCGCCACGGTGTTAGCCGTATCTTCACGCCGCCTCGGCGGGCTGTCACCGCCAGGTGGAACTCCCGGTGCCCCGGGTGAAGCCTAGCGGATGATGACCAGCCAGAGGCGGCTAGGGCTGCCCCCTACCGGGAGAGGGGCCCCCGCCCACAGCGTTATCGAAGCTAGCCGATGCATACTGACTGACCGTCGCGGCCCTGAGCGGTCTATTTATACTCGCCAACAGACACACCAGAATAACCACGAATATTCTAGAGGGTCATAAAAAAACAGTAGGTAAGTAGCTAGGTAGGTAATAAAAGTAGTAGGTATAAGCTACGTGTACAAAACAAACAAATATGAACCGTATCACCTAGGCGTACGGTCGAAATTCTAATGTCTTTTTATAAATAGGTCGCGAGTTTGTACCTACCTAACTTTAAAAGTAAAAATAACAGAAAGCTCTCGAAATTCCAACGTACACATACTGTAATCACGTGCTTTCTCGAATGTTCTAGTAGGTCCGATGTAACAATACTCTTCGGTCTTCTGTATAACCTGCCGAAGCGTATGTATGTGGTCCACGGTGCTAAAGCCTTTTCGGAAACTGGCTTGTTCGGGTGGCTGGAAATCGTCAAACCTGCGCGCGAGACGATTCGTGATGACTCTCGAAAACAACTTGTAGACATGGCTTAGAAGTGAGATGGGCCTGTAATTCTTCAACCGGGCATTGTCACCCTTCTTGAAGAAGAGTACCACCACACCCCTGCACCATGCCTGTGGCGTTTTCCCCTCGAGTATGACGGAATTAAACGGGCGTGATCGAATCAGAAATGAAGACATCCGCAAGAGAACCAAGGTCACCGACGTAGCCCGAAGAATTACTAAACTTAAGTGGCAGTGGGCAGGGCACATTGCTCGCAGAACGGATGGCCGTTGGGGCCGAAAAGTTCTGGAGTGGCGACCGCGAACCGGAAGACGATGCGTTGGAAGACCTCCCACTAGGTGGACCGATGACCTGAGAGGGAATCCGGTGGATGCGAGTCGCCAACCCGCCTGCCAAGCGTGGCGATTATGGCAAAACCCCCCCCCCCCCACAATGAACACCGCATTCAATAAATGGCCCCTAGTGCCCGGCAGCCCGTCTACCCTAGACTACGGCAGCGGTCGAGGTGATGGCGTGGCAAGGGGTGCTAAGAATCCCCGGATGGGATCCGGCTGCCTATACCAACGACTGGACCTGGCAACCTATAACACGCGCACACTCCGGACCGACGAGAAGATAGCGGAACTCGAGGAAGAGTTGAGTAGGCTCCGATGGAGTATTGTGGGATTATCTGAAGTCCGAAGAGAGGGGGAGGACACGATAATCCTAAAATCCGGCAACCTGCTTTATTTCCGAGAAGGTGACCGCCAGTCCCAGGGTGGTGTTGGGTTTATCGTCCACAAGTCCCTCGTGAACAACGTGGTGAAGATCGAGAGTGTGTCGACCAGGGTGGCGTACCTTATACTCAGAATATCCTCAAGATATTCGCTGATGGTCATACAGGTCTACGCCCCGACCTCGGCACACCCCGACGACGAAGTGGAGACCATGTATGAGGATATCTCTAAAGCCATGCATGGTTTCAAAACTCACTTCACCATTGTCATGGGGGACTTCAACGCAAAACTGATCAAACGAGACGGGGATGAGCTGGAGGTGGGGCAATTTGGAGTTGGACGTCGGAACCACCGGGGGCCACCAACTGGCTAGTTTTATGGAGAAGGAGGGCCTCTATATGATGAACTCCTTCAAAAAGCGTGAGCACAGAAAGTGGACCTGGCAGAGCCCAGATGGTGCAACAAAAAACGAGATTGACTTCATCATGTCAACCAAGAAGCAAATGTTCAATGATGTCTCTGTGATCAATTCGGTGAAAACCGGGAGCGATCACCGCATGGTAAGAGGCACATTGAACATCAATATCAAGCTAGAAAGGTCTCGACTGATGAAGTCTACGCTCCGTCCAGCACAGATCCAAATACAAAACCCCGAAAGCTTTCAGCTCGAACTCCAGAATCGTTTCGAGTGCCTAGGGAGCTCAGTGGACGAATACAACGATGGGTTCGTGGAAACTGTCCATACGACCGGGTCTAAGTTCTTCAATACACGTCGTACAGATCAGAAAAAGAGGTTCTCCGATCAAACTCTCAAACTCATGAAGGAGCGACGTGAGATGATCCTGCAGTCTTCAGACGAGGCGTTGAAATACCGGCAGCTCAATAGACAGATCTCTAAATCCTTGAAGAGCGACCTCCGCCGCTATAATACCGAGCGCATTAAAGACGCAATCGAACGGAACAAAGGCTCCAAGGTATTTTCAAGAGATCTGGCTATTGGTCAGAGCCAGTTCACGAAACTGAAAACCGACGATGGCAGGATCTTATCTGCCAAACCGGAGCTACTGAGGGAGATCGAGAGCTTCTATGGACAGTTGTACACGTCAACCAGCAAACCCATTGTCGACCTAGCAAACGACCCAAGAGCTAGACTAACCCGTCACTATACCGAAGACATCCCGGACGTCAGCCTGTACGAGATTAGGATGGCTCTGAAACAGCTCAAAAACAACAAGGCGCCGGGGGATGACGGAATTACGGCCGAACTCCTAAAGGCGGGTGGAAAACAGGTACTTAAGGCCCTTCAGAAGCTGTTTAATTCGGTCATACTCGAGGGGAAAACGCCACAGGCATGATGCAGGGGTGTGGTGGTGCTCTTCTTCAAGAAGGGTGACAATGCCCGGTTGAAGAATTACAGGCCCATCTCACTTCCAAGCCATGTCTACAAGTTGTTTTCAAGAGTCATCACGAATCGTCTCGCGCGCAGATTTGACGATTTCCAGCCACCCGAACAAGCCGGTTTCCGAAAAGGCTTTAGCACCGTGGACCACATACATACGCTTCGGCAGGTTATACAGAAGACCGAAGAGTACAACTTGCCTCTCTGTTTAGCGTTTGTGGACTACGAGAAAGCCTTTGATTCGATCGAGACCTGGGCTGTACTGCAGTCTCTCCAACGGTGCCAAATTGACTATCGGTACATCGAGGTGTTGAAGTGTTTGTACAAAAACGCCACCATGTCAGTCCGACTTCAGGACCAAGCCTCGGAACCTATCCTTCTGCAGCGAGGTGTAAGACAGGGAGACGTCATTTCTCCGAAACTGTTCACCGCTGCACTGGAGGATGTCTTCAAGGTTCTGGACTGGAGAGGGCTAGGCATCAACGTCAATGGCGAGTACATCACTCACCTTCGGTTTGCCGACTATATAGTGGTCATGGCTGAGACCATGGAGCACCTCAGTACAATTCTCGATGACCTCAGTGGAGCTTCCGAAAGAGTGGGTCTAAAAATGAACATGGACAAGACGAAGGTCATGTTGAATGCCCATGTCGCACCCATTCCTATCAAGATCGCAATATCAATATCTACACTCGAAATTGTAGACGATTATGTATACAGCAGGGAACGATTGGCGGAATATTGCAAAGGACAGGGACAAATAGAAGAAACTGGAGGAGGCCTTCACCCGTGGAGGGGCCCATACCCCGGAGACATACTAACTTAGATTATAAGAAAAATAAAACTACTAACAAAAGAAACTAAATATTGTAAACATTTAAAACGTAATTTTAAGGGTAATGGGAAATAAAGGCTTTTTAATTTTATTTTATTTATGTATACCTAGGACAAACGGTCCAGTTAGGTAGGTCTAATTTCGAGAAAGAGGTCAATCGTCGAATCCGACTCGGCTGGGCAGCGTTCGGGAAACTGCGCGGTATCTTCTCGTCCAACTTACCGCAGTGTCTCAAGACGAAAGTCTATGACCAGTGTGTGTTGCCAGTGATTACATACGGGACCGAAACGTGGTCGCTCACAATGGGCCTTATCAAAAGGCTTAAAGTCACCCAAAGGGCAATGGAGAGGGCTATGCTCGGAGTTTCCTTGCGTGATCGGATCAGAAATGAAGACATCCGCAAGAGAACCAAGGTTACCGACGTAGCCCGAAGAATTGCTAAACTTAAGTGGCAGTGGGCAGGGCACATTGCTCGCAGAACGGATGGCCGTTGGGGCCGAAAAGTTCTAGAGTGGCGACCGCAAACCGGAAGACGATGCGTTGGAAGACCTCCCACTAGGTGGACGGATGACCTGGTGAAGGTTGCGGGAATCCGGTGGATGCGAGTCGCAAGGGACCGGTCAATGTGGCGACACTTGGGGGAGGCCTATGTCCAGCAGTGGGCGTCTTTCGGCTGAGATGATGATGATGATGATGATAATCATCTGTAAGGATATAATTTGTGTTTAACTCTCCGTCTATGAGATAATTCGATTTCTCATACTAGTTTATTACGGCCATTACCCTCACATTGCTTATAATTCAGTCCTAAGTTGAAAATGTAGGATAAAGTGCGTTTTTGAGATTTCGGATCGGAAAAAAATCATTTTAGTGAAAATTATGGAGTAAAAATCCAATTTTTTGTAAATTTTGAAGAAGAACGTTCTTTTTGAATATAACCAACAAAAAATGTAACTATACTCAACTAAAAGACAGTTTTTTATCCATCCAAACATTGTTCTAAATTTGGGACACCATGCACTTATTTATGGTAATTTTTCTTTGGCAAATTTGGTACAGTATGCAGTAAGGTAGTTTTTTGTGTTTGGTCAAATTTGGAACAATGTGCAGTAAGGTAGACTACGCATGTTAGGTGTTCAAAAATATCTGTTACAACATTAGCCATCCTATTTTAAAAGTTGTTAAGTTTTGAAGGCATAATCACCACATGTTGTGGCAGATATTTTTGGTACTGTTTATAGTATGCTTACTTACCGACTTCCTTATCTGTTTTTATTATTTGCTAGACAACATGAAGTAATTCCTTACGAGAGCGATGATGAATATTTATCGGACGACGATGTCCAGAAACAGGTTGCTCGACCTTTACATGCCGTGTATATAGAAGAAAGTGACAGCGATGACTATGGTTTCGATGATGATGTGGTCTTGGAAATGCTAGAAGAGGAAGAAATGTCCGACAGAGAAGAACCATCTACTTCGACTGGCACTAAAAACCGGAAGTAAAAAAGTAATGCGTCTACGCTAAAGTGGGTCACTAAATCTATCAGGTACAATGAAGAAAATACATCATTTTTAGTATTTCTTCTTCTTCTTCTTTTAGTATTTTTTTACAACGTTATCTTTGATTGAAGATCATTCAGTTGATTTTTGTAAAAAGGTTATCTTTCTATTATTTCTAACAAATACTTTGTTAAAACAGTGAAATTGATGCAAAAGACATACATACATTTTTATTCGAAATATAAATATACACTCTTAAAGAACCCGTAATGCATATTGTACCATTTTCGACCAGTCAGCTAAAGCTACGTTACTGCATGTTGTACCAAATATGGTACATTGATGTTATTGGGACTTTTCTCGGTTTTCATTTTTTTTTTTTTCTTTCAAGTGTTTTTATTTTTTTTCTTATTATTCCTATGTTTTAAAAAGTATATTGACCCATGTAAATTAATATGAGCTCAATCAAAAAATCCATGCGGTAAAGGGTTAAGTCTGTGAAAGCTGATTTTCAGCCCACCGTGCGCCGTATGTAGAGGTAGTAGGTTCGTACACCATGCAGCCTCAGATCAACAAAAAAAGGAAGATGGAGCGCCGCGAACATCAAAAGTGACACCTTTTTATGTATGTGTGTATCGAAGGGTTGCCATTTCTTACATTTTTTCCCTATATTTTGGGGAATAATATTGTATTGGTAAGATAATATTGTAACATAATGTTGAGTACCATGTCTTGAAATAAAATATGTAAGTACTTAAGTAATTATATTTTCAATCAACTTTATTAAATTCAAATCAATTCAAAAGTAATTTATAAAAATAGTAATGAGAACAGTAATGATGATCGGAACAAACCACGCTGGTTTTCGATGCCAGCTATTTTGGATCATTTCGACTATTTCTTATAGCTGCTATCCATTTACTTTTTTTTAAGTATTAATCGGAAATCTAAAATATTCGATACATAACAAGTAAAATTACATTTAAAATTTTAAAACTCCCGACACATAATAATGTATTAATATAATGCACTAAAAGTTAAACGAAAAATACTCATCAGTCCACTTTCCTCATCTCATTTCGTTAACAGACATTAAAACAAAAATTTAACAGACATTAAAACAGCCTTATTGGTATACCATAGCCATGTTTGTTCTGTTTTAAGGTTTGGAATAACTGTTTGGGGGAATTCAACAAATGCCCAGAGCAAAAGAAGTGTGTGAGATCAATTTTCAACCTTAAGTGGACAGACTCCTGCAAACCTGTATTTATTAAACAAAAGCTGCTTACCCTCCCGTCTCTATATATATTTGAAACCTGCAAATTTGTAAGAAACAATTACTCGCTTTTTGAAAAAGATGAAAAGGCCATGTCAAAGAGGACAATAGCACAAAAGCCACTAGTGGTCCCGCGTAATAGACTAAGGTCCGTGTTCACCGAGAAAATAACAGCCTGATTATCGAAAAACAGCTGTCAATGTGACATGTTCCCATACAAAAATGTGTTTTAAACAGCTGTTTTAGATAATCAGACTGTTATCTTCTCGGTGAACATGGACCTAAGAGTATGCGACAAAAATTGTTATACTATGGCGGTGAAAATATATAATCACTTAGCTAAAGAATTGAGAAGTGCTACAGATCTAGAATTTAATAGAAAGCTACATAACTGGTTGTGTGAGAGATGTTTTTATTCCATCAACGAATATTTTGAGAGTAAAATGTAAACTGACATAAGTACTATAATTATTATGAAATATCTCTAATTAATGCCATGATTAAAATGACATTGAAATATTTTTTATTATTTTTGCTATTTTTATTTTTATCGACACGACATAATTCGACATCACTATTTTAATTTTATTTTTAAGTAGCTTCTGCCAGCGGCTTCGCCCGCGTGAAGTTTGATTATTGTCCCATGGAATCTTACTGCCGGGATAAAAAGTTATATCCTATGTTTTAATCCAGGTTATAAACTATCTGTGTGCAAAATTTCATCCAAATCCGTTCAGTAGTTGTCGCGTGAAAGCGCAACAAACAAACTTACATTCACATTTATTCTCCGAACTGCTAAGCTATCGGGAGTTACACGTGTTATTGTGAGTCAACTATAAAAGATAGACATATGCTGTCTTGGGATATTTTTTATATAATTTTATGTGGAATATTTCCGTTATACATGATTTCTATGTAGCTTTAACCATTAAGGCTGCACACGCGACGGAAGCTAAAAAAACCAAGTAACTTCTCCCGTTTTCCCAACATTTCCTTTCACTGCTCTGCTCCTATTAATGGTAGCGTGATGAAAAGTATACTATTACCTGCTCAGGAGTATGTAGAATAATTGTACCAAGTTTCGTTAAAATCCGTCGAGTAGTTTTTTTTTCTATAAATAACATACAGACAGACAGACAGACAGACAGACAGACAAAAATTTTACTGATTGCATTTTTGGCATCAGTATCGATCTCTAATCACCCCCCGATAGTTATTTTGTAAATATATTTCATGTACAGAATTGACCTCTCTACAGATTTATTATAAGTATATATATATAGAAGATTGTATAGATATATAGATATAGATTAACATGCATTCAACATTTATTAATACGTTATTTAGTTTTATTTATACTAGCTGACCCGCGCAACTTCGTCTGCGTAAGACGAAACAACAGTTCCTAAAATTAGCGCGTTCAACCAACCAAATAAACAAACTCTGCGGCTTTATAATATTAATAGTACAGATTCAATTAAGTAACAATTTATTTTTTCTCGAATAGGTTTACATTAATCGCCAAAATATTAAGGGCTCTTCCCCCGACTGCCTTACGTTTCCATCCTTGGGCACTCGACGATATCATACTCCAGCTAGGTCGAAAGTTCTCATCAAGTGGCATGACATGAGCCACGACACGTTAAAACTGCTTCAAACTGTTGCGGACCTCTCGCATCTGCGGTCGTTCTCCAAAGTCAGACCTTCGATGGTAGTCATACTCTAGGCAGGACAACACAACACGATGTATATGCTGTAAACTCTTGAAAACCTATTGCAAATTCTTTTCGTCTCCAAGCCTCCATCATGAGACCTTCGATGACAGTCATATTCCAGCAGCCAGCTATTTCTAAAGTTCTCATCAAGGTGCATTAAGTGAGCCCAATGACGATATAGCTGCTGTAAACTGTTGAGGATCTCTTGCAACTGCCTTCAATCTCCATCGTTAGACCATCGATGATAGTCATACTCCAGCTAGGTTTAAAGTTCTCATCAAGGTGCACGAAATGAGCCTTAAACACGATAGAGCAGATTTGAAGTGTTGCGGACCTCTTGTGACTGCCTTTCGTCTCCATCGCTAGACGTTCGATCACAGTCAAACTTCAGCCAGGTCTAAAGTTGTCAAAAAGGTTTATGAAATAAGCCCCAACTAGAGATGTAAATTGAAAAAAAAAAACAAAATGTGTTTTTTCACAATCTTGAAAAAAAAACATGAAAAATAACTTGGCACCGTTGTTTTTTTTCTACATTTGTTTTTTTTTTCAGAAAAAGTGAAACACTAACTAAAGTGGAATAAAATACTAAATTTGATTGTTTTATTTTTATTCAAGTCAAATTATGTTGATCAACAAAAACGAACTCTCACTGTCTCTGATTCCTGATTGCTTTCTGCAATCTGCACGAGGAAATCCCCGTCCGTAAAAGTAGTTTATATTTGGTGTTGCCAATTATGTTAAGACATGTATTTTTTTATGGTATTTTCTTATTGAACAAAAAAAAAATAATAACAACTCATAAACGATAACCGCCTTACCATATTTTTATTTTCCTGCTCATGAAAAAAAACCTGCTCCAGAAAAAAGACTTTTTTTTTCATGTTTTTTTTAAACGTTTTTTTTCATCTCAGAAAAAAAACCGTTTTTTTACAACTCTAGCCCCAACACGATCTTCTTCTTTATCGTGTGGTTAGTACCTAACCTGGTGTCAGAGTTTTTATGCCGCCCAAGGTCCTCTGTCTTGGCTTTACATGCCGTCGAGAAATAACTCTCAGGCATGCTGTGGTTTTCTCACGATGTCTTTCTTCACCGAAGCAAGCGATCCTTCCTTTCTTATCGTAAGGTTAGTCGCCTAACCTGATGTCAGAGTTTTTATGCCGCCCATGGGGCTCTGACTTGGCTTAACATCCCGTCGAGAAAATATCTCTCAGGCAAGGCAGGCAGGATGTTTCAGCAAGCGATGATTGTACAATACGCACATAAATCCGAAAAATCAAAAGTGCGTGACTTTGATTCGAACACGACTATTTTCAATATAATATGGGACAAACTTTGCGATACACGATTTTCAATAATAATTTAAAAAATAATCATGAGAATCGGACATCTCTGGAAAAAGTTATGCGTCATCATCATCATCATCCATAGTCCGACTTCACCGACTGCTAGGTACAGGCCTCTCTTTGTTTGTGCCAAGCTCCACGCTCTTGTGCCAGTCTCATCGAGAATATTCCCGCAATGGCAACAATATCGTCTGCTTATCTCACCGCGTTGCACGACCAAAACTTCTGTTTCGATTTCTAGAACGCCACTTGGTCACTTCTTTACTCCACCTGACATCACCGCTAGGCGCACCTTGCTAGGTGTCCTGCCTTACTTGGTCACTTCTTTACTCCACCTGACATCACCGCTAGGCGCACCTTGCTAGGTGTCCTGCCTTACTCCATTTGAATTATCATCATTCATCATTATTTCAGCCGAAAGACGTCCACTGCTGGAGGCCTATCAAGTGTCGCCACATTGACCGGTCTCGTGCGACTCGCATCCAGCGGATTCTTGCAACTCATTTGCAGGTCATTTGAGTATTGCTCAGCTGTAATATAGGTATCAAACCGCCTGCCGCCGCTGCCAAAAAACCTCTTCGAAAAAACTAAACTTGATAAGTCTGACACGGGCGAATGTTAGTAGCATTCTTTCACGGAAAATCATAACACCGCGATTCAGAAAATGGAGTCAAATGAACAACGCCATTTATAGAGCACGAAGTTAAACTGCTAAAACATTGGTATGCATGGAAAGCGGTCGAACAGACACTCTACCGGCTATGTAGATTTTTAAAGCAGGGTCATGTGACTATTCTCTTATAACTTGTGATTTTTATTCATTAGTACCATTTTGGTTCAATAGATGTCATTGCAAGTATCCTTTTTTTTTCGGATGGTAAATCGTCATTGCAAGTATCCTTAGATCATGATGATAAGTTCTCCTTAAAAACTTTAAAGTCATATATCTTTTGATGGAGAGCACCAATTACAAAGAAACAAAAATCAAAACCTTCTCTAAGTTATGCACAATATTAATTTGTGCATTGAATCAAACCACGTTGGTTTTATAATTTACACGTGATGCTATAACAAAAGGGCTACGCAGAGACTCTAGAGACACAGACACAGACGAAAATTTAAGAAATAGTAGAAAAAGTGTTCTGTGTGTCATCCTTTAACAGCTAAGCACCATGATTACAAATTTATTATTTGAAATAAATGATTCCCAAACTGTCGTCTAAGTGTTAAAATGATTTGGAAATCTTAAAGCTTTTAAAAAAAAACAAAATACTTAGTTACAAAAAGTGAAAACCGGGTGGGTTTGAACGTGCGAATCAAAGTTACTATCGGAAATCTTACAGCATTAAACAAAATCAAAAAGTATTTTATGGCTATAATGAGGCTTTAACTTGCGACTCAATGTTCGAGAGGCGGTAGCAGTCACCGACGGGCTATTTGTTCTAGTGACAATTAGTCTAAAATTGTTATTCTATTCCAATGCATGTTATGACAGTTGTCAGTTGTCAAACAGTTGAAAAATATAGACGAAATGCAATATTGCTCACCCCCGTAAATAATTAGTGTAATAATATATAGCCTATGTCCTTCCCTAGGTTGAAATACATGTCCTTGCCAAATTTCATTACGATCCGATAAGCCGTTTTGTCGTGAAAAGGTAGCAAACAGACAGACAAACAGAGTTACTTTCGCATTTATAATATTGGTATTTAACTATGGATTAGTTTATAGTAGTACAATTCAAGAAATAATAGTTATGTCAAGATTAAATGTCAATAATAATGAATTTAATACAAATTTAAATAATTATTATGTCAAAATTTAATGTAAAATAATAGTGAATTTATTCAAATAATAGTTATGTCAAAATTTAATGTCATTCTTCATTCCCTTTCAATATACTTAGTGTAAGTACTTATCCTACTAGTCAAGCCCTTTCATTCATTCCCATATTGAAGGGGTTGTGAAAAAAAATGTAATTCGCCATTTGTGATGGCGGCCATCTTGGATTTGAAATGTATGATAGTGTCTAGTATTTTACTAATAAAGCCCTATCATTTGATACTCATATGGAGGGAGTTGTGAAAATATATGTAATCCGCCATTTTGTGGCGGCGGCCATCTTGGACCGATTTTCATCAAACATAGCTAAGAACATTCCCGACTAATTCACCTTTCAAAAAAAAACCAAAATCGGTTCATCCATTTGGGAGCTACTATGCCACAGACAGACACTCACACAGAGACACGTCAAATTTATAATACCCCGTTGTTTTTGCGTCGGGGATTAAAAATAAGAAAATAGGCATAAAACGCGATGTAAGAAATCACATTTCAAATGGGGAAATTTTAAATCATATTATGGCAACCCTCTCACTTATGTCACTACGTTTCTCGGACCAATAATCATACCTACGTTTGTTCCAGTAACCTAAAAGTAGTTTATTTATTTGAATAAAAACGATGTTATTTCCAGTACTTCCAAATGAAAAGTGATTTCGTGAGACTTTTTATGTGTATTATTGTCACCGTAAAATTGTCAAATACGTTATATTGTAATATCACTAGCGATATTGTTAAGTCTCGAATTATTGTCAAATGAATATACTGCTTACAATAAAACGCATTATTTTTCGTGAAATGCATGCGATGGTAGTCAACTCACGCGGTGTGGAGAGAAAGAAGGACACTCAAACAAAAAAATAGCTAACCTTGAAATTCAAATAAAACCTTCGGCATGCAATAAACTAAACAGTAACAACGGTACCTACTATTTAGGTTATCTAGCACAGCTGTCAGCCGCAAGCATCCTTAGACAAGTTTAGACATATTATTCTGTTGTCGCCTAGAGAGCGATAACTAGTTTAATGATATACGACGAACTGGTTAGTGCTTTTGATTTCGTTTTATTGCCTGTTGCCGACCAGCCGCGTGCCGCGCGTGTCTGCATCAGGTGTTCGACGAACCACACATAAGATGTCGCCAACATGAATCAACTTACAGGGAAACTGAAGCGCCAGGGTAGCTCGCGAAATTAGATCTTTTTGGCAATTTGCAGTGTCAGGTTGTATGTTGATTAAGGCCTCCGCAGACGATTTGCCGTGTCAGGTTGTATGTTGATTAAGGCCTCTGCAGACGATTTGCCGTGTCAGGTTGTATGTTGATTAAGGCCTGCGCAGACGATTTGCCGTCTCAGGTTGTATGTTGATTAAGGCCTCCGCAGACGATTTGCAGTGTCAGGTTGTATGTTGATTAAGGCCTGCGTAGACGATTTGCCGTGTCAGGTTGGATGTTGATTAAGGCCTGCGCAGACGATTTGCCGTGTCAGGTTGTATGTTGATTAAGGCCTGCGTAGACGATTTGCCGTGTCAGGTTGTATGTTGATTAAGGCCTGCGTAGACGATTTGCAGTGTCAGGTTGTATGTTGATTAAGGCCTCCGCAGACGATTTGCCGTGTCAGGTTGTATGTTGATTAAGGCCTGCGTAGACGATTTGCGATAATAATAATTAAGCTTTATTTAATTCCATACAAGTAACATCGATAATTAGTAAAAATAAACATAAGTATTATTTAACAATTATCATCAGCAACAAATAAATAATTCAATCAAATCAATAATAACTATCAAAATGACAAAATCAATAATTAATTCCATCAATAAAAATAATAATCGGTTATAACAGCAATCAGCAAATAATAACTCAATCAGATTAGCAATGACTAGTAGTACTAATACTCGTTAACAATCAATAAATTCATAAATAGTTCAAACAAATTAATACGAACAACAACAAGAATCAATTCCATCGAACTACTAACAACAATCGCTAACTAATTCTATCAGATTAATACCAACAATAATCGTTAAAAATAACATTCCATCAATAATTATTCAATCATATTAACAATAACTAATAATAACCATAAACAATTAATTAAACAATAAATAATTTAAGTTTTTAGACTGACATGGTCACTAACACAAACATTAGAATTAAGAACGGGATATTTACCATGTACACCAACACCAACCACCACCAACCAACCACCAACCCACCAACTTCAGTTCATCCGTGACCATGGCGCTTGTAACAGTGCCGAAATATCGGAAACTCAAATAAACATGGTAAATATCCCGTTCTTAATTCTAATGTTTGTTAATAAATAATTTGATCAAATCAATAATAGCAATTAAAAAACAAAAAACAATAATACATTCCATCAAATTAATAATCACAATAATCGCCAACCAATATAATCTGAATGATAGCATTAAAAATCACTAATAATAACTAACAATAAATAATTTCATCAAATTACCACTTACAATAACCAACAATAATAAAAATTAATAACCAGACAATAAGTAATTCAATGAAACTAAAAATATCAGTATTAGGTAATAATTTAGCGAATTGTTTTCACTGTTACTTTTGTATGGACCCCCTTCGGGTAAAAGCCTCCTCCAAAGATTTTAACTTTGGAGGGTTGTGGTCGAACTCTCCCGCGGTGACCGGCCGTACTGGGAGATGGAGATGAGGAGGGGCCAATCTTGGTTGCTATGTTGTATCTTCCTGTGTAGTTTTTGCTTGTTCGTGGTTGTTGCTAGTGTGTTTGAAAGTTAATTTTGGTTTTTGTATGATAAAGTCTTTTATTTTTGTGGGTTTGTTTTTCTTTGCTACTTGTTTCATATTCCGATTGTCTTGTTGGTGGCTGGAATGACTTGTTTCAGGAGATTCGGGCAGGTTTCTTTTATTTGAGTTGTGGTTGTGGGAAGAGTTCTTGTTGCCGTCCAGTACGATAAGTTTGTCGTATTTAATGAAAGCTGTTTTGCCGAGGTCTTTTTCCATCTTAAGTGCGGCTTGCAGCTCTTTGCGCTTGTTTAATACTTCCAATGGGTAGTCCTCATTAATGGAATATTGGGTGTTGCGTAAAAGTTTGCCATTTTTCAAGATTTTTAGTTTCAAGCCAATTGTAGTAAATGATATTATGACTGGTCTAACCTTCTCGCCTTTCTTTCCCAATCTTCTGACTCCTTCAATGTTATTGCTGTCGTAATGGACGTTGAAATATGTATTTATTATTCTTACTATTCTTTCCTCTAATTCATGGTAGGATTTTTCGCCTTCCTCCACTCCGAACATGACCAAATTCTTACGTCTTACACTTACTTACTTACTTCACATCGTGTCCGTAAATACAGCAAGATTAAAAAAAAAAAAATACAATAGACGATTTGCAGTGTCAGGTTGTATGTTGATTAAGGCCTCCGCAGACGATTTGCCGTGTCAGGTTGTATGTTGATTAAGGCCTGCGCAGACGATTTGCCGTGTCAGGTTGTATGTTGATTAAGGCCTGCGTAGACGATTTGCCGTGTCAGGTTGAATGTTGATTAAGGCCTCCGCAGACGATTTGCCGTGTCAGGTTGTATGTTGATTAAGGCCTGCGCAGACGATTTGCAGTGTCAGGTTGTATGTTGATTAAGGCCTCCGCAGACGATTTGCAGTGTCAGGTTGTATGTTGATTAAGGCCTGCGTAGACGATTTGCCGTGTCAGGTTGTATGTTGATTAAGGCCTGCGCAGACGATTTGCAGTGTCAGGTTGTATGTTGATTAAGGCCTCCGCAGACGATTTGCAGTGTCAGGTTGTATGTTGATTAAGGCCTCCGCAGACGATTTGCCGTGTCAGGTTGTATGTTGATTAAGGCCTGCGTAGACGATTTGCCGTGTCAGGTTGTATGTTGATTAAGGCCTGCGCAGACGAGGACTTTTCCGCAGAGGACAAAAATCGTTGAATCGTGAATAAAATGTCCGCCGCGCCGAGAACTTGCCACGGACTCACCGCACACGGTGGACGATCATTTGTTGCTTTGTTTAAAAAAAAACTAAATTTAGTGAAGCGCTCGCTATGGAAGCAAATTTTCTTAGATTACGTTGTGCTGTCAGAAAAAGTGAAGACGTTTTAAAAGAGAATATTGAATCCATACCTTTATTTCGGCTCGATTAATGAGCGCGGACTAAAGTCGCGGACGCAATGTGCGTTGATGCGCCTAGTCAGGTTGGTTCCATTTTTTCGGGAACTCCCACGTAATTTTGTCTACTCCGGTCTACCGATATCTTCGATTGTACGAGGGATTTTTCTTACGCGGCACTTTTAATCTATTTGTGTGCGTCATTTAATACATGTGATCTAATTGAACAAAGACTATAAAACTGGTCATGGTGGTATACTCTAGTCTAGGATTTTGAAGGACGAAAAAGTACGCCGGGATTGTCGATATCGCTTACGCAGACCTTCGAAACATGATTTGCGATTGCGACCGTAATAAATTTATGGCTTTACTGAGTTATAATCATTAAAATTAAATGAACCCAGACGGTTGTATTCATGATTTCAATGTTTATAATTCTCTAATTTCATACGTATCGGTCGTGAATCATCTTAGTTCAATATATAGTGACACAGTGGTATAGTGTTCTTAGTGGTAGTGACGCTGCCTTACGTTCTTAGGGTCCTGGGTTCGAATCCCGGTAGGAGCAAATGTTTCTGTGATGAGCATGGACATTGGTTTCCGAGTCATGGATGTTTATATGTATAATAAGTATGTATTTACAAACAAAAAGTATATATGTAGTATATCAACTATCTAGTGTCCACGACACAAGCTTTGCTTAGTGTGGCACTAGGTGGCGCTGTGTGTTAATGGATTTATTGAAGGCGAACGTTTCAGCCTGCTCAAATGAATTTAAATTTCAGCATGTAAACCCCATGACAATCATAAAAGCTTTTAAGCAAATCAAGATCAAATTAACCGAAGATCTATGGGGTATGTCTATCAAAGCTTGTACCTCAATTGTTGAGACTGTAGCGCCGTATTTAGCCTCAATATTTAATTTGTGCGTGGATCAAGGGGTCTTCCCGGATCTAATGAAATTCAGTAAGGTAATACCGCTTTTTAAATCCGGGGACAGTAAAGACACCAACAATTATAGGCCCGTATCCGTGTTGCCGGTTTTCAGCAAGGTGTTTGAAAAGATAATGCTCGATCAAATGCTTAACCATTTTAACACCAATAAAATCTTACACGAACAGCAGTATGGTTTCACCAAAGGACGTTGTACGACTGACGCCGGTGTCACTTTATTAAAACATATTTTAACTGCGTGGGAAGAGGCACAAGATGCCATAGGAATCTTCTGTGACCTCTCGAAGGCATTTGATTGCGTAAATCACGAAACCCTGATTTTGAAGCTTGAGCATTACGGTTTAGGTAAACTTGCGCTCAGTTTAGTAAAATCATATCGGAATGATAGACAGCAGCATGTACAAGTAAAGGGTGTAAATTCGATGGGTTTAAAAGTAAAAATGGGTGTACCACAAGGTTCGATATTGGGTCCCTTCCTCTTTTTAGTATACATAAATGACCTACCCCATTTATTTAACAACCATCCGCAAATGGTGTTGTTTGCTGATGATACTTCTTTAATATTTAGGATTAACAGACGTGCCACAAATCTTGACGACGTAAATAGCGCCCTACTGCAGGTTCATAATTGGTTTACCGCTAATAATTTAGTACTAAATGGGAAAAAAACTAAGTGCATAAGATTTGCTTTACCAAATGTCAAAAGTAGTGATTGTGAGTATTGTGACATAGTATTGAATCAAGAGAAACTTGAATTTGTCAATAAAACGGTTTTCTTGGGAATTACGCTTGACCACAGGTTACAATGGGGTCCTCATTTAACATCTCTTGCAGGCCGGCTGAGCTCAGCAGCGTATGCTGTTAGAAAAATCCGTCAATTTACTGATGTTGATACGGCGAGGATAGTCTATTTTAGTTATTTTCATAGTATTATGTCATACGGTATTTTACTATGGGGACGTGCTGCAGACATCGAGTCTATTTTTATTCTGCAGAAAAGAGCCATCAGAGCCATATATGAATTACGTAGACGCGATTCTCTAAGAGAACTGTTTAAGGAAATTAATATCATGACAGTACCTTGTCAATACATCTATGAAAACATCATGTACGTTAGGAAAAATCTGCATTTATTCAGTAAAAGAGGTGACAGACACCACTATAATACTAGAAATAGGGACCAACTAGTTCAGCCAGGTTTCAGGCTTGCTAAAGTAGATTCATCTTTCATGGGGTACTGTTTAAAATGTTACAATAAAATACCTCCCCACATTCTACAACTGAATGAGACGAAATTTAAATCTTGTGTAAAACGCACACTATGTAGGCAAGCATATTATAAGCTGGGGCATTACATTGAGGATAAAAATGCTTGGCTAAATGCTGGTCCTGCTCCGCAACCTTAGATGCAAACTTATTGGACAATTATTGTGGTAGCTGCAGAAGATTGTAAAAATATTCTTGCATTGTATAGATTCCATCTCTTAGTATTGTATAATTGCATAACACATGTGTGAGTACCATGTACCGTAAAGCTACCATTTGCATTTAGTTATGTTTCATTGACTTGAATATGCCTTGGTGGCTGAGAGAATGTCATGCTCGCTTAAATGTCTTGCTGATGGTGGCGGGTGGGTCGGGTCATTTAGTTCCCTACAATATGGTTGAATTGAATGGCGCTGATTCATGCGTCATGTTCGTGAACGGGCGCTGTCAGTCGGGACTGGTCATCTCTTAGCTGCCGTGGATCATTTGAATTGCTTTATTTTTAATTGTTGATTTATTTATTTTTACTCTGGACGCTCTTATTGTGCACGTCTTTCTACATCGTTCTCACATATATGTATAATCTCAACATGAAAGATGTAACCAAGATTTTGTAACAACATTTTTGATTGAAAAGAGTGTCCATGGAGTTTCTTGCCCGTTCTTCTCCATAGAGATCTACGTTAGGGAATGGGCAACTACAGTACTTTCTCAAGTTATTATGCCTTGTGTCTGTGACTGTAGCTTCGCTTTATTTTTCGTTTTATCGACATTCAAAAGTGCCGTAATGGTCTAGTTGAAATAAATGATTTGAGTTTGAGTTTGAGTTTGAGTTTGAATGTCCAGCGATATTTATTTATTTATTTATTTTATATAACCTGAAATGACCTTCAAATTGCAAAAAAAGTAAGACTATTTAAATTTCACGGGCTATCCTGGCGCTTAAACTTTTAATAAACTTAAAGAAGCCCAGCAAAACGTTATATTACGTATTATCTATTATCTACAATAAACAGTTTGGCCGGCAGATATGTTGTCAACATGACGACAGAAGACCAGGCTGACTGCAGCTCACACATAACACTCTTGGCGCCATTACGGGTCAGGTTGCAACCCCACTTCGAGCGCATTCACAAACTTTTTGTAACTTTTTTTCTGTATTAAATTCAAAACGTACTTCATCATCATCTGCCTAGCCTCATCATCATTCTCTCATTATTTGAAGTTGTTCCAATTTATTTGCGATCGGCGCAGCACGTAGGTATGTTCCACATTTCCGTGCCGTCACCCCCTTTCTGGCCATATCGTCCTTTACACACTCCATCCATCGTTTCTTTGATCTTACCCTTCTCCTGTGCTCATCCATGTCCGCACCACATGCCCATAAGCCATGTAAAAGTGTGCCCTTTACCTGAAATTTGCTTGAGGACACAGCCTCTTTTACTTGGTCGGACCATCGTGTTGGCGAACAGCCTCGCGCTCGCCTGCTGTCGGCGTTACCAACAATGCTTATGCTTACTACCCAGCTAGCAAAACTTGGTATTACAAATATCTTAAGAGCATATTTTTCTTACTCTTTTAGTACACTTACAAACGTTGGTACTCGTAAGTGTGGAATTGGGCGCACTTTGTAAGAGTGTTTTCCCTTATTGTTATTGTATTGTGCTCTTATGAAGAGTGTTTTCAATCTTATAGTGATCTGCCTAGTGCCGTTGTAAAAGCAATTAGTCTTACAAGTGTCTTACACTGGCATGGTGTAAACGTAAAATGCCTTTGTGTAGACTTACGAATGCCGTTCTAAGTGTGATTCGCCTTATTTACCGCTCTGTGATCTCAATGTAAGAGTATTTTTAAGCGTTCGAACATTTTAACAAACCGTTGTGCGCATGCAGTGAATATAATAAAAATCTTTAAAAAGGAAGTACTTTGTATATTAACTTTATAATTTAAAATATTTCTATGTTACTTCTATCTTACTATTATTATAATGTTGAACTATCTGCGGAGTAGGTTTATTCGAAGTATTTTTAATGTAAATAACATTAAAATCTCGGGCCATTTCTGAGATGTGTTTTTGAATAATAGTTATTGATTTAGTAAAATGTGAAATAATACAAAATGTCACCATTTTCCCATTATTTACAATCTTACTTATAGTGTACTTCATCAAAACATTTAAAAGCTCAATCGTTTTTAGTTAAATGCACTGTCAGACTAGATCTATCTATCTATATATATAAAGGAGAAGTCCACTCACTGACCACTCATTACGAAATCTCGGAAACTACTGGGCCGTAAGGACTAAAATTTGGCACAAGCACTCTCTAGGGGGTGCAGGCGCGTACTAAGAAAGGATTTTTTAAAATTCGCACCCCAAGGGGTTGAAAAGGGGTGTCAAAGTTTGTATGAAAGTCCTATGTTTTTAAAGTTAGAGATATGAATGTGGGCTTGAATGTTCCTTTCGGCTTCTAGGTGCTTATTAAGAAAAGGTTTTACGAAATTCAGCTCTTAAGGGTATAAATAAGGGTGTTTAATGTTTGTATGGAAAAAGTTAATAATCCAAATTGAATCTTACGTCAACGCGTTAGTGCATACTTTACATTGAAATTAGAATTCGGAAACCGATATAGATCCAAATTGCATTTTACGACAACGCGTTAATGCATATTTTACATTGAAATAAGAATTTGGAAGTTCCTTGAGGTTTATCTTCAGTTTTTAAGCGGAATTTCTAGGTGGCCAGTATGTTTCAGTGATATGCAGGCGTCTGCTGAAAGGTATTGCAATGAGGTTCTATAACGTTTTAAAGTTTTTATTCCAATTTCTATGTGGCCAGTATTTTTCAGTATGCAGGCGTCTGCGGAAAGGTAAGAAAAAAACGTTTCAAAAAACGAACTCAAGCGATACACGATCAAGCTCATTTCTATTCTGCGATATTTTGCTGTAGGTACTATCTAATTTGCGTTGAAATATTTGACATCATCGTTGTTTGGTTTGTCTTCGTTTTGGTATGTTTCACTTAGTAATTTTAAATTGGAGGATAATCATTTTACTGTGTTCTTACCTATTTCCTGGTTGGAATTTTGTTACTTATGTCTATTTCTTTGCGAATTACTTATTGTGTATTTCACACTTAGCTTTGGTGTTACTATAATAGGTTTTTTAGTATTAATCGTTCTTACTAGAAAAGGTGTCCTTGAATACCTATGTTCGTATTTTAATTTTTACTCTATCCTATTTAGTGCATCACTCATGGCAGCGGGAGACTTATTGCCATTTGAGTTCCAGGTGTTTCAAGGGACAAACAGGGAGTAAAAATAATCCGATTCTCAGGAAACTTCAATGAAGGTCATTTTGATGTTTTAATTCCGTTGGCCAATTTGAATGTGAAAGCGCGTTTTTTGCGTATGGGCAAATCCACCACGCGGGCCCAGTGCGGTTTGGCAGATGTCACATGTCTTCGAATTTTTGGTTCTAAGACATGCCTTTCCTTTCCTTTCGTTTCCTCACGATGTTTTCCTTCACCGTTTTGAGAGCAGTGGTGATGAAATAAATTACACAAAGTAATGCGCCTGTCTGGGCCACGTGTTCGAGCCAGCAATGTGCGCCACGTGTCTTACAACTGGGAAAGGTTTCAACCTTTCACCCAGGAGCGGTCAAGAGCTGTTTATTGTTCGATGCGTAAATACGTTACTGAAATGTCTTGCTATGGCACCTACGGAACCGCCTGTGAAGTCATGGCTGCGGGAGAACTATTCCCATTTGGGTTTGAGGTGTTTCAGGATGGTATTTTATTGCTGTTTTAAACACCAACGTATGAAACACGCGAGTGAAACCGCGCGGGTACAGCTAGTATTCTTATATGACTCTAGTTAAGTGAGTATAATGACCATTGCTCCTATTAAACACTAGCCTAAAACAATTATCGGTGGCCATTGTTCATAATGTTAGGGTTCCCTAAACAGTGGAAGAACCAAAAATCACACCTAATAGTTTTAACTTATAGGTACCTAATGTTAATATGCTTTTAACATTTACTTTGTCCGTAATTATTTGTTCTAGCGTAGCAACTGCTGTACCCAAATAATTATGGGCATTAAGAATGAAATTATGGATTTCGATTGTTTTTTAAATAAGAAAAAAATCAGAAAGCTCAAGAATAAAAATTGGCCTTGGACCCTAACACACTTTATAATGTCTGGAAAATGTATCGCTTGTAGATATTCTACGTCATACGACATGCCTCAAAAACCACTTCATTTTATAATGGGTTGTGATGACTTAATTAAATTATTGCATTCTATTGACTTAATTAAATTATTGCATCATTTATTATCAATAAATGAGATCAGTAATATACTTAATAAAGCATGCTTACGACGTTTGTGAGCTTAATTGTTCTTTTATACAACTTCCAACATGCTACTACTCTTTAATATGATTTAGTTCAGACAAATTACACTTATAATTTTTTGGTCCTTCAACAGTTCTATATCATGCTTTAGTAAGATCAGTACTCTTTTAAAATCCTTACCCAAGAAATCAATAATACGATCTTATAAGATGCCTAAATAAGTATAAAAAAATATCAAGAGTAATTAGTCTTACACAAGTGCGCTTGTAAACTTTTGTTCTTATAAGTATTTTTACAAAGAGTTCTTTTAAATATCTATAAGACTTCTTTATAAGTTTATACATTCTTTTAGTTCAAATTCCCATTATACATGCCTTTATAAGAGGCCCCTTCTTAATCAGGACAGTTATAAATGTTTTATAATGCTTTTATTCTTTTAAGTAATTATTTACAAGACTGTTTTGCTAGCTGGGTAGGCTGTTATCTTCTCTTCGCATTATGAGGCCTAAATAGGACAAAATACCTATGTGAGTGTCATAGACTATATTTATTTCATCATCAGCCTAGGCATCCAGTCTAACCGGATGCAGCTGAATACCAATATTTTACATGGAGCGACTGCCTATCTGACCTCCACAAACAAGTTAATACGATACCACTTGGTAAGACTGGTTGTCAGACTTTTTGGACCACTGACTACCTGTAACGACTGCCAATAGGCTATATTTATATATGAGGTATTCCTCAGAGCGCACCTATTTTTAAGCGCAACTAAATTATTCCTCAAAGCGCAATCATTAGTTGCGCTCAAAAATTCAAATTAATAATAATGTAAATGTTTAACTGTTTATTCCTCAGAGCGCAACCATACATGATTAAACAAGTAATTTTAATTAAAAAATCAGAAACCTGGCTACCAATTATATTATGTTGGTACCTATATTTATACAGGGTGATTTTTTGGAGTGGGCGTGGATCGTGGATCCTGGACGGCCAAATCTGAAACTATGAGAAACAGCGAAAAATGCTCAAAGGAGTCTCGAGCCCGATTTTATGAAAACTAAAACTGTACCATTGAATTTTTTGAATATCAATATCCCTAGCCAAGAATCGAACCCTTTGATTTTGCAAAAAAACGCAGTCTATTATTACACCATTTCATAGCGTCGCTATCAAGGATCAAATTCTGTGAAGAAATGACATAACGCAGACGAAAGGAACCAATTTTTTTTTCATCAAATACGTAACAGTTTGCAAATCTTCTTCTTTACGTCTCGAAGAACTCAAATTGTGTTAGACCAGTATGTAGCCACCTGCACAGCTCTCACATTAGCTTCGATTAGTTCTTGATAGGTGCAAGTGGTTATGCAGGATGGGCAGGACAGGAGGTGGAGTATATTCTTCAGAGTGACTCCACACTGGCAATCTTTTTGGGATGGATCGAGGATACCCTATTCAGCCAGATTATATCTACAGCGGCCAACCTTGTGCTCACAATCCGTTAAAGAACTTCCAGATGGGTCACTGCAGTTTCTGTCCGGGCGGCAGATGTTCTTACGGGTTAATGAAACGTGGAGGGATAGGATGTTCGTATCTCGTTTGACGCACCTTCTTCTAAAGAGGTCGTATATCTTAAAAAGCTTTTACGGCTCTTATGCAGGGGGTGGCGGTAGTTTCGTCCCTGTTTTCCCTTTTCTATGCAACTTGCTATTTTGTGGCGTACATCTGCTGGAAAATACCAGACCACAGAAACAACATAGCAAGAGGGTAAGTCTTAGCACAGCCCGTGACGTTGCGACAGGTATTGTTAAGTGCGTTGCAACCACTTTAGCGTGGGCGCCCGGGCGGCTCGATGCAACACTGAGCATGCAAACTCCCCAGCAGAAAAGGAAATAGGGTGGATGTCAGGCGACGAAGAATGTTATTCGTAGTCCCGAATTTCGAAGGGGTCTTTAACAGGGGTAAGGTGATTAAGTCTTTCAAAATTTTTGAATATTTGGTTTAAGAGGGATATTAGGTCGGTAACTTTAAGGTTCTTTCGGGCATTTTCTTGGCTCAAAAAGAGCAATCACTTTAGCACGCCTTTTTTTAATTTTGGAATTTTGTAATCTTTAAGACAGGCATTGAAAAGAGATAACATCCAGGATACTGCTACCGGTCCGAGATGTTTTAATTGGTCAACCGTGAGCTCATTGAAACCGGAAGTTTAGGGCCATTTTTTAGTTTTTTATCCCGTAGATTGTGTCTGATACATTAAAAGGGTTGGTAACATTGTCATTTAGCACTGTCTTCGGACAGCTTTTTCATTTTGGCTGAGCGATGTGGTGCTTTACCATTAAGGAGCAGCTGGTGGGCAACTTGACTGGCGGGCACCTGGCCCGGGTTCACAACTGGTGGAGAGCTTTTCTGCTGTTGTGGGTCATATCTATTTCTGTGACTATGAGACATTCATTTATATCTGTGGCCATCGCTTAGGTACTGCACGCATATTCACAAGTTGTTCACCGAGTTCTAGTGTTTGTTCAGAATACTGCTCTGTATTGTATGACTTTTCATAATCTGTATGCAAATAGTTACTAGTAATCAAAGAAACGTCTAACGAAATCACTATTGGCGCCAACTCACTTGTAAATCTAATTATATTCTTTCACTTTTGCGTGCAACCGCGAAGAGAACAAAATGTTGTGAAGATAAAACTGCGCTGTCGGTGCCAGCGATCAAATACAATTTAAAATGCGAAAAAAACATACAATTTAACCTTTTCCTTAAATTTGCCGCATGTCATTACTAATTACTTCCCAGAATAGGCTTGTTTCCACCATCAATAAATTGCAAATCTATTTAGTCCGTCAATTAGTATTGGAAAATAGTGGACACGTATTTTTTGTTTTTGTAAATCAACGAATATTGACAAGATAAAACGCATCAAAACTCGGGAGTGGGGGCTCGTGACGTCACTGTTCGGTATCAACTCACTAAGAATGATACCGAACAGTGACGTATTGGGAATTTTAAAAGCGTCGTATCTTCGTCAATTTTGGTTTATGTGACAAAAGAAAAAATACGGGTCAAATATTTTTTGATAATCTAAGTGACGGACTAATTAGATTTTTTCAGTTAACAAGCCTATTGACCCCAATTAGCGGCACTATCGAATGGTGCAATAATACAGTGTTTTTTTTTAAATTGACTGGTTCGTTTCCTGGTTAGGAATATTGATGATTTTAAAATTATTGATTGATTTTAAAATTATTGATTTATTGTGTTTAGTTTGTTTTAAATCTACTCTGTATAGTAGAATTAATGTATAAAGTGACACACGTAGTGTTTGTGACCTGTTTATGTTGTGATAACTCGCAACAGTCGATAATTCGATAAATCAAGTACCGGCTGTCAACTATTGGACTGTGGATTTGAACTCTTCGAACCGGGGGAGTATTCCGTTTTGATTTACCTATTATTTGTGTATTATTTACATACTAAACATCACTTAAACACTGCTCAGAGCTCTGAGCAACATCCCGTACACACACCAGCTACGTTTATGTCTCATTTTGCTTGACAATTGTGGAAGCAAAATCGAGGACGAAAACACTTGCCCAGACAAAAACATTTACTACAAACCCCACTTCACACATAATATATTATGTCCTTATTACCTATGCACACAATCGTCCCTCTCAGAATATAACACGTCCACTCCAATTCTAAAATAGTTATTTTTGCCAATTTGAAACCAAGTTTTGGCTCTAAATTGTTTTGTTGATAAATGTCATTTCGTAAAAAGTAAACTTGTAACGATTTATTCTTGGTGTACTTACATCAATCTTTTTAATTTATGCATATTAAGTTCATTACAATTAAATTATTAACTACTTATAGTAATATTTTAAAAATCATAAGTTTTTAGTCTAATCAATCTACCCACGTTAGGAAAAAGTAAAATCATAAGATAGTAAACTCATTTTTAATGCTATTAAATTGAGAATTCAGTCGGTAAATATCAATCCTGTTAAGCTATCCAGCAGCCTACCTCATTTCTTTTAATAAAGCAAACTTTTTTTTTTTTTTTTTTTTTTTTTCCCAGTTTTTCTCCCTTTCATCTCTAAATTTTCTTAATTGGTCTATCCTATTAGTTCTCACCGTTTCCTTATTTCCAATTTTCAGAAACCAATCCGGAAACCATGCCTGTGATGACCCGTAAGGCTACTGCTCAGGATATGGAGCTAAAATTGAGAACGGCCCTCCAAGAACTAAAGGACTCAAAACTCCAATGCCAACAGCTATTGCAGGAGAGAGAAGACAGTGAGGAGGAGGTCATTAATATTAACAGCAAAAACTCCAGCTTAAAACGGGAGCTAGTAGACCTTCATCAGGATTACCTGAATGTTGTCAGTGAACGGGATCAACTAAGGGTGGTCACGGATGGGTTCCACAGCTGCAGCAACTTATATGAGGAGGCATTGTGTAAAATTAGGGACCTAGAGGAGGAATTAGTCCATGCTAATGTTAAACTTTTAAATTTAAAAAAGGAACAGGATCATACTCAGGCTATGGAAACTGAACATTTGTACAGGGAATTAGTAAATTCAAATTGTAACCCTCATTCCATTACAACAATAGACCTTACAGAGGACTCCTTTCTACAGCATAACTACAGCCATAAAATAAGCCAGAATAAAATTAAGAAATATGCCCGATTAAATAAAATCATTAAAAAATGTAATAAATACAAGAAACAACAGAAACACCATTCCAAAAATATTCAATTAAGGAAGGAATGTGTTTCTCTAGTTAATAAATTAAATAACTATCAGATTAAATTGGAAGATAGTATAAATATTTATGAAATTGACACTCAGCGCTTACAATCAGAAATACAGGCTCTTAATAAGTCACTAAAATCTTTATATAACAAATATGAACGCTCACAAAATCAAATTAAAGAGCATATTCTTGCTACAAATGCATTGGTAGACAAAGTGGACTCACTGACTCTCAACAACATTCAGTGTACTTGTCAGGGGGAATCCAGGAATGATGTTCAGCCTGAGGCAACGGAGGACCCGTGCCAAGCTGTGAAAACTCAGGACTGTGTTTCCAGCCAAGATACAATACCTGACTTAGGTAATTTTGTCTCACCTAATTGTCTAGATTCTAATCTTTCAGTCATGTTCTCTGATAGTATAGGTAGAGGGCTTGGCAAATTGATCAGTAATAGCCTGAGTTATTGTACTCAAAATTATTGTATGCCAGGGTCGACCTACAAACAGGTTATGGCATCTGCAACAAAAACTGTTTGTAATCCTAATACCACCATAACTATATGTATGGGTAATAGTTCTAAGATTAAAAAGGAAGATATCACTGAATGTGTATCAGAGCTGTTAAAGCTAAACTGTAGTAAAATCATATTGTGTGCTTTTCCCTATTTTGAAAAATTGGGTAATAGAAAAAACAATTATATACATATGTTAAATAACCATGTACATTTTCTAGCAGGTCACTATAGTGACAGACTTGTATATCTAGATATCAACACTATTGTTGGTAAACTTAAGTCGACACGGGGTAAGGTGTATCTACCTATTAGATGTAGACACAAAATAGCTTCGCTATTAGCTTTTAATATTCACACAGACATAAATAGTATGTCTAAGTTTAGTTCCATTATTAACACTGCGACTATTAGTAATTCTACTAATGTACAGGTGACTTTAAATGAATATAGCAGTAGTGCTATAAATGTTTACAAATATTGCAATGAGGAGGATCCATCTGTCACCATGGTGAATCCTCAATTAGGGTCTATTACAGATAGGGTCTTGTTGTCTGAGGAGGGCACGGGAGTCTCCGGCCTCACTCCAAATATTAATATAAATTTAAACTAGAAAGTGAGACAACAGAAGGTACTATTAATTCTTGCACTCAATTAGTTAATGAAAAAGGGCCTCAGCAGAACACCTTAAAATTATTCCACCAAAATATCCAAGGAATGTCTTGTAAATTATTAGAAATTGAATTGTTTTTAGAAAAAAGTAAGTTTGACATCATTTGTTTTACTGAACATTGGCTAAAGGATTACCAAATGCTTATTAATTATGAGAACTATATGGTGGGTAGCTGCTTTAACCGTAAAACTATGCTTCGTGGAGGTTCCCTAATATTAATAAAAAATAGTTTTAAATATAAGCAACGTAATGACATAGTAGGTCTCTCGGTTGAACATTGCGTCGAACTGTCCTGTGTTGAGCTAGATAAGCATGTAGTTGTGTGTGTGTACAGACCCCCAAACTATCAAAACTTTTCCATATTTGAATCAATAATGGAAGATGTCCTGGCAAAACTTGCAGCCAGTAATAAATCTACAATAATTTGTGGTGATTTCAATATCAATATTTTAGAAGAACATTCAAATAGTGGTCGGTTATTAAATCTTTTTAAGTCATTTGACCTGACTAACGTTTTTATTGAACCTACTAGAATCACAACATCTTCTGCTACTTGTATAGATAATGTTTTCTGCGATTGTGATTACTTAGATAAAGCCATAGTAAATTGTTTGCCGTCTGACCATAGCGGACAAACTGTAACTTATAGGTGTAATACACCATTGCAAAAAGTACAGATTAAATTTAGACCTATAACTTCTAGCAAATTAAATAGGTTTAATATTTCCCTACAGAACAAGTTAAGTGTTATGAGCCATGACGATATTAATATAAATCAATTTTATAATCGTTTCTTTTCAATAGTTCATGCGGAATTCAACAAAACTTTTGAAAAGAAGACAAAAAGTATTTGCCCTAAATTCATATTTAGCGATTGGGCAACTAGAGGCATCAGAAAAAGTAGGGAAAGACTATTTGAGCTTTATGGCCTTAAGCCTTTTATTAACACTGAAACTTTTAACAAGTATGTTGCTAAGTATTCAAAAATTTTTAGAAATACATGCAAGGTTGCTAAAGCCCTGCACATTAGCAACAAGATCAAAACAGCAGAAAATAAAATAAAGACAGTTTGGAAAGTCATAAATAACGAGACTAACAGGAAGAAAATACGTAACACTAGCTACACATTAGATACAGCAAGTGGTCCTAAAAGCTCTAATCAGGAAGTAGCTCAAGAATTTGTAAATTTCTTTACAGAAATACCATTAAAAACTACGGAGGCTCTAAATTCCTCTCCTGAAGTCTCAATGGGTTTATTAAAGGCGAATGTGTCTGGCTGCCTGGCTGAATTTAAATTTAAACACATTAACCCTATGGTAGTTATTAAAGCTTTCCGGCAAATAAAAATCAAACTGACCGAAGATCTATGGGGAATGTCTATCAAAGTTTGTACATCCATACTTGAGACAATAGCCCCATACTTAGCTTTAATTTTTAATCTATGTGTAGACCAAGGAGTTTTCCCTGATTTAATGAAATACAGTAAAGTCATACCTCTTTTCAAATCCGGGGACAGTAAAGATACTAACAATTATAGACCTGTATCCGTGTTGCCAGTTTTTAGCAAGGTTTTTGAAAAGGTAATGCTTGATCAAATGCTCTATCATTTTAACACCAACAGAATCTTACATGATCAACAGTATGGTTTCACCAAGGGACGTTGTACAACTGACGCCGGTGTAACCTTATTAAAGCACATATTTACTGCGTGGGAAGAGTCCCAAGATGCCATAGGAATTTTTTGTGACCTCTCCAAAGCGTTTGATTGCGTAAATCACGACACATTACTTTTGAAACTTGAGCATTACGGACTGGGTAAACTTGCACTTAGTTTGGTAAAATCATATTTGAATGATAGACAACAACATGTTCAGATAAATGGTGTCAATTCACAGGGTTTAAAAATAAAAATGGGGGTTCCACAAGGCTCTATATTGGGTCCTTTCCTCTTTCTAGTATATATAAATGATCTACCCTATTTATTGAAAAACCAACCTCAAAATATGGTGTTATTTGCTGATGACACTTCCTTAATTTTTAAGATAAACAGACGGGCACAAAATTTAGATGACGTGAATAATGCCCTACTTCAGGTCCAAAATTGGTTCACAGCAAACAATTTGGTATTAAATGAAAAAAAAAACAAATGCATAAGATTTGCTTTACCGAATGTTAAGGGTAGTGATTGTGATATATTATTGAATAATGAGAAACTTGAATTCGTAGATAAAACGGTTTTCCTGGGGCTTACGCTTGATTCAAGGCTACAATGGGGTTCTCATTTAACATCTCTTGCGGGGCGGCTAAGTTCAGCAGCATATGCCATTAGAAAAATCCGTCAATTTACTGATGTAGATACCGCTAGACTGGTCTATTTTAGTTACTTCCATAGTATAATGTCTTACGGTATTTTGCTATGGGGACGGGCTGCAGATATTGAGTCTATATTTATTCTGCAGAAAAGAGCCATCAGAGCTATATATAATCTTCGTAGGCGCGATTCTCTAAGGGAACTGTTTAAGGATATTGGCATTATGACGGTACATTGTCAATACATTTACGAAAACATAATGTACGTTAGAAAAAATTTGCATCTTTTTGGTAAAAGAGGTGACAGACATAATTACAGTACTAGAAATAGGGACCAATTAGTTCAGCCAGGCTTTAGACTCGCTAAAGTAGACTCATCTTTCATGGGGTACTGTTTGAGATGCTATAATAAAATTCCACAAAGTATTCTTGAACTGAATGAGACGAAATTTAAAACATGCATTAAACGCACACTATGTAAACAAGCATATTACAAGTTGAGCGATTATATCGCTGATAAAAATGCTTGGCTTAATGCTGGTCCTGCTCCACATGGACAGGGGCGCAAAAATTGATAGCATTAAATGGTATAGTTGGAGCTGCTGAAGATTGTACTTAACTATCTTTGCATTGTATAGATTCAATGTTAGTATTATATAATCGCATAGCCCATATTGTGTGAGTACTATGTGCTAGTAAGCTATCATTCACTGGAAACCTACGGCAGTTCTTGACTTGAATGTGCCCTGGAGGTTGAGAGTATGTCATGCTCACTCAAATGTCTCGCTGATGGTGGCGCGTGTGTCGGACCATTTAGTTCCCTTCAAAATGGTTGAGCTGAATGGTGCTGATCCATGCGTCATGTGCGTGAATGGGCGCTGTCAGTTGTGACTGGTCATCTCTTAGTCGCCATGGTTTATTTGAATTAATTATTTTGTTTTTGAGTTATATTTTGTTTTGGTTTTGCTATGGACACTTTTAACGTGCACATCTTGCTACATTGTTCTCACATAATATACCATCTCAACATGAATGATGTAACCAAGATTTTGTAACAATATTTTGATTTAAAAGAGTGTCCATGGAGTTTCTTGCCCGTTCTTCTCCATAGAGATCTACGCTAGGGAATGGGCAACTACAGTACTTTCACAGTTTTTATGTCTTGTGACTGGGACTGTAGCTACATTAAATGTTCATTTTTGTTTCGACAATTCAAAAGCGCCTGTAACTGGCCTACTTGAAATAAATGCTTTGATTTTGATTGATTTTGATTTTGATTTTTCAAAAATCTAAAGATGCAGTTTTAGTTTTCATCAAAATCAAGCTCGAGACTCCTTTGAGCATTTTTCGCTATTCCTCATAGTTTCGGATTTGGCAATCCATGCCCACTTCAAAAATTCATCGTGTATATTTGTAATCTCCTTCCAATTCTCTTCATTATGATACCCTACTCGATAGGTATGCTTGAAAAAATTTTACGACTTACAATTTAGCGCCAAAAAGCCGCCATTTTGTCTTTTTTTTGTTTAACCCTCTAAGGACACTTGGGTTTTTGAGACAAATCTAATGATACCTTAAGTGTCGAAATCGATCCAGCCATTTGGAAGATACGAGGTGATAAAGGAATTTACATAAAACATACAAGATACGCGCGAAAAACGTTACACTTCCTTGGCAGTCGTGTAAAAATAGAGAGGGGTATACAGTATACGTACTCTGGCAAATGAAAGAAGACACTTGCATTATTTGCAAACTTTTCATATGGCAATGTTTAATTTATGTCAATCACAATTCGTCAAATTAGGATGACGTGGTTGTTGTTGATTTATTGGGACCTATAAAGAGCATTTTTTCAACTTAAACATGAATAAAAGGATTAAAAGTGGAGCGCGGGAGATGTTGTTCCGCATGATTTCGAAGTATGAAGAAAAACAACAGAAAGACGCCCAATTCCATCAGAAACAAGATTGTTTACGTGTGGTGTTGGATTTCATAAGTTAGTATGACGCTTTGATGTTGATACTTTGTTTGTATTCGTAATTATAAAAAATACTAAGGAATATTGTTGTTTTTATTTAATTCAGACAAAATCACATATAATGATTTTCGAATTGTCGCGCATTTCGTGCGTGAAAACACAATGGGTAGACATGATTTTCATCTCGAAACTTCAGTTTGCTTCCTCTGATTAAAGGTGGATGCACACACCTATCCGCGCCAAAAGAATTTTTCTCATCCGTATAACGTCATCGATTTGTCCGATTCATAGGATTTCATACAAGTTATTCTAAAATTCGATTCTTACGGCTCTTTCGCTTCTTTCAGCTCTGATGAGTGTGCGTTCACCTTAAAATACAGCTTTCCATACAAAAAGTACACATTTTGGGTTCACATTTTTGGACCAACTATAACTGAAAAGTATCAAGTCAGGTTATTCCGGGTACTTCATACAGATTTTAAGGCTACTAGGCTCAGATTTTTTTAATTTGCCGCGCTTTTTCAGTCTCTACTTTCGTTTGCCAGACTCTATGATGGAATACCAGAAAAAAAGAGGGGGGAATTAGAGGAAAATAAATGTCCACCCGTTTGAAGCCGAGACAGGTCCCTTGTAATTAATATTCATAAAAATATCAAACTCGAAAAAAATATATAATAGGTACAAATTCAATACAATTTCAATTCAAATTGGTTAGTTAATAGATCACGGGAAATTCCTGCGGTGCGAATGGCGAAGCGTCTAGCGACGGTATAGGAATTATTATACATTAAAATAATTAATTCTCGTACATATACATCGTTTTCGTACATTTAGTAAGAACCATCGAATACGAGTAGTGCAAGCGGGTCGCACCGCTTAAACACGCGATGCGCTACGGCCGGCGCGCGGCGGCCTGGCCCCGACGCGCGACGCTGTCAATGTTGTATGCTCGGTACACCGCGCACCGTGGCGCGCACTTACACCAGGCTTGCCGTTAATGTGTCATGCATGAGTGTACCTGAGTGAACCCCAAGCTGCCGCCCATACTTTATCTATCTGTTATGAGCTATTCGGTGTCTTATGAACTGGGACGGAAAGTTTCCATACCGGTTCATCATCTTGGTTCGATTGCGGAGGTAATGACGGGTTCTGGAGGTGCTGTCACTCTCCTGCCCCACCCCTTTCACCACCCAGCACCGCCACGCCATCGGCCAGGGTTGCCAACTGTACGAGGTTCCTCGTACAAATACGAGATTTGTTGGCCTTCCATACGAGGTACGAGGACACTATCAACCTCGTACAATTATGTACGAGATTTTGATAAAATGGCCATAAGAACAGCTGAGCGTATGAGCTTTTTAGTAAAGTCAATTAAATAAAGACAGAGATAAGAAACCGACTAACTGTGGAAACAGTAAATGGCACACTTCTTGCTGCAAAGAGCGCAAAAGGTTCAACTCGTACTGAATATTTACGACAAAAAAAACGATGACTTACTTGTTCCTGACATAATATTTGGAGAGGAAATGAAAATAATGAACCATGCAACTTTTCGTAAAAAAAATCTATTACACATTTTTTTTTGCGGTTTGGCACGCAGGTTTGCACGCTGTTCTGATCAAGTAAAGATCACACTTTTTAAAGCATACTGCACATCGTTGTACACGTGCAGCCTGTGGGCTAACTATACACAGGCCAGTTACAGTGCCCTCCGTGTGCAGTACAACAACGCACTCAGGGCGATATTGGGGCTGCCCCGCTTCTGCAGTGCCTCGGGTATGTTTGCGGAAGCGCGCACCGACTGTTTTCACACCACAATGCGCAAGCGGTGCGCGTCCTTGGAGCGCAGGGTGCGGGCCAGCTCCAATGCTGTCCTGGCGATGATCGCTGGACGTTTGGACTGCCCTTATATTAGGAAGTGCTGCAGTAGGCATATAGCCATTAGGGCGTGTTAGCGACTGTAAGACATCATTGTTGTATGATATTTTATACAGCCCTACACTCTTAATTGGATGTTGATTTTTATTTTATTTTTTTATTATTAATTAATTTCCGATTCATTTTTTACATGTCATTGATTTGATTTCCCGGACATTGTATCTATTTATGATTTGTTGACATTGTATTTATGATTGTTATTTTTATTATTATTTTTACATTTTTATGTGAATTTGTGATTTGTATTTATCTCGTGTCTCGTAATGTGTAATTTTTAATATTGGGGAACCTGAAATAAATGGTTTTTTTTTTATTTATTTTTTTACTTGAGTGATACTAAAGATTTTTTGAAATACAACACAAAGTGATGTTTTATTTAGTAGGAAACTTGCAATAGTTTATTTCATTGAGTAAAAGTCCCAAAGTCCAGTTGCTTTAATTTTGGTTTTAGCACGTTTTCGATGCATAATAAATGTACGAGGTTTGAAAGTCAATGTACGAGATTTTTAGCTGCATTTGTACGAGGGAATTTCTTTTACAGTTGGCAGTTGGTTTGGGTTGCCTGCTATCGGCACTGATCAAGGTGTCCACACTCCACCCTCCACTCCCGGCGACGCTCACCCCGCACCCGCGCAATGACGTCATCCGCTATGCTTGGAACTGTCACTATCTCTATACTCCGCAATTCCGCATGGTACCGCGCCCTTCCAACATAAATATTTGTATTTTGCTATTAATTATGTTATTATTTTACGAGTGTTACAATACTTCAAATAACACTCGGACTGTGTTTCCTTATTTATTTTCGACCATCGATGGGTGGGTTTGAGTGTTAAATATAATAATGATCATTATACGCAAATTACCGTTGCGAGATACACGAATGGGGATGCACACTGTGGAACTAATGGCGCTAGCATAGCTGGTTCCAAGCGTCGTCATTGGTTGAAAATCAAGGAATGTCATTTCATATTTTATAAAATACCTTGACCTCATTGGTCAGATTGAGACCAGCTATGGTGGCGCCATCTACAATAAGCTTTTAACTGTCTTCCCCATTCATACAATTTATAAATTATTATCTGCTCAGCAGCACCACCTTTTTAGGGTTCCGTAACTCAAAAGGTAAAAAAAGGAACCCTTATAAGATCACTCTCTTGTCCGTCTGTTTGTCCGTGTGTCACCCACCACCGATATTCTCAGGACCGGGTGGACCTTGCAAGTTGAAATTTATACCAGATACTGAGGTCTATAATGCCCATTAGGCGTATAAAAATCAAGGTCACACCCAGATTAGGCTATTTTCAAAAGTGCCGCAACCAAAATTGGGAATCAAACGAGCTTACCTGTTAAGCGAAGTCTTGATTCTAATTTTATGAGTGGCAATCTGAAAAATAATTATTTAACATGGTAGTATTCCTTATATCTACATTAACACACCGCGAAATTTAGAGGATCAAAAAAAAAAGAATATTTTTTAGTCCTGCAATATTCGTATGTATACTTCCCCGTTTTGACACATGTCGGGCACGTCACTTATTTTAGAGATCACAATATTGGGAACAATCTCTGTGTACAGAGTAGTTCCAAATACCTAGATTCACTATGTTTTCCTGAAAGGTTAAAATTGAATTAGGTAGACTAATTATTGCAGCTTTGGGGCTATTAGCTATATTATAGTGGTGGGTGGGTAATTATTTTTCAGATTGCCACTCATAAAATTAGAATCAAGACTTCGCTTAACAGGTAAGCTCGTTTGATTCCCAATTTTACTTCGTGGCAATCTTTCAAATAATTATTTAACATGGTAGATGTTTAGAGCTGGCTGCAATAATTAATTATTTAACTGATTAAAATGCAAATAATCCTGAGTTGATTTATGAAAATAACTTATGAGCTTCTTCTATCTAAATAGGAGTGTAATAGCTTTAATACTATAATTTTAAGAATATGTAAAAGATATATTAAGTTTTTATATGGTAACTTTGGCAACTTATATAATATAATCAACATTATGTCTAGCTTAGTTGATGCCAGCTCTGGTTTGAGCTGTTGTTTAGGTTGTATTGTGAGGGGAACCAATTATGAAGTTTAAGTACCACTTTCACTGAAGTGCGGCAACCTTACAAATATTAGGGCTTGATATATCCTAATAACTGTTTTATAGTTCCAATAGGTTAAATTTAGAGCTAACAGAACAATTAATGTCTTTGTTTCCAAAATTTTGCTCATACTACCAAGCTATGAGTTTAATGATACTTTCGATACATTCTATTGAGGCAATGATGGTCTCAGATTTCTTAGTAGTAATTTTCTTATTTGAAATTCAGTTACAGTGTTAGTATTTAATGGGTGTGTTTGCAAAAGGCTCTCAATTAATTAGTGTTGAATTGATAGTATGTGCTTTCAAAGGAAGTCGCTGGCATTATGTTTATTTATTCATATAAGGGCCTTTTGTTAAAACACTTGCACCAGAAAAGTGCTACCAAGGTAAGTATAGAGCTCCATAGATGTACTGTCTCAAATGATAATTGCATAAATTAAAGAATATAATGCAGCAATTTGGCTTAGATATACAATGTCCAACTATTGTTCAATAGTAGATAAGCTTGTCTATTTAAAACATTGTTTCCAATTAATGTTACCTTCAATTGATCAGAAAATAGTAATCTTTTCACTTCATTACTATAGAATTAAACTGATTTAATTAGTACCTAGTAGCTCTTACTATCAGTAAAGCTTAAAAATTGCTAAGGGTCGAGTCTTATGACTAAATATAATGGATACTAAGGAGTTAGCTCCTTACTGGTCGAACCGAATTCGAGATGTAGTCAATTGACTCGAAGAAGGATGAGTGAGCTATTTTTTCCCAAACTGTTTGTTTATTTAGGTTTTTAGAAACTGATTTCTGGCTAATGTCGTTCATCTGTACATTAACATTATTATGTTTTCCCAAGCACCTTGTAATGGAGCAACAATTTTTTCCGTTTCATATATGTATAAGAAAAAAGGTAATAGGTACTCTAATGTTGTTCATCTGTACATTAATGTTATTATGTTTTCCCAAGCACCTTGTAATGGAGCAACAATTTTTACCGTTTCATATTATATGTATAAGAAAAAATGTAATACTTAGAGGTCTTGGCTCAATTGTAAATATTTGCTATGTTGCAGTGGGTTTAGGCAGAGCTGGCTCCACCATCTTGAGTTGTCAGTATAATTTTCCCAAACTATTTCAAATCTTACCTACTTCTGTCAAAACCAGCAGTGATTCCCTGACAATGTCTTTCAAGGGTTTCTGCAGTCAAAAACCAAGTCATTGTTTGACAAGCTAAGAGCAAACTGAATTGAATGCTCCTGGTTTTCTAATCTTTATAAATAATAAAATCTTTGCAATTAGTGGATAGCTATGTATGTTGTCTGTATTCAAGCAGCATTATGGGTTTGGCTAAATTGCTGTAATGTACTGTCAATTGCTATGAATTTTAGTTGGATTTTATGAACTCTGCATGAAATGTATGGCATTTCCGTTTGTCTCAGCACTCCCATGTACCTCCCCCCTTGTTTCAGTTTAGTGGAAAGCTAATAAAGCCAATAGGTACTCTAATTGGCAGTGAAAATGAAAGAAATTTTTAGTTAAAATTCCTCTTTATGACATGATGATATAAAGTAAATCTCACGATATGCCTACCCGTCTTTTCGAGTATTTTGGTTGTGAGTTTTTGTTCTGAGTTCTCAACAAGGTTCATTTCAGGTAACTACAGCTGATTATGGGGTCAACGCCCGGAACCAGTGAACAATGAAATTATGTTTTAGTACAGTCTTGATAATAAGCAGTCAAAGTAAAGAGAACATTGTTTCTCTTAAGGTTTAAGTGATTTTCAAATCTAATGCAATGCAGAAAAAAGCTATCTGGTCCTGGAATTCTTTCCAAAAAATACTATTTGACTTAACGGAGTATAAATGAATTACATAATTAGTAGACCCATGATTTATCATTGTACCTACAGATTGCTAGGTAAAGCAATGAGTTACTAACGGAGATGTTATTTTGGATTGGATCTATAATCATCTTAAGATCATAAGAATATTTTCTTAGTTCTAAGACGAGGTTGGGGTTTAACAGTGGAAATAAATTTGCAATTTGTTTTGTAGCTAAACCAGGTTTAGTTCTTAATGTCATTTCTTAATGACATTGACAGGTTGTTAGAACTTCAAACTGTGTAAGTCTTTATCCCTTTTTTCTCTCAATACTAATAGTTTTGAGTATTGGGATATTACAGTGCCTAGATTTGATGACAAATGGTTTCTTGAACTATTGCACTTAAACCAAGTTACTCAGATCATTATTATATTATGGTGTATAATTTGGTTTATTCATTACGGTACCCTCCTTGATATGTGCTCTTTTGGAGCTACTGACTTAACACTCCAGTATCTATCTTAAAATGTTAAGTTTGTGGCATGGCCACAGAGTGCTTTGATATAATCATACTTGATGTCGCAGCTTGCACACATAGTGTGAATATAACATGCTGTAAATATCTCGTATTTAGGCATGAAGATATAAATGTCCATGAAGTAGTTGCTGCAAGATTAAAATGGCAAGTCATAACTACATAGTTTACATTAGTTATATAAATAATAAATATATGAATGTGGAACATTAATTTATAACCAATCTATATTATACTTGATGTAGAAGCTAAAATGCATTGTGGGCTTAACATACTGTAAGTATCTTGTACTTATTGTGTTCAGTGTTAAAAGATTCTTGTTAACGGGATATTTTTATTGGTGTTTTAATTGTGCTGGACACAAACAGGTTAATTGATCTTCTTCTTATTATTGTTGGCACAACAATATATTTGACCCAAAACTTAGCTACTTCTTGGTGTTGTTGATGGTATGAATCTCTGACTGTGCATGTATTAGTTATTTCGAAATATATGTAAATAAGCTATGAATACAACTACTGTCTTTAACCAGCTGGTGTATTTCTTGAAAGAAAGTGTTATTTTACTGAAGATCTTGTATAAAATATAATTTAATCAAAAAATTAATAATATTGATTTAATCCCGAGGTCGGCCAATGCAGTGTACTTCAAGCCATTCACCGTTCATAAGTGCCTTCTTTCCTTACATTATGATAGTGGTCAATGTTTTCCTTAAGATAACATTAACATTCTAATTTGTGTTTGAAACATCTCAATACTTTGGTTGAGTAGGTTCCCCGTAAGTTTAGTAGTGGAACAGGAATCTGTCATAGGTGTCTAAAACATTTCCCATCAACTGTTTTCCCATAGAACTCTGTGAACCGAGAGTCTTGCTCTATTATTTGTATGAAAAGTGTTGTGCTTAAATGTTAATATTACTTCATAGCTGAAAGATTAAAATATTAAGTTTGTGGCATGGCCACAGGATGCTTCAGTAACACCATACTTGATGTCGAAGTTTGCACACACAGTGTGAACATAACATGCTGTAAATATCTCGTATTTAGGCATGAAGATATAAATGCCCATTAAATAGTCACTGCAAGATTAAAATGGCAAATCTGGCATAACTACCTACGTAGTTTACGTTAGTTATATGTATGTGGAGCATTAATTTATAACTAATTTTAATTATACTTGAGGTAGACTCAAAATCCATTATGTGGGCTTAACATTCTGTAAGTATCTCGTACTTATGGATGGATGTAAGTAGTCCTGACAAATGTATGTCAGCCAGCAACTTTACTCACTGATCCAGGTAGCAAAGAATGATCCCGGATTCACTGCGAGAGGCATGATGCATTTTCAAGGTTATAATGCACACAGGAAAAGCATGGTCGTCTCGCGACCTGCTTGGTTATAGGTAGATGAATAGCATAACTTTGCATGTACTTGACCAATATCATGAAAATGGGACTTACCATTGGCTGTTCGATAACTTTGACCACATGAGATGTTACTGGTCTTGAAAATGGCCTTACCTGCCTTTGGCTGCCATGCCAATTAGATTTTCAGTGTTAGAATTGTTAAGAAACAAGACTAAGAATATCTCGTATTTCGCACTGATATACCATCCAGTTAGTAACCTCAGATGAGATGTTACTGGAGTGTCGCGCACTCACTGGAGGAAAAAAGCTTTAACAAGCTTACGGCACACATTTTTAGTGTTTATGACCACCGTAGCACTTCGATGAGCGCTGTGGATATCGCGTATCCGGGGGTCAGTTAAAATCGGGCATTCTCACACCTAAAGGTTGTGGGGCCTCAAGGGTTACATGATCCAAATTGTTGTCAGGGGTACACGCTTATTCCAGCTTCGTCTCTGATGTTCTGTTGGTTGTTGTTGATTAATTTTACTCTAATCTCCTTCCAGTTCACTTAATGGTCGGCGATGAGCATAACTTGCTCGTGTTTCTGTGTCTCGGATTTACGATTTTCACTAACGATGCACCTAATACACTTACTGTTACGCGACATTTTGTTATTTTGGTAAAATGTTAAGTAAAATTAGTTTTAAATGAGTAGTTTGTCGAGGAAGAACTTTTTGCTGCGGTGATGATAACGCGCGAAAAAGAAAAGTGACGTGCCCGACATGTGTCAAAACGGGGAAGTATACATACGAATATTGCAGGACTAAAAAATATTCTTTTTTTTTTGATCCTCTAAATTTCGCGGTGTGTTAATGTAGATATAAGGAATACTACCATGTTAAATAATTATTTGAAAGATTGCCACGAAGTAAAATAAACTTATTATTCGGATTAAAACATAACATAATAAACATTTTTCATTAAAACACCAAAGTCGTAAGTCAATTCACCGAGAAGTTATTACCACAAAATATCTGAGATCACCCAGATTGGGATAATTTTCTTTTACGGCTGACTAAAATAAACGCAATAACTACATAGAGCCTATGGATATAAACATTTTTATTATACCACCCAAGTTCTATACCCAAGATTTAAATAAATAATAATGATTACTATCATTAATGTACTCGTAAGTGCGATAAAGACGAGCATCAAGGGAGTTCTACCGATCTCCTTGAAGCCCAAATTCATTGATTTGTTTTTCCTGCCCGTCTTAAACAACGGAGTTCAGACCTACTCACTCAACTTATTGCAAAAGTTCCGCCTTGGGGTCTGCCAAAGAGCGATGGAGCGCAAGGAGATGGGCATATCTCCCTTGGCCTTGGCGATTTCAATTTTATGGCATGTGATATTATGTGATACAAAGTTCGGGTAAAATATCATTCGGACAAATGATGATTAGGACAAAAAAAATATGTCACTAGATTATGGATTGAAAAGTCAGGAAACACGATAGAGAACCTTCTGTCCATAATGAAATTCGCTATACACTACACACTAGATATGATATAATTAAAAACGGCACTGTATTTAATATAAATCAAACTCCGCGCCAAAATGGGAAACAGTTGTGCCAATGTAACAAAAACAAAAAAAAAAAAAAATTGAATTTGGAACCATAAACAAATCATTCACTCCCGATACTTTTATGACTGAATGTATTTATGTCGATGAGTGGATTGGAGTTTTTATTATTAGCTGCCCGGATTCCAGAGCGAACTCTGGTCTGTGTTACATACTAATGACACCGTGGTACTCACAACACCAAAAAAATAGCGAAGCTCGTTTAGACTAAACAAAATTCGGAAAATAATTCCTACTTACCAATTTTTTTTTCGCGGCCAAGCTTGCCTCCAGCTTGTCGAGACAAGAGAAAGCGGAATAGACGCCCGGATCACACTCGTACGTACAGGTGATAGGACATCCAGCACAAGATGAAACTTGTGCAATGTTTGCGGAGAGATAAAATACAAAATTCAGAGTTGGCTAGTAGGCTACTGTGGACTAAACAAAGCAAGTTTTTGAATATGCCATGAGTGGTGTGTACTCTTGTGTAGTGTGAACAGCCTTGTGTATCGTCGAGGCGCGCCGCGGCTAGAAGGTGTACAAACAGACGCCGGCCGACCTTGACGCACACCGGCGCGGTCACGCTGCTGCACGCTGCAGATATTAGCGCTCGCACCCAGATCGATACCAACACCCATATTCACTCGACTTGGACTCTCACTAGCTGGAAGACTGGCTTGAGTCACTGAGTGGCCTGTTCCACTGCGGTGCTGCTTGTCGATGCAATCGCTTAGTTTTTTGTCTGTGTCGCTATTTATTTCCACATGACAAGTGTGGCGGCGAGCGGCGCGGCGGCGTGCGGCCTAAATGTGAAGGCGAGTTCCGTGTGGAAAGCGTTGTAGTGTGTTTAGATTAGGGATGCATCCAATACCGATACCGATATATCGGCGATACTTCGGGTTTGCCGATATAATTATCGGTATCGCCCAATGACGTATTATATATAGACTATAATATATTATTATAATAGACTCGTCATGCTCATGCATGAACATCACGGCTGTCGAAAACAGCGTAAATACTGTCGGTAGCTAGATAGCTACTACGCACGAAGAAAGGGAAAGAAAATTAAACGTCATCTACGGATTTTTTGTTGTTAGAGAGAGATAAATATATTTCTGTAATTCCGTTGTCATTTTGTGGTGCATGCTCATTGGCCGAGCGCGAACTTAAGGAGGCATGTGGGGAAAAATGGACACTCGATTTTCTTGTGTTGATATAGGTAGTAGATTTACGGGTAAAATAATATTATTTTCGATCCTTAAAAATATGAATGCAGTATTTTGCAAGAGTAATTATAGTTACCTTATTATTAAAACAAAATGTAATATTATAAACATAAAAATCTTTATTAAAAAAAATGTGAATAATTAAAATTGTACCGTAGAGTATTTTGTGGATAGCCAATCGTCTTCACGTCGTTTTCCCTCATAAGCCCATCTTTAGGTAACCTAATTATAATATTGATCATTAGGTTTCATAACACATATTATATTCAAACAATATAATTCATCAAAATAAAAACAATGTTATAAAACATAAACACTGATGCAAAGAACCCCATCTTCCCTTAACGGCACGTGACTTACCTCAGCCCGGCTAGCATGGGCAGGGGATAAAAATTTTATCCACCGGTTATTTCCACTTTGAAATGATACTTTTCTATCTTTCACATTTAAAGTATAGTTTTTACATGTCCTAAAAACACAGGACGGCATTTTTTTTTTTCGTTGTTTGAGGAAGTTATACACAAAAGTTATTTTAATGTCACGTACTGCCGCGGCACTGGTTGGTACGCGACTAAGGTCCATGTTCACCAAAACGATGACAGTCTGATTATCTAAAACAGCTGTTTAAAACACATTTTTGTATGGTAATATGTCACAGTGACAGCTGTTTTTAGCTAATCAGGCTGTTATCTTTTCGGTGAACATGGACCTAAATGAAAGTCCGGCAATTGCCTTGCATTCATGTTGCCACTACAGAGCGCGGGCAACGTATCTATAGTTTTATATATCATTGGTATCGGCGATATTTTTATGGCAGATTCAACGATACTTTTCAAATTTCGCGCTTTAAAAATGACGACTTAAACCCAAACTTGAAAAAAATGGCGCAGAAATATTTTAGTTTCCAAATGAGTTCTGTCGCATCTGAGAGACTATTTTCCACCGCAGGTCTTATTCAAACAGACTTGCGAAATCGCCTTTGCCCGCAAAACTTAAGAATACTTTGTTTTTGAAATAAAAATCTTATAAATTGTTAATTTTGATTACTTACTAAAACTATTAATTAATTGTGTTTTATTTATTCTACCTTCCTTTTTGAATTCAATAAGCGTATCGGTATCGGTATCGCCGATATTTTTATAAGAGTATCGGTATCGGTATCGTATCGGCAAAAAGGCGTATCGAGGCATTCCTAGGCCCGTATTAATAAACGTAACTCAGCCCAAGATACCGCACTTGATATGAATGTTGAGATCCTGATCGTATTAATAAACGTGATTGTTTATGTTCTCAAGATGCGGATTAGGTTTACGTCATCAACTGAGTGATGGACTGATTAATAAACAAAACTCGACCCTCAAGTACACATTGAGCGCGGGTCCCTGAGATGCTATATCGTGAGTGTAGATAGTCCGTGACTTGAGGAGTGCTTAGCGTGGCGCGAAACACGAATTTTGAAAATATTTTGAGTGACATTAATTATTACGAAAATAGGTTACTATGACGAAATTTTGTTTATCCATGGGATGCTTCAAATCCTTTTGAGGTTAACTTTTACGTTTTATGCAACAGCATCATTTTAGGTTATGTAATATTGTAAGTAATTAACTACATAGTACAATTTTACAAATGCGAGATATTGATCATGTATGGCATTTTTTTCTTTTGACACTGACGCTACATTGCATTAAGTTGTGAGTTATGTAGCACCTACCACAAAAAATAAAGTCGGTGACAAAAAAAACTAAATCAATCAAACAAAGGTCACCGACTTCAAAAGCTAAAGCTACTTTTCACTTTTTTGTGTTTTTTGAAGTCGGTTTTATTTTTGCAAAAAAGTTTTATTCTTCCATTTTCAATTTTTCCAAAAAAATATTTGTCTTGAATTCATTTCACATTGTTGACAATACGTGTCGTGGTAATAAGTTTATCCGTAGTAAATGGAACTTAACATACCTAACTGTCGCAATCTGGGTGTATTGTACACATTTGCGTACCCCCTCAAAAGCATACAGGTGTGATATTAATTCATGATGTTGTCTATACAATAAACATCCAAGCGATTGCACCAATCACGACAGATTTTCCGTCTATTTCTGAAGAGTGAACGAAATCATTCAAAACTTCGGTCAATGTGACGTCATCGTTCAAGAGATCAAGCCCTCAAGTACAACTAGGTGAGGAGCTTATCTTGGTAACTGAGATACTGTACTTATGCGTCTATTAATTAGCAACAATCTTGAGGTGCTGATGACGTCATAATGGCGTATCAAATGATAACGTACTTGAGTACGGTGTTGAGGGACGTTTATTAATACGGGCCCTAGTTTAGATGCGAGCGACGGCTCATGTCTCACTTGTCTCATAGATTTTTCACCTTAACTGCATTTCACACCTAATCGTTGTAAAGTTGCAAATACATACATATTTTGATACTTAAATTAAAAGAGGTCCCTTGTGAGGAGTTATTTTTAAACTTTGGCGGATATTCAGAGTTTCAAACTTGAATACAAGAACCCGATCCATACTAAAAGAAAAAGGCTGCACACTGCTGCTGTATGCCCGTATGGCAGATGACAAGGGATTCCTTCGTGTTAGCGTCGACACAGCGGTAAAAACCCACACAAAGATCGTGGGATAAGTTACACCCGCTTCATTAAGGCGCTACCCCAGGCAAAAGCCGTTTTTTGTGCAGTTTTTTGGAGCCAACTCCTCTTTAACCAAAAGAAATACCAAGTAATAAAAATACATTAAATTTCTACATATTCTTAGACTGCAAAGTGGTAGTTTTATTTTTTATTTTAAGTCTCATAATGTGTAATAAATCCCCTCACAATGAAACCACAAAAATGAGAAAAAAATATTTATAACATGCTTCTTCTCGTAAAGTTAACATTATTTTGATTTGCTTCTTATACTAATGGATAGACAATTTAATAATGAACATAATGCTAGTTTTTTTTTTTTTCAAAAGACGGAAATTTGATCTTATAAAGAATAAAAATCACTAATTTCGCACTATTCGACCCGCAGTGACTGACGTAAAAACCACTTTGTAGTGCAAGCTGATTAGAACTTTATTCTAATAGTATTTCAAACGAAGTTTGAATCACCACAAATAGAGTTGCTAATTTTGCCTGGGGTAGCGCCTTAAGATTGATCCTTAGCAGCTCCTAGTAGATCTGTAATATGCTAATCAATACGGGTTTGTAATCATTAAAAAATGGTTAATGTACAATCATACGAAGACACAAGGCATGAAGTTTCACCGACTGGTTGTTGATGACGTCGTCGTATTGTCGTATTACTCACGGAGTCACGGTGTCGATAGTCGATACTCGGCGCCTCGCCTAGGCCGCGCGCGCCTTGTTTACTATCTCACCGCGGTGACACATATTTTGTCTCTTCCCCGTGCATCTGTGCCAATTCTCTATGACAACGAAGTACGAACACATCATTTGGCTCGTTTGTCCTCGATTCTTGCACTTGTTTGTTATTTCATTAATTTCATGATGAATGATATCGAAAGTAACTCAAGTCAAATAGGTCAGCGTAAACATGGTTATTTCTTTAGTTCTATGATAAGATAACATTGGTTACTTGAACAACAAACAGGCATTAATTATGTTTCGTTGATAGAAAATAATTATAATACCTACATGAACTTCGTTTCTCTTCGAAATATCCGTACTCACACAGTGGTACCATAGTATAAAAAAGACACTATGGTGGTACCTACCTACCTATCATTTATATTGCATCGCTGAGTATGTGGGTGAGTTTTTAAAAAGACCTTGGAAAAGGCTTCCGAAGTCTTTTTCGACCATGTAAACGCAAAACGTAAGTGTCGTGTTTATATTCGCGTTGTGAATTAACCTTGAGCTCTGAATCAGCACCAACAACCACAAACCAACAAACAATGAGTTACACGACACTCACACATCCCAACTGTTCTGTAGCGAAACATCTTACACAATAAACAATCACAGTTGTTGTCTGATGGATTGCTTTAACATCTACGACTTTTTGATACGTATTTATATATTTTTTTATGAATGTGATCTTAATTTGTTTTAAAAATTAAATTACCTACGCAGTTATGGCAGTATTTCTGACTAACCGTGATTTGGGAGCCTCAGTTCCGATATGACGCAAACACGTAGGAGGATGCAGTTCTACATTGAATACTTTGATAAAATGAAAGCTTCGGTTTTCCGGTCACCTCGATTCATGGCCCAAAGCAGAGCGTACGTCACACAGTCACACGATGACGATACCTAAGCTTATTGTTTATGCGTGACAGAGACATTTCCGTTGTCTCGTTCTGACGGGGAGCGGGCGTGAGTCGCGGGGGGCATGTGCGAGCGCAGCGCCCCCGTTCTGTATGCGCGGGAGTGCAGGAGGCGCGCGCGGCAGTCGGCGACGCGATGTGCCACGCAGTAGTGCTCGGAGTGTTATTCTCGCTGCCGTCGTACTTGTACTCGGCCGTGCCGTTCAGGTGAGCTCCTCGCTAACTCGCTGTTGTTGGTCGCCCGGTGCTCCTCTGTGCGGTTTGTGTAGTACTGTGCACGTGCCGCGGCCGCGTCCGCGTCCCACTGCGCCACTGCGGTCTCGCTGCCGTCTTGTGTATGTCTGTGTGTTCTTGGACATTTACAACGATAAAAACATGTTTTCAAATTCTTAAAATGGTTTAATTTTATCGCAAATGAGGTTTATTTCCATTAATCTGTAGTCTATAACGATATGCATTATTATAACCTAAGAAAAAAATATAAAAAATCGTCAGGAGCCGAAGGATGTTACTCATTGTGATATTTAAGTACCTATTCGCGTCGGGTTAGTGATTTTATATTGAATCAGTGTGCACGACACGCATACGGATTGACGCATTAAGTATTGCGGTCACGAGCGATGGCCACGGCTGCGGGCAGTGCGGACTCCGAGATTGAGCCAGCCAGCTCAACCCGGCGGGCTCGCGTTACGTAACCGCGGCGCCCGGCGTGTCCCGTCGCCGCTACATGCACTCCTGCCTGGAGCTCCTGATGTTCTGGCTCGCCACGCTCGCCGACACTGTCCTCGGCAAGTTAGTATCGCGAAGACTCTGTCCCCCCCAACATCGTCGTTAGCACTTCGCTTCTGGGCCTAATCAACATCTTGCTCCCGTTTCCGTCTGTGTACTTTGGTGGATTGTTTATTTTGTACTTCGGATTTAAATTCGTGCGGACAAGCGAATAGTTCTGCACAAGTACTTAGTGCCCTGCAAAGCAACGCTCATTAGCAGCACACCAGCCTTTTCTATCAGCTAGTTGTGCTACTGTCAAGTACTTACTGATAAACTTATCAGCGGGTGGTTCGACTCTGCGACTCAACTGATTACCAAACTGAACGCAAGCAGATAACAGAACAGAATGTCAAAAATTATTGAAAAGTTTTTTTTTCTCAGTTTGAATCCAACCTCTCTTTCGTAAAGGAACGACAAGTCTCTGCATCCGGCCGCATCGAAGTTCTTTGATAGACTGGAAGCCGACCTCAACATAGTTGGGAAAAGGCTAGGTAGATGAAGATGATTTTTTAATTGTAATCCAGCCGAGTTTTAAAAAGGCGAGAGTATCTCTGTCGGGATTTGACGCAGAATGATTGTGCCCTTCGCAAAATGTGCACTTCTCTAAAAGAGCGGTACTGAAAATTAGTGCGATTTTTTATTATTTTGCACGATTTTTAGGACGATTACAGTCGTTTTTGTTTGTTAAAAGTATTTTTTGTTAATCACTCAAACATCATTCTGCTCCACAAAAAGGGTGATAAGTCGGACATGAATAATTACAGACCCATTAGTCTCTTATCACATATCTATTAAACTTTTATTAAAATAATAGAAAACTCATATATCCCGTTAATCAGATAACCATCAACCTCCTGAACAAGCAGGCTTCCGCCCTGGCATTTCCACTACTGACCACTTACATACAGTCAACCAAATAATCGAAAAATACCAAGAATACAAACTCCCACTACATCTAGCTTTTGTCGACTACTCCTAAGCCTTCGACAGCATTACACATACATCCATTTTTAACGCTTTATGCAACCAAAACATAGATCCCACATAAAAATTACATACATCTGCTACGTAATATATACAGAAATAGTACACCCGCAATTAAATTACAAACCACAGGTCCAAAATTAAATAGAGAAAGGAGTAAAACAGGGCGACCCGTTATCTCCTAAACTGTTTACCAGTACTCTCAAAGAAATCTTCAGGAAGTTGGCAGCTGATTGGAGGAAAAAAAAAAGAAGACAGTGTTATCGGCGACACGAGGCTGTCAAGTCTACGTTTCGCCGACATTGTTTTCTTTGCATCCTCAGCCACAGAACTTCAACTTGTGCTTCAAGATCTAAGCAATGCAAGCCTTGAGTTTGGACTGAGGATGAATATGTCGAACCCCAACATAATAAAAGTAGACGGGGAGACAATACAACATGTCCAGGAGTACCTGTACTTGGGCCAAGTAGTCTTGGGCGTAATAGGCGAGGCAAGATAAAGGAGTCGCAAGACGAGGAGAAAACGCCTGGAAGAGCTACTGGTCCATGAAGGAACTATTTAAGGATGTGTTGCCTATAGCACTGAAACGCAAAATTATGGACGTGTGTATTCTCCCCGTCTTAACTTATGGTGCACAGATTTGGTCTTTGACTAACATCCAGAAGTCCAAACTCAAGGTTTGTCAACGAACGAGCAATGGAGCGCAGTATACTAAGTGTAAAATAAACGGATAGTGTTCAAAAACCAATACTGCGCTCCAAAACAGGTATAGCTGACATGACTCAAAAGGTTGGCCAACTGAAATGGGACAGCAGTGCCCTGTTCATCAAAACTTACAAGCCTTGTATTACAAGCAATTTTCCTGTAAAAAAAATTATTATCACAAATATGTGTTAATCAAAACTACACGCGTAACTTACAAGTTACAAGGGTCATTATTTATTTCACAAGCATTTTTTTACATTTGTAGTCGTCATTTTGTTCATCAAAAATCATTTGTAAGTTACAATTTGTAGAAAATCATAGCAAAAACCTGAGTGTCCGTCGACTCTCCATTCCGTCTTACAAGTGTCGTGCTTAGTACCGCAATACATTTTTCTGAGTTTAATGTATCTCCGACATAGGTGCAATCTTTTCCACCAGACCAAGCGACTGACATGTAATACATGACATTAAATAAATATTCTTCCACTCTTCTATTTTTGTTGTTTGGACATCCTGTCGCTAAATTTACCAAATAAAATGTATTTTTTCGAAGAAATCGCAAAACCTTGCCACGTATTTCAAATTATAAATAAAAGGCTCAGAGAATACTTTGTCGCTCCTACTTGTTAGGGTTCCGTAGCCAAATGGCAAAAAACTGAACCTTTATGGATTTGTCATGTCTGTCTGTCCGTGTGTCACAACCACTTTTTTCCGAAACTATAAGAACTATGCTGTTGAAACTTGGTAAGTAGATGTATTCTGTGAACCGCATTAAGATTTTCGCACAAAAATAGAAAAGAAAACAATAAATTTGGGGGTTCCCCATACTTAGAGCTGAATTCAATTTTTTTTTTTTTTATTGAGGTTTCTAATACTTATCATTTTTTCTAAACTGAATAGTTTGCGCGAGAGACACTTCCAAAGTGGTAGAATGTGCCCCCCCCCTCCCCCCTGTAACTTCTAAAATAAGAGAATGATAAAACTAAAATATATGATATACATTACCATGTAAACTTCCACCGAAAATTAGAATGAACGAGATCTAATAAGTAGTTTTTTTTTAATACGTCATAAATCGTAAACCGCAATATACTTTTCATTCAATCAACTCAAATATAAAAATGAATGTTATTTGCTGCTACGGAACCCTTCATGGGGGAGTCCGACTCGCACTTGGCCGCTTTTTTTTTAATGTCCAATCAATTTTAGACACAGACATTACACCATTCAGCCATGCGTTTAAGTAGACTTATTCATTTAAAAACAAAAAAAATAGCGGGAAAAGAATGCAGCATAGTGCATACATACATTTTTGATTTTAGAACTTACAAGTAGAACCTAAAAGTGTTCAATTTGACAAGCCTTGTAGGATTTTTTTTGATAAACGTAATTCACACGAACTTGTAAAAACTTCCTTGTAAAGTGTTACAAGTTGTGAACGTGTAGACTTGTAAGCTTTGATAAACAGGGCACAGGTCATGTCTGCCGCATGCACTGTGGGCCAAAATTGCTGGACACTGGTGTCCTGACACAGTGAGGCGGGGTCGCGGCAGGCCACGCAGGAGATGGTAGAATGAACTGGACAAGTTCCGTCTGAACTGGAAGGAGGACGCGTGGGTTTGCGAGAAGTGGAAGGAGTGGAGGGAGGCATTTGCCCAGGACTGGGACAGAGCAGGCTAGATAAAAAAATACCACGTTCAGGAAACGTTACATTATACCTATACATATAATAAAATCGTCGAGACCAAAAAATCTGTACATTGAAGATTAAAAAAAAAAAATCGCCCAGGGTGACTTAAAATAAGTAACTGAACATATTAAAACAATTTAGATTTTAGATTGAATTTAGATAGAATTTAGATTGTTCTAGAATCATTAAACTCAGAGTAAATACTTATTATTAAAAATAAAGAAATACCTGTTTCAGCATTTTTAAAAAATTTCATCCAGAGTCGTAAAAAAGAGGGTTTTGTGTTTAAAATTAATAAACTTCATACACCTATAGAACAAAATCCAATGAAGTATAAACCTTTAAAAGTTGCTGTAAATACTGCAAATCGAATACAGGTAAATATAATTTCTCAATTTTCTTGGAATTTGATTTTTGAAGTGAATACGCCCAAAATAGCGGAACTCAAGAAAATCTGCTTTCCTCTGTATAAGTAGTTAGTAATACGGGGTGGAAACGGTAAACGGGGCAGTAAGGGGAACTGCAGCTACACGAAAAAGTTCTTAGAAACAATCCATAATTTTTTCGCTAAATGTTGATCCCCATTCACAGATTTAATTAAAAAATAAAGTGCAGTTAGCAAGAAAATTGCCATTTTACATAAAACAATTTTTTTGATGCCAATAATGATAAACCTTAACCGTTGCAGCTACATGAAAATGGTCTTAGGAAACCATCCGTAATTTTTCGTGAAATTTTGATCCCCATTCACAGATTAAAAAAAAAGTACAGTTAGCAAGAAAATTGCTATTTTACACAAAACATTTTTTGATGCCAATCGATCCTGTTTCTAATACTCAACAGTCAACGGTTAAGGAAGCTCCCCTTTCTGCCCGGTTAATCGTTTCCACCCTGTATTTACAAATAAAATAATACTACGAAGAAAATGTAGACTATACGAATGTACATCAGACATAAAGCCCGAAAAGTTACAAATACAAACGAGTTCAAATCCTACTATCTACAAATAATAAAAATGCTTTGTCCTGAAGGACTGTGATGGATCAACGCACAGCCTTTACCGCAGATTGTAGAAACCTGAAGCTTGGAGGGTGTATTTTTTGTATAATAATTTCAGAAAATCATTTCTTATCGTATGCCTTTAATACGATAAGAAAGGATTTTCTGAAATTATACCCCTAAGGGGGTGAAAAGGTAGGGGGCAAAGTTTGTATGGGAAAATGTGATTCCTTGGTCCAATCTACTTCAAATTTTGCCATCAACAATATTAACAGAATTGATGGACGCGTTTCGTATTGCACGTAAATTGATTTCAATGCATATCTTAGGAGATACACCGTTTTAAATAACTCCGCAGCAAAATAATGATCATGTACCGGGCGCGCATTTTCAATATGTGGAAGGATGTGTATGATGTGCTCTTTGAAAATTGTATTAAAGGTGCTTACGACCGACTCTTTGTAACCCTCTCTTTCTCTTATGTGACGCAGAGAAAGTTGCGCGGGTCAGCTAGTTTAAAATAAAATTGTAAGCAAATAGTTTTTCTTTTGACCCATTGGGACAAAATTTACACTCATTTTAAGTAGTGCTCATTTCAAGAAGTGCTCATTTTGATAAGTGCAGTGTCGGTTGCTTATTCACGCACGCCTTAACGAATTTCGTTGTTTGGTAGTAGTTGTTTGGTTGTTTAGGGTATGCAGGACATAGTGCACACTCAGGACAAAGTAATATTAGATCAGTAGTTTCACTGGTATAATTTCCAACCTTCCCAGCTTCCCACAGGCGAAGCTGCGGTCAAAAGCTTAACCTCGTACTTGTTACGCTCGCGCTCTGCTGTAGCTACATATACGAGTACAAGACCAATTTTCCAAATATGATGTTGATGTGTCTCACGAAAGTTGATGTTGATGTGTCTCACGAAAGTTGATGTTGATGTGTCTCACGAAAGTTGATGTTGATAGGAATATGTTTAAGTAGTAATAATGTTGTGTGATGTGGAACAATGTGTGTCGAGATCGCAGTGTGAGCTGCGAGTACTGCGACAGCAGCGCGGCTTGTCACGGCGCGTTTTATTCGCCGCGGCTGCACACAAAAGTTCATACGCGCGCGGACCATTTCCACTGACCTTTTGTACCAACACTTGCGCTCTGCGACCTCAACTGTGCGCTTTTGTCTCGGTCTTGCACCCGGTTCCACCCGATTCCACCCAGTTCTGCAATACCCGGGTATACCCGATTATTTTAATAAGACTGTGGATCCGGATTGTAATAGGCTTTGCTAATAGGATCGGCACTCTTCTAGTTGTAACAGTGGCGTGTGTGGTGTTGCAGGAAGGCGCGGCGCAAGGAACGGGAGGGCGAGCCGGCGGGCGACCCCAAGCTGTACCTGCAGGAGGCGCTGCTGGAGCGCAAGTTGCCCGAGCTGGACATGCGCCAGCTCGTCGACCTGCCGCTCGGCCTCGACTACAACGAGTGGCTCGCCTCACACAGTCAGTATCACCATTTAAGGCGCCTTTTTATCTACCACAGACTTTTTTATGAATCCTTTTTTCATGAACTATCCGAAAAGTATTAGATTTGCTTCGAGCGTTGAGCAAATGAAAGTTTAGTTTAGTAAGTTTAGTTTATCGTCCTTTTAAAAGGACGGCGCATAAATAAAATCGTGTCATTAAAGTACCTAGTAGATTTCGAAAACCATTTGTACTAACGGGTTTTATAATAATGGCAATACGACAGTGCCATTAAAACAATTTTATTACGAAACCATCGACCAACCAATGATCGACCATTATGACTTTAGACTTTATTAGGAACTTTTCGCAAAATGACAATGGGATGGGATGGGAATGGAATCGTGTTGGAGTGACGAATTTATAAAAATTTAGGCCCCTGGGTTGGTCCCATAGAAATTTTTGATCAGTATCAGAAACAGGATCAATAGGCATCAATTAAAAAATGTGTAAAATGGCCATTTTCTTTCTAACAGTATTTTTTTTTAAATCTGTGAATGGGGATCAAAATTTCACGAAGAAATAAAGATACGAGTAGTCTTCTAAAACCACCTTGTAGCTACAACGGTTAAGTTAGTTCTCCTTACTGCCCCGCTGAAAGTGTCCATCTTGTGTATTAACTTATATATTTAAAAGAAATTAGAAATATAGAATCGTGTAAAAAGTAAAAAAAAACGTATTATGAACAAAAAGTTAATAAAAATACTTAAACCCGACTGAGTACAAAAAGTAAAAACAAGTATGCGGGAAGCAGGCGGGGCACGCGGGACCCAGCACATTTTTATAATTTTGTAGATTTCAATAATTCTGACGCGGTCTTCTAGATAAATACCTACCTTCTTGAATTCATGCCAGCCTGGTACTGTTCGTAAGGTTACTGCCCGTAACTAGCACAACTGTACTAACACTACTCGAACCCATTCAATATTTTTGAGTAGGTAAACCTATGTAATAAATAAATATAACCACCGATGGATGGGGCGGAAATCACCATTATAAATTAGTATCAAGAAACTTTTCTACTTGACTATACAAATCATAAAATTGGTCAATGGGATCAGTTGACCAATTCAAAAATTCATTAGGTCGACTGATCCCGCGGGATCCACCTGTGTGGGATGATTTTACTAAAGAGCCAAATTGTTCCCGCTTGCTTCCAACTGTCGTTTTCAGTTATTGTACTGCATTCGGGTCATTATTATTTTTATTTAACAGAAGAAATCGGTTAAAGATAGACGTTGTGGTTCAAGGTCCCAGGTCGCCAGACGTTACTTATTTTCTGATAACAAAATGTGTGGCATCGACTAGCGTTATTATTAGGCATGTCGACAGTATAAAAAAAAATGCAAAACTAATTAGTCCGTCAGTTACGAGTATTGGAATATAATGAACACGTATTTTTTGATTTTGTATCGCGACTTTGACGCATTAAAACTCGTGACGTCAGAACGCACTAAAAAATTAAAAATACCAAAGCGTGACGTATTGAGAATTTAAAAAGCGTCTGTTCTTCGTCAATTTTGGTGTATGTAAGAAAAGAAAAAATACGGGTCAAACATTTTTTAATAATCTAGCTGACGGACTAATTATATTTTTTCAGTCGTCAAGCCTATTGTACTGTTCCGCGCTATAAAGCGTCTGCCAGAAATTTTCGTCTACGGGACGTATCAGGCATAGTAGATTTAATGTTTAACAATGTTCAATACAACATAATTATGAACAAATTTGCTCTCTCTGGCTTTAATATAAGACGATGAACTATGATTTTCACGCAACTTGAGCACCTGGTGTCCTAACAGTTGACCGTTGCAGCGTTGGCACAAGTTAGCAGGTACGCATACGTTCATAGTACGTACATACCGACACTACTTGGTGCCACTTATTTTTTCGTCTGGTGGCCCTGGGATTTTCCTCTATTGCATTTTATAGTATGCGACTAAAACGCAAAAGTTAGCGCGAAAGGGGTTAGGGGTTCGGTTACTTTCGGTAACTTTCAACACAATGTTTCAAATGATTCATCAATACAAAAAAAAACCTGTTTAGAAAAAGAGGTAGTCGTCCACGTATAACAAGACATTGGCGAAAGTCCAAATCTGGACAGTCTACTTGAATTAACAACTTCCCTCACCTTCTAATAACATGCATCCTTGCACTCCATCTGCCTATAAATTGCAATAATAAAACCTTTATTTGGTTGACTTTGAGAAAGTATGCCGAATATTCGCGGCCTAATACAAGGACAAATGCTGTTATTTCCTTGTATTTGATTCGGAATATATTAAAGATATTGATTGTGCGGCTGACGTCAGTACACAGACGGTCGTTCCATGTCGCTAGTCCTGGTCGGTCGTGTCGTGAATCGTCTGATGGGATATTACATCGTCAACAAATCAACTTGTATGCAAACGTTCGACTGTTATAAATATGTATAATACAGCGTGTAAGGGACAGCCAAACGCAAACTTTCTCCAGAACATTTCCTTTTTTTAAATAGTTTTATTCAGTTAATATACTTTTTTTCAATGAAAAATTACATAAGCTGTAGGCAACACTTCATTTATGTAAATATTACGGCTAAAATAGAAATAAAACCAACAATGGGTGTTGAAAAACGTCGAAACATCGCCTCTTACTAACGTCGCGTAAAATCAGCTGTTCACTTCCTGCCTAGCTACAGAGTTGATAGAACTCGTCGTCGCACTTGCCGTTCGCTACGTGCGTTTTGCCACGATAACGATACATTGCGTATGAGGAAGGAAATTAACTTTCCTGAAATAATTTCTTGCACCGGTCACCGGTCTGTTAGTATGATATAGTGCATTCACCCTATCAGTTTGTCTGGAGAGCTGTTGGTGAGCTTACAGGCTGTATTTGAGGTATTGTTGCGATCGGTTGCAGCGCTGGCGCTGTTCGACCACGTGAACCTGCTGTACGGCACGGTGTCGGAGTTCTGCTCGGCCGCCAGCTGCCCCGACATGACGGGCCCCGGCGGCCGCACCTACGCCTGGTACGACGAGCGCGGCAAGAAGTCACGCGTCGCGGCGCCGCAGTACGTCGACTACGTCATGACCTTCACGCAGAAAACCGTCAACGACGAGACTGTCTTTCCTACTAAATATGGTAAGTGGCCAGACCTTATTTGTTATTCGTATAGCTGCTGCACTATCTAACACAACACCCAAATTGCGTAACACTTTCAACGACTATCTGATGGATTTTAAAGGAAATTCCTAATCCATGGCTTGACTCGCAAGCAACCAAATCGACTCAACCTATTAGCGCGGCCCCAATAGGCTGAGTAGGCTGAGTAGGCTGGAGCCGAGGCCGCGAGGGCGACAAATATGGGGCCAATTTTCTCTTTATGCCTTACAGAAATGAAAACATGCATAATTATTTCCTAAATGCTATTATGTCCTCACAAACAGTTCAATAAGTACTAAATGTGTCACGCACGGGCGAACCGTGATCATTTTTAGGGTTCAGTACCCAAAGGGTGAAACTGTCCGTCTGTGTGTCACCAGGCTGTCCATCACCATCTCATGAACACTTAGTTTGAGTGATTCTATTGTACGATATTGAGTCTATTTATATTTATTCTGCAAAAAAGAGCCATCATTGTAAAAATAACAGCCATCGTAGTAGTCTTAGTAAAATTGTTACTAACCCCATGGACTCGGTCTGAAATAAAAACTTTCTATTCTATTCTATAGCCATATTAGTCATATACAGGGTTGGTGTATGTATACGGTAAACGGGGCAGCAAGGGTCAATTGATCAATTCACACCGAGACGCGACGCAGCGCGCTGCTGACACGGTTCATGAGATACAGCCTGGTGACAGACAGACGGACGGTGGAATCTTAGTAATAGGGACCCGTTTTATAAAATGGCGTAAGTTAGGTTAGTTAGGTAGGGCACTTAATTCAAAACCCTTTAATAAGAGCTGCGTGATTAATGCTTTGTATTACTTATTGACATATGAGGTACGCGTAGAGAGTAACCATTGCGGCGCGATGTTGCAGCGAACGAGTTCCCGGCGCAGTTCGAGAGCGTGGTGCGGCGCGTGGTGCGCCTGCTGTTCCACGTGGTGGCGCACATGTACGCCGCGCACTTCCGCCAGCTGGCTCTGCTGCGCCTGCACGCGCACCTGCACCTCACCTTCGCGCACCTCACCGCGCTCGACCGCCGGTTCGCGCTGCTCGACCACAAGGAGACCGAGGTGACTATCCACACACACACACACACACACACACACACACACATCTCTCTCGAAGGTGTTATTACAAACGTAGTAATCAGTATTAATCCATAACAAAATAAAAACGAAAGTCAATAATAATGGCACTTTTGGTGTTGTGCACACAGAAGTTGCTTTCCAATGGTTATAAGGATATATTATAACAAACTACCGAAATCACATAGGGAACTGCCAATCAATCGATTTAAATCTGCGTTATTCAGATGGCTTATAGAAAAGACATTTTAATCTATGAATGAGTATCATTATTCTTAACCTTAAAGATTCAGGTTGACATTTTAATATTATAAATTAATTGAAAAGTGATGTTCTTATAACTGACATTCTTAATTGGCATTCTTATTATTGACAGTCTTTTTTTTGACATCCTTATTGTTATGACATACCAATTCCGGTAAATTCATATATTCGTAAATGTATTCTCGAATTTTGCATGCTAGTCTTAGCGAATTGTGTGAGCAACTGTAATAAACTCTACTATCTATTTATCTTAGTACTACAATTCTAGCAAATAAATTTCATTTCATTTAATTATGGTAAAATTGTCAAACACGATAGATTATTAAATAACTAGAAAATTGTAAACTCTCGAAATATTGTCAAACGAACATACTGCTTACAATAAAACGCATTATTTTTCGGTAGATTGTAATCTATCGAAGTGAAACCGTAATATTGTGAAATGCATGCAATGGAAGTCAACTCCCGCGGTGTGGAGGAGAGGAAGGGAAGGAGGCCCTTGCCCAATGGCACCACTCTAGATATGGGCGCCGCCGCCGCCGCCGCCGCCATTCGCCGCTTGGCGTGAGTTCGGCTCGTACAACGTCATTTTGTTTGAGTTTTAACACGTTATAAATCCCCGGATGGGATCCGGCTGCCTTTACCAACGACTGGACCTGGGAACATATAACACGCGTACACTCCGGACCGACGAGAAGATAGCGGAACTCGAGGAGGGATTGAGCAGGCTGCGACTATTGTGGGGTTATCTGAAGTCCGATGAGAGGGGGAGGACACGATAATCCTAAGATCCGGCAACCTGCTTTATTTCCGAGAGGGTGACCGCCAGTCCCAGGGTGGTGTTGGGTTTATCGTCCACAAGTCCCTCGTGAACAACGTGGTGAAGATCGAGAGTGTGTCGACCAGGGTGGCGTACCTTATACTCAGAATATCCTCAAGATATTCGCTGAAGGTCATACAGGTCTACGCCCCGACCACCCGCACACCCAGACGACGAAGTGGAGACCATGTATGAGGATATCTCTAAAGCCATGCATGGTTTCAAAACTCACTTCACCGTTGTCATGGGGGACTTCAACGCACAACTGGGCAAACGAGACGGGGATGAGCTGCAGGTGGGGCAATTTGGAGTTGGACGTCGGAACCACCGGGGCCACCAACTGGCTAGTTTTATGGAGAAGGAAGCCCTCTCTATATGATAAACTCCTTCAAAAATCGTGAGCACTGGACCTGCACCTGGCAGAACCCCGATGGTACAACAAAAACGAGATTGAATTCATCATGTCAACCAAGAAGCAAATGTTCAATGATGTCTCTGTGATCAATTCGGTGAAGTGCGATCACCGCTTGGTAAGAGGCACATTGAACATCAATATCAAGCTAGAAAGGTCTCGACTGATGAAGTCTACGCTCCGTCCAGCACAGATCCAAATTCAAAACCCCGAAAGCTTTCAGCTTGAACTCCAAAATCGTTCCGAGTGCCTAGGAAGCTCAGTGGACGAATACAACGATGGGTTCGTGGAAACTGTCCATACAACCGGGTGAAGTTTTTCAAGACACGTCAGATCAGAAAAAGAGGTTGTCCGATGAAACTCTCAGACTCGTGAAGGAGCGGCGTGAGATGATCCTGCAGTCTTCAGACGAGGCGTTGAAATACCGGCAGCTCAATAGACGAATCTCTAAATCCTTCAAGAACGACCTCCGCTGCTTTAATACCGAATGTATTAAAGACGCTATCGAGCGGAACAAAGGCCCCAAAGTATTTTCAAGAGATCTGGCTGATCTGGCAGAGCCAGCTCACGAAACTGAAGACCGACGATGGCAGGATCTTATCCGCCAAACCGGAGCTACTGAGGGAGATCGAGAGCTTCTATGGACAGTTGTACACGTCAACCAGCAAACCCATTGTCGACCTAGCAAAAACTAGACTGACCCGACACTATACCGAAGGCATCCCGGACTTCAGCCTGTACGATATAAGGATAAGGATGGCTCTGAAACAGCTAAAAAACAACAAGGCGGGTGACGACGGAATTTAGGGGCTTTGTGTTTTGAATTCTGGAAGCATAACATAAAACAATAGGTAATGATTACATGGATGACCATTTTAGTATAGAATTTCAACTCACCCGTATTTTGTGCGATCCAGTAACGAACTAACGTTAAGTGTCACAGAAATTAAACAGATGAACTTTGATGTGTGCTTCTGCCTACCCTTAAATTAAACAGATGAACTTTGATGTGTGCTTCTGCCTACCCTTAAATTAAACAGATGAACTTTGATGTGTGCTTCTGCCTACCCTTAAATTAAACAGATGAACTTTGATGTGTGCTTCTGCCTACCCTTAAATTAAACAGATGAACTTTGATTTGTGCTTCTGCCTACCCTTAAATTAAACAGATGAACTTTGATTTGTGCTTCTGCCTACCCTTAAATTAAACAGATGAACTTTGATGTGTGCTTCTGCCTACCCTTAAATTAAACAGATGAACTTTGATGTGTGCTTCTGCCTACCCTTAAATTAAACAGATGAACTTTGATGTGTGCTTCTGCCTACCCTTAAATTAAACAGATGAACTTTGATTTGTGCTTCTGCCTACCCTTAAATTAAACAGATGAACTTTGATTTGTGCTTCTGCCTACCCTTAAATTAAACAGATGAACTTTGATTTGTGCTTCTGCCTACCCTTAAATTAAACAGATGAACTTTGATTTGTGCTTCTGCCTACCCTTAAATTAAACAGATGAACTTTGATTTGTGCTTCTGCCTACCCTTAAATTACTCTTAAATTAACAACAACAAATGCCCTGACAAACTGCTAGGTACGGTCGAACAAGCTATTTGGTTTACACTTTACAATGTAATTTGTGGGTTAAACTGTAAACCAATTAGCTTGTTCGACCGTACTTGAAATTCTCATACACGATACCAAAATCTCTTTTTCGTGACCTTTTCGATTTGGTCGGCATAATAGAGAATTGCTGACATGTTCTTGTTTTTGATATAACTATCGCTACAGCCGTAATTGAAAGCTGAAATCAACAGGAATGAATGTTCATGAATCATTTTAATTTGTTTAAAGTATGCCAGTTTCTTAACGTTTTGGGAACTGCGTATTTCATCGCTAAAGTACGACACATACGCCCCACAGCCGCGAACGGTACTTCCACCAACATACAACCCAGCACTGGCCCGCAAATGGCAAAAAACCCAAGAAAATTTGGATTTCGCGGGCCACCCTGACGCTTTCACCTTAAGTGTTTTGATTTACTTGCAAATCCGTTTTTATCAGAGTTTTTAAACCATTTAATTCCATTGGTTTACGACAACTAAATCAAAAACTAATTTTTGAACAAATTAAGGTCCGTTATTGGTATATTTTTCAATCTTCTGCGTTGAGCCGTTTTAGAGATCTGGGAAATCCCAAAACGTTACCGCAGCAAAATCATAGATAACTCGAGAACCATATCACACAAATTTTGCTTATAACAAACATTTACTGCGCAACAAAAGCTATCTATTCATGTATTTCGTTCCGGGATCAACGAATTTTTGAAAATCGATTTTGCCAGGATAACGTTTCAAACGTTACTCCAGCAAAATATGTTTTTCTCAAATAACTTTAAAACTACAATTGACACAAATTTTGTTATTAGTAAACAAATTGCTCCTCATGATACATTAATTATTGGTTATGGTCGCACATCTCAAATGCACAACATTTTGACATGGTAGCGCACACTTCTGGGCCTGCCGCGTTGTCGTTTCCTGATATTTATTATCCACTGAGTGGTAATTTTTTCTTTAAATGTTTCATCGACCTGTAGCTCTTCCAGGCATTCTCGGTACGCCTAGCTACTTTCTTATCTTGTCTTGCCTGGAAAGAGACTAGGTAGTCTCTATTCAATCAGCACACCCCTAATTTCTAAGTTACGCTCTGTGCCGGTCGTCATCGGTTTCGTCTTGGTCAAATTCATAGAAAACCTAACTTGGACACTGGCGCGGCTCAGTTGAATCGAGCATTAGGTCTAGCTCAGCTGCTGAGGAAGAATCTTACTTGAACATTATTAAGAAACATCAACGTATAGCAATAATGCCATGGCGACAATATTAATTTCAAGTAATTAAAATAATGTGTTCACAAAATAAATAAATTTGATTTGATTTGAATCAAATTAAGAAAAGTCAAGAAAAGAATGCAAATGAATAAATGATTATGATTATGATTAAAAGCTTAATAAGAAACGTACATAAAATGAAATGATACGTTTTGTCGAAATGCCACAGTAAACACCGCGTTATGTCTAGTTTTCTCTTTCATTTTTGAACAGCAGTTAATACTATAGGAGCTGCCAGTTAAGATAACAATAGCGGTCAATAACTAGGTATTGACCACCCACCTACGTTTATTAAAATTTGAAAACCAAAAATAAGTCTGGTCAAGTCTTGAATCGTCATCCATCGTGATCTTCAACATTTCTTGTAATGAAAAACGATACCTACATGGTTCGTTTTGGTTCGCACGAAAAAATATTAGAGAAAGGCCAATGACCTCTAATAATAGTCATCTTAACTGGTGATTTTTGATACAAACTTTCAAATTATTGCTTGGAAACGACTTTTACTTTTGGTCCGGGAGGTACCGTTGCAAATAAATTAGTCATAGTCTTACGAGCTGGGTATGAGATAAATTAATTACTACCGATTAAACAACACAATTACTTTATTAATCACAAAACAATTTAAACTTAATCACAAATACACTACAGTTCACTATTCGCTTAGATATCGCACTTCTAGTTCACTTCGATTCGCTTCGTTGTGTAGCCAAAACAAGACTGACGGTCGCGGGCCTGAGCGGTGTATTTATACTCAAAAAAAAACTCAAAACTCAAAAAAAAACTCAAATAATTTATTTCCAAGTACCTACTTTGACATTTAATTTTATCTAATAAACATGCTTTTTGAATTGTAATTATACCTAATCCTTAATGAATAATGATGATTTAATATGTAATAATTCCTATAATGTAATGATGATATAATATTGTCACGGTTTATGCACCATCTCTTCCTACCAATTTGTACGCCACGATATGCGGCTGAACATGTTACAACTTTTCTGTATAACATTATTATCTTGCATGCAATGTATCATGTACACCATGTTTAAACAAATAAATTTTAACTTACTTACATACTTCAATTAGACCATTACGACACTTTTGAATGTCAAAAACAACAAACTAAATCAAAGCTACTAACAGTCACAGTCACAAGGCATAATAACTTGAGAAAGTACTGTAGTTGCCCATTCCCTAGCGTAGATCTCTATGGAGAGGAACGGGCAAGAAACTCCATGGACACTCTTTTAAATCAAAATATTGTTACAAAATCTTGGTTACATCATTCATGTTGTGATTATACATATAAATGTGAGAACGATGTAGAAAGACGTGCACATTAAGAGCGTCCAGAGAAAAGATTAAATCAACAGCTTAAAAAATAAATAAATTAAAATTAACCGTGGCAGCTGAGAGTTGACCAGTCTCAATTGACAGCGCCCGTTCACGAACATGACGCATGTATCAGCACCATTCAACTCGACCACATTGAAGGGAATTAAATGACCCGACACACCCGCCACCATCACCGAGACATTTGAGTGAGCATGACATTCTCTCAGCCGCCATATTCAAGACAAAAAAAGAAAAATAAGATAACTAAATGTAAGTGGTGGCTTTACAATACATAGAACTCACACATGTGGTATCCAATTACATAATATTAAGAGATGGAATCTATACAATGCAAGGATATTTTTACAATCTTCTTCAGCTTCCACAATAACTTGACTGGGAATCAATTAGTTTGCTCCTATGGTTGTGGAGCAGGACCGGCATTGAGCCAACCGACACACAAAAAATAACCACGAATATTCTAGAGGGATAGAGAACTGCTTCATAAAAAACACTAACAAAAGAATACAAAAGGTAGGTAATAATAAACTACTTGTACAAAACAAACAAATATGAACGTACCCTATGCCCTAGGCGTACGGTCGAAATTATAATATCTTTTTATAAATAGGTCGCGAATTTGCACTCGAAATTCCAACGTACGCATACTGTAATCACGTGCTTTCTCGAATGTTCTCGTAGGTCCGATGTAAGCCGGCTGATATTGTCATCGAAGGTTGATCTTATATTAGCAATAAGTGAACCAACCGTCCGCGTCAGCTGCTCAAGTAGCGGTGGGTGTCGGATTGGCAGGTTACGAAAGTTGTAAAAATAAATAAAATATTAGGTCATAGTACGCCGGCTAAAACTTTTTTCATAAATAGTTTACATCATCATAATGAGCTTAATTTAAAAAAATCGTCAGCTGCATGCCACGACGATTTTCTTACCTACCATCAAGTAGAGAGTGTGTGATATATTGCTTTTAGGCCCTTCGCACATGGAGCTACTCAAAAATGACTGAACTAATAAGTAATTACGATTACAAACCAGTTAGAAATTGTATCTCGCACACGACGCTACTCAAGTTGTAAGGTTTCAGTCACTTCTGTTATTTCTGTTTACAAAAGCACACGGTTAACAAGTGGTAAACATGTCAACTGGATCGAGCGAGGACGACGACGACATTGTATTATACTAGGTATTATCATAATAGACGTCGAAGGAATATTCGCAGGTTTTGGGTTCATCCGTATATTCGAAATAATGTTAACTGCAGATTATATAAGCATGGGTATTTTTCCACCTCCTTCACAAATTTAATATTTAATGTTTGCTCATTTTTATAACAAAAAACAAAGAAACTCGGGAAACCAGTAGCGTGGTGACCGGTACGACGCGTCGCGCGTGATCGGTTGCTAACGCGTTACTGACCAGTTAGTAACTAGTCGCGTCGTGTGCGAACCTCCTATGAACATGTATGGGCTGTGACGCTCAGGCAACTCGTTAGTAATTTAAGTTTGTGACTAGTTCTTTTTAAGTAGCTCCATGTGCGAAGGATCTTAATGTTTGCTCATTTTTATAACAAAAAACAAAGAAACTCGGGAAACCAGTAGCGTGGTGACCGGTACGACGCGTCGCGCGTGATCGGTTGCTAACGCGTTACTGACCAGTTAGTAACTAGTCGCGTCGTGTGCGAACCTCCTATGAACATGTATGGGCTGTGACGCTCAGGCAACTCGTTAGTAATTTAAGTTTGTGACTAGTTCTTTTTAAGTAGCTCCATGTGCGAAGGACCTTAGTTTTAATCAGGCGTGCATCATTAACAAGTTCATGCGAGCGACAGACGCATAATCCCCCCACCACTATGCAGCTGACGATTCTTTTTTAAGCTTAGTATGATGTAAACTATTTGTAAAACAAGTTTCAGCCGGCGTGCTAGTGACTTTATTCTATTTTGTTTCTAACCTAACCTAACCTCCCAATCCTACACCCACCGCGGGTGCGTCAGCTGACGCTGGGTTTACTTATCAGTCATTCGAGATCTAACAAGATGACAACCGATCGGCGTAAAAACACTACCTAAAATGCAACGGTACCTCCCGGACTATTTGGAAAAAGTCGTTTCCAAGCAATAATTTTAGCGTTGTACCTAGTAGCAGTAAATTTGGTTAACGGCTCCTTCAAACACCCTTTGTACAACTCGAAAACTTGGCCGGTTTTTCTTTCTACTGATCCAAGACAACATTCAACAGGTGCATCTCTCTAAAACGATGTCTCGTCGCCAGGTGCTGCGCGACCTGGAGGTGGCGCTTCGGCTGACGGAGCCGGCGGCGGGCGTGGGGGGCGTGGGGGGCGCGGGGGCGGCGGCGGGTGCGGGCGAGGCGGAGGACGCGTCGCCGCGGCGCCGCTCGCCCGTCGTGACGCAGCCGCTGGCCACGGCGTGAGCGCGCCCCGAGCCGCCCTGTGTCCGCCCCGCCGCCCGCCGCCCCGCCGCCCCGCCGCCCCCGTGCGACCGTTACGCGAGTTGAACAATTGTTAATTCTATTGTAAATATTTCGATCTGTTAAGTAGTTTTAGGTGATTACGATTAGTTTTTACTTATAATTTGTGATCGCTTTGGTTGTAAATAAAAGTGATATTTGTTTAACTAATAAATTGAAAGCTTTATGAGAATCATTTGTTTAATAATGCACTGCCGGGCAAAGAACTCCCCTAGCTCTTTCCGTTCCTCTCTATCCTGTATGAATCTCTAGCCATGTTTGCCCTACAAAGATCGTGACGCCTGCTTCGCCGCGGTCGACCCGACGGCGCTGTGCTCCCCGAGGCGTCCAGTGTGTGCCTCGGAGGCTCCGGGGCTCCGGGGCTGCGGAGCTCCGGGGATGCGGAGCTCCGGGGCTGCGGAGCTCCGGGGATGCGGAGCTCCGGGGCTGCGGAGCTCCGGGGCTCCGTGTGCACTCGTGTGACGTAGCCCGTCCACTTCCACTTCAGACTGCTTGTTTTTCTCCAACATCAGCGCACAACGTGTTCTACATAATTACTGCGGAAACTGACACGCATTCTGCGGAGGATCGCGCCTCATCACTTTCGAATGATGGCGTGAAAGTGATTTTAGAAATAAACATCAAAATACAAGGGGCATTTGAAAAGTTCGTAGCCTAACCGGGAAAATGAGAAGATAGAAATTTATGTTTTATTTAATTTTCAAAATATTCTCCCCCAAGTTCTATACACTTGATGCATCAGTCCGGCAGGGCTTCTATACCAGCTTTAAAAACAACATTAGACGATGGTGTTTTTGACCCTCAAAATATACGTCGATTGCTGCCTTGACTTCCCCATTTCGAGAAAATGTTTGCCCTTCTACGTGGTTTTTGAGCTTTGGGAATAGAAAGTCAGGTCGAGCTAGACCTGGAATGAATCCAGGGCATATGGTAACAATTCGAAGCCATAATCATGGACTTCGGCCATCGTTTCGACTGACGTGTGAACTCGCCGTTAAGGCGGGCTGCACTCGAGAGCTGTACAGGTTGGCAAAAAACAAAATACGGGGGCCGCCACTGTGCTGTTCATTATGGCAACCCGCTGTGACCGTATAGCGTACCAAATTATCGTCTTGATACTTTAAATTTTTTTATACATATTTATTCAAAACAGTAAGTATCATTTAATTGAACAAGAATTTATTCTCCTCATGTCTGCCTAAAAATAAATATATGCTAGTAATACTGTTTTTTTAGTTTTTCTGAAAAGAAAAAGGCGTAAGTAGATATAATGTTATTGTAATTTAATCATTTAATATACTTAATAGCCTTTTCCCCAAATATTCCACCCCCTCCATGTCATCCGAGTCTTGGCTAGAGTTAGCCGCATATTCGTCTGAATCGTTCTCCGATTCAGAGAATCAAACTATCGTCTTCGAGGTTTCCCACTATTCGCTCCATGTCTTCGTACATAGTTAATAATCTTTTTCAATTTTAAGCCCAGTTAGACCAAGCAAAGTAGGTATTTAACGCTACCATCCTTTACGCGAAACGAGCCGTGCGCACGCGTCGTCGGCATGAACTTACGTGAACCCAAAGCTGAGCGAAGTGTCACAGTATACGTATAGGCAGCAGGCTAACTTATTTCTATTAAATTGTAATTTGAATACATATTAACATTATAAATGCAAAATGCTGTAAGGCATAATTTTTTTTTTTTTCTTGTGCGTCTGCATCTACAATCAGTCCAAGGACTATAAGCAGATTTGTTGGGCGGTTGAAGCATTGTGAGGGGTCTCCCCAGCAGGAGACACTCCTATTTAACATCGAGCATCACGCACGACACATTACTTTTGAAACTGGAGCATTACGGACTGGGTAAACTTGCACTTAGCCTGCTAAAATCTTATTTGAGCAATAGAAAACAGCATGTTCAAATAAATGGTGTTAATTCACAGGGTTTGAATGTAAAAATGGGGGTTCCGCAAGGCTCAATATTGGGTCCTTTCCTTTTTTTAGGATATATAAATGATCTACCCTATTTGTTGAAACACCAACCTCAAAATATGGTGTTGTTTGCTGATGACACTTCTCTAATTTTTAAGATAAATAGACGGGCCCAAAATCTAGATGACGTGAATGATGCCCTACTTCAGGTCCAAAATTGGTTCACAGCAAACAATTTGGTATTAAATGAAAAAAAAACTAAATGCATAAGATTTTCATTACCGAATGTTAAAAGTAGTGATTGTGAGATAATATTGAATAAATTAAAACGGTTTTCCTGGGGCTTACGCTTGATTCAAGGCTACAATGGGGTTCTCATTTAACATCTTACTTATAACAAATTAAATAAAATTTTACAAATAAATCCATTAAACTTACACTCATGCAAGAAGGTCTTAATATCCTGGCTGAAATCTCAAAGCTATGAAAGCGTAGAAAAGCTATTTGCAATTTTGAAATAATTATTAAAATCCGGCAGACAGTATTGTTTTAAAAATAAAAATATCAATAATTTCACCAATAATAATTAACTTATCTATTTAAAAAATAATCAATTTCATTTTTTCGAAAGTTGCCTAAGTTCATACTCTTTGTTGTTTCTGTTGCGATTTAAGTCAAATGTAGGGTACTTAGAAAACAAAAAAGGTAAACAGTCATACGTTGACTTTAATAATATTTGATAGTAACTATCTACCCACATTCTAAGCTGAGCACATACATTTTTTTAGTAATATATTTCTACCTAGTAATGTTTAATCACACTATACTCATCTCTGATTGTAACAACATTGGAAGAGACTAACGTCTAAGATACAGGCTTGGCCTAGTTTAGACGTTAGGGTTCATTTTGATCTGTTTACTTACTTACTTATTGTACTTGTGTCAATATTGTGATGTATTATGTATTTCCTCGTTTTTTCAATAAAGATTATTATTATCTCTTGCGGGGCGCTTAAGTTCAGCAGCATATGCCATTAGAATAATCCGTCAATTCACTGATGTAGATACCGCTAGACTGGTCTATTTTAGTTACTTCCATAGTATAATGTCTTACGGTATTTTGCTTTGGGGACGGGCTGCTGATATTGAGTCTATATTTATTCTGCAGAAAAGAGCCATCAGAGCCATATACAATCTTCGTAGGCGCGATTCTCTAAGGGAACTTTTTAAGGATATTGGCATCATGACGGTTCATTGCCAATACATACGTTAGCAAAAATCTGCATCTTTTCGGTAAAAGAGGCGACAGACACAATTACAGTACTAGAAATAGGGACCAACTAGTTCAGCCAGGCTTTAGACTCTCTAAAGTAGACTCATCTTTCATGGGGTACTGTTTGAGATGCTATAATAAAATTCCACAAAGTATTCTTGAACTGAATGAGACTAAATTTAAAACATGCATTAAACGCACACTATGTAAGCAAGCATATTACAAGTTGAGCGATTATATCGCTGATAAAAATGCTTGGCTCAATGCTGGTCCTGCTCCACAAGAACAGGGGCTCAAAAATTGATAGAATTAAATGGTATTGTTGGAGCTGCTGAAGATTGTACAACTAACTATCTTTGCATTGTATAGATTCAATCTATTTAGTATTATATGAACGCATAGCCCATATTGTGTGAGTACTATGTACTAGAAAGCTATCATTCACTGGAAACCTACTTTAGATTTTGACTTGAATGTGCCCTGGCAGTTGAGAGTATATCATGCTCACTCAATATAATGTCTCGCTGATCATGGCGCGTGTGTCGGACCATTTAGTTCCCTTCAAATGGTTGAGCTGAATGGTGCTGATCCATGCGTCATGTGCGTGAACGGGCGCTGTCAGTTGTGACTGGTCATCTCTTAGTCACCATGGTTTATTTGAATTAGTTATTTTGTTTTTGAGTTGTATTTTGTTTTTGTTTTGCTATGGACACTTTTAACGTGCACATCTTGCTACATTGTTCTCACATAATATACCATCTCAACATGAATGATGTAACCAAGATTTTGTAACAATATTTTGATTTAAAAGAGTGTCCATGGAGTTTCTTGCCCGTTCTTTTCCATAGAGATCTACGCTAGGGAATGGGCAACTACAGTACTTTCACAGTTTTTATGTCTTGTGACTGGGACTGTAGCTACATTTAATTTTCATCTTTGTTTCGACAGTTCAAAAGTGCCTGTTATTGGCCTACCTGAAATAAATGCTTTGATTTGATTTGATTTGCATGTAGAGTCTGGATATCATGGCGTTTAAGGCGTTTCCTGTACCTGATTTTTGTTAATTCGGCAGCTAAGTCATTCGGGTGGTTGTCGAGCCGATTTTTGTAGTTAGTGGAGGACTGTTGGATCTCTTCCTTTACTGTTTTAGTTTCCAGAGCTTCATGGATTTCAGAGTTAGTGAGAAACCATGGAGCATTCGACAAGGTACGAAGTATGCCATTCTGCAGTCTCTGTATAATATTTAGATTGGAGTTACAAGCGCTTCCCCAGAGTTGGATCCCGTACATCCACACAGGTTTGAGGATCATTTTATAGATTAGTAGCTTGTTGTCCACCGCAAGTTTAGAGTTGCGTGCCATCAGCCAATACATGGTCCGGAACCGTATGTTTGTTTCATCGCGCTTTGTTTTGACATGATTTTTCCATGTCAGCCTTCTGTCTAGGTGTATTCCAAGGTACTTGACAGAGTCACTTTGGGGCAGGGTATTGTGTCTCAGTTGCACGGGTGAACAGTTTCCTTTTTTAAGCGTGAATGTTATGTGGGTCGATTTAGAAGCGCTTGCTTTGATGCGCCACTTCTGCAGCCAGTCACCTACTTTGTTGAGGCTTTCTTGTAAAATATTTGAAGCAGTTTGTGGATCTGGACTGCTTGCTAATAGTGCAGTGTCATCAGCAAATGTAGCGTTCATTACTTGTGTTGACTGGGGGAGGTCTGCAGTGTACAAGGTGTACAGGATTGGGCCAAGAACCGAGCCTTGGGGCACACCGGCCGAGTTCTTATAAATTTCTGATGCATCACCACTTTCTCGTACTTGAAACATGCGATTTGACAAGTAAGAATTCATCAGAGTATAGTAGGTATGTGGTAGCAAAGTTTTTATTTTGGAGAGTAGGCCTTTATGCCATACCTTGTCAAACGCCTGCTGGATATCAAGAAACACAGCAGAGCAGTACTCTTTGGCTTCAAGGGAATGCCGTATTTTGTCACAAACTCGGTGGACCTGCTCGATGGTCGAGTGGTGTTTTCTGAACCCAAATTTGTGTTTGGGGATGGCTTCATTTTCATCCAATAGCGGCAGTATTCTGTTCAGGAGAATCCTTTCAAACACTTTAGACAGGACAGGTAGAAGACTTATCGGCCTGTATGATGTAGCATGATCTGGAGGTTTTCCTGGCTTATGTATCATGGAGATGATGGATACTTTCCACATAGTTGGAAAGTGTTGGACCCTGAGGACACCATTAAAGAGTGTTGTAATGAATACTAAAGCTTTTCTAGGAAGTTGCATAAGAACCTCTTTAGTGATTAGGTCAAAGCCAGGGGCTTTGTTGTTCTTCATTCTTTTCAAGGCCCATGTAAGCTCACGCACTGTTACTGGCCTTGGTGGAAGTGATAATTGAAGGTCTTGCTGTAGTTGGTTATCTACTTCCCTCTCGAATTCTTCGCATTCACTATCGTTTGGTTTAAATACGTTAGCTAGATGTTTTGCGAATGTTTCTGCCTTTTCTTTACCAGTCCTAGCCCAACCGCCGCTATTGTTTCTTATTGCAGACTTAAATGGTTGCGGTCTTTAAACGTTTTTGTGAATTTCCAGAGCGCGTACTGAGATGATGCGGTAGCGGTCAGATTTTGCAGTTTACTTTGTAGCGTTGTATTATTTATACTATCCAACATTTCTTTCAATTCACTTGCGGCTTTGTTTAAGGCGGTCTTATCAGATTTATGTCTAGATTGATGCCAGACCCTTCTAAGCCTTCTTTTTTCCAGAACTTTATTTTTTATATCGAGAGGAATGTTTCCAGTAGTAGCCCTTTTCTTTTTGATTGGAGTGTTAATCCAGCATGCATTCTGTATTAGGCTAGTAATGTAGCTTGTGGCATCTTCTATCTCATCTGGTGTTTTTTGGGATACATGTAGTTGTATAGTTTCCTCTATGTATTCTCTAAATCCTTCCCAGTCTGTAAATTTGTTGGACAATGTCTCGGGTTCTTCGTAGCAAATTGTTGTCGTGCTTACGGTTAGAATTACAGGGGAATGATCAGAGTTACTATCATAACAGGGCTCAGCTTTGAGATAGTGTCTCGAGAGTCCTCTGGTGATAAAGAAGTCTAGCAGGTCAGGCTTTTTCTTTGGGTCTGTAGGCCAGTATGTCGGTTCACCGGATGAGATTGAGTCAAGGTTATTTCCGTCAATGCATCCCTTAAGCTGTCTACCTCTTGTTGTTATTAACCTGGAGCCCCAGTACGAGTGCTTGGCATTCCAGTCGCCACCAGCAATGAATCTGTTTCCCAGTGTGTGTTGCACTATCTATTCTATGCTTCGGTGGGCTATATACCGCAGATATATTGAGGGGTCCATCCTTACTCTCAACTACAACAGACGCCTGGATATAGCTTGTTTTATATTCGGGCATGACAAATATATATATCCAACCTGGACCACATCTGATTTAATACGTGACATCAAAACAAAGTGGAGGTATCATAAATTATTTAAAATGACTGGTTCAAGGAGCGACTATGATTGATTTTCTCACTATAGAACCCAAGTTAAACATAAATTAAAGTCAACCTATGAAAATTACCAGTGTAGGCTGCAGGCAAATATTAAAAACGATCCTAAATCTTTTTGGAATTTTATTAGAAGTAAGCGTGCTAGACGCAACAAAACTCGAGTCACAAATGATGGAAAGGAGTTGAGTGACGAAGAGTGTGCGGAATGTTTCGCCTCCTTCTTTCATTCGGTGTATAACGTGGTGCGCCCGGCGCTGGACCCCGCGGAGGCGGAGCGCGCGGCGGGCGCGAGCGCGGATGCGGCGCGCGTGCACGTTGGCCAGCTCGACCTGCGCGACCTGCGCGCTGCGCTTCGACGCCTCAAGCCAAAGTATTCGGCGGGACCAGACGGGATACCACCTTATTTAGTTAAAGACTGTAGCACGGTGTTTGAAAGGCCACTACTCCACATTTTAAATCTGTTTTTAGAGTCAGGTCAATATCCCAAACAATGGAAAATCACTAGAGTGATACCAGTCCCAAAGGGAGGTTCGGGAACTGATGTTAGTGGCTACCGACCGGTGGCTGTGCTGTCGGCGTTTGCTAAAGTATTTGAGTCGGTCTTGCACAAGTGTATTTCAGATCAGGTAACTTCTCGCCTGACTGACGCTCAACATGGTTTCCGGACTGGTCGAAGTACGGGGAGTAACTTGTTGTCTTTCATGACATACCTGTCTCCGGTTGTTGACGCGGGGGCACAGGTGGACACTGCGTACTTCGACTTTCGGAAGGCGTTCGACACCGTCGACAACGATGTGCTGTTGGCTAAGTTTGCGGCGTTTGGTTTCACACCGCACCTTCTGCGATTCTTCGCGAATTACCTTGGCGATCGCCGGCAGTACGTTGAATATGGTGGATACGTCTCCAAGCCTTATTTCACGTTTTCGGGGGTGAGTCAGGGTAGTAATATCGGTCCATTAGGTTTCATTTTGATGGTTAATGATCTCCCGAAAGTTGTAAAGGAGGCGAAGTGCCTGCTATTTGCAGACGACCTCAAGTTGTTCCTGTCGATAGCAGATACTTCGGACTGTGAACGGCTTCAACAAGATATTGATAGGGTGGTGCAGTGGAGCCTAGATAATAAGTTAGGTTTTAACGTTCCCAAATGCTGTATAATGAGCTACACTCGCGCGCGGGAACCACTGCTGCATCAGTATGAGATGGAAGCCGCAGTCATGTCACGAGTCTCGCATGTGCGGGACCTGGGGGTGGAGATGGTTCCAGAATTGACGTTCCGTCAGCACATCTTAGACATATGCGGCAAGTCCTTCCGAAATCTTGGATTTATACTTAGGCAGTGCAAAGACTTTCATTGTATGGCAGTGGTTAAACTCATGTACAATGCGCTCGTACGGAGCCGACTTGAAACGAGTGCGATCGTGTGGAACCCCCATGAGGCCAAATATAGTGTCATGGTGGAAAGAATCCAAAACAAATTCACTCGGTTTTTGTACTTGAAACAGTACGGCGTCTATCCTTTCTTCCCGCTCATGTACCCGAGTCTCTTTGTAATAGGGATGGTAGGGTACAGCAGGCTGGCAGTGCGGAGAGACGTCGCTCTGTGTAGCTTCGTGTTTCGGGTGTTACGCGGCTGGCTGCACCACCCCGAGCTGTTAGCGGAGCTGGGGATGCGCGCGCCACCCGGTTGCGGGGGCGCGCGTCGCCCCACGCCTACGCTACTGGAGCCATCCTGTAGGACCAACCTGAACAAGTTTGCCCCCTTGTCACGCGCCATAAGACTCTTAAATATTATTTCAGTTGAGGTAGATATATTTCACTGCAGCCTGATGCAGTTCACAGGAGTTGCGCTGAAGTGCATCGAGAATGTATAAAGATGTTTGTTTAGTTGTAGGTATTTTTTAATGCAAGTCTGTTTATTGTGTTTTTTTGTTTATTCGTATTAAGTGATTTAGAGGTATCTTGGTAGTAACATCGCATTGGCGTTATAGCTGTTAAGGTGTTATTTACATAATTTTAAATAAATAAATAAATAAATAAATAAATGACAGTGTTTAATGTTCGCTCTAATGGCTATAGCAGTTCCAGCGTGGCCAGTGCCATCAGGGTGACAAGTAATGTAGGTGCAGCAGCCCTTAATTTTTATGTTGCTTTTTTCCATACAGTGTGCTTCAGATATGAGCACAACATCAAGTTTATTACTTGCAATTAGCACCTCTAGCTCGGACTTATTTGGTGTTAAGATTTAAGATTTATGATTTAATGCTTTTTGAGCCATTAATGTTCCACGTGGCTATCCTGAGAGAAGTCATTTTGGGATTTTATCTAGCAGTGTTGTTTTGAGACTCAAGAGAGTACTCATTTGTTGTAAGATGAGATCAAATTTTTCTGATTGCTTTAATATGAGTTCTTCTAATTTATTATATGGTTTTACTTCAGGATTCAGTTCGTTTGTGTTCTTCTTCAATCTTTCAGCATAGGTGTCATTTGGTCTACTTCCTCCAGGGTTGGTGGGGTTTGCTTCCGTGGTGCTTTTTGAGTCTGGTGGTGTTTTTGTGAGTTGTCCTCTGTGGCATTCTTCTAGCGAGGATCTCCCTGTATACAGCACAGCCTTTATAATTTGCAGGGTGTTCACTTTCACAGAGAGCGCATAGGGCTGGTGTATTACGATCTTTCTTTGGGCAGTCAGCAGTTTTGTGCCCTTGAGCGTATTTTACGCAACGATATGGTCGCATGCAGTAATTTTTTGAGTGACCATATTTATTTATTTATTTATTTATTTATTTAAAGACTTTGGAAGACTTACAGCTAAATACAATAGTGATAAGTAACAGAATAATAATCAGACAGCCAATTACAAGTCTTCACGTCTAGAGCTTGTCTGGTATAAACATTACTGTGGAACAAAATATACACACTGCCAAATAATACCAAAAAATAAAAAAGAATAAAAACATGCAAATAGATCATCACCCAAAATATGAAAAACAATAAAAATAATTTGCTACAGGCTATTTTATATCATGGGATGAAGATGTTAAAATACAATAAAGAAAAAATAAAAATAGAGTAATAATGAAAATAAAGTCTAAAGAAATTTATGCTTTAAAGAAATCCATTGTTAAGCACCTTTTAGCCGACATCACACTTGTTTCAGAAAGATCAAAGTCGAACTGTTTGCACACCTTATTATAATACCCACTCACACGCACAACGTATGAATTTTGTCTATAGTTAGTATTTGCAAATGGCACTCGTAATGGTGGATTAAACCGTTTGGACTTGTTTGGAACATTAAGGTAGAAAGTTGACAAAATATCAGAACAATCAATGTCACCACGAAATGTCTTCAACAAAAACATACAGTCAGAGATCTCACGACGATTAATCAATGGTAGGAGATGGTATTTCTTACAGAGACTGAGATAGTCGCTGGACTGATACGGTACCCTTTGATGAAAGCATAAAAATTTTATGAATCGTTTCTGTACGCGCTCAATACGGTCAATATATTTATGATAGCATGGATTCCATATTTCAGATGCGTATTCCAAGTGGCTTCTAACAAAAGTACAGTATAAAATTTTTAACGTTTTAGCTTGCGTGAAGCACTTGGAAAGTCGCATTATGAAACCAAGGGATTTTGAGGCTTTAGCGACGATGGCATCAACATGCTTATCAAAAATAAGTTTGGAATCGTGATGAACCCCCAAATCACGAATAGTACCACAACTAGGTAATATATGACCACCACCAAGAGTATAGGATGTGGTTAGGACTGACCGTCCACGGGAATACGTTACAACTGAGCATTTTTTGGGATTGAGATCAAGCTTATTTTTTTGGCAGTATACTTCAAGACGCTGCAAGTCAGTTTGAAGTGCGATCATGTCCAAGGTCGACGATATTGTAGCATAAATTTTCATATCATCAGCGAAGCACAGTAATTTGGATGCGGTCAGACAAGAGTCGATGTCATTCACGTAAATGATAAATAATAATGGACCGAGCAACGAACCTTGGGGTACTCCGCTGGGGACTAAAACCCAGCTAGATATATAATTATATCATTCATATTGTTGGCACCTCTGGCACTGTGGTAATGTTGTCCTCTTTTTGGGGTCTTCAATGACAATTGACTGGTGATATAAATATTTGATGTCTTTAACTGCCTTGTTGTTTGGCCCAGGGGCAATATTTACAAAGAACGTAGATGTTGGTTTTTTGTCTGGTCCATACTTGGCGTTAACAATCTCTCCATAGACTTTGTTTCCAGTTTTTTCAATTTCCTCCACAATTGCACTAGGCGGAGTGGAGTGGTGGAGGTTTTTTATAACCACTCTGAAGCAGCGCTGGTCCTTAAGGTTGAAAGTGTGACCTATGAGTCCATTCTCTCGAACTACAGTGATAACTTTTTTGTAGGTGGTAACATCTTTACAAGAGACCCTTAATGGATTCCTATTTAGGTACTATTTTGAAAGTAAAGAGGTTATGTGATCAGCTGCTGATTCCAACAGTTGTGTGAGTCTGTTTACGTCCTCAATACCATATAAAATGATTGGTGGTGGTTTGCTAGGTCGTTTTTCCTTTGGTTGACTAGAATTCTCTGTCTCGTCTACAGATAAATCTTTGTAGCGGTTCTGGGTTTTTATAGTTTCTGGGGATGGTGTCCGTGACAATTTTTTCCGTTTATGGCTTTTAGATTCAGGGACTCTGCCAGTCCGGCGGTGTGGGAGTAATTATTTCTAGATTCTTGCCTAGTGTTGCCTGTGTTAAGGGTTCTATTTGGGAGGTACTTCCCAGTGAGGAACTTCTAGTTCTCGTAAAAAGGCTTGGATGGAGCGCCTGTTGTACAAATATACGTCTTCCAGTAGCATTCACTGAAGCAGAGGCCTGGTTACCCACGTCTGCACAGTCTTCGGTAGCATATTTTACACCTTGAGGCCCGGGTACCTCATGGCGCCGGGGGTTAGCCGGGTCACAGGACAAAACACATTTATTACTACGCCTTTATTACCTGTATTAACACACCTTTATTTTCCATTTTCACAATAAAAGGGGGTGGGAGAGTAGTAGTACGCGTTTCCCAGGCGCATACCCCCAATATTTTTGAGGATATTTAGTCACTCATGGCCATTGGTGAGCCATATTGATGGGTTAGTTAAATAGTTACCGCCGCCCATGACTCGGCGTTGGAGAATTTTACAGCTGACTTCCTCCAAGATATTTACAGGTAAGATTTCGCAGTTCTCAGCAAACCCTCCTCTTTTCTCATCCGGGCTTAGGACCGGCAACGGCAGAGTTAATTATTTGAATAAGTTTCTTACATTCTTTTTATCCATGTGTAAAACGCACTGTGATTGTATGCGTGAAGACGAGCAGAGAAGAAGCGGTACCGTCCGAGACAATAAAGAAGTCGGAAGTGCGTCAGTAAGTCAGACACACACACACTTCCGATTTCTTTATTGTCTCGGACGGTACCGCTCCTGCGCTTACACACACTTTTGCAATGTGTTTGTTCCTACATTTGGTGAGCACAAGAAAGCGATTTTACTTTGTGGGATAAGCTACTTATGTTTTTGTCCGTTACCACATTAGAATCACTATTGTAAAAATGTATCTCTACCACATACTAACAAATGGAAAAGCTACGACGATAAAATGATATTTTCGTTGGAAAACTATACAACTTCGAATTTCTTATATCTGGCTACTTCCTTGTTTTATTCCCCACAATCAAAAAAAAAAAAACAAATAAACAATACTAATATGTATGTTACAGTAAAACTAACAAAAAGAAACTATAATTACTATTATTGCACTAAAAATTACAAAAAAAACTCCTTTCAAAAAACAAAAAAAGGTGAAATTGCTGCATATTGCTGTAAATCGTTGAAAAATTCCTTCGAATGTCTATGATCTCCATCATCTGACCTGTAATGGCACTTATAACCCATATGGGTGCAAAGTTCTCATCAATAGAAATTAATTAAGTCCAAACACAAGGTAGTTAAACGTTGAGGAGTTCCCTCGTCTTCATCATCAGACCCCTAATGACAGTCACTACCCATCTAAGTGTAAAGTTCTCATCAATACAAATTAATCTACCCCAAACAACAGGTAATTGCTGTGAATCGTTGAGCAGTTCCCTCGACAGGCTTTCGGCTCTATCATCAGATCGACTCCAGACTTTCATTAAATAGTAGTGCTCTAAAATAATTAATGAATAAATTTACAAACGTACTAGTCGCACTACGATTTTTGAAGGTTCCCCTCGATTTCTCTGAGATCCCATCATCAGATTCTAGTTTCCTTATCATGGTACACTACTTGAGATACTTCTATCACAACAAAAAAGGAATCATCAAAAACGGCTCATAAACGACGAAGTTATGCGAAATGTACTTACTTCAATAAAACTAAGAAAAACGTAAAAAAATAAGCAAAATAGGCTACTGTTTGGGTTTTTTTTTGATAGAGTGAAGTTTTCGATATCATGTTTTGAACCACAAAATATCAAAGTAGATATAGTCAACTACAATATCTATTTTTTTTTTTGCTTAAAATAATCGCTATTTGTTTATTTACTTTTGAATCAAAGTTATGTAAAATTGGCGTACCTGCCCTTAAGGGGCCGGCGGAGCGTGCGTCGCTCATACAAACGTAATACCAAAATTATTCGTAAACCAAACATTTTCTTAAGGAAGTATGTATTTATTTCGATTGGATTACATAATATCTAGGTTCCCAAATAAATATTTTGAAAGGACAATGCTATCTAGACGAGATATGAGGAATTTAACATTTCTATAGAAAACTTATTTTTCTCATAACTCTTGTTTAAATCAATTTCCATTCAAAATATTTATTTGGGAACCTAGATATTATGTAATCCAATCAAAATAAATACACACTACCTTGAGAATATGTTTGATTTACAAATTATTTTGGTATTACGTTTGTATGAAACTCGCATGCTTCGCAGGCCTCTTAATGCTGGCAATTATTCTTCCAATCCTTGTCCGTAATTGATTGGAATTATCAATATGTTGAATTCCTTCATAAATCTGTTACAAAAACTAATCTCTGTTACTAAACAGTGGAGCTTTATAATCGCCTGCCCTCTATCGCTCTACCCATTCCGTTTCGTCCCGTTCAAGTAGTAGGAACTAGACGCATTGCTTCCAAATAACATTTAAAGGATTATTATACGTATAAAGTGAAAATCCTAATTACGTGTTTTAATTACTCCGATAACCTCATAAATTAATAAAGTAAAACATCATTATAACCTCTCTCAATATCATACTTGAATAAGTCAAACTGTACCTTTATGTCGATCGAGGTACATTTTGTAAATAAATATACATAAAAAATGTATCATTTTCTATTATGTGATTGATATGAAATATTTATTAATATTGTTAAAAATTAATACATTTTTAGTACATTTCTAATTCTAATGATAAAACAAAAATAGTTATTGTTGAATAGGCAATGGTTAAATTAAGTGTTGAGTGGAGCTTTATAATCGCCTGCCCTCTATCGCTCTACCCATTCCGTTTCGTCCCGTTCAAGTAGTAGGAACTAGACGCATTGCTTCCAAATAACATTTAAAGGATTATTATACGTATAAAGTGAAAATCCTAATTACGTGTTTTAATTACTCCGATAACCTCATAAATTAATAAAGTAAAACATCAATATAACCTCTCTCAATATCATACTTGAATAAGTCAAACTGTACCTTTATGTCGATCGAGTTACATTTTGTAAATAAATATACATAAAAAATGTATCATTTTCTATTATGTGATTGATATGAAACATTTATTAATATTGTTAAAAATTAATACATTTTTAGTACATTTCTAATTCTAATGATAAAACAAAAATAGTTATTGTTGAATAGGCAATGGTTAAATTAAGTGTTGAACCACAAAATATCAAAGTAGATATAGTCAACTACAATATCTATTTTTTTTTTTGCTTAAAATAATCGCTATTTGTTTATTTACTTTTGAATCAAAGTTATGTAAAATTGGCGTACCTTCCCTTAATGCTGGCAATTATTCTTCCAATCCTTGTCCGTAATTGATTGGAATTATCAATATGTTGAATTCCTTCATAAATCTGTTACAAAAACTAATCTCTGTTACTAAACAGTGGAGCTTTATAATCGCCTGCCCTCTATCGCTCTACCCATTCCGTTTCGTCCCGTTCAAGTAGTAGGAACTAGACGCATTGCTTCCAAATAACATTTAAAGGATTATTATACGTATAAAGTGAAAATCCTAATTACGTGTTTTAATTACTCCGATAACCTCATAAATTAATAAAGTAAAACATCAATATAACCTCTCTCAATATCATACTTGAATAAGTCAAACTGTACCTTTATGTCGATCGAGTTACATTTTGTAAATAAATATACATAAAAAATGTATCATTTTCTATTATGTGATTGATATGAAACATTTATTAATATTGTTAAAAATTAATACATTTTTAGTACATTTCTAATTCTAATGATAAAACAAAAATAGTTATTGTTGAATAGGCAATGGTTAAATTAAGTGTTGAACCACAAAATATCAAAGTAGATATAGTCAACTACAATATCTATTTTTTTTTTTTGCTTAAAATAATCGCTATTTGTTTATTTACTTTTGAATCAAAGTTATGTAAAATTGGCGTACCTTCCCTTAATGCTGGCAATTATTCTTCCAATCCTTGTCCGTAATTGATTGGAATTATCAATATGTTGAATTCCTTCATAAATCTGTTACAAAAACTAATCTCTGTTACTAAACAGTGGAGCTTTATAATCGCCTGCCCTCTATCGCTCTACCCATTCCGTTTCGTCCCGTTCAAGTAGTAGGAACTAGACGCATTGCTTCCAAATAACATTTAAAGGATTATTATACGTATAAAGTGAAAATCCTAATTACGTGTTTTAATTACTCCGATAACCTCATAAATTAATAAAGTAAAACATCAATATAACCTCTCTCAATATCATACTTGAATAAGTCAAACTGTACCTTTATGTCGATCGAGTTACATTTTGTAAATAAATATACATAAAAAATGTATCATTTTCTATTATGTGATTGATATGAAACATTTATTAATATTGTTAAAAATTAATACATTTTTAGTACATTTCTAATTCTAGTGATAAAACAAAAATAGTTATTGTTGAATAGGCAATGGTTAAATTAAGTGTTGAACCACAAAATATCAAAGTAGATATAGTCAACTACAATATCTATTTTTTTTTTTGCTTAAAATAATCGCTATTTGTTTATTTACTTTTGAATCAAAGTTATGTAAAATTGGCGTACCTTCCCTTAATGCTGGCAATTATTCTTCCAATCCTTGTCCGTAATTGATTGGAATTATCAATATGTTGAATTCCTTCATAAATCTGTTACAAAAACTAATCTCTGTTACTAAACAGTGGAGCTTTATAATCGCCTGCCCTCTATCGCTCTACCCATTCCGTTTCGTCCCGTTCAAGTAGTAGGAACTAGACGCATTGCTTCCAAATAACATTTAAAGGATTATTATACGTATAAAGTGAAAATCCTAATTACGTGTTTTAATTACTCCGATAACCTCATAAATTAATAAAGTAAAACATCAATATAACCTCTCTCAATATCATACTTGAATAAGTCAAACTGTACCTTTATGTCGATCGAGTTACATTTTGTAAATAAATATACATAAAAAATGTATCATTTTCTATGATGTGATTGATATGAAATATTTATTAATATTGTTAAAAATTAATACATTTTTAGTACATTTCTAATTCTAATGATAAAACAAAAATAGTTATTGTTGAATAGGCAATGGTTAAATTAAGTGTTGAAGTTATGTACAGCCTGCATAAACTGGCAACACTCTACTCTTTGGCAACCGTGTGTGTGTCTATGATTTAAGGGCAGGTGCGCCGATTTTACATAACTTTGATTCAAAAGTAAATAAACAAATAGCGATTTTTTTAAGTCAAAAAAAATAGATTTTGTAATTGACTATATCTACTTTGATATTTTGTGGTTCAAAACATGATATCGAAAACTTCACTCGATCAAAAAAAATCCAAACAGGAGCCTAATTTGCTTATTTTTTTACGTTTTTCTCATTTTTATTGAAGTATATGAAAGTTAATAACATATAGAACAATTATTTGTGGTTACATTTTGGAAAATACTTTAATCCTTTTAATAATAAATTAGTATATAATAAAGCGGCTTGCGTACGTGGATTCAGTCGCCCGCCGGGCCTTGACGAGGTAGGACCTATGTCGCTTTTGCTTGCGCACGGCTGCGCTGCTGATTTATCGAAACAATTTATTCATAGAACGTAGTGTAAGAAATAATTAGGTAGTTCTTATACTTTTTAACCGACTTAAAAAAAGAGGAGGTTACTCAATTGGACGGTTTCGCAGATAACTTCGTCGTTTAGGTATGGACCGTTTTTGATGATTCTTTTTTGTTGGGATGGAGGTATCTCAAGGGTGGTACCATGATAAGGAAACTAGAATCTGATGATGACATCCCAGAGAAATCGAGGGGAACCTTCAAAAATCAAAAATCGTAGTGCGAGTAGTACGTTTGTAAATTTGGTCATTAATTATTTTAGAGTACTACTATTTAATGAAGGTCTGGAGTCGATCTGATGATGGAGCCGAAAGGCTGTCGAGGGAACTCCTCAACGATTCATAGCAATTACCTGTTGTTTGGGGTAAACTAATTTGTATTGATGAGAACTTTAGGCTTAGATGGGTAGTGACTGTCATTAGAGATCTGATGATGAAGACGAGGGAACTCCTCAACGTTTAACAGTACCTACCTTGTGTTTGGACATAATTCATTTCTATTGATGAGAACTTTGCACCCATGTGGGTTATAAGTGCCATTACAGGTCTGATGATGGAGATCATAGGCAGTCGAGGGAATTCTTCAACGATTTACAGCAATATGCAGCAATTTCACTCTTTTTGTTTTTTGAAAGCAGTTATTTTGTTAGTTTTAATGTAATAATAGTAATATAGTTTATTTTGTTAGTTTTAGTATAATATTATATTAGTATCGTTTATTTGTAAGTTACATTTTTATTTGTGGGGAAAAAAACAAGGAAGTAGCCAGATATTGTAAAAGTTTTTATAATCTGTTGTAAGCTTTACTGTGGCAACACTTACTTCCGTATCCATATATTCTTTTTTCTTTCCTTTTTGCTGCGTCGTCGCTTATGTATTGAAGTTATATTTTGTATCCTAACTTAACAGTTATTTTAATAAATAATTCTGTTGAAGTTATTCAAAAACCGTTTTAATCATCTGCCCTGTGACCTGCACACACTATTAGCTTCCATCTGTCATCATCTTGAACAATGAACAACTGCTTTCTAAGAGGTTATGTGCCTAGCAAACAAAGGGCGACACGTTGACACATTAAAAACGAAAAGTGAATGGTGTACTAAGTTATAGTGTGGTGCTAATACAAGGCACAGGGCTGATTGTTCATTGGAATCATCCGTGTTATATTATTAATGACGGATCCAGACCAACGTGGCGGCGACGGCAGGAGTCATGCTGGCAGTGCAGCTGACCATACCTTTGGAACGCCGGGGACAATGTTACCCTACGGCGGTGGCAGCTTTGTGGACAAGCTGGAAGGAGTGGTGAATTATCATTCCTGGAAGTTTCAGGTACGGATGGCACTAATATTAGAAAATTTATGGGGTTGTGTTGAGGGCACGGACACTGATGCGGGACGAATTCGGAAAGCTCTCGCTAGAATATGCCTCTCAATCAGACCACATTGTTATCAATATGTACGGGATTCTACGACAGCAAAAACCGCATGGGATAACCTCAAAAATGTGTTCGAGGACAAATCTCTCTATAGAAGGGTCACATTATTGAGACAACTTCATAAAATTCAATTTAATCAATATAGCAGTATGACTACTTATATTGAGGCAGTCATGACTCTGAGACAACAATTGGTAGATATTGGTAGAACAATTGAAGACAGTGAGGTAGCGGAATTACTTCTTGGTGGGCTTCCCGAAGAATATGATGTGCTTGTATCGAACCTGGAGACTGCCAACATCACAAACACTTTATCAAGCGAGCTGGTGCGAACTAGGTTGCTACAAGAAGAATTTAGAAAAAATTCCAATGGAAATGTGGCTGGTACTCAACAAAGTGCATACTATGCAAGTAAGAAGAGCACCATAGTGTGTAATTACTGTAAAAAGAAGGGCCACATCAAATCCAAGTGCTTTAAGTTGAAGAGGGACTCAAAATTAAAGAGGAATGATGAGCAAGTTCTTCTAGTTGCACAATCCATCAAGAACCAATGGATTATTGATAGTGGATGTACTTCGCACATGACTAATTGTAAAGACTTTATGATTAATTTTTGTATTGCAAACAATAGTTCAGTGTCTATAGCGAATGCTGATAAACTCGCTTGTGAAGGTACAGGTGACATAAAAATATGTCTTAATAATAATAATTTTGTAATTAAAAATGTGATGTTTGTTCCAAATTTGTCCAACAATTTGATATCTGTCAGCAAACTCGTTGAGAAAGGCTATGTAGTTAAATTTTCTAATGAATTTTGTAATGTTCTGGATAGAAATGGTAAACTGGTGGGAATGGCTTTAAAGAAAAATGGTGTTTATGTTTTAAAGAACATTAGATATAGGTGTGATTCTCAGGTACACTCTTCGATGATCCTGCAGGAGGAACAGGAAGCACAAAGTGCAAATGCTGCTATCACAGTGCCATTGGAATTGTGGCACAAACGTCTCGGCCATCTCAGTCAATGTGGTATGTATGCTTTAAGGAGTGGTTTGGTTTCTGGTGTAATGTTTCAGGACAACCAGAAGCATGACATACACAACTGCATCGCTTGCCTTGAGGGGAAGATGAAGGCCAAGTCTTACCCAAAGGGACAGGCTAAGAGAGCTAATCAGCTTTTGGAGCTCATCCACAGTGATGTCTGCGGCCCGATGTCTGAAAGCAGCTGGGGAGGTGCTCGCTACCTAGTGACTTATACTGACGATTTTTCAAGAAAATCTTTTGGATATTTGTTAAAAGCCAAATCAGAGGTAATGTCCAGTTTTATTGATTTTAGAACTCTAGTAGAGAAGCAGACTGATTTGCGGATCAAAATATTACGTACAGATGGAGGTGGCGAATACTGCAGTGCTAGATTCGCAGACTATTTAAAGATGGGAGGTATAATTCATCAAATAACTATACCTTATTGTCCTGCTCAGAATGGAGTAAGTGAACGCCTAAATAGGACTATTATGGAGAAGGCAAGGTGCATGCTGCAGGAAAGTGGTCTCTGTAAGCGCTATTGGGGTGAAGCAGTTACCACTGCTATTTATTTAAAAAATAGGAGCCCCACAGCTGCTTTATCAGGATCTGTTCCTGAAGAGGTTTGGACTGGATCTAAAATTGATTTAAGTCATCTCCGTGTTTTTGGCTGCATTGCCTATTCTCTCATACCTGAGCAGCAACGCAAGAAATTAGACTCAAAGAGCAAGATGTATGTGTTTGTAGGTTATAGTGAGACTTCTAAAGGTTACAGATTAATTGATCCGTCTAATCCAAGCAAAATTATCTTGTCCAGAACAGTTTCATTTTTAGAAAATAAATTTTATAATATGACTAATGAAAAAGATAATAATTATATTGAATGCAATGATCATTACAATATTTTACCAATAAACAATAATTTTGAAAATAATTGTTATCCTGATAATTCTATAAATAATAATGATATTTTATTAAATGAAAATAATCCGGATGTTTCTCAAATTCCAGGTGATGTCCCTGGTGAACACTGCGACACACAGAGCGACAATACCAGCTTCAGATCACCTGAGAGCGACATTAGTTTCAAGTCCCCTGCTTCTGATCTTTGGGCTGAGTCATCATCATCCGAGGGTGATTTACCAGTTCCAGAGACAAATCCAATATTACCGGTTGCTACAAATGGCCGGCCTGTAAGATCTACTCGAGGTATTCCACCTCTGAGGTATGGTGACTATGATTTATCTCTGTTAGTACATGGTGGATATTTTGATGAACCACAAACATATGAAGAAGCTATCTCTTGTTCTGATAGTGAGCAGTGGAAAAAGGCAATGTATGATGAATACACATCATTAACTGAAAATGGTGTTTGGGTATTAGTTGATAGACCGGTTGATAGAAATGTAATAAAATCAAAATGGGTTTACAAAATTAAAAATGATGCCTCAGGAAATTTTATTAAATATAAGGCACGCTTGGTTGCTCGTGGTTTCACACAGAAACCTGGTGTAGATTTTACAGAAACATTTTCACCAGTTGTTCGACAGTCCACTATGAGAATATTGTTTTCTCTAGCTAACTCTCTAGATATGGACATTGATCACTTGGACGTTGCTACAGCTTTTCTCAATGGAAATTTGAATGAAACCATTTACATGGAGCAGCCAGCGGGTTTTTCAGAAAATAATAGCAAAGTTTGTCTATTACTCAAAAGTATTTATGGTCTGAAGCAGGCCAGTCGCATGTGGAACTGCAAAGTCCATGAATTGCTCTCCAAAAATGGTTACATTCAAAGCAAGTGTGAACCTTGTGTTTATTTTAAGAAAACAAAAGATGATTTTATCATAATTGCACTTTATGTAGATGATTTCTATGTATTTAGTTCAGGTGCGGCTAAAATAGAATTATTTAAGTTATTAGAATCAGAATTTGATGTAAAGAATTTAGGTCCAATAAGAAATTGTCTTGGAATGAATGTAACCAGAGATAGAGTAAAGGGAATTTTAACACTTGACCAGTCAAACTATGTGAAAAGGTTACTTGCGAAGTTTGGAATGACTGATTGTAAACATGTGTCAACACCTATGTCTTTAGATTGTAAACTTGTAAAATCGGAAAATAGCTTGAATAATGACACATATAACTATAGACAATTAATAGGTGGTCTTATGTATTTATGTATTTGTACAAGGCCAGACATCGCACATGCTTGTAGTAAATTGAGCCAATTTAATAATAATTTTGACAAATCACATTGGCTTGCTGCAAAACGCATTCTGCGTTACTTGAGTGGTACAATGGACTACTGTTTGATGTTTTCAAAAAGTGGCAATTGTAATATAACTGCTTATGCTGACGCGGATTGGGGTAATGATCTCAGCGATAGAAGGTCCTACACTGGTTATATTGTTAAGCTAGGCAATGATAATGTAAACTGGGAGTCTAGAAAACAGCAATGTGTAGCACTTTCTAGCACAGAAGCAGAATATCTTGCGATGAGTGATGTCTGCAAGGAAGTTTGTTTTATGAGAAATTTATTGTTTGAAATTTTAAATACCAAATTAAATATAGTATTGTATAATGATAATCAAAGTGCTCAAAGACTATTGGAAGTAAAGGAATATTGTCATAAGAAAACAAAACATATTGATATTAGATATCATTTTGTAAAAGATTTAATAATTAATGAACAGATAGTTGTTTCATATTTGCAAACGGATAGCATGATTGCAGACATTATGACTAAACCTTTAAGTAATAGTAAGCATTCAGACTTCGCAAAACAAATGAATGTAACCAAAATAAAATTGTAATGTTTAAATATGTGATACTAGAAATATTTTTTTTTTGTGACAGCATGTAATGCATGTTTATAGACTATAGTTATGTATGCGTTATAATTATTTTTGTATTGCATGTTTCTGTTTTAAACGTAAAGCTTAAGGGGAAGTGTAAAAGTTTTTATAATCTGTTGTAAGCTTTACTGTGGCAACACTTACTTCCGTATCCATATATTCTTTTTTCTTTCCTTTTTGCTGCGTCGTCGCTTATGTATTGAAGTTATATTTTGTATCCTAACTTAACAGTTATTTTAATAAATAATTCTGTTGAAGTTATTCAAAAACCGTTTTAATCATCTGCCCTGTGACCTGCACACACTATTAGCTTCCATCTGTCATCATCTTGAACAATGAACAACTGCTTTCTAAGAGATATAAGTAATTTGAAGTTGTAGTATTTGTATAGTTTTCCAACGAAAATAACATTTTATCGTCGTAGCTTTTGCAATTTGTTAGTATGTGGTAGAAATACATTTTACAATAGCGATTCTAATGTGATAACGGACAAAAACATCAGTAGCTTATCCCACAAAGTAAAACCGCTTTCTACTGCTCACCAAGTGTAGGTACAAACACATTGCAAAGGTGTGTGTAAGCGCAGGCGCGGTACCGTCCGAGATAATAAAGAAATCGGAAGTGTGTGTGTGTGTCTGACTTACTGACGCACTTCCGACTTCTTTATTGTCTCGGACGGTACCGCTTCTTCTCTACTCGTCTTCACGCATACAATCACAGCGCGTTTTTACACATGGGTAAAAATAATGTAAGAAACTTATTCAAATAATTAAATAAATTATGTCTTACAGCACTTTGCATTTACAATATCTATTCAAATTAAATTATATAATACGTTATATTCACAATAGGCTTGTTTCCACCATCAATAAATTGCAAATCTATTTAGTCCGTCAGTTAGAGTATTAGAAAATAATGGACACGTATTTTTTGTTTTTGTAAATCAACGAATATTGACAAAGATAAAACGCATCAAAACTCGGGAGTGGGCGCTCGTGACGTCAGTACTCACTAAGAATCATACCGAACAGTGACGTATTGGGAATTTTAAAAGCGTCGTATCTTCGTCAATTTTGTTTTATGTGACAAAAGAAAAAATACGGGTCAAATATTTTTTGATAATCTAAGTGACGGACTAATTAGATTTTTTCAGTTAACAAGCCTATTACTACGTATATGATAATAAATCAGGCTGACAATTTAATAAAAATGAGTTAGCCTTCTGCTTACACGTACTTACACTGTGACACTTCGCTCAGCGTTGGGTTCAAATAAGTTCACGCCGGCGACGTTTGCGCACGGTTCTTTTCGCGTAAAGGATGGTAGCGTTAAATACCTACTTTGCTCGGTCTACCTGGGCCGGCAGTCTCGACAGAGATAACGACAAAATCGCTAACTTTCGATCGCTGATTACTAACGAATATATTCGGTTGCAATAATTATGCTTACGAGAAACGCGTCTAGGATGTAAAGACTTTCATTACTCGGAAGCATCATTATTGGAACCCAATTTATTCGTGAGTAATTAGCAACCGAAAGTTAACGATTTTGTCGTTATCTCTGTCGAGACTGCCAGCCCTGGCCTTAAGTTGTTCGCTGTTCTGGAGTTTTACAAGTCTAATTAAAGTTATTAATCCTGCCACATTTCTTTCTTTTAAACTCTGCTTTAAACAGTTATCACATTCAACAATAAGTTACGTAGAATTTAAATTTACATATTGCAAAGTACGCCACTCAAGTATCAACATTAATTAATTTATTTATTAAAACTTTATGCACAAGTAAAAACTGTACAAAGGCGGACTTAATGCCTTGGGCATTTTCTACCAGTCTATCTTAGGGTGATGCAGAGACAATACATAGTAGGTGCAATAAAAGAAAACAAAATAGTTAAAACTAATAACTAAAATACAATAATAAATACATGTATATATACATAAAACAAAAACTAAAAAAAAAGGTTATGAGTGAATAACAAAAAAAACTACAAGTTAGTTCTGAGACGACTCTGCCAACATGTGAATGTGCTCTCGAGCTTTCACTTTAAAAGTGAACCGATTGGTTACCGTCCTGACATTCTGAGGGAGCGCATTCCAAAGAAAGACCGCCTGGACAAAGAAAGATGACTTTCTAAAGCCAGAGCGATGAGAAGGACAACGAAGAAGACGCTTATTCTCGGACCGAAGATTCTTGTTGTGTGCAGAGCATAAATATTGACAAAGAGAAGTCAGGTAAGAAGGAGAAGTGGAATTATGAAGAAGAGAAAACAGGGTGGTCAAAGCCCTCAACGCTCTGCGCTGCCGGATAGGTAACCACTTTGAAAGCGAGCGATGTGCAGATACATGATCTCATACTTACGGAGATTGAAAACGAATCGAATGCAGCTATTAAGTAGTCTGTCAAGTTTGTTGAGGAGATCTGCGTTCAGGTTATAGTAGCACACATCACCATAGTCAATTAAGTGGAAGATAAGGGATTGTACAAGCATTGCCTTAATGTGTGATGGGAGAATATTTTTTAACCGATAGAGCGACCGCAACGTTCCAATGACTTTTTTGCTCACAATCGCGACCTGCTTACGCCAGTCAAGGCAAGTGTCAACATGCAAACCCAGATCCTTAACATCAGAGTTAAATGGAATCACAGTGCCATCAAAGGTAACCGGTGGCACCGTTAAACCATTCATTCATTCATTTTTTTTATTAAAGTAAAATAAATACTGTTGGAACTTGTGACGAATGTTTTATTTTACAGTAGAATGACAAGATACAAAATAACGAAAAACTGTTGTCAAGGAGACTGAAAGTACAGTTATCCTAACATCCACTTCTCTTTTAGGAACTGAGGCCAAGAGCTTTAGTTAGCTTTTCCAGCCTGGGTGCATATATGGGCTTTGTGAAACAATCAGCCAGTTGGTCCTCAGTAGTAACTTGCTCTACCTCAAGCATGCCAGCTGCCACACACTCTCTGACATAGAATTTCTCGAAGCGCAGCTGACGGCGAAATTGATGTCTGGCCTAGTCGCGACCATGAGATAGGCTAAGGAACCCACAGCTTGTCTACAGGGTGTAAGGGTAAACACCGTTGTCACTCAAACCACGGGTAGTTGACATATATAAAAAAATATAGGACAGAGTTAAGAAACTGGATAAGGGATTTTCTTAAAAAAAAAAAAAAAAAAAATTATCCGACGATGTCCCCGAAATCATGGCTAGCCCGACTACACGAGTGACGTAATCGCTGCCCGCCCGTCGAGGCATCTATCTACTTACAGAATTCTCGTAACATTACCTGATAAATGCAACTTTTCCTGGCAAAATACCTACCTTACGTGTTGCGTGACGAGTCTAAATGTAACTTTGATGTGACAACAAAGAAAATGAAAAGTAATCCAAACTACTGAGTAGGTATTTTGGCGTATTTAAAAAGTTCATCACAATTTTATGTACGTACAGTTAAAAATCACCGATTAAATTTACGCAGAGGTGAGTGGGTCGTCATAAACAGATTGAATATCTACTAACTTACCTACTGTTCAAAATTCACACATTGTTGTTGAGCACTCGAGAATCTGATGTCTGCATACATCCTACGAGCCTCGTACAGGTTATTTATCACCCGCGATGGCGTAAAGCCGTACCATTTCGGTCCACTGTTCACTTGTGTAAGACATAGCACTAAATTTACGCGCGAGAAACTTAGGACTCGGCACACGGCGCGCGCTCCGACGAGCGACGTGGATTCGCTTTGGCGACAGCTGGCCGACTGAGGTACTCGCGACTCACCGTTCACTCGATCGCTGCGCGGGCGCGCGGGCTGCGGCGCGGTCGTTGACCCGGTCGGCGGTCAGCTGTTTCCGAGTGCATTAGGGTGAATGATCTTGAAGAAAATAGTGGATTTTCTTCAAAAAAAAAAGGTTGCTTTTTTTCATTGGTTTTAGGTTCTACTAATGAAACCAAACCCCTGGTTTCAAGGATAACGGTGTCCACACTAACACCCTGTATAAGGGAAGATTAAACTACTTTGTTTTTCATTTGGTAAATTCTCTATTTTAGCTGTCTCTTTTGTTATTGGTGTCTTGACTGCTTTGCAGTCAGAAATCTTGTACTTTTCTAGTACTTTCTTTGTATAAGCTTTTTGACTTAATGTTATGTTCCCACTATCAGATCTTTCGATTTCCAAACCAAGAAAATATGAAGCTGGTTTCGTAACAATTTTGAAGCGATTTTGTAGTTCCTTTATGAATTTCTTACCATCATCCTCTGTAGTTGATGCAACCAACCCGTCATCAACGTAAAGTGCAATCAACACCTTAGATTTTCCATTCTCTCGAATATATAGGCATGGATCAGAAGTACTCTGTGTGAAGTTGGAACTCACAAGAAATTCATGTATACTGGTGTTCCAACATCTTGGAGCCTGCTTGAGGCCATAATATAAGCTTCTCTTCAGGCGGCACACTCTGTTTGTTCCATCACTGTAACCATCGGGTTGTTTCAAGTAGATTTCTTCTTCTACGTTACCGTTTAGAAATGCTGACGACACATCAAACTGACAGAGAGATAATTTCTCTTTTACAGCTACTGCTAATAGGGCACGGACGGTAGTAAGACGCACTACAGGGCTAAATGTTTTGTCATAGTCTACCCCTGGTTTCTGTGAGAATCCCTTTACAACCAATCTCGCTTTGTGTCGTTCGATACTACCGTCTGGATTTGTCTTAACTTTAAATACCCACTTGCAAAGCAGTGCTTTTCTGTTCTTGGGTAAAGGAACAAGATCCCATGTTTGGTTTTCATTAAGGGAATATATTTCACTCAGCATCGCTCCTAACCACTTCTCTTTGTCTGTGCTTTCTAGAGCTTCGCGATAGGTTGAAGGTTCTCTATAGCTGTTAAACTCTTCAGTAGCAGCGAGAACAAATTCATCAAACCTTTGTGGTTTTCTGAGGAGGCTGCGATCACGAAGTACTCGTTGTTCAGGAGAAGCGTCATTGGTAGTGACTTCATTATTGGTAACTTCATGAGTTGGATTTACTTCGATTATAGTGTCATTGACATTAGTATCTGGGATAAATATTTGTTCATCATCATTACCTTGTACGATTCTTGTTCACTATTTTCTTGCACTGACTCATACTCACTCTCACTTTCAACATCATCGTCAAAGAAGTTTATTTCGGCGTAATGTTTATGGTTATCCTCCAAAGATTTCGTAGTTTCCGAGATTGAATTTTGTGTTTCGGTGTAGTAGAGTTCGTCAGTGAACCGTACGTCTTTGGCAATCATGATTTTATGTTTTGAAGGTAACCAAATTCTATAAGCTTTGGAAGTATCTGAATAGCCTGCAAACATCCCAGGTATAGCTTTCGATTTGAATTTATCACGTTCTTTGCCATCTTTCAGTACCTAGTCAAAATCAAAATCAAAATCAAAGCATTTATTTCAAGTAGGCCAATAACAGGCACTTTTGAATTGTCGAAACAAAGATGAAAATTAAATGTAGCTACAGTCCCAGTCACAAGACATAAAAACTGTGAAAGTACTGTAGTTGCCCATTCCCTAGCGTAGATCTCTATGGAGAAGAACGGGCAAGAAACTCCATGGACACTCTTTTAAATCAAAATATTGTAACAAAATCTTGGTTACATCATTCATGTTGAGATGTTATATTATGTGAGAACAATGTAGCAAGATGTGCACGTTAAAAGTGTCCATAGCCAAACAAAAACAAAATACAATTCAAAAACAAAATAATTAATTCAAATAAACCATGGCGACTAAGAGATGACCAGTCACAACTGACAGCGCCCGTTCACGCACATGACACATGGATCATGCGTCATGTGCGTGAACGGGCTTTCAGCTCAATTCAGCTCAACCATTTTGAAGGGAACTAAATGGTCCGACACACGCGCCACCATCAGCGAGACATTTGAGTGAGCATGACATACTCTCAACCGCCAGGGCACATTCAAGTCAAAAACTAAAGTAGGTTTCCAGTGAATGATAGCTTTCTAGTACATAGTACTCACACAATATGGGTTATGCGTTTATATAATACTAAATAGATTGAATCTATACAATGCAAAGATAGTTGTACAATCTTCAGCAGCTCCAACAATACCATTTAATGCTATCAAGTTTTGAGCCCCTGTCCTTGTGGAGCAGGACCAGCATTGAGCCATGCATTTTTATCAGCGATATAATCGCTCAACTTGTAATATGCTTGCTTACATAGTGTGCGTTTAATGCATGTTTTAAATTTAGTCTCATTCAGTTCAAGAATACTTTGTGGAATTTTATTATAGCATCTCAAACAGTACCCCATGAAAGATGAGTCTACTTTAGCGAGTCTAAAGCCTGGCTGAACTAGTTGGTCCCTATTTCTAGTACTGTAATTGTGTCTGTCGCCTCTTTTACCGAAAAGATGCAGATTTTTTCTAACGTACATTATGTTTTCGTAGATGTATTGGCAATGAACCGTCATGATGCCAATATCCTTAAAAAGTTCCCTTAGAGAATCGCGCCTACGAAGATTGTATATGGCTCGGATGGCTCTTTTCTGCAGAATAAATATAGACTCAATATCAGCAGCCCGTCCCCATAGCAAAATACCGTAAGACATTATACTATGGAAGTAACTAAAATAGACCAGTCTAGCGGTATCTACATCAGTGAATTGACGGATTTTTCTAATGGCATATGCTGCTGAACTTAAGCGCCCCGCAAGAGATGTTAAATGAGAACCCCATTGTAGCCTTGAATCAAGCGTAAGCCCCAGGAAAACCGTTTTATCTACGAATTCGAGTTTCTCTTTATTCAATATTATCTCACAATCACTACTTTTAACATTCGGTAATGAAAATCTTATGCATTTAGTTTTTTTTTCATTCAATACCAAATTGTTTGCTGTGAACCAATTTTGGACCTGAAGTAGGGCATCATTCACGTCATCTAGATTTTGGGCCCGTCTATTTATCTTAAAAATTAGAGAAGTGTCATCAGCAAACAACACCATATTTTGAGGTTGGTGTTTCAACAAATAGGGTAGATCATTTATATATACTAAAAAAAGGAAAGGACCCAATATTGAGCCTTGCGGAACCCCCATTTTTACATTCAAACCCTGTGAATTAACACCATTTATTTGAACATGTTGTTTTCTATCGCTCAAATAAGATTTTAGCAGGCTAAGTGCAAGTTTACCCAGTCCGTAATGCTCCAGTTTCAAAAGTAATGTGTCATGATTTACGCAATCAAAAGCTTTGGAGAGATCACAGAAAATTCCTATTGCGTCTTGGGACTCTTCCCACGCAGCAAATATGTGCTTTAATAGGGTTACACCGGCGTCAGTTGTACAACGTCCCTTGGTGAAACCATACTGTTGATCATGTAAGATTCTGTTGGTGTTAAAATGATAAAGCATTTGATTAAGCATTACTTTTTCAAAAACCTTGCTAAAAACTGGTAACACGGATACAGGTCTATAATTATTGGAATCTTTGCTGTCCCCGGATTTGAAAAGAGGTATGACTTTACTGTATTTCATTAAATCCGGGAAAACTCCTTGGTCTACACATAAATTAAAAATTAAAACTAAATACGGGGCTATGGTCTCAAGTATAGATGTACAAACTTTGATAGACATTCCCCATAAATCTTCGGTCAGTTTGATTTTAATTTGCCGGAAAGCTTTAATAACTGTCATAGGGTTAATGTGTTTAAATTTAAATTCAGCCAGGCAGCCAGACACATTCGCCTTTAATAAGCCAATTGAGGCTTCAGGTGAGGAATTAAGAGCCTCCGTAGTTTTTATTGGTATTTCGGTAAAAAAATTAACAAATTCTTGAGCTACTTCCTGATCAGAGCTTTTAGGACCACATGCTGTATCTAATGTAAAGCTATTATTACGTATTTTCTTTCTGTTAGTCTCGTTATTTATGACTTTCCAAACGGTCTTTATTTTATTTTCTGCTGTTTTGATCTTGTTGCTTATGTGCAGGGCTTTAGCAACCTTGCAAGTATTTCTAAAAATCTTTGAATACGTAGCAACATACTTGCTAAAAGTTTCAGTGTTTATAAAAGGCTTAAGGCTATAAAGCTCAAATAGCCTTTCCCTACTTTTTCTGATACCTCTAGTTGCCCAATCACTAAATATAAATTTAGGGCAAATACTCTTTGTCTTCTTTTCAAAAGTTTTGTTGAATTCCGTGTGAACTAATGAAAAGAAACGATCATACAATTGATTTATATTAATATCCTCTTGGCTCATTACACTTAACTTGTTCTGTAGGGAAATATTATACCTATTTAATTTGCAAGAAGTTATAGGTCTAAATTTAATCTGAACTTTTTGTATTGGAGTTTTACAACTAAAAGTTACAGTTTGTCCGCTATGGTCAGACGGCAAACAATTTATTATGAAGGCTTTTATTCCAAACTGACGCAAATGGAAAATGCGAGGCTTTCTTTGTACCCATTTCTCATAAGGTGTAGTAACATTACCAAAATGTGCAGATACAGTTTTGTTGACACTCCGATTGGAAAGGTAGTTTGCAGTTTGAATAGCTTCTCCCCAAAGGCTTTGAGGTGCTTCTCCTGGAAGCCTCGATCGTGCAGGCCTGGGTGACATCACCGGACAGGCCTGCCGACGTTAACAGTGAGGCAGAGTGGTTCCGGGAGGCCATGTCCGACATATGCGACGTGGTAATGCCCCGAGTCCGGCCAGGAAGCGCCCGACGTCAGGTGTACTGGTAGTCGCGCGAAATAACGTCTCTGCGCGAGGCGTGTGTTGATGCGTGGCGCCTGTACGCCAGGCATCGCAGGCTCCGCATCCGCCCGCCGAATGCGGCAGCCATTGAGGCGGAGCTGTACGAGGGATACAGAGCGGCGAAGACCGCCCTCCGGGAGGCGGTCCTGCGGGCCAGGGAACTGGCCCGCTTGGAGATGCTGGAGACTCTCGACAGAGATCCGTGGGGGCGCCCTTACAAGATGGTGCGGAATAAACTCCGCACCTGGGCCGGCCAGAGTCTCCGGCCTGACCTCGTGGAGGACGTGGTGGGCGCTCTGTTCCCCTCCCGCCCCCGCCTATGGCTCCGCCACCTGCGGTGCCGGAAGAGGACCCAAGCGACGACGACGACACTCCGGAAGTGACTGGGGTAGACCTGAGAGTGGCGGTAGGGAGGCTCAAGGCCAAAAATACCGCCCCGGGACCCGATGGCTTGCCTGGCAAAGCCTGGGTCCTGGCCTCGGATGCGGAGGCTCTCGGGCCCCGACTGAAAGGGCTCTTAAGCGCATGCTTGGAGAGAGGCCAGTTCCCGCTTCGTTGGAAGACGGGGAAACTGGTCCTCATCCAGAAGCCGGGGCGCCCTGCGGACTCTCCGTCCGCATTTCGGCCCATCGTGCTGCTCGACGAGGTGGGCAAGCTCTTTGAGAGAGTAATTGCAAACCGCCTCGCCGAGCACCTTGAGGGGATGGGACCGAATCTTGCGGAGAACCAGTATGGTTTCCGCAAGGGGCGCTCTACTGTGGACGCAGTCATGTGCGTGAGAGCCCTCACGACGGGGGATGCGATATCCCGGGGTGGGGTTGTCTTGGCGGTGTCTCTCGACATCGCCAACGCCTTCAACTCCCTGCCCTGGAGCTGCATCAGGGAGGCACTCCGGTATCACCGGGTGCCGACCTACCTCCGTCGTGTGGTCGGGGACTACCTGACGGACAGGGCCGTCATCTACCCCAGTCGCTGCGGAGATTGGAACCGGCGAGAGATGTCGTGCGGTGTCCCACAGGGATCGGTTCTGGGACCGCCCCTGTGGAACATCGGTTACGACTGGGTGCTGCGCGCCGACCTCCCTAGTGGTGTCAGCGTCGTTTGCTACGCAGACGACACCCTGGTGCTGGCACAGGGGAGGTCGCACGAGGCGGCGGCCGACAATATGACACGCGGGGTTGCGATAGTCGTAGAGAGGATCCGGCAACTGGGTCTCGAGGTGGCACTGCACAAGTCCGAGGCCATGTGCTTTCATGGGCCTCGGAATGCGCCACCGTCGAGATCCACACTGACGATAGGAGGGGTATCCATCGGCGTCGAGTCGACGTTGAAGTACCTAGGACTCGTCCTCGACAGCCGGTGGAACTTCGTGGAGCACTTCCGACGTTTGGCCCCCAGGCTGGAACGGACCGGGGCTGCCTTCAGGCGGCTCCTGCCCAACCTTGGGGGGCCAAACGCCTCCTGCCGCAGGCTCTACGCGGGGGTCGTGCGGTCCATGGCCCTTTACGGGGCCCCAGTGTGGGCGCGTTCTTTGAAGCGGCGTGCCGCTCATTATCTGAACGCGCCCCAAAAAGTGGTGGCCGTAAGGATGGTCCGTGGTTACCGCACGATATCCCGCGAGGCAGCGGGCCTGCTTGCCGGATTGCCGCCATGGGATCTGGAGGCGATAGTCCTCGCGCGCCTACACGAATGGCGCGCGGAGGTACTACGCCGGGGGGAAACTCCGCTGCCGCGGCAAATTGCCGCTCAGCGGACTGATCTCCGGCGCGATCTCATGGCGACATGGAGAGAGCGACTGTCGCAACCCCGTGCAGGGCACGCCACGATAGTGGCGGTAAGTCCCCTCTTTGAGGAGTGGCTAGAGAGGCGCCACGGCGTCCTCACCTTCCGCCTGACGCAGGTCCTCACCGGACACGGATGTTTCGGGAGGTACCTGCACCGAATCGGGCGGGAGGAAACGCCCGGGTGTCTCCACTGCGAGGATCGACCGGAGGACACGGTGGAGCACACGGTGGAGGTCTGCCCTGCGTGGGCGGAGCACCGCCGTGTCCTCGTAGCGGCGATCGGCGGCGGCGACCTCTCGCGTCCGGCCCTGGTTCAATCCATGGTCCGGAGCGAGACGGAATGGGAAGCCGTCACCTCCTTCTGCGAAGCAGTCATGCTGGCGAAGGAGGTGGCGGAACGAGAGAGGGAGAGAGCCTCTCTTGCCGGCCGCCGCGGGAGACGCACCGGGCGTCGGGGGCCACGTGGTGGCTACCGGCCACCGTAGATGCGGGCCTGTGGACGGTTAGCTATGGGCTAGCTAGCCGTCCGTCCGTCTAGTGACGACAGGCCGTGTCGACGGCGCGTTCGTGTTCCACGCGCGCCTCAAAGAGATGTCAGCAGAAGAGAGGGGCCCGCCAGGGCCGAAGCCTGCCGGGGTTGCGGGACTGTTCGAAAGAGATACCGCAGCCCCGGAACATAAAGGGCGAGGAAGGAACATGGATGGGTTTTAGTCAGTAAAAGTCTGACACTCCCTCCCGCTCCGCCCAGTGTGGGAGAAGTCATTTGATGATTTCCCATCCTAAAAAAAAAAAAAAAAGTCTTTGAGGTGCTTTGGATTCGATCATCATGATAATAATAATAATAATAATATCTTTATTTGTATAGAATGCAGGTGTTACAATAATGGTGTTAGTTTCAGATATATTCCCAGTACATTCTGCCTGTTGGCATACAAAAATATAGTGGTTAACTTACAGATAATTTAAAAACTAATCAAGTACTTAAATTCAAAGTGAAATCATAGATCAGCTAAGTCTAAAATTATTTACATAATACATGAGATAAAGTGAAGCAAAATTTACAATTCATCATTTAAAAAATCGTTAACAGAGTAATAGCATTTCTCTATCAGCAAAGACGATAGTATTTTCTTGAATTTTATTAAGGGCTGGTCCTTAATACAATTTGGCAATTTGTTAAAGATAATAGGTGCCATACCCATTATGTTTTTTTTAAGTAGAGCTGTGTTATATCTACCAGTACACAAAAGACTCTGATATTTTGATCTCATGGCAGTAGTTCGCAACCTCGTATCTTTTATTGTAGGAAATAAATGCTGGTTGGTTCTAACGAATATAGATACTTCGAGAATGTAAAGACAAGGAAAAGTTAATATTTTGTGTTTCTTGAAAAAAGGAGTGCAACTATCTGTAATCTTGAGATTGAAAATGGATCTTATGCATCGCTTTTGGGCTTTAAATATAGACTCCCTTTCGGAACAATTACCCCAGAATACTACACCAAACCTTAGAACAGAGACCACCAAACCGTGATATGCAACCATTAATGTATCAATGTTAACTTTCTTGGACAGATTGAAGAGAGCATACGCAGACGTGCTTAATCTTTTGCAGATTTCTTCAGCCTGCGGTTTCCAAGTTAATTGGCTGTCAATCAATATACCCAGGAATTTAGCGACATTAACGCTATCAACAGTTTGTCCTTTATAATTAATTTTTAAGTTTAAAGGAATAATTTTTTGATAGAAATGCATTATATTTGTTTTATTGAGGTTTATTATAAGATTATTATCGTTGAGCCAGTTTATTATTAATTTTAGAGAATTATTTATTTCATCTTCATAAAGCTCTTCGTTGGCGCAGTCTATTAGGATCGTACTATCATCGGCAAATAACACACAAGAGTAAGGGATGTGTCGGGGCAGATCATTTATATACAGCAAGAATAATAATGGCCCTAGAACGCTGCCCTGCGGAACGCCATATTTAATTTTCCTAGGGCCAGATAAATATTTAACCTCACGTTTGGATTTGACACATATTTTAGAGATTTCTGTATATTGAAGACGTCCACTTAGATATGATTTTATGAGACGTAGAGCATTCCCTCGTATACCGTAAGCATCAAGTTTGGCCAAAAGCGTTTCATGGTTCACGTAATCAAAAGCTTTGGTCATATCGGTGAAAATGGCACAAATTGGTATTTTTTTATCTACATTAACCATTATTTTATTTATTAGATCGTATATGGCCATATTTATATTTTTATTTTTACGAAAACCTTTTTGTTCCTCACATAATATATTATTTTTTGACAGAAATGAAAGAAATGACTCATAAATTACTTTTTCAAAAATTTTGGAAAATATGGGGATTAGAGCTATTGGCCTAAAGTTAGCCATGTCTTCTTTATTGTTCTTTTTATGGAGTGGTTTAACTATTGTGGTTTTAAGGCTATCAGGGAATATTCCAGCAAATATGCTTGCGTTAATGATGTGGCTTAGAGGGTTAGCTATAATGGAGCAGACAAATTTTACAACGTTTGTTGAAATACCATCATATCCAAAACTCTTCTTGTTCTTTAAAGATTTGATCACCCTTATAATGTCTTCAGGGACAACAGGGGCCATAAAAATAGAATGAGGGTTATGCGTTATTCTTACAGTATTTTTAGTTGTGTTTAGGGGTGGATCTGAGATTTGATCAATAAAGAAATCGTTGAATGATTGGGCTATTTCATTAGGGTCAGTTATTGTTAAATTATGTTTTTTTATTCTTGTTAAGGGTTCACTTATGGATTTTGTACTATTTATTATTTGCCAAGATGTTTTAGATTTATTTTTGGAATTTTTAATTAGAAAGTTGTTCTGTGCTTTCTGGGTCAGTTTGATAATTTTTTTAAATTTTTTTGAGTACTCTTTGAATGTCGTTTTATTTTCAATAGTAGGATTAAGTCTTTGTTTCCAGAGTAATTGGCGTTGTTTTTTACTGCAAATTCTAATACCTCTAGATACCCATTTGATCTTTTTTTCAGATCTTAATATGACCGTTTTGAAGGGGAAGCATAGATCATATAGGAGTTGAAATATTTCTAAGAATTTGTCATAAGCTTCATTTGGATCCATATATCTGAAAACGATAGGTTTTGGAGATGACTTCTAAAGATAATTAAATTTTCTTCAGATATGTCCCGTCTTGATGTTTTCCACGTTTTAATTTGGCTAAACTTACTAACTTTCATTGTAAATATTTGAGCCGTATGATCGGATAATCCGAAGTCTATTATTTTACTTTGGCAGCTTTGTTTTGAACTATGTGCAAAATTATCTAAGCACGTTCCACTACGAGGTCTGGTCGGTTTATTTATTTCTAGCTTCAAATCATAGTTCTTCAGAAAATATTCAAAATCCATGCTAATTCTGTTCTTTTTCAGAATATCTATATTAAAATCTCCGCACATAATTATTTTTTTGTTTGGTTTGGAAATCTTTTTAAGTATAATATCTAGGTTTTCATAGAATTGGTGTAGATTAGTGATTTTTGTTGGTCTATACACGCATAGAATTGTAAGTCTTTGTGAAGGTAATTCAATTGCGCAGCATTCTATAATTCCGGACACCGAATGTTTCACAATGTCAGGCAGGTCTTTATATTCGATGCCTTTTTTAACTAAAATACAGGCTCCACCGCGCTTAATGTTTTGTCTAGCATAACATGCCGCTAGCTTATAATTTGGTACATGTAAAAGTTTCTCTTGGCCAGACATTATGAAATGTTCGGTTACACATATAACATCTAAATTAATTTGTTTACTTAACAGTTCCTGTACATAAATAACAAGTAAATCGGACTTATTTAGGAGACCGGCTATATTTTGATGCATTATATTTATATGATTAAAGAAAAAAATCGCATCGTGGAGACGATATGCTTGTCTGGTTGTCAGCTATATTTACTTGTTTAGAAAATGAATTATATTCAGCTATAGCTACCGACAGATTATGAAACATATTTTGCATACCACGATCGTTTATTTTCCTGCTGAACTTAGAGAACATTGTAAAATCGTAACACAAGTCTAAGTTAGAGTCAAACGCCGTTGCATAGTTGTACGTCTGCAAGTCTAAATGAAGTAGATTATTAAAGGTCTCTATGCGCCAATTAAACAATGTTAAATGATCACTTAATTTGAAAGTAGGAACACATATTATAATATTCGTGTGCTGTATTTTCAGCATTTTTTCTCTCAGTTTTATAATTATATCTACATAGTTTTCAGTTTTATGGAAGTCTTTTTCTCCAATTAAAATAATGCAATAATCATTCATTGTATATTCTATTAATTTCTTCTCCAAGTTGTTGATAAGCTGCTCCGTGCCACAATTCGTGGAAACATAATGACATAATACAAAGTTTTGAAATGTAGTCTCGGCTATAGACAAGATCTTGTTATTTTTATTTACACTCACTATACATAGCTTATCTTTGGTGTTTTTAGGCTTGATTGGCAGTTCAGCTTCTTGGGAGTAAAGTGCCTCAGAGTGTTTATTTTGTACAGAATGCTTTTCTTTGGTTGCTGGTGACTGTGAAGGAGTGTCAATTTCTAGCGGAGTAGTAGGAACATTTGCACATGATTTTGACAGTTTGTTTTTTCTTTTTTTCTTTGGGGTAACGGTTATCTCAGATGTTAATTTACTTGTAACTTGTTTCATTATCTTGTGCTTTGCATCTAAATTTTTAATTTCCTGTTTTAACTTCATGTTTTCTAATGACATGTTATTAATTTCTTCGCGAGCTGCGCTTAGTTGTAGATTGACTTTTTGCAGTTCATTTTTAAGCTGCAAGATTTCTTCGTCGTCGCTTTCATCATCGGATATATTAGGAGGTAGGCTACTGGATGTGCCATCTAGCGGTGAGTTCGCAAAGTTATTGAGCGTACTTTCGTTTATTGTGTCGTTTGACAGTGATGTGGCACGTTTCCTCATCCGGAACGTAATGTTTTCTAAGAATTCCATTTTGTTGCAGGTACAGGTCGAATATTAGTGATTCAATTTTATATAGCCACTATTACGACTTTTTCTTTTTTATTTTTATTTGTGTCGAAAAACCAATTTTATAATTCGGTAAGTCACAAAAAGACAAGCAGATTGCGGGGCACGAACTCACAACCTTGTACTTGGCAGGCCGTGCAATATTTCAATGTTCTAAACTATCTCGTCTTTATACGTTGAAATTGGTATTCTGTTGGATATCAAATTAGAAAAGTTCGTTATGACTTGTGATGCGTCTTATTTTGAATTCAAAATATTGATGAATGCGCGCGCAATAGTTTGAAAAGTTCCGTTTTTGTTCTTATTTTTGGATTAACACCTGATGGCACTTTAATAACACTTGAATGGCACTTTTGTAGGTACACTTTAAGTCACAGTAGTTCACTGAAGCATAGTAATAGCACTGTTTTTGTCCCTCTTGAAGGTAATATTACACTAACGTTTTTAAACGTTTATAACTTTTTAGTCAATGAAAATAAACACTGGATAACATTTTCACTTGTTTATAGTAGGTTACTTTAACTAATTTACTTATTTATTACTATATATTTGCAGAAAAACTATTATTAAAAATAAAATAATACGGAGCTGATCTGTACTGTGGGCGACAGCGCCATCTACTATGCATAGTGCATAGCGCCATATACCATGCTCCTAGCCTTTTCAAGTAGGGTACGGTTTTTGCGTTCTGCAACACCATTCTGATATGGTGTATATGGTGCTGTTAATCTTCTTGTAATACCATGTTTTTTCAGAAAGTTGTCAAAATTTTGATTGCAGTATTCCAAACCATTGTCGGACTGGAGACTGATAATTTTTTCACCTGTGAAATTTTCCATTTCTGCCTTGTAAAGTTTGAATTTGTCCAATACATCACTTTTTTGTTTTATACAATAGACTCTGCTGTATCTATCTATAAAATGCAAAAGCGATGCATACGTGCTATGCATGCATCCAAAGTACTGATAGTTGTCACTTTTCACAAAGCATAAAATCCTCACATTGCCGTCACTTTACATTTTGGAAATCGCCATGTTTGTAAGAAATAACCCTCATTTGTTTCCTCGAATATCGGACCTTGTAATACGAAATCGCCGGGATAATAGTAAACTTCGTGTTCAGCCAGCTAAGACAGCACTACTGTATAAAAGCGTTGTATGCAGAGCACCGATAATATATAACAATATCCCTATCTGTATAAAAAAAACTAAATACAGACCAGTTTAAGAAAACATTGAAAAAAATACTGACAGGAAAAGCCTACTATGATGTCAATGAATTTTTAAATGACAAATCGCTCTGACATACTGACTGAATCTATTATATTTTATTTTGAATCGCACGAATATTTACAAACTGTTTAATTTTTTTCAAATTCAATATTAATAATGTTAATTTTTTAGAATTAATTGACTTTGTATCTTTGTTTTTCTGAAATCTTATGGTCTTCTGACCTAATTTGTACACCAGCCATGGTCAAACATGTTGTGCCAAAGAATATCCTGTAACACCTATAATAAGCATCATTTCATGAATATTATCTACACATGTTTTTGCAAATAAATGAATATTTATCTTTATCTTATCTTTATCTAGTATAGTCATCGATGAAGGTTATGAAGTATTTCTCTCCACCGAGGGTTTGAGTCATTGGACCACAGACGTCGCTGTGTACTATCTCTAGTCGCTTTGTCGTGCGTGGTGTGTTATTGGGTTTACTAGGCAGTCTTTTAATCTTTGCTTGAATGCATATTTCACAATCTCCAAGTTTTTCATCTGGCTCGAAATCTAAACCGATGTGTCTCATTCTTCAATGCCAACTTCATATCACTTTCATTCATATGCCCTAAACATTTATGCCATTTATTAATTTTCGTGTCTTTTGCCAAGTTACATTTGTCTTTTTTGTTGTATGTACACGATGCAGGATAGTAGTACAGTCCATCTTTGCCTTTTGGCGCATCGAGAATAATACCTTCTTCAGGATGTGTAATTGTGGCCTTTTTATTTGTAAATAAGACAGTCCATCCAGATTCTGTGGCTTTTCCAATGGATAGTAAATTCGAGGATAAGGTTGGCACATAGAGAGTGTTTGTCAAAATAACCTCTTGAATTTTACTTTTGCCTTCAACGTTGACATCTAGCATAATAGAGACTTGGCCTTTTCCAGCAATTTGAGCTGTCGCATCTTGGGAAGCTAATTTTAGCAGTTGGAAGTTCGATTTGTCTAGATTTTCGAAATAGTTTCTGTTATAAGACATGTGCGATGTACAACCGCTATCAAGAATCCATGTATTATTTTCATAATCTGAACTCTTAGTTTTGGAATGCATACTTAAAGCGTGAGAAGTTCTAGGAACTTCTTCGTTCGTTTCTTCTTCTTATTCTCCAGCTTTCTGCATTCATTGATAACATGTCCTTTCTTCTTGCAAAATTTGCATGTTTTTACGAAATTCGACTCTTCATGTTCATCTTTAATTTTGTTGTTGGAACCCTTATTAATTTGTCTGGCTTCTGATTCTTCTAAAATTTTTACTTTAAGTTCGTCAGGTTTCGGTAACGTGTCTCTGGATTCTATGGCTACTCGAAAATTTTCGTAGTCGGGTGGTAAGCTGTATAGCATCATAACAGCGAGCAAATCTTCATGAATATGAATGTCCATATCCTGCAATTTGTCTACCACGTCCATGAACTTATTTAAATGATCTCTAATATTGTCATGTTCCATTTTGGACAATATTAAATGTTTTAAAAGTGAAGCCTTTCTAGCTGGTCCTTTGCTGGCATATATGGAATCAAGCTTATTCCAAATCTCGTAAGCTGTTTTACAGTTTTTTATCTGTTTTAATTCTGAAGGTGAAATTAAAAGTACCAACTCTGATTGAGCTAAAAGATCCTTCTCTTTCTTCTCTTCATCAGCTTTCTCAAGATCCAGCGGCTTTTCAACAACACTCCATAATTTATTTTTGATGAGTACGGCCCTTGCTTGAATTCGCCATGTGTCGAAATTTTCTTTATTTAGAGTCTCAATTTTAGTACTTGAGCCCGACGCCATCGTGATCAGCGTATTTATAGCTTTATTTTCGCTCTGCTACCATATTAAAGTAAAATAAATACTGTTGGAACTTGTGACGAATGTTTTATTTTACAGTAGAATGACAAGATACAAAATAACGAAAAACTGTTGTCAAGGAGACTGAAAGTACAGTCATCCTAACATTTTTAAATATATACTCCGAGGAAGACGCTAATATCTCTATGAACAAAGGAGAAAACTGAAATACTATGAAGCTTGGTACTTTATTCAAATTGGACTCAACCACAGATAATACTGTATTAATCGGAAGAGAATAAAATATAGTTTAACTTAACTATATCATAATCACGTAATTGTCCTGCAAAATAAAGATTTTAATTTTTGAAGTTTTTTATTTTTAGTTCACAATGCAACACAGGTAGGTTTTGGTAACACCATGTTTTACGTTCCTATGCATATTATCGCCGCGCTAATTATTAACTATGAGGATGGTCGTACTGAAACGCATTTTTTTTGTCAAAGTTATAAGAAAGGTTATGCCTACGCTTTGGTTACGCATAGGAAAATAATGCGCATAGGAAAATAATGAGCAAAAGTAATTAAAAATGAAAAATAACTTGTTCCTACCGACATGTTTGTGCTTTGAGCAAATATACTTGAGAATGCATTCAGCGTAATTCGGAACGCGCTGCGCTGAATGACATTTGTCAGTGTCACGATACATACCTACGTCCGTGTGACAGTTACATTTGACTTCGTTCGTTCTGATCGGTGTATTATTCGGTGCATTTGATCTGATCCCATTTTCTCACGACTCCTGCTTGCTTCGTTGTACTCGATTGATTCTGTGAACGAGAACTTACCGGCTCGCTATACTGGACTACGATTTACTTCAAGACTTGGTTTTCGACGATTGGGAAAATCGTGTTTTTGTTTGCTGGACGTGGTACTACACTAACACTATTTGTATTATAATAATTATGTATGTTAGTCTGTAAGGTATATATCTATGGGCCATATATATATGGGTTCCTATATATTTATGTTGTGTCAACCCAATTACTCTTATAAACTGGCACTGCATTTTACATTTCAGATTTTTTACTATGGATTGCTGCAATTGTAATGAACCTCCGCAGCTAATCAGGTACTTTATCATGCCCTAGACATGGGTCCTGATATTATTCGTGTCGTTGAAGAATGGAGAAATGAAGAGGTAGTTTGAATAAAAATACCATATTTTGAATTGCCAAGAAAACTACCTTTTTTAGGTAGAATATTAATAAGAGAGAATTTTGATGAATAAATACACATTAAAAAAAACTTGAGTACGTATTGTTTTATTTTTCTATTCGTCGTCTCCTGCCTATAACAGTCACACAGAACAATACAATTTTTCGATGTATACAATATAATCTGTGCTTGGGTTCCATAAGATTAAAGTACCACGCTTCATGACAGGCACTGCTTGACTAGAGCGTACCGCTCGTGCTCTGCTCCCCGCACCGCTGCCTTCAAGGCCAGTTCCTATGCTACGTCTATGCATTGAAACGCACCGTGGGCCTTAGGGATGTCTCTTAATAGGATAATTTGGCCTTTTCACTGGCCATAAAATACGGGACCGAAACGTGGTCGCTTACAATGGGCCTTGTCAAAAAGCCACCCAAAGGGCAATGGAGAGGGCTATGCTCGGAGTTTCCTTACGTGATCGAATCAGAAACGAAGACGTCCGCAGTAGAACCAAGGTCACCGATGTAGCCCGAAGAATTGCCAAACTTAAGTAGCAGTGGGCAGGGCACATTGCTCGCAGAACGGATGGCCGATGGGGCCGAAAAGTTCTGGAGTGGTGACCGCGAACCGGAAGACGATGCGTTGGAAGACTAGGTGGACCGATGACCTGGTGAAGGTTGCGGGAATCCGTTGGATGCGAGTTGCACGGGACCGGTCAATGTGGCGACACTTGGGGGAGGCCTATGTCCAGCAGTGGACGTCTTTCGGCTGAAATGATGATGATGATGATCTATATCACAGAGATAAGAATATCACAAGCAAATATTTGTACTAATAAATTATAATTGGGCCAAAACTCAGCACAGCGCCATCTATTGACATTATTAAAACTTCTCTACATGGACACTAGACTAACTATTAAATCTTTAAATATTATTTTCTCGAAAATGCAGGCAATTTCCAGCTTGAAACTTGAGATTAGGCATTCTTTTGTGCCGTATTATCCGTGAGAATTTTCTTTACAGTGGTTAAATTATCTCAGAATAAAGTACCAAAATAGACCATGTCCTTTATAGACATCGTTACAATGGTCATATCCAAACACACCACTCATTAAAGTCCCTAGACAAAAAAGAACGCTAAAGCCCTGGATAACTCCTGGTCTTCTAAAATGCATTAAACACCGGGATAAGTTACACATACGGTCTAAGAAAGTTCCAGACAATCTTACACTTAAAATTACCTATAATCGCTACCGAAACTTTTGTAACGATCTACTCCGAAAACTTAAAATATCATACGAAAGGAGTGAGCTTGAGAAAGCAAGTAATAAACCAAAACTTTTGTGGAAAACAATAAAGGAAATAACCAACACCACGAAAATATGTGCAAGCCCCGTTGAGCTGTTAAAAATATGCAATGATCCTAAGTCGTCCGTAAATGAGGTCTGCGTTTTTTCGGTAGCGTGGGACGAAAGCTGGCTGACAACATAATATCACAACACCACAGCACATCACCTAACACTAACGACCAGTCTTATCTAAATGGTATAAAACCCTCCCCAGTAAACTCTCTCGCGTTATTAGAATTAGATGAATCTGAAACAGAGTCGCTTATCCTACAGTTGCGGAATGACTGTGCTATTGGATGGGACGGTATATCACCATTTTTATTGAAGAACTGTCGCCACGTACTGATACCACCACTCACCTTCATTTTTAACCGCTGTCTAGAATTTGGCGTGTTCCCGGATGCTCTTAAAAAGGCTATAGTCCATCCTATACAAAAGGGAAGGAGCAGAACCTGTGTCAATAACTACAGGCCTATCTCAGTTTTGCCGACACTTTCTAAGATCTTTGAGAGGATCTTAAACAATCGTCTCAGGAGCTTCCTAGAAAAACACAAAGTTATAGCAGACAACCAGTATGGCTTCCGAGTTGTGTAATGTTTGTGTTTTTGTACTTACGTTTTTGACTACTGTAATCCAAAATTTTATCATACGTTCTTTCTGAATAACTGTATGGCCTTTATGCGGAGGCTTAGCATGCCTTTTCCGCCTTTTAATTAGTATTATTTATAGCATTTCTGTACATTTTAGTGTTTCCAAATCTTTGTTTACTTTTGTGATGTCAGAGAATGACAATGACAATGACAAGCCTAGTTTTCTTTTTAATTTATTGCTATAACTTGGAGTTGTAGGTAGGTTTTATACATTTGATGTTAGACCTTCTTTGTTAACCATTTTATTCTTCTATGTTCTAGAACCAACATTATGAAATTCATAATTTCATCATGACGGGAAGCCGAGCCTGAAATATTCAGTCTGCGTTTGGTCCTGGAGCCAGCAACAAGCTGGGAATTACTCTGAAATATTTGACGTGGTCACTAAGCCGGCGAAATCTAGTCCTGGCGTCGTCATGAAAAGCTACAACTACTACCGCAATTACCACTATTGAGAGCCCCTGGACGCTGTCTGCCTTGAAAACTTACTGCTGCTACTACTGCGGCTGCTACAACTGCTGCTACTCCTACTGTTCCTACTTCTGAGAACCTGGACACGGACAGCGGGTGATCCTCGACCCTCGAACCATCGGAGATTGGCGACTGCGAGTGAGCTTATCACTGCGGCGAGCGGTTTCTGTCAGCTGCGAGCTTTGGACCCTGATCACGTTACCTCGGCTTCCCTAACTTAATAAATTTCTATTCCCTTGTATTATTAAACCATCATATTTTCTCTTGCCATTTTTCTTTCAACTTTACACAATGCAACCTTACATTTTCCTCCCCAGGAAAACGTAACGTTACAGTTGGTTTTTCAACAGAGGATGCTGTGCTGGGACTGACACAAGATGTAGCTAAGAATCTAGACAAGAAGACTAAATGTTTAGGTATGTTTCTAGACCTGTCTAAGGCTTTTGACACAGTTTCTGTTCCCATCCTTATCTCAAAATTAGAACACTTGGGAGCACGTGGCGTGTCACTTGAAATATTCAAAGATTATCTCAAGAATCGGACTCAGAGAGTTAAAATTGATACTTACCTCAGTGATGAGGAGGTTGTTACGTTCGGCGTCCCTCAAGGCAGCATACTGGGCCCCACCTTATTTCTAATTTACGTCAACGACCTTTGTAAAATGGACCTTCCAAATACTAAGATTTATACATACGCTGATGACATGGCGATCGTGGTTCACGGCCCTACTTGGGATATAATCAAATCTCTAGCAGAGTCGACAGTGGCGGAAATAATGAAATGGCTCAACTCTAATCTTCTCACCTTGAACGTTCTCACATTGCATCGCTGTATGGGGCCCTGCAACGAAAGGTCACATGCTGAGGGTGGAGAGAGCACAGAGAGCGGTACTAAAAGTAATGACAAAGAAGCCTCACAGATACCCAACAACACAGCTGTATGCAGACTGCAAGGTTCTCACAGTACGTCAGCTCTTTGTGCTTCAATCTGTCCTTAGAAACTACAGCAGTCTTCCCCCGTCTAACCCGAATAAGCGTACAAACCTTCCCCCAGGCACCCAACACAGAACCGCGTTCGCGCGACATCAATATTATGTAATTAGCGCGTACATTTACAAGAAGATTCATAAACATCTGAATATCTTAGACCTCAACAAGCACAACCTAAAATTAAAAGTGACAGAATGGCTACTTTAACAGGACTATGCCACAACGGAGACTTTGCTCACATACATCACCTAACTAGCACATTCTCATCACCATCCTTGCACGAATACTTTTATCCTCGCATCCATTCAAACTCGCACATACAACTCACACATCAACACACCAACACCACATTCTCCACTTATCCACTCACACATAAACACCTACACACCCACTATCACATTCATTCACCCTCACTCTCGCATACTCACACCTAGGTACATTATTTAAAATAAAACTACAGTAACCTAACCTATAACTAGATAGAACCTATATATTCAATCATTTGGAACCTCATTGTGAAACACTGTCTCTTAAGATACAGGATACCCTAGTTAAAAGACAGAGTTTAATTTATTGTGCACAGATTTCTGAAGCATCTAAACGTTCAATGTTACTGTTCTACCACTAATTCAAAACTGTAAACTGTTCAATCTCTGTGTGTATTTTGGGAAATAAAGATATTTATTATTATTATTCAGCCTCCTCAGGCTATGGGGGCTCCCTACAATGATAGCCTGACACTTAGTTGAGTTAACAGCCACTCCGAAACGATCAGACCAGTTTTCGACTACTCGTAAATCCCAATTTAGCTCTTCGACCGCCCATGATAAGCTGTCAACACCTGCCTGACAGTAAAGCTGCAAGTCGTCTGCGTAAAGATGATACGCACACTGAAGTTCGGTGGTTATGAGATCTATAAAGATAGAGAACAAAAGTGGAGATAAAATGCCGCCTTGCGGGACGCCAGTTTCAAGATCACACTAGCTGGAGTTAGAGTCACCAGCAAGCACTGATTGCTGACGCCCCCGAAGATAGGATGAAAACCATTCCAGAACCTCGGGAGAGACCATGAGATAGGAGAGGATGGATAGAAGGACTTCGTGACTGACGGTATTGAAAGCGTTTGAAAAATCGATCAATACTAAAACCGTAACCTTAGTGTCTTCCATTCCTCGCCTTATATCGTCAGTCACTTTAAGGAGAGCAGAAACGGTACTGTGCCCGGACCTAAAACCGGATTGATATGGGCTGAGGGAGTTTGTGTGAATGACGTTGGAGAATTGTTTATGTACACAGACCTCGAGTACTTTGGGAAAAGTACTATGGGAAATTGCAGGAAGGAGCTGATCTACAACTACGATCATGTGTCGACTAATGTTATCACAACCCACGGCTTTGGATTTAATGGAGAGGATAATCTTTTTGATCTCTCCCGGATCGACTGGGGTGAAGGCAAAGGGAGTGATGTTGGGTCGCGTCAGACCAGCAAGGTAGTCAAGGGTTCGACATTTGGTTGGACTATCAAGGGTAGGAACAGTTGAGAAATGACGATAAAGATCGTCCAAGCCAAATGTGTTAGGAAGGCCTGAATGCCGCGATTTGCCGATACCTAGAGTTCCTAGGTATTTCCAAATATCAGCAGGAGAAGCAGAAGTATCAAGAATGTGGCGGCGTTTAGCGTTGCGTATCATCTGATTACAAAATTTCGCGAGCAGTTTTGAAGAGGGTCTAATTATCGTCCGAGCGATTCTTTTGGAACTTCCGAAAAGCGCGGTCCCTTCGTCGCATCGCCATCTTAATTCCCCTATTCATCCATGGCGCAGGTGGACGCTTTAGCTTGATTCTCCTGATAGGAGCGTGGGTGGGTGTCATACAGCTTAACTACAACATTATTATTTTGTATTATTAATCTGGCGTGCTATACCAAAGTAATGTCAGACAAAATGTAAACATAACCTATATGCTCGATGACTACTGTTCTAAATTCCATTTATTTCATCATCATCATCAGCCTATCAATGTTCCCACTGCTGGGACACAGGCCTCCTCTCTATGAGAGGGAATGGGCTATAATCTACCGCGCGGGCCCAGTGCGGGTTGGTAGATGTCACATGTCTTCGAATTTTTTGGTTCTAGGACATGCCGGTTTCCTCGCGATGTTTTCCTTCACCGTTTTGAGAGCAGCGGTGATGAAATAAATTACACAAAGTAATGCGCCTGTCTGGGTTCGTACCCACGACTTACCTACTGTTCGTAAGTCGGGGCCGCCACCACTGGGCCACCGCTGCTCACCATTTATTTTGTATGCAAGCAATTCAAAATAGAATGGGGTTCATCAATTAACACTTAATTCATCGAAAAACATCAAAACAAACAGTTACATACCCGTCATATCAGCGGTTCTTGGGTAAATATCACAGATTACTATATTAGTATATCGTTGAGATCGGTAAGAATGGTTTTGGCCTCTTTTTCTGCCAAATATCGCATATGGACCTTATAAATAATCTCTATGCCAGCACTACGGTTGGTTTTATTAATTTTTTATCACTTTACGTTAGTTTAATCACGCTTTTAGCGCACAATTATAATTTTTATAAAAACTTGCGAACTTTGTTTACATGATGAAACGTCATAAGTTTTTGAATGTTGCCAGCAAACAAAAAAATTTGTTCCGTTTCAAGACTTTTTTGCCAACCTATATTAAGTAATGATTCGTTACACAAGTCTGAAGGTTTTGTGTATAAAACAAAACGTTTATTTCAAACAAAAAAGTCTATGGGCAAGGCGAGGTTGTTGGTAGGGAACATGAATTTTGCTTATAATCAATCCTAGTAAGCAAAAAGAAGAAACCAAACCGTCTACCTCTGCACATTAAGCTTATCCGTCTCGCAACACGTGGAGTTTATAACAATTTGGTCGATTTGTCAGCGTCACATTGTAAACTCTCGAAACATTGTCAAACGAACATACTGCTTACAATATGACGGTTTTATTTTGATAGATTACAATCTGTCGAAGTGAAACCGTAATATTGTGCAATGTAAGAAATTTTGGATTTCGCAGGCTGCCCTGACGCTTTCACCGTAACTCATAGATATTAGTACCTAGCTAGCTGTAGCCTATAGCTGACCTCGCAAACGTTGTGTTGCCACATAAATTATGGTGTAAAATGTACTTTACGACGACCTAAGAGGGATTTTCTTTTTAAACTCTTTCCTAGTCGCTAGATAGATAGCGCGGAACTTGGTACGTTACTGCAAGGAACGGAACGTCACATTAATTCACTTGGATGTAATGGTAATAGGTTTTCGGAATGCAAACGAAAGTGTCAGTCAACGAGCGAGCGTATGTGACGTGACACGTGACGCACTGTTTTTTTTCCAAGCGTTTTGGCTTTGGCACCTAGTAAGGTAGTCAGTTCAACGCCATCTACAGGGGGTCTAAAATAGCCTTTGCATCAGAACTAATTATGAATCACGTTATAAAATTTGAATTCTTAAAATGGACTTCATTTTCATAATTTTAAAGACCATTTTAAGAATTTTAAATGTTTAACGTGATTCATATTAATATGTTCTGCTAATGCAGCCAGTTCAGGCTCGCAGGGCTCCCGGAAACTTTTTTTTTTAACTCAAAACGAAAACCTCTCATTCTTATACCTACCAAATATGCACAAAAAAACCATAAAAATTGGTCGAGCCGTTTCGGAGGATTGCAAAAATCGAAATCGAAGCACTTATTTCAAGTTATCTAGTTACGGGCATTTTTGAAATGTTGAAAAGACAACAGTGACATGACTGTAGCTACTGTCGCAGTCATAACAAAAATCCAAAGCGATTTTGCCCAACACATTTCATTGCTGTTGCCTGTGCTATAATAATATGACAGATGTGACGTACTGCATTTGTTATCATGTGAGGTAAAAATTGCCACTAATTTCAGTTAACACCACAACACTGACAAGTCTAAAAAATATCTGCTGCTATGGTTTTAGTTTTAGGTTCGAGAAATGCGTTTTTTTATTGTTTACCAATAAAAAAACGCATTTTTTGTGAAATGCACAAAAGTAAGAAATAGGGATTTTTAATAAATATAAAAATTAAGTGGCAACCCTGAACCCTGCAATCAAAAGAAATTAGAAATGTCAATGAGTGTGTGTTTGGTTTGATTGGAAGTTGTGATATTTTCGCTTAATTTCGATTAAAATCGAGTCATTAGAATAGTGTTAAATTGTGCGTATATTGTGGTACTGCACCCAAGTTCATTGAACCAATTTATTCTCGTCCTGTCGTACCTATAATGCCCACATCCCCTGGTCCTTGTTAGGATTATGTACGACAGTACATGCGGCGCCGCCGCCAGCGGGCAATGCGGCAAGACGCAGCCCGACGGCGACGGTCCGCCGCCACGCGAGCCTCCGCCTGCGCCCCTGGAGAGGGACTACAGCGGCTTCGATATCGTAAAGGCGACGCAATACGGCGCCTTCGCTCGTGTCAAGGAGCTCGTGGAGGCGGGGTGGGACGTGAACCAGCCGGACCATGAGACCGTGACGCTGCTGCACTGGGCAGCCATCAACAACCGGCGCGAGATCATTCAGTACCTGCTGGCGAAGGGCGCGGCGGTGGACGCGGTGGGCGGCGAGCTGCAGTCCACCCCGCTGCACTGGGCCACGCGCCAGGGCCACCTGGAGGCTACGGTGCTGCTGGTGCGCGCGGGTGCTGACGCGTCCCTGCGCGACGCTGAGGGCTGCGCGTGCCTGCACTTAGCGGCTCAGTTCGGCCACACGGCGGTGGTGGCGTATCTAGTGGCGCGCGGCGTGGCGCCCGACGCGGCGGACGCGGCTGGCATGACGCCGCTCATGTGGGCGTGCTGGAAAGTTTCGGCTGTGGACCCGGCGCGCCTGCTGCTCACGCTGGGTGCGTCGCCGCGCCCGGCGGACCGCTCGCACGGCAATACGGCGCTGCACTGGGCTATCCTCGCCCGAAACACCACTGCCATATCCACCCTCATCCTATATGTGAGTCTCCATGTTATGCCTTTATTCAAAATTTGACTAAGTACAGTATAAACTCCTTATAACGCCACAAAGGGACTGGGCATCTCATGCCTATTGAAAAATCTATTAGAAAATGAAAAAGTTTATTTCAGACTAGTGTTAATAGTAATTACATAAAAAAACAATTCCTATTTGAACGCCGCATACATATAGTCTGTTATTTTTGTTTTTGTATTTTGTGTCAAATCATCATCATGATCAATAAAACTTTTTCTCATTTTCCATGTTTACAGTTTGAAAGTTTGTGAGCAACTAAGAATATGATAATGTATATATAATCTATGACAATATTACAATCACAATTAAACAAAAGAACGGATTTCTTTAAAAGTTCTGTATGTATGATGCCTTGTTATTTTTTTCCTAATGTTATAATGTAACATGCACAGGGTGATGCTAGCTTAGACGTGCCCAACCTGCGAGGAGTGACTCCGTTAGCCATGCTGCAGGCCAACGCTGACTCACTGTGGGTGGGCTCCAAAGTAGCTGATAAAATAAAAGAACACTCAATAGCTGCAAATAAAAGGAACCTATTTAGGAGATTAACATATGATAAGGTAAGATATTGTATCTATTTTAACGTAATGAATTATCTTCAATATAGGTATATTTATTCTATACATACTAGCATTGCCGCATTTGTTATTGTTTTTTTAATTTATTATTTATATGTTATATGTACAGTTAACGGCCAGAAATCCACTTACAACTATACTGCACTGCGCTATACGAGCTGCGCCTATACACACATACGCATATTTATCCGTGTGAGTGATGTTCCAACGCGAACAAATTAACATGTCGTGTAGCATCGCGCTACGAGTAGTTATAGATGTGGTCAATGCTAGACAAGGATGACAATATCAGTAGCTTGTTTTTTTATCGCAGTCTGATTATTTTTTTCATAGTAATGCAAAATTTCAACTAGTGAATATAAGTTAACATTAGCTAGATCGGTAACGAGGCTGCACTCGCTAATGTGTTCCGGATAGATGTGAGTTCGAATCCTAGTTGGGCCTATAATTATTATTATTTGTATGTTTTAGTAATTTATTTTAGTAAATTACTTTGAACAAATAGATATTACATTATAGGTAATTTATTATAATGATAATAAATGAAACAAATTTTGATATGGTAACATTGTAATATTTTTTATACATAAGAAATCCTTTACACTTAGTTATGTTATTATGATAGTATTGAATTTTAAAAAACACATTTTAGGTTACATATAGATATTATGAAAATTCTGATATCATTTAAGAGGTTATAGCTTAATTATTCATTTTCTCAATGAAAAGAGGATTGAAACTTAACCTCAATATTACAATGTTATAAATACTAATTTGTTAAAGATACGGCCACTATGTCCCCTGACACAAAATTACCCTACCTGTGTATGATTTTTAATATTTCGTGTGACCTCCGTTAGCCTCGATACAGCTAATGAGACGTCGACGCATAGACGCCACAATATTTGCACAGATATTTGTGCCACGCAAACTATCCCATAACTGCATGCAATGGGATTTGAGTAGCTCAGGGCATCTCTCGTCCCGAGCTTCCCATCTTTGCACCATTAAACCGCATATAATTTTCTATGGGGTCAGGGGACCGAGCTGGCCAAGGAATAACTTTAATTTCCGGATGATTGCTGAACCATTCGCGAACAATGCTGGCACGGTGAATAGGACAATTGTCTTGAACAAAACTTATCTCGTTTAAGTCTTCTGCGGGGTAGACATTACGCACCGTAGGCAACATTATATAAGTCAAAGTCAAAGTAATTTATTTGTTAAACATAGGTAAAGGTACATGGTATAAAAAAATAATAAAATGTGTATCACTATGTTTTGCCTTGCAAGGCGTACAAATTAGGCATAAAATACAAGCTAAATAAGTCTATTTCAAACAAGTAAAGTCATAATATAAGATAGAATAATAAGTGGATAGGACATTTTTATTTTATGCTTCTATCATCTAAAAACTCATTGATTATATCGTTCAACACTTCCACATAGTTGACTCTTGGCTCGCGTCGATATATAACTTAATTCACCGGGCCCTTGAACACTTGTACACCTCCACATACTCACACTGATTCTGCCTGACTCCGTATTTGGTCTGACATTGCCTTCAGACCAACGTGTGTTATTTTTACGCCACAAATGCAGCCTTCCTTTTTGGCACGATTTAAAAGATTTTTCAAATCAAATCAAATCATCTTTATTTGTGAAACACAGGTATTAAAATAAGGTCTTATTCATACATTTTAGTTGAGCTCTGTGTCCTACTAATGAAATTGGTGTACAAATATTTTTAATAATAATTCTGGATCTATACAATACAAAGTCAAATAATGAGATTTTAATGTAAGTATTATTAATCAATTATGAAACAATTATAATTTATTTTTCATGCATGTCAACGGTAAATTCTAAAGAAAGTTGTCTTTTGTAATATTGGAGACTAGCTTCTGCCCGCGACTTCGTACGCGGATCCTGTTGCTTTTGCCAGCGACACCGGGTTCGTCAAAATCGAAGATCTGAAACGTCGAATTCTAAGAGCCCGGGGACGGGAAAATAACGGATCTTTCCCACCTGAGCAACACATACCGTTTGGTTCTTTTCGCCATTTAACAGCTTCACAAAAAGTATAATCTTGAACCATACCTCCGGAATATGTGGCGTATTCAATCATAGGAGTATACGTAAATGAACTCCGTTTCTTATCAACCCAAGGAAGGTCGTGATGCCCTACGGCTATATCTTGATACACCCGATTCTTCAGATGTTATCGACATTCTGTTCAGAGAATGTCGAAATCTTCGCGCTCTTTTTCTGTCTCTTCATGCCGTACTCCAGCAATTCTTTCTCTCTCACATTCTTGTAACTGATTATGAATATTTTGTTGTGTGCGTGTTTGGGGCAATGTATGATAATCTCGAGCAGCAGTTAGTCGCGCATCACGTTCATCGCTCGTTTCAAAAGACCTGTTAGTAGATGTGCGAATACGCTGAGAACTCAAGCGAAATTCTCTATTCGTGAACGCAGTCAGGCATCTATTCTTCACTGGTCTCTAGAGACCTGGATGTAGATGCGTCAATTCGTTAAGAACGCAGGCGTGCTTCGCGATCGGAAGAGGTTTCCACGGAGCAAGTTGCAGCCTGATGTTCTCGAACAGCATCAAGTCTCTCCTGCCGCTCTTCGGTAGATTCTTGGGATCTTATGATCCTCAATCTTTTAGCTCCTTTGGAACATTGGGAAAGGTTTGACCTCTTTCTAGGCATGGTTATAGTTTTGTTGTGAAGATACCTGATCAATTAAAATCTAAGTGCCCTGCGTTACCGGGTAGGCTACCGAGTCACGAAGATAAATGGAAAAGGAAATTAAACACTCAAATAACATAAGGCCGAAGATATATTTATTCGATAAAATGAGTTTTGGTCAGTTGAGTTAAATTTTCAATGATATACCATCGTCATTGAAAATAAGTCCTAAACTGTTACCGCCTTAACCGCGTGGAGGTACTCCCAGTTTTTGTTATTTTATAATTTTATACAGTGAAATTAGTGATAGCTTTGCAATAATTTTCACATCAGATGTTTGTGATCTTCGATTTTTTATAAGTCAATAGGAAATGCCCATCAGACCGAACAACTTTTGCTAAGACGTCATCATTCCTATATGTGTTATGGTGTAGCTGGGCTCTCGGAGTTCCACAACAGATGTTCCAGGTCTTCGATTTTTATAAATCAACAGAGAGTGCTCATCAAATTGAACAACTTTTGCTAAGACGTCATTCCTATATGTGTTACGGTGTAGCTGGGCTCTTAGAGTTCCACAACAGGTGTCCCAGATCTTCGATTTTTATAAATCAACAGAGAGTGCTTATCAAATTGAAAAACTTTTGCTAAGACGTCATTCCTATATGTGTTATGGTGTAGCTGGGCTATTGGAGTTCCACGACAGGTGTCCCAGATCTTCGATTTTTATAAGTCAACAGAGAGTGCTCATCAGATTGAACACCTTTTGCTAAGAAGTCATTCCTATATGTGTTATGGTGTAGCTGGGCTATTGGAGTTCCACGACAGGTGTCCCAGATCTTCGATTTTTATAAGTCAACAGAGAGTGCTCATTAGATTGAACAACTTTTGCTAAGACGTCATTCCTATATGTGTTATGGTATCACTGGGCTCTTGGAGTTCCACATCAGGTGTTCCAGATTTTCAAATTTATTCTCTCAGCAGAAAATGCTCATCACGTGGAACAATTTTTGCTATGGTGTCATTTCTGTATCTCTTATAGTTTAGCTGGTCTGTTGCGGTTCTACATCAGGTGTTCAGGTTTCCAAGATAAATTATAGCCTATATGTTGCCCAGACATAATATCTATACAACAAATAGCCCCGGATCTTAATTTTTTTTTAGGTGGGGCAAAAACAGAAAAATGCCGCCCTCACCTACTTGCATTTATTTTAACCATTATCATCCATATAATTTCAGCTATCAGATGTCCACTAATTGATTGAAATTTGGAAATAGCCTACATAGGCCTTCCGGAAATAATGCATCCATCGCTGTTCTTTCACGTCAACCAGCAAACTCATTGTCGACCCAGCAAACGACCCAAGAGCTAGACTAACCCCACACTATACCGAAGACATCCCGGACGTCAGCCTGTACGAGATTAGGATGGCTCTGAAACAGCTCAATAACAACAAGGCACCGGGTGATGACGGAATTACGGCTCGACGAACTCGTGAAGGCGGGTGGAGAACTGGTACTTAAGGCCCTTCAGAAGCTGTTTAATTCCGTCATACTTGAGGGGAAAACGCCACAGGCATGGTACAGGGTCTTCTTCAAGAAGGGTGACAATGCCCGGTTGAAGAATTACAGGCCCATCTCACTTCTAAGCCATGTCCACAAGTTGTTTTCAAGAGCCATCACGAATTCACGAATCGTCTCGCGCGCAGGTTTGACTATTTCCAGCCACCCGAATAAGCCGGTTTCCGAAAAGGCTTTAGCACCGTGGACCACATACATACGATTCGGCAGGTTATACAGAAGACCGAAGAGTACAACTTGTTTAGCGTTTGTGGACTACGAGAAAGCCTTTGATTCGATCGAGACCTGGGCTGTACTGCAGTCTCTCCAACGGTTCCAAATTGATTACCGGTACATCGAGGTGTTGAAATGTTTGTACAAAAACGCCATCATGTCAGTCCGAGTTCAGGACCAAGCCTCCGAACCTATCCTTCTGCAGGAGGTGTAAGACAGGGAGACGTCATATCTCCGAAACTGTTCACGGACTGGAGGGCTAGGCATCAACGTCAATGGTGAGTACATCACTCACCTTCGGTTTGCCGACGATATAGTGGTCATGACTGAGACCATGGAGGACCTCAGTAAGTCAGTACAATGCTCGATGACCTCAGTAGAGCTTCCGAAAGAGTGGGTCTAAAAATGAACATGGACAAGACGAAGGTCATGTTGAATGCCCATGTCACACCCATTCCTATCAAGATCGGAGACTACACTCTGCTCTGCTCTGCTCGGTGTTTCCTTGCGTGATCGAATCAGAAATGAAGACATCCGCAAGAGAACCAAGGTCACGCGACGCCGAAGTAGCTCGAAAAATTGCCAAACTCAAGTGGCAGTCGTCAGGGCACATTGCTCCCAGAGCGGATGGGCGATGGGGCCGAAAAGTTCTGGAGTGGCGACCGCGAACCGGAAGACGATGCGTTAGAAGACCTCCCACTAGGTGGACCGATGACCTGGTGAAGGTTGCGGGAATCCGTAGGATGCGAGTCGAACGGGACCGGTCAATACTTGGGGGAGGCCTATGTCCAGCAGTGGACGTCTTTCGGCTGAAATGATGATGATAATAAAAATCAAATATATTTTTACTCTTCGAGCTTTTTGTTTAGCAAATAAATGTCATAATGTAACTCGTGTGCAATTCGTTTTTCTATCGCTAAGATTGCAAGACTCGATAATCGTTCCTGGCTCATAGTTGATAATCGTTCCTCGCAAATAATTATTAATTAGTTTTAGTTACGCGTATTTTAATAATAAATGCGCCTCGCCAATAATAAATGTTCGTGCAGCACGTCTCACTCCGCGCTCTGGGTATCGGTCGAGTTAATACGAGTATGACCATGTTTCTGTACTTGTATTTTTATGTATTCCGTGGTCAAAGTTAAGTAAATGATGAGTGGTCCATTCGTCTGTCAAGTGTGAATTTGGCCGCCCCCTGAACTTGCCGCCCGGGGCATAGGCCCCGGCTTGCCCCCCCCCTAGACCCGGGGCTGTCAACAAAATAAAAACATTCAAATCCATCCAGTACTTCCGAAGATTAGCGTGTACAAACAAACAGACATACTTTTTTATTTGGATTCGTACTCTATTACTGTTTCTAAACCCCTTCAATTATTATTTTTTAAATATATTCAATGTACAGACACAGCTTTTTTACTCTTTTATTATATGTATATGTCACCGTAAAATTGTCAAATACGTTATATTACAATATAACGTGTATTTCTCTAGCGATATTGTAAAGTCTCGAATTATTGTCAACTGAACATACGGAAGTATCTCTTGCCCCCATAAACGGGACTTGGGGCACCCCCCCGTTAGGTTAGTTAGGTTCCTTTAAACCCTGCACTCAGAAATAGGGGCCCCGCGAAGCGGGGCTCCGTCGACTACGCTTTTTAGGGGAATATGAAGTGTTTTAAGGTTAGGTTATATTAATCGATATTTCTCAGGAATGGTACAGTATCTTTTCATGAGAGTGGTACCACTGGGCAAGGGGGACCCCTCCTTCACTCCACACCGCGTGAGTTGACTACCATCGCATGCATTTCACGAAAAATAATGCGTTTTATTGTAAGCAGTATGTTCATTTGACAATAATTCGAGACTTTACAATATCGCTAGAGATATTACAATATAACGTTTTTGAGAATTTTACGGTGACATATATATAGATAATGTCAATGAAATATATTATTAAGGCGCTACCCCAGGCAAAATTAGCAACTCTATTTGTGGTGATTCAAACTTCGTTTGAAATACTATTAGAATAAAGTTCTAATCAGCTTGCACTACAAAGTGGTTTTTACGTCAGTCACTGCGGGTCGAATAGTGCGAAATTAGTGATTTTTATTCTTTATAAAATCAAATTTCCGTCTTTTGAAAAAAAAAAACTAGCATTATGTTCATTATTAAATTGTCTATCCATTAGTATAAGAAGCAAATCAAAATAATGTTAACTTTACGAGAAGAAGCATGTTATAAATATTTTTTTCTCATTTTTGTGGTTTCATTGTGAGGGGATTTATTACACATTAAAAGACTTAAAATAAAAAATAAAACTACCACTTTGCAGTCTAAGAATATGTAGAAATTTAATGTATTTTTATTACTTGGTATTTCTTTTGGATAAAGAGGAGTTGGCTCCAAAAAACTGCACAAAAAACGGCTTTTGCCTGGGGTAGCGCCTTAATAAAGAATGTAGGGACACACACACGCTCAGAGTGTCGGGTAACCTATTTCGTTACTAGGTAAGCCGAACCAGTCGGGACAACGCGCGTGCTCTAATTAGACGTGTACCGTGTACAATATAATAGTTCCCCAAATTAAGACTGTTTTATTTATTGGGTCACGAAACTACCCAAAAAAGAAAATAAAGTAAATTATATTAGAGGGCTGGTAATGTCATATTTTATCATTTAAGAATTCTTCGATAGAGTAATATGTCTGATCTATTAGGAATGAGCAATTTACTCTTGAATTTGCGGACATTATCTTCACTTCATATACATTTTGGTATTTTATTATAGACCTTTGGAGCCATTACAAAAATACTGTTTCTGTATAGTGCAGTACTAGATCCGACTGTTTGTAAGCGATAACAACGGCGCTGACTAGTTACTCGAGCAAATTTATGTAAATTATTTTTCACAAATATAGACCTTTCATAGATATATAACGACGGTATAGTTAATATTTTTGCATTTTTAAAAAACGGTTTGCAGCTGTCTGTTGTCGGCAAATTATAAATAGCGCTAATGCATCTTTTTTGGCACTTAAATACCATATCTTTACCCATTGGCATTGCCCAAAAAATATAATTCCGTATCTCAATGTAGAAGCTACTAGACCATGATAAGCCGTTAAGACTGTTGCTCGATTGGCCGTTTTACTTAAGGCACAGACACATGACTTTTAGTGATTTTAAATTGATCATCACGTCTTAACTTCTAGTCTAATTTCTTTAAAAAAAATATATGTTATACTAGACCATTTTTTTCATAATTTGATATGTGAAAATGTGAAGAAATATTTTTATAACTTAGTGTAATTAATTTGTGAAGTAATGTCTAACGCGGCAAAAAAACGATCATCACGTAAAAACTATCGGGCGTATTTGCACGAAACTTAGATCATCTCAAAGACAATTTAATGCCCTTTATATTAGTATACGGCTTTTATCCGTATTGTGTTTGATAAATCAAGGTGGGTTGTTTTTTCGAATAATCTTGGTGCGGGGCTCCTCGGGGCGGCAGTGTATCGCTGACCACTCTCACGCACGGGTATACGCTATTGCTAAACTTCTCCCACTCGCTCAAGGTCGTTGGCGTGAGGTAGCCCCTTAACATGTGCAAAGCATAGGAATGTTGGTTTAGCTTGCTGCATACTTTATCAGTTTGGGAATTCCAATTTAAAGTGTTTTCTATGTTTAGTCCAAGGAATTTAGTCACATTTACTTCATTAATAGCTTTGTCTTTGTATTTAATATTTATGATGGCATGTAGGTTAGTACCCAGTGAAACACGAGTTTTATGACAAACAGTTTATTCACACGACAACTTAAAGAACGGGGTTATCTTAACAACTGATGGCGGGAGCGAGCGGGAGCCGCGAAAGAATCGATGTTATAATATAACCTATGCGTAGGAGTTCTAAGCGGGCGCGCGACTGCCGAGCCCGGGGACGCCGCGCCGCCGCCGGCGGCGCGCGGGTGGCGGGGTGTCGGTAGCTGCGCATGCGCGACACTGGCCTGGCGCCTAGCCTTTTGGTACGGCCGAGGATCGTGCCAAACTCAACCGAAAAACGCGCGTGATATATTTATTTAAGTCCAGATTGTAATTTGTTCTTTGTTGAAATGTCACTATTACTGTTTTATCAAGATTTATAATCAAATTATTATTCTGCAGCCAATTCACAACTGAAAATAAAGTAGAATTAATCTCAGCCTCCAATGTACTTACCTCGTCACTATTAAAAAGTAAAGTGCTGTCATCTGCAAACATTGTCATAGGATATGTTGATGCTGTTGGAAAGTCATTAATATAAATAATAAATAGGGGCGGTCCGAGTACACTACCTTGTGGTACTCCATAATTTACCGCTCTTTGACTGGATTTATATGTTATTTCGGTTTTTCTTGAAATTCTACTTTAGAAATTATTTGTTGTCTATCAGATAGATACGATTTTATTAAATTTGATATACTCGTATTTCCCCTTATTCCGTATGCGTTAAGTTTATTTATTAGTAATGTATGGTTTGCGCGATCAAAAGCTTTTGACATGCCCATATAAAGTGCCAGAGTTGGTAGCCTCTTATCCACTCTACTGGTAACCATTTGTAAAAAATCGTAGATGGCCATGTCAATGGATCTGTTTTTTCCTAAAACCTTTCTGGTTATCAACGAAAAGGCAATTTTTCTCAAAGTATGAAGTAATTTTAATATATATTACTTTTTCGAATACTTATGAAAAAATCGGTACTAACGCTAGAGGTCTGTAACAAGACATATCTTCTCTGTAATCTTTCTTGAAAAGAAGTTTTATAATTGTTATTTTTAATTCCTCTGGAAAGTAGCCATAGTATATGCACATATTGAAAAGATGACTCAACACAGGAGCAATTGTTGTAGATACCTGTTTTATAATATTTGTTCTTATAACGTCATACCCAGTGCTAGACGTATTCTTTAGTGACATGATGATTTGGTGAATTTCATTTGGTAGGCGACATAAACATGGAAGTAATGTTACTGCTTATTTTATGTTTATTACTATTAATGTCTGAATTAGTTACTGGCTTAATGTGATCTAAAAAGTAATCGTTAAAGGCTTGTGCAATTTCAAGTGGATTAGTTAAGATTTTGGTTGGTATGTATGGTTTCGCCTGGCAAATTATGTTTATTTTTATTTTTGTTTATTACTTTCCATGTCGCTTTACATATATTCTGAGATGATTGTATATAACGATGATTATGAGCTCTCTGTGTGAGGTTTATTACCTTCTTGAGCCGATTTGAAAGCTTTTTAAAGTTTGTTTTATTTTGCTTATTTGGGCCGATATTTCCACAGCAATTATCTTTTTCTTTTACTTCAAATCCTAATGCCATCGCTAATCCATTTTGCTTTTTGTTTAGTCGATATCGGTATTTTTATATTTGGAAAGCATAAATCGTAAAGCAACATAAACAGGTCATAGAATAATTTGATAGCCTTAGCGGGGTCCGTTTCTTCGTATACGTCAGCAAAAGTGATAGCTTTGATATTGTCTATGAATTTCTGAATATTTTCTTTTGAGTAATCTCGTTTAGTTGAAAACCAGTAATTTAAAATGCATGTTCGTCTAACTGGACATTGTAACAGTTGTGCCGTATGATCGGATACCGCCAGCTCTATGACTTCTCCTTTTGATCTTCGTACATTGTGAATTATGTTATCTATGCAAGTCCCACTGCTTAATCTTGTTGGAACCTTTATTTCAAATTTGAGATTGTAACCCATAATAAGAGACTTGAATTGCTCTAAACATGTGGTCCTTTTAAAAAGATCAATGTTGAAGTCACCGCACAAAATAAGTTTTTTGTTAGTGTGTAATGAAAAAGACTAGAAGAATATTTAGGTTATTGAAAAATATATCAAGTTTACTTTTTATGTCCCTACTAAGTGGACTCCTATAGACGCACATTACAATGATGTTGTGGTCAGTGAGTTCTACTGCACAACATTCAATTGCATTAGAAACACAGTACTTTTCCACCGATTCCAAAGCTCTATACTTAATTCCATTTCTTATCATTATACATGTACCTCCATGTCGGGATTTCCGAGTGAAATGTGTAGCAAGTGTAAAATTAGGAATATGCAACAAGTTAACATCAGATGATATCATACTGTTACGAGCTGGGTATGAGATAAATTAATTACTACCGATTAAACAACACAATCACTTTATTAATCACAAAACAATTTAAACTTAATCACAAGTACACTACAGTACACTACTATTCACTGTTCACTTAGATATCGCACTTCAAGTTCACTTCGATTCGCTTCGATGGTAGCCAAAACAAGACTGACTGTCGCACTGTTCGTAATCAGTGCTGTGTCCCCCCCGTCAGGGGGGGACGCAGCAGGCGGTACCAGGACGTTGTCCCCTGCCCGCGGAGGCTATACCGGGGCCCGCTACAGCGAGGCCCGTGTTAGGTGGGGCGCTGCCCCTCGGTCCTACTGGGTGCATGGTAGCTACATGCACCCATGTGTGTGACTGCTCTGATGTAACTGTAGGCGCGCCACAGCGCTGTCACACAGCGTTGTTTTCTTCACGACACCTCGGCGGTCCGTCCCCGCCAGGTGAGACCTCCGGTTACCCGGAGGAGGCCCGGCGCGGGGGACAACCAGCGACAGAGGTGCCGACTTAAAGCGCACCTTCAGTAGATGTGTGAGTCCCGCCCGCCCCACTAACCAGAGCTAGCCGGCAGTGGTACGGACTAAGGACACGACATGTGTGTGTGGGCGGTATTGTGTTGTGTAACACCGCCCATGTGTGCGTATATCGCAGGCCCTAGGGCCGCGACAACGCGTGAGTCTACGTGTGTGTAGAGAGATGCATGTCTGGTCATGCTACGTAACATGCCCATATTAACTTGGCACACGTCACGCAGCTGGGTGAGAGTACTGTGTGTGGAGTCTTACTGTGCAGGTAAGCTGCGTGTACCGAGAAAACAGCTTATCTGGGTCCAATCCGGTGGAGAGGCGGCGGAGGGGGGGGGGCGACCTTGCCTTGCAGGGCCGCAGGAAATCCCCATCCCGACCGGCCTAGCCTTGGTACAGCTTGTGTAACGAGGCCAGGCCGTCCAGGATGATGAGCTCGATGCCTTGGCCCTGCCTGATGGCCTTCATCAGGTCCACCAGCAGGCGGATGGCACGGGCTGTAAACTCCTTGGATGTGGCAGTAGCGTGGCCGGCAGCTGGGCCGGCAGTGGTGGTGCCGCTCTCGGCACGGAACTCTCTTGGATTTGGGGCCGGGGGCCGCGCCATGCTGGCGCCAGCCGTCGGACCCTCGATCTTCTTCGGACCAGGCATCGGTGGAGCCGTGGTCGGTGACACAGCCCGCGCCCGGGACGAAGGCAGGTCGCCCGCTAGGTCTCCCTCAGGAGCGGTGTGGGGCTCGGGTGCCTTACCCTTGCCCCCTCGCTTCCTCTTCTTTCCCCTCCGCCGCTTCGAGGAGGGGGGAGCTTCTCCCCTGTTGGTGGGCCCGTTGGCCGCCGCCATGAGCGACTCGCCTTGGGCCTCGGTGGTGGCCACGTCCTTTGGCCCCTCTGCGGCCTTTACTGGCCGCCGTGCGGCGGTAATTGCGGCGGCTGTGCCCGCTCGCCTGTTCGCCCTTATCTCCGACTGGTACGTCGGGCACTTGAGGTTGTTGGCGGGATGATCGCCCCCGCAGTTGACGCACGTGGCTGGTTCGTCACGTGGTCGGGGGCAGTCCCGCGCTGAGTGCCCTTCACCGCAGCGGACACAGGCGAGCGGTCGGTGGCAGTGGTGCGACGAGTGCCTCCATTTCTGGCACCGGTGGCACTGGGCGGGCCCACGTTTGCCCCGCCAGGCTTCAATTCTGACACCTCTCATGTTCAGGAACACGGAGGTGCCGACGATCCTGCGTACGTCAGTCGTCCTGCTGAGTACGGCGTGGAACACGCAGCCGGGTCGTCCCAGGCTCGCCTTGATGTGGCGAACGTACTCCGGCTGGTCTCCCATCGCGCGGAGCTCCTCCTCGATTTCTGATGGGGTGGTGTCGGCAGGCAGCCCCCTGATGGCTACCTTGAAGCTTCGCTCCGCCTGCAGCGAGTAAGCGAACCAGGCTGTGCCTTCCTCTTTCTCTAGGCCGGTCAAATAGCTCTGGACCACCCTATATTCGACTTCTTCCAGCGCCGAAAGGTCGGGCGCTGGGGGGGTGGCCCAGCCTTTCTTTGAGGGCCCTGAAATGGGAGGCCCATCCTGGCAGCTTTTCCACCACAAGCGGAGGATACCTAGACCTCTTCTGTGGCTTCGGCTTTGGCTGGTTGGCGGCTCTGCTGTCTGAGTCCTGGGGGGCCGCTGGCTGTGAGGGAGAGACAGTGTTAGCACTCACCCCATGCTGCGTCCCTGACTGTCGCGACCCTGAGCGGTCTATTTATACTCGCCAACAGACACACCAGAATAACCACGAATATTCTAGAAGGTCATAAAAAAACACTAACAAAAGAGTAGGTAGGTAGGTAATTATTATTACTAGCTACTTGTACAACACAAACAAATATGAACCGTATGCCCTAGGCGTACGGTCGAAATTCTAATGTCTTTTTATAAAGAGGTCGCGAGTTTGTAGGTACCTACCTAACTTTGAAAGTAATAATAATAGAAAACACTCGAAATTTCAACGTACACATACTGTAATCACGTGCTTTCTCAAATGTTCTAGTAGGTCCGATGTAACACTGCCTCCTTAGACATGCTCGTCCCGAGCATCATTAGTCCCGTTGATCCTAGTCACGACTCGGTATGGTCCATCCCATTTTGCTTGTAACTTCGGAGACTTCCCCTTGCTCCGCACTGGGTTATGCAACCACACCAGTGAACCCTCGTCGAAACCCCTACCGTTTGCCTTCCGATCATAACGGGTCTTCATCTTCTCAGACATCTGTTGGCCGGATTGTCGGATATGCTCATAAACATCGTTCAACTTATTACGCAATTCATTCGCGTAATCTGTTACACTACATGGAGCATCAGGGGGAGTTCCAGTGATTAAATCAGCAGGTAACCGTAATTCCCTTCCAAAGTTCGCGAAGGCTGGTGTCACAGTCGTACTTTCGTGGACTGCACTTCGATAAGACAGAAGAAACGGCTGTATGTGCTTGTCCTAATCCCTTTGCCGGCTTTCCACGACCTTCGCCAGATACCTCTCCAACGTTTGGTTAAATCGTTCCACCATTCCGTCAGATTGTGGGTGGTAAGAGGTGGTTCTGGTTTTATGGGTACCCATCAATCGACAAGTCTCTTGAAATACTTGCGATTCAAAATTCCTTCCTTGATCGCTGTGTATTTCTAAGGGTACCCCAAAACGACAGAAGACTTCCTGAACCAATTTATCTGCGACAGTTGTAGCTTCTTGATTAGGAATGGCGAAGACTTCTGGCCACTTTGTGAAGTAATCCATGACCACCAGGAAGTACTTGTTTCCGCTCTCACTTACTGGAAATGGTCCCGCAACGTCAAGTGCTATCCGTTCCCAAGGGGCTCCAACGTTGTACACTTTTAATGCACCTCTGCTGCGTGTACGGGGTCCTTTCACGGCCGCACAACTGGTACATTTACGGCACCAGTCCTCCACATCATCTCGACAGTGGATCCAGTAGAAGCGTTCTCGTATTTTTAGTAGAGTCCTTTTTACCCCCATATGTCCTCCTGAACATCCATCATGGTAGAGCCGTAGAACATCCGGTACCTTGGCTTTAGGGACAACCATTTGTAGATGACAGCTGTCCCCTCTAGCGTTTTCCCATTTACGGCACAAGACTCCATCCTGGATCACCAAGCTGTTCCATTGCGCCCAATAACTCTTTGTGATGGAACTCATCGCTGCCACATCACTCCACCTGGGTTTAGGAGCACCAGCTTTGATCCACTCGAAGATCGGTTTGATGTCCGAGTCATTTTGCTGAGCCTGCTGTAGGGTCTCCTTCCATTCATCGCTGAGATCCGTTCTAAGCATCCTCACGGGCACTACTTCCTTAGTCTCTTGCCTGGCACAGTGCTTACAGTCTTCAGGACAAGGTCTTCTCGACAAGGCGTCTGCGTTACCGTGAGTCTCCCACTGCGATGTTCAGTTACGAAGTCAAACTCTTGTAGTAGTTCAATCCATCTCGCCACTTGCCCTTCTGGATTCTTGAACTGTAATAGCCACTTCAGTGCAGCATGGTCAGTTCGTAGTTGGAATTTACGTCCCAGCAAATATTTACTGAAGTGCTGCAATGTCTTTACTACGGCGAGTAGCTCCCGTCTTGTAACGCAATAATTTCTTTCTGGTTTCGATAAAGACTTGCTGAAGTAGGCTATTACAACCTCCCGGTCTCCTTTCCGTTGAGACAGCACGCCCCCAATTCCAGTATTACTTGCATCTGTGTCAACTATGAAGTCATTTTCAGTGTCAGGATATCCCAAAATAGGTGTATTGCACAGACGTTTCTTTAATTCCTGAAATGCGACGTCGCAGTCTTCATCCCAACAGAATTGCCGCTTTTCCTCAGTGAGTTTGTGCAGAGGTTTTGCAATGTCGGCAAAATTCTTAACAAATCTTCGATAGTAGGAGCACAAACCCAGAAATGCTCTGACCTGTATCTTGTCTTTCGGAACTGGCCAATCCTTAACGGCGACTACTTTTTCTGGGTCCGTGTGAACACCTTTCCCCGAAACTATGTGTCCTAAAAAGTTCACTTGCTGTCTGAAAAACGAGCACTTCTTCGGACATAACTTGAGATTTGCTGTTTGGATTTTCGTCAGCACTCGGTTGAGGTTTTTAAGGTGATCTTCAAATGTACGGCCCACTATGATTATGTCGTCTAGATAGACAAGACATGCGTCTCCAATCAATCCGGCATGTACTTGCTCCATCAGCCTTTCAAACGTCGCAGGAGCGTTGCACAAACCGAATGGCATAACTTTAAACTGCCATAGCCCTTTTCCTGTTGAGAATGCAGTTTTCTCCTTGTCCTTGGGGTCTATTTCTACTTGCCAGTAGCCACTCTTCAGATCAAGTGTGGTAAACCACTTCATACCAGTCAGCGTATCCAGTGTGTCATCGATCCTAGGCAGCGGGTAGCTGTTCTTTTTCGTGACGTCGTTCAGACGTCGATAGTCCACACAGAAGCGCATACTGCCGTCCTTTTTCTTTACCAAGACCACAGGAGAACACCATGGACTCGATGAAGGCTCTATAACACTGTCCTTCACCATTCCCTCAATCATGGTTTCTACCTCTTTTTCTCGTGCAACTGGCAGTCTTCTTGGTCGCTGATGGATAGGTAACTCGTTACCTGTATTAATCTGGTGCTGAAAAAGTTCAGTTCTCCCTATGTCAGCATCATTTGAAGAGAAAGTGTCGGCGTACTCAAGTAACATCTTCTTAGCCTTGTCCATTTCTCCTTTTGTTAAATCGCAGTTTTCCAAAAGTGTTGACACGTCAAATTTTGTACTACGAATTTTATTTCCGGTAGGGACATCTTGCAACTGACGCATCCAAGCTACTTCCTCGCAAGTGCCGATCAAGGTGCCCTTCTTAATCACTTGCTCCTGGTCACTTGGATTCAGTATGCGTACTACTGAGATGTTGCTGGCCTTTACCAGAGTTCGTGCCATCTTCCATGGGAAGTCATTGTTTACCCTTTCTATCAGAACACTTCGACCTTTGTTTCCAGAATTCTGTGGTAAACTAATTGGCACCATCGTTTCTGATCTGCGAGGAAGAACAATCTTCCTCAGGCAGTACACTTTTCCTGACGGTGCACCTTCCATGAACACTTCCTCTGAACCACATTTCAGTACTCCTTGATCAACATCGATCTCACAACGATATTTCCGCATGAAGTCCAAGCCCAAGATGCAATCGTCCACTATGTCGGCCACGATGACATTCTGCTTGTAAAATCTGTCACCCAATTTTAACTCCACCTCCTTCTTGCCTCGGACGTTTATGTGCTGACCGGTAGCTGTTAATAACTGTATACGGTCGTGCTTATTGAAGTAGTCCCCAAGAAACCGACTTGCTAGTTTAGAATTAACGACCGTGTGAGAAGCTCCAGTATCCAGCGTCAGTTTGCATGGTGTTCCATTGACTTCGCCTTTGATGGTCAGGCTGTTCCCGTCATGTGCTTGCGAGATCAAGATTCTCGGGGCTCTTTCAATACCAGCCAGCACCCGCCCCCCAGTCCTGGCATTTACTCGTTTCCCTGCTGTGGCTGGGCAGTCACTTCAGCCACTCTTCCCTGCTGATCTTCTCTCGGGGTGCTGCGCTTAGGACAGCTTGACCGAAGACTATACCCCTGTGGGCGGTCGCGTACAGGTGATGCTACAACCTCCCTGACGCGGTGCGTTCGGTGGTCTTGCCTCACTGCCTCTACTTCTAAGGCATGGGCCAAGGCGTCCTTCAAGGTTTCGTGATGCCCCAGTCTCACGGCAGCTCTAACTTCTAAGTCACGTATTCCATCAACGAACGCCTGTACCAGATTTCCATCAATCAGTGCAGGGGCAGACTGGTAGGCTTTCCGAACGAGCTTCTCAACTTCCAGAGCCCAACTTGGCACGGAATACGTGCTCCAGGTGCGCGTCGCCGTATCTGGACTCCAACGCCTCCAGCAGCTGCTCGTAGGTAACGTCCTTGCCGAGTGCCTCGAGAATAGTCAGGGCCTGGTCTCGGAGGCCCAAGGTGAGCGCGGTCATGGCTTGTGGTTTGGTCCATCCATTCGCCTTCATGACGGCCTCAAACTGGATTCTATAGGCCGACCACGACGATGTTCCGTCGAATGGCGGAACCTTAAAACCACGCGAAGTAGGTGCAGCAACCACTGGAGCTACCGTCCCGCCTTCAACCTTTAGTTCGCCCAAAGCTTTCTTGACCCCAGCAATCTGAACCTCGGCCTCTGAGATGCGGTTCTCGTGCTGGTGGACCTGATCTTTTATCACTTTCAGGTCCTTGCCGAAAGTTGCATGAAGATCCTTTATGAGGATCATCTGCTCGTCTTGGCGGCGGGCTTGCTCCTCTTTGTCTCGCTGCAACTGCTCTTCCAACCGGCGAGCCTGCTCCTCTTGACGGCGAGCCTGCTCCTCCTTGTCTCGTTGCAATTGCTCTTCCAACCGGCGAGCCTGCTCCTCTTGACGGCGAGCCTGCTCCTCTTGACGGCGAGCCTGCTCCTCTTTGTCTCGTTGCAATTGCTCCCGTAACTGGCGAGCCTGCTCCTCTTGACAGCGTGCCTGCTCCTCTTGACGGCGAGCTTGATCCTGCAGCAGTGCCATTAGAGCTGACAAGTCTGGTGCCACTGGTGCTAGAGAAACTCCGGATGGGCCAGCGACTGGCTGTGACGTAGGCTGGACACCACCCGGTGTCGGAGAATCCCCAAACCGCCTCTGGTCCATATCCTACTGTCGCTGACTTCTGGTACGGATACCGTCCGTGTCGTCCTTTGGTAGAATTGGCATAATTTATCTCTCACTTCTGACACCAATTTGTTACGAGCTGGGTATGAGATAAATTAATTACTACCGATTAAACAACACAATTACTTTATTAATCACAAAACAATTTAAACTTAATCACAAGTACACTACAGTACACTACTATTCACTATTCACTTAGATATCGCACTTCAAGTTCACTTCGATTCGCTTCGATGGTAGCCAAAACAAGACTGACTGTCGCGGCCCTGAGCGGTCTATTTATACTCGCCAACAGACACACCAGAATAACCACGAATATTCTAGAAGGTCATAAAAAAACACTAACAAAAGAGTAGGTAGGTAGGTAATTATTATTACTAGCTACTTGTACAACACAAACAAATATGAACCGTATGCCCTAGGCGTACGGTCGAAATTCTAATGTCTTTTTATAAAGAGGTCGCGAGTTTGTAGGTACCTACCTAACTTTGAAAGTAATAATAATAGAAAACACTCGAAATTTCAACGTACACATACTGTAATCACGTGCTTTCTCGAATGTTCTAGTAGGTCCGATGTAACAATATTGTGCTCCGAAAAACACACTACATCAATTATTTTTTCTGAATTTTATAGTTCATTAAGTGCGACAGTAAACATGAGATTTGTTCAAGAGACCATTCATATTTTGATGCAGAATATTAATATTTTTATACACGAAAAAACCTTTCTTGATCACACAATTTTTCATCTGCAGAAAATTCACATTGGGTCGATGATATCTCCGTTATGGTTAACAATAAATTTTGAAAGATATTACGCATACCGCAGTCATTAATTTTTCTATTGAATTTTGAGAACATGTTAAAGTCATATACAAGATTTAAATTAGAATCAAATGCAGTTGCGTAGTTATATGTTTGCAAATCTAGATGTAATAAATAATTAAACGTCTCTATACGCCAATTAAACATTGTCGAGTAGTCACTTAAGGGGCTACCTCACGCCAACGACCTTGAGCGAGTGGGAGAAGCTTAGCAATAGCGTATACCCGTGCGTGAGAGTGGACAGCGATACACTGCCGCCCGTCGCCCCGAGAAGCCTCGCACCATGGTTATTCGAAAAAACAACCCACCTTGATTTATCAAACACAATACGGATAAAAGCCATATACTAATATAAAGGGCATTAAATTGTCTTTGAGATGATCTAAGTTTCATGCAAATACGCCCGATAGTTTTTGCGTGATGATCGTTTTTTTTTTGCCGCGTTAGACATTACTTTACAAATTAATTACACTAAGTTATAAAATTATTTCTTTACATTTTCACATATCAAATTATGAAAGAAATGGTCTCGTCTAACATATATTTTTTTCAAAAAAATTAGACTAGAAGTTAAGATGTGATGATCAATTTAAAATCACTAAAAGTCATGTGGTAGCGCCTTAATTTAAAAGTAGGAGCACATAAGATTATATTCGTATTCTGTACTGTCATGAATGTCTCCCTTAGTGATGATATTAACATAATTTTCAGTATGTAAAAAGTCTTTTTCTCCAATTAAAACAACACAATAGTCATTCATAGAATAATCAATTAGTTTTTTATGTAAGTCTTTAATAAGTGTAAGTGTGCCACAATTCGGCGTGACGTAGTACATAAGTACTTGAAAGTTTTTAAATATCTCTTGAGCTGTGGACAAGACTTTGTTATTTTTATTCGCACTGACAATGCACAGTTTTCTTTTTATGGGGATCGAAGAATGGTCATCACTTTCTTCCTTCTGTGTTGTTGTACTATCTAGTCCTATCGTAGAAACATTAACCGCATCTTGTTTTTTCAAAAATAGTTGTGTCTTTCTTGTCTTCTTCTGTGACTTTTTTTGAGAGTTTGGGCGCGGAGTAGATGTAAGTGAGCTTTTATTAGGAGTTTCCAAATCAGTCGTTAATTTTTTTGTGGCCTTTTTTAATACATCATTTTTACTTGTTAATTCATTAACTGTGTTTTTAAGCTGAGCATTTTCTATGTTTAAATTCTCTATTTCTTTGTGTGCCGAGTTAAGTTGTGAAGTAAGTTGTGCAATTTGGTTTTGTAGTTCCTGTACATGTATATTGTTTTCGTCACTTGATAAGTTTGGTAAGCTACTAGTGCTGCCATCTAACTTCTAACTATCAAGGCTATTTTCTTCGGACATTTGTAAAGAACGTGTCTTTGTTTTTCTGAACGTTATGTTGTCGAAGAAGTTCATTGTCTATTGAAATTAAATATCTGATAAGTAATAAATCTATATCTATATCTATATATCTATACATATAATAAAAGAGTAAAAAGCTGTGTCTGTACATTGAATATATTTAAAAAATAATAATTGAAGGGGGTTTAGAAACAGTAATAGAGCACGAATCCAAAAAAAAAAGTCTGTCTGTTTGTCTGTTTATCTGTTTGTCTGTTTGTCTGTTTGTTTGTACACGCTAATCTTCGGAAGTACTGGACGGATTTGAATGATTTTTTTGTTGTTGTATAGGTATTATGTCTGGGCAACATATAGGCTATATTTTATCTTGGAAACCTGAACACCTGATGTAGAACCGCAACAGACCAGCTAAACTATAAGAGATACAAAAATGACACCATAGCAAAAATTGTTCCACGTGATGAGCATTTTCTGCTGAGAGAATAAATTTGAAGATCTGGAACACTTAATGTGGAACTCCAAGAGCCCAGTTATACCATAACACATATAGGAATGACGTCTTAGCAAAAGTTGTTCAATCTGATGAGCACTTTCTGTTGACTTATAAAAATCGAAGATCTGGGACACCTGTCGTGGAACCTCAATAGCCCAGCTACACCATAACACATATAGGAATGACGTCTTAGCAAAAGTTGTTCAATTTGATGAGCACTTTCTGTTGACTTATAAAAATCGAAGATCTGGGACACCTGTCGTGGAACCTCAATAGCCCAGCTACACTATAACACATATAGGAATGACGTCTTAGCAAAAGTTGTTCAATCTGATGAGCACTTTCTGTTCACTTATAAAAATCGAAGATCTGAGACACCTGTCGTGGAACCTCAATAGCCCAGCTACACCATAACACTGACGTCTTAGCAAAAGTTGTTCAATTTGATGAACACTCTCTGTTGATTTATAAAAATCGAAGATCTGGAACACCTGTTGTGGAACTCCAAGAGCCCAGCTACACCATAACACATTTAGGAATGATGACGTCTTAGCAAAAGTTGTTCGGTCTGATGGGCATTTTCTGTTGACTTATAAAAAATCGAAGATCAGAAACATCTGATGTGAAAATTATTGCAAAGCTATTACAAACTTCACTGTATAATTATAAAATAACAGAAACTGGGAGTACCTCCACGCGGTTAAGGCGGTAACAGTTTAGGACTGATTTTCAATGACGATGTTATATCATTGAAAATTTGACTCTACTGGCCAAAACTCATTTTATCGAATAAATATGTCTTCGGGCTTATGTTATTTGAGTGTTTAATTTCCTTTTCCATTTATCTTCGTGACTCGGTAGCCTACCCGGTAACGCAGGGCACTTAGATTTTAATTGATCAGGTATCTAAGTGAGGGTGTACCAAGCGTAGATACGCTTGGTACTCAAGCGCCGATCGTATGATGCGATATCGATGCGTAGATCGACTTCTAGATCTCTAGAGACAAGTGGGGAACGTGATGCGCCACTGACCGCTGATCGGGAACGTCACGCATTGTCTCGCGAGTCGGAGATGTTCACGGATAGAGAATTACGCTTGATTTCTCATCGTATCTACGCATCTGCTTCTAGGTCTCTAGGGATAAGTGGGGAACGTGATGCGCGACTGACCGCTGATCATGAGCGACATGCATTATCTTGCGAATCGGAAACGTTTACCCTACAGAATCACGCTTGAGTTCTCAGCGTAATCGCACATCTACTAACAAGTCTTTTGAAACGAGTGATGAACGTGATGCGCGACTAACTGCTGCTCGAGATTATCATACATTGCCCCGAACACGCACACAACAAAATATTCATACTCAGTTAGAAAGTGAGAGAGAAAGAATTGCTGGAGTACGGCATGAAGAGACAGAAGAAGAGCGCGAAGACTTTGACATTCTCTGAACAGAATGTCGATATCATCTGAAGAATCGGATGTCTCAAGATATAGCCGTAGGGCATGGCGACCTTCCTTGGGTTGATAAGGAACGGAGTGCATTTACATATACTCCTATGATTGAATACGCCACATTTTCCACCATCGGAGGTATGGTTCAAAATTGTACTTTTTGTGAAGCTGTTAAATGGCAAAAAGAAACAAACGGTATGTGTTGCTCAGGTGGGAAAGATCCGTTATTTTCCCGCCCCCGGGCTCTTAGAATTAGACGTTTCAGATCTTTGATTTTGACGAACCCGGTGTCGCTGGCAAAAGCAACAGGATCCGCGTACGAAGTCGCGGGCAGAAGCTAGTATCTAATAAAAATGGAAAAAGATATTCAGTTTCTGAGATTCGAACTCGCGCCTTCGATCGTAGTGTTCTTATTCTCCAACACAGTAGCCACCAAGCCACTTGAACGTTATCAGGTTGATCGAAATTGGTCCACTGTTAGTAAGCATATGATCCGTTACTTTTTGGTTGAAGGTGAATTGAAAATAATTTCTTGCTTTGTATAGATTGTTAAAAGTTTTTGTTGTAACTCACTGTTTTGGGTTTCACCGCTTGACTTTGAGTAGTTTTATAGTGTTCACCAGCGTATTATTGTTCACCAGAGTAATTATTGTCACTTGTAACGATAATTCACTTAGAATTACAGTTTTCTTTTTAGTTTATAGCGTCTGGGTTTTAGTCGTTAATAACTTTGAATATTTTCACTAGATAACATTTCCATTTGAGCGTTGTAGTACACTTTCACTAAGTAACCACTTCAAAGCACTGAACTTGTACAGAAACTATTTTTAATAATTATTTAATACGGAGCTGTTGTTAACGAAGTGACAGTGGCGCCACCAATTCGGTCATTTCGTCGGTGAATATTGTCGTCTCCCAATCAAAGTCCAAATATTCCCGGGCAAAACTTAACCTCGCCTCTTTATGCCGTTGCGTTAAAAACGGTTTTTTAGCGTTCGGTGATGAAGACCTTCGGCATGGAGTATGCGGCGAACGGTGCGTACTGATGTGCCGAACTCATCGGCAAAACGCCTTGTTGGGATGAAACCATTCGTCTCATATTCAGCTACCATATAACGTCGCTGAGGCTGGCTAATAAGAGGTGGGCTTCCGCTCCTCTCACGACTCTTCAGGCTACCTTCTTCCTCAAATCTCTTCACCCAACGACTAAGTCTCTCTCTAAAAAAAAAAACTATATTACACACTTGCAACAAGCGATTTATCTACTCGTACCATTATATATATTTTGTAGGTATCATCACATAAAATTAAAAAAAATAAACTTACACATAAGCCGGTTTCATTCGATATTTGAGATATATTAAGGCCATTCGAATATAGGGCCACAATATTTGCCTTGGCTTCAATACTAATATTAGCCTGTTGAATTCAGAAGAATACTAAAATAGCAACAACAAGATAACACAAACGCTCGTAACTATGTTCACCAACCAACAACAGCGAATAGTGGAATAATTTATGTAAACTAGTAAAGTAGTTAAAATATGAGGGTAGATTTACAAAGTGAAATTATCACTTTGTTTTTATTTTAATAACGATGCTAAGATTGAAAATAATTGTAAAACGAAAGAATTTTCGTTTATGTGTGGAATATTTAACATATTTGTTAGCAACTCGGCATTCTTATTTCACATGTAATAGGTACTTAAAAAATATTTTTCATGTTTGATGTGAGACTCGAACCTGAACGTTCGCAATGCGAGGCACAGTGCTAACCACTTTTTAGCCACCGTAACGCTTACTTAACTAATTGAAATTTGCAATAACAATCATAAGCGGGCAACAAGTTGCCAATGTGTAGTGTTGTCAAACGTTCTTAAAGAAGAAGGTCATAAGTACAACTAATATGCCTATGCCATAGTTTTGTTAGATTGTAAGTCGACTTCGGGCTGTTATAGGACAATATTACGGTTTCACTTCGATATATTACAATCTACCGAAAAATAATGCGTTATATTGTAAGCAGTATGTTCGTTTGACAAACTTTCGAGAGTTTACAATCTCTCTAGTTATATTACAAACTAATGTGTTTGACAATTTTACGGTGACATTATACATAAGCCTGATGGCATTGTCAAAAATGAAAGACTTCCATAATTATGATTAAACATATTAGATACATCATACATCATCATGCTGTTATGTGGTCAACCGTCAAGCATATTAAAATGTGATGTACAGAATAACTGGGTTTGTTTTGTCTATTTGTATATGTATATGCAGATATAGCGGAAAGGGATTTACTTTGTACACTTTATTGTTCTTTCTGCTTCACAACAATTTATTGTCAACGACAATAAGCTTCTTCTTTGTCTGATATTTCTAGGTTTTATTAGGTAACAGAGCTTGGTGAGAACTTCTTGATTAAGTTTCTCATTCCAATTATATGAATCTGTCCAGTTGGAGCCTGTCTTATCAATCTCTTAAGTTGCGGGCCACCATCACCATTTAGTTTTAGAGCAAGTTGATGTTTTGAGAGTCTCTTCTGGTATTTGTTGCCGTATTGGGTTATCTCTTGTTTGACTGTAGATATTTTCGAGTCTTGATATATTATCTTGTTACTATTATATTGTGGAATATTTTGACTGAATTTTTTTAGTATCTCCATAATTCGTTGGTGGGCCGTGCCCCAAAACTGGAACTGTACATCCAGATTGGTTTGAAAATTTCCTTTGTAAATGGCCAGCTTGCTTTTTACCAGACAAGAGGAGGGTAATGTTTTATTTTATCAGCCTATATAAAATCTATGCTTGTTGCTTTGTGGTGCTCTAGAGAACAAACGCGTGGGACGATTTTGATCAAAGGTCTCGCAACACGTTGAGTTTATAACTATTTGGTTGATATAAAATTATAGCGATTTTGTCGTTATGTCTGTCGAGACTGCCAGCCCAGGTTGTATATTGATTAAAATATTTAAAATATTGTTCGCGGCTGTAAGATGTATGTAGTTACAGTGAGTGAAGGTGTAAGAACACCTTTTTTAAAATCGTTCCTACACCTTTATGAACTTGGGGGGGTTGTATTGATGTTTTGATGGTTATAATTCTGTAACTACACACATCAAAAGTGTCTAGGGATCAAGCATTTTTATGCGAATTTCTTGAGATTGAGATGTGGCTTTGTAATAAATTTATGATTTTATAAATTTATATGGATCCTTTTTGTTGCATTTCATAATTTGAAACAGGAACTGTCAATCAAATTCGAGTAAAAGATGAAAATCAGCTGTCAATATTTTCCCTATAAAAACATACAACGCATTGAAGACATTATTATTGCTACTGTTTCCCTACTACTGATTAAAACCAACGTTATTATGGAGCGGCGACGTCATTTAAATTGATACAAGACGTATACGACACTGGAGAACCCCTGGACGCCAACAGCGATTAAAATCCTGCCAGGAAGTCCATCCTTATAATGGTGGAACCATCATGGTATGGGCGGGTATTTGGATCGGCGGAAGAACTGAGTTGATTTGGATCAGAGGCAACCTCAACGCTCAAATTTATGCTGAGACGATTGTATCAGACGTCATCGTTCCTCTACAAGTGCAAATCGGTCCCATATTTCAGTTAATGCATGATAATGCACGACCGCACACCGCAAGAGTTGTAAGACAGACTCTCGCCGCAGCTAACATCAATGTCCTGCCCTGGCCTGCTCAGTCGCCAGACTTGAACCCGATTGAGCATGCATGGGATATGCTACAGAGAAGAGCTCTGCCGAATATGGAGGGTATCCAGTCGCAAGAAGACCTTTTTTTGTTGTTGCAACGAACATGGGCGGCCATTCCACAGCGTGATTTGGATGAACTCATTTTGAGTATGCCAAACCGATGTTCTTGTGTTGTTAGTGTTCGCGGTAGAAACACGGATTATTAATTGTTTAAGTTACCCAATAAAATTTTAAAGAAAACTGTTATTTCAGTCTTTTTTCGAACTTTAATGTTAGTGGTTCAAATGTCAAAAATCCCTTTATTAGGAAAATGGCAAATTTCTTTATTAATGCAAAGGTGACTTGGTTTATCGTTACTGTGACAAACGAAAACACTTTATTTGATGAATCCTTAAAGAAAATTTTAATTAATATCAATCAGGAGAAAAGTTATTGCAAAAATATATGTTGATCCCTAGACACTTGATGTGTGTATATTGACCGTATTGAGCGCGTACAGAAACGATTTATAAAATTTGTATGCTTACATCAAAGGGTACCGTATCAGTCCAGTGACTATCTCTGTCTCTGTAAGAAATACCATCTCCTACCATTGATTAATCGTCGACAAGGGACGACACGAGTCGACGTTAAGGGACTCGACGCAGAGGGAATGATTCTTTAAAACTGTCTATCTATATAATAAATGAACCCTTCTCTATTTGTATTCATGGTTGCGCTCTGAGGAATGATTTAGTTGCGCTTAGAAATAGATGCGCTCTGAGGAATACCTCACTTCAAAAAAAAAAAAAAAAAAATTGAAAAATAACTTTAGCTTCTGAAGTCGGTGACCTTTGTTTCATTGATTAAATTATTTGTCACCTACTTCAGAAGCCTTTCCAACAAAAAAACATTTTTTCAAATCGGATGGCAAATGACGGAGTTATGCGCGAACAAACATAAAAAAAAAAAATAGAAACATTCGAATTGAGAACCTCCTCCTTTTTCAGAAGTCGTTAAAAAACCCATCCATGTTCCTTCCTCGCCCTTTATGTTCTGGGGCCGCGGTATCTCTTTCGAACAGGCCCGCAACCCCGGCAGGCTTCGGCCCTTGCGGGCACCTTCACTTTGCTGACATCTCTTTGAGGCGCGCGTGGAACACGAACGCGCCGTCGACACCGCCTGTCGTCACTAGACTGACGGACGGCTAGCTAGCCCATAGCTAACCGTCCACAGGCCCGCGTCTACGGTGGCCGGTAGCCACCACGTGGCCCCCGACGCCCGGTGCGTCTCCCGCGGTGGCTGGGGCGAGAGGCTCTCTATCTCTCTCGTTCCGCCACCTCCTTCGCTAGCATAACTGCTTCGCAGAAGGAGGTGACGGCTTCCCATTCCGTCTCGCTCCGGACCATGGATTGAACCAGGGCCGGACGCGAGAGGTCGCCGCCGCCGATCGCCGCTACGAGGAAACGGCGGTGCACCCACGCAGGGCAGACCTCCACCGTGTCCTCCGGTCGATCCTCGCAGTGGAAACACCCGGGCGTTTCCTCCCGCCCGATTCGATGCAGGAACCTCCCGAAACATCCGTGTCCGGTGAGGACCTGCGTCAGGCGGAAGGTGAGGACGCCGTGGCGCCTTTCCAGCCACTCCTCAAAGAGGGGACTTACCGCCACTCTCGTGGCGTGCCCTGCGCGGTGTTGCGACAGTCGCTCTCTCCATGTCGCCATGAGATCGCTCCGGCAGGCACGCGAGGACTATCGCCTCCAGATCCCATGGCGCCCAGCATAGCCCTCCATTACCCTTTGGTTGACTTTAAGCTTTCTGATAGGGCCCACTGTGAGCGACCACGTTTCGGTCCCGTATGTAATCACCGGCAACACACACTGGCCATAGACTTTCGTCTTGAGACACTGCGGTAACTTGGACGAGAAGATACCGCGCAGCTCCCGAACGCTGCCCAGAAGAGTCGTATTCGACAATTGCAGGCCTAAAATGGCCGTTTCAGCAGAATTATAATTTCAATCACGTTAAAAATTTAAATTCTTATAATGGACTTTATGGTTATGACCATCTTTAGATCTTTTTTTAACGTGATTATGATTCTGCTAAGGCGGCCATTTTAGACACCTTGATCTCTTTCTCGAAGTTAGACCTACCTAACTGGACCGCTTGTCCCAGGTACACATTATCATCTACAGCTTCGAGTGTAGTGTCTCCCATCTTGACAGGAGCGGGTGTTACATGGGCAATCAACATGATTTTGACCATGTTTATTTTAGGACCCACTCTTTCGGAAGCTCTACTGAGGTCATCGAGCATTGTACCGAGGTCCTCCATTGTCTCAGCTATGACTACTATATCGTCGGCAAACTGAAGGTGAGTTATGTACTCGCCATTGACGTTGATGCCCGCTCCAGTCCAGAACTTAGAAGATATCCTCCAGTGCAGCGGTGAACAGTTTCGGAGATATATGACGTTTCCCTGTCTCACACCTCGCAGCAGAAGAATAGGTTCCGAGGTTTGGTCCTGAACTCGGACTGACATGGTGGCGTTTTTGTACAAACACTTCAACACCTCGATGTGTCGGTAGTTGATTTGGCACCGTTGGAGAGACTGCAGTACAGCTCAGGTCTCGATCGAATCGAAATCTCGTAGGCCACAAACGCTAAACAGAGAGGCAGGTTATACTCTCCGGTCTTCTATATAACCTGCCTCAGCGTATGTTTGTGGTCCACGCTAATGCCTTTTCGGAAACCGGCTTGTTGGGGAGGTTGAAAATCGTCAAACTTGTGCGAGACGACTCGTGATGACTCTTGAAAACAACTTGTAGACATGGCTTAAAAGTGTGATGTGTGTGACTATAATTCTTCAGCCGGGCATTTTCTCATTTCTTGAAGAAGAGGACCACCACAGCCCGGCAACATGCCTGTGGCGATTTTCCCTTGAGTATGACGGAATTAAACGGCCTTAAGCACCGGTTTTCCACCCGTCATTATGAGTTCGACCGTAATTCCGTGATCACCCGGTGCCCTGTTGTTTTTAAGCTGTTTCAGAGTCATCCTAACCTCGTACAGGCTGACGTCCGGGATGTCTTCGGTTTAGTGTCGGGTCAGTCTAGTTCTTGGCTTTGCTAGATCTACAACCGCTACACTGGTTGACGTGTACAACTGGGTACGTATCATATTACCTAAGTTTATCTCAACCATTTTCATTATAACTACGGTCCAAAGTCCTACTGTTTAAAATACCTAAAGATCGTTTCACAGATTTTTGTAATAACTAATGAACAAAATCCATAAAGGACCACTCATCTACGGTTGACTCACCTACGGTTGATTCACCTAAACTCAGTATTGCTTTTCTTTAGTGCTTTTCTGCATTGAGTCTTGCTAGCTGGCGTGAGGAGCGTAGGCCAAAGGCCGGCGGAGCGACGATGATATTTGTGACAGACAGTGGGTGTCTAATATAAAATGCGAGCGTAGCGAGCGCGCGTCACATCCAATCAATGTCATAACCAATATCTTTAAAAACCATTTGATTAATCGTTCGTTAGTGCGTGTTTCGTACCATGCGTGTTTTTGAACGCATTTCTTGTCGTCCGAGCATCTGACAGTTTGTTTTTTGACGTTTGGACTGTCACTGTTATATCAACTGTCATCGCTTGACGTTTTTGCGCTCTCTTGTCTTGATTCCTTACGAGATTACATCGAATTTATTGATTGATTGAGATAATTGGAAAATCCAAGTGAATCCTTTTTGTTTGCAAGATTTTGGTTGTAATTCAGTGTTAATTGGACAAAACACGCCCATTTGTACCAGAAAACGGGTTTATTTATTCATTGTCAAGCAGAAGGAGGTGAAGGTTTCAAGCGCCGCGTTTTGTTGAGGCTTAATAAATAATAATAATAAATAATAAAAAGTTTTATTTAAAATGGGATTGCATAGTTAACAAAATATGTTGCATTTTTATAATTTGTTTGGTTCAAATATACAATAAAGACGGGTGAAGTACTGGTCTCCTAGATAGGCTAATATTAGCCTGTGTTAAGGAGATACAGTGCCGGTCCCCTGAATTGAAGAATTATTATATAATATTACATTGTGTTTAAAATTCAAAGTTTGAGACAGCATTTGGACATAAGTGTAGTTACTATACAATAGTTATCGAAAAATTAAATAAGTTTCAGTTCATACACCTATGTAAATAACAATTTACAGCAACAATACATAAAATAAAACGTAAAATATGTGATTAAAGACAATAAATTCAACCAAAATTAAAACTAAAATTGTAATCACAATCAAATATACAATCAATATCAAAATTAATATCAAACCAGAAATATAAACAATACTAAAATTAAAATAAATATGAAATTAAAAAAAAAAAAAAATTAAAAAAAAAAAATATTTATTATTCATTCTTGTTGATGAAAGACATACTTATCTAGAGTGTGTGGGTGTATATGTGTGTGTATGTCAGTGTAGGTGCATTCTGTTAAGTGTGTATGTGAGTGTGAATATGTGTGTTTTAACATGATTGTTTTGTGAGGAATAATTCAGAGTCATCATAATTGAGGTCTAAAAGGAGTTTCCGTACAGTTTTTTTACAATTGTAGAATGGTAGTTTATAGATTGGGCATTTTGCATTAATTTTATTATAGAGAGATGGAGCAAGATACACAGAGAATCGTTTTACGAAAGAAGTACGTGGAGGAGGAATAGTGCAGATTCTGTCTTTCCGACGTTTAGAGATATGTCTATAAGGTGTTCTGGAATGTTGTAGTAAGACTATATGTAAAATGTACTGTTGTCGAACATTTAAAACATTCCAGGATTTATAAAGTTCGGTCGTTGGAAATAAGATAGGGCGAAAGGTGGCAACTTTAAGTATGGCTCTATGAGCGATTTCTAAAAGCTTCATCAGTGTCTTTGCAGCTCCGCCCCAGCAGGAAATGCAATAGGTCACTAGTGATTGGCAAAGAGCGAAGTATGCACTACTGATAACTGAAGCGTGTGCTACATGTCGCAGTGTTTTAAATATGTAAATAAGTTTCCGTACGCGGCCGGATAGGGTGTTAATGTGTGATTTGAAATTTAAGTGTCGGTCAATGAAGATACCAAGATATTTTATTTGTTCTACTGGAGTAAGTGATGGGCACTGGTAAGCCTGGTGCGACATACAACTACTCGAGTGAGATTTTATAGACAGAGAAATTTGGTTGGGAATTTGAATTTATTGAGAAGGTAATAAAATTTGTTTTAGTGGTATTCAGGGTCAAGGAGTGTGTGTAAAGCCATTTTAATGTGGTGTTAAATCCTTTTTGTGCAATTGACTGCAGTTCCGACCATGAGTTAGCGGTGAAAGTTATTGCAGTGTCATCTGCATAAGAAACTATTTGGGCATTTGGTATATCTAGGTTGCAGAGGTCGTTAATGAATACAAAGAACAAAGTGGGCCCCAAAATACTTCCCTGCGGCACACCGTATTCGATAGCAACTGTATCGCTAAGGTAATTATCCATAGTCACAAATTGTGAGCGGTTTGTTAGGTAGCTTTTAAATAAATTAAGTGGTAGGCCCCTTACACCTATACATTCTAGCTTGAGTAAAAGGGTCGGAATGGGCACAGTATCAAAGGCCTTTGTGAGGTCTAAGAAAATGGTCAATACTTTTTTATTATTGTCTAAATTCTTCACTATGTTATCAATCAATTTGTGTATTGCGTCATTTGTGGATTTGTTTTTACGAAAGTCAAATTGTTGTGTTGACAAAATATTATAATGCTCAAGATAGTGAATGAGTCTTTAATTCATTAAACGTTTGAGTATTTTTGATAAAGTACTAAGTACTGCTATGGGGCGGTAGTTATTTACGAGGCACCCATCGCCGCCTTTGAGAATGGGATGAATGGCTGCCTTTTTGAATGAAGTAGGAAAAATGGCTAAGTCAAAGCAAAGGTTGAAAATATGGCATAGTATAGGTCTAAAGTCACCCGCGTGCTGTGAAATTGACATTAATTATTGTGATTAAAGTGTTGACGGTTGTGCCTTTGAACTATTACCAGTGCTGCATTCCGACCTGTTACGCGCTACTGAGACTAGCGTCTGTTGAAACATAGTCGGATCTGCAAATTCACCCACCACATACAAAACACTACACACACACACACACTCAGACATACAGCAGACCCGGCGTGATCAAGGACTGGTCATCCTCTTCAGCCCACCGGCACCAGGTAAGTTACTTTTCGTAAGGGCAACTTTAATTTGATTGTCTCCGTGAATCGCGGACAGTTCGGTCACCACAACTTGCCTTGGTTGTAGATCGAACAGTGCGATTGATTTTAATTGCATCAAAATTAGGTGAGTTAAACGGTAGGTGAGTCGTCCAATATGCGTTAGACTCTCGCAAATGAAAGTAGACACTCGAATTAATTGCAAACTTTTTATATGGCAATGTTTTATTTATGTCAATTCATTGTCAATCTCAATTTGTCAAAATAAGATGGCGTGTTGTTGTTGATTTATTGGGGCCTTTAAAGAGCATTTTTTCAACTTAAACATGAAAAAACTGTTAAAAGTGAAGTGCGGGAGGTGTTGTTTCGCATGATTTCGAAGTTTGAAGTAAAACAACAGGAGAAAGACGCCCAATGCAATCAGAAACAAGATTGTTTACGTGTGGTGTTGCATTTCATAAGTTACTATGACGCTTTGATGATGATACTTTAACTTTGTTTGTATTCGTAATTATAAAATTATTATAGAATGTTGTAGTTTTATTTATTCAGACAATATCACATATTCCCTGGTCGAATTTTATTCAAACGAAGTTAGCTGATTTTCGAATTGTCACGCACAAAATGTCTTTTTGGTTTGGATCATAATGGGTAGACATGATTTTACATCTCGTAACTTCAGTTTGCTTCATCTGATTAAAAATACGACTTACATACAACCAGACACGTATACAGGGGAGGGGGGATAGTTGGGATTCCACCCCGCCCGAAATCTGACTGAAAATAAACAGGATCATAACCTGCGAAGTACGAAAATTATAGTACTGGATTACAGCGATTTTTTACACACTTCCATGGACGCCGGTCACAGGGTGCAAGGCACTTACGGCAGTAAGTGCCGTAACTGAAAAGAAAATACATAGAAAAACCAACCATCAGAACCAGAAAGCAAATATTTTCTCCCTACTACTATTTTCCTTGTTCTCCTATTTTCTTTCTGGGTGTCCTTATATTAATTTATAACAAAATATACGAGCGTGCTAGGTGGACCGATGACCTGGTGAAGGTTGCGGGAATCCGTTGGATGCGAGTCACAAGGGACCGGTCAATGTGGCGACACTTGGGGGAGGCCTATGTCCTGCAGTGGACGTCTTTCGGCTGAAATGATGATGATGATGATACGAGCGTGCAGACATAATTATTATGTCCTTTGTGTTCATAAGCTTTTCTTTATAAATTGGATGACTGGCGTTTTGCTTTAATAAAGGACAAAAGAAAACCTATCAAATTCGAGGTGATTGCAAAAATTTTCAAGCTCGTTGCGCTCGCTTTTCAAATCCTACTTTTTTTCATTGATTTGCTTTTCTGGATATATCGGCCGAGTTACTCCTTGAATCTAACATAGGTATCAGCGAAGTCCCTGATCAGACGACGTAATTAACAAAAAAAAAACCCCCATCCTAACCCCAAAACCCAAAGCCAATACATCCCACTCCCAAACAACTCTGTTACCAAAAATAGATTATTAAAACTGCATGGCAGGGTGAGTCTGTCATACTCACGTAAAAACAGTGCCGATGGTGGCGCTGCACATCCTAAGTTAAGTTCCCTACAAAATGCTTGACCTAAGCGGCGCGGATGTGCAGGTCATGTCCTTGAACGTGTGCCGACGGTTGCTGCCGGTCGACTCACATGGCCATGCAGTTAAGGGAAAAAAAAATAGTTAAATAGCTTGGTGTAGATTTTTGTTAATTTTAATCAGTGGTTAAAGAAATATCAACAACCGTGAAGTCTAAAAGACAAAAACATAAAAAAAAAAACAAAATTGGATGGGCTCACGTAGATCTTAAGTTACTAATAATAAGCTTAGTTTAATGTAACGTGTCCAATGATGGAGCACGATCGTAGTTTTAATTTTTTCTTTTAAATCCATCAAACAATTAATAAAATGTAAATAAGAGCGCTACAATTCAATGGAATTGAAGTTGCACCTCCCTGGAAAAAGGTCTGGATACGTGTTTGCATACAACAAGTACCGTAGGTTCCCATTTTTGGACCTGTCCACATGCTGTCAAGCAGTAGTGTACAAATATTGTTTTACACAAAAAATAAGTAACTGTAAAGTATCAAGTCAGGTTATTCCGGGTATTTCATACAAGTTTTGGGGTAGTTTTACTAGGCTGAGATTTTTTAAATTTGCCGTGCTTTTTCAGTCTTTACTTTCGTTTGCCAAACTATATGAACATATGTGAAAGACCGTAGTTATAATGAAAACAGTTGAGATAAACTTGGGTATTTTGATACGCCCCCCGCTGACGCAGTCTCCGGCCTGAGCTCGTGGAGGACGTGTTGAGCGCTCTGTTCCCTTCGCGGGGGGAACATTCGCCCCCGCCTATGGCTACGCCACCTGCGGTGCCGGAAGAGGACCCAAATGACAACGACAACACTCCGGAAGTGACTGGGGTAGACCTGAGAGTGGCGGTAGGTAGGCCCAAGGCCAAAAATACGGCCCCGGTACCCGATGGCTTGCCTGGCAAAGCCTGGGTCCTGACGTCGGAGGTGTAGGCTCTCGGGCCCTGACTGGAAGGGCTCATAAGCGTATGCTTGGAGAGAGGCCAGTTCCCGCTCGTGGAGGACGTGGTGAGCGCTCTGTTCCCTTCGCGAGGGGAACACCCACCCCCGTCTATGGCCCCGCCACCTGCGGTGCCGGAAGCAGGCCTAAGCGACGACGATGACACTCCGGAAGTGACTGGGGTAGACCTGAGGCTGGCGGTAGGGAGGCTCAAAAGTCAAAAATACCGCCCCGTGACCCAATGGGGACGGGGAAACTGGTCTTCATTCAGAAGCCGGGGCGCCCTGCGGACTCTCCGTCTGCATTTCGGCCCATCGTGCTGCTCGACGAGGTGGGCAAGCTCTTTGAGAGAGTAATTGCAAACCGCCTCGCCGAGCACCTTGAGGGGATGGGACCGAATCTTGCGGAGAACCAGTATGGTTTCCGCAAGGGGCGCTCTACTGTGGACGCAGTCATGTGCGTGAGAGCCCTCACGACGGGGGATGCGATATCCCGGGGTGGGGTTGTCTTGGCGGTGTCTCTCGACATCGCCAACGCCTTCAACTCCCTGCCCTGGAGCTGCATCAGGGAGGCACTCCGGTATCACCGGGTGCCGACCTACCTCCGTCGTGTGGTCGGGGACTACCTGACGGACAGGGCCGTCATCTACCCCAGTCGCTGCGGAGATTGGAACCGGCGAGAGATGTCGTGCGGTGTCCCACAGGGATCGGTTCTGGGACCGCCCCTGTGGAACATCGGTTACGACTGGGTGCTGCGCGCCGACCTCCCTAATGGTGTCAGCGTCGTTTGCTACGCAGACGACACCCTGGTGCTGGCACAGGGGAGGTCGCACGAGGCGGCGGCCGAAATTATGACACGCGGGGTTGCGATAGTCGTTGAGAGGATCCGGCAACTGGGTCTCGAGGTGGCATTGCACAAGTCCGAGGCCATGTGCTTTCATGGGCCTCGGAACGCGCCACCGTCGGTATCCACACTGACGGTAGGAGGGGTATCCATCGGCGTCGAGTCGACGTTGAAGTACCTAGGACTCGTCCTCGACAGCCGGTGGAACTTCGTGGAGCATTTCCGACGTTTGGCCCCCAGGCTGGAACGGACCGGGGCTGCCTTCAGGCGGCTCCTGCCCAACCTTGGGGGGCCAAACGCCTCCTGCCGCAGGCTCTACGCGGGGGTCGTGCGGTCCATGGCCCTTTACGGGGCCCCAGTGTGGGCGCGTTCTTTGAGGCGGCGAGCCGCCCACTATCTGAACGCGCCCCAGAAAGTGGTGGTCGTGAGAATGGTCCGTGGATACCGCACGATCGCCCGCGAGGCGGCGGGCCTGCTTGCCGGATTGCCGCCATGGGATCTGGAGGCGATAGTCCTCGCGCGCCTACACGAATGGCGCGCGGAGGCACTACGCCGGGGGGAAACTCCGCTGCCGCGGCAAATCGCCGTTCAGCGGACAGACCTCCGGCGCGATCTCATGGCGACATGGAGAGAGCGACTGTCGCAACCCCGTGCAGGGCACGCCACGATAGTGGCGGTAAGTCCCCTCTTTGAGGAGTGGCTTGAGAGGCGCCACGGCCCTCACCTTCCGCCTGACGCAGGTCCTCACCGGACACGGATGTTTCGGGAGGTACCTGCACCGAATCGGGCGGGAGGAAACGCCCGGGTGTTTCCACTGTGAGGATCGACCGGAGGACACGGTGGAGCACACGGTGGAAGTCTGCCCTGCGTGGGCGGAGCACCGCCGTGTCCTCGTAGCGGCGATCGACGGCGGCGACCTCCGGCCCTGGTTCAATCCATGGTCCGGAGCGAGACGGAATGTGAAGCCGTCACGTCCTTCTGCGAAGCAGTCATGCTGGCGAAGGAGGTGGCGGAACAAGAAAGGGAGAGAGCCTCTCTTCCCGGCCGCCGCGGGAGACGCACCGGGCGTCGGGGGCCACGTGGTGGCTACCGGCCACCGTAGATGCGGGCCTGTGGACGGTTAGCTATGGGCTAGCTAGCCGTCCGTCCGTCTAGTGACGACAGGCCGTGTCGACGGCGCGTTCGTGTTCCACGCGCGCCTCAAAGAGATGTCAGCAGAAGAGAGGGGACCGCAAGGGCCGAAGCCTGCCGGGGTTGCGGGACTGTTCGAAAGAGATACCGCGGCCCCGGAACATAAAGGGCGAGGAAGGAACATGGATGGGTTTTAGTCAGTAAAAGTCTGACACCCCCTCCCGCTCCGCCCAGAGTGGGAGAGGTCATGATGATTTCCCATCCTAAAAAAAAAAAGGGTGGTTCCAGGAGGTCATGTCCGACATGTGCGACGTGGCAATGCCCCGAGTCCGGCCAGGAAGCGCCCGACGCCAGGTGTTCTGGTAGACGCGGGAAATAACGTCTCTGCGCGAGGCGTGTATTGCTGCGCAGCGCCTGTACGCCAGGCATCGCAAGCTCTGCGTCCGCCCGCCGGATGCGGCAGGCATTGAGGCGGAGCTGTACGAGGGAAATGACCTCCTGGAACCACCCTGCGTCATTATTAACGTCGGCAGGCCTGTCCGGTGATGTCACCCAGGCCTGCACGATCGAGGCTTCCAGGAGGAGCTCCCGGTCCAGCTGCTTCAGCGCCCAACGTGGACCACTCGGGGCCTGTTGGATCGGCGCGCTTGTGGTCTGGGTGGAGTCGTCGAACCGGATGTACCAGTGGTCGGAATAGGTCTCCACCCCCTCTATGACACGCCAGTCAATGACACGCGGCGACAGAGCGCGCACGTGGGAACAGAACCCCGATTCAGGACAACCAGGCCCTTCTCCAGAGCCCAGTCCTCCACCATCCTTCCCCGCACATCTGTCCAACGAGAACCCCAAGCGAAGTTCTTGGCATTGAAGTCCCCAAGGACAAGCACGGGGAGGGAATGGCTTCCAACGAAGACTCTCAACTCTTCCAGAGAGTTGTGGAACTCGGCGAAAGTTCGGTTCGGGGAGAAGTATGCTCCCACCACGACGATCTCTCCGAACCGTGCTGATACGCATCCCCGACCCCTCCTGACACTTTCAAGGGTCGGGGTACCGGCGGCGGCCGATGACATTATGGTCACTGAGCCGTCAAGGTCCGCCACCCAGTCTTCCCTGGGCAGAACAAAGTACGGCTCAGCGACCACAGTGATGTGTATCGACCACTGCGCCATGCTCTGTAGCAACAGATCCTGAGCACAGGCGCAGTGGTTGAGGTTCGCCTGGAGGAAGGGTATTTTTATTTCTAGGTCTGCTAGCCATTGCCTACCAATCAAAGGCGTAGTACCGTTTTTAATTACAAACAATTCCAGCTGTTTTTCTTGCCCTTGGAATCGAACTCGTGGGCGAATTATGCTCAATGGTTTTATTTTAGTACCATCATAAAATTTAATAAATTGTATCGTCCTTCATAAGACACAGATGAGAAAAATAACTTTCGTAGGTACAATCATTTATACATGAAATCGCCGTCCCTGTATCTACTACCAAATTTAACACGGTATCATCTACAAAAATAGGTAAACTTACTGGCTTATAGTTATTCAGTCCAATCAGGTTTAAACTCTCTTCGATGTCCTCCACGACGGACTCGCTTACGACCTCCGCGGAATACATATTCCCATTCCGTTGACCACGACGATATGAAGTACCGATAGATCGCGACGATTGTTTTACATTCTCCGGACACACCAGACGTAAATGCCCCATACGCTGGCATTTGCTGCACACAAACTCCCTGTAGCGACAGTTTGCCACACTATGGTTAGTGGCTCCGCAAGCTGCGCAGTAGTTGCTGCGTCCCGAAGCGAAACTCGTGCTAGCCGGGCACGCCATGCGGTTCGCGGCTAGACCGCCGCCGCCGCCGCCGCCGTCGCCTCCCGCACCGCCCGCTCCGCCACCCGCGCCGCCCGGTCCGCGGCGGCCGCGTGGCCGCATGCTGCCACCGCTCCGCTGTGTCTCGCTCCGCAGTTGCCGCGATACATTCGGTCGCAGGACTTGATGTGGACGCTCCATCCACTAACGCTGCGTCTCTTTCAGCAGCTTCCAATGCGTTCGCTATCTTCACGGCTTGTGAAAATGTTATTGAGTCATCCTCCGCAAACAGTCGTTGCCTGATAACGTCACTCTTGAGTTCGCATAGGAACTGGTCACGCAAGCTCTCGCTTAAATTTACAGTGTCGAGCTAATCTTTTTAACTCCGTGACGTATGTTGCCACGTTTTCGTCCAATCCCTGTCTTTTCTGCCGAAAACGGTATCTTTCCGCTGATGAAGATGGCGTCGGCTGTAGGTGCTGACACATAATACCAATGGCTTCACCGTACTTTAACTCCGACGGTTTCTTTGGACTCGATAGGTTGACGAGTAACTCGTACGCTTCATCGCCGATTGTAGAAATTAAAGTTGGTAACTTCAATTCCTCTCCCACTTTATTAACTAGAAAGTACATGTCCAACCTATCCACGTAGGATGACCACTGTCCCGTTTTCACGTCAAATTCGCATAACTTTCCATTCGACATCTTGATTATTGTTTATAAACGCACGCGCACAAAGGTAATTAATCCTCGTCGCCACTGTGATGTTTGTACGGGCGGAGCAAAAATGAAAGACAGGCACTCGCTTAGTTCGTATATTGTGGACTGCCGGCAGCGGCCGGCGCCTAACCTACCTATCTTTTACCTACATTTATTCATATTCATCTACCTACATTACAAAATCAAATTAAACACGTTGTATAAAAGAACTAAAAAAAGTAGGTACTACAAATTGAAAAATCAAAACTTGGAATCACTTATACAGGGTGTTAGTGTAAACACCGTTGTCACTCAAACCACGGGTAGTTGACATAAATAAAAAAATATAGGACCGAGTTAAAAAACTGGATAAGGGTTTTCTTTAAAAAAAAAAAAAAAATTAAATTATCCGACGATGTCCCCGAAATCATGGCTAGCCCGACTACACGAGTGACGTAATTGCTGCCCGCCCGTCGACGCATCTATCTACTTACAGAATTCTCGTAACATTACCTGATAAATGCAACTTTTCCTGGCAAAATACCTACCTCACGTGTTGCGTGACGAGTCTAATAACTTTGATGGGACAACAAAGAAAATGAAAAGTAATCCAAACTACTGAGTAGGTATTTTGGCGTATTTAAAAAGTTCATCACAATTTTATGTACGTACAGTTAAAAATCACCGATTAAATTTACGCAGAGGTCAGTGGGTCGTCTTAGACAGATTGAATATCTACTAACTACTGTTCAAAATTCACACATTTTAGGTTGTTGAGCACTCGAGAATCTGATGTCTGCATACATCCTACGAGCCTCGTACAGGTTATTTATCACCCGCGATGGGGTAAAGCCGTACCATCACGGTCCACTTCAACAGTGGACCTTTGTGTAAGACATAGCACTAAATTTACGCGCGAGAAACTTAGGAAACGGCGCGCGGCGCGCGCTCCGACGAGCGACGTGGACTCGCTTTGGCGACAGCTGGCCGACTGAGGTAGGTCGTGACTCACCGTTCACTCGGTCCCTGCGCGGGCGCGCGGGCTGCGGCGCGGTCGTTGACCCGGTCGGCGGTCAGCTGTTTCCGAGTGTATTAGGGTGAAATGATCTTTAAGGAAAATAGTGGATTTTCTTCAAAAAAAAAAGGTTGCTTTTTTTCATTGGTTTTGTTATGTGGGAGACAGGGTCACAGCATTCAAACACGGTGGTTGAGCAAAGACTGGTTTAATGTAGTTTTCTTACATCTCATTTTACCGCCTACCTTCACAGGCATTATTATAATATCGGACACTCATTCATAGTTATTTACTTATACCTACAACCCCCTTATCAGTTACTTAGAATCAAGATTTACATTCTATTCTTACAATAAAGAAAAGAAATAAAAATAAAGTTATTACATCATTTAGATAACATTAAGATATTATTAGGTACATAATTACACACTGTATACATCTATTAAAATAATAAAAATCATTAATTAATTTTATATATCATATGTTTTGTTTTTTTTATTACATGCATAATTTCCTTTTTTTTTTTTTTAATTTATTTATTTATATGGCTTCTCAACAATGAGTACATTGTTACAATATCATTATGCGGAGATAATATACAACAATCACTAATTAAAACAATAAATACGTAGTTTGGAAAAATATGCAAGTTACACTTAAATACTTAAATTAAAATAAATAACATGGATTAAATTAAATTAGAATGGATTAATTTGGAAAAAAAAAATTGGAATAAATTAAATTAGAATAAATTAGAGTTAATTCAATTTGATTTTGGATTGTTTAAATTGTATTATTATAGAAATATAAATTATTTTAGAATAAATTATTGTAGTACCTATAGGTTAAATTAATACAATAATATTATTATTGTTCAAAATACTCAAACTGTATAATTGTATCTACTTTAATGTTATTTAGCCTACCCTTATGTTCTTTATTCGGCGGATTGCCATTTGAGTGCTTCAGGTTGATTGTCCCCAGCGATCAGGTGGTTTCACTGTCCTGCCAGAACGAGTTTTGTAATAATTAGTGGTACAGCTGTTATGGTCTATGTTTGTTATCGTTGGAGCACTGGAGCCGCTGTGTGACTCATCGCCGGGCATGGCACAACTTTGCGGTCTGACTATGTTTATATCATCATATGAGTAGTATTCATTTGGTTGTACGTTATTTCGCCTGTTTGAATCAATGATTATGTGTTTTCTATTTCGTCTTAAGATTTGTCCTGTATTCATTCGTATTAAATATGATCGGTTTGCTAACAAACGTTGAATGACCCCATTAGTCAAATGATTGTGCATTTTAATTTTGACTTTTTAGGGTTCCGTAGCCAAATGGCAAAAAACGGAACCCTTATAGTTTCGCCATGTCTGTCTGTCTGTCTGTCCGCGGATAATCTCAGTGACCGTTAGCACCAGAAAGCTGAAATTTGGTACCAATTTGTATATCAATCATGCCGATAAAGTGCAAAAATAAAAATTTAAAAAAACATTTTTATTAGGGTACCTCCCCCAGACGTAAAGTGGGGAGCGATTTTTTTTTTAATTTTGACCCTGACGTGTGATATATTGTTGGATAGGTATTTAAAAATGAATAGGGGTTTTCTAAAATCATTTTTTGATAATATTAATATTTTAGGAAATAATCGCTCCGAAAGTCAAAAACAATGTGTCCCCCCCCCTCTAACTTTTGAACCATAAGTTTAAAAAATATGAAAAAAATCACAGAAGTAGACCTTTATATGAACTTTCTAGGAAAATTATTTTCAACTTGATGAGTTGAATAGTTTTTGAGTTATATAGCACTTTTTCAAAAAAACGCAAATGATAACTTTGTTTTTCATACAAATACTATGAAAAACAAAGTTATTTTTGCTGACGAAAAATGTTGGTATTTTTAATGGTCTGGGAAGCTACGGAACCCTACAGTGAGCGTGGCCCGACACGCTCTTGGCCGGTTTTTTTTTTGATTTACGATAAGAGGTTTTAGCCGTTTTGATCCTCTGTCAAAGTATTTTTTCTGCTGTAATTGTCGATTTTCTAATTTATTTGTCACGTTTTCCTGCAATTTAGGTTGAAGAAGATGTGGTGAACACAGAATTATACTTCGTAATTTTCTGTTGTATAACAGCTCGGCCGGCGAACTTAACTCACTGCTTATCGGCGTATTCAGATATTCTAACAATCCTAAACTAAAGTCTGTATTATTGTAGGTGGTCTTTTTCATCATATTTTTTATTGTCTGGACCGCTCTTTCGACCTGTCCATTTGATTGTGGGTACCTAGGTGACGACGTAATGTGTTGAAAACTCCAATTTAATGAAAAATCTCTAAACATATTAGATGAAAATTCCGGACCATTATCTGACATGACTATTTGTGGTATTCCATGACGTCTAAACAATGTTTTTATTTGCTTAATTACCTCTGAGGATGTAGTCGAACCCAATTCAACAACTTCTATGAACTTGCTATAATAATCAACCATTATCAAATAAGATTTATTTCCGTAGTGGAAGATATCTGTGCCTATCTTGTACCAAGCTCTGTCGGGTATGTCATGCGGTATTAACGGTTCTTTTGAGTTGTCTTTTCTATATGTTAAACAGGCCTGACGGTGTGATAAGTGATCCTGTAATTGTAAATTTATATTTGGCCAATACATGATTTCTCTAGCCCTAAGCTTACACTTTTCTATGCTTAAGTGTCCTATATGTATTTTTTGTAACATTGTTTTACGCATACAATTTGGTATGATGATTCTATTACCTTTCCAGATTAGTCCGTAGTTTACGGATAACTCATCCCTGCTATCCCAATATGGTTTTAATTCGTTATTAATTTCACTTTTATGCATGGGCCATCCTTTCTTTATTATCTTTTTTAGTCCTTGCAATTCTCTGTCTTCCCTAGTGCATTTTTGTATTTCTAAGAAGTGTGTGTCTGTTAAAGGATTCATCGTTGTTATGGCACACACTTGTGCTTGTGCTTCGAGGTAATCGCGCGTAGTGGTATTATCTGTTTGTGGCAACGCCGCTCGTGATAATGCGTCCGCTATGTATAGATATTTACCTGGTTTATATACTAGCGTAAACGAGTATGGTTGAAGTCGCATTAACATTCTCTGTAGGCGAGCTGGCGCATTCACTAATGGCTTGTTTATAATACTCACTAATGGCTTGTGATCTGTTTCTATCGTTACATCGTTTCGGCCATATATATAAGTATAGAATCGCTCACATGCAAATACACAGGCATATAATTCCTTTTCAATCTGAGCATAATTCTGCTCAGTTTTTGTTAAGGATTTCGAAGCGTAACATACGGGATAGTTATCCTGCATTAAGCAGGCTCCTAAACCATTTTTACTCGCGTCGACTGAGATAACTATAGGTTTTTCTAGTGTGTAGTATCTTAACACTGGTGGACTAGTTAACTGCTTTTTTAACATTTCAAAACATTGTTCATGTGAATGATCCCAGTGCCATGCTACGTCTATTCTTAATAACTCACGAAGAATAGATGTCTTTTCAGAAAAATGTTCTATGAAATTACTAACATAAGTTATCATACCCAAAAATCTTTCAACATCTTTTACATTTTGAGGCCTCGGCATATTTTTAATAGCCAATACCTGTGACTCATCGGGGCTGATGCCGTCTTTTGTTATTTTATGCCCTAAGTACGTTAGCTCACTCAATCCTATTTTACATTTACTTTTATGTTTATTTCCTTACACCGTTTCAAGACTGCACGTAATCTCTGGTCGGATCGTGTATTTATTTTGTTTCTGCGTATATGAGGAGGTCATCAATAAACAATATAACTCCCTCAATGTCATCGAAATGTTCATATAATCGTTTATGAAAGATTTCTGATGCCGATGTTATACCGTAGGGCATTCTTAAAAATTTAAACCTTCCAAAGATTGTGTTAAATGTACAGAGGTCTGTGCTGGCTGGGTGTAAATTTACATGCCAAAATCCCTGTTTGGCATCTAATGTACTAAAATATTTTGCACCTGATAGGTTGGCGGTTATTTCTTCAAGGAGTAGGTAACTTAAAATTTTCTCGCTTTATTGCTTTGTTTAAGTCACGCGGGTCTAAACAAATGCGGAGATCTCCGTTTGGCTTTTTTACAACCGTCATGCTATTTACCCATTCTGTGGGCCCCTCTACTTTTGCAATAATGCCCTGATCTTTCATTTCCTTTAGTTTTTCTTTTACTTGTGCTTTTAACGCAATAGGTAACTTTCGTGGAGCATGAACTATTGGTTTGTACCCCTGTTTTAATTGTATTTCATATGTACCTGGTAAACAACCCATTCCTGTAAATATGTCAGGAAACTCGTCCAATATATTTGGACATTTGTTATCTGTCTGTTTTATACTCATTACTCTTTTCAATAATTTTAATTATTCACATGAACTCCTACCCAAAATGGGTGGTGAATTGGTGTCTACTACTATAAATTTTAATATGTAAGTTTTGTTTTTATATTGTACTTTGAGTTAACATTTACCTATGACTTTTATCTGACTACCTGAATATCCTTGTAACTTCATGGTTGTGTGGGCTATTTCTTTTTCTGTTAATTTTATTTTATTTAGATATTTGATTGGCAAGACATTAACGTCGGCTCCAGTGTCCAGTTTAAACTTGACCTGAATTTTTTCAATACTCAGTTCTACCGTCCACTCATTACAAGAATAACAATCAATGGCGTGAATTACCTGATCACTGGAGTCTTCTCGTACCTCGTAGACACGACACATTCTTGAGTAATGGTTCATTTTTCTGCACTGACTACATCGCTGTCCGTAGGCTGGGCATTTATATTTATCATGGCTTTTCCCACATTTTCCACACACGTGATATTCGACGAGCCTCCCCTTTTTGTTCGCGTGCGTAACTTCCCGATGTCTGTCCATCTCTCTGGTCACGTTCCTGACGGGAGTTTCTGGTATCACCTCCGCTGGATCCAGATGACCGCCATTTTGTATGACGCCGCGCTGAACTTCTTGCATAGTGAACATTTTTCTCTTCCTTTTCTTTGTTGGTGACGGCATGTACATTGTGAGTTTGTTCCTGATTTTCGTTTTTTATATGTTTAGCCTGAGCTCGAGATACTTCCGCTAGTCTGCAGATATCTATAGCTTTTGGTAGGGACAAGTCTGGTTAAAATAAAATCAAATAAAAAAAAAAAACAAAAAAAAAAATTCAAATCAATTTTTTTTCTCTTAACAATCTTTCTCTGAGTCCGCTGTCTTTAATTCCACAAATCATCTTATCACGTACCAATTCACTGCACAAATCTTTGAACTCGCACTTTGTTGCTATTTTATTCAGTTCGAATACGTATTGTTCTATTGACTCCAAATCTCGTTGGTCTCGCGTAAAAAATGTGTGTCTTTCTATCGTTATGTTCTTTCGTGGCAAAAAAAATGCGTCGAAGTCTTCTAGCAAATCTTCTATAGTTTTGTATTCGCGTGTAAATTGTTCATATACCTCACGACATTTTTCTCCGATTATGTGTAACAAGATGTTGATTTGCTCTATTTTTTCTTTGCGATGTAGTTCACAAGCTTGATAATATATCTGGAACGCCTTTTTCCGTTTTTCCCATTCTTTGCTTAAGTTTCCTGATGTTACATTTGTAATATCATTTTCAAATACAAACGGTTTCGGCGGTTGCAAAATGGACTCCATTGTATGCTTCGTTTGTAGTATAACTTCTGCTTCTTCGAATGATTCGGAATCACTACTATTTGTCATCTACGTGCATTTACGTTTCTACTTTCTTGCTAACTTATTTAATTACCGGCTGCGCCATGTTATGTGGGAGACAGGGTCACAGCATTCAAACACGGTGGTTGAGCAAAGACTGGTTTAATGTAGTTTTCTTACATCTCATTCTACCGCCTACCTTCACATGCATTATTATAATATCGGACACTCATTCATAGTTATTTACTTATACCTACAGGTTTTAGGTTCTACTAATGAAACCAAACCCCTGGTTTGAAGGATAACGGTGTTCACACTAACACCCTGTAGGTATATAGGTCATATATAAGTTGAATCGTAAAGACGTGCGTTCGAATCTCACCTGCGCATAACACTTTGTGGTTCTCATTGCCGAATATTATTTATGGAGTTGAACTTCACAAAAAATCTGGAATAAACTAATGAGTAAAAACTCACAGAACACGCATCATCAATAACAGCGACATCTAGCGACGAGTACTTTGAGTCTAGATCAAGTGAAGTGAACTTGAACAAGAAACGAAAATCACAACGTTCCAGTACCAAATTACGTGCATAGCGACTTTTAAAGCATATTAAAATTTATCTTGCACGCCACTTATTATGTCGTCGCCTGACTACCAACATATTCGTCCTGTGCACGTTGACCCAGAACCTTGTGCTGATGCCAACACCGGCAGCGTTAAAAATCGCAGCAGCAAGAGGTCCAAACGTAGGCTGTCAGGCGACGTAACGGATGAGGGCGGCTTATCCCTGGAAGACCTACGTGACACCATCAGAAGCGAAATTAAAGCTGCGTTCAGCACTGAGATTACTAGAATGTTCGACGATCACCTTAACAACTTGTACGAGAAGATCGCCGGTTTTGACGCTGCCTTATCGTTCAACAACTCTCTCTTATAAGATATGAAAAACAATCTTGATGAAAAGGTATTCATCATAGAAAAACTTGAAAAAGAAAATATAGATCTTCGGTCGACGGTACATGGTCTCTCTGAAAGGCTGAATTCTGTTGAGCAAAATCTGCGGGAGACTAACGTCGAGATCAATGGGCTACCTGAGCACCGGTCCGAAAATCTTCTGAACGTCGTCCTGCAACTGGGAAAAATCGTTGAATGCCCCATTAACAATGAAGATATACAACACGCTACAAGAGTTGCCAAGCTGAACAAAGACAGCGATCGTCCCAGATCCGTAGTTGTGAAACTATGTAAACGAACAACCCGCGACCACCTTCTAGCTGCTGTTACCAATTATAACAAAGGTCACAAGGACGACAAACTCTCCACGCGACACCTCGGTCTTGGCGGAAAGCGTGAACCTATTTATGTGTCCGAACACCTGAGTCCCCACAACAAACATCTTGACGCTGCAAGGAGACAAAAGGCCAAGGCAGCTCAATTTAAATTCGTTTGGGTTCGTGACGGTCGGATATATGCCAAAAAAAACGAATCAACTCCGGGAATTCATATCCGCAGCTTTGACAGTCTAGCATTACTCAAGTAGATAACAATATTTGTCACAATGCTTATTGATGTTCAGACTAAAATTCAATCCCCTTAACATATATTATCAAAATGTTCGAGGTATCCGTTCGAAAACAACTGAAGTGTTCAACAACATCCTACAATGCGGCTACTCTGTCTTGGCACTGACTGAGACCTGGCTCAACTCTAATATCTCCGACAGCGAAGTTGTAGATAACCGATACTTAGTTTACCGTAGGGATCGTGACTTTACACGAAGTTCAAAAACTGATGGAGGAGGGGTTTTAATAGCCGTGTCCAAACTTATTCCTTCACGTCGAATGTACGCATGGGAAAGTGAGTGTGAGGACATCTGGATCACATTGGATGTAGTTATAAATAAAAAACGTAAACAAATTGCAGTATGTGTAGTCTACCTGCCTCCTCCAGTCAAGCTTGAACTTCTGAATAGGTTTCTGGATAATGTTAGTAGTGTGGCTGATTGCGTGGATGAAATTTTGATTGTGGGCGATTTCAACTTGGGTTTCGTCAACTGGACCCCTGAATCTAACATGACGCATATGATTCCCCGCAACAATGCCAACTCAAATGCCGATAATAGTAACAGCCGACTGGGATTTGCCCTCACTGATTTTATCGCTTTGTCAGGGTACAACAAAGGAACTCGATAACCAATAAATTAAATAAAATCTTAGACTTGGTCTTATCAAATGAAAAATGTGTAATTTCAAAGGCCGACGCCATCAGTAAAATCGACCCTTATCATCCACCGCTTGAAATCACGTTAGAGGTCAAACCTCAGTCGTCACTTAAATGTGCCCCTCGCAATGACTTCAACTTCTACAAGGCTAACTATAGCGCTATCTTTTCCGAACTGGGTAGGGTGAAGTGGTCTGAATGTTTTGATGGTCCTATAAACGTTGACCAAATGGTCTCTAATTTTTACAATAAATTAAATTCAATAATTAGCGAACACGTACCTAAACGCAGGCCTCGCAGTAATCGACATCCCACTTGGTTCACACATGATCTGGTCCGTGTTTTGAGGGAGAAAGACAAGTTGCGGCATAAATATCGCAAGTATAAAAATCCCCGAGATAAGCTAGAATACGAATCAGTCAGACGACAATGTGATAAAGTGTTGCGTGACTGTTATGCTAACTATATGAATACCATTGAAAGCAGTCTTAAATCGAGTCCCAAGACGTTCTGGACCTTTATTAAAAATAAAAGATCGACATCAAACACGTTACCTTCAGTAATGCATAATAATAACGAAAACCACTGCTCGAGTGGTCCTGATATTACCAACTTGTTTGCATCACATTTCGGCTCGGTTTACTCTGATGCGGCCTCTGCGGGATCCCGTCTTTGTGGCACCAGCCCACCCGTTGATATGTACAATAGCAAGCTCACGCACCTCAGCATAACTGAAAAGGACATCATCTCAAAACTGAGGGCGTTAGATCCTAATAAAGGAGCAGGGCCCGATGGGATTCCTCCACTCTTCATCAAAAGGTGTGGCTCGCTTTTATCGTACCCCTTAAAACTAATTTTCAATAAATCTCTTACAAGCGGCACCTTCCCTATTGCGTGGAAGCGAGCCCGCATAGTTCCGGTCCTTAAGAAGGGAGACAACAATAACGTGAGAAATTACAGACCCATCTCAATACTGTCGTGTTTTTCTAAAGTGTTTGAAAGCATCGTCTGCCCAATACTAACAAGGCATACTAAATCTCTGATACGGGTGGAACAGCACGGCTTTCAGGAACACAAATCTGTTCTTACCAATCTTGTCACATATGTCACGCCTATCATGGACGGAATCCATGGGAATCAGCAGGTTGATTCGGTCTATACTGACTTTGCTAGCGCCTTCGACTGTGTAGACCACAAACTCCTAATAAGTAAGTTGCAAAGTCAGTTCGGTGTTTGCGGATTGATGCTGAGTTGGTTTGAATCATACCTCAGAGATCGGGAGCAGGTGGTGGTCTTGGCTGGACACGAGTCTAATAAATACTTTGCCACATCCGGAGTGCCGCAGGGGTCCCATCGGGGCCCAATACTGTTCTTACTCTTTGTTAACGACATCGTGGCTGAAATCTACCACTGCCAATGCTCCCTTTTTGCCGACGACATGAAAATCTCGCGACAAATCAGTTCAGTAGATGACGCTGACTTATTACAGGCTGACCTGGACCGGGTTTATGCATGGTGTTGCGTCAATAAAATGAAGCTTAATGCCACAAAATGCCAGCATATTCGTTTTACACGGAAAAGGAAAGTGATCGAGACAGCCTTCCACATTAACAATGAGGAAATCGCTGTTGTGAACGAAGTTAGGGACTTAGGCGTGATTCTTGACTCCAAACTAAACTTTATCTCCCACTACAACAGCATAATAAAGAAGGGAGCAAAAATGTTGGGTTTTATCAGACGCAATACAAAAAAAATAAAAGACTTCAGGCATACCACCTCTCGTATAATATTATTCAATGCTTTAGTTCGCAGTGTACTTGAGTTTGGCAGTGTTGTCTGGAACCCACATAATGCTGTTCACTCCGATCGTATCGAGTCTCTTCAGCGGTCTTTCACTAGGCACCTTGCTTTTGTCACCCCTGGCGTCAGCAAGAGGTGTTCGTACGATGAAAGACTGTCTCGTTTCGGACTTCATACCCTACTGCATCGCAGACGTATGCTAGACTGTTTCTCCAAAAAATTGTGCGTGGTCATGCGTCATGTGAAAGCCTTTTAGAACGCATCGCGATATGCGTCCCTAAAATAAACGCGCGAAGAAAATGTAGCAACTTGTTTAGTATCCCCCGATACAAATCGAATCTAGGGTTGAATTCCCCAATCGCAAGGCTGCCATCAACTTATAACGCTTGGTGTAACACTCTTGTCCTGGACATTTTCACTCGGCTCAAACAGAAGTGGTTGGAAAAGAAAGGGAAACATAATTATAATTGTAATTTGTGATTTATTTGATTTATATAATACCTTTTATTTGACATCACTCCATATCCAATTAATTAATTTTTAATTAATTTCCAATTATTATTGTATTATTCATGTTACTTTAATTTCTCTTTATTTTATAACCATATAACTTTCTGATATTTGTCTTCCAATTTTTTATTTAGAATATTACTCTTTTTTTAATGTGTGAGTTATTATTATGTAAATGTTGTGCACGTCTATTATTAACACTAACACTAGAATAAGACCTCTAAAATGTAAAATAACCATGTTTGTGTTTGTGTTGTTGACGAGCCTTAAATAAATAAATAAAAAATAAATAAATCACCATCAAAGTTATACTCGTATCTTTGGTATTATCTCTTTTCAACCGACTTCCAAAAAGAGGAGGTTATATAATATTGTGCTGTACATGTAACGCGTAAACTAAGTTCTTTTTAAGAGGCCGTCCTATGTAGTTTTGATGATATTGATTGAACTTTATCTCGAAATCCAAATGACCTAAGAGTTCACAATTTGGACACCATTAACTTGGACTTATAATCTTTAGTTCTGCCGAAGCCAAACACAATTGGATAAAAAAATCTCGATAGAAAAAAGCATTCTAAAAAATGTTGCTTTGTACATATTTTGAGTTAGATCTCTGAAACCTTATGGAATTTAATGGTGATTTTTAGCCCAATAGATAGGTAACATTACTATCTCAAATCCTGCCGTAAAAAAATTATTTTTCTACGTCGTTTTCTCGTAATTAGCATCAAGGCTAGGCAGGCTTACGTTATTTTATTCTAAGCGAGTACACACACTCTTTCTGTCACTCGTTTCGCACGCGGAAGTAATAGCGCTATCCTTTTCACACTCTATAGCGAGTGAACGCGCGCTGCAGACTCTTTACGTATCAGACTAAGAAACTGCTAGATTGTATTAATTAAACTAAGAACTTTAGTTCTTATTGAAATAGGAAAAAGAATCTCTAGTCTTATAGACGAATGTAGCCTGTTTAGATTTACCACAGATTAGATAAGCTTTGACGGTTGATACATTGTTCTCAAAACAGAAATTCAGATGGTGGTGTGTGGTGGTGATACCTTTCGTGGCGTTCTACCTGACGGGGCTGGTGCTAGAGATGGACGCGCTGTACTTGGTGAAGGCCTTCATGCTGGTGTGCTTCTACGGCGCGCTGCATTTCCTCAGCAACCTGCTGTTGGACGAAGACCTCAAGAACATCTTCCCGCTCAGTGTGTACCTCGCCACCAAGGTAAGCCTTCCAGCGTCTTGCTATCTGAGGTGTTGTGACGAGGACGACGACGAAATGTATTTGTATTGTATGCCTTCGCGGCAAATCATAGCGCTCAAATATGTTTAACCTCACACCTTTATGTAAATACCTATGTTTAACAAATAAAGATTCTGATTCTGAAAAGTAAACCAAATGAAAAGGAGATCACCCAGGTTGGGCTATTTTCAAAAGTGCCGAGCAAAATAAACTTATTATTTGGATAGAGCATAACATAATAAACATTTTTTGTTACTACGTCTAAGTCGTAACTCAATTCACCAAGAAATTATTCAACCACAAAATATCTGAGGTCACCCAGATTGGGGTATTATTTTTTTTATGTGACTCAGGTTGGCTGGACAAATCTTCAAAATAGCTCGCATTTTACTAGGTCAATAGGGCACTTTATGTGACGGCTAAACACCCTTATTTCAGAATTTGTGACGCTATAGAATCTTAGATAATCGATCGAATACGGGTCCAGCCATCTTGAAAAACCACTTTTCGCTGGTCTCTCAATCTCGGCAACGGAAGTGATTTTGACGACTTTTTGCATATCAACGGGCGTCACATAAGTTTGTGACAGGCATCGAGCTAAAAGTTTTGTGATACGTACAGTGGTTTAGTAGAGAAATGCAAAAATCTGTGCTAGCCATCTTGAATTTACGTAAAAAACTTTTGGCTGGCACTTCCGAATCTCAATAACGGTAGCGTTTTCGAATATGGTTCCTTTACTAAAACTTGGTGACGCAATGTGTGACAGTAATAACGTTTGATTTATGGCGTCACATGCAAGGGTTTACGAGAAATCAATAAAAACCTAATGTCCAGCCAACCTGAGTTCAAGCTGGCTGGACACTTGTATCTCCGCTGCCTGATGATCTACGACCTTCAAATGTGTTCAAAATGTTGTGACGGGGACGATAATGATAACCTGAATTTGTGACGGAGAAACTTTGCGTAGTTTCAAAGATATTGATCATTTAAATTTTCCCATACAAACATCCATTAATATTGTGAGGTGACCATATTTTTACATAAGTAAAGGATTTCTTTTTAATCGACAAATCGGCCGGTAGCAGCCACGCCTGCTTTGTATTTGATTTCCCCGTGGGAATAAAAGGATTTCCTGCAATAAAGAGCGTAAGTCTGTGTTCATTCAAAATAATAATTGACTACCAGCGCTGCAAAAGAGAGCCCACTTGTATTTCGCGTTTAGTTCATTATCTTAGGTAACTGAAAATGAGAACTAAACTCGACAGTCTGCAGTGTATATACTTTTAGAAGTGTTATCACTAATCAGAGTAAGACAACTTTTGATTAATCTGCGGTAAGACAACAAATTAATAAGAGAAGATTCGACCAGTTGTCCTAGTAGTACCAACTTTAAGCAATAGATGGCGACACCAAGATTAGCTATCATGGAAGTATCACCTAGCTAACTAGGTAGTACGTATTAAAACCAAAAATGAAGACTGATGCTGTGATTGATTTTGTGTAATAATTGTCTTTTATAAATAGGTATTGAAGAATATTTTAGTATAGCTATATTACAAATGACGACCACCGACTTCATTTGCGCTTCAAACACTTAGGGCGGTGGTAAAAACAACGTTGTGGTACAAGGCGAGGGTTACTGAAGTGCAAATGGAGTTAATCGTCGTCATTTGAAACGCTGTCGTACAAATAAATGTGATTTTATTTACAGCAAACATTATTTTTCCATTTTAATACCTTAGAGCATTAGTTATTTAGTTATCCTGACACATTAACTACCTATGTACTTACCATGAAAAACACCAATACCTACCTACTAAAAAGAGTAGATATCTGCACCTAAATAATCAATAACATTAAAAAATTACCCCCATTCCTCACTTCTACACTTTTGTCTTCTGTTGATTTAAATATCTACAGTTGTTCTTATTAGTATCAGCAGTACACGGACTTTCGTCCATTAAATAAAACACCATAAAATATACTTAGTCCTACATAAAACCTACAATATTGGTAACCTTACTGCAGTGTTTGTATGGGAAAATTTAAATGATCAATGTCTTTGAAACTACGCAAAGTTTCTCCGTCACAAATTCAGGTTATCATTATAGTCCCCGTTACAACATTTTGAACACATTTTGAAGGTCGTAGATCATCAGGCAGCGGAGATACAGGTGTCCAGCCAGCTTGAACTCAGGTTGGCTGGACATTAGGTTTTTATTGATTTCTCGTAAACCCTTACATGTGACGCCATAAATCAAACGTTATTACTGTCACACATTGCGTCACCAAGTTTTAGTAAAGGAACCATATTCGAAAACGCTACCGTTATTGAGATTCGGAAGTGCCAGCCAAAAGTTTTTTACGTAAATTCAAGATGGCTGGCACAGATTTTTGCATTTCTCTAATAAACCACTGTACGTATCACAAAACTTTTAGCTCGATGCCTGTCACAAACTTATGTGACGCCCGTTGATATGCAAAAAGTCGTCAAAATCACTTCCGTTGCCGAGATTGAGAGACCAGCGAAAAGTGGTTTTTCAAGATGGCTGCACCCGTATTCGATCGATTATCTAAGATTCTGTAGCGTCACAAATTCTGAAATAAGGGTGTTTAGCCGTCACATAAAGTGCCCTATTGACCTAGTAAAATGCGAGCTATTTTGAAGATTTGTCTAGCCAACCTGAGTCACATTTTTTTTGCCGGTAAACTAAAATAAACGCAGTAATTAAATGGAGCTTATGGAAATAAACATTTTTCATTATTACGCCTTAGTCGTAACTCAATTCACCGAGATGTTAATTAAATCACCAAATATCTGAAGTCACCCAGATTGGAGCAATATTTTTTTTGCCAGCCAATTAATATAAACGCAATAATTAAATAGAGCTTACAGATATAAACATTTTTGTTGTTACGCCTAAGTCGTAACTAAATTCACCGAGAAGTTATTCAACCACAAAATATCTGACGTCACCCAGACTGGGGATATTTTTTTTTGCCGGCCAACTAAAATAAACGCAATAATTAAATAGAGCATATGGATATAAACATTTTTTATTAGACCCCAAGGCAGAACTTTTGTTATAAGTCGAGTGACTAGGTCTGAGCACCGTAGGTAGGACGGCCAGGATAAACACATGAGTTTTGGGCTTCACGGAAATCGGCAGATGTCCCTTGATAATCGACCAATAGCGTTTTTACCATATTTATCATTATTAATTATATAAAACTTGGGTATGGAACTTAGTTGGCTTAATTCCCAAGAATATTAAGCATTTCTGGACTTACATCTCATCTAGAAAGGGTAAAGCTAATTATCCGGCCAGTATGTACTTCAAAAATGTTTCTTCTGATGACCCCACGGACATATGTAATCTATTTTCAACTTTCTTTTCTTCTGTCTACGAACCCTCTTCTTTTGACCCTGAAAAATGGCAGCCTTCTGACAGCTTCGCAGATAACTCGTCTTGCATAGCCGATATTAACCTATCTGTAGAAGCTATACGATTAAAGTTGAAATCCTTGGATCCATCTAAAGGGGCGGGACCTGACGGTTTGCCACCCAACTTCTTCATAAAAACATGTGACGTCTTGTGTAATGCTTTGCATATCATTTTTAACAAATGTTTATGTGAAGGTCTTTTTCCCGCAACTTGGAAACGTGCGTTTATTACTCCTGTTTATAAAAGTGGTGACAAGAATAATGTAGAGAATTACCGCCCAATCTCAATCCTTTCCACCTTGTCTAAGGTATTTGAGAGTCTCGTTCATAGCGCTTTGTATCCCCATATTCATCAACTTATTATACCTGAACAACACGGTTTTGTTAAATATCGTTCAACCGCGACAAATCTGTTAGTGTTTACGAATTACCTTTTTGAAAAAATGGATCGGCGCGTTCAAGTAGATGCTGTCTATACAGACTTTCAGAAGGCCTTTGACAAGGTGGATCATTCACTGCTTTTAGAAAAAATTGCGTTCAATGGAATCCGTGGTAATTTGTTGAGATGGTTCGCTTCATATATTTTTAATAGAACCCAAAGAATTCCTTCTTTTTATAATAATTATAAAAAGAAGGGGGCCCAAAATGGATAATGTCGTTAATATAAATTATTTATATTAACGACATTAGAAACTGCTTCAAAAATTCAAATTTTTTGATGTATGCGGATGACGTAAAAGTCTATAGATCATGTAAAAATACACAAGACTGCGAACTCTTACAAGATGATCTAGACAGGCTTTATGCGTACTGTTTAAAAAATAAACTTTTTCTTAGTCTTCCAAAATGTCATAGTATTTCATGACGTGCAAGAAAGTTGTACATCATAATTATTATATTAATAGCGCACGTTTGAGCAGTGTTGTGAATGTCCGGGACTTGGGTGTCACACTGGATTCACGTCTGCATTTCAACATACATGTTGATAACATAATAAACAAGGCTTTACGTATGTATGGCTTCGTCATGCGATCATCTGGTGACTTTGTGCGGCCCTCTACGTTCTTGTTATTATATAGAACTCTGATACGCTCCCAATTGGAATACGCCATTCAGATTTGGAACCCTTTCTACGACAAATACTGCTCTAGATTGGAAATGGTGCAGAAGAAGTTCTTGCGGTCCATGAACTATAAATGTTTTAATTCCAAGGTTCCGTACGTCCAGTTACTGAAGCGATATGGCATTCTAAGTTTGGAGTCCAGGAGAAAGCTACTGGGCGCAATGACACTACATGGCTTATGTAATAATAAATTCGACTGTATTGAACTCGCTAATCAGTTATGCTTCAGAGTACCCAAAAATGTCGCCCAACGGGGGGTGCGCGTACCCCGACTGTTCCATACAGACTTGTGCAAAACTAATGCCGGAATGCGCGCACCTCTTCGTCGCCTTGTTGAAACATACAACACACACTTTATGGAGCTTGACATATTTACTCTATCGAATCAGATGTTTAAAAAAAAAGCCATAGATATTTTGACAAAAAAGCAGTAAAGAGAAATTGATAATTTAACTGAATTGAGTTGTTTTGCATTCTGTTGAATTATTTTGAATTGAACTTAATTGAATTATTTGTACTTATTTGTAATATATTTAAATCGATTGAACGGAACTGAATTAAAATTAAATCAAATAGAATATAAATAAATAAATTAAATAGAATCAATTATTGAATTACCTGTTTATTTATTAAATGGAATTAAAGTCTATTGGTCTATAAAGGATATTGGTGTGGGTTAAATGTTTGTGTTCTCTAGTTTTTAAGAATTTTATGTATTTTTGTGGCATGTAACTGTTTTATATCCCTAATAAATAAAATGAAATAAAAAAAAAAATATAAAAAATGTTTATATCCATAAGCTCTATTTACTTATTGCATTTATTTTAGTTGACCGACAAAAAAAATATTACCCCAATCTGGGTGACCTCAGATATTTTGTGGTTAAATAACTTCTCGGTGAATTGAGTTACGACTTAGGCGTAATAATAAAAAATGTTAATTATGTTATGCTCTATCGAAATAATAAGTTTATTTTGGTTGGCTTTCTTTTGAAAATAGCCCAAAAATGTATGGAGGCTGGGTGATCTCCTTTACTGACCACAGTAATGGATGTGACTCAGGTTGGCTGGACAAATCTTCAAAATAGCTTGCATTCAACTAGGTCAATAGGGCACTTTATGTGACGGCTAAACACCATTATTTCAGAATTTGAGAAGCTGTACAAAAAGGTTCGAGGTTAGATTTTAACACGATAGGTGCTGTTACTAGAGAAGAAATGCACTTTTGGACCGGCCGTAGTTTTGAGCAATTCCAAGAGATATTGGAACAAACTCCATCATTGAGCCAGAGATGTAAAAATCCTAGAACCGCTTTAGGTATCTTTCTAACAAAGCTGCAAACCGGTGGCCCAAATGAGAAGCCCTCGACTTTATTCAATATGTCAAGACAAAACCTTGAGCGATTGATGGCCATAGCTCGTGAGTGTCTCACCAATGAGTACGTTGATCATCATAGGGCTCAACCATATAAATAAAGATGATATTTTACGTCGAAACCTCATGATACCAAAAGCTTTATTTGGAAACGATGAAAATACGAAAGCCATCTTAATATGCGACGGGACATATGTTTATATTCATAAAAGTTCGAACATCCTGTTTCAACGACAGTCTTATAGCTTACACAAGTATCAAAATCTTTTAAAGCCGTTTGTTATAGTCACAGCGGAAGGCTGTATTATTGACGTCACAGGGCCCTATGCTGCTACAAAAACAGACGCAAACATAATGAGCGATATTATGAATAATGGTGAACATCCAATTCACTGACTCCTTGAAACTAATGACGTATTTATTTTGGATCGCGGATTTAGGGACAGCTTGGATGATGTAGAAGCTTGTGGTTATGAATACCATGTCCCGCCTTCAAAGGATAGACACGAATCCCAACTTACTACTGACCAAGCTAACGAATCTCGATTGGTCACTATTTGCCGCTAGGTAGTGGAAGTGGTTAACGGCAGGTTCAAACGGGATTTTAAACTGTTTCGCCAAAAATATTTCAACAATGTGTTGCCGCATATGTTTTCTGAGTTTAGGATAGCTGCTGCTATAACAAACCACTTTCATATACCCATCGAAAATAGTCAATATGCAGAAGCTATCGTCACCGAAATAAGGCTGAAATTACATACCCCTAATATTTTATATGAATATGTCGAACGGAAACGTTTAAACAGCAGAAGAGCTGATTTTACTAGAGTGCAGAAGCAAGTGATATTGATTTTCCGAGATTCAGTGAAGAACAAATCATTTTGTTAGCTTTGGGAACCTACCAACTGAAGTTAGCGAAATCTTACTGCAGCGAACATCTACAAAATGGAATGTATATAATAGAAATATACCGAGAAGCTGCACTGGAGGATTTACCTGACTTTGGAATTGATGAGGATGCTTGGCTCTTACGTGGTCGTATACAGTCGCGACACGTGAGAGCTAGAAAGTACTACTGTTACTTATTAGTTCGCAACAATGATATTATCCAAAGATATTGTACCTGCATGACGGGACGACGTACTCGTTTCAATCGTTTGGTACCTAGGGCACGCCAGGCATGAGAGATTTGTAGGCCCAGCCTTATTTTTAAATAATGTCATTGTAGACAACGATGATTAAATAAATGTATAGGTTTAAAATACGCTATCGTGTTTTATTTGTAAAAAAAAAGCATTTTGTCAATGTTGACATCTGTTTAACTTTTTGTCACAAAGTTTGCGACTCAGGTGACGCAATTGATAACCGTAGGTTAGTATCTACACTACGTGCATAAAGAAAAAAATTAAAGAAAAACAAAAAACCCGACTGCGTAAAAACTAATTTTAAAAAATACGTGAAAAAATTAACTTAAATAAAAACTAAAAAGAAAGAAACAAGCCCAGTAGTTTAGAATTCTGTAACAAATCATAAATTGTAATGCAGAACAGAACGACTCACAGTCGGGGGCCCCTTGGGAAGATTTGATTGGTAAAATTTGAATGGGCCCCGACTGTGAGTCGTACTGTTCTGCATTAGAATTTATGATTTGTTACAGAATTCTAAACTGCTGGGCTTGTTTCTTTCTTTTTAGTTTTTATTTAAGTTAATTTTTTCACGTATTTTTTAAAATTAGTTTTTACGCAGTCGGGTTTTTTGTTTTTCTTTAAATTATTTTATTTTATTTTATACTTTTTAGTTACGAATAAAAACTTAAATCAATAAGTAAGAAAATTAGCTAAAATGATTGTTTTGTTAAACAACTTTAAATCTTTATATATCCTAAACTGTTATTTAAAATGAAAAATGATAAAAGGAACCTAAAGATGATTTTAAAATACCTATTCAACGACACCCCACTTAACATAGTTCATCGACTTTTTTATTTTTTATTTTGACAATATGGCGTCTGGTTGTCGCTGTGGTGAATTTTGATTACTGTCATGTCTTTAGTGACACTCGCAAGGTTAAGACGAATCGATTGACGTAAGAATTATCAAAATCGGCCTACGCATTTGGTCTCTAGAACGCCACATAGAAACAAACATACATACATACATACATACATACATAGACTGATAAACACATTACCCTCCTTTGCGTCGCGCAGTCGGGTAAAAAGCAATTATTACTTAAATAGCATTACTTGGCTACTGATAAAACTACCGTATTTAATAAAGAATAACTCTGAACGGACTAAGATTTGGAACTTGGCGCCATAGTAACTTTTATTCAGCTCAAAATTACCTATCCAACGATGTAACACACATAGCTATTGGAAGGTGGGACCAGATTTCATGGAAACTGGCATCATCCTTTGTGACAGGCATCGAGCTAAAAGTTTTGTGATACGTACAGTGGTTTAGTAGAAAAATGCAAAAATCTGTGTCCAGCCATCTTGAATTTACGTATAAAACTTTTGGCTGGCACTTCCGAATCTCAATAACGGTAGCGTTTTCGATTATGGGTCCTTTACTAAAATTTGGTGAAGCAATGTGTGACAGTAATAACGTTTGATTTATGGCGTCACATGTACTTAAGGGTTTACGAGAAATCAATAAAAACTTAATGTCCAGCCAACCTGAGTTCAAGCTGGCTGGACACCTGTATCTCCGCTGCCTGATGATCTACGACCTTCAAAATGTGTTCAAAATGTTGTGACGGGGACGATAATGATAACCTGAATTTGTGACGGAGAAACTTTGCGTAGTTTCAAAGATATTGATCATTTAAATTTTTCCATACAAACACTGCAGTAGGGTTACCAATATTGTAGGTTTTATGTAGGACTAAGTATATTTTATGTTGTTTTCTTTAATGGACGAAAATCCGTGTACTGGTGATACTAATAAGAACAACTGTAGATATTTAAATCAATAGAAGACAGAAGTGTAGAAGTGAGGAAGGGGGTATTTTTTTAATGTTATTGATTATTTATGTGCAGATATCTACTCTTTTTAGGTGTTTTTAATGGTAAGTACATAGGTAGTTAATGTAAAAAATTAATTTAAAGTTAAACGTCGGAGGACAAAATATCTGTGAACGGAATGTAATACTTCCATGATAGCTGGTGTTAGTGTCGCCATCTATTGCTTAAAGTTGGTACTACTAGGACAACTGGTCGAATCTTATCTCTTATTTGATGTCATCATCATCTCAGCCGAAAGACGCCCACTGCTGGACATAGGCCTCCCCCAAGTGTCGCCACATTGACCGGTCCCTTGCGACTCGCATCCATCGGATTCCCGCAACCTTCACCAGGTCATCGGTCCACCTAGTGGGAGGTCTTCCAACGCATCGTCTTCCGGTTCGCGGTCGCCACTCCAGAACTTTTCGGCCCCATCGGCCATCCGTTCCGCGAGCAATGTGCCCTGCCCACTGCCACTTAAGTTTAGCAATTCTTCGGGCTACGTTTTTTTTTTTTTTTATTATCAAAAACACATATTAAACATTACAATTGACAAAAATAATACGTTCCAGAAAACCACAGAGGTTTGTTAGGAACGTCGATTCAGCTGGTAGGTAATATAAACAGAAGACATATAGCTAGATATACATGCATAGCCGGGTACGGCACACGGCTATGGTTTGCTAACCAGATACAATATTGGCGTGGTCGTCCTTTAACTTCGTTATACAGTATGATCTTAATTTTGATTTTATATTGGATTTAGTTATACTGCTTCTACTCTACTACGTCGGTGACCTTGGTTCTCTTGCGGATGTCTTCATTTCTGATTCGATCACGCAAGGAAACTCCGAGCATAGCCCTCTCCATTGCCCTTTGGGTGACTTTAAGCCTTTTGATAAGGCCCATTGTGAGCGACCACGTTTCGGTCCCGTATGTAATCACTGGCAACACACACTGGTCATAGACTTTCGTCTTGAGACACTGCGGTAAGTTGGACGAGAAGATACCGCGCAGTTTCCCGAACGATATAAGTAGTAATAAGACATAAATATTTGCAACTTTTTCCCAACAAACATGGTGCGCCACTCGCACCCCTTAAGAGGTATAAGCGTTAACCGAGTTTTTCCTTATTATCTACAAATTGATTCATAAGTTATTATTTCGAAATATTTTATCTCCAAATCTCACTTCACTGGTGACTTACTGATAAATTGGTCAGGTCAAAAATCATCGGTGCACTGATAAAAGATTACCAGAAAACGTTTTATTGGGTGCAATATCTCTGGAAACGATTGTGTTGTTGACCACCTAACCGTCGATTCTTGTTAAATTCTGTAAATTGATTTTCATTAAATGAGGCCATTACCTGAGACCCCCTTATAATTACCGATTACCTCACCTTTTGTGTATTAATCACCTTTTTTTCAGTGACAAAGAAGGAATTTGTAAATATCCTAGTTATTATAAAATTCAAGAAGAGAAGAAAAAGTGTTACCCTGATGACGGAAGTGCTATAACTATAACAGAAACCTCGGTCAAAAAAACATTACAAGCATTGTTGGATTTAACTGTAAAGAGAATTATTCAGTCTTTGGGCCAAACTGTTGGCAAAAGTAAACTTCTACTTATAAGTAAATGGGGTTTTAATGGAGCCTCAAACCAAAGCGTATATCAACAAAAATCAGATGCTTCAAATTCAGATTTACAAAGTGTTTTCATGGCAAGTCTTGTACCAACGCCCCTCCTCAACGTCTTACTGCCGAGTGCCGACCAATTATGTGGAAGTTCATGAAAGAGACTGAGTTTGTCAAAAACGAAATAGCTGCTATTAGAAACTGAAATTGAAAATTTAAGACCCCCAAATTACGAAAACGCAAATATTACTGGTTTCCAGAGATTGGGTGCAATAAAACGTTTTCTGGTAATCTGTTATCAGTGCACCGATGATTTTTGACCTGAACAATTTATCAGTAAGTCACCAGTGAAGTGAGATTTGGAGATAAAATATTTCGAAATAATAACTTATGAATCAATTTGTAGATAATAAGGAAAAAATCGGTCAATGCTTGTACCTCATAAGGGGTGCGAGTGGCGCACCATGTTTGTTTAGAGAAATTGTTGCAAATATACGTCTTATTACTATATACGCAAGGAAACTCCGAGCATAGCCCTCTCCATTGCCCTTTGGGTGACTTTAAGCCTTTTGATAAGGCCCATTGTGAGCGACCACGTTTCGGTCCCGTATGTAATCGTCCGCATGGTGTCGGACGTAAACGCGAAATACAAGTGGGCTCTCTTATGCAGCGCTGGTAGTCAATTATTATTTTGAATGAACACATACTTACGCTTTTTATTGCAGGAAATCCTTTTATTCCCACGGGGAAATCAAATACAAAGCAGGCGTGGCTGCTACCGGCCGATTTGTCGATTAAAAAGAAATCCTATAATTATGTAAAAATATGGTCACCTCACAATATTAATGGATGTTTGTATGGGAAAATTTAAATGATCAATATCTTTGAAACTACGCAAAGTTTCTCTGTCACAAATTCAGGTTATCATTATCGTCCCCGTCACAACATTTTGAACACATTTGAAGGTCGTAGATCATCAGGCAGCGGAGATACAAGTGTCCAGCCAGCTTGAACTCAGGTTGGCTGGACATTAGGTTTTTATTGATTTCTCGTAAACCCTTGCATGTGACGCCATAAATCAAACGTTATTACTGTCACACATTGCGTCACCAAGTTTTAGTAAAGGAACCATATTCGAAAACGCTACCGTTATTGAGATTCGGAAGTGCCAGCCAAAAGTTTTTTACGTAAATTCAAGATGGCTAGCACAGATTTTTGCATTTCTCTACTAAACCACTGTACGTATCACAAAACTTTAGCTCGATGCCTGTCACAAATTTATGTGACGCCCGTTGATATGCAAAAAGTCGTCAAAATCACTTCTGTTACCGAGATTGAGAGACCAGCGAAAACTGGTGTTTCAAGCTGGCTGGACCCGTTTTCGATCGATTATCTAAGATTCTGTAGCGTCACAAATTCTGAAATAAGGGTGTTTAGCCGTCACATAAAGTGCGCTATTGACCTAGTTAAATGCGAGCTATTTTGAAGATTTGTCCAGCCAGCCTGAGTCACATCAGTAATGGCCCTGCCTGTCGTTGCTTGTGGTCTACCATACTTTATAATATTTAACCAAACCCGATGTAATGTTCATTTCAAGTTGTTATGAAGAGTCGCGGCGGCCGGGCGGCCGGGCGGTCTGGCAAAGTGTTTGAGTACGTACTACGTAGGATGTAACGGTCGAGCGTGTGCACTGCAGGTTTGGTTCTACATCACGTGGGCGGTGTTCGTGGCGGGCGTGGTCGGCGCCGGCGCCACGCTGCTGTTCGTGCTGTGCTCGGGCGCGCTGTGGTACACCTTCCTGCGCTCCTGGCGCTCCGACCCCGGCGTCATATCCGCGTCGCGCCAGGACAAGATGCGCGTGAGTACCTCGCCTCCCACCCGCGCCTCCCGCGCCTCCCGCGCCTCCTCCCCGCTCACCCGCACCGCGTGTTGCAGACCATCATCGAGCTGTCGGAGTCGTCGCGCGGCGGCTTCGAGCCGGCGCGCTTCTGCTCGGCGTGCCTCGTGCGGCGCCCGCTGCGCTCCAAGCACTGCTCCGTGTGCAACCGCTGCGTCGCCAAGTTCGACCACCACTGCCCCTGGGTGGGCAACTGCATCGGTGAGTGGGACGACGTGACGAGCGTGTGCCGCGACTCGAGTAGATACACAGTCTAGCGCATGTCGTGCTTGTGTCGCAGGCGCCAAGAACCATCGCTACTTCATCGGGTTCCTGGCGAGCCTGCTGGTCATGTGCGCGTGGATGCTGTGGGGCGGCGCGCAGTACTTCGCGGCCGTGTGCCCGGTGGCCGACGACCGGGCGCCGGGCGTGGTGTGGTACTGGTGCCGCTGCAACCCCTGGCTGGCCTGGGTCATGCTCAACGCCTGCTTCCACCTGTTCTGGGTGACGGTGCTGACGGGCTGCCAGCTGTACCTGGTGGTGTGCCTCGGCATGACGACCAACGAGCAGCTGAACCGCAGCCGCTACCGGCACTTCGTGGCGCGCGGCGGGCGCTCGCCCTTCACGCGCGGCCCGCTGCTCAACTGCGCCGACTTCTTCGGCGTGCGCTTGTGCGGCCTGCTGGCGCCGCGCACTCGCGACTGGGCCGCGGCCGGCCTGGCCGACCTGGCCGACCTGGCCGACCTGGACGACCCGGCCGACCCGGCCGACCAGCAACAGGACTGGGCGCCCATGCTGCCGCGCGACCAGCACTACGTGTGAGTGCGGGCCCGCGCTAGTGACGAGGACTTCGTGTAGCCACAGTCACTACTCACTAGCGCTCACCGCACCTCCCACGTTCGCCGTCATCACGCACTTCATCGGACCACGTTTACCTTCTTTTTATGTCCTTCACGTTATTTATTAATACTTACTTCATTAACACACATAGACACGTGGCTACAAGAATGCGATTCTTGTATTCGTTTTATGTTTTTATCGTTTGTATCATTTATTATTTATATAGAAGTATTTTAGAAGTTGTGTTTGTGGCTCGTCACGATGTAATAACGGTCGGCACTGAAACCGTTGCACTTGGAAGTATGGGGCGGAACTTGAACGAAGCTTAGGTAATATTATAATGAATGTGCGGTGCTCGGCTGAGTACACTGAGTACGGTGAGTACAGTGAGTACGCGTGGAGTCTGACGGCGACGCGGCGTGACGTCACGTGCGCCCAGCGATGTGGCTTACTATTGTATATTGATTTATTTATAAACTGACGAACAAATATCTACCTGACTTTAAATGTATATTCATTTAGTACAATATCGTGTCGAGTTTCATACTGGCACGAACCGTAAAATTAAGGATAGGAATTAATATAAATTATAAGAAACGAAGCTTCCTTCTTCTAAGATCGTCCAGTTTTTAACTTTTTAAATTTCATAATAATTGTTAGTTGTTATCATCGATGAACAAACAGTTCGCACCTCCATTCTAATGTTTTCATTGAATTTCATTTAGTTACAGTAATGTATTAGTATTGTGGAGCACCGTAGTCTGTAAGCCGCTTGTACACGTCGGCACGTCGGCACGTCGGCACGTTCGCACGTCCGCTCACTGGTGAGTGGTGACGGACGCGGTGGTGACTCGCTGTGGAAGTATGTCCGACAATGCTATCACGAATAGTTGCGGCTATGCTTTGATTTATTATGTCGGTCAGTCAGTTCCTCGGTGTAAACGGAACCTTCACGAAGCGTTCTGTACATCAACACTAAGTAACTCTACGCAAAAATTCTGGAAACGACTTGGGCTGAAAAATCATGTTATACAGTAAAACTCAATGTAACGCATTCAAAACATTGTGCTGGTGGATACATTGACAAGTAAACGCGTCATGGAGGCATTTAAAATAAAACAACAACCTTAAAAATTAGTATTAAAAAAACCGGCCAAATGCGAGTTGAACTCGCGTGGAGAGGGTTCCGTACAATGCCATAGTCAAATTTTGTTAAGTGAGCTTATTATATTGAGTTTACCACTTTATTTTCAATTGATAGTTTAGTTTTGCAGGTCAGGGGGGAAGTAAACAATTTTCGTCTTCTAACTACATACCTATTTATTTTACAATAAAAACAAAAACATATTTGAGATCCTCTTATCGAGTCCTTTCATTTGATATAATATGAAACAGTGAGATTTGCAAAACTTTTTTTTAATTTCCTTATTTGTCCCCCGAAAATTATTGAAAAATTGAGGGTCCTTATTTAATAAAAAAATATTTATTTACTTTGCACATCTGTGTTTGGGCCATAGGATTTCACCATCCTTAACCAAATTTCACCTGATTTGGTCCTGTAGATTCGCAGCAAATTAGCTGTGACAGACGGACGGACAGACAGACAGACGCACGTGTGATCCTATAAGGGTTCTGTTTTTTTTTGTACGGAACCCTAAAAAGGCTACTGAAAAAGTTGGAACTTTGACCTCCAATATCTCCTTAACTTGAAGGTTCCCAGGTATGGTCTACAACCGCGGTCGCCAACCTTTTGGCAGGCAAGCGCAAGGGCCATAAGAATTCAAAATAAACTAAAGGCGGGTCGCACTTGCGACATTAACAGTACGGTAGACGACCAAACAAATCTAATTACTTCGTCAGTTAGATTAAGTATCAAAAAATCTTTGACCCGTATCTTTTCGTTTGTTACGCAAACCAAAATTGACGAAGATACGCGTCTTTTAAAATTCTCAATACGTTACGCCTTGGCATAATTTTTAGTGAGTTCTGACGTCATGAGCCCCCACTCCCGAGTTTTTATGACGAGTTTTATATTTGTCATTGATTAACAAAATGAAAACTACGTGTCCGTTATTCTATCGGACTAAATAGATTTGCATTAAAATTTGTTTGATACTATCGTCATGCCTATTGGTCATATCCCATAGAAATAAATGAAAGGCGCGTTCTTAAGGTTGCACTAGTCGCGGGCTCGAACTCACTGATGGGCGTGACCAAAAAGCACGCTCTCACTGTTTTCCGAAGCCGCAATCTTATAGTGCTCGATTTATTCAGTATTTAAATGTTTGTACCCGGTTTCTGAATCTGGGGGCACGGCAGTGTCCCCGCCAAGTCGAGCGCGAAGCAAACACTGCCGTACCATCCTATACTCGAACCATTTCGCCGCATTTTCAGGCCCCTATTTGAAAACCTCTGTATAAGACCAGAACGCAGAAATTTTCGTCATCCAGTAAGCTATAATCACATACTTAAAATCCAAAATTTCAAGTCTGTAGGTCATTTAGTTCCGAAGTTAAGCGAAAGCAAAGTTTCGCATTTATGACACTCACTCACTCACTCATTCATGATCATCAAAATAGAACTAGTACTTCCCATAAACTCAGAGCTGAAATTTGGTACAGAGTTAGGGTTTAATGGCCACATAAAGGGAAAACTATAAAAACTAGGATAATCGAAGATCTGGAGTACCTGGTGACCCTGATTAGAAAACACAAGAGCCCAACCAAACTATTAGAGAGATGACATACCGCCTCAAAAAACATTCAACTTGATGGGCCGCTTCATTTGATGTCAAAAATCGAAGGTCTGAAGTATCTGATGAAGAACCCTCAGCTGGTCTCAGCTGTATTAGAGATTAGCTTCTGCCCGCGACTTCGTTCGCGTGAATTTCCCGCTTGCAACATTTCTTATTGCTGCTCCGCTTCTATTGGTCATAGCGTGATGTTATATAACTTAAAGCCTTCCTCGATAAAAGGACTATCCAACGCAAAAAGAATTTTTCAAATCGAGCTGGTAGTTGAGATTAGCGCGTTCAACCAACCAAACAAACACTCTTCTGCTGTAAAATATTAGTAGGTATAGATATAGTTATGGTAATGCCCCCTTCTAATATTGGTACATAAAAAAATCGACTGTCATTGCAAAAATCCAGCGTAGTGGGACACCTTCTAATTTAAACTAGCCTATAGCGTCCCACTGCTGGGCGAATGCCTCCCCTTCTGCTTTTAATACACATATATATAAAATTAAAGGAAAGCTCTGGATAAGGCTAGACTGGCTTTTATACTTACAAGTTCACATGAAGAAATAGTCGAACGATTAACTTTAGGTATTCTACGCGAACATTACACAAATTAAATAAACAAATTACACTAAAATATTAATTTCGCATAGAGAGGAGGCCTGTGCCCCAGCCGTGGGAATATTAATAGGCTAATGATGATGATGATCAAAATATAATGTATTGGACTAAGAGTGGCGGTGATACCCGCAAACGTCGCTAGATGGCGCTGACTGTATTTTAAAACGCGCTTACGTGTGTTTTTCCGATAACCTTATATGGCGAAGTGGCAACCGGCCGCGTTACAGTCGTTTACGACATTTTTATACTGCGCTTGAAAATGTTTGCTAGGGATTAGGAGGGATTATTTGCATTTCGCTTATTATTTCGTGAAGTTTGCTAAGGTTAGCAGGTTGTTATTATAACAATTCGAAGATTTGAATAGGTTAGGAATTTTATGAAGACACAGTACTTCGAAAATTCGCTAGTAATTTGATTCACGAATGATTGCCTATTAAGTCAAAATTTGAGATCCTACCCCGGGCATACGTGTACAGAGAACAATTCCCAATCTGTGTGGCGTATGCCCTAACAATTCACAAGAGCCAAGGTCTAAGTCTTAAGAATGAGCCGTTGAACAATCTTTATACGTTAGTGGGTACAAGTTAATTTTGTAGTTACAACAGATGTAACATTACGTGTAAACAAAATTAATGTTCAACGGCCAAGTCACACAACATTAACTATAATAATAAAGAATCGCAGTAAGGAACCTTAGACTTGGCACGACTTTGTCTAGATTTCATTACTTTTTAGAGATAAACAAGCAGCTCCATCGAGACTTGGCTAGTTTTTTACAGAATGTTTTTGGTGGGATTGAGATCTTCTCAAAATCTGCTCTCACAATCTAAAAGATCACTGTGATGCATTAACTACTGCCCTTTACATCTGAAGTAGAGATTTTTCAGGTTTCATCTTTTAAGATTATTCAGATACCGACAGTATAAATAACACAGTAACTGTTATTTGTAAGCAATTCATAGTCTACAGGGGACGTACAAAATACGTAAAGCCACAGTCGATACAAAATACAAGCAGGCCTGGGCCTCGATTCTGCTATTACAATAGTGTCAGAGTATTCGATCATTGATTTCATAATGATCAAGTTCTGTCAAATTTTGACAAGTTTGTTAATTCTACTATCATAATTGCGCCATTATGACTTCTCAATGAATAACCACTGACACTCCATTGAAAGAAATGTCATAGAATATTAATCTCGTACATGAAATCTGGCATGAATAAATGTTCGCATTTAGTAGTAGATTTCGAAAACCATTTGTACTAAGGGTTTTATAATAATGACAATACGACAATGCCATTAAAACACAATTTTATTACGAGACCATTGACCGACCATTGTGAATTTAGCAGATTACGAACTTTAAGCAAAATGACAATGGGATGAGAATGGAATCGTGTTGGAGTGACGAATTTATTAAAATAGCAGAATTAGGCCCCTGGGCGGTGCCGGTGCCGTGGGCACGACGGCGCGGCGGCGCGGGCGGTGGCTGTATGTAGTACAGGCACGCGCACGCCGCATGCATGCTGAGTAGTGGCGCTATGTCACCCACTGTGTCAGTTTACTAAATGTACGTGTCCGTGATCATATTTATTGCTAAACCTGTACCTTTCACTTAGGGGATACGAATATCTTCTGTGATTATTCGTTATTTTGAGTTCCCATGCTCCCTTCTGAGCCCCCCCCCCCCCCCCCCTCCATGTAGGAAAGATATCCCATAAGTGAAAGTATAAGTTTAGTGTTAAGCCGTGAACGGTCAAGGTGAAAGCGTCAGGGTAGCCCGCGAAATACAATGTATACAAATTTTCTTACGTTTTTTTGCAATTTGCAGGGCAGTGCTAGGTTGTATGTTGATGAAAATATCGTTCGCGACTGTAAGACGTATGTAGTTACAAAATTATTAAGTATCATCAAAATCATCACTACAACCCTCCAAATTCACAATGGTCGATGAACAACTTTGACCTTGAAAAATGCGTTCCTCGACGTTTATGACCTTGGAGGGCAAAGATATAAAAAAAGGCGTAGATACGTTACCTACACAAAATTCGATCTTCAAAAAACGGCACACTAACGTAAACATGAGTACCTAAATATTGTCATTGATAGCACACTACATTACGATTACAAGTCATATGAGGAAGGCATGATTCAATTATCGTGAGCGAAAAATAGTCATAAATATAATTAGCGATAATGCTTTGTCTCGTGTAGTAGAAACGTAGAATAAATTAATCAGATATGACATTTTACCTTTCACCATTTATGAAAAACTTATTTCTAATAGCACCTTCACATAAACATTTATTTTCTGTGTTTTTGATTTTTAACCAACTTGGGCTTAGCTTTCATTATAAGCATACGATGGTTTAAAGTGTGTGTTTGTATCACGTCATGGTCGTTCAATTGACTAAAATAAATAAACCTACTAGTAATAAAGGCGACAAAAATGAATTTAGAATACGATTTTTACAATAACAATTTCTTCATTTTTCTGTTTGCGGACCCACTACACTGGATGCACTTATGTTCAACTGTTGGAAATCTAGAAATAAAAAATAATTTATTACCTACAGCTAAAGAACAACATTATTCTTTACGAAACTCTAAAAATTTATATTTTTTATTTCAATGTAATATAATATTTAATCTATCCTCTCTCATCATAACAACAATCTGGATAAATAATGTGCCACCATTTGTACCTACTGTTAAGCAATTGACTTGTCTGTTTCCGGGCATAATTTTACTCTGTGATCGGTAATGACGGCTATCAAAATTGACATTTTAGAAAATAAATATAATGTTTGATTTGTGAAAATATTAAGAGAAATAGTATAAGTACTTGAATGATAATTATGTGAGTTTTAGATGTTTTGTTTGAATGATTTGTGCAATATCTCATAAAACGCGACGGCTTTTCGGTGGTTTTGTGTCAATTTTACTTATAAGTGCGTAACGTGCGTCCGTTGACGCCGAGGTCAAGGTTGGCTAATTAGCCACATTTTAACATGCCGCTTTCTGAGCGCTTATAACTTATCTACACCTTTTTACCTGGAGCAGCCTCAGCCTTTAAACAGTGTATAATTATTGCACTATGGATCTGAGGCGTGACATGTTAACCTTTTGACCGCCACAGCATAAACGCACTCGCGTGCCCTCCATGCCAAGCCACAATTTCATCTACTATTTTGTCACATATTTGTGTCGTTTGGCGTACAGGGCACGCGCTTGCTTGTCACGTATATGTGACAATGGCTTCCAAAAGGTTAACCCATTGAATGCCAACTACGCAATATTACGTAGCTGGTAATAATGACAGATGCCGACTACGTAATATTACGTAGGTCTTCCCGATAGATTATATGGTAATCTGTGTTATTCGGCCTCGTTGAATGGGCGTTATTATACTCTTTGGCATCTCAAATAAAACACGACATAAAAAAGTAGTAACTTTATTAATTCCAAATATCTAAAATCACAAAATTTCAAGGGCACTTTTTGGTTAAAAATTATAGTCTAATAATTGGATTAATATACTTCTTAGTAATTATTTTCAACGAAAACAGTAATGCTTCTTACTAAATCAACAATAAAAAAAACAAAACAAGTACTTCTCATAAAAATTAAAAAAAAATTAAACAAAACGAGGATCAGTGTGGTAATTTTTAAAACAACTGACTACACATAAGGCGGGCTTTTCAGGACAAGTAGCACATACAAAAGATGTCTCTTTCCGCTTTTTATTTTTAGTGCAAACACGGCAAGGTTTGGCTGGAACGGCTTTCTTAGCGGTGGGTGGTAGCCTTTCTAAATAGTGAAAATTATCTATTGGTACACGAGTATTTATGTTGGCTGATGATGAGCGACTGACAACCGAAGCTGGCGATGGAGTATAGGTTCAAAAGGTCCTTGTAGGGGTAAGGGCAAAGATGGGCCTGCTTGGGCTTCTTGTGACTGTACTGGCGGTGTCTGTAACGATGTCACTGCAGGAGTCAAATTATAATTACAATCCAGTCCTAAAAGATGTCTTACAAAATCTTCACGAAACTGTACCAGTCGCATTTTAGACGTGCGATCACGTAGGCGAAGTAATCGATGTGCATTTTGTATGTACACTTCAAAAACGTGTAATCCGAGCTTCTTGTGCCACCTGAAAGTTTTTCTCAGGCATGAATAATATGAGACCATCTGATCGCCTCTGTCAACACCAGACATGCCCAAGTTGTAGTCGGCAACGATGTTAGGCTTCAATGAGATTTTTCCATTTTTATTTCTTACTCTCACCAGCTGAAGGTTATGTTTATTAGAAATTACCAATACGTCACGTTTGTCTTTCCATTTGCAAACAGTGATGTCATTGCATACTTTTGCAGCTAATTCACCACGCTTCAACTTGGCGCTAGTAACATCCACAGGGAGGTTCTTTCGGTTCTTGCGAAGTGTACCACATATGTATGTGTTCCTTTGACTAAGACGTCTAGTCAAATCAGGTGAATTATAAAAATTATCAGCGTAGATTACGTGTCCTTTTTCTAAATACCCTTCCATGAGATCTAAAACAACTTCCGTGCTATGCAGAGTTCCAGGTGGAGGTTTTTCACTCTTTCCTCTATAAACACGAACTTTCATAACGATTCCAGAGGATTCACAAAGTTCATACAGTTTTATGCCGTATTTATGCTTCTTATTTTTAATGTACTGTCGAAAAATCAGTCTTCCTCTCCATAAAACCATCGACTCATCGATACTCAGGCCAACTTCTGGATAATACAGGTCAGACATAATATTGTTGAACCGATCTAATATCGGTTGGATTTTATGCAATCTTGATGTAGCTGTGGCATCGTTCTCGGAGAAATGAAAATAACGTAGCAATAATTGAAAGCGGTTTCTGCTCATCACTTTTCTAAATAGTGGAAAATTGTACAATTGGTCTAATCTCCAGTAATGACTTATAGAGGGTAATTTAGCCAATCCCATGTAAAGCAACATACCAATAAACTTGCGCATTTCTTCAATATTAGTGTCTTTCCAATACCTAAAGCGGGCATGCTGTTGTACGGGACCAACCGTGCAATGTGCGTAATTATTTGTTGCTTGCACCAAGGAATGTAAAAAATCGCATGAAAAAAATAAGTCAGCCAATGCAGCAGGTGAAGGAGTAAGGTTTATCTTTATACCCGGCTCACCTGTAAATGCGAATCGTTGGGGTCTGGCAGTGCCTATATTCCACTGGAACTCAGGATCACATGACGGTGCCTCGACTACCGGTCGAACGGCCGGTGGTGGCGCTTCAACATCAGATGCGGATGTGACAGAACACGAATCACTACTCTCCGATCCGGACTGTTGATTTTCATCACGCTCCGGGACGTAATTGTTGTCTGACCCTGAAGAGAAATCCCCCTCGTCTGACGATTCTTCTTCATAGAGAATTCCAGCTACTTCATTTTGATTTAATGGCCGTCGTAACGTTTGCGTGGTTCGGCGACCGCGTAAAATACGACTCGATCGACGTCCGCGCTGCATCGCAAAAACTTCTCTATCAAACGTCAATACCGCTGCACGCGCAGTGCAATACTAAAGTTACGTAATAAGTGTATCATTGGCGAAAGGGGCAGCGGGGGGTATACGCGATTGTTGAATGTACAGGAGTGAGCAGGATAAAACAAGTTGTGTTTGATCGCAGTGCCAAGGGTACGTAATTTTGCGTATACGCAATATTGCGTAGGTAAGCAACCTGGATAAAATAAATGTTAGTGGTGCCTACCTACGCAATATTACGTATACGCAATATTACGTACCACGGCATCCTTCTATAAATTGGTATCCGTGGTGCCAACCACGTAGTAATACGTAGCAAGCCATTTGTATGGTGGCCACTGATTATGATTTGACGGTTAACTTCGGCATTCAATGGGTTAAACTGCTAATTATTATTTATTTTAACGAAATAATCCCAGATGTCATTACATATTTCATGCAGTATTAATGTTCTAAGCTAGTAGAAGTATGGTTCGGGTGTGCTAATATTGTTAACGCGAGCGATTCATAGATTGGATTTTACCATTTAACGCGTTTCTAAGTGTGCGCTTTGTTGAACTTTACTGTATAAAGTCAGTCATAAATTATTTTCGAATTACTAAGTGTGCGCTTTGTTGAACTTTACTGTATAAAGTCAGTCATAAATTATTTTCGAATTAATCTAAAATATAAATATCTTAAACTACATGTTGTAATAAAATATCAAATTTAAGAGCTTACAATAATATCACTGTTTCTGTAAGACGCTTAGATAAATGTTAAAGTACTGGTAGTAAAGTAACGTGGAACGAAGGTGACACTAGGTCAGCGTGCAGCGGGCAGCGGCGGAGAGGCGCGCGGCTGCCGTGCTACGCGCCTGCCGTGTAGGCGTCTGCACGTCTGCACGTCTGCACGTCTGCACGTCTGCACGTCTGCGGGACGACTATCAATGGGAAGGGATTTTCTTCACTCTTCTATTTAGATATAACGTGTATAGAATAATACTATTGTATTATATAAAACGAAACCAAAATGCATTTAATGTCAATAAATACCTAATAAAGTTACAAATCGTTTTTTTTATATTAAGTATGTAACAATCATCATAACCACAAACACAATTTGCGCCGATATGGAGCAAAATAATTAACGTAAATAGTTTTTGAACATTGAAATTGTGTTTATTATGTATATGTCACCGTAAAATTGTCAAATACGTTATATTGTAATATCTCTAGCGATATTGTAAAATCGCGAAATATTGTCAAATGAACATTCTGCTTACAACAAAAAGCGTTATTTTTCGTGAAATGCATGCGATGGTAGTCAACTCACGCGGTGTGGAGGGAAGGAGGGGTCCCCCTTGCCCAGTGGTACCACTCTCATGAAAAGATATTGTACCATTCCTGAGAAATACCGATTATTGTAACCTAACCTTAAAACACTTTATATTCCCCTAAAAAGCGTAGTCGACGACGTATTTCCGGGTGCAGGGTTTAAAGGAACCTAACTAACCTAACGGGGGGGTGCCCCAAGTCCCGATTATGGGGGCAGAGATACTTCCGCATATTCATTTGACAATATTTCGAGATTTTACAATATCGCTAGAGATATTACAATATAACGTATTTGACAATTTTACGGTGACATATACATAGAATAATTATCATTGATAAACATGATTATTTAAAACTAACAAATTAACATTTTCACTTCTCATGCTCTAAAAGTACGCCAATATAGCCCTACGAAGCGGTATTAAAGTGACCATTTATTCCCTAGGGAGTAAAAAGTAATTTAAGAGTGGAACGATCTTTTACTCTGAAACATGTACATTACATTAAATGTTCATTTTTGTTTCGACAATTCAAAAGTGCCTGTAACTGGCCTACTTGAAATAAATGCTTTGATTTTGATTTTGATTTTGACATGGTAATAAAAAAAGTATTTTTTTTTTTGGGTAGGGCATATCGCAGTTCAGTCTAGGAAGACTGGCTTCTGCTTCACCGGGCAAGTCCTGTGGCTACCTTGAATTTAAGGCCTCCAACCAGGGCGTAAGAAAAGAGTAACTTATCAAAGGTTTTATTTAAATTTCGAATTGGCTTGTTGAAAAAAAAACAAATGAACTCTTCAACGCGTGAATAATATTGTTGTTTGTGTGCATCGTTGATTTCGAAAAGTATGTGCAATGCCTCTGTTGCTAGCCGCTGCAATCTGTGGAGTGTGGATCATCTTCATTGCGAAATTCTGAGAGTTTGTGTTGTGTTTTGAATTGTTAATCTGTGACTGACCTGATTGAAGAAAAAATTGACCGCTCAGTTCAGAATTTTTGTCGAGTGTAAATTTTAAATGACAATTTTTCTCGCACTCCAAGTGAAAAGACAGTACAGTTTGCACCTCGAGACTAAACGCCAATTTAATATACCCTCGCTTTCTTTGCCTCCCTCGCAAGCTCGGTAGTCAAACCACCTCGGGTATATTATGGCTATGGATATACTATTAATTTGTGTGCTAAATTCAAAAATATAGGTATCTGTTTTTTTTTATATTAGGCTGTTTAGCAACATTATACCTTAGCGTCAACCTGCGAAAACAAAGCGCAAAAAAAAAAGTTTCAAAATAATAGGCTAGTTTCCACTATCAATAAATTGGAAATCGTTTAGTCAGTCGAGAGTATTGGAAAATAATGGACACGTATTTTTTGTTTTTGTAAATCAATGAATATTGACAAAGATAAAACTCATCAAAACCCGTGATGTCAGAACGGGTGCGTGCCATTTGATATAATAACAGAAAGTCTAACGTTCACGTGACCTAATTTCATTTAATATACTTTTTGTTTAGTAAAACGATGAAATGGTATAATGAATTATTGATATAATTTCAGTTTATCTAATTTTATATGTCTTAATTAACATTTCCTATAATGCACTCTTAAACATATTTATTTAGTATAATATTAAGTTAGTATAATATTTAGTTAGTATAATAAGTATTCAAAATCTATAATAACGTTAATTATAAATTTGAGCGTGCCGCGGCAGCGGCCGCCGAGCGCCAGATCCTCGCTGTTGCAGGTGAAACATTACCCTGTATTGTGGGCGAATGATGTGGGTTAGGTTAGGTTAGAACTGTGACCATTTGGCGCGCGAAGGCGAGCGAGCGGAGCGAGCGTGCCGCGGCAGCGGCCGCCGAGCGACAGATCCTCACTGTTGTAGGTGAATCATTTGGGTTATTTGAGGTTTGACAGGGCATTATGATGTTTCCTGATACCTATTTACTTATTCATTACAGAATTTCGGCTGAAAATTAGGAAATATGAAAATTAGGTCAAATAAAAGTTATGTCAACTAAACGTTATATTACAAATTGAAAATTATTTTTAATGAACGTTATACTAAATGTTATTAGAGTAAAAGAAGTTTATTTGAAATATAAGATTAGATCGTCACATGAAATTAGGTTATTTGTTTTTATAGCATATGAAAATTATATCATGTGAACGTTATTTCAAGTGTAAATATACTTTCTGTTATTATATCATTTACACACCCTGTCAGAACGCACTAAAATTATACCAAGGCGTGACGTATTTAGAATTTTAAAAGCGTTGTATCTTCGTCAATTTTGGTTTACGTAACAAAAGAAAAAATACAAGTCAACAATTTTTTATAATCTACCTAACTGATGGACTAATTAGATTTTTTCAGTTGACAAGCCCATTCTAGAGTTCTGAATGACAATAATAGTGTCGTAAGGCTTAGCACGCACTGCGATTAAACGCCCGCGTTTAACCGCAGGTCTGTAACCGCAAAAAAATGTAACACATAGCTTTCTATACAAGCGCACGCATTAGTGACTTTTTTCAGTGACTGATTTTAAAAACGCAACTTGTTACGTTTTTACCGCGGTTTGAAAACGCGCGGTTTTTTTGTGTCCCATAGTAACGCATTCGCATTCAGTCTCGACTGTGCGAGTGCGGAGGATAGACGTTTTTGCAGAGTCATGTCGTCCGCCTCAGAAACATCGAATGTAGACCACGACAATGTATCAAAAAACATTATTATTGAAGTGGAAAAAAGGCCGGCATTATAATGACAAATCGTTAAATCAATACAGAGACAGAAATATTAAAGCCCGGCTTTGGCAGGAGGTGTATCAAAATGTGTGCAGAAATTGGACTAGCTTGTCGGAGGCAGAAAAGAAAAACAAAGGGATGTGTTGTGCTTAATTTTATTATGAAAAGTTAGTTAATAGCATCTTACTGCCAATTTAAGGCACCAGATCGAGATGTAAAGTAGTCGGCAAATACATTTCGGGTTTGCATGACGTCACTACTAGGACGAAGTCGAGTTGGGTGCAAGCTTCTTAGTTACGATTGGTCACATCGGCCCAAATTTTCTGGTAACTCCTTGCCTTTTCGTACGAAGTTGTGCAATATGCAGCACGCTTTGACTATGTAATCGCAAAGTTCAAGTTTTGTATCTAACGGCCTGTGAAAAATCCGCCATTTATTGGCCATAATGCCAAATGTAGGTACATTCAACTGTTTTTCTGGCACACGAAAGTCGGTAGTTATAAATTCACTTACCATGCCCGTTCATAAATGTAGATTCTGGTGTGATTCAACCATAGTCCTGGGTTGGCTCTCTACTCCTTCAAATCAATTAAAGCCTTTTGTCAGACACAGAGTCAATGAAATACAGGAGAGTACATGTGGTCATACCTGGAGCTACGTACCGTCGAAGGACAACCCGGCGGATCTTGTTTCCCGCGGTCAGAGGGCCGACGTCCTCATAAACGAACCTCTGTGGTGGTCTGGACCCTCGTTTTTACAGCATAGTGAAAATGAGTGGCCCAGCATGCCAAACACCGGGAAGGATAGTCTGCCGGAAGTAGTGACTCATTTAATTAGTGGTGATAGCAACAACCATTCATTCAGTAGTAATCATTCAGACCTTACCATTCATTCATCAATCATTCATGATTTATTCATAAAGTATTCTAGCCTAACAAAAATACAAAATATATTTACATATCGCCGTCCCCGGGGAATAAAATAGTAATCGTAAAAACTAAATTTTACAGAAAAAATAAAAAACGTTTTTATGTGAATATCTCATAAACTAATATACATAGCGGGATTGTTAAAATACCAAAAGAAAGGTGATTTTTTACAAAAACATTGTAAACTGTATTAAATAATTTGTCTTTCTTAGAAATGAAGTTATTAATTAAATTAACTTTACCATGAATTAAAGGCACATACTTTAACTGTAAAGCAACATTACGATATTATTCGCGTAAAATCTTATGTAATGCGTTACCGTAATAATGTATTGCTATGTTATTGGTCGATAAACTGTAAAAGGATCCCATATTGTAATGCACTGTTACCATTTTATTCGCTGGGAAGCAATCAATTACAGATTACAGCATTAGCAACTTACGTGTTTATTCTGTGGAATATTTATTAGACTAACTGGAGGTAAGTATCAAATACTGAATAAATATTTTGTACGTGTGCAAGGTAATATGCGAAGAAAAAAATCAATTATTGTCTATTTATTTTTTATTTTTCATAATTTTTAACAACTGTTTATAAAAATCAACAATAGTACATTATGGTACAAGTGTGTAATGTTGGTGATTACCGTTGAGGCGCCATTGAGACCCGAGCCGTTAGGCGAGGTTCTTAAGAGAGCCGAGGACGGTAATCATCAACACACACGTGTATCATACGACGTTTTTCAACACACTTGAGAATAAAATAATACTAAAAATAACTATAATTTCAACAGTGAAAACGAGTTGTGAATTTTTTTTCGCAATGGCGGGAATAATTAATCAGTTTTCCTATGCGCGCGCATCTAACAATGGCGATCGGCCATAGACTAAAAGAATGAGGTTTCTTTTTTTTTTGCTTTTCGCGGGTAGCGTTTTACCCACGTACGAAATGGGGAATTCAAAGTTTTATTTAATACAGAGAAAAAAAAAGTTAAATTTGAGTGAAAGTTTTATTTATTAAAAACTTATAAGTTGAAATTATCTATGTAGATACGAAGTTGTATGAAATGAGCAAGCAATAGGTACATTAATTTATTTGTACTATTGAACACGATCTTTTTTGTATCGAAACTTTTTAAGAACAAAGCAATTCAACCAATAAAATAAAAAAAAAAACCCTATAACTCACTTGTGAATAATAGCAATGAAAAAGTCACAGTTTGATTACAGGTGTCATTATGTGCCTAATTGCGGTGAAATTAGAGCCACTTTATAAGAATAAGAATAATTTATTGTTCAGAAAAGTACATTCAGTGCATTGATTCCTGAAACTCACACTAGGATTCCCTGTGTCGTGAGTTCCAGGCTCCTTCGTTCCGTTTACATTTTATTGTTACATAAATGCATCCGCTACAATAAATTCTAAATTTAATCTAATCTACTTGTAATGTAAATAAAAAATAAAGGAATACATGAAGAAAACAGTTATATGTTACCTAAGATATTATGTATATTTGTGTGAATGTTGTGTGTGCGTATGTGTGTGTGTGTGTGTGTCTGTGTGTGCGTGTGTGCGTGTGTGTGTGTAGGGGGGCGAATTTAGAAGTCGTGGTGGTGTTGCGAGCCTGAGTTTGAATGAATGTCTTATACCTGTTGTTTATGGAAGTTTGTGATATATAGTTGTGAATATATAATTCTAAATACATATGTACTTATCAAGGTGAGCCCAGTGTGTTTCTTAGGATAAAATGCTTTCGGTCATATCATAGTCCAGGTTTAGAAGCCAATTTGTTACTGTACTTTTACATTTGTTATGTGTTAGTTGCAGAATTTTGTGTCGGTCATTCAGTTTCGTATAAATGTGCGGTCCCATAAAACCGTAAGACTTTCTACCGATAGTTTTACGGCACCGCACCCTTTCCCAGTGTACCCTTCGACTGGACCGTTTGCAAGTGCTCAGGGAGGTTTTGTGAAATCTTAGAGTGACAGACAGGATGTAAAGTTGTCTGACTCTAAGAACTCCCACTTCGGAGTATAATGTGTTAGTGGGGTACCGGAACGGTCGTCTGTAGGCAACTTTAAGCACAGCTCGCTGAGCCCTTTCTACCTTTATTAATGAGGTTTTTCCAGCCGCACCCCATGCTGTTATACAGTAGTTAAGGACTGATTGACACAGAGAGTAGTAAATCATCTTTAGTACTGAGTCGTCGGCAATCTTACCCAGTTGCTTAAAGATACGGAGCATCTTTCGCACCCTACCCCTCAAAGCACTCAGATGTGGGGACCATGACAATCGGTTATCTACGAAGACTCCAAGGTATTTAATCGTGTCTGTTTGTTCGATACGTGGGCAAGTACAATTTTCTGGGCTAGAACAGGAGTGTAGCTGTGGACAAGCAACACTGCTAGGGGACGTGCGCTTTGAGATGGCAAAATGTATTGCCTTCGTTTTATCCACATTAAGCGTCAGGAGATTATGTTGCAGCCAGTTTGCAACAGCTTTAATCCCGGTTTCAACTGCAACCTGAACGTCATCCCAAGTTTTCCCATAAAATACGATTGCGGTGTCGTCAGCGTAAGTAAAAATTTTGGCTTGAGGGATTTCCATGGCGCAGAGTCCGTTTATATATATAATAAATAAGGTAGGTCCCAGGACACTTCCCTGCGGAACACCAAAACGGGTTATTGTTGAGTCACTAAAATGTTCCCCTAAGATGACTTTTTGGGTTCTGTCATTGAGGTATGAGGTAAACTAGTCCAAAGCAACGCCACGAACTCCCAGCAGTGACATTTTTTTTATCAGGAGTTTCCTAGAAATCGTGTCAAATGCTTTGGTGAGGTCCAGAAAGATTCCAGTACATGCCTGTCCTTGACCAAGGTTGACGGATATGAAATCGGCTAAGTTGGTTACTGCATCCTCCGTAGACCTGCCAACCCTGAAACCGTATTGATTGTCGGACAATAAGTTGTTTCTTTCAAGGTATGCGAGTAGCCGCTTGTTCACAACTTTCTCGAGAATTTTTGAGAGAGCTGTCAGCAAAGAAATCGGACGATAATTTGAAGGGACTTTGGGATCTCCGCTTTTAAATATCGGACATATATTTGCAATTTTTGTGCAATCCGGTACTTTGCCTGTTGTTAGGCTTAAGTTGCACAGGAAGGCAATTGGGCCGACCAGAGCAAGTGAACACTGTTTTAAAAATTTGTTATTAATGCCATCATAACCTGTTGCAGACGTCGCTTTAAGATGGGAAATAATTGAAAATAAATTATGAGCAAGTGTGTTGAAAAATAATTAATAACTGTCTACTTCAAAGAAGCTGATACCGGTAGCTGCTCTACTCCATGTCGTCTACATGCGCAGAGAGTTCGGTTACCCTCGCACCTCGTGAGAGAGTCATAAAACGCTTGGTAGTGCTGTAGGATTGCATCACTAGTACACAAACTTAATAAATCTGCAGTAGCGCTTTACTTATAGGTATTTGCTGATCATAACTTAAACACATTTACATAACTTGTCTGCTGCAATTGAGGCTGTTTTTTTATCATTTTCGTGCTTTTGTCGTCGAGCACAGGCACGTGGCTCGACGAAACCACTTTCCGCATCGTTGTTGTCACTGCTGTCACTGTTTTGAAGTTGTCAACAACCTCGGAGACCACGGCCTGTCATGCAGCCGAAGTGCGGGTAGTTTTGCGCGGCACGCGAATTTGAATGATATCATCCGTCGATCTCTAGTCACCGTCGGCATTCCAGCTTTATTAGAACCCAATAGCTTGACACGCAACGATGGCAAAAGACCTGAGGCATGTATTTGTTTGCATGGAAGATGAGTAGGCCTCTTGTGTGGGACGCAACATGCTTCCCATCTTCCTAGTTCATCATGCTGTGCGGGGGCTGCCGCTGCGGCTGCGGAGAACCTCAAGCGGCGAAAGTACCTTATTGGTAACCTTATGGTATATTTTCGAGCCGTTTGGAGTTGAAACTCTAGGACCGTGGGGTCCGAGTGCTCATAGCCTTTTCAAGGAAATTTCAAAACGCTTAGTTGACATTTCCCGTGGCCCTAGGGCTTGTTTTTACCTCGGCCAAAGGCTTAGCGTTGCCATTCAGCGTGGTAACGCTGCCAGTCTCTTGGGGACATTACCAGTTGACAGCGAGGAGGAGTTTTTTGACGCCATTTTTTAAGTTTTTTTAGTTAGTTAGTTTAGTTTATTTTAGCAAATTATAAATAATGTGCCATCAAAATAAATATAATTTTCATTAGCTTGATCAAATTGGGAGCAGATTCCGCATAAATCTTTCTTTGGTTTGAAGAACGAGTAGGTAATTAAACTCCGTTTTATAAATATATTCATTGCCGCTTTGTAGCCTTGTGTTCTGCAGAATAATTGATAATTGTATTAGTACGTAGGTACCTATTTATGTGTTTATTTTAGGCTTACAAGATGGTAGGTATGTTTATTTTTATTTTTATTGTACTTCATCACAATGCTGTCTATTTGACCCAATGGTTGACTGGTAGAAAATGCCTTGTGGCATTTAGTCCGCCTATGTACCTACCACTATTGTACATGAAGTTTAAATAAATAAATAAATAATGTTGATTGGGGAACCAGAGTTCATACAATCGGTACATTTTAGAAATGTTTAGGTGCTCTGATAAATAGAGTCGCTTTATATCTTAGTGACATAGTGGGATTCTACAGCAGGAAATATTGTAATACGTGCCATCACGCTTTCTTTCGTAGAATCACTCATCTTATGGGGCCTGTTTTAGGAATTACCCTTTTGTCGATTAAACTTTCGTCTCTTTTTATTTTTTCTAATGCGGTATAGGAAACGGTTTGTTCGGATATTTTTATCGTAGGTATTTAAAAAGTATGTTTGCAAACGTTAATATTATTATTTAAACCGTCTGAAGGAAATGAGAATTTTATGTTTTGTGTTCTATTGTTTTTTCTATCTGAAGATATTAGCTTTACAGGTTTAACATCTGTGTGTCGAAAAATGTATTGCCATTGAAGTTCGTGATTCCCGAGTTGTTAAAAGGTCTGAAATATACTTTATCTTTGTTCAGTGGTAAATTTTATTACCAATTAAAGAAAATATGTAAGTTTTCGGATACAGTAATTGATATTTCCTTCTTTGATTTGTAATAAAATTTATCGTAAAAAACTTAACGACATTAAAAAAAATAATTGTCTGGTAGGTACCGGAATAAAATTGTATTGAGCTTTACGCAAATAAGGTTGTCTATTTTTCCCGCGAATATAATGGTAAGAGCATCTTACTGGAAATGTAACGTATCGAAAGAATTGTAATAGCCTCTAACAATTTTATTCGTTGCAAAAAGTCTATAAGCATACAAATCAATTATATTGTTATAATCTTCTAAATATCGAATATGCGATAAACTTAAAACTATCGTAATAGCACATTACCATTTTATTCCCCGGGGACGGCGATATGTACGTTTTATTTACAATGTAAAAAATAAAAATAAATTGCAAGGTAATTTTTCAGTAACGGAGCTTGAAAATTCATTAAATTTAATTATACACTATTCACAGCTTGAAATGTTTCCTGAAGAGTATAATTTGTTAAAGTCTGGACAAAAATTACCACGCAAAAGTAGATTGCTTCCTCTGACACCGTTCATAGACAATCATAACCTCATTCGCGTGGGCGGGAGGCTCGATAACTCCCCCTACGATTTTAAGGTGAAACATCCTATTGTTTTATGCAGTAAGCACGTACTTACAAAACTTATATTTCAAAATTTTCAAATGCAACATTTAAAGCTTGTGCACGCTGGTCCACAGTTGTTATTGTCTCATATACGACAAACTTATTGGCCTCTAGGTGGCAGAAACTTGTCTAGGTTTGTCGTGAATAAAATGTCTTAAATGTTTCAGACACAAGGCTCAGAACGTACAGCCTATAATGGGTCAACTACCGAGTTCAAGAACTAATCTTGAGTTTCCTTTTTTGAATTGTTACGTGGACTATGCTGGGCCAGTATTGGTGGCCAATCGTAAAGGCCGAGGATGCAAACTGACAAAATCCTTCATGTGCATCTTTGTTTGCTCGGCAGTTAAAGCCATACATTTGGAGCTCGTCACCGACCTCACTACTGAGGCCTACATGGCCGCTTTAAATCGTTTCGTAGCGCGTCGTGGCAAGCCTCGAAGCATCACGTCCGATAACGGAACTAACTTCGTAGGCGCATCAAATGAGATGTGTAGGTTCTTGCAATCATCAAATGTTGCATCTGAAATGGCGCAGGAAGGCATTGAGTTCATTTTCACGCCTGCTTATAGCCCTCATTTTAATTCATTGGCTGAAGCTGCTGTAAAATCCTGTAAGCATCATTTAAAACGATTACTGCATCTTACCCACTTCACTTTCGAGGAGATGGCTACCTGTCTCACTGTTGGAGCGCCTGATGGATTCGTCTTAGCAGCGAGCGACGATGCGTCCTGTTTTAGTTTTAAGTTTTTTTATGTTATAATTGCGCAGTCATTACTGCTTGTGTCTTTACCTGAGTAGTACACATTTTTAAGTAATCCCAAATTCTCCTCAATTTATTTTACCCAAGTCCTGGTTACTCCCGTACATGGTCCATTGTCGAGCCGGATTGTGGTTTTCACCAAGTTAATTCGAAGATTAATGAAATCAGCGATATTAACGACGGATTTAAATAAACTGGACTTGAGAGGTTATGCGCCGGGGTGCCGCCACACAGTGGGCCCATATTGAAAATTAGTGGACATAGGCAACAAAGTTCCAATATCGATGCGATTTTTTTTTATATGACGTGTTATGATATTCCTGACAACTTTTACTCTTGTGAAATTTCTTCTAAAGTTGATAGTTTGTCTGAAAAAAAAATAATTAGATTTTTTTGTATGGAGCGAATCACGTTTATTTTTTTTTCTTCAATTGTACGAATATGTTGGGTGTGTGGCGTGAGTACATGATAGCTAGGGTCATTCTCTATCCACAAAAATAAAAATCAGCGCCGGCCATCCGCGGCCGCGCCAGTAATCATTCGGTAAAAAAAAAATTTTTTGTATGAAGTTTTTTGCCATTTAAAATGTTTCAAAGAATATTTTTTATCTCATTTGGCTGTTTTGACCTTCTTTTTAGTTAAATATATAGTTTTAATAGCACATAGGTACTTACAACTAGTAATTCTGGTAGAGATTTGGTTATTATTGCATGTTATCGGTAGCACCTGCATTGTGATTGATGACTCATTTGTTTAGGCACTCGGCTAAGCGCATAACAAACGAGTCACCGAAAAATGCTTGTCTCTGATTGGCTGTTATTTTTTTAACTACCTTTAGATTTTTTTTGTATGAAGCGAATCACGTTTATTTTTTTTTTTTTTCAATTGTATTAATATGTTGGGGGGTGTGTGGCGTGAGTATGATAGCTAGGGTCATTCTCTATCCACAAAAAAAAATCAGCGCCGGCCATCCGCGGTAGCGCGAGTAATCATTCGGTAAAAAAATATAATTTGTTTGAAATTTTTTGTCATTTAAAATAAATTCAAAGTATATTTCTTGTCTCATTTGGCTGTTTTGACCTTCTTTTTAGTATAGTTTACTTTTACGTATACTTTTTAGTACAGTAAAATATAGTTTTAATAGCGCGTAATTACTTAAAACTAGTAATTATGGTAGTGATTTGGTTATTATTGCATGTTATCGGTAGCACCTGCATTGTGATTGATGACTCATTTCTTTGTGCACTCGGCTAAGCGCATAACAAATAAGTCACCGACTTGCCCGGACAAATTAAAATAATTTCACCTATCATTAACAAAATTAGCATAACCTGAAACTTATTACGATATTTATTCAACAATAGATAACGTGCAGGTAGTTAAACAAATAACAGCCAATCAGAGACAAGCATTTTTCGGTGACTCATTAGTTATGCACTTAGCCGAGCGCAGAAACAAATGAGTCATCAATCACAAAGCAGGTGCTACCGATAACATGCAATAATAACTAATTCACTACCATAATTACTAGTTATAAGTACTTATGCGCTATTAAAACTATATATTACTATACTAAAAAGTATACTTAAAAGTAAACTATACTAAAAAGAAGGTCAAAACAGCCAAATGAGACAAAAAATATACTTTGAATTTATTTTAAATGACAAAAATTTTCAAACAAATTATATTTTTTTACCGAATGATTACTCGCGCTACCGCGGATGGCCGGCGCTGATTTTTTTTTGTGGAAAGAGAATGACCCTAGCTATCATGCTCACACCACACACCCCCCAACATATTCATAGAATTGAAAAAAAAAACGTGATTCGCTTCATACAAAAAAAATCTAAAGGTAGTTAAAAACATAACAGCCAATCAGAGACAAGCATTTTTCGGTGACTCGTTTGTTATGCGCTTAGCCGAGTGCCTAAACAAATGAGTCATCAATCACAATGCAGGTGCTACCGATAACATGCAATAATAACCAAATCTCTACCAGAATTACTAGTTGTAAGTACCTATGTGCTATTAAAACTATATATTTAACTAAAAAGAAGGTCAAAACAGCCAAATGAGATAAAAAATATTCTTTGAATCATTTTTAAATGGCAAAAAACTTCATACAAAATATATTTTTTTTACCGAATGATTACTGGCGCGGCCGCGGATGGCCGGCGCTGATTTTTATTTTTGTGGATAGAGAATGACCCTAGCTATCATGTACTCACGCCACACACCCAACATATTCGTACAATTGAAGAAAAAAAAAATAAACGTGTTTCGCTCCATACAAAAAAATCTAATTATTTTTTTTTCAGACAAACTGTCAACTTTAGAGGAAATTTCACAAGAGTAAAAGTTGTCAGGAATATCATAACACGTCATATAAAAAAAAATCGCATCGATATTGGAACTTTGTTGCCTATGTCCACTAATTTTCAATATGGGCCCACTGTGCGCCAGCGTGGAATTTGGACTGAGTACATATTATTTTCACGGTGTTAAGTTTATTTTGGATAATATCGTCACCCAACACTCGTACAGGTTGTATTTAACTTAATTATAAGTTACCAAAGGTTAGTGCATTTTTAACTTGTATTATGTAATATAAATTATGTTCATTGAGTACCTTTTTGCATTTTGAATGGTTTCGTTACTTTTGTATATATTACGTGTATAATTAGCGACAATTGTTATTATATAATACTTTAAAGTATAGTAGGTATTAGTACTATATTTATATAATTTGTATTGTTGCATTAAAGCGATAACTATTCAGTTATGTGTTAGTTGATGCGTGGGTATTCATAAGCCATAGTTTATTTTTATTAGTGTTAGATATTATTTCCAATTATTGACTACAGTGTCAGTTTATTAAACCGTAGTGTACTTCAGATTTGTTGCTTTTATTACTTGTTGTACATGTTAATTGTGGTATTACACCTATTTAAATACAGTCCACTACTTTTATTACAAAGTCCTACCGAGTCTATTCAGGCGTTGTGCTGTGACGTCATTTTCTAAATCGCGGTGTTAAGATTTTCCTTGAAAGAATCACCTTCGCCAATGTCTACCGGCCATTTTTGAGGTAGAAGGTGTCCTGAAAATTACATACTCTGGTGTCCTGCTGAAAGTACTGTCTTTCAAAAGGTTGGTCTTTATAGGTTCGGAAATCGTACGTTAATTCGTATTGTTTTTCAAAAGTTCTGGTTTGGTTCAAACTCGAAGATCGAAAAAGGGGGGGGGGGGGGTGGGGCAAAGTTTGTACGGGAAAATACGAAAACGTGATTCCTTGGTCCAATCTACTTCAAGTTTTGCAATCAACATTTTTAACAGAATTGATGGAAGCCGGAAGGCGTTTTTCGTATTTCGTTGAAGTTCATCCCGGGGTTAAAAAGGGGTAGAAAGTTATTTTGTTGGCGGTGATTTGTTTCGAATTTGATATCAACACTCCTTAGGTCCATGTTTCCCGAAAAGATAACAGTCTGATTATCTAAAAACAGCTGTGTCACTGTGACATATAACATATTATTTCCATAAGTACAAAAATGTGTTTTAAATAGCTGTTTTTTTGTTAATTAGAGCGTCGTCTTTTTGGTGAACATGGACTTTTGTGCTTTTGATTTAAACAACATGTTATTTTGATACATGTTTGAAAACTCAAAATTTATTCAAAAAAGGTTGAACTCACATACAAACTTAGTGCTGGTCATTAGAACGGGCTCACCTATCCAAACCAAAGGTTTATTAGGCTTTGTTCGGACTATTTACTATTTAGTAGATGGTTTATGTGAAGTTTGCACAAAATCGGTCGAGCGGTTCTTCACGCAGACGAAGTTGCGCGGGTCAGCTACATGCTTATCACACAAACATTTGCTCCTACCGGGATTCGAACCCGGGACCCTAAGAACGTAATTTTAAGGCAGCTTAACTACTTCTGCGGCATTCGGGTCGTCAAACTCATTTTTACTATCAGATCTATCAAATTGAAATGGGACCACACGAGAAGAATCATCAAAATCGGTTCACCCAGTCGAAAGTTCTGAAGTAACAAACACAAAAAAATTACAGTCGAATTGAGAACCTCCTCTTTTTGGTCGTTGAAAATGGGTTATGTCAGTGACCCTATAACACCACTGAATTGGTTTTCCAAATATTTTCAATGACAGAAACACCACGGCTACAGATTTATTATATGTACTTATGTATAATTATGTCAACGTAAAATTGTCAAACACGTTAGATTGTAATCTCTCTAGCGAGATTGTAAACTCTCGAAATATTGTCAACAGAGCATACTGCTTACAATATTACGCATTATTTTTCGGTAGATTGTAATCAATCGAAGTGAAACCGTAATATTGTGAAAAACATCCGACGGTAGTATTTTTTTTTTTTTGGGACTACCCGCCACACACGCCCAAACCACTGTAACTCCTGTGCGCCAGAATCAACAGTGGCGACCACCAGAAAAGCGCCGAGACAATGAAGCTCGACGAAGTCCCCTAGAATGCCCTAGATAATCAACGAAATTAATCAGAACTAAAGTATAGCGGAGGAGTAGGAAAAAAACTGTAATTTCCACTTCCCTCCATATCAGCAGGAGACAGAACGAAACAAGGCCAATAGGAACAAAGGGACGTTTACAACTGGGATAGGCCCAGTTGCCTAGCACCACGGATAAATATTAACGTTAATGGGTCCTAAGTTGAGAGCTGTTATATTTGATTCCAATAATAGGTATGGCAAAAACGCTTGAACGCACGGAAATTTGCTCTAGTTTCTATAAGGTCCGTATAGTAAATAACTCCGGATGTAACCTGTACACTATCCAATATAATATTGCGTTCATTTTGCCAAAGACTATACACTCCCACAAAATGTGATGTGCAGATTGTTCATATTCGCAGTCAGATGTTGAACATTGACAAAAAGGCGAGTCAACAAGTTTGAAGGAAAATAATTTACTCTTGAAGTTGCCATGACCTGTGAGAAATTGGGCAACACAGTGATCAACCTCCAGCCATGTCCTGTCCAGCCGCTCACGAACGGATGGAAAGAACTGGTGGAGGTGTCGGCCCTTGATGGAATTGTCCCACCTACATTGCCATTCAGATAAAAGTTCCTCCCAGACGTCGGTCTGTGGTTTGAATAATCTAGAAATCTTAGCACGATCACGTATGGTTAAAAAGTCTGCGTCCGTGGTCTCACGCGCGTTATAGTACATTGCAGCCCGACGCTGCACCTCAAGATCGACTGGAAGTACACCCGCAAGCACCGGTAAAGCTTCGGTACTAACCGTCCTATACGCTTTGCATAAGAATATCAACGCCAAACGCTGGCTTTGAAGCAATTTACGTCGCACCGCTCCTATGGTGGCCCTATCGGCCCAAACAGGTGCCCCGTAGTACATACAACCCAAGTAAGTAGCCACATAGATGGTCTTTAAAGTTAAAAATGACAGTCCCCACGTAGATTTGGATATCCTCGTTAAGGAATAAAAGTTCTTTTTAGCTTTTTCACCGACATTTTTTATGTGATCTACGAATGAAAAATTCCGCTCTAAGACCAGACCAAGGTAGCACACGGACTGCTTTCTTTTCACGGGAACGTTATTAAATTTAATACTCGGCCACGATTTAAGATCACCTTTTAAAATTAGTTGAAAAGTTTTATGCGGTGCAAAGGTCACATAAAAACCGACGGAAGTATTTCTGCCCCCATAATCGGGACTTGGGGCACCCCCACGTTAGGTCAGTTAGGTTCCTTTAAACCCTTTTTTTTTTTTTTTTTTTTTTTTTAGGATGGGAAATCATCAAATGACTTCTCCCACTCTGGGCGGAGCGGGAGGGAGTGTCAGACTCTTACTGACTAAAACCCATCCATGTTCCTTCCTCGCCCTTTATGTTCCGGGGCCGCGGTATCTCTTTCGAATAGGCCCGCAACCCCGGCAGGCTTCGGCCCTTGCGGGCCCCTCTCTTATGCTGACATCTCTTTGAGGCGCGCGTGGAACACGAACGCGCCGTCGACACGGCCTGTCGTCTTTAGACGGACGGACGGCTAGCTAGCCCATAGCCAACCGTCCACAGGCCCGCGTCTACGGTGGCCGGTAGCCACCACGTGGCCCCCGACGCCCGGTGCGTCTCCCGCGGCGGCCGGGAAGAGAGGATCTCTCCCTCTCTCGTTCCGCCACCTCCTTCGCTAGCATGACTGCTTCGCAGAAGGAGGTGACGGCTTCCCATTCCGTCTCGCTCCGGACCATGGATTGAACCAGGGCCGGACGCGAGAGGTCGCCGCCGCCGATCGCCGCTACGAGGACACGGCGGTGCTCCGCCCACGCAGGGCAGACTTCCACCGTGTGCTCCACCGTGTCCTCCGGTCGATCCTCGCAGTGGAGACACCCGGGCGTGTCCTCCCGCCCGATTCGGTGCAGGTACCTCCCGAAACATCCGTGTCCGGTGAGGACCTGCGTCAGGCGGAAGGTGAGGACGCCGTGGCGCCTCTCTAGCCACTCCTCAAAGAGGGGACTTACCGCCACTATCGTGGCGTGCCCTGCACGGGGTTGCGACAGTCGCTCTCTCCATGTCGCCATGAGATCGCGCCGGAGGTCTGTCCGCTGAGCGGCAATTTGCCGCGGCAGCGGAGTTTCCCCCCGGCGTAGTGCCTCCGCGCGCCAGTCGTGCAGGCGCGCGAGTACTATCGCCTCCAGATCCCATGGCGGCAATCCGGCAAGCAGGCCCGCCGCCTCGCGGGAGATCGTGCGGTACCCACGGACCATCTTTACGGCCACCACTTTTTGGGGCGCGTTCAGATAATGGGCGGCTCGCCGCCTCATTCCTTTAAACCCTGCAGACAGAAAAATAGGGGCCCCACGTAGCGGGGCTCCGTCGACTACGCTTTTTACGGGAATATAAAGTGTTTGAGGTTAGGTTATATTAATCGGTAATTCCCAGGAATAGTACTTTATCTTTTCATGAGAGTGGTACCATGGGGCAAACGGGGCCCCTCCTTCTCTCCCCCTCCTTATTAACTTCCATCGCATACATTTCACAATATTACGGTTTCACTTCGATAGGTTGTAATGTTACGAAAAATAATGCGTTAAATTGTAAGCAGTATGTTCGTTTGACAATCTGTCGAGAGTTTACAATCTCGCTAGTTATATTACAACCTAACGGTTTTTACAGTGTTACGCTGACATATAGATGGATAATATATAGATTTACGTCTCATTCAGTTGAAGAATTTGGGGGAGGTATTTTATTGCAACATTTTAAACAGTACCCCATCAGACCCCATGAGAGATGAGTCTACTTTAGCTAGCCTGAAACCAGGGCTATTTCTAGTATTATATATAGTGGCGTCCGTCACCTCTACGACTAGGACTACTTGGTATTATGATAAACAACATGATCGGTCTCATAGATTGTTAATCCATTTCTACATATAGGATCGATTGTCAAACCAGTTTAGCACATTTTCTAAACTGTTACACTGCTATTTTTCTATTTAGGTTCAAGAGGTGGCAGGCAGATATCTATAAATATTTTGCGCACGGCTCTAATCAAAATTCTTTATCGAGTTTTAACTTTTAGTATCAGATAAATGTTTGATTCGAAGCAGAACGATCGATGCGGCGCCCTCACGTCCTCCCGGCGCGGCAATGGCCCTCGTCTCGACCTTGCGCACTTCGCGCAGTCGCACCCAGCAGCGTCAGCTTGGATCCTTCGTGAACCTCAGCTTTTATTTCCTGTAACGTCACTGTAACTTGTTTGGCGTCGTCGCCATCGTGTGTTCCAAGGCTTAGAACACACGATAGCAGTGTTATACCTGGGTAATTATTACACCTTTTGCTTTGTCTACATACATAATATATATTTAGTCAGAGCATGACCTTGCGAGTTAGCGGACGTGCGTAATTATCGGGACCGCACCGGTAATCTTTTAAAACCTCGTGCGAATGATAAAGACAAATAATTACAAAATGATAACGGCAAATAACTTTAAATAATAAGTAGGTAACGATCGGCGACTGTGCCTGCTACGTTCGTTGCAGTTTATTGTGATTAGGTCATCCTCTATCGATACCTATCAGCCATGCAACAGGCATGTAGAAATTATAAGTGGGTCCCTTCCCTACTAAGTGCACTGTATGCACGGTATGAAAGGCAACCCCGCGGATGAACCCAGCAGAACATTATAAGTAGGTCCGTTCCCAACTAAGTGCACTGGTATGAAAGGCAACCCCGCGGATGAAACCCAGCAGAACATTTTGTTTTCGGAAACTTAGTTGTTACTTATTTTTTCGGAAGTTTGGTATTACTAGAAATACTAGTTAGGGTTTAGAATAAAACAACCAAGTTATCAGTAAGTAGGTACTTAGGTGGAGGTACGTGCACTCGCTAGTCGCTATCCGGAGTTTATTATTTTTTAAACCTTCTGATTACTTTTGGTAGAATACAATCTTAATTTATTTATTTGTTACAAAATCCACAGCTCTACAATTTTAACCTAAACTATTTCAAGTAATACTACAGCCAATTTAGGTTTTACAATTTAATATCTATACGAGTACATAGCTATAGTTATATGCTATAGTTTTAATTTGGCTCACCAACAATTAAATACACTGATTCAAAGATACAAGATACATTCAATAGAGTGACAGACAAGTGTTTCAACCTCTTACAGGTAAGCACATCATGCATTGTCGTTGAGTGTCGACTGAAAATCAGATGAGTACATGTAGGTAGGTAGTCACACTCAGAATAAGGAATAGGTAGGTAGCCTCATGTTCATTGCAACATTTTTGTCGGTTAACACTTTCAGCTGAGCATCTGGGTATTCAAATGTTTGTTGTGCGGCGCACTATTTTGTCATACAAAAACTTTTTTCAAAAAAATAAAACCGACTTCACACAAAAAAGTGAAAAATAACTTTAGCTTCAGAAGTCGGTGACCTTTGTTTGATCGATTTACTTTGTTTTTTGTCACCGACTTCTGAAGCTAAAGTTATTTTTCACTTTTTTGTGTGAAGTCGGTTTTATTTTTTTGAAAAAAGATTTTATTTTTCACTTTTTAGTGGTTCAAATGTGCATACCTTTTCACAGCGTACCGGCGTGATTTTTTGTTATGAACTGGTGTAAACAATAGACAGACATGAGATTTCAGCAATCCCAGTACATTTGCTATCATTTATTTAGGAGTTCCGTTGCCTATCTCCGAAGTTCTAGATCAGATCTTTATCAAATTGAAATGGGATCACTCCGAGAAAGTACTCTTTCTAAAACTACCCAAATCGCTTCTGGTGTGCCTATAAAATTTTAAGAGTTCCCTCTATTTCTCCAGGATCCCATTATCAGGATCCTAACCTGAGTATGGGACCTTCTGGGAAGTATACCCTTTCAAACAATTAAAAAACAAAATCGGTCCAGTCATCTTCGAGTAATCGGGGAACATTTAATTGAGAACCTCCTCATTTTTGAAGTCGGTTAATAATGACGTTACGGTAGGTGACTCAAATATCCGGATAGCCTTTAAAAGATTAGGCAGAGTATCGTTAATTTGCTCCTAAGAATTGAAGAGTTCCGTTCCTTTGTTATGGATCCCATAATCAGGACCTAACCAAATTCTCACCAAACTACCCTTGAAGTACATCCTTGGCAATAAAATAAAATAAAAACAATACATGTTACGGTAATAGGCTTATCCCCAATAAATGGAACTTAATACACCTAACTGTCGAAATCTGGGAGTATTGTACACACCTGCTTACCCCCTCAGAGCATACAGGAGTGATGTTCTGTCATGATGTTGTATAAACAATAAACATCCAAGCGATTACAGCAATCACTGCAGATTTGCCGTACATTTTTGAAGAGTTCCATTGTATATCTCCGAAGATCAGCATCAGATCTTCAGACAATTAAAATGGGACCACACGGGAAGCACCAGCTTTCAAATAAAAAAAGAATCATCAAAATCGGTTCACGCAGTCGAAAGTTCTGAGGTAACAAACACAAAAAAAAAAAAAAAAAAAAAACACACAGACGAATTGAGAACCTCCTCTTTTTGGAAGTCGGTTGAAAATAAATGACTATTAAAACAGTACATTTTGATACAAGTGGAGAAAGTTTGTTAATGTAATTCAAGGCGGTATTAACACACGAGCCGTAGGCGAGGGTGTTTTTGAGCCGAGAACAGCAATAACAAATGTCCTCGTGTATCAAACGACGTTTTTCAATACACTTTTGAAGAAATAAAATAAAAAAATGTAAAATATTTGTGTCCTATACCTACTATTACGAGACTACGATTTAAATTTTTTTTTTTTCCGCGCTTTGCTTTCGCCAGGTTGAAGGAGAGGCAAAGGTATGAAGCTGTTATACACCCTAATATAAAAAATAGTTTTTTATAAGTTTTTGAATTCAGAACAAAAATAAATGTAAAGTTTATAAAAGTAAATATTAGTTTTAAATAATCATGTTTATCTATGATATTTAATTTATAAACACAATTTGAATATTCAACGAAAGGTTTACAAAGAAAGATGTACTTAGGTACTTAGATCGCTTTTCCGAAATAAAAAAAAAAACATTCACCTCTGACTGATGAATGTTTTTCTTTAATTATGCATTGAACCAATTTGGACTAAGTATAGGTATGTATAGTTTATGCTTTCTGCAAACGTGTGGAAAAAATAGCAAAAACGCACGTGTGTGAAATACACTGCATTTTGAACCTAATCGTAGTGTGAAAAGAACCAGTTTTCGAGGAATTGTATTGAAAAAAACCTTTTTTGCAAAAAATATAACCGACTTCACACAAAAAAGTGAAAAATATATGGCTTCAGAAGTCGGTGACCTTTGATTGATTTAGTTTTTTTGTCACCGACTTCTGAAGCTAAAGTTATTTTTCACTTTTTAGTGGTTCAGATGTGCTTGCCTTTTCACAGCGTACCGGCGTGATATTTTTGTTATGAACTGGTGTAAACAATAGACAGACATGAGATTTCAGCAATCTCAGTACATAGTTCCGTTGCCTATCTTCTGAAGTTCTTCATTAGATCTTTACCAAATTGAAATGAGGTCACTCCGAGAAAGTACCTACTGTTCCTAAAACTACCCAAATCGCTTCTGGTGTGCCTATAAACTTTGAAGAGTTCCCTCTATTTCTCCAGGATCTTATTATCAGTATCCTGACTTGATTATTATGGGACCACCAAGGAAGTATACCCCTTTCAAACACCAAAAAAAACGGTCCTGCCATCTTCGAGTAATCGGGGAACATGGAATTGAGAACCTCTTCCTTTTTGAAGTCGGTTAATAACTACGCTGTGGTACTTAGGTGACTAAAATATCCGTTTAGCCTATAAAAGGTTCGGCCGAGTGTTGTTAATTTGCTCCGAAGAATTTAAGATTTCCGTTCCTTTATCACGGATCCCATTATCAGAAGTAATCAGAACCTAACCAAATTCATAAAACTACCCTTGGAGTGGGTACGTATCACAATCCCGAAAGTTCATAATACCTATGATTGAAATACCGACGACCAAAACATCGAAATTCAAAATACTGAATGTTTTATATGCCGATAGTCGTTATATCGAAACACAAACTACCGATGTTCAAATGCCCGAAAGGACGAAATCCCTAATGGACGAAATCCCGAACGGACGAAATATCGATGGATGAAATACCGATGGATGAAATTCCGAATCGACGAAATCCCGAATGAACGAAATACCGATGGATGAAATCCCAAATGGACGAAATTCCGAATGGACGAAATCCCGTATGGACAAAAACTTTTATTTAATATCGTATTATTTGACAAAAAATTCATTATTTTTCGTTGTGTCATAAAACAACGTTTGAAACAAAGACATTACACATATTGATTGTGCTATTCCAAAAAAAAAGAAATAAGTAAATGATTTTGGTTTCCTATGAGCACAAATTTTGTGACAGAAATGAATCGCTGCAGAACCGACTCCACGTAGTCTTTTCTGAGGGGCGAGGCGGGCCGCGAGCTGAGGAGCAGGTGGCTTTAACACTCGCCGCCGCGGCTGAGGCTGGCCGGCTTCAGCCGGCCAGCAAGCCGAAGCAAAACGATGGTACTCCCTTGATTGTCCTAAAATTTTTTGTCCGAAAATCATTATCCATAGGTAACACGTTTGCTATAAACTTCAGTAACCATAATGTTCAAAACACCGAAATTATGTTTAACATAACTAACTTAACTTCGAATACTATTTTGTCATAATATCGAATACTATAATAATTGAATCTCCTAATTTTACATGACATAAAGTCGTATGTCCTAAGTATTGTATCACATAATGTGTATGATTCCGAATGGTCATTTATAAACCTAACTTTTAGGGATTTTTTTAGGGACTAACAGTCGCTAAAAATTCCTAAAAGTTAGGTTTTAGTGACAGAAACGAATTGCTGTAAATCCGACTCCACGCAGTCTTGTCTGCCCTACCTCAAGAGTGTTATTTAAAATCGCGTAGGCGCGGAGGGGCGAGGCGGGCCGCGAGTTGAGGAGCAGCTTCGGCTTGCTGGCCGGCCGGCCAGCCTCAGCCGCGGCGCGAGTGTTAAACCCATCTGCGACGATAAGCTCGCGTGAGGCCGCCGGAGCCCCGCAGCGCCGGAGCCGTGACAGAAACTATGCCTGCATGATGCTTGCTCGTTTGCATGCTACATGCTTGCTTGCATACTGTATGCGTGCTTGCATGCTGCACGCTTGCTTGCTGCATGCTTGCTTGTTGCATGCTTGCTTGCATTGCATGCTTGCTTGCATTGCATGCTTGCTTGCATTGCATGCTTGCTTGCATTGCATGCTTGCTTGCATTGCATGCTTGCTTGCATTGCATGCTTGCTTGCATTGCATGCTTGCTTGCTTGCATTGCATGCTTGCTTGCTTGCATTGCATGCTTGCATTGCATGCTTGCATTGCATGCTTGCATTGCATGCTTGCATTGCATGCTTGCATTGCATGCTTGCATTGCATGCTTGCATTGCATGCTTGCATTGCATGCTTGCATTGCATGCTTGCATTGCATGCTTGCATTGCATGCTTGCATTGCATGCTTGCATTGCATGCTTGCATTGCATGCTTGCATTGCATGCTTGCATTGCATGCTTGCATTGCATGCTTGCATTGCATGCTTGCATTGCATGCTTGCATTGCATGCTTGCATTGCATGCTTGCTTGCATTGCATGCTTGCTTGCATTGCATGCTTGCTTGCATTGCATGCTTGCTTGCATTGCATGCTTGCTTGCATTGCATGCTTGCTTGCATTGCATGCTTGCTTGCATTGCATGCTTGCTTGCATTGCATGCTTGCTTGCATTGCATGCTTGCTTGCTTGCATTGCATGCTTGCTTGCTTGCATTGCATGCTTGCTTGCATTGCATGCTTGCTTGCATTGCATGATTGCTTGCATTGCATGCTTGCTTGCATTGCATGCTTGCTTGCATTGCATACTTGCTTGCTACATGCTTGCTTGCTGTATGCTTGCCGCATGCTTGCTACATGCGTGCCGCATGCTTGCTTGCATTGCAGGTCAACGCCTACATATGATTAAACATTTACTCAGAATAGGACTTATGACTTTTATTGAAAACGATTTTATGTCTTTTGTATATTATTGATTGTAATACTTATGACAAACGGATTTAGGGCTTATTATATTTAAAGTTCGGGTAAATTATCATTCGGACGAATGATGATTATGACAAAAAATATTATGTCATTTTAGATTATGGATTAAAAAGTTAGGAAACGTCAATATTTTCGAAACTACGCTAGTTAGCTCGTTAACAGTTATATCATTGGAATCGTTATTAAATTAGCTAACAGGTTATGTAGTTTAATATAGTTTTGCCTTGTAATTTATTAGTAATTGGGAGTTGTGTCAGTGTGAGGTAATTTTTATCAGTTTCTTGTGTAAAGGTCATTGTAATTAAAAAAATAAGCCATTATTTCAAAAAGATATTGTTTTTTGTCGACATATACACATTGTTTCACTTAAATAAAACAAAAGAATAGACTTCACCCTACATTTTTTTTATCTCACGAGCATTATAATAACATGACGTCATTTAAGAGTGCCGTGTTCGAAACAAAAGAATGGGTTATAATAGTATATACACACATCAAAAGTGTCTAGGGATCAACATATATTTTTGCAATAACTTTGCTCCTGATTGATATTAATTAAAATTTTCTTTAAGGATTCATCAAATAAAGTGTTTTCGTTTGTCACAGTAACGATAAACCAAGTCACCTTTGCATTAATAAAGAAATTTGCCATTTTCCTAATAAAGGGATTTTTAACATTTGAACCACTAACATTAAAGTTCGAAAAAAATACTGAAATAACAGTTTTCTTTAAAATTTTATTGGGTAACTTAAACAATTAATAATCCGTGTTTCTACCGCGAACACTAACAACACAAGAACATCGGTTTGGCATACTCAAAATGAGTTCATCCAAATCACGCTGTGGAATGGCCGCCCATGTTCGTTGCAACAACAAAAAAAAGGTCTTCTTGCGACTGGATACCCTCCATATTCGGCAGAGCTCTTCTCTGTAGCATATCCCATGCATGCTCAATCGGGTTCAAGTCTGGCGACTGAGCAGGCCAGGGCAGGACATTGATGTTAGCTGCGGCGAGAGTCTGTCTTACAACTCTTGCGGTGTGCGGTCGTGCATTATCATGCATTAACTGAAATAAGGGACCGATTTGCACTTGTAGAGGAACGATGACGTCTGATACAATCGTCTCAGCATAAATTTGAGCGTTGAGGTTGCCTCTGATCCAAATCAACTCAGTTCTTCCGCCGATCCAAATACCCGCCCATACCATGATGGTTCCACCACTATAAGGATGGACTTCCTGGCAGGATTTTAATCGCTGTTGGCGTCCAGGGGTTCTCCAGTGTCGTATACGTCTTGTATCCGGTCTCATACCAAAACGAGACTCATCAGAAAACCCACAAAACCACATCTCAATCTCAAGAAATCCGCATAAAAATGCTTGATCCCTAGACACTTTTGATGTGTGTATATGGGTTTATACAGGGTGAAATTGAATAGATGCGACAAATTTAAATATACAATAATACGTGTTGTCAAGAAAATGTATAAAATATCAAATGTAAAATTGTAATGAACGAAGGAAGAGTAGTGGGCGGCGCGCGGTCGCCGGGAAGGGATGTCAGCGCTGGCGCACATGCGAGGTTTGGCAACGTCGCGCGATACTTACATTAGAAACTAGGCTAAATTAGGTAAATGACCGCTATGAACGGGAATACCGATAATTCGTACTTAAATAAAGATAATAACATCAATGGACCTTTTGAAAACGATAATCGCGTAATTTTTTTTAACGATTTAGATAGTAGAAAAAACAGTTTATAATTACTATGTTACTGTAACTGAAGCTCCCATTTCATTTTGTCGCATTTATTCAAATTCACCCTGTATATGGGTTTTTTTATTTGCAGTCCTTGTTTCTCGATTGCTTTTGAGGCCTTGATTTTATCCGGTAATTTACTTCCGAAGAGGGTTTCATCTCTGTCTTGATCCTGTATTAAAATTAAGGTTAAGAACGACTTGTCCAAACCTGGCGTCATAAGTTTTGTTCTTACTTGTCTCTCGGTAAAATGGAGATCAGTAAGTATTCGGCAGCTGTCTGACAAAATTTTTACGGCTTGTACCTTGTCATCACCGGTCAGCAGCAGGGTCATTGCCTTGTTGACGGCTGAAATGCCCAGGCCGAGTTGGTCCTGTTTGGTTTGAAGCTTTTTGTCTCTGTTTCTTACTAAATCAGTGACAGCAGCCGATATTTCTACGTTTAAAGTAGGTGCTTTGAGTAGCTTGCAGTTGTTAGGAATCGTATATACTTTAAAAAGCGTTTCTTTAGCTTCGCTTTGTATACCTTTTTTAAGAATTGGTAACCAACGTTGAGCCAGCTTGTCGTGTATGTCCGGGCCGTAGACTGGAATATCGACAACAGCATCGCCCAAAGCTTCCAGTAGCTCGGGGTCGAGTTCAGGCTCAGTGTTTACTACTTCCGAGGCTGGCGGCTGCTGATCGGGTGAATTGGAGGTTGATGGCACATCTGGTAGTGTTTCATCGACATCAATGTTTTCCTCTACCTTTGGCGTTCCGTTATCTGAAATTTGTTTTTTTTTTAGTTGTGGGTATTTAACCAACAAAAAATGTTAGGAAGATTCTTACGATTGAATTATTTTTCAAATGGAAATATTTCAATGTTTAATCGTAGATATTTATAGGGTATAGGGTCCAAATGGTACCCATTATTTTTTGTTTTTACAACTTCAAAGCCTTTGTGTTACCCCGCAGTTGAACCTCCAGGCTGATATTTTCTAGCGTCATGCTAACCCATCGTGATAACCCGCAGTTGATCCTCCAGGGAAGCTTATAGACGCTGAACGCATATAGATAAATTCCACTTTAATAAACACCAATTTTTAAATTTGGAATGGAAAAATATAATCTCACCTTTTATTTCCTCGGAATCAGATGATGAAGAGTACACTATTAAGCGACGACGCCTTTTTTCATTGCCTTGCTTCTTCAATTTCTTTATTTATTGTGCACTTTAATATTGTAATCTTTCGTCAGCACTACGTTTGGGCATTTTTATTTTATTTTTACTTTGAAAAAACTGATTTTTATTCCGGGAGGTTAGTGTGCTTGCCGCGTACGAAAAAATAATGGTGAGCCGACATACAGCCTACCCACCAGGTAGAAACAAAAAAAAAAGTAACGAAATTACTCTTTACCAGTGCGAAGTTGCCAGTAGGATAAAAATTACTACATTGTTGTTATTATATATCTGAAGAATGAAACGTCGAAATATAATATATACTAGCCGATCCCCGCGGCTTCGCCCGCGTAAAATTATATACTAAAACCTTCCTCTTGAATCACTCTATCTATTAAAAACACCCGCATGAAACAATCAAACACCGTTGCGTAGTTTTAAAGATCTAAGCATACATAGGGACACACAGACGCGGCGGGAGACGTTGTTTTCAACCGACTTCCAAAAAGAGGAGGTTCTCAATAAAATTCGTCTGTACATTTTTTTTTTTTTTTTTTTGTGATTGTTACCCCAGAACTTTCGACTGCGTGAACCGATTTTGATGATTCTTTTTTTATTTGAAAGCTGGTGCTTCCCGTGTGGTCCCATTTTAATATTCTGAAGATCTGATGCTGATCTTCGGAGATATACAATGGAACTCTTCAAAAATGTACGGCAAGTCTGCAGTGATTTCTGTTATCCCTTGTAGGTTTATTGTTTATACAACATCATGACGTAACATCACGCCTATATGCTCTGAGGGGGTACGCAGATGTGTACAATTCACCCAGATTTCGACAGTGTTTGTTACCTCAGAACTTTCGACTGGGTAAACCGATTTTGATGATTCTTTTTTTATTTGAAAGCTGGTGCTTCCCGTGTGGTTCTATTTTAATTTGCTGAAGATCTGATGTGGATCTTCGGAGATATACAATGGAACTCTTCAAAAATACACGGCAAATCTGCAGTGATTGCTGTACTCTCTTGGATGTTTATTGTTTATCAACAAAAAAATACAACATCACGCCTGTATGCTCTGAGGGGTGTCGTGTTACCTATCCCCAAATAAAAAAAGGGAAACACAAACAATTAGTTTAATTAAATGAAATAAAAAAAACAACACAGTCCTAAATCTAACACGCTTCACATAAAAAAAAATGTTAGAGGAAGTTCACAATACTTGGCAGGTATTTTTCAGGGTCCAGCTCTTTAGACAACGTGGAGTATCAATCAAAATCAAAATCAAAGCATTTATTTCAAGTAGGCCAGTTACAGGCACTTTTGAATTGTCGAAACAAAAATGAACATTTAAAGTAGCTACAGTCCCAGTCACAAGACATAAAAACTGTGAAAGTACTGTAGTTGCCCATTCCCTAGCGTAGATCTCTATGGAGAAGAACGGGCAAGAAACTCCATGGACACTCTTTTAAATCAAAATATTGTTACAAAATCTTGGTTACATCATTCATGTTGAGATGGTATATTATGTGAGAACAATGTAGCAAGATGTGCACGTTAAAAGTGTCCATAGCAAAACAAAAATAAAATACAACTTAAAAACTAAATAATTCAAATAAACCATGGCGACTAAGAGATGACCAGTCACAACTGACAGCGCCCGTTCACGAACATGACGCATGGATCAGCACCATTCAGCTCAACCATTTTGAAGGGAACTAAATGGTCCGACACACGCGCCACCATCAGCGAGACATTTGAGAGAGCATGACATACTCTCAACCGCCAGGGCACATTCAAGTCAAGAACTGCCGTAGGTTTCCAGTGAATGATAGCTTACTAGTACATAGTACTCACACAATATAGGCTATGCGATTATATAATACTAACATTGAATCTATACAATGCAAAGATAAGTTTGTACAATCTTCAGCAGCTCCAACAATACCATTTAATGCTATCAATTTTTGCGCCCCTGTCCATGTGGAGCAGGACCAGCATTAAGCCAAGCATTTTTGTTTACATAGTGTGCGTTTAACGCATGTTTTAAATTTCGTCTCATTCAGTTCAAGAATACTTTGTGGAATTTTATTATAGCATCTCAAACAGTACCCCATGAAAGATGAGTCTACTTTAGCGAGTCTAAAGCCTGGCTGAACTAGTTGGTCCCTATTTCTAGTACTGTAATTGTGTCTGTCACCTCTTTTACCAAAAAGATGCAGATTTTTTCTGACGTACATTATGTTTTCGTAGATGTATTGGCAATGAACCGTCATGATGCCAATATCCTTAAATAGTTCCCTTAGAGAATCGCGCCTACGAAGATTATATATGGCTCTGATGGCTCTTTTCTGCAGAATAAATATAGACTCAACATCAGCAGCCCGTCCCCATAGCAAAATACCGTAAGACATTATACTATGGAAGTAACTAAAATAGACCAGTCTAGCGGTATCTACATCAGTGAATTGACGGATTTTTCTAATGGCATATGCTGCTGAACTTAAGCGCCCCGCAAGCGATGTTAAATGAGAACCCCATTGTAGCCTTGAATCAAGCGTAAGCCCCAGGAAAACAGTTTTATCTACGAATTCGAGTTTTTCTTTATTCAATATTATCTCACAATCACTACTTTTAACATTTGGTAATGAAAATCTTATGCATTTAGTTTTCTTTTCATTCAATACCAAATTGTTTGCTGTGAACCAATTTTGGACCTGAAGTAGGGCATTATTCACTTCATCTAGATTTTGGGCCCGTCTATTTATCTTAAAAATTAGGGAAGTGTCATCAGCAAATAGCACCATATTTTGTGGTTGGTTTTTCAATAAATAGGGTAGATCATTTATATAGACTAGAAAAAGGAAAGGACCCAATATTGAGCCTTGCGGAACCCCCATTTTTACTTTCAAACCCTGTGAATTGACACCATTTATTTGAACATGTTGTTTTCTATCACTCAAATAAGATTTTACCAGGTTAAGTGCAAGTTTACCTAGTCCGTAATGCTCCAGTTTCAAAAGTAATGTGTCGTGATTTACGCAGTCAAAAGCTTTGGAGAGGTCACAGAAAATTCCTATTGCGTCTTGGGACTCTTCCCACGCAGCAAAAACGTGCTTTAATAAGGTTACACCGGCGTCAGTTGTACAACGTCCCTTGGTGAAACCATACTGTTGATCATGTAAGATTCTGTTGGTGTTAAAATGATAGAGCATTTGATTAAGCATTACTTTTTCAAAAACCTTGCTAAAAACTGGTAACACGGATACAGGTCTATAATTATTGGCATGTTTACTGTCCCCGGATTTGAAAAGAGGTATGACTTTACTGTATTTCATTAAATCAGGGAACACTCCTTGGTCTACACATGAATTAAAAATTAAAGCTAAGTACGGGGCTATGGTCTCAAGTATAGATGTACAAACTTTGATAGACATTCCCCATAGATCTTCGGTCAGTTTGATTTTAATTTGCCGGAAAGCTTTAATAACTGTCATAGGGTTAATATGTTTAAATTTAAATTCAGCCAGGCAGCCAGACACATTCGCCTTTAATAAGCCAATTGAGATTTCAGGTGAGGAATTAAGGGCCTCCGTAGTTTTTATTGGTATATCGGTAAAGAAATTTACAAATTCTTGAGCTACGTCCTGATTAGAGCTTTTAGGACCACATTCTGTATCTAATGTATAGCTATTATTACGTATTTTCTTTCTGTTAGTCTCGTTATTTATGACTTTCCAAACGGTCTTTATTTTATTTTCTGCTGTTTTGATCTTGTTGCTAATGTGCAGGGCTTTAGCAACCTTGCAAGTATTTCTAAAAATCTTTGAATACTTAGCAACATACTTGCTAAAAGTTTCTGTGTTTATAAAAGTCTTAAGGCTGTAAAGCTCAAATAGCCTTTCCCTACTTTTTCTGATACCTCTAGTTGCCCAATCACTAAATATAAATTTAGGGCAAATACTCTTTGTCTTCTTTTCAAAAGTTTTGTTGAATTCCGTGTGAACTAATGAAAAGAAACGGTCATACAATTGATTTATATTAATATCCTCTTGGCTCATTCCACTTAACTTGTTCTGTAGGGAAATATTAAACCTATTTAATTTGCAAGAAGTTATAGGTCTAAATTTAATCTGAACATTTTGTATTGGAGGAGAGAGACACCTAAAAGTTACAGTTTGTCCGCTATGGTCAGACGGCAAACAATTCACTATGGCTTTATCTAAATAATCACAATTGCAGAAAACATTATCTATACAAGTAGCAGAAGATGATGTTACTCTAGTAGGTTCTATAAAAGTGTTGGTCAAGTCAAATGACTTAAAAAGATTTAATAACCGACTGCTATTTGGATTCTCTTCTAAAATATTGATATTGAAATCACCACAAATAATTGTAGACTTATTACTGGCTGCAAGTTTTGCCAGGACATCTTCCATTACAGTACACACACACAACTACATGCTTATCTAGCTCAACACAGGACAGTTCGACGCAATGTTCAACCGAGAGACCTACTATGTCATTACGTTGCTTATATTTAAAACTATTTTTTATTAATATTAGGGAACCTCCACGAAGCATAGTTTTACGGTTAAAGCAGCTACCCACCATATAGTTCTCATAATTAATAAGCATTTGGTAATCCTTTAGCCAATGTTCAGTAAAACAAATAATGTCAAACTTACTACTTTCTAAAAACAATTCAATTTCTAATAATTTGGAAGAAATGCCTTGGATATTTTGGTGGAATAATTTTAAGGTGTTCTGCTGAGGCCCTTTTTTACTAACTAGTTGAGTGCAAGAAGATACCTTGTTGTTGGTAGGATTAACAATAATATTGTTAATGGTACCTTCTGTTGTCTCACTTTCTAGTTTAAATTAATATATGGAGTGAGGCCGGAGACTCCCGTGCCATCCTCTGACAACAAGACCCTATCACTAATAAACCCTAATTGAGAATTTTCCACGGTGACAGATGGATCCTCTCCAGTACAATGTGTGTAAACATTTATAGCACTAGTGCTATATTCATTCGTGCCAGTCACCTGAACATTAGTAGAATTACTAATTGTCGATGTATTAATAATATAACTAAACTTAGACATACTGTTTATGTCTGTGTGAATACTATAAGATAATAGCCGAGCTATTTTGTGTCTACATACAATAGGTAGATACACCTTACCCCGTGTCGAATTTAGTTTACCAACAATAGTGTTGATATCCAGATATATAAGTCTGTCACTATAGTGACCTACTAGAAAATTAATATGGTTATTTAACATATTATAGCTTCCAGGTCAGGCTTCAGGATCGGCAACTTCCTGGTCCAGCTTTGTAGAGGCAACAGCTTCCAGTTCGGCTTCAGGGCGCGTCAGGTATCAGCGCCTTTGGGAGCAACCTCCTGGTCCAGCTCTGTAGAGAGCGTGGAGTACAGCTTCCAGGTCAGGCTTCAGGATCGGCAACTTCCTGGTCCAGCTTTGTAGAGAGCGTGGAGTACAGCTTCCAGGTCAGGCTTCAGGGCGCGAACTTCACCGTGAATTCAGTGAGACTTAGTAAATAGAAGTATCTAACTTCAGATCCCGTAGTAGACTGACTCGAATGTGTCAGGAATGCCCTTTTATACCCAAAAATTCTTTTTTTGTTCTGTTTTTCCACATCAGTTGTTTTATTTTAGTTCTTTCATTCTCTCTAGATTATTTTGATTTTAAAATCAAAAATGTGAGTTGCCTGTATTTAAAACGACCAGTATTATTCCGTAAAAAACTTCCTCGAAGAATTCTGTGAGCGTGCTAATTAATTTTATAAAAGTAAGATAAGATACTGTTATTTAGTAAACAATCGTTATTAACTCTGAAATACACTATTTGAGCTAATATATTGATAAAATAAAATAAAATTATATAAATCAAAAGAAACCTTCATAGGCCTAGGCCAGTAAGAAAATTAAAAGTAGAGGAAAAGTAACTGACAGCTTGACAATTGACGTAATGTCAAAAAAGTAAATATTGAAAAAATAATTTTTATTTCAGCTAAAATCGATGTTAATGTTAAATAAGGTGTACAATGTTCTACATTTATCTATGTATGCATGTTTGGTTCTTTTGTTTGCTTGTCTATTTTTTTCTCTCTGACATGTACTTGTAACGATGCAGTGTTCGGTTCAAATATTACAGCTTGATAAGTAAAAATCTCTGCATTTCATTTAAAATAACTTCAGGTTATGGGCCCAGGCCACATCATCCTGTATGAGTTAGTTAGAGTCAAGAAAAGTTCGTCGTTTGCAGTTATTCGTTGGTGGGGAAGAAAGTGAGATTAAGTCTCACGGCGGCGCGCGGTGTGGCGCGGTGTATTACCAACCAAAGATAACTTGTTCTGGATTGTGAACAAGGTCGGAAAATGGAGAGTAACAGTAATGTAAACGTGATCAAGCTGGAGGGTTCCAAAAATTGGAATATCTGGAAATTTCAGACTACGGTGCTGATGAGAGGCCAAGGTTTGCTAGACGTTGTGGAGGGAAAGTGTGTCAAGCCCGAAACTCCTGCTGAAATAACCAAATGGGAAGCTAAAGATGCCAAGGCGCAAACGTTGTTGGTCACACGGATGACAGAAGAAGCCATGTTACACATCATCACATGCACGAGTTCTGATGAAATGTGGCGTAAACTTCAAAGCGTGTATGAACAGAAGAGTGAGACTAGTATACACATTATACAGCAACGCTTTTTCCAGTACAAATATGAAAATGGCATCGATATGTCTGTTTTCTTGTCAAAAATTCAAGAGATGAGAAACATGTTAAAGCAGATGGGCGAGGAGATCTCTGATAAGTTCGTCATCACAAAAGTATTGATGTCCTTGCCTGACGAATATAAGCATTTTGTGTCGGCGTGGGAGTTTGCACCAGACGATAAGCAAACCATTAATAACTTGGTGGCCAGATTATTAATTGAAGAAGAGAGGGTGAAAGGCAAGATTGAAGAGTCCCAGCAATCTTCATCCTCTGCGTTCGTTGCGAAAAATACAAGACAAATAAAATGCTATAAGTGTGGCAAGATTGGACATTTTCAAACTGATTGCAGACAAAATAAGAATGGTAGAGAAGAAAACGCAAATAATAAAAATTGTTTCTACTGTGGAAAGTTTGGACATTTCAAGGCGCAGTGCAGGTTTCTTAAACAAAAAGTTAGTAAGACTGAGAACAAAACGAAGAGTAAGGCGTTTGTAGCGTCTAGTTCGTCACATGAACTGCATAAGTCCAAGTGGTTAGTGGACTCTGGAGCTAGTGAACACATGTGCCGAAATCGCGCATTGTTTACATCATTTTCTAGTACCACAGAACAATCGGTGGTTGTCGGTAATGGTGCGACAATTAGTGTCCTCGGCTGCGGACAGGTGGCGGTGCAGGTGTCAAACGGGACCGAATGGATTGATACGGTTATAGACAACGTTCTTTACGTTCCGGAACTCAACAACAATCTATTTTCAGTCATTCGAGCCACAGATAAAGGTTACGCCATGATGACAGATGACAGGTCATGCAAATTTTCAAAAGATAACCGAATTGGTGCGGTGGCGGAAAGAATTGGCAATTCTTATTATTTGGAATTGCGGTATAAGTATAATTACGAGACTGCAAGCTCAGCAACACTTGTGAATGACTTAAATGAGTGGCACAGAAAACTCGCGCATCAAAACTTTATTTACGTAAAAGATATTCTGCAAAAACATAATGTTGTTGTTAAACAAACCACTAAACCTGAGTGTGAGAGTTGTTTAGCTGGGAAGATACATCGATTACCGTTTAGCAAAAGCGAGAACGTAAGTACAAGGACTTGCGAGCTGATTCACGCGGATACTTGCGGCCCAATGGAAGAAGCATCTATTGGAGGGTCGAGATATTTTGTTATACTGAAGGACGACTACTCGAATTATAGAAGTGTTTACTTTGTTAAAACAAAGTATGAGATTAAATGCTGCATTGAAAACTTCATTAATAAGGTGGAAAACATAACGGGAAACAGAGTTAAAATGTTTAGAAGTGACAATGGTTCAGAATTCTTAAACAAAGAAGTGAAAGAACTGTTTTCAAAACGTGGGATAACACACCAAACCACTGTACCCTAAACGCCGGAACAGAACGGAAAGGCTGAAAGGGAAAATAGGACATTGGTGGAAGCAGCACGGACAATGTTACTTGAAGAAAACTTTCCAAAGAAACTGTGGGCGGAAGCAGTTAACACAGCAGTTTTTGTATTAAACAGAACTGGCAAAACTCATATACATGGCAAGTCACCATTTGAAGTATGGAAAAACAAAAGTTTTGACATTCACCAGTTAAAAGTCTTCGGAACGGAAGTGTATGCTCACATTCCGAAGGAACGAAGAAGGAAATGGGACAAGAAAGGTAAAAAGGGGTTGATGGTGGGTTATGAAGAAAATGTGAAGGGGTATAGAATTTATTTTCCAGAAAAAAACACAGTTGAGACTGAGATGGTCATTCATCGGGCCATCTATTTCTTTTGCGCATACGGAAGAAATAAATAACACACTTTATAGCCATCCATAAACTTCAACCCTTGTCAAAAAACTGCTTATTGAAATATCCATTTAAAGGAATTTTTTAGAAACAGCGTTCCCAAATCACTTAGAAAATAAAAGATCTATTGAATTTAGTCTTAAAATAATATTGCAAGACAACACTCAAAAGGCAATAAACCTTTTGTTGAAGCGACCTTTTTCGGAATATCTGGTGGGATGTTAAACAGATGTGTAGGTTAGCAGAAGGCGCGAAAAGCACACGAGATGACATTTGGCAGGAATTGACCAGACGCCATGCTATCGACCAATAAGCGAGCGTCTTGCTATCGCTTGACCAACGAACGGATTACTTTGTGTTGATTTCACTTTACAGGCGGGGCGAATCTGTATTGCTTGGAGAGATGGAGAAACAAGCTTAGGAGGTCCCTTACGATTTTAGCAACGAGCGAAGTCGGACGTGTAATCATAATTTTAATTTTGAAGATTGTTTTGTATTAAAGTAGAAGCAGTGTTTTCGTACTTAGTTACCTAATTGTAAATAAACAAAGTATACCCTAGTGTAGTGGGTTAATACTACTTAGATAGATAGAATCTAGTGAAATTCGAGACAGAGAGACAGAGCTGAATCTGGTAACGTATTCTAAGTTCAATTTTGTGTTAGAGCAAGATCCCAAGCTAATTTACCATAACTTCAATCACTAAATCAATCACAGCCACGTAATTAACGATCCAAATAAAATGGAGGCTACCACAAAACTTCGACATCTTATATTCACTGAGACAGAAGACGAGTGAGCACCTTTGGTCTAAAATAGACAAGGTAGCTATGACACTATTCCTGATGATGGTGATTTATCTCTTAGTGTTAGTTTGTGTAGAAGTATGGTACATATTGTACTGTAGTACTGGAAGGCAGAACCTGCGGAGAAATCTCTTTAGCGTGTCTAAATAGTGTACATCACGCAGACCTTGAATTACGCGAGATGGCTAAGCTAGAAATTTGAATACACAATTGTGAATTATTATGGGATCTTGTGACTTAAGTATCTTTGATAAACTTTATAGCAATTATGTGTATGCTACCTCTTCTCTCGGTTGTCTTGAGACTTCTATAAATTTATGAATAATTGTCAATATTATGTACATATGTGTGTAGACTTAATTTGTATATGTCAGAAGGGTTTTTCGCTTGAGATGTTCCGTTTTCCCTTATCTGACTAGGTTTAGGAATGGGACACTCGACCTAGGTTCGTCGCCATCTTAGCGAACCTAGGCCTAATTAAACAAACAGTTTCTTTCGTACATTTATCGAAAATAAATGAATAATATAAACGATAATCAACTCTTTCCTTTTGTATTCCAAAATCATATGTATAGAGAATTGAATAATGGAGAACAGATAAAGTTAAGACTAAGTCTTAACAGTAGTGTTGCCTTAAATCAGAATAATAGATCAATTCGAACCTCCAATAGTGGATTCTCTATATACACACTGACCCTCGCCTAACACGATATTTACATTACTGGTTCTATCCAAATATAATAATTTGTACTGCTATAGACTAGGTCTGAGATAGAAATCTCGACCTAAGCCTGATATTTTAATTAGTTTGAGACTTAAGCTCCTTCAGAGCAGAATTAAACTTAGCATACATCAGTGAAACCAAAACTGAGTGAGCAGAGACACTAGTCCACTGTAACTTAAACATCACTTTGATTCAAGTCACTAGTATCAGCGACCCAGCTACAGAACGAGAAATTAAGCAGCTGATGATATAATTATGTGGGTTCAAGTCAATGATCACTTGATTATAATTATAGGAGGGGAAATACTGTTCGTGCGAGACAGAGACATTTCGGTTGTGTTGTGATATAATGCATATTAAAATCCTCAACTACGATAAACTGATGGCTCTGAGTACATGACTGATCGACACCTCAGGCGGTGATAACTTAGCATACCATACACGCCATGTCTTGCAATCCGACTCCCGACCTAGATTTGGCCAAATCTAAATATAACTCAACTATAAATACATATCAAATCCATGGATCTGGGGCATGCCTGCCCTAAAAGGGAATCTGGCAAATAACAAAAAAAATGGAAGTACCTGCCTACAATGGATAAGGGAATCACCTACGCTTCGTAGCGTCTTTAGGGAGTCGATTGCGCCCCAATAACATTGATTAAGGACCGTTTTCACGGTGTAGGGTTTCCCCATGCTAGAACGATATCAGTCTCAGGTGGTGGCTATCAAATTAGCACAACACACAATGAATCAACTTATACAATCATTCTAACGTGCCTAACTGAGAGTAAATCGTAGAATCCTTATTAAATCCGAAGAAGATGCATTAAACATTGTATTGAATAATAACATAGACGAGTTAAAACAAACTCCGCGTTATCGAGTAGAATGATTGATAAGTCGACATTGTTCGAACAGTGGAGTGTACTCAAGATTGACCTAAGGTCAATCTAAATTTAATTGTTGATTAAAACCCCGAAACGACTCTCATGCTACAGTATTGTTTCCTAAACACTGGTGTAAGGAAGTAAGATCCTTCCTAGACTAAACACAGTATCAATTATCAAAGGCTAATTAAGAAAGTTCGATTCTTTCTAAACATCCTCAATCACGAGAACAAACAGACTAGACGATCAATGCGAGCCAATACAGAACCTAGGTACGATGACACACAGGTCCTCATCCAGTACCATCACAGAATTTGATGCCGCGTGACCAAGGATCTAAGTACATATTCGGAATAACGATATGACTAGATCTATATATATAAAATAAAAGAACACAACGTAGAAATTAAGAATCGTGATCGTGATGTGAGAGAGAATTTAGAAATTTTGGAAATACTGAGAGGAGAGATAAAATACACACTGTGCATCTTGTTATGTATAATATGTTGTACATTTACCTTATGTATAGGGGGAGCAGAAATAAGCTGTATAAATGTACAATCTACAGGATTTCTAGGAGGAGACTACAACGCCGGAAATATTTTCCTTAAGTTTATTTCCTAGATTAGCTTATTTCTTCATTTACCTTATGTATAGGGGGAGCAGAAATAAGCTGTATAAATGTACAATCTACAGGATTCCAAGGAAGAGACTACAACGTCGCAAATATTTTCCTTAAGTCTATTTCCTAGATTAGCTTATTTCTTAGATTAAATTCTTCAGGAGGAAACTGAGACCGGAGATATTAATTGTTTAACTTGTGTTGTTTATCTGTGTTTATCCCTTAGCAATTTACCAGATATCTGACGGGAAGGTTGCTTAAACGGACGAATAAATTAACATTGTACGGGTCTAAACGGTTAGTAGAAAAGAAATACAGTAGAATGAATGGGTTTGTACAATAAAAACACAACGCAATTTTATGGTTCTAGGAATTGTGAGAGACGGCACAGCTAGAGCTTACAATGGCTACAATAAATAACAGATGTTACGATAATGGTTTAGTTGCCGTGATTGAATCCTTCAACCACTGGTAGCGGGTTCGATTTTCGTATGATTTATCAGTTGATACAATAATATAAACCTGCATTACTTTGTCATGGATTTTGGGTTCGATTCCTGCCTGGCGCAATAGTTGATAAGTAATTAAATTCCTGTGTCACTGTTAGTGGATTCAGTTCCCATATGCTATATATGGAAGTACCTAGTTTTAAGTAGGTAACGATTTATGAGACTTTTGATTGTGTTCCAGTGCAACAGTAATTATGGGTTCGACTCCCTGTTAATGCAAGTATCGTGTCTTGATATTACACGGACAGATTTCAATACAATTGTTTACAATAAAATTGAAAGTTTTGCATTGATATAAGGATGAATGAATGGTGGTGAGTAGAGCGGTACAAGTCTATTAATAGTGATAAGATACTCAGAAACATGAAGTTTAGAAAAGGAGAGTTTATTTGCGAGAGAGAACCAACGTCGGACTGGCTATCGCTTTTGTAAAGGAGAGCAAAGGTTCTAACACGTCGAAACATGTGGGGGAGGGACAACCAAAAAACTAGAATTCCCTACACAAACTAGGTTCGATAATATAATCTTGTGTAGCACGGAAAACAAAGGGATCTCAGAACGCGACAGGATAGGAGTAGCTTACAAAATTTTAACTAACAAAAGATGGAAACCGGGACAGAGTTTAGGAGTTGGCGAAGGAGACCTTAAACGACTACTAAAACCTAACACAGGCGGTGACGGATATGATTTATCACTCAGTAATTAAAAGCATAGGGATCTCATTAGGAAATCAGTTGGACAACGTAGCCGAGTACATCGAGATCGGTATTGTGTGTGAGCTTTGCGTGGTGAGAAAATTACATACGTATACAATGATTCACGAACTCGACGAGTTGATAGACGTAGAGATTGATACTCTTTACCTAAATTACCTGAGGTATGCGTGAGGCTGTACGGCAGAAGTATAAAAGCACTTATCGATACAGGCAGCCAGATTAGCGGAATAACTAGAGAGTTATACGAGTCAATTCTAAGGAGAAATGAAATTTTACCTGAGATTGCTATTCCAGCCATTCAAATACAAGGAGCGTTCGGATCGCGGAGCGAAAGCACAAATCGGAGGGTTTTTAATAGAGTTCAAATTAGGTAGTACCTTAGTCGAAGCACCTGTTTTAATTATGCGACGGTTACCTAGATCATGAATACTAGGATATGACTGGCTAAAACGAGTAAAAGGGGTAGTAAACTGTGGAAGCGAACGGACGTTAACAATAGAGCATTTAGGAGTTAGATCTTGCGTAAGACTGAATTCAGATTGCAAATTTGAAAGGTTAGGGGGAGAGACAAATGCAGCAACGATTAACTTGATATTAAACAAAGGCACTAAACCGGTAGAGCATAACAAGTCGAGTAAAGAAACGTATGGTGGAGAGAATAAAGAAAATCACCTAGACGATTCAACTTTAAGTAGTGAACATAAGGTCACATCTAGAACATCTAGATCGAGTACTAGACAAATTAGGAGCCGCAAGATTAACTGGTAGGCTAGGAAAGTGTCGATTCTTATGTGTAGAAGTGAAGCTGTTGGGAGACATAATAAATATGAAGGGGGTACGTATGGATCCAGAGCGGGTGGAGGCCATACTAGATTTTCCCGTACCTCGAACACAAAAGCAATTACGAGGATTTTTTGGGATTAATCAATTATTTTAGAAGGTTTATCACGAGATATAGCGAAGAAGATATCTCCACTCTGTGACCTATTAAAACAAAATACAAAATGGTCATGGGCACAAGGAACAAATGATTGTTTTGAGAGAGTTAAGAGATTATTTGTAGATACAATACTCCTCACAAATCCAAATCCTAAGGAGACTTATTATTTGCAAACCGACAGCAGTAATCTAGGAGTTTCAGGATATGTTTATCAGCTGAATGATGTAGGAGAGGAACAAATAATAGGATTCTGTAGTAAGTCGTTGTCAGAGACGGAACGTAAATGGACAGTTACAGAACAAGAATTATGGGCTATTATTTTTAGTTTATCTAAGTTTGAAACTTATTTAAGAGGGGCGCGGTTAGTTATTAGGACTGATCATAAGAGTCTGATATTTTTACAAACATGTAAACTATTGAGCGCACGTATGATACGCTGGGTACACTACATAGGGCGATTCGATTACAAAATTGAGCATGTAAAGGGGAAGTCAAACACGGTAGTTGACGTGTTATCTAGACATATAAAAGGGACCACAGATGTGTTAACTAATAAAAAACTAATAAAACGGTGTGGCCTGAAATGAATTTGTTCAAAGTATCGTTGGGACAGGTAGTACGAGACCGATGGAAAGAAATAGGTAGTCACCAAAGAGCAAATGATAACAAATTAAGAATAGATAGCATTGTTTTCTGATACAGCTTTCCAACTATAGTTGGGTTTCAGAACTGCTCTTTCCTCTTAAAATCGGAGGGGGGCGACTAATTGGAATAAAGTCTAATATGTCTATGTGCGGACTATTTCAGCTACGAGTACTCCTGGATACGACTACGATCAGCTGACAGCTGACTAAGCAGTAAGGTGCATTGGGCGAGGCCTCTGTCCAGTGGCAACTGCATAAGGCTGAGTTTAGAACGAGCGAGCATCGCAGGTAGCGTCGCTCGATATCACAAATACTCTTTTAAGAGACTCTGGTATGTAAAACTAAATTATTAGCATGCACAGGTCTTTTGAAATTACCTGAAACGTGATAAATGACAAGAGTATTTTGAGGTTGAATAAGTTAAAGTTCAGGAATTATGTGGCGATAAAAGATGCTTCTGCGGCACTAAACAAAATTATAATAGCAGGAAATGTGTCTTAATAGATTAGTGTTTCAGACTTCATTATAACAAAAATCATAAATGAATACAGTTCGAGATAGGAGATCTAGTGAAACTGAAAACTTTTGCAAAGTCAGATGCCGACAAAAACTAACAAAGAAATTTATGCGGCTATACGAAGGACCTTATGTAATTGGAGCAGTTCCATATAGTAATGTATGTACTTTAATTGATGTTCATACTGACAAAGTCAAAGGGAATTATAATGCGATTCATCTTTTCCGATTCTACCAAAACAACAAATAATAAAAAAAAAACAAAAAAAAAAAACACGTATTATGGTTTAGAACGAAAGAAGGAGACAAATAAATGCGGTGCCGCCATCATAAAACAGTAAACCCAAACTAAAGAAAAAAAGAGGAGACCAAGTTGAATAGGTTATTATCATACTTGAAAGCAAAACAAATAGACGTGGGAAATTTAAGGTTAGCGTGAGAATGTAGAGAAGGAAATAGATTTTTCAACGACCTAGTGTAATTATGGAGAGATATATAAGTACTAGGTGATTAAACAAATCTATTTGGGGGAGTGTGAGATGGTCATTCATCGGGCCATCTATTTCTTTTGCGCATACGGAAGAAATAAATAACACACTTTATAGCCATCCATAAACTTCAACCCTTGTCAAAAAACTGCTTATTGAAATATCCATTTAAAGGAATTTTTTAGAAACAGCGTTCCCAAATCACTTAGAAAATAAAAGATCTATTGAATTTAGTCTTAAAATAATATTGCAAGACAACACTCAAAAGGCAATAAACCTTTTGTTGAAGCGACCTTTTTCGGAATATCTGGTGGGATGTTAAACAGATGTGTAGGTTAGCAGAAGGCGCGAAAAGCACACGAGATGACATTTGGCAGGAATTGACCAGACGCCATGCTATCGACCAATAAGCGAGCGTCTTGCTATCGCTTGACCAACGAACGGATTACTTTGTGTTGATTTCACTTTACAGGCGGGGCGAATCTGTATTGCTTGGAGAGATGGAGAAACAAGCTTAGGAGGTCCCTTACGATTTTAGCAACGAGCGAAGTCGGACGTGTAATCATAATTTTAATTTTGAAGATTGTTTTGTATTAAAGTAGAAGCAGTGTTTTCGTACTTAGTTACCTAATTGTAAATAAACAAAGTATACCCTAGTGTAGTGGGTTAATACTACTTAGATAGATAGAATCTAGTGAAATTCGAGACAGAGAGACAGAGCTGAATCTGGTAACGTATTCTAAGTTCAATTTTGTGTTAGAGCAAGATCCCAAGCTAATTTACCATAACTTCAATCACTAAATCAATCACAGCCACGTAATTAACGATCCAAATAAAATGGAGGCTACCACAAAACTTCGACATCTTATATTCACTGAGACAGAAGACGAGTGAGCACCTTTGGTCTAAAATAGACAAGGTAGCTATGACACTATTCCTGATGATGGTGATTTATCTCTTAGTGTTAGTTTGTGTAGAAGTATGGTACATATTGTACTGTAGTACTGGAAGGCAGAACCTGCGGAGAAATCTCTTTAGCGTGTCTAAATAGTGTACATCACGCAGACCTTGAATTACGCGAGATGGCTAAGCTAGAAATTTGAATACACAATTGTGAATTATTATGGGATCTTGTGACTTAAGTATCTTTGATAAACTTTATAGCAATTATGTGTATGCTACCTCTTCTCTCGGTTGTCTTGAGACTTCTATAAATTTATGAATAATTGTCAATATTATGTACATATGTGTGTAGACTTAATTTGTATATGTCAGAAGGGTTTTTCGCTTGAGATGTTCCGTTTTCCCTTATCTGACTAGGTTTAGGAATGGGACACTCGACCTAGGTTCGTCGCCATCTTAGCGAACCTAGGCCTAATTAAACAAACAGTTTCTTTCGTACATTTATCGAAAATAAATGAATAATATAAACGATAATCAACTCTTTCCTTTTGTATTCCAAAATCATATGTATAGAGAATTGAATAATGGAGAACAGATAAAGTTAAGACTAAGTCTTAACAGTAGTGTTGCCTTAAATCAGAATAATAGATCAATTCGAACCTCCAATAGTGGATTCTCTATATACACACTGACCCTCGCCTAACACGATATTTACATTACTGGTTCTATCCAAATATAATAATTTGTACTGCTATAGACTAGGTCTGAGATAGAAATCTCGACCTAAGCCTGATATTTTAATTAGTTTGAGACTTAAGCTCCTTCAGAGCAGAATTAAACTTAGCATACATCAGTGAAACCAAAACTGAGTGAGCAGAGACACTAGTCCACTGTAACTTAAACATCACTTTGATTCAAGTCACTAGTATCAGCGACCCAGCTACAGAACGAGAAATTAAGCAGCTGATGATATAATTATGTGGGTTCAAGTCAATGATCACTTGATTATAATTATAGGAGGGGAAATACTGTTCGTGCGAGACAGAGACATTTCGGTTGTGTTGTGATATAATGCATATTAAAATCCTCAACTACGATAAACTGATGGCTCTGAGTACATGACTGATCGACACCTCAGGCGGTGATAACTTAGCATACCATACACGCCATGTCTTGCAATCCGACTCCCGACCTAGATTTGGCCAAATCTAAATATAACTCAACTATAAATACATATCAAATCCATGGATCTGGGGCATGCCTGCCCTAAAAGGGAATCTGGCAAATAACAAAAAAAATGGAAGTACCTGCCTACAATGGATAAGGGAATCACCTACGCTTCGTAGCGTCTTTAGGGAGTCGATTGCGCCCCAATAACATTGATTAAGGACCGTTTTCACGGTGTAGGGTTTCCCCATGCTAGAACGATATCAGTCTCAGGTGGTGGCTATCAAATTAGCACAACACACAATGAATCAACTTATACAATCATTCTAACGTGCCTAACTGAGAGTAAATCGTAGAATCCTTATTAAATCCGAAGAAGATGCATTAAACATTGTATTGAATAATAACATAGACGAGTTAAAACAAACTCCGCGTTATCGAGTAGAATGATTGATAAGTCGACATTGTTCGAACAGTGGAGTGTACTCAAGATTGACCTAAGGTCAATCTAAATTTAATTGTTGATTAAAACCCCGAAACGACTCTCATGCTACAGTATTGTTTCCTAAACACTGGTGTAAGGAAGTAAGATCCTTCCTAGACTAAACACAGTATCAATTATCAAAGGCTAATTAAGAAAGTTCGATTCTTTCTAAACATCCTCAATCACGAGAACAAACAGACTAGACGATCAATGCGAGCCAATACAGAACCTAGGTACGATGACACACAGGTCCTCATCCAGTACCATCACAAGACAAAGAAAGATGTTGTATTCCTAAACCAAGATGGTATGGAGGAGAAACTTCAAGTGAAGGAAGGCAAAGAAAAGGAATCTATAACATCAATAAACCTGGAAGAAGAACCAGTGGTAGATAGTAACCCTGAGACAGAACCTAACCCTGTGAATGAGCAAACTACTAACCTAGATGAAACAATGGAGGTGACTCATACCAGTAGTGGTGGAGAGGAGGGATCAGAAAATGACGGTGACAGTGAGTACTTACCATGCAGTGATGAGGAACATCTATTGGATGAAAGTAATTCACCCATAAATGTGAGAAGCCAGCGGCTAAGAAAACAAACATCTTTCTATAAATGCAATAATGTGCAATTGGATGAGAGTGAGTGTGAACCAGCTACATACACTGAGGCTATGAACAGAAGTGATGCAAGTAAGTGGAGAGAAGCTATTGCTAGGGAATTACAGACTCTTAAAGACAATGATACTTGGGATTTTTGTGATGTACCAGTAAATAGGAAAACAGTTAGCAGTAAGTGGGTTTTTAAGATAAAAAAGGGAAATAATGTTTTACAGTATAAAGCTAGGCTTGTTGCCAGAGGGTTTGAGCAACAGGAGTCGTTTAGTTTGAGTGATATTTATGCTCCAGTTGCGAAGTTGTCCACATTTAGACTATTTGTAGCAGTAGCAACAAAGTTAAATGTGCCTATTTATCAAATGGATGTTACGGGGGCCTTCTTATACGGCGAGATAAAAGAAGAAGTGTATGTAAGTTTACCTGAAGGGGCTTATTCAGGAAATAATAATACAGTTAAATTAAAGAAATCTTTATATGGTTTGAAAAGTTCTCCTAAGTGTTGGAATCAAAAATGTAATACAGTAATAACACAAGAAGGTTTTGTGAGATCAAAGTGTGACTCATGTTTGTACACAAAGTTTACTGGCACAGATAAAACGTTTGTATTGATTTATGTGGATGACGTGTTAATTTCTGGCACAAATGAACAGGAGATAATAAAACTCAAAAATGCATTAAATAAGGAATTTAAGATGAAAGATCTGGGGTTCATTTCAGATTTCTTAGGAATAAATGTAAAACAAAATTTGCAAAATGGTACAACTGTATTATCACAAAGAAAATATCTTGAAAATGTATTAATAAGGTTTAATATGGAAAATTGCAAGCCAATGATGACCCCTATGGATAAAATTTTTAACAGTAAGGTACTTGATTCTGATGCAAAATGTGATAAAAAGTTTGAAGAATCTTGTAGGGAAATAATTGGATGTCTTATGTACGCTGTTTCAGGCACTAATTCTGACCTTTGTTTTGCCATTTCTATGTTAAGTCGATTTCAGAATTCAGCGAATAGTGAATTATTGAGTGCGCTTAAGAGGGTATTGCGTTATGTAAAGTATACTATTGATTATAACTTAGTATACAATTGTAATGATACAGTGTTGCAAGGGTTTTGTGACGCTGATTGGGCAGGCGACCAAAGAGACCGAAAGTCTACTTCAGGATACTTGTTTACTTTTGCAAATTGCTTGATAGTATGGTGTTCAAAGAAGCAATCATCTGTGAGTCTGTCTTCAACAGAAGCAGAGTATATTTCAATGAGTATGGCTGCTAGTGAAGCGTGTTGGTTAATTAATTTGTTAAAAGATTTTGGTTTTCAAAATGCTTGTCCAGTAAATTTATTTTGTGACGATCAGTCAGCAATATTGAATGCAAGCACGGAGTCTCTAAAACGGTGACCAGTCAGATCACCAAACATTAATTCACAAACTTTTACTTGACAAGCAACGATTAGAAAACACATTATTAATTGTCATTTCATCAGTATACAACAACAAGTTTAACAAATAATTCACTTCGCAAAATAATTTTCACATATAAACTTTTATTTAATAACGTATTATTTGACAAACAATTCATTATCTTTTCGTTTTATCTCATAAAACAACGTTTGAAATAAGAGGCGTTACACAAATTGATTGTGCCATTTAAAAAAAAAGGCAATAAATGAACAAATGCACAAATTTTGTGACAGAAATGAATCGCTGCAGCACCGACTCCACGTAGTCTTTTCTGCCCTACCCCTAGAGTGTAATTTAAGCCCGCGTAGGCGCGGAGGGGCGAGGCGGGCCGCGAGCTGAGGAGCAGGTGGCTTTAACACTCGCCGCCGCGGCTGAGGCTGGCCGGCTTCAGCCGGCCAGCAAGCAAAAGCTGCGGTGGTGAGCGTTAAAACCCTCTGCGACGATAAGCTCGCGTGTGACCGCCGGAGCCCGGCAGCACCGGAGCCGTGACAGAAACCATGCCTGCTGCATGTTTGCATACTGCATGCTTGCTGCTTGTTGGTTGCATGCATGCTGCATGCTTGCTGCATGCTTTCTGCGTGCTTTCTGCATGCTTGCTGGCGTTGCTGCTCGTTTGCTGCATGCTTGCTGCTCGCTTGCTGCATGCTTGCTGCTCGCTTGCTGCATGCTTTCTAAATGCCAGCTGCTTGCTTGCTGCTTTCTTGCTGCTTGCTTGTTGCATGCATGGAGTATGCCTGTTTGCATGTTATGAAAAAACTATGCATTTCCTTATTTTTTTCTTTAAAAAGAGTAATACAAAAAATGGGTCTCCCTTGTTTGACCGAAAGGAATTTGACAAATTTTCACTTCCCAAAAAATTTTTCGCATAATTTCATTTGCCAAATTATTATTTAGCAAAAAATCTATTCACAAAAAATTGTAACGCAAACCTAATGTTTGGGAAATTAACGTTTAAACTATAACTTGTTTACCAACTAGTACTTTTAACATTTTTTATTTAGTCAAATATTTCAGCTGGAAAAAGAGTTTTTACGCAAAATCAAATAAGCCAAATATTTTGTATCGTCAGTTTTCCATTTTTTTTTTCTATATAATGTAGTCGTTCCTGGTCACAGGTTTAACCTAACCTAACCATTTTTTTTTAAATAAGCAAATATCCTAATCTAAATAGCTCAGTTCCGGATAACCTACTAAAAACAATCTCTTTTTTTTTTTATTTATGCAAGTCGTTTCTGGTCACAGTTTTAACCTAACCTAACCTACCCATTTTGTTTATAGACGAAATTAACCTAATCTAGTAGGAGGTCACAGTTTTAACCTAACCTAAACTACCAATTTTGTTTCAAGACGAAATGAACCTAATCTAAATAGTTGAGTTCCGGGTAACCTACTAAAAACAATATATTTTTTTCTCGTTTTGCCTAAATATTTTTTGTCTTAACAAACCATTTCACTAAACGTTTATTGTCTGAAGATTGTTTGCTGTAATAAATCATTTGATTAAAGACCAAATGCCATAACGACATTAAACTTGGTAATATTTTGCAAAGTAAAAATTTGACCAAATAAAAATATGCGTACTAAAATCATTCGAAAAATTGCAATGGTATAAAAAAAGGTTGCTAAATAATGTTTGGGTAGTGAAATTTTGGCAAAATCTTTTCGGCAAAACGGCAGGATCCCACAAAAAATACAAGCCTGTAAATTATTTTGTTGAAACGTGATTTGTCCAAACGTATATAAGTAAAAAATGAAAAATTTATAAATGAATAAATATCATCTGATGCATTTGATAAAAGAAGTATTTGCCAAATAAATGTTTGTAAAACGAATATTTTTAAAATAAAACATTTGCGGAATAAGTTGTTTGCGAAATAAATAGTATACGAAACGTTGGTTGTAAAATGAAAATTTGTCAATGGACTTTTGGTAAAACATTAGTGAACCCTCTAAAACGCTTGAAACATGTGGATATCAGATATCATTTTGTCAAGGATTTAATTAAAAATAATAAAATTTGCCTTAAGTACATATGCACTTCGAAACAACCAGCAGATATGTTAACGAAATCTCTTAGCAGAGAGTTAATTGTAAAGTTTCTGAAAGAGTGCGGTGTAGGTAATGTTCTGATAAACTAAAGCTTTTATTGTTGTTAATTTTAAGTATTAGAATGTTTTGTTTAAATGTATTACATTGAGACAGGGAGGGTGTTAAATAAGGTAATGTTCTACATTTATCTATGTTTGCATGTTTGGTTCTTTTGTTTGCTTGTCTATTTTTTTCTCTCTGACATGTACTTGTAACGATGCAGTGTTCGGTTCAAATATTACAGCTTGATAAGTAAAAATCTCTGCATTTCATTTAAAATGACTTCAGTTAAAACATCGTTCTAGATTGAAACTAACGCGAGCTAAAATAGTTACTGCCAAAGCGCGACTTAGATGTAAAAAGAATATACAAGGATAATGAATATGAATGATAGTAAAAAGTGTAAGTACCTATAGTGTGTAAATACTATATTTCCTCATAAGTATAGAGTGTCTGAAACATGAAAATAATATATTTCCCCATCGACCCCGAGAAAATTTTTGGTCTAGAACAAAAATTTTGTAAAGTTAAAGTATAACAGCATTCACAAAACGTACATACTTCATTCAATCACACCGACATCTTACGTAGTTAGGTCAGGTAGGATTCACATTCAATGATCACTACTCAACCTGATAAGTCAATAACTTTAAGGCTTATTTTCGGAGTTGTAATCCGCTCTCGTCTAAAACCCATAATGAAATGAAATATAGAGATTTTTTTTATTAGTTTAACAAGGGCTTATTTTTATGGAGTTATCAGCCGCTCCAATCAACTTTTAGAGTCGATAGTAAGAAACAAGTCATACTAACTTGTAGAGTTAGTTGACACGAAGGTTAGGTAACTTGTACCTAAAAACAGTTCTTAGAGATATCTGATCTGAACAGATAAAAAGAAAGATTAAAAAAAATAATCTTATAATGGTGTAAGAACCGATGAATGAATTATAAAATAAATAGAGTTTTTAAAGGGCCGCAAAGAACTCTATTATAGAAGAAGGAAAGAAGAAAAAGATGAGTCATGAGTATGAAGAATTTGTTTTTTAAGCTGTATTACAGTATCTTTTGGTTCTTCTAATCTTATTTTAATCTCATATTCTAGCTCTGCTTTGTTAAGAAGTTCAAAGAAAATAATTCTATCCATGATTAATTTAAAGTTAAAGAGGACAAAATTGTATTAAAGGGAGGAATAACGATAACTCAAGAGAGTGAGTTTTAAAGAAGACTTAAGAGTTAAAGACAACGCAAATTTTTCGTTATTTTTGTTCCATTTTTTTGTTTTTTTTTAATTAATTTTTAATTTTTATTTTTATTTAATTTCTATACATATTTAATTTTGTTACAATTTTAACTATCGGAATTTTAATTTTGATACAATTTTAATTTTAATACAATTTTAATTTTAATACAATATTTATTTTAAAACATTTTAAATTTTAATTGCAATATGTATGATTTCTTGTCATCAAATACTTTTTTATTTTAGTTTTTGTTTTGTTTTTCTAATTGTTTGTACTTTTTCAATTATTTTCTTTTAGTGTTAACACCTAGTTTTATGTGCATGCTGTGGTCTCCTGTAATTGAAGGAACACACTTAAAAGAACCTCTGTATAACTGCGACTTATATTGTATCTGTGTATCTTTTGTTGGAGATCCAAATAAATAAATAAATAAAAAAAAAAGAAATGAGTGAGATCTCGTCTTGATTTTACGTTAGGGCGCCAAATTGTCGTGTTACCTATCCCCAAATAAAAAAAGGGAAACACAAACAATTAGTTTAATTATATGAAATTAAAAAAAAAAACAACAGTCCTAAATCTAACACGCTTCACATTAAAAAAAATGTTAGAGGATGTTCACAATACTTGGCAGGTATTTTTCAGGGTCCAGCTCTTTAGACAACGTGGAGTATAGCTTCCAGGTCAGGCTTCAGGATCGGCAACTTCCTGGTCCAGCTTTGTAGAGGCAACAGCTTCCAGTTCGGCTTCAGGGCGCGTCAGGTATCAGCGCCTTTGGGAGCAACCTCCTGGTCCAGCTCTGTAGAGAGCGTGGAGTACAGCTTCCAGGTCAGGCTTCAGGATCGGCAACTTCCTGGTCCAGCTTTGTAGAGAGCGTGGAGTACAGCTTCCAGGTCAGGCTTCAGGGCGCGAACTTCACCGTGAATTCAGTGAGACTTAGTAAATAGAAGTATCTAACTTCAGATCCCGTAGTAGACTGACTCGAATTTGTCAGGAATGCCCTTTTATACCCAAAATTCTTTTTTTGTTCTGTTTTTCCACATCAGTTGTTTTATTTTAGTTCTTTCATTCTCTCTAGATTATTTTGATTTTAAAATCAAAAATGTGAGTTGCCTGTATTTAAAACGACCAGTATTATTCAGTAAAAAACTTCTGAGCGTGCTAATTAATTTTATAAAAGTAAGATAAGATAGTTATTTAGTAAACACTCTAAAATACACTATTTGAGCTAATATATTGAAAAGATAAAATTAAATTATATTAATCAAAAGAAACCTTCATAGGCCTAGGCCAGTAAGAAAATTAAAAGTAGAGGAAAAGTAACTGACAGCTTGACAATTGACGTAATGTCAAAAAAGTAAATATTGAAAAATTAATTTTTATTTCAGCTAAAATCGATGTTAAAACATCGTTCTAGATTGAAACTAACGCGAGCTAAAATAGTTACTGCCAAATAGTGTTCATTTGCACTTTTACACAAGTCCGTAGCACTTTCTTAGAGTCTAATATAATTTATAAAACACTATGTTCATGTGTTATATGAATAGCACAACATTGTTACTATTACTCATTCACTTTGTACACTACACTAATTCAAAAGGTTTAGTTCTTTTTAGCCTACGCACCACCACCGCAGCTTCGGCTTGCTGGCCGGCTGAAGCCGGCCAGCCTCAGCCGCGGCGGCGAGTGTTAAAGCCACCTGCTCCTCAGCTCGCGGCCCGCCTCGCCCCTCCGCGCCTACGCGGGCTTAAATTACACTCTAGGGGTAGGGCAGAAAAGACTACGTGGAGTCGGTTCTGCAGCGATTCATTTCTGTCACAAAATTTGTGCTTATAGGAAACCAAATTAATTTATTTTGTTTTTTTAAAATGGCACAATCAATTTGTGTAACGTCTTTATTTCAAACGTTGTTTTATGAGATAAAACAAAAAAATAATGAATTGTTATAATTATTTTGCGAAGTGAATTATTTGTTAAACTTGCTGTTGTATACTGATGAAATGACAAATAATATGTTTTCTAATCGTTGCTTGTCAAGTAAAAGTTTGTGAATTAATGTTTGGTGATCTGACTGGTCACCGGTGGTTTCCCATGCTTTGCAATCATAATGACTTCAGCAACCTTCCATGACTCAGGTACATGTTTTAAGATAAATGCAGCATTGATAAGCTTGGTGAGCTTTACTATGGCTTTGCGCGGGAGGTGTTTTAGAATTTCACCTGTAATGAGGTCGTAACCCGTAGACTTTTACGAGCTTATGTTATTTTGAATTTCTCTCATTACTTCTGCTGGTGTCACAAGCTTAATTCTTTGGTTTTGTGATAAATTTTCACTCACAAGTGTTTCGATCGAACTTTCATTGAGTTGAAAAGTTTCTTCTAAGTGTTGAGCAAACCTTAACGCTTTTTGGTCATGATTTATGGCCCATTTTCCGTCGCTAGTTCTGATGGGCGGTATTTGTGTAATCGGCCTTTTAAGATTTCTTGTCGCTTTCCAAAGGGGGTAATCCGTTGATTTGTCATTGGTTAGCTGCAGAAGGTTGGCACTCAGAGATTCATCCACAAATTGAAAAATATTCCTCTTTAATCGTTTAGTTAGGTTATTTAATGATGTTTTATCTCGCGGGCACCTTGTTTGCTGCCACTGCTTCCTTTGTTTCCTTTTCTCAGATAGTAAATCCACAATTTCTTTAGTATAGATAAATCCCTTATATTTACGTTTTAATTGCGGTGTGTTGTTACACGCACATTGTTGGATGTCAACAATATATTTGTTTACTTCTGAGTCAAGCTGATCTTGCTTTTTTATAGAAGTGTAAGGTCTATTATATTAGATCAAGGGCAAAACTTTGCCAATCTGTTAATTTATTAACCAGTGTTAAGTGGCTTGGTTTGAATACGATTTTTTGACTAAGCATTAGTATAATTGATGAGTGGTCCGAATTCATATGAAAACCTTCCTCCAAACTGACGTAATTGGCGGATATATTTTTGCATATAAAAAAATCTATAAGATCCGGTATTTTCTGGTGGTCAGTGGGCCAGTACGTTGGTTTACCTGTGCTCATAACTTCAGAATGTGTATCTTTAACTGCGCTTAAGAGCTGCTTTCCCTTAGTTGTAGTAAGTCTTGATCCCCAATGCATATGCTTAGCATTAAAATCACCGCCTAGGATAAACCTCTGGCCTAATAGTTCAAAGAGATGTAAATATCGCTCTTTTCTTATCATGTGCCGTGGAGGACAGTATATGGCTGCAATTGATATGTGACAAAATTTGGTTTTAACAGATACTGCCACGGCTTGAATGTCTTGTTCTTCATATTTACCTACACTGCACGTAGTGACTAATGTTCTCTTTGATTATAAGCGCGCTACCTCCTCTGGCACAGTTGTCAGGGTGGAGCGAATTATATACCATGTATCCTCTAAATTTGACAAAAGATTGCTTAGTGAAGTGCGTTTCAGAGACCAAACACACGTCTATATTTTCTGTGTCCAGAACCGCCTGCAACTCATTTTGATGTTTGAGGAGCCCATTAGAGTTCCAAGCCATTATTTTAAGTGTGTTATTCATTTTTGATTATTTGAAACTGCTGTTTTAGTGCTGGATTCTAATTTCTCTAATCTCTTGTCAAATGGGGTAATACACTTTAAGATCTGATTAATCTTATCCTCCAGATTCAAAGGCTGTGATCTTGGTTTTGTAGCTTCCGCATAGGAACCAGCGTTGGTTACTTGCGTGGGTTTTTCAGTTGACTGGACACTTGCTTTCTGTGCCTGTTTGTCTAATTTTGGTAAGGGAAGAGACTGTTGGGTAGTGGGTACCGCAAGTTTATTTTTAATATTTTTATTTTTCATATCTTGAATTTGTTTAGCTACTTCACACCCTCTATATTGGGGATAAGCCTTTTACCGTATTGTTTTTTATTTTATTTTATTGGCAAGGATGTACTTCATGGGTAGATTGGTGAGAATTTGGTTAGGTTCTGATTATGGGATCCATAACAAAGGAACGGAACTCTTCAATTCTTAGGAGCAAATTAACGATACTCGGTCAAATCTTTTAAAGGCTATCCGGATATTTGAGTCACCTACCGTAACGTCATTATTAACCGACTTCAAAAATGAGGAGGTTCTCAATTCAATGTTCCCCGATTGTAACGTTGCACTTTGCAAGTTACAAATGAAAAGAGTTTAGTTTAAGAATCCTTAGTATTAAGAAATCTATGTACACTTAAAACTACACTAATTACATAAAACTTTAAAGAAATAATCTATTATAATATTACTAATTAAACCTAACACTTAAAATAAACATTAAAATTAAATATTATTGTACGGAACCTACGAGAATCTATTATATTAAAAGGTCCTCGCTTCTAGGCGCCCGCGCAACGCTAAAACGATCCTTGCCGAGTGTCGCCGAGGAATTACGAATCGGTGCGGCCGGTAGGGCCCATGACCAGTCGTTTTTGAAAGCACTGATTTGACAGCTGTGTCACTCGCTCCGATCGTACTTTAATAATTTTATTAAATACTTCGCGAAATCCCTCTAGGGTAAGTTTCCTTGTATTTTATTAGAAGCTTTATTATTGTAAGGTGTTTCTAGAACTTCTTAATCTTCTTAGTCTTCTGCTGTATTTCTTCCTATTTTCCTATCTGGGACACTGTGACCTTTGGACCTACGAAACGTGGTTCCGACAGCTTGCTCACGCTTCCGTTTCTGTCTGGAATTCCAGGATTTTCTAGTCTACCCTTGAACCTTTCGTCACGTCGTGGTTCCTGCGTCGTGAAGGACGCTTGAGGAAGGTCCTCTGCTGCAGACGCTACAGAGCGACACCTACCCTACGCTGACGTCGGCTACCGAAGACAGAACCTGGGACTGGAGCCGTTGGTTGCTGGCTAGGCCTAAGTCGGAACCATCATCGCTGGAGTCGGTTCAGGCCAGTGTTCCTACCACATCTTTCCTCTGCAATCGAGTCGTGTGAAGGCCACGGAAGTTCACGCATTAAATAATAAGTTACTTGATCCTCGAGCTCTTGTTATTTACAGACCCCTACCTACCTACCTGCTGACACCCTCCTACAGGACTTAAGTGTCACACGATTACTCGAAGATGACTGGACCGATTTTGTTTTTTAATTGTTTGAAAGGGTAGGTGTACTTCCCAGAAGGTCCCATACTCGTCAAGTCAGGATCCTGATAATGGGATCCTGGAGAAATAGAGGGAACTATTAAAATTTTATAGGCACACTAGAAGCGATTTGGGTAGTTTTAGGAAGTGTACCTTCTCGAAGTGATCCCATTTCAATTTGATGAAGATCTGATGAAGAACTTCGGTGATAGGCAACGGTACTCCTCAATAAATGATAGCAAATGTACTGGGATTGCTGAAATCTCATGTCTGTCTATTGTTTACACCAGATAATAACAAAAAATCACGCCGGTACGCTGTGAAAGGGTATGCACATGTGAACCACTAAAAAGAGAAAAATAAAAACTTTTTCCAAAAATACCAAAGTAAATCGATCAAATAAAGGTCACCGACTTCTGAAGCTAAAGTTATTTTTCACTTTTTTGTGTGAAGTCGGTTTTATTTTTTTGAAAAAAGTTTTTATTACACGACTGCCCAAAAAAAGGAGTGTTATTATAATATGTAGTGAAGTGATAGTGAAGTTATTTTTGAGACCGCGCTATCGCATTAGGATTAGCTGTAATGATAGTTGTAAGGGAGATTTGAAATAAATAAATAAATAATTTACTGATATTTCTGGTCATCGGGATGTAGCCCGATTTTGCAAAACATTATTTCTAAGTATATCTGCTTTAAACAATACAGCTTTCCACCTAGGTGCAACACAGAATAAAGATCTGCAACTTGATCGGAAAAGTTTACAAGTTGTGAAACGGTTATAGTTGCGGGCCTGATATTTCAGAGAGAGTCCATAGTACCTAGTACTCCTAGTACAGTCCTGCTACGTAGGACGATTATGCCGTAGTTTCACAATATATGGTTTTAAATGAATATTGTCAATTTATCGTACGGTTTGGAGGAACTTGGAACTTGGAGATGTATTTCACAATTCGAGGCATTACCGGTCGTCAATGTAGATTGCCGTAATGTAACACCTGATTACAAATTGCTTAGGTAGATACTTTCTCAGCTTGTTTGAAAATGTTTCCTAATCCCTCAACTCGGTATTCATGATGTCGACGGAGGACGCACACAAAGGGCTTACACGCCTAATCGACAATCATCGGCGACGCGTGGCGATCACGGCGATGCACGAACAGTATCAAGAGAGATAACCTGCATGCCTGACTGACATTGATACAGCAGTGCGCGATATAGACGGCGGCGCGCGGCGCTCGGCGCAGTCGGACGCGACACCACGCGACACGACAACCGACGCGCGAAGCGAGCGTCACAGCACTGCAACCCAACCGGTACGTGCATCAATCATCAAATTCACTACAGCGAACAGTCACCAATCACCACCGACCACGCCGACACCAGGAGGTATTCCTCAGAGCGCACCTGACCAAGGCCAAACATGACAACTGTCATGTCGACAACAATGTGTTAAGATTTTGTTTACATCAAATACAAAGTGTTCCAATTTTTGTTTGCGACAGTTCTTTGTTTACATCAAATTGTTTGGTCAGTGGGTCGTCTTAAGGGCGCAATTAATTGTTTTTGTTGAAATGTTGCCGTGTCATGCGGCGTGTCATTGGGTTTCTATTTAATGAGGGTTGACCGATTGAGGACAAAATAAGTGTAGTATAATAGAAAGTCCGTGCCTTGTCTCAATCTTTAACCCCACAAACAAAGGTTAAATTCTCCATTTTACTCATGACCTGTCCTGCTAATACCTACTTATAAATAACTAGTTTCTGCCCGCGGCTTCGTACGCGTGGAGTTTGCAAATTATAGTATGACGGAAACTGACACCAGGTGCGAGCAGTTTACGGAACCCTGTGGCCTGTTTCAGATCACGGTCTGCCTGTGTGCCCATTGAAATCCGTCAGCCAATAAGCGTGAACAAACAAGCAGACTGAGTTACGCTCTAAGTGTGAAAGTCCGTATGTTAATTATTGCGTTTAAACAATTCTCTTTGTGAAAATGATGTGCCATGATCCGGATGAGGAATAGGACAAATGTTTGTCCTATAAAATATCCTAGGTATGTAGGTACTTAGGATGCTTTTATCGTAGTACAGTACAACTACAGTACTTTTACAAGATATTATGCCTTGTGACTGTGAATGTAGCTTTGGTTTTTTGTATTTTTGACATTCAAAAGAGCCGTAATGGTCCAATTGAAATAAACGCTTTGAGTTTGAGTTTGTAGGTCGGACAGTCTCTACGGATTAAACTAAATGTTCACGCGGGCGAAGCCACTGGCTGTAACAGTACTACTCGGGTAGATTATAAATACTTAACATAAAAGGTGCCTTATCTAATCGTAAGTCGGTTGGGAATTAGTAGAGGTTTGGGTAACAACTGCCATTGATAATATCGTGTCACAACCAGAGGTCAGTACGTTAGGTCCACCGAGGTGCCCTCCGAGACCTTCCTGTGCCTTTCGAGGTCGGGTCATCATGTCGGCCGTCGTCCTTGTAGGTATATTCCTCTTTATGTCGAAACTCCGTACCAACATTGCTGGGCCAGCTAAAGGTCCCACGGTGGCAAAGGTTCCACCGGCGCCGGCGAGGCGGCGTCACGGCAGTGTGATGGGCTGCACCTCCGCCCTTATCCCAAATAAGAAAGATGTATGTAGAGTTCCTGGTGAGTGGTGACTCGTATTTAATAATCGTATTATTTGTAGGCACTAGATGTGATTCTGATGGTATTATTGGAGTATCGAGGTTTAATTGTTACAGAGCAATAACCAAGTCGGGCATGACGAGCATGGTGAGCATGGCGGGCGCGGTGGAGCTAGCGGCGCGCGCGGGCCATCACGACGACCCGTGTGCGCACCACGACCACGCCATGGTGGTCAGTATGCAGCTCTGACTGTTCCTTACCCTTCCCGTGCAAGTGATCTGTGCCGCGAGGCCGCTAGTGTGATAACCTCCTCGCGTTACCTCACTTGGCATTTTAGCAATGCGTCCTTATGTATTATGATCGAGCTTTAGTCGTCAGAAGTAAAATGACGAATCTCATAAAATATAGGTACATAATAATATTTATCTAGAGGTTCATGACTGACTGTTATGTTGCAGTTCCATTCGTGTGTGTGCACGGAGATCCTGTTCAAGGGCTGGAACACGAGCAATGAGCTGCAGCTGTTCGGTTCGGCTCTGGCCATCTTCGTGGCGGCCGTGCTGTACGAGGGGTTCAAGTACTGGCGCGAAACGCTGACAGTGCGGGCCCCCGCGCTCTCCGATTCGCAGCAAAACATCGCCAAGAGCGAGAGCGGCGCGGGCGCAGGCGCGGGCCGCTCGCTCAGGTGAGCACCGAGTTGCAATGTGTGGGTGTGTGTGTATGTGTGTGTGTGCCAGGTCTGACCCCGCCCTCTCTGCTCTCTCCCCCCGCAGGGCGCTGTTGTGCTCGGGCGCGCACGCGGTGCAGACGGCGCTGCACGCGCTGCAGTCGACGCTCAGCTACCTTCTGATGCTGGTGTTCATGACGTACAACGTGTGGCTGTGCATGGCCGTGGTGCTGGGCCTCACGCTCGGCTACTTCCTGTTCGGCTGGCGGCGTAGCGCGCTCAACGACGCCAACGAGCACTGCCAGTAACGCGGCCGGTCTCCCGGCGACGCGCGTCCGGCGTGGCGCGTCGGGCCATAGGTCGGTGGAATCTTCTTCGATGTAGATTTATCTGTGAACAGTCGACCGCACGACACTAGTAAAAAGTCCTTATAATGTGGCCTTTCATTATATTGAAACTCCAAACTATACAGGACGTAACCAAGTTCGTAGCACTGACGCGAGACGTGCGGTTGGCTCCTGTGGGCTGTACTGTAACTACACAATGTTATCGGTTCAGGTGACTCCGTAATATCACAAAAATTTTAGTTACATTGAAATGTTAAGTTCAAAAAGTACTTATGTATAATATAATATGTATAATAATAAGCGTCGAAAGGAGACCAGAGTGTCAGAAGTAAGGCACGCTTTTTACTTTGGATAAGCTTATGATGAGGAGTTTTTAAATAGCGGTCATTGCCCTTTTACATGTAATTAATAATAAACTATAAGTACCTACACCGTTGTTTATTTTAATGAGTAAAAACAATTTTTAGATTTTTTATTTCACAACTGTATTGTTTCGTGAATTAGTGTCATGTTTGGCTATGAAGCGAAGCGCGGAGGCGCCGCGCGTTATGCGAGGGTTGGTCGCGTCACCGGTACCAGTTAGGCTGAGGCTACACTAGGCAGCGATTTGCGATGCGACTGGAAGAGTGAAACGAGAAAAACATGGTATGGCTACATTACAAGCGAAATTCCGGCGTATATTCGGCGATGACGTGGCTACAGTACCTACACGTGCTCCACAACGAAATAGCAAGAGCGATTCATGCGGCTACACTATAAAAAGAGAAAACTAGCGATTTCACTGAGAATTCGCTAGTTCATTGCATTTTAAGGATGTATACTTCTGTTTCTTATACTTCTGTTTCCGATACTTCTGTTTCCATATACTTCTGTTTTCTATAGGTACTTCTGTTTCCTATAGATAGGTACTCATTTTTGTAGAAATCTTCATCATCATTCTGCTGCCCTTATCCCAATTCATTTGTGGTCGGCGCAGCTTGTCTTTTTCTTTTATACTTTCTAGAAATTTTAGGACAAATGAAGAGAAAAAAAAAATACATTTCAAACAAATAAAAAAAATGCGAAAATAGCACTGGGGTTCGAACTCGCGTCACACTGTTTGCAGAACGGTCATGAAACCAAGCTGTTCACGGCTGAAACGTCAAACAATTGAAAGTTACGGACATAATGCAATATTGCTCACCCCCTTAAGAAAGTAGCGTGATAGTATATAGCCTAACAGTCGAAGAAGCCTTTAAGGAACATTTTTGCAAAATTTGAACAGAATCTGTGCAGTAGTTTTTTCGTGATCCCGGAACATCCGAATTGGATTTTACGATTTTATAATATGTGATATAGAGATGAGTGAACATTGTAATCTTTGTAGATTTATCTTGTTTTACATTTTTTGTGAGTATTGTAAGCAACGACCTATTTTCGGGCCTACGCGGTCCCCCCATACTAAAGTAACCCAATATATTGTAATACCAAATTATTTGAAAAGAGTAACCATGGAGTTTCTTGCCGGTTCATCTCCATGGAATCGACCAAAGCGAACCGTGCACCTTTTTCGACGTTTTATAAGTGCCCATCTAGGTCTAAGTATGTGAAATAAAATATTTTGATTTTACACCCCGTAGATTGTTTATGGCGCTTTCAATTTAGAGGTTTCGTGTCGCACCGCTGCCGTGTGCCGCATGGGAGGAGCCGCGCCGTGCCCTCGTGACAGAAGTGGGAACCGATCTGTCGCTGCCGGCCGTCGCTCGCGCGATGGTCGGGAGCGCAGAGTCGTGGGATGCGGTGATCTCCTTCTGTGAAACGGTCATCTCACAGAAGGAGGCTGCGGAGAGGTTGAGGGAGGTCGAGACCACTCTCCCGACCCGCAGCAGACGAACCGGGCGTCGGCGGAGGGCGGACAACGCCCTCTTCCAGCCCCCCTAGACGGGTCCAGAGGGACGGTGGACTTGGGGAGGTCCGCCGCCCCGCAGAATAACTGGACCCGAGGCGGTGGCGCGTAGTGTTCCGCGCGCGCCCCTATAGGACGTCGCGGGAGGAGTACACCTCACTCCCCCTGCAGACCTGAGGAGGCTCGCAGTGGCGGGCCGGCACTAGCCGGGGATCGTGGAAGGCGCACGTACGAGTCAGACAGACCCCTCCGCTCTCCCCAGGGCGGAGGACATCCATTGAGGATTTTCCACCCCGGCAACAAAAAAAAAAAAAAAAAGGTTAGGTTAATTTAGGTTGACGGAGGAGCTGGAGGGACTCCGGGCCACCTGCGTGGCGGCCAGAAGGGCCTACACGCGGAGCCGAAGGCGCAGCGCCCAAAACCGAGACCGGCCAGAAGAGGACCGTCTTTACGCCTCTGCAAGTGCTCTGGAAGTGGTCGCAACGCTCTTCCCTGCTAGAGAGGAACATGTTCCACCACCGATGGCTTTGCCCACAGCCACAGAGCCAACGGATGAGGAGGACGTCAGCGTCCCAGAGGTGACACAAGCAGAGATGAGGGTGGCGATAACGCGGCTTCGGGCCAAGACCGTTGCCCCGGGGCCCGACGGAGTTCCCGGCGTCGCGCTCGCCCTCGCTCTGAAGGAGCTAGAGCCCCAGTTGAGAGGACTCTTCACCGCATGTCTTGAGCAGGGCCAATTCCCTAGTGAGTGGAAAAAGGGTCGTCTGGTCCTGCTCAGGAAGGCGGGGCGCCCAGCGGAGTCACGGTCTGCGTACCGGCCCTTAGTGCTGCTGGACGAGGTGGGTAAGCTTTTTGAGCGGATTATAGCTGCCCGCCTCGCCGGCCACTTGTACAGAGAGGGGTGGATCTGAACGACAGCCAGTTCGGCTTCCGGCGTGGGCGCTCCACTGTGGACGCCATATTGCGGGTAAGGGTCCTGGCGGAGGAAGCGGTGACTCGGGGCGGGGTGATGTTGGCGGTGTCCTTGGACATCTCCAACGCTTTCAATACCCTGCCCTGGAGCTGTATTCGGGAGGCGCTGTGTTACCACAGGGTGCCCCCGTACCTCCGCCGCATCGTTGGGGCTTATCTGGCGGAAAGGTGTGTCACCTACTCGGGACGCGACGGCGGAGGCCGGCGCGACATGTCGTGCGGTGTTCCACAGGGTTCGGTCGTTGGCCCACCCCTGTGGAACATCGGGTACGACTGGGTGCTGAGGGGCGAGCTCCAACCGGGAGTGGCCCTGGTGTGTTACGCAGACGACACGCTGGTCACGGCCCGGGGGAGCTCGTACAGGGAGGCAGCGTTGCTAGCGACCTGTGCGGTCTCACAGGTTGTGGGCCGCATACGGCGCCTGGGCCTGGAGGTGGCCCTCAACAAGTCGGAGGCTGTGGTCTTTCACGGCCGCCGGCGGGCGCCGCCGCCGGGATCACAAATAGTGGTAGGGGGGACCCCGATCGCTGTCGAGTCCACCATGAAGTATCTGGGATTGGTGCTCGACAGCCATTGGAACTTCGGCCCCCACTTCCGGCGACTGGCGCCCAAGTTGATGGGCGCTGCGGGCGCGCTTGCAACGCTGCTTCCCAATCTAGGGGGGCCGAGCACCGCCTGTAGGAGACTGTACCTGGGGGTCCTGCGATCCATGGCCCTGTACGGGGCCCCGGTGTGGGCCTCTGACTTGACGGCCGGCAGCATCGCGATGCTGCGGAAACCACAGAGGGCGATGGCCGTCAGGTCAATCAGGGGGTATCGCACAGTCTCCTACGAGGCGGCTTGTGCACTGGCCGGGTCGCCACCTTGGGACCTAGAGGCGAGAGTCCTCGCGTCACTTTACCGGTGGCGCGAGGAGGTGTGGGCGCGGGGCGGTGGACCGATGCAGCGAGAGATCGATCTGCGCCGGTCTCAGCTCCGCGAGGTCCTGGTGGCGGAGTGGCGGGACAGGCTTCTACGCCCTACCGCCGGCCTCGCCACCATCGAGGCGATCCGACCGGTGCTCGAGGAATGGCTCGAGAGGAGGCACGGCTCCTTGTCGTTTCGGGCGACGCAGGTACTCTCGGGGCATGGTTGCTTCGGGAAGTACCTGTGTCGCATAAACAGGGAGCCGGACGCTCGGTGTCATCACTGCGTCCACTGTCTGGAGGACACGGCTCGGCATACGCTGGCAGAGTGTGCCGCATGGGAGGAGCCGCGCCGTGCCCTCGTGACAGAAGTGGGAGCCGACCTGTCGCTGCCGGCCGTCGCTCGCGCGATGGTCGGGAGCGCAGAGTCGTGGGATGCGGTGATCTCCTTCTGTGAAACGGTCATCTCACAGAAGGAGGCTGCGGAGAGGTTGAGGGAGGTCGAGACCACTCTCCCGACCCGCAGCAGACGAACCGGGCGTCGGCGGAGGGCGGACACCGCCCTCTTCCAGCCCCCCTAGACGGGTCCAGAGGGACGGTGGACTTGGGGAAGTCCGCCGCCCCGCCGAATAACTGGACCCGAGGCGGTGGCGCGTAGTGTTCCGCGCGCGCCCCTATAGGACGTCGCGGGAGGAGTACACCTCACTCCCCCCGCAGACCTGAGGAGGCCCGCAGTGGCGGGCCGGCACTAGCCGGGGATCGTGGAAGGCGCACTAGTTCCCATGATCCCCGGTGCAAGTGTGGGAAGGGAACACCGGGGTGGTTTTTAGTCAGTACGAGTCTGACAGACCCCTCCGCTCTCCCCAGAGCGGAGGACATCCATTGAGGATTTTCCACCCCGGCAAAAAAAAAAAAAAAAAAAAGGTTAGGTTAGGTTTTTTTTTTTTTTTTTTTTTTTTGTTTTGGCAGGAGTGGGAAATCCCCGCGGACACCTCGACTATCTCACAGGAATTTCTCTTGTGAGACAGTCGAGGTAGTGCCGGACTCGAACCGGCTAAAAACCACTCCTGCCCCAGCCAGTGTTCCTCTAATATGATCAGAGACCTTAACATCTGTCTTATTAGGCTTATTTACGCTTTTGGTGGCCGGAGAGACCTTACGCTCGTTTTTAACGAATGATTATTTTTTACAAAATTTCCACACGCAAAAATTTACTTTATATTTGGTTGTATTGTATTTACTATCATATTATCTGATTATATCTTATAAAATGTTTTTACTATTTTACTACTATTTCTTTTTCTGGTGTATAATATCCTTAATCTAAATTTCCTCTATTTTTATCCTAATATTTATGCCCTCACACTATGATACTCGTATATGGATTTACTTCATTTTATTTCAATACTATCACATTTTTAGTTTACTGTTTTTAAATTTATGTGTGTATGATATCTCATCTATATATTCATTATATAACTCAATATCATATATTTTATGATACGTATACTGTCTGTTAAACTATTTCTACGTTCGGCACAACTTGACGCGTTTTGCGGTTCTGGCCCCTGTTCCAGCATAACTTGAGCCAGTTTCTTATGAAACAGACTCAAGTTTATGATTTTCGTATAGCCCACGCTAGTCGTCTGCTCAACGCGTCTGTTTTGTGGTTGGGCCGAATTTGTTCTTCTTCTAGGGTGCGTGGAAGTGGTCGCATCGCCAACTTTAGCAGTATGCTATCGCAGCTCTTGCGAATGCGTCCCACTTCCGTCGCACTGGGCATTCGTTGCTGAATGTGTTGTGCTCGGTGGCCCCTAGTTTTTCTCTGGTGCAGTTCACGCAGGCCGCTACTTTACCGATCTGTTTTTCTGGGCAGTCTGCCCCGACATGAGGCCCACCACAGTGGCTACACAGATCGGCTGGCTCCGTGCACAGGCGTTTCCCGTGCCCGTATGCCAAGCAGCGGGTGCACTGCACCAGAGGCGTCTGATCCTCGACGCGAACACGCTGGAGGTCGATGCGGAGTTTTTCCCCTGCAATCACCCTCCTCCAGACCGTAGGAGACACACCAAGCACAACGTGATTCACGTGCGGGTTGCGTGTTTTCTTTCGGTACTTAACAACCATTCTTTGCTCCTTGTCGTCGAGCCCGTGAAATATTTCCCGGTTCTGATTCTTGAGGGCTCTCAGCACCTCCTCGTCACTGTGCATGAGTAATACGTCCCTAAGAATCAGAAGCGGGTCACGATTTTTCACGTCCTCGACGACCAGGTTCTCTCCGACCGCTACCAGTCTGGTTTTTAATTTCTGCCTCTCTTCTTTTGTTGCGCACCCCATAATGATCTTTTGGTCCTTAGCCTTTCTCACTTTTTCCACCCGCACCCATCCCTCTTTTGCGTCAACTGCCTTTCTAACCCGTTCCAAGATCTCGTCCCCCGTATCCATCTCCTGAGTTGAGGAAACAACCACCGAATGCAGCGTCGTTCGTTCCAGGGCCTGAGCCCCGGTGTGGCTCTTACTGACGCCCGCTACACTCGCGTAGGTTGTCTCCTTCACCCTTTCCCTGCTGGCCAGACTGTCTCGGAGTGCGTCGAGTTTCTCGGAGTTCTCTCTTAACTCCGAGATGTGCCTCTTTAAGCTGTTTAGGAGCTCAGTCTGGCCAGCAAGAACCTCGGAGGAAATTGGATGGGGACTACGGTCAGCAGTGGGCGCGGGATCGGGTATGGCGATGGGTGCGGAAGGGACCTTATCTCGCTCGGACTCCTTGACCAGCTCATAAAGTCTGTTTATAGCTTCAAGCACCGCAGTCTTGATCTCGGCCTTGAGGTTGCGAGAGTTGCCTAGATTAAGCTTAGCCTTATTCAGGCAAGCTCTCGCCTCCTCGGTGCGACTGCGGCACTTAGCCGCAGGCTTTATGAGCGGTCTTGAGGCATCGATAGCAGCTCGGCGCGTCGCCGGAGTGGCAGGGCCTCCCTGCGACGCAGAAGGAGTCTCGTCTCCGAAGGAGATTCTCCTCCTTGCGGCCACAGACGAAGGCGCCGCTTTCTCCGCCGATCGCGGCGAGCCACTAGAGCCTGGAGCCCTCACGGTGCTGGATGGGGTGCGAAACATCGTACAGTTTTTTGGGAGCAGGTATGGTCTGTACAGAACCCTGTAAAGAGGGGAACGGTAAAACAATATCTGCTCGAGAGGAGAGGTTCAGAGAGGACACTGGTACTTATGTGACCCTGTAAAGGGGGGAACACAGTAAGTAAATTATAACAATAATCAAAATAAAAAAAAAATGTATACAAAAGTCTTATAATTATAGTCGCCCCTTTAAGTTACGACTGTCACAACAAATAACTTATTTATAAAATAAATATTTCAAAAATAAAATTATTTAGAATTGGTCAAAATGGTATAAAAACGAGATATCCCTAGAAAATCCCTATATACAGGCCAAAAATGAAGTTAAGAAGCAAAATTTCAAAAATAAAAAATTTGCCGAAATTCCCACGTCTACCTTCCTATATACCAGAGGGCGGGTGGGGGTGGGCAAAATTTTTTCGAGCTAGGGGCGCGTGCGAGGTGTCCAGAGACGCGTCTCCGCGCGGGCTAGCGATATATGGAATAAAACGTGGTAGGTGCCGAACAAAAATTTTGACTTTTGGTCAAAAAACCAGTTTTCGAAAGAAAAAATTTGGAATTTCACCCCACTAACTGGACCCGAGGCGGTGGCGCGTAGTATTCCGCGCGCGCCCCTATAGGACGTCGCGGGAGGAGTACACCTCACTCCCCCCGCAGACCTGAGGAGGCCCGCAGTGGCGGGCCGGCACTAGCCGGGGATCGTGGAAGGCGCACTAGTTCCCATGATCCCCGGTGCAAGTGTGGGAAGGGAACACCGGGGTGGTTTTTAGTCAGTACGAGTCTGACAGACCCCTCCGCTCTCCCCAGAGCGGAGGACATCCATTGAGGATTTTCCACCCCGGCAAAAAAAAAAAAAAAAAAAAGGTTAGGTTAGGTTTTTTTTTTTTTTTTTTTTTTGTTTTGGCAGGAGTGGGAAATCCCCGCGGACACCTCGACTATCTCACAGGAATTTCTCTTGTGAGACAGTCGAGGTAGTGCCGGACTCGAACCGGCTAAAAACCACTCCTGCCCCAGCCAGTGTTCCTCTAATATGATCAGAGACCTTAACATCTGTCTTATTAGGCTTATTTACGCTTTTGGTGGCCGGAGAGACCTTACGCTCGTTTTTAACGAATGATTATTTTTTACAAAATTTCCACACGCAAAAATTTACTTTATATTTGGTTGTATTGTATTTACTATCATATTATCTGATTATATCTTATAAAATGTTTTTACTATTTTACTACTATTTCTTTTTCTGGTGTATAATATCCTTAATCTAAATTTCCTCTATTTTTATCCTAATATTTATGCCCTCACACTATGATACTCGTATATGGATTTACTTCATTTTATTTCAATACTATCACATTTTTAGTTTACTGTTTTTAAATTTATGTGTGTATGATATCTCATCTATATATTCATTATATAACTCAATATCATATATTTTATGATACGTATACTGTCTGTTAAACTATTTCTACGTTCGGCACAACTTGACGCGTTTTGCGGTTCTGGCCCCTGTTCCAGCATAACTTGAGCCAGTTTCTTATGAAACAGACTCAAGTTTATGATTTTCGTATAGCCCACGCTAGTCGTCTGCTCAACGCGTCTGTTTTGTCATCATTCATGTCCTATGTCCCCTAGATGGGGCAAAGGGCGTCCACAGATGTCCTCCATCGCGATCGGTCTTGAGCTTCACGCTTCACCTCGCTCCATGTCATTCCGATGCTCGCCGCTTCCGCCAACACGGTGCGACGCCAGGTTTGACGGGGACGGCCACGCTTTCTTTTTCCTTGAGGATTCCAGTCCAAAGCTTGTTTGGGTATGTGGTCGGGTTCCCTTCGGAGCGTGTGGCCAATCCATCTCCACTTGCGACGCTTGATCTGGCGGTCGATAGGGCTCTCGTGGCATTCCTCTAATAGCTCTACGTTAGAGATGGTCTCGGGCCAGTAAATTCCGAGAATGCGACGAAGACAGCGGTTTACGAAAACTTGGATTTGGCGTGAGATGTCCTTTGTGACCTTCCACGTTTCGCACCCGTAAAGCAGCACGGATTTCACATTGGACCCGAATATCTTGAGTTTAATCCTTCGGGTCAGTTTCCGCGACTGCCAAACAGGTCTCAGCTGCGCGAAAGTTGCTCGGGCTTTGGCTATCCGTGAAGCGATGTCCTCTTCACTGCCCCCAGTCTCCGCCACGACGCTTCCGAGGTAAGTGAATTTGTGGACGCGTGCCACTGCCTCTGTGCCAATCAGCAGCGGTGAGTGATTCTTCACACCAGTTCTCATCTCCTGGGTCTTCCTGATGTTTATTTTAAGCCCGGTTTCTACCGCTTCCTGCCGTAGATCGTTCAATTTTGCTTGCATATCGGCGTGGGTATGACTCAGCAGGCATAGGTCATCAGCGTAGTCCAAGTCTTCCAAGACGTTGGATAATCCCCACTCTATGCCGCGGCGCCTGTTTTCAGAGATGCGAAGCATAATTCCGTCAAGAACGACCAAGAAGAGAAGCGGTGAAAGGAGGCATCCTTGGCGGACACCTGCGTGTACTGCTATGTCATCCGAGATGAGACCGTCATGGGTTACCTTACAAGAGTACTTCTTGTAGATACTCTCCAACAAACGGACGATTTTCGGCGGCACTCCAATTTCCAGTAAGCGGGACCAGATGCTAGACCACTTCAGCGTATCAAAGGCTTTTTCGAAGTCGACAAAGGTTAGGTAAATCTCCCTCTGCCATTCTGATTCCTGTTCCAGTATTATACGGAGGGTATTGATCTGATCCGTACATGATCGGCTCGAGCGGAAACCAGCCTGTTCCCTGCGTAAAAGAGGATCCACGGCCTTCGACAGTCTATCCAGAATGATTTTGCAGAAAACCTTAGAGGGAATCGAGAGCAGTGTAATACCTCTCCAGTTATCGCAATGGCTAAGATCACCTTTCTTAGGGACAGTTATGATAAGACCTTTGTTCCAATCGTCAGGGAGCTCTTCGGCGGTCCAGATCTTTTCAATCAGAGGCGTCAGAACGTTGACGGCGGAGGATAAGTCGGCTTGTAACATTTCCGCCATTATCAAGTCGAGTCCTGGTGCTTTGCCTGTCTTCAAAGAGCGGACTGCCTCCGCAACTTCAAAGGCTGTCGGTGGTTCCGTGTTGATGTTTAGATGCCGGGGTGGTGGGGAACTGACTTGCAGCGCGTCAGGCTCTAATGTAGCTGACAAACGGAAGACCTCCTCAAAGTGTTGACGCCAGCGTAACAGCTGCCCTTCTGTTGTTACAATGAGCTGACCATCTTTGGACTTAAGCGGCTTCTTCTTTGACCTGCTGTTACCTGCCAAGGTTTTGGTAGATTGGTACAGCTCCTTCAAGTTGCCGGTGTTGGCAGCTTGTTGAGCACGATCAGCAATACCATCAGCCCACTGTCTCCTATCTCTGCGGGTACTGCGGTAGATCTCCTTGCGTTTCTGACGGTATTGGATGTTAAGGTCGGCCCGTGTGGCGTCGTTATGGGTTTCTAGCAGTCTCAGATGAAGATTTCTTCTGTCTTCAATCAGGCTCCACGTGTGTTGTGACATCCAGTCCTCCCGAGAGTGAGTCGATTTGTGCCCTAAAACGATGGAGCTGGTCTCTGTATAGGCCACTTTGATGCGATTCCACTCCTCGTCTAATGAGTCCGAAGCAGTATTGAGTACAGAAAAGCGATTGCGTAACTCGAGTTGAAAGGTTTTACGCGTGTCTGGGTCATGCAGTTTGTTAATGTCGAACCGTCTTCCAATCTTGCCGGGCCCTCCAGCCGCACGGGCTACTGCAACTTTCAACCGGACTTCAGCAACCACCAAATGGTGGTCGCTATCAATATCGGCACCCCTACGGTTGCGAACATCAAGCAATGAAGAACGCCATTTGGAACTAATGGCAAGGTGGTCAATTTGGTTCTTGGTGACCCCATCGGGTGAGTTCCACGTGTACTTATGATGGTCACCATGAATGAATAATGTTCCTCCGATTGTAAGGTCGTGGTTCTGACAAAACTCAATAAATCGCTCCCCATTCTCGTTGCACACCCCTAGTCCCTGTGTACCCATATGTCGCTCGCGGTTAGTGTTAACACTCCCAACCTTTGCATTCAGGTCCCCTTGTTTGACCACCCAGAATGTAAGGGAGGCAATGAAGAAAACCAAACGTAAAGAATTTTGGAAATGTCGCAGTAGAGGAGGCTGTACGTGCGCGCTAAGTTAGTACCATCGGCGACTAATTGCGCGTGATCGGCTCGCGTCGTGCGTCCGCGTTCCCCTGCCCCGCGCCCGCTAGCTTCAGCCCCTCGCACACCCTTACAAGCTCCTCGAAGGTACATTCCATTTATTTATAAACAAAAACGGTACAATATTAAAATAGACAAATATAGGTAGGTTCACACGGTTAACATCCCCCACCCCAGTGCGTCAGCACTCATCTTCCGTTGGGATTCGAGCGATGCGTGCGGCTGACCGACGCAGCATACCAGTCCTGGTTTTTATGTCGAGGACTCTTACGCGTCCATCTTTGCCTGTCATTACTGCCTGCACGCGCCCGCGCGGCCATACATTGCGCGGAGAATCTGGATCGACGATCAAAACAAGGTCACCCACTTTCAGGGGTGTTTGTTCCTGGTGCCATTTGGTTCTAGGTCGCATATCTGGTAGTACCTCCCTCACCCAACGCTTCCAGAATAAATCGGCGAGTCTTTGGGAGTTGCGCCATTGTTTACGCAGGTAGGTATCTGACTCATCGTATTTACCTATCGTAGGTAGGTTAGTTGAAGCGCCAAGAAGAAAATGATTAGGCGTCAGCGACTCGTCGGAATGCGGTTCGACGCTCACGTGGGTCAGCGGACGGCTGTTGACCATATGTTCCACCTCTGCCAGCAGGGTATTTAGTACCTCATCGCGGGGTGCTCGTTCCTTCAGAACGACCTTCAGTGAATTTTTTACGCACCGTATCAGGCGTTCCCACGCCCCACCCCAATGTGGGCTGGCAGGCGGCGAGAAAGTCCATGTAGTGCCGTAGTTAGCAGCTTCTCCTTTTAGCGTCTCTTCATCAAGCTCGCTTATCGACTTCCTCATTTCATTTAGGCTCCCTCTCAGATTAGTCCCATTATCGGAGTACATATGAAGTGGCCACCCTCTCCTCGCGGCCATGCGACGTAAAGCCATGATAAATGCGTCAGTGGTAAGTTTTGATACCACTTCAATATGCACGGCTCTAACAGTCAGGCAGGTGAATAGAACGCCATATCTTTTCTCTCGTCGTCTGTACTGTACTGTTACCTCCATGGGCCCAAAAAGATCCACTCCACAGAATGTGAACGGGCGTTGATTATGGGCCATTCTGGCCTCCGGTAAGTTACCCATTCTGGGTGGTTGCGGTTGCGCTTTTCTTATCCTACAAAACATGCATTTTGAGATCACATGTTTAATTGTAGGTCTCAAGCGTATAATCCAATAATTTTGTTTCAAATTATTGACGAGAACTTCCTGGTTTACATGGGCGGCCCTCACGTGGTGGTGCTTGACTATCAACTGAGCGACGTAATCGTGGCCGTCAAGTATTACTGGATATTTGGTTTCAGGTGGTATTCCAGGTGCTTGTTCGATGCGGCTTCCAACGCGTAAAACTCCGTACTCGTCAATCACAGGAGTTAAGGTAAGTAGCTTACTTTTCCGATCTAATGTTTTTTTTCGTTTCAGGTTTTCCAGGTCTTCGGCGAATGTCTGTCTCTGGGAGTGCATGATCAACAGACGTTCTGCTCTTCTCATCATGTCACCATCGATTGCAGCGGTGAGTTTTTTGCATTTATCAATAAATAATAATACCCTACAAGTACTTTTCAGGAGGCGTAACCAAGATGAAAATCTCTCAGGTTCCGGTACAGCAGGTGAGTATTTCTCAGTGACGACTAGCGAAACTCGTTCCAGGACATCGGTGCTGACTTCCGGTTGTACATCAGCTGGCCACGTCTCTTTTCCCTTGTACAAAAACTCAGGGCCATATAACCATTCAGTTTGTAGCATTTCTAATTCACAGGTATCCCTCGTAGCGATGTCGGCTATATTCATTTTAGTAGGTATATAGTGCCATTCCTTATTTTGTGTCAACTCGTCAATTTCGCCAAGCCGGTGCGCCACAAACGCTTTATAATCTCGCGCATTGTTCCTAATCCAATAAAGAACTGTTGACGAGTCGCACCAGAAATATCTTTCTTTTGGTACCATATTTCTGTGTTCTTTAGTTATAGTATCTGCAAGCCGAGCAGCAAGGAGCGCCGCCTGCAGTTCTAATCGAGGTATAGACGTATGTTTCAGCGGTGCTACTCTGCATTTACTCGAAATAAACGCTAATTTAGTTTGAGCGTCATTATCTTGCCAGCGCCAGAACGCCACGGCAGCCATAGCATAAGTTGAACTATCGCTGAATATATGTAGCTGTAGGTTTGTATAACTTAATTTCGTATCGGTGAGCGCGCGCGATTCATTTGTAATAACAGGTTTCGGGTGCGCGTGTGCCGACGACTCGCAGTCGCTATCCGGTACATTCGGTGCAAGTATCGCTGTCTCGCTCTTACGTACACTCGCATGATAACAACGAGGTAATCGAATATGGCCAACGTTTTTTAGTAATTTTAGCCAATTTAACCATTTGTTATTGATGCTGTCTGGTATTTCGTCATCCCAGCCTAAATTAATCTTCCACATTTGTTGTAATAATATTTTAGCTTTGATAGTGAATGGTGACAGGAATCCGTAGACGTCGAAAATAGACATTATCAATCGCAGCATTTCCCTTTTCGTGGGACGTTTCAGGCCATTTATTATTTGTTCAGGAATTCGTTTAAATGAAGTATCGAATCCCAACGAGTCTTCTTTCGGGTACCAGATTAATCCAAGGGTTCGTTCTCCAGCTTCCTGCTGGCCGACTTTAAAACGCACTGCAGTAGAACATAAAGTTTCTTTTGGTAAGTTTTCTAACACGTTCGCGCTGTTGCTATTCCAGTTTCTTATTTCAAACCCCCCGCATTTATGAATGTATGCAATATCTTTTGTTAATCGCAACGCTGTTGACTCATCTTCTAAACTGTCTATATAATCATCCATATAATGCTGATTGCAGATTGCATTTACTGCTGCGGGGTAAGTTTCTTCGAATCTTTTAGCATTTTTATTCTTGATAAATTGTGAAATAAACGGCGACGAATTGGAACCAAAAATTAATGACGTCATCGCATAAGTTCTTACAGGATCGTCAGGTGAATCTCTCCACAAGAAGCGTAGTGCGTTTTGGTCCTCGGCTTTTATTTTAATTCTCAGGAACATATCGCGGATGTCACCGGTCACAGCCACTCTGCTTTCGCGGAATCTCAACATGATTCCGTATAATGATACAAGTAAGTCTGGTCCGGTTAAAAGATAATCGTTCAACGAGAAGTTATGACTTTTCGCCGCGGCGTCAAAAACCAACCGCAGTTTTTGTTTGTTAGGGTTGTCAACACCAAAGTGGGGAAGATACCAGGTCTTTGACGTGGTTTGGACATCGGTCAATTCTCGTGCGTAGTCATTGCGTAGTAGATGGTATATTCTCTCTTTGTATCTCTCTGCGTAACTTTCACATTTCTTTAGCTTCCTTTCAACTCCTTTTAGTCTGTTCAAGGCAGTGGTATACGACTCTGGCATGTTACAATTTTCATTTTTCCACGGTAGGCCGACGTACCAGTTGCCGTCCTTCAGGGTAGAAGTTCTTTCGAGGTGGGCTATTGCTCGTTCATCTTCTGCGTTCAGACGAGGTTTCCCTGATATGCCCATAGCTTCTATTGAAAACGAGCGACGGACTTCCTCATGTAAGTCGTCCATTATGCATTCAGTTTCTTTTTGAGATTCATCAGCTTCAGTTAAAAACAAAGTTGAATGCTTGCTTCCAGAGTTCACGTTCAAGGACCCCCCGTCTGTTTTGTGGTTGGGCCGAATTTGTTCTTCTTCTAGGGTGCGTGGAAGTGGTCGCATCGCCAACTTTAGCAGTATGCTATCGCAGCTCTTGCGAATGCGTCCCACTTCCGTCGCACTGGGCATTCGTTGCTGAATGTGTTGTGCTCGGTGGCCCCTAGTTTTTCTCTGGTGCAGTTCACGCAGGCCGCTACTTTACCGATCTGTTTTTCTGGGCAGTCTGCCCCGACATGAGGCCCACCACAGTGGCTACACAGATCGGCTGGCTCCGTGCACAGGCGTTTCCCGTGCCCGTATGCCAAGCAGCGGGTGCACTGCACCAGAGGCGTCTGATCCTCGACGCGAACACGCTGGAGGTCGATGCGGAGTTTTTCCCCTGCAATCACCCTCCTCCAGACCGTAGGAGACACACCAAGCACAACGTGATTCACGTGCGGGTTGCGTGTTTTCTTTCGGTACTTAACAACCATTCTTTGCTCCTTGTCGTCGAGCCCGTGAAATATTTCCCGGTTCTGATTCTTGAGGGCTCTCAGCACCTCCTCGTCACTGTGCATGAGTAATACGTCCCTAAGAATCAGAAGCGGGTCACGATTTTTCACGTCCTCGACGACCAGGTTCTCTCCGACCGCTACCAGTCTGGTTTTTAATTTCTGCCTCTCTTCTTTTGTTGCGCACCCCATAATGATCTTTTGGTCCTTAGCCTTTCTCACTTTTTCCACCCGCACCCATCCCTCTTTTGCGTCAACTGCCTTTCTAACCCGTTCCAAGATCTCGTCCCCCGTATCCATCTCCTGAGTTGAGGAAACAACCACCGAATGCAGCGTCGTTCGTTCCAGGGCCTGAGCCCCGGTGTGGCTCTTACTGACGCCCGCTACACTCGCGTAGGTTGTCTCCTTCACCCTTTCCCTGCTGGCCAGACTGTCTCGGAGTGCGTCGAGTTTCTCGGAGTTCTCTCTTAACTCCGAGATGTGCCTCTTTAAGCTGTTTAGGAGCTCAGTCTGGCCAGCAAGAACCTCGGAGGAAATTGGATGGGGACTACGGTCAGCAGTGGGCGCGGGATCGGGTATGGCGATGGGTGCGGAAGGGACCTTATCTCGCTCGGACTCCTTGACCAGCTCATAAAGTCTGTTTATAGCTTCAAGCACCGCAGTCTTGATCTCGGCCTTGAGGTTGCGAGAGTTGCCTAGATTAAGCTTAGCCTTATTCAGGCAAGCTCTCGCCTCCTCGGTGCGACTGCGGCACTTAGCCGCAGGCTTTATGAGCGGTCTTGAGGCATCGATAGCAGCTCGGCGCGTCGCCGGAGTGGCAGGGCCTCCCTGCGACGCAGAAGGAGTCTCGTCTCCGAAGGAGATTCTCCTCCTTGCGGCCACAGACGAAGGCGCCGCTTTCTCCGCCGATCGCGGCGAGCCACTAGAGCCTGGAGCCCTCACGGTGCTGGATGGGGTGCGAAACATCGTACAGTTTTTTGGGAGCAGGTATGGTCTGTACAGAACCCTGTAAAGAGGGGAACGGTAAAACAATATCTGCTCGAGAGGAGAGGTTCAGAGAGGACACTGGTACTTATGTGACCCTGTAAAGGGGGGAACACAGTAAGTAAATTATAACAATAATCAAAATAAAAAAAAAATGTATACAAAAGTCTTATAATTATAGTCGCCCCTTTAAGTTACGACTGTCACAACAAATAACTTATTTATAAAATAAATATTTCAAAAATAAAATTATTTAGAATTGGTCAAAATGGTATAAAAACGAGATATCCCTAGAAAATCCCTATATACAGGCCAAAAATGAAGTTAAGAAGCAAAATTTCAAAAATAAAAAATTTGCCGAAATTCCCACGTCTACCTTCCTATATACCAGAGGGCGGGTGGGGGTGGGCAAAATTTTTTCGAGCTAGGGGCGCGTGCGAGGTGTCCAGAGACGCGTCTCCGCGCGGGCTAGCGATATATGGAATAAAACGTGGTAGGTGCCGAACAAAAATTTTGACTTTTGGTCAAAAAAACAGTTTTCGAAAGAAAAAATTTGGAATTTCACCCCACTACCTGGAGACCGGGACACGGAACGCGGACCAGAATTCAGGGAAGAAGGGTGAGGACTATTGCAACTATAATCTAATTTAAAATGTAAAAGAAAATTTGGAAAAACAATTAATTTTGAGGATTTTCTCTGAAAATAAGGGATGAAGTCCAGACGCGCGTGTAAAATGCGCGCAATATGGTCAGAACACAGGTGGAGGCCTGGTTTGGTCTAAAAAAGTCGAAAACAGCTTCAAAATCGCACGTCTAGAATAGAAGATATCAACGGTTAGGTTAGGTTAGGTTAGGTTAGGGGTGCGTCAGAATTCCTCCACGTTAGTTTGGCAGCTGCTGGTCCCTCTCGATACGTCTGGAGGGAAGAGCAGCTGCTGGGCCGGTGCACCCTGGGCGCGACAGTATTATTCCTCGAGGAATCGGGAAATGGTACTGTCGTGGCTAATATTCTGGGGGAGGGGTCACATCGTTCGTCGTGCGATGATCCACGGGTCTGTCGTGCGAGGTTCGATGTGCATAGGGGGGTTTTCATCGTGTACCGTGCGATGGCTCGAACGGGGTCATCGGACGGTACGTGATTAGTGATTCACTCTTCGAAGTTTTCGGAGAGTGAATCACTAATCCGGCAAGCCGGCCGCCAAAGTGCCAACAGCGAAGAGAGGTAGAGGTCGCGGGACAGGCAGTCCAGCAGCATCACGCGACACCCGGGGCCGCTTCCTGAAGCGCCCCGACACGCCGGTGCCAAGCGGGTCAGATCGCGCATCACCTGCGGTCTCGACCGACGACCAGGGAGGGGTCACCGTCGCTCTTGTGGGCACAAAGGCGGAGGCCAATGCCGCGAAGCGCGCTCAAAGTAGAGCGGTCGCGGCCGATGAGGTGGCCGAAATGGCCCGTAAGGCCCGAGAGTGGCGGTCTGCCCAGGCGGCCAATGGGGAGAGCCTGACAGCAGAGGCTCTCAGCCGCCAAGTAATGGACGGCGTGGACATCGTCCTGAAGGTTGCCACCAAATCCGGCAACCTGAAGGGCTCCTTCACGCGCGCCCTCAAAGAGGCGGCAGAGGGGATCAGGGAGGCGGTTCTGGTTCTCCATGACCACACGACCTCCGAGGAGACTGCGAGGTTGTGGACGGAGAACAGCCGTCTCCGATCCGAGCTGGAGGACCTCAAGCGGCAGTTTGCCGCTCTGCAAAGTGTCGGGCAGCAGCAGGCGGCTCCCTCGTCGGCCCCTGCACCTGCAGCGCCACCTACTCCGAGTCTGTCGGACTACGACGTAGAGAGGGTGGCCAGAATCTGCATGCTGCAGTGTGGGGGCATGGTGAGTGCCCGCCTGGAGGCAATCGAGTCTCGACTGCCCCCGGCTGAGCGCCTCCGCCCCCCGCTTGCGGCAGACAGGCGGAGGATGGAAGAGCCCGCGAGGCCGAAGCCCGCGCAGCTCACGCGGAGGACTGCAGGGGGGGCCAAAGAGCCCACAGTGGAGCCCGGGACGCCGGTACAGGTTGCGTCCGCGCCCCTCGTCCGGACGTCCCAGCCCCGCTTCTCCCGCCCAAGTTACGGTAGGTGGAGAGGGCCGCCGCAGGAGGAAAAAGAAGAAGAGGGTGGCGGGTGCGACCGCGCCACCTACCTCCCAAGAGGCCGCGATTCCGGCGTCCGCACCACCCACCCAGGAGCCCTGGACGACGGTGGTGAAGAGGGGCCGCAAGAAACGGGCGCCGCAGCCGACACCTCCCCAGGTACCGGCTCGACCAGAGTGCACGAGGCCACCAAAGGTCACTACCCCACGCTCCGAGGCTGTAGTTATTACTCTGCAGCCCGAAGCCATAAGCAGGGGAGTGACCTACAAGTCGGTCCTGGCGGAGATGAAGCAGAAGCTTCAATTTAGCGAGTTTGGCACCCCGGCTGGTTTCGTCTTCAGGACGGCAGCCACGGGTGCCAAGATGCTTCAGTTGTCGGGTGCGGCAAGGCAGGAGAGGGCGGACAAGTTGGCCGCCAAACTCCGGGAAGTCCTCAAGCCAGAGGACGCCCGAGTGTCCAGGCCCATGACCACGGCTGAATTGCGCGTGGAGGGGCTGGACGACTCGGTGACCCCGGAGGAAGTAGTGGCGGCCATTGCCCAAAACGGAGGGTGTCCGCCCGACAACGTGGCGGCGGGCAAAATTCGCAGCAGCGCGGATGGGCTGGGCACTGTTTGGGTGCGGTGCCCGGTCGCTGCTGCGAATAAGGTTGCAGACGGCGGGCGACTATTGGTGGGCTGGGTGTCTGCCAAGGTCAAACTCCTGCCAAGGCGGGCTGTGCAGTGCTTCCGGTGCCTGGAAAAGGGGCATGTCCGGGCACAATGCACTGCACAAATCGACCGCAGCGAAATATGTTTTCGCTGCAGTCGACCCAGCCATAAGGCGGCCCAGTGCTCCGTAGCGCCATACTGCAGCCTTTGCGCAGCTGCAGGGAAACGCTCGGAGCACAGACTTGGCGGGAAGGCCTGCAAGGCACCCAAGTCTAGAAATAGGAGGACTCGAGCTGTCGGAGAATCTGCGCCTCTCCCACAGCCCGACTCCCGACCCAGGGAAGGAGGAGCCGAGGAAATGGAGTGTCATTAATGGCACAATTCCGTTTCCTCCAGGCGAACATCAACCACGCCGCCAGAGCTCAGGATCTGTTGCTCCAGAGCATGGCGGAGTGGTTGATCAACGTGGCTGTGGTCGCCGAGCCATATTTTGTCCCCCCCCGCGATAACTGGGCAGGGGACCTAGACGGTTTGGTGGCCATCATTGGCGGGACTCTTGGCAGTCCGTCCCGAGGACACGGTTGGGTGGCCGCCCTCGTGGACGGCATAGTCACAATTGGGGCGTATTTCTCCCCCAACAAGAGTCTCGCTGACTTCGAGGAGTACCTTGTCGAGCTAGGTGCCGTCGTGAGCCGGTTCCACCCTCGCCCGGTGGTGTTGCTCGGGGATCTCAATGCCAAGTCCGCGGCTTGGGGATCCCCGATCACCGATCCTAGGGGTGAGGTGTTGGAGGAGTGGGCGGTTGAAACCGGCTTGACCGTCCTAAATCGGGGCTCGGTGTACACGTGCGTGCGGCAGCGGGGCGGGTCCATAGTGGACGTGTCGTTTGCAAGCCCCGCTGTTGCAGGCCGTGTACGCGACTGGCGAGTTGCCGTGGAGGTGGAGACGCTGTCGGACCATCGATATATTCGATTCGACGTCTCCACCCAGACTGCGGGGGGCGGTCGCCCACCGACCCCGCGGATGGACGGTCCTCGCTGGTCATACAAGCGTATCGACAGGGAACTTCTCGAGGAGGCCGCAATCCTCCAGGCCTGGGTCCGAGAGCCAAACGAACCCGTCGACGTCGAAGCGGAGGCGCAGTGGTTCCGCGGGGCGATGACGCAAATCTGCGACGCGTCAATGCCCCGTGTCACCCAACCCACAAGACGCCAGCTGTACTGGTGGTCCGCTGTCATCGCGCAGCTGCGCGTGACGTGCGTGGAGGCGAGACGCCAGTACAGCCATTACCGCAGGAGACGTCGCCGGGTTCCGGAGGAAGAGGCCGCGCGGTATGAGGTGTACCGCGCGGCCAAGGAGGCTCTGTGGCTGGCCGTCGGTGAGGCTAAGACTCGAGCCAGGGAGGAGATGCTGTCGGCTCTCGACGTGAATCCGTGGGGGCGCCCTTACCGTGCGGTCCGAGGGAAACTTCGTGCCTGGGCACCCCCACTCACCGAGAGCCTGCAGCCTGAGCTGTTGCAGGAAGTGGTCGCAACGCTCTTCCCTGCTAGAGAGGAACATGTTCCACCACCGATGGCTTTGCCCACAGCCACAGAGCCAACGGATGAGGAGGACGTCAGCGTCCCAGAGGTGACACAAGCAGAGATGAGGGTGGCGATAGCGCGGCTTCGGGCCAAGACCGTTGCCCCGGGGCCTGACGGAGTTCCCGGCGTTGCGCTCGCCCTCGCTCTGAAGGAGCTAGAGCCCCAGCTGAGAGGACTCTTCACCGCATGTCTTGAGCAGGGCCAATTCCCTAGGGAGTGGAAAAAGGGTCGCCTGGTCCTGCTCAGGAAGGCGGGGCGCCCAGCGGAGTCGCCGTCTGCGTACCGGCCCTTAGTGCTGCTGGACGAGGTGGGTAAGCTGTTTGAGCGGATTATCGCTGCCCGCCTCGCCGGCCACTTGTACAGAGAGGGGCCGGATCTGGACGACAGCCAGTTCGGCTTCCGGCGTGGGCGCTCCACTGTGGACGCCATATTGCGGGTAAGAGTCCTGGCGGAGGAAGCGGTGTCCCGGGGCGGGGTGATGTTGGCGGTGTCCTTGGACATCTCCAACGCTTTCAACACCCTGCCCTGGAGCTGTATTCGGGAGGCGCTGTGTTACCACAGGGTGCCCCCGTACCTCCGCCGCATCGTTGGGGCTTATTTGGCGGAAAGGTGTGTCACCTACTCGGGACGCGACGGCGGAGGCCAGCGCGACATGTCGTGCGGTGTTCCACAGGGTTCGGTCGTTGGCCCACCCCTGTGGAACATCGGGTACGACTGGGTGCTGAGGGGCGAGCTCCAACCGGGAGTGGCCTTGGTGTGTTACGCAGACGACACGCTGGTCACGGCCCGGGGGAGCTCGTACAGGGAGGCAGCGTTGCTAGCGACCTGTGCGGTCTCACAGGTTGTGGGCCGCATACGGCGCCTGGGCCTGGAGGTGGCCCTCAACAAGTCGGAGGCTGTGGTCTTTCACGGCCGCCGGCGGGCGCCACCGCCGGGATCACAAATTGTGGTAGGGGGGACCCCGATCGCTGTCGAGTCCACCATGAAGTATCTGGGATTGGTGCTCGACAGCCATTGGAACTTCGGCCCCCACTTCCGGCGACTGGCGCCCAAGTTGATGGGCGCTGCGGGCGCGCTTGCAACGCTGCTTCCCAATCTAGGGGGGCCGAGCACCGCCTGTAGGAGACTGTACCTAGGGGTCTTGCGATCCATGGCCCTGTACGGGGCCCCGGTGTGGGCCTCTGACTTGACGGCCGGCAGCATCGCGATGCTGCGGAAACCGCAGAGGGCGATGGCCGTCAGGTCAATCAGGGGGTATCGCACAGTCTCCTACGAGGCGGCTTGTGCACTGGCCGGGTCGCCACCTTGGGACCTAGAGGCGAGAGTCCTCGCGTCACTCTACCGGTGGCGCGAGGAGGTGCGGGCGCGGGGCGGTGGACCGATGCAGCGAGAGATCGATCTGCGTCGGTCTCAGCTCCGCGAGGTCCTGGTGGCGGAGTGGCGGGACAGGCTTCTACGCCCTACCGCCGGCTTCGCTACCATCGAGGCGATCCGACCGGTGCTCGAGGAATGGCTCGAGAGGAGGCACGGCTCCTTGTCGTTTCGGGCGACGCAGGTGCTCTCGGGGCATGGTTGCTTCGGGAAGTACCTGTGTCGCATAAACAGGGAGCCGGACGCTCGGTGTCATCACTGCGTCCACTGTCTGGAGGACACGGCTCGGCACACGCTGGCAGAGTGTGCCGCATGGGAGGAGCCGCGCCGTGCCCTCGTGACAGAAGTGGGAACCGATCTGTCGCTGCCGGCCGTCGCTCGCGCGATGGTCGGGAGCGCAGAGTCGTGGGATGCGGTGATCTCCTTCTGTGAAACGGTCATCTCACAGAAGGAGGCTGCGGAGAGGTTGAGGGAGGTCGAGACCACTCTCCCGACCCGCAGCAGACGAACCGGGCGTCGGCGGAGGGCGGACAACGCCCTCTTCCAGCCCCCCTAGACGGGTCCAGAGGGACGGTGGACTTGGGGAGGTCCGCCGCCCCGCCGAATAACTGGACCCGAGGCGGTGGCGCGTAGTGTTCCGCGCGCGCCCCTAAAAGACGTCGCGGGAGGAGTACACCTCACTCCCGCCGCAGACCTGAGGAGGCCCGCAGTGGCGGGCCGGCACTAGCCGGGGATCGTGGAAGGCGCACTAGTTCCCATGATCCCCGGTGCAAGTGTGGGAAGGGAACACCGGGGTGGTTTTTAGTCAGTACGAGTCTGACAGACCCCTCCGCTCTCCCCAGAGCGGAGGACATCCATCGAGGATTTTCCACCCCGGCAACAAAAAAAAAAAAAAAAAAGGTTAGGTTAGGTTAGGTTGGGGGACCACCCCACAGTGCTTGCGTCCACGTCGCGTCCCCTGGAAACGGCCCAGTTCTGACCACCGTAACGGAGTGGCAGACTGGGTACGGCCAAAGTGCACTGTGCTCTCGTAGCTTCTTACTGCTTGCCTTGCGAACTACGATTGTCGGATATGTCAAAACTCACGCGGAGCGCCTCCGGGCGAAAATCAAAAGGCCCTTCTCAGGGCCAACCCAAAGGCCCTTCTCAGGGCCATCCCAAAGGCCCTTCTCAGGGCCAACCCAAAGGTCCTTCTCAGGGCCAACCCAAAGGTCCTTCTCAGGGCCACCTAAAAGGCCCTTCTCAGGGCCACTCTGACGCTCCGGCGTCAGAAGCAAGCCGCGCGCCGTCTGCGGCTGGCTTCTTGGCGGACGAGTCGTCCGATAACGACTCGCTTTTTGGTGTGTCGGATGCGAGCGGCTCTCGGTCGCGGAAGCGGGTCCACCTGAGCGGTGGGTCTGAGGGCTCCCAAGCCTCGGGGTCTAAGGCTAAAAAGCCAACGACCGTGGCTGCGGATACCCACAACGTTGGGCTCGCGGACGCCCAACGCAAGCTGGACCTTGCCCGGCGAGCTCAGCTCCAGCAAGAGCTGGAGGAGAAAGTTGCCGCCAGGGAGAAGCGGGCGCACGTCGCCCGGGCAAAGTCCGGGTACGGTGCGTCCCGCGTTATATACGCGGACCACTCTTTAGAGGAGCTGGAAAGAATGGCGGACGAGGACGAGGAGGAGATCGTGGAGGTCGCCTCTAAGTCCTCCAACCTTAAGGGGACCTTCCAGAAGGCCCTCAAGAGCCGGGCGGCGAGCATGCGCGGTGTCGTCGCGGAGCTGGTGCGACGAAAGACCACCGAAGAGACGCGGCAACTGCAGGCGAAGGTGGATCGCCTACAGTCGGAGGTCAGCCAGCTTCATCAGAAGCTGGCTGAAGCCACGGCCCAGCCACAACAGGCCCGGACGAGCCCTGCGGCAGAAGGCCCATCCTCCAACCTTGAGGATATCATCCGCAAGGTTGTCATGGAGGAGAGGGCCTTCACAAGAGCCTGCCTTGCAGGGATTGAGGACCGGCTCTTGCCCGTGAAACGCCTCCGACCACCGCTTGCGGCGGATAAGAGGCAGCCGAGCGAGCCGGAGCCGTCCCCCTCCCAGGCGGTCGATGCCCTTCTCCCTGCCACCACCCCGTCCAACGAGTGGACGAACGTGGTCCGTAAGGGGAAGGGCAAAGGGAAAAAGTCGGCGACGGCTGTCCCTGCCGTCCCTGCCGCCCCCGCAACCACTGCCCCCAGCCGGTCGCAGACGACCGGCAAGGGAAACGGGAAGGGGAAAGGAAGGGGAAGAGGGAAACTTGTCCCCCCAAAAACCGCAGCCGTCGTGGTGACGCTCACCGCGGAGGCTGCGGAGCGAGGGGAGACATATATGTCAGTTTTGGTGCGGGCGCGTGCCAATGCCGATCCCACCCAACTGGGGATCGGCAGCGTGTCTTGCCGGCGGACACAAGCGGGGGCTCGAATTTTCGAGTTCCCGGGGGCCGAGGGGAGTGCCCATGCGGACCTCTTCGCAGCAAAGCTGCAGGAGGTCATCGCGGACTCGGCCAAGGTGGCCCGACCAGTCAAGTCGGCGGCCATTGAGGTGACGGAGCTCGACGACTCCATCACCAAGGAGGAGGTGGTGGCGGCGGTCGCAGCGGTGGGGGGCTGTGGCGCCGCAGCGGTGCAAGGCCGGGACATAAGGCCCGGCCGCGGCGGCATGGGTACCATTCGCCTCGAGTGCCCAGTCGCCGCTGCCAAAGCCGTCCTTGCCAAGGGACGGCTGCTGGTCGGGTTTAGCTCGGGTGCAGTTCGGGCACTCGAGGACCAGCCTCTGCGGTGTTTCCGGTGCTTCGGCATCGGACACACCCGGCCCATGTGTCCGTCCACGGTAGACAGGACGGACACGTGCTACCGCTGCGGCAAGAACGGCCACAAAGCCGTCTCTTGTGAGGCCGCCAAGCCACACTGTGCGGTGTGTGCCGCCAGTGGCCGCCCGGCAGGCCACATCATGAAGGGGAGGAACTGTAATCCTCCCCATAAGCGGGGCAAAGCGCAGGCGCCGAGCGGGCCTGCTGCTGCTGCTACTTGCTCCGCCGTTCCTGCGGCGGCTGCGGAGGGGGGTGCGATGTCCGATTGATGGATAGGGTCGAACATCGCATCCTTCAGGTGGTGCGGCCTTCCACTGACTCCCCTCCCCTCTCGCTCTTAGAGAGGAGACTGGGATACGTGGCCGCCGCGCGGGGAGATATGGCCCTGGTGGGGGTCTATTTCTCCCCAAACCACCCTGTCACGAAGCGCGAGCGGGAGGACGACCCTCTCGCTGCGCCGCTCCGTAGACGAAAAAGGGGTCGGAGAAGGCACCCTCCTCTCCCTCCTCATGGTGGCGACGGGCGGGCGACAGGCACGGGGGTGCCTTCACCCGCATTGCACCCGTCACCACCTTCGTCTGTCATTCCCGGGCCCCTGTGAGGGGCCCGCCATGAAGGGCAATCGTCGGCGGAGGACTGGACGTAAAGGCTATGCCGGTTTCCCAGTCCCCCGCCACTCGGACGAAGCGGGAATTTCGCTGGGTCGTTTTAGTGGGTATACCGGGTCAAACCCGGGGAGTCCCACATACCCCTCTCATCCCCCGATGGGAGGGTATGCGTAATGCATTTTTTCCCAGCGTCAAAAAAAAAAAAAAAAAAAAAAAAAAAAGGTTAGGTTAGGTTAGGTTAGGTTTTTTTTTTTTTTTTTTTTTTTTTTTTTTTTTTTTTTTTATACTTCTACCTCCAACGTAATCGGAGCCTATTCTCAGCTTTACAATCATTTTACAATCATACCAGTTCTCGCTATTATTCCTCTCGCACTTTCATTCTGCATACTTTATCTTTCTTTCATTCTTTCTCCTTTCTGTCTCCAAGGGTAGGACGCCCTTCTACTTTTCCCTATACTGTTAACTATTCCTCATTTTTATTTGGGGATAACACATAGCCACACAAGTTTTTTATTTTTCTTTACAATTTAGTTCTTAATTTATCTTATATCTATTTCTTAATACTATTACAATTTTGATTTTCTTACTTTACAAAGTATACATCTATTTTACTAATAATATATAATTACATGTTTCTTAGGACTACTTTACTTATTTTCTATTCCTTAACAACTAGTACATTTAAAGTTCAAAGCAAACATCCCTTTGTTGTCTTTTATCTTTACTCCGGTTATTTCTTAAGACTATTTAAATTAAAACAGTATAAATATATGTGTAACCTAAATACTAAGCAATGGTTTATTGCGTTCTTTAACTATTAATATTTCTGTTTTTAATGCTTGACCCTAATATTTTGTACAATATTATGCAAACATTTTTTCTTATACACTCTTATTTCTCTCTATCACTTTAATACAGATTTTTACGCAAAATTCTATAAACGTTTCTCTTTGTCTTCCCTTCATTAATTGCCACACATTTTCGGCGTTTAGATTGGTGTCGAGTTCGTGCTCAGCCTCAAGCCTTTCTTTGTCAAATACAGGACAATTGAACAATATATGTGGCACCGTCTCAGCAATGTCAGGATCGCAGATGCACGATGGGTTCTCCTTGCACTTGAAGCGATTCAAGTATTCCGAGAACCCACCGTGCCCCGTCATGATCTGCGTTGTTACGTTATTGATTTTGATTTTCCTGACTATCCTGTAGGCCGCCACCGCATCCGGGAAAAACAGTTTCGTCCCTGAAGCAGTGTCTCCAGAACCGTATCTCCGGTTCCACTCGTCAAGAGTTGCCATTCGGATGCATCGCTTGACGTATGAAACCGGACACAGGTCGTAATCGGGCTTTCGTTTGGAACCTTCAGCGGCTCTTTTGGCAAGTTCATCGGCCCTCTCATTTCCTTCCAACCCCGCATGGGCTTTGATCCAAAACAAGGTAACAGCCTTGTTTTGGATCGACAAGGACCGAAGGTTGGCCCTTGTCTCTACTGCCAGGGGGTGGTACCGATTATAATTCTGGATCGTTTGGAGGGCCGCCATGGAGTCGCTGAAGATTCCAAACGATTGCGCACTGTGCTTGAGTATCTCCCTGGTTGCGACGCATATTGCCAGAAGCTCAGCCTGGTAAACGGTGGAGTAGTGTGGGAGAGCAAGCTTGAGGGTTTTGGTTTCGGCGTCACCTCTCCACACGGATAGTGCCGCTCCAACCTTGCCCCCAATCTTGCTCCCGTCCGTGAAGATACGAACTTCAAGTTCGTTCTGGGCATCTAGTTGCTCTTGGTTTACCAGGCTTACGAGCTCTAGCTCAGCGCGCTCTGCGGGGTGTGGAGCCTCCATTGCCGAAGCGGTCTGCTCGACGCTCCTGTCGCCAAGTGCTGGCTGAGGCACCCCTCTCCTGGCCTCGTATAACGAAGCCGCTTCGCGAACTCGCAGGTCGAGAGGCAGTATCCCAGCCAGCACTAGCGCGGAGTTCAAGGAGACCGTCCGGTACCCTTTGCACAGTTTTTGCGCGATGCCGCGCTGCACTGCTGCCAACTGCTTCTTGATACCCAGTTTCTCGACGGCTGGAGCCCATACGCTGGCGGCGTACAGGATGATTGGTTCGACGGTAGCCACATATATTATTCTGATGACTTCCGGATGAAGTCCCCAGCTGGTCTTTGCTGCCTTGATGAGCTGTTTGTGGATTCCTATTGCCTTTCTGCACACATTTGCGACGTGTGTGTTAAAAGTCAGCTGTTTATCGATGGTGACACCCAGGATTTTGATCTCGTTGGACATGACAATGTCTATCCCGCCCATGCTCAAGCGCGGGATGTCGTATTTTAATTTGCGCGTAAGAACCATTGCATTTGTTTTTTGCGGAGCAAACTTTAGCTTATTTTGAACACCCCACGCCCGAACATGTTCGAGAGCGGCATTGGCACGTCCCTCGATCTCCAACGCTGTGTCACCATCGAAAATCAGCACAACGTCGTCTGCAAAAGCTTGGCAATAGTCCTCCCTGGCTTCCAAGCTCTTTAATAGCGGGTCCAGTAACAAGTTCCAGAAAATTGGTCCTCCAATAGAACCCTGGACACAACCCTTGCTTGTGGCCTTGCAGTACTCTTCACCTGCATACCTGACCCTGACCCTTCGGTTTCTGAGGTAGCTGTCGATGACCCTCCTCAAGCCGACTGGACACTGTTCCTCAGCCAGACGGACCCTTATAGCCGGCCACCATGCGCTGTCGAAGGCTCCCTCTATGTCCAATGATATCATTACTAGAATTTTCTTTTGTATCAGCTTACCGCGTATGTGCTGTATTAGTGCATAGAGGGAGTCCTCGGTGCTTCTCTGGGGCATGAATCCGTACTGACGAGTACTCATCCTAGGGATCAAGTGATACTTGAGGCGGGCCACCAACATCTTCTCATAAATTTTTCCGAAAATTGGTAAAAGTCCGATTGGTCGGTATGCCTTCGAGGTGCTATAATCAGTTTTCCCGGGCTTCTTTAGGATAATAACGGTCGCTTCTTTCCAGATTTCAGGGAAGAGGTGTGTTCTCCGGCAGCCGTTTAGGAGCGCCAAGGCTGTCTCGGGGGCACTCCTAATAGCCTGGCTACAAATATCGGCCGTGAGACCATCTGCTCCTGGCGCTTTTTTGACGTTGAATGATTCGCACGCTGCCATCAGCTCGGCCATCGTGAATGGTGGTTCGCATGACTCATCATGCCCTCCAGCATTCACGGCGTCGGCCTTTTCCCTAATAAGGCGATGGTAGGTGCTATCGGTGCTTGACTGGTCCTCTGGGTAAAAGGTTTCCGCCAGTAATTCGACCGAGCCTTTTGCGTCCAGTACTTCCCCATCTTTCAGTAGTGGCTGGTCCTCTCCTCTTCCCTTAGTCCTCCCTATCACACGGTAGATACCTTCCCAAACCCCTTCTCTGTCTTGTCTTGTGCAGAAGTTCTTCCAGCTCTCGATCTCGTCTTTGGCTGCCTCCGTCTCAAACTCAACTTTCAGTTTCAGGTACTCTTCAACGACCTTCGGCCTTCGGATTGGTGCAGCACTCCTGACTCTGCGTTTCATGGTGGCGACCTCTTTCTTCATACCCTCGAGTTTCTCGGACCACCACGGCAATGTGAACACTTCGTTTGTTTTCTTAATCGGCATTGATGAAGTGCATGCGTCTTTAACTAAGTTGATATATAAGTTGGTGATTGAATTTAATTGGTCAGCTGTATTAAGATTGTCTATTTCTTTTTTGTTTATTTGATTTTCTTGCAGAAATTGGCCGAGTTTCTCACGAAACTCGGGCCAATTTGCTTTTTTAGTGTTAAAAATTCGAGTTGTTCTGCTAATTTGGATGCCTTTAGATCTATTTAATTTGATGTTAAAAACAATGCCGTTGTGATCCGAGCTCGTAAGGCCCTCGTCTACCTTCCAGTCATCCACCATGTCCAGAATATCCGTTGAGCATGCTGTTATATCGACGTGGCTGCAGTAGCGTATCCCCCCTCTGGTTGTGTCGAAGGTCGGAATTTCCCCTCTGTTGAGAATGTTCAGGTCCAGCTCATCGAGGACTCCGGACACTTCCTCGCCTCTGCGGTCTATGGTCAGGCTTCCCCACCAGGTACTTTTGGCATTTGCGTCTCCTCCAAGAATCCACATTCTGGAACCTATCTCTGCCTCAACACGCTTGAGGTGCTCCAGATACGGTCCGATTGGCTGGTCCGGCTCAAAGTAAAAGGAGACTAGTGTGATCCTCCAGGCACTGGTTCGGATTCCCACCACGGCGATGTTGTTCGTGGTGAGTTTCGGGTACTGTTCGACGATGAGATCTTGGTCGAAGACCGCTATTGCGGCCTTAACAGTCCCATCTCCGGTGTCAGTGCTCTGGAAGATCCGGACGCCTCTATGACTCCTCATCACTCTGGCCCCGCCCACGTATGGTTCCTGGAGGAGAGCAACGGCGACCCGGCGTTTTACCGCCTCGGTCAGGAGCTCATTTGTCGCCAGCCTTTTTCTCTGGAGGTTTGCCTGAAACAATCTGTAGGGGTTTGGGTTGCCTTGGGTGCCCTTAGCAGTATGCCACCGTGGATCTTGCTATATCGTCCCATTTGCGGCGCGTTGGACATTCGAAGCTAAAGGCGTTGTGGCCAGTATCTCCGAGCTTCGCTCTTGTGCAGTTCTGGCACTTTGGCGGGACTCCCGTTAAGAAGTCGGCGCATTCCGACCTCAAGTGGGGGCCGCCGCAGTGGCTGCACAAGTCAGCCGGTTCCTTACAGTATCGTCTGCCATGCCCGTAGCCTAGGCAGCGCGTGCACTGTACCAGTGGGGTCTGGTCTTCGACCTTTACGCGCTGGAGGTCTACGTGCAGGCATCCGAGTTCTGTTGAACGTCTCCAGATTGTTGGCGAGACACTGACCACAACGTGACAGGTGTGTGGGTTCCTTGTCCTCCTCCGGAACTTAACCACCACCCTGTCCTCCTCCTTGTCCAGGTTGTGAAAAACATCTCTGTTCTGATTCTTCAATGCTTTGAGGATGTCCTCGTCTGTGTTAACAGAGAGGACGCTCCTTAGGATCAGTAGCGGGTCTTTGTTCTTCACCTCCTCGACATGGAGGTCCTGACTGTCTCGAGTCAGTCTGCCTTTGAGCTTATCTCGCTCTTCCATTGTTTGGAAGCCCATTATTATCTTCCTGTCTTTCGCCTTCCTCACCTTTTCAACCTTAATCCAGCCTTCTTTAGCATCCACGACTTTCCGCACTTTGTCCAGTACTTCATCCCCAGTCTCCGTTTCATCTTTGGAGGTAACGACGATCGAGTGTAGCGTACTCCGCACAGGGTTCGCGTTTCCGCTGTGGGACGCCGCTACGCTCGCGTATGTCGTGGCGGTGCTGTTCTCCACAGTCTGCTTGTGCTGCTCGATAACCACCTTCAGGTCCTCCATCCTCCTGGTGTGGCTCTCCAGCAGCAGCGAGTGGCTCAATAGTTGAGCCTCGAGTTGGCCATAGTTGGGTACTGGGTCGGCACTACTTGTGAAGGTGAGGTCGGCGGCCGCTCCCTCGGGTTGCAGACTTTTAGTCCCCACTCCTGAGCCTTTGGTTTTGGCGACTTTTTCGGCCTCCTTAACCAGTTGGTACATTCTGTCGAGTGCCTCGAATACGCCAGCTTTTATTTCATTCTTCGTGTTCCTGGACGTGTTCAACATTAGCTTTGCCTTGGTAAGGCAGGCCCTCGCCTCTGCCGATCGGTCCGCGTAATGGGATTTTGGCGGCGAGTGCACCTGTAGTAGTCTCTGTTGGAGAGGCTTCATAGGAGGAGGGAGCGTAGGTTTAGCAGGGCCAGCCTGCACCGTCTTTGTCACTAACGGGGGCGTTGCGTTTGCGCTGGAGGGCCCCGCCTCACCCTCTCCGACGCTGCGTCTAACGTTTGGAGGGGACGTTGTCGGCTTCGGTGATTTATCTTCCTCGGTTGGCTTCGCCTTGATTGGGGTCCTTATTCCGATCATCTTGTCAGAGGTTTGCGTCAATGTGTAAAGTAAAATAAAGTAGAAAGTAAAAGTGTATAATAAAATAATAAAAGGTAAAGTACTTAAGATTGTAAAATCTTCAGCAAGTCTCACTCTCTATATGGTAAAATAGACAGTGCTTCGTTCAAATGAACGGGTCAAGCATAAAAACAGTCGAAGACTCTTCCAGGAGTCAAATGACGTCAATATATAGTGACTCTACAAAAAACTCTATGTAGAGTCGTTTCACTGCGTCCAATGGATAGCTCTCGCCAAGCCCTTTAAATTGACTCCAAACTCGGTGCGGTTACGCCAACGGGTTTCGGAGATATCCCGACTTGAAGATTTTGGTTTTTTGTCAGGATGGCGGCCGAAAAGTGGTTGCAAGCGGTTATCTCCGGAACTACCAGGCCAAAAACCCTGATGTTTGGGCTTTTTGCACTTGGCTTGGCGAGACCAATCCACCGGGGTGGTTTTCAGTCATAAAAAATTTAACCTCCTGAAAAAGCCTGAAAATTATCCGTACTTATACCCTATGTCCTACTTATGTATCCAGTGAAAACCCCGGCCCTCTGCGACTCTCCGTTGGGAAGCTATGGCTGTTTGAAAAAAATTAAAATGGCCGCGGAACTGTCAAAACCAATTTTTGACAGCGGATAACTTCCTTCCGGGAAATCGCAGACCCCTCGAGTTTGGGCTCTCCCAACTCGGCCTGAGTTCCTCTGCCCGCTGAAAGTACTTTCAGGACCCCGAAAATTTTTAGTCCCAAACCGCCTGAAAACGTGGTGTGTGCAAGACAATAAGTCCTTAAGTGTAATGGTGAAAACCGCTAACTCCCACGTCCACTGGTTCAGGAGATATGGCGGTTTGAAACTAAACAAAATGGCCGCCAAGCTGTCAAAGGTCGTATTAAAAGGTTCGTAACTTTTGAACCCTTTGTCGGAGAGACTCGGGGTTTTGGATGTACAGCTCGGCGTCACTTCGAGTATATCCTGAAAGCAATTTCAGCGACAAAAAATCTTTGGGCCTGAACCAGGCTGAAACCCCACGACAATTAAAGTTGGCAGTATCCTGCTGGCCAAAGTGGAAATCCGGGGTAAATCGGATCAATGGTTCCAGAGTTATCGTGTCTTGAAAATTTTAACCAAAAAACCAAGATGGCGTGATTTGATGGAAATTGCCAAATTGGGAGATAAATGACCCGTGTTTGGGCTTGAATGGGTCACAATAAGTATATTGAACCCTGCCCAGGTGTCAAAATTAGATATTTCCTATTAAATTTTGAATTAAAGCCTAAAAACACTTAAAATTCGATAACTCAGGAACCATATGTCGAAAAATTATGAAAAAATTTCTAAAAATACTTAATACAAAGTGCTACACTGTGCAATAAACAAAAAATTAAAAACCAAAAACAAAGTATGAAAAATTTAGAAAAACTGATTTTCACAAAAAAAATACCCTGTAATTATTAAACTATTAAAACTAAAAATCTAAAATTTTGAATACTCAATTAACTAATGAGCGCGCCAAGGTCTGCAGTTGAAAAATCTTGAAATGCTGATCAGGACCGAAGATACGGGAGTCAAAATTTTCGGATTTCTATGTCCTTTTAAAAATCAGCCGTAGTAGGTAGATGAAAATTTCTTGGGGTTACCTTTTTGCTAGTTACAGAAGATGATATCTGCAAAATTTCAGGCGTCTGGCTCCGCTCTTTCTGAATTTTCAGTCCACGTGGTTTTCAGTTTTTTCCCTGTAGCAACTGAAGTTCCAGGTTTTTGGAGTTCCTGAATGGCCCAGGTGATGTGCGGGGTTGAGGCCCTCCCTTTCCTTAAATAAAAAGGGGGGGTCGTCGATCTTGTTTCGTCAGCGTTATTGATTTAAGTTTCTTTCTCAAACTTTAACCTCAAAAAATTTCAGTTTTTCGGGTTTGTGTTGTATCACAGTGAAGTCCGGATAGAGAATTTCTGCTGGGCGTATAGATTTCACTTAGCCACACACATAGACACCAAATTTATTGAAATCGGATCACTTTTTACCACTTTTTTGGATTTTTGAACCGGGAGACGAACGAAAAACGTGGCGTTCGCGGCGGTGGTTGGAGCCAGACTGGGGTTAGGTTAGGTTTTTTTTGTGCTTTTCCCCGTTCGTGGGTAAACAGGATCTTATTACTCTAGGTTTCTCATGCATTCCAGTTCTCACATTTGTGCTTCTCGCACTTCCATGCTTCATACGATGTCTTTCTTACATACGTCTATCATTCTCTGCCGGGTGGGACTCCCGCTATTGTAAACTACTACTCCTACTATTTTACTTGTCTTTATTTATTTAAGGTAAAACTCATAGACACGTGTTTTTTATTTATCTTTACAATGGTTCTTATTTTATCTTATATTCTAGTACTATTACATTTTGTTGCGGTTTTTACTACTATCTTGTATCTCCTTACAATTTTGAAAAACTTTTTAACTTACGTATTTATAACACTAAAAATTTTAGAATACTTAACATCTTTTTATCGCTTTGTACAACAAGGTTTTTTAAGACCAAGAGAATAATTTTTAAAACTTATAATTATTGATTACAGCTAATACATTTACTTATAAACTATAAAATACCATTAATAATATAAAACTAGTTAAGATTGAGCTTTTTGGAAAGATTTGCCACAAAACTTTTAACAACAAATATAATATTTAGTTTCGTATACATAAACCTACCCTTAATAATATTTCCATATGTTTTAAAATTAGCGCTACGTTTAACGGTCTGAGTCTGAGGACTAGGTTCTTACAGCTATAGTTAATTAATTAAATCTAATATTATAAAGTCTATATTTTTACATCGATTACTTTTATGTATTCTAGTAATACATAATCGTATATCCATTTTCTTACTCTATGCTATTTTTATTGACCTAACAGGCTGTTTTCAGTTTCGGATTGTTGCACTAATTTATTTCTTTGTGGTTGCGGCAATAATATATATATATACTTAGAATACACATATTTATTGTCATTTCTTTGTCCGGGGTACTTTTCAACGTTTTTTAAGGGCTGTTTAGGGTGCGTGTTTGGTGTTAAGCGTGTGTTCGTGATATATTTGTATATACTTACTATATATTTTATATATCCGTGTGTTGCGTGTTTTACGCACACCCTAAGGAGCAGTTCAAGCGTATGCCGTCGTCGTCCGAGCCAGGTAGTCCCACTTCTTGCGGACTGGACATTCCGTGCTGAAGGCATTATGGTCGGTCCTCTGGAGCTTTGAGTGCAGGCAGTTGCAGCACTGCGGTTCGTTCCCCGCGAGAAATTCTGTACATTTCTCACGGAGGTGCGGACCTCCGCAGTGGCTGCACCTGTCCGCACTCTCGGTACAAAATTTCCGACCATGTCCGAAAGCCAGGCATTTTGTGCATTGGATGAGCGGTGACTGGTCCTCCACCCTGACCCTTTGCAGGTCTAGGTAAAGGGCACCAGCCTCCGTCATCCTCTGCCAAACCCTGGGTCTGACCTGGACGACGACGTGTGCCGTTTTTGGGTTTCGGGTCCTTTTCTTATACTTGATCGTCATTTCAATTTCTTCTTGGGCCATGTCCATAAATATGTTTGCGTTCTGAGAGTAGATCGCCTTAATCATCTCGTCGTCATTATTGTCCAAAAAGACGTCTTTTAGGACGACGAGAGGATTTTTATTTTTCATGGGCGCTACTGTTAGTCCCTCGCCTCGACTCTCTATCCTGTCTTTTACTTTCTTAAACTCCGTCTCTGAATCGCAGCCCAGTATAACTGTCTGGTTTTTCGCTTTCCTAACTTTGCTGATTTTTAAGCCAGTTTCCCTGGCATCGACCGCCTTCTTCACTCTGGCTAACACTTCGTCCGCAGTCTCCTGGCTGCCCTCGAGGGTGACCGCCATCGAGTGAAGTGCCGGCCGATACCCGGGTCTGGCTGCCGCGACGTTGGCGTATGACAGCGCCTCAGTTTTTGGCTCAGTTTCCGCTCTCTTTATTGCCTCCTTGACATTCCTAGCGGCTTCGTCAATCCTGAGCTCGAGGACACCCTGCCCCACCTCAACCTTGCAGCTGAGGTCCTCGAACTCACTGCCGAGCTTTTCTAAGAGGTCGGCACCGCTTTCGTTGATCTCCAATTTGATGTCTGAGGTGACTTTTGAGACCCTTTCCTCAAGTTGGCCGAGCCGCGTCTCCAGGTTCGACTCCACCCTTTCTAGCCTTCCCAAAATGACCTCCGACAGTTCGGGTGAGGTAGGCTTGGTGGTTTTTGTGGGAGGAGCCGTTCCAGGCGCCGTCTCCAGGCTCTTAAAATGCTTGCTCAGCTCGAACAGAGTCCGCAGGCACTTGTCCGACTGGGTCTCCAGGAAGATCTTGATATCTTTCCTCATCTGAGGGTAACCTTGGACTCTAGTCGGGATGTCCTCGAATGTCTTCATGACCTCCTGGAGTAGTTTGTCAGTGGACGAAGCGGTATAAATACTGGTCTGTTGTTTATAGGCATCCATTATGTCTATTGACCTCCTTTTACGTTCTGGCCTCCGTATAAACGTCTTTGCGGCGTCTAGCGCATGTCCTGGCTGTCCTACCTGATTGGGAGTGGTGGTGGGAGCGACGGCCCCAGAGGTCCCAGCCGACGACGATGGTGGCGTTTTGGCAGTCGACGTGGCCTCCTGTGTTCCGCCGGCGCCGGCCCCTGCCCCTCTCCCTGTCACTGGGGTGCGGATTCCGGGAAACATTTTTTATTATCTACGTTCCGCCTGTTTATTGGTTTGTGGTTAGTGTGTAAAGGGCACTACCATAGAACGGGGAAAAGTAATGTCAGGTGGTCTGCACACAGTGTAAAGAGTGTGTGCAGTTCAAAAATAAAGTAAATAAACAATAATAAAAGTCAAAATTAGTGCAACACAAAAAAGTTTAGAAAAAGGTAGGTAAGTGTAAAAATGATTGGGATATAATATCCTCAAGGGTCCAGACTTCACTCAAAAGAGTGGGTCATAATTGATCTAGAATACAAGTAAAATATGGAAAATATAGATACGATGTACAAAAAGAATCAGTATTCGAAGCCAGCTATTCTATTCCCCTTAGTTAAAAAAAAAATAAAAATTTAAAATAATCTAGGCAAAATAGTGTCAAAAACACGGAGTCAAGCACGGACAATACAAATCCGCAATCAAAATTTTCCTATCTCAAGTGGTTTCCGAGATACCGGTATTTTAATATAGGAGGGGTGGGGGAAGGTCCAAACGGGGGGGGGAGGGTACCTGATATGCGGCTTTAACCGTGGTGTCGTAGACACCACGTGGCCGATTCTGGGGTGGCCGATTCTGGAATCGGCCACGTGGTCGTGGCCGATTCTGGGGTCAGATCGGCTCTATCTCCTCTCGTTCCCGAGATATGGCTTTAATACGGTTTACGGATGTAAACGAGCCCTAGGTGTAAAAAGACCTTTTGTGGGGAGGAGGGTTTTGGATATGGAATGTTGATTAGGGGTTTTTGGATGGTTATTACTGATTGGGATGTAGGAGTATTTTTGGGGGGCTGAGGGGTAGGTATTGGAGGGGAGGGGGAGGGGGTGGTATATTAGAAGGGGGTGGTATCCCGGAGATGTAAATTAACTAATGAAATTATATGGCTGAGGGCCACTGTTTATTATGATTTACTAAAATAAGGATTTTGGTACTAAAAAGAACTTAGGCTCAGGTATTAATTAGGGGTTAAAATGAAAAATATAAAATAGGGGTAGGGTTATACTAAGAATGGCCGGGGGAACAATGCACAAATCCAACACTCCTACGGAGTGTATGATTTGTAGATCGTCGTTAAAAACGAGCTATCTGGCTCCGTTTCGGAGTTATGAGCCTTTTTCCGAATTTTATAGTCCTAGGTTCGATTCCCGGTTGGTGAAATCAAATAAATATTTCAATCCTTTACAAATTTTTGTCACCTGCACGTATTTAGGCCCCTACACGTGTCCAGTTACGGAACGCAATGTTTTGCTCCAGAGTTTTCAGTTTTCGGGAACAAACCATAAGGAGGTCGTGGCTTAGTGACGAGTGACGAAAATTGATTTTGTCGACAAAGTTAATTTGCAGTTTTATGCCAGGCACTTCCTCCACTCTCGGAGTCAAAACTCACGTCCCGCCTGGGGCGCGTGGGTTTATGTGGTTGTGTCTAAAAGAGGGGAGCCGCTCCTTCTTCCAACCTGTGTTTCGGATTTTTCGGCTTAGGGTTTGGGTGGTAAATAGCCTCTAAAAGGGGGTGTTTATAATTACACAGCCGCAAAAGCTGTGGTTTCTGAACTTCCCATGCACCGAAAAATCCGAAAATTGGCTGAGGGGTGGGTCTTCCTAATGACTATGTCCTCTCATATTATTTGGGTACACACAACCCCCTTTTCAACCCCTGGTGGTACAATTTCGGAATGTTACTCGCGAATGTTCCCACTATACTTAAATTATAACTATTAACTAATGACACAAAAAATACAAACTTAGGCTACTCACGTGGAAAAACCCTTATCCTATATAAATAAAGTGTTTCAGAAATTTTTGGGGTGGAAATGACCAACCCCCGATTTTTTAAAAAGTTTAGAGCCAAATATCTTAAAAACTACTAGTCCAATTTTCACAATATTTAAAATATATATAGATATAACATACACAAATTTTTAAAGTCCATAAAAAACATATGTCGTCAATCCTGTTCTCCCGGAAATTTTGATTGAAATTTACAAAATTTTTACACTGTGTTTTAGGGGTCCTCCACGACGAATTTCCGCGATGTCTTTTCCGCTCCCGGCTCCTCGTCCGTGTCGCCTTTGGAAAACGGTCCCGGATCTTGTCGCAACCCTCGGGAACTCCGACCACGCTCCACGTGGCGTGTTGTTTTTGTTAGCTATCTCCGGAACCTCAAGTCGGAAAATTCCAAGTGAGGTGTCCAGAGATAGGTCTTTGCGCCGCGCACCAGGCTGCACCCTCAGAAATGTTTGTGCCCACTCAAAATCGAGCAGCGTCACGCTCTGAAGCTTTTTTAAAGCGGTTTTTCGCGGTTTTCCGCCACAATTTTCACCTTATCACCACAAAATTTTCACAGACACATGCGCCTTTGCAGCGCGCTTAAAATGGTATATCACTCGGGTACTTTTACGCGAAAAAAAAAAAACCTATTTTTACGAATTTTCGAGCGCGGAGCGACTTAAAAACGATCTGATCGCGGCGGGGGGTGCCGTGAGACTACTGGGTTAGGTTAGGTTAGGTTAGGTTAGGTTAGGTTGCGGCGGGCGCGCTGTCAACGCTGCTTCCCAATCTGGGGGGCCCGAGCTCCGCCTGCAGGCGGTTGTACGTAGGGATCGTGCGATCGATGGCCCTTTATGGGGCCCCGATATGGGCGACCGACCTGACGGCCCGCACTATCGCAGTCCTGCGCAGACCGCAGAGAGCGATGGCCGTCAGGGTCGTACGGGGATATCGCACGATCTCCTACGAGGCGGCTTGCGTACTGGCCGGATCCCCGCCATGGGACCTGGAGGCGAAGACCCTCGCGACACTGTACCAGTGGCGCGAGGAGGCCGAACATCGGGGCGAGAGGCTGGTGCAGCGACAAATAACACAGTACCGGTCTCAGCTCCGACAGGTCATGGTGGCGGAATGGCGGGGGAGGCTAGACCTCCCTACCGCCGGCCTCAACACAATCGAGGCGATCCGGCCAGTACTCGACGACTGGCTCGGGAGGAAGCACGGCTCTCTGACTTTCCGGGCGACACAGGTACTCTCGGGGCACGGCTGCTTCGGGAAGTACCTGTGTCGCTTAAGCAGGGAGCCAGACGCCCGGTGCCATCACTGCGTCCATTGTTCGGAGGATACGGCGCGGCATACGCTGGCCGAGTGTGCCGCTTTCGATGAGCCGCGCCGTGCCCTCGTTGCAGAGGTAGGAGGAGACCTGTCGCTGCCGGCCGTCGTTCGCTCGATGGTCGGCAGCGCAGAGTCCTGGGACGCGGTGATGTCCTTCTGCGAGACCGTCATGTCGCAGAAGGAAGCTGCGGAAAGGGAGAGGGAGATGACCAGCTCCCGCCCATCCCGCAGCAGACGCACCGGGCGTCGGCAGAGGGCTGACAACGCCCTCTTCCGGGCCCCCTAAATTGGTCCAGGGGCGGCGGATTCGGGGACATCCGTCGCCCCCCATCACACTGGACCCGAGACGGCGGCGCGTTGTGTTCCACGCGCGCCTCTCATAGACGTAGCGGGGGGAGTTTTACACCTCACTCCCCCCGGGACGAGGCCCGTAGGTCAAGCGGGCCAGCACTAGTCCGGGGCAGCGGAAGTCGCATCAGATCCCGTTGCCCCCTGACGCAAGTGTGCGAGGGAACACCGGTGTGGTTTTAGTCAGTACGAGTCTGACAGACCCCTCCGCTCTCCCCAGGGCGGAGGACATCCATTGAGGATTTCCACATCGAGAAAAAAAAAAAAAAAAAAAAAAAAAAAAAAAAAAAAAAAAAAAAGGTTAGGTTAGGTTAGGTTAGGTTAGGTTCTGAGGAGGCCCGCAGTGGCGGGCCGGCACTAGCCGGGGATCGTGGAAGGCGCACTAGTTCCCATGATCCCCGGTGCAAGTGTGGGAAGGGAACACCGGGGTGGTTTTTAGTCAGTACGAGTCTGACAGACCCCTCCGCTCTCCCCAGGGCGGAGGACATCCATTGAGGATTTTCCACCCCGGCAACAAAAAAAAAAAAAAAAAAAAAGGTTAGGTTAGGTTAGGTTAGGTTAGGTTGGGGGACCACCCCACAGTGCTTGCGTCCACGTCGCGTCCCCTGGAAACGGCCCAGTTCTGACCACCGTAACGGAGTGGCAGACTGGGTACGGCCAAAGAGCACTGTGCTCTCGTAGCGATTATACCCTTGACTTGCGATCTACGAGCTTGCTGGAAAATGCCAAAACTAACGCGGAGCGCCTCCGGGCGAAAACCAAAAGGCCCTTCTGAGGGCCAACCCAAAGGCCCTTCTCAGGGCCAACCCAAAGGCCCTTCTCAGGGCCAACCCAAAGGCCCTTCTCAGGGCCAACCCAAAGGCTCTTCTCAGGGCCAACCCAAAGGCCCTTCTCAGGGCCACTCCGACGCTCCGGCGTCTGAAGCTAGCCGCGCGCCGTCTGCGGCAGGCTTTTTGGCGGACGAGTCGTCCGACAACGACTCACTATTCAGTGTGTCGGACGCGAACGACTCTCGTTCTCGGAAGCGGGTCCACCTGAGTGGTGGGTCCGGGGGTTCCCAAGCCTCGGGTTCGAAGGCTAAAAAGCGGACGACCAAGGCCGCGGATACCCACAACGTTGGGCTCGCGGACGCCCAACGCCAGTTGGACCTGACCCGGCGAGCGCAGCTCCAGCAAGAGCTGGAAGAGCGGGTTGCTGCGAAAGAGAAACGGGCGCACGTCGCCCGGGCCAAGTCCGGGTACGGTGCGTCCCGCGTTACATACGCGGACCACTCTCTTGAGGAGCTCCAGAGAATGGCGGAGGAGGACGAGGAGGAGATCGTGGAGGTCGCCTCTAAGTCATCCAACTTGAAGGGGACCTTCCAGAAGGCCCTCAAGAGCCGGGCCGCTAGCCTGCGCGGTGTCGTCGCGGAGCTGGTCCGACGAAAGACCACCGACGAGACGCGGCAACTGCAGGCGAAGGTGGATCGCCTGCAATCGGAGGTCAGCCAACTTCATGAGAAGCTGGCTGAAGCCACGGCCCGGCCACAACAGGCCCAGTCGAGCCCTACGGCAGAAGGCCCATCCTCCAACCTTGAGGATATCATCCGCAAGGTTGTGATGGAGGAGAGGGCCTTCACAAGGGCCTGCTTAGCGGGTATTGAGGACCGGCTCTTGCCGGAGAAACGCCTCCGACCGCCGCTTGCGGCGGATAAGAGGCAGCCGAGTGAGCCGGGGCCGTCCTCCTCCCAGGCGGAAGACGTTCTTCTCCCGTCGACCACCCCGTCAAACGAGTGGACGGACGTGGTACGTAAGGGGAAGGGCAGGGGCAAGAAGTCGGCGAAGGCCGTACCTGCCGTCCCCACCACCACCGCTCCCAGTCGGTCGCAGGCGACCGGCAAGGGACAAGGGAAGGGGAAAGGGAAGGGAAAGGGGAAGTTAGTCCCTCCGAAAACCGCTGCCGTCGTGGTGACGCTCACCGCGGAGGCGGCGGAGCGAGGGGAGACGTACGCGTCCGTTTTGGTGCGGGCGCGTGCCAATGCCGATCCCACCCAACCGGGGATCGGCAGCGTGTCTTGCCGGCGGACACAAGCCGGGGCTCGAATTTTCGAGTTCCCGGGGGCCGAGGGGAGTGCCCATGCGGACCTCTTCGCAGCAAAGCTGCAGGAGGTCATCGCAGACTCGGCCAAGGTGGCCCGGCCAGTAAAGTCGGCGGCCATTGAGGTGACGGAGTTAGACGACTCCGTCACCAAAGAGGAGGTAGTGGCGGCGGTCGCAGCGGTAGGGGGCTGTGACGCCTCAGCGGTGCAAGGCCGGGACATAAGGCCCGGCCGCGGCGGCATGGGCACCATTCGCCTTGAGTGCCCAATTGCCGCTGCCAAAGCCATCCTTGCAAAGGGACGGCTTACAGTTGGCTTCAGCTCGGGTGCAGTCCGGGCACTTGAGGACCAGCCTCTGAGGTGTTTCCGGTGCTTCGGCATCGGACACACCCGGCCCATGTGTCCGTCCAAAGAAGACAGGACGGACACATGCTACCGCTGCGGCAAGAACGGCCACAAAGCCGTCTCTTGCGAGGCCGCCACGCCGCACTGCGCGGTGTGTGCCGCCAGTGGCCGCCTGTCAGGCCACGTCATGAAGGGGAGGAACTGCAATCCTCCCCCTAAGCGTGGCAAAGCGCTGGCACCGACCAGGCCTGCTGCTGCTGCCGCTAAATCCGTCGTTCCTGCGGCGGCTGCGGAGGGGGGTGCGATGTCCGACTGATGGATAGCGTCGAACATCGCATCCTCCAGGCGAACACCAACCACTGCAGAGCAGCCCAGGATCTGCTGATGCAGACCATGGCTGAGTGGTTGGTGGACTTGGCGGTGGTCGCCGAACCTTACTCGGTCCCTGGCCGTTGGCTGGGCGACCGGGACGGCTTGGTGGCGTTGGTGGCGCGGTCCTCCACAGACTCCCCTCCCCTCTCGCTCTTAGAGAGGGGACCGGGATACGTGGCCGCCGCCTGGGGAGACATGGCCCTGGTGGGGGTCTATTTCTCCCCAAACCGCCCTCTCTCGGACTTTGAGGATTTCCTCGAGATCCTCACCGCAGTCAAAGGGAGGGCGGCGCCACGCCAAGTTCTGGTGTTGGGCGACCTGAACGCCAAGTCGGCGGCCTGGGGCAACCCGGCAGCTGGTTGCAACGTCCGGGGGCGCGTCGTCGAGTTTTGGGCGGCCTCATGCGGTGTGTCCCTCCTCAACAGGGGGGCGGTCCACACGTGTGTTCGGCAACAGGGTGGATCGGTGGTGGACGTCTCGTTTGCCACCCCCGCGCTGGCCGCCCGCGTCGTCAACTGGCGGGTAGAGATGGTGGAGACGTTGTCGGACCACCGATATGTGCGGTTCGACATCTCCACCCAGCAGGGCGGGAGGGGGGTGGCCCGCGCTGGGCAATCTCCCTTCCCGCGGTGGGCACTCACCCGCCTGGACCGGGAGGCAGCCAAGGAGGCGGCCTTTCTCCAGGACTGGCTGTCGCCCCCGGTCGAGGTCCTGGACGTGGACGCCGCTGCGGTCCAGCTCAGAGGGTCCCTGACCGAGGTGTGCAACTCCAGCATGCCTCGGTCTCGCCGTCCGCCTCCCCGTCGCGCCGTCTATTGGTGGACGGAGGAGCTGGAGGGACTCCGGGCCACCTGCGTGGCGGCCAGAAGGGCCTACACGCGGAGCCGAAGGCGCAGCGCCCAAAACCGAGACCGGGCAGAAGAGGACCGTCTTTACGCCTCTTACCGAGAAGCGACGACGGCCCTCAAGTCTGCAATGGGCGCTGCACAAGACTCGGCGAGAGCCGAGATGCTGGAGGGTCTCGACAGAGATCCCTATGGGAGACCATATAAGGCGGCGCGGAACCAGCTACACCCCTATGGTCCCCCACTGTCGGAGACCCTCGAGCCAGCGTTGCTGGATGGGGTGGTCCGGTCCCTGTTTCCGCGCAGGACCGACTTCACCCCACCAACGATGGATCCCCCGCAAGGGGCGGCTTCGCCGGAGGAGGAGGACGTCCCTCCGGTGACGGTGGCGGAGTTATACGCGGGGGTTCTCAGCCTCCGCGCAAAGAAGACGGCCCCCGGACCAGACGGTGTCCCCGCACGGGTGCTGGCGATCGCCGCCTCCGGGATGGAGGACAGGTTTCGGGACCTCTTCAGCGCGTGCTTTACGGCTGGGAGGTTCCCGAAACTGTGGAAGGAGGGGCAGCTATGCCTCCTCCGAAAGGAGGGCCGCCCGGTGGACTCCCCCTCGGCATACCGGCCCATCGTCCTGCTCGATGAGGTCGGTAAGTTGTTCGAGGGGATTGTCGCCTCCCGGCTTGACAGCCATTTGCGGGAGGTAGGGCCGGATCTGTCGGACGCCCAATTCGGCTTCCGTCGAGGGCGTTCGACGATCGACGCGCTGGCCCTACTCAAGGGCCAGGTGAAGGAGGCGGTGGAGGCGGGGGACGGAGTGCTGGCGGTGTCGTTCGACATTGCCAACGCCTTCAACTCCGTCCCCCACTCGACGATATTGGAGGCGCTCCGGTATCACGGAGTGCCCCAATACCTGCGGGACCTATTGGCCAGCTACCTGGAGGACCGAGAAGTCCTCCTAGTGGATAAGACGGCCACCGTAAGGCGGTATGGTGCAGAGTCCGGTGTTCCGCAGGGGTCGGTGCTTGGCCCCCCCTTGTGGAACATCGGGTTCAACTGGCTCCTGCGCGGAGCCCTCCTCCCGGGCACGAGTGTCATCTGCTACGCGGATGACACTCTCCTCACTGCCCGGGGGAGGAACTTCGCGGACGCGGCATGTCTGGCCTCGGCTGGCGGATCCTTGGTTGCAGAGAGGATCCGCCGCCTGGGATTGAAGGTGGCGCTGCACAAGACCGAGGCAGTGTTCTTTCGCGGGCCTCGGCAGCGCTGCCCTCCCGACGCCCACATAATTGTGGAGGGCGTCAGGATAGGGGTCCAGCCCCAGATGAAATATCTGGGGCTGGTGCTGGACGACAGGTGGCGCTTCGGCCCGCACTTCAGCGGGCTGTCGACGCGCCTGTTGAAGGCCGCGGACGCCCTCTCGTGGCTCCTCCCGAACCTGGGGGGGCCCAAGGCGAAATGCCGGCGCCTGTACGCAGGCATACTGAGGAGCATGGCCCTTTACGGGGCCCCCATCTGGGCGGACTCCCTCCACAGGAGGGAGAATGCAACTGCCATCCGCAGGCCCCAAAGGGCCATTGCACAGCGGGTGGCGAGGGCCTACCGCTCGGTAGGCTTCTCGGCGGCATGCGCTCTGGCTGGCACCCCTCCTTGGGAGTTGGAGGCTTGGGTGCTCGCCAGAGTTTACGAGTGGACGGCGCGCCGAAAGGCTCTCGGGGAGCGCCCCGTCGCCGAAGAGCGGGAGGCCGTGCGGCGGGAGGCGAGGGACGCTATCGTCCTCCATTGGACGGAGGACCTCGCCGCCGCCACCTTTGGCCGCCGGACGTTGGACGCGCTCGGTCCGGTTCTACGGAGCTGGCTCGAGCGGTCCCACGGTTTTCTCTCGTTCCGTCTGGTGCAGGTGTTATCCGGGCATGGCTGTTTCGGATCGCACCTGCACCGGATCGGGAGGGAGGAAACCCCGGCGTGCCACGACTGCGGCGCGCCGGAGGACACGGCGCAACACAGCCTGGAGGTGTGCCCAGCTTGGTCCGAGTTGCGCCGCGGTCTGACCGCGGTAATCGGACCGGACCTCTCGCTTCCCGGCGTCGTCAACGCCATGCTGGGGAGCGAGGAGGCCTGGGCAGCGGTCGCCTCCTTTTGCGAGGACGTAATCTCGCAAAAGGAGGAGGCGGAGCGCGAGCGGGAGGACGACCCTCTCGCTGCGCCGCTCCGCAGACGAAGAAGGGGTCGGAGAGGGCGCCGTCCTCTCCCTCCTCCTGGTGGCGACGGGCGGGCGACAGGCACGGGGGTGCCTTCGCCCGCATTGCACCCGTCACCACCTTCGTCGGTCATTCCCGGGCCCCTGTGAGGGGCCCGCCATGAAGGGCAATCGTCGGCGGAGGACTGGACGTAAAGGCTACGCCGGTTTCCCAGTCCCCCGCCACTCGGACGAAGCGGGAATGTCGCTGGGTCGTTTTAGTGGGTATACCGGGTCAGACCCGGGGAGTCCCACATACCCCTCTCATCCCCCGATGGGAGGGTATGCGTAATGCATTTTTTCCCAGAGATAAAAAAAAAAAAAAAAAAAGGTTAGGTTAGGTTAGGTTTTTTTTTTTTTTTTTTTTTTTTTTTTTTTTTTTTTTTTTTTTTTTGGCAGGAGTGGGAAATCCCCGCGGACACCTCGACTACCTCACAGATTGTGAGACAGTCGAGGTAGTGCCGGACTCGAACCGGCTAAAACCACACTCCTGCCCCACCAGTGTCCCTCTGACATGGGAATCAGAGCCCTTTTTTACTTTCTTTTAAAAACTTATTTTGCATCTGATTTTTTTTTTTTTTTTTTTTTTTTTAAAAAAGGCCGAAGAGACCATGTACTTTTCGCTTCATTTTGACTATTTTTGTATTTGAAAACTAATTACATGTCTAACATAAATTTTTACTGAGCTACTTTTATTACCTTTTTATTGTATTACTACGTATTTAAATTAACTTTATTTAAATGGCTAAATTATACTACTATTGTCTAACTACTTTTATTTTTATTACGATTTTACTAAACTTTTAAAATGATTAACCCTAACACTCAAATGCCCTTAGTATTTCTTTTGTTCGATTTTAATTGTTTTTGTTTTGCAATGTCTATTTTGTGGCTTTACATTGTGATATCTACACCATATATACTCAATATATAACTAAATATCAAATAACAACAATTTATCAAAATTACTTGCCAAACAAAACGAACAAAAGTGACACTTACAAACCGAGTTTACAATGGTTTCCACACAAACCAACGACTCCACTAGAGCTGACCCCTGATCCAGCATAACTCCAGCCATTTTCTCATGAGAATGACTGAAGTTATCATTCTTCATGAGGCCAGCCCCAGTCTGTGCCGAATTCTTGGTATCATTGTACATGGAAGTGGGCGCACCGACAACTTTAGCAATACGCTATGGTTGCTCGCGCAAATGCGTCCCACTTCCTACGTATCGGGCAATCGTTACTGAATGCGTTGTGTCGGTGCTCCCCAAGCTTGGCTCTGGTGCAGTTAACGCACACCGCTGCTTCGCCGATCTGGTTGCTCGGGCAGTCCACCCTGAGGTGCTGCCCGCCGCAGTGGCTGCATAGATCGGCTGGCTCCGTGCACAGGCGTTTGCCGTGCCCGTATGCCAAGCAACGGGTGCACTGCACCAGAGGCGTCTGGTCTTCGACGCGCACTCTCTGGAGGTCAATCCGAAGCTTGCCTCCTTCGAGTGCCCTCTTCCAGACAACTGGTTAGGTTAGGTTTTTTTTTTTTTTTTTTTTTTTTGTTTTGGCAGGAGTGGGAAATCCCCGCGGACACCTCGACTATCTCACAGGAATTTCTCTTGTGAGACAGTCGAGGTAGTGCCGGACTCGAACCGGCTAAAAACCACTCCTGCCCCAGCCAGTGTTCCTCTAACATGATCAGAGCCCTTAACATCTGTCATTTTTTGTTTGTCTACGATAAAGGGTGGCCGGAGAGACCACATGAGTGCGTTTTGGTTTTGCGTGATGTAAAATACCTATTTTTGTAACTCCTTATAATATCTCTTACATTTATTTAACTTTACTCTTTACTATCTTGTTAATGTGTGTCCACAAAACAATTTTTATTTCACTAATATCCTTTAAAATTTATTACTATAATCATATTTATGTCTATTATTAACCCTTACATTAATGCCCCTATTACGATTTCTTGCTCTAATTACTTTTGTTTCCCATTTAAATTTTTGTTCTAATATCTATTTTATTTATTAATTGTATGATATCTACAGTATATATTCAATATATAATTAAATATCATTTTCAATTTTATATCTATTGCTTTTAATTTCATACATTCTTCATAAAATGGGTTTAGGTCTGTTAATGTACTACCAATTTCGACACAGCTTGACATGTCCACCAGAGCTGGCACCCGCTCCAGCATAACTTGAGCCAGTTTCCCATGAAACGGACTCAATTTACTTTTTCGCATGTTGCCAACCCCGGTGGCTGCCTGAACGCGCCTGGTTTCCGGTTGGGCCGAATTGATACCACATCTGTGTTTGGAAGTGGTCGCACCGCCAACTTTAGCAGTAAGCTATCGAAGCTCTTGCGAATGCGTCCCACTTCCTTCGCACTGGGCATTCGTTGCTGAACGCGTTGTGCTCGGTGGCCCCTAGTTTTTCTCTGGTGCAGTTCACGCAAACCGCTGCTTTGCCGATCTGTCTATCCGGGCAGTCTGCCCTGACATGTGGCCCACCACAGTGGCTACACAGATCGGCTGGCTCCGTGCACAAGCGTTTTCCGTGCCCGTATGCCAAGCAGCGGGTGCACTGCACCAGAGGCGTCTGGTCCTCTACGCGAACTCGCTGGAGGTCGATGCGGAGTTTTCCCCCCTCAATCGCCCTCCTCCAGATCATAGGGGACACACCAAGCACAACGTGATTCGCATGCGGGTTTCTAGTTTTGCGTCGGTATTTGACAACCATTCTCTGCTCCTTGTCGTCGAGCCCGTGAAATACTTCCCGGTTCTGATTCCTAAGGGCTCTCAGCACCTCCTCGTCACTGTGCATGAGTAAAACGTCCCTTAGAATCAGAAGCGGGTCCCGATTTTTCACGTCCTCGACGACGAGGTTCTCTCCGGCCTTCTCCAAACGATTTTTCAGTTTCCTCCTCTCCTCCGTGGTTGCGCACCCCATAATAACCTTCTGGTCCTTGGCCTTGCGGACCCTCTCGACACGCACCCAGCCCTCCTTCGCGTCCACTGCTTTCCTAACTCTTTCGAGTATTTCGTCCCCCGTATCCATCTCCTGAGTTGAGGAGACAACCACCGAGTGCAGCGTCGTTCGCTCCAGAGTCTGAGCCCCGGTGTGGCTCTTAATGACGCCCGCTACACTCGCGTAGGTTGCCTCCCCCACCCCCTCCCTGTTGGCCAGACTGTCTCGGAGTTTGTCGAGTTTCTCGGAGTTGTCTCTTAACTCCGAGATGTGCTCCTTCAAGCTGTTTAGGAGCTCAGTCTGGCCAGCAAGGACCTCGGCGGAGATAGGATGGGGACTACGGTCAGCAGTGGGCGCGGGTTCCGGTATGGCGATGGGTGCGGAAGGGGCCTTATCTCGCTCGGACTCCTTGACCAGCTCATAAAGTCTGTTTATAGCTTCAAGCACCGCAGTCTTGATCTCAGCCTTGAGGTTGCGAGAGTTGCCTAGATTAAGCTTGGCCTTATTTAGGCAAGCTCTCGCCTCCTCGGTGCGACTGCGGCACTTAGCCTCAGGCTTTATGAGCGGTCTTGAGGCATCGATAGCAGCTCGGCGCGTCCCCGGAGTGGCAGGGCCTCCCTGCGACGCAGAAGGAGTCTCGTCTCCGAAAGAGATTCTCCTCCTCGCGGCCACAGACGAGGGCACCGCTTCCTCCACCGATCGCGGCGAGCCACTAGATCCTTGGGCCCTCACGGTGCTGGATGGGGTGCGAAACATCGTACAACTTTGGGAGCAGGTATTGCTAGAGTCGAACCCTGTAAAGAGGGGAACTAAACAACAATATCTGCTCGAGAGGAGAGGTTTAGAGAGGACACTGGTACTCCTGTGACCCTGTAAAGGGGGGAACACAGTAAGTATATAATAACAGAATCAAATAAAATATAAATACAAGAAAGTCGTATAATTATAGTCGCCCTCTTAGGTGCGACTGTCACAATATATTATTTAACAATATAATAACATCTAAAACAAGTAAATTTAAAATTTCCTAAAAAATCAATTATTTACAGTCAGGATGGTTAAAAACGAGCTTTTCCCTAAAGAAATTCCTATCTACAGGCCTAAATTAACTATAAACAATAAAATTATAAAAAGAAAATTTTGCCGAAAATCCCACGTCTACCTTCCTATATACCAGAGGGCGGGTGGGTGGGCAAAATTTTTTCGAGCTAGGGGCGCGTGCGAGGTGTCCAGAGACGCGTCTCCGCGCGGGCTAGCGATATATGGAATAAAACGTGGTAGGTGCCGAACAAAAATTTTGACTTTTGGTCAAAAAACCAGTTTTCGAAAGAAAAAATTTGGAATTTCACCCCACTACCTGGAGACCGGGACACGGAACGCGGACCAGAATTCAGGGAAGAAGGGTGAGTACTATTACAACTATAATCTAATTTAAAATGTGAAGGAAAATTTGGAAAAATAATTAATTTTGAGGAATATCTCTGGAATTTAGGGATGAAGTCCAGACGCGCGTGTAAAATGCGCGCGTTATGGTCAGTACGTAGGCGGAGGCCTAGTTATGTCTAAAAACACCGAAAACAGATTGAAAATCGCACGTCTGGAACAGAAAATATCGATCGGTTAGGTTAGGTTAGGTTAGGTTAGGTTAGGTTAGGTTAGGTTAGGTTGGGGGACCACCCCACAGTGCTTGCGTCCACGTCGCGTCCCCTGGAAACGGCCCAGTTCTGACCACCGTAACGGAGTGGCAGACTGGGTACGGCCAAAGTGCACTGTGCTCTCGTAGCTTCTTACTGCTTGCCTTGCGAACTACGATTGTCGGATATGTCAAAACTCACGCGTAGCGCCTCCGGGCGATTTTTAAAGACCAAAGGCCCTTCTCAGGGCCAACCTAAAGGCCCTTCTCAGGGCCAACCCAAAGGCCCTTCTCAGGGCCAACCAAAAGGTCCTTCTCAGGGCCAACCCAAAGGCCCTTCTCAGGGCCAACCAAAAGGTCCTTCTCAGGGCCAACCCAAAGGCCCTTCTCAGGGCCAACCCGACGCTCCGGCGTCTGAAGCCAGCCGCGCGCCGTCTGCGGCAGGCTTTTTGGCGGACGAGTCGTCCGATAACGACTCACTATTCAGTGTGTCGGACGCGAACGACTCTCGTTCGCGGAAGCGGGTCCACCTGAGCGGTGGGTCCGACGGTTCCCAGGCCTCGGGGTCCAAGGCAAAAAAGCCAACAACCGTGGCCGCGGACACCCACAACGTTGGGCTCGCGGACGCCCAACGCAAGTTGGACCTGGCCCGGCGAGCGCAACTCCAGCAAGAGCTGGAGGAGAAGGTTGCCGCCAGGGAGAAGCGGGCGCACGTCGCCCGGGCAAAGTCCGGGTACGGTGCGTCCCGCGTCGTATACGCGGACCACTCTCTTGAGGAGCTGGAGAGAATGGCGGAGGAGGACGAGGAGGAGATCGTAGAGGTCGCCTCCAAGTCCTCAAACCTAAAGGGCACCTTCCAGAAGGCCCTCAAGAGCCGGGCCGCGAGCATGCGCGGTGTCGTCGCGGAGTTGGTCCGTCGCAAGACAACTGACGAGACGCGGCAACTGCAGGCGAAGGTCGATCGCCTGCAATCGGAGGTCAGCCAGCTTCATCAGAAGCTGGCTGAAGCCACGGCCCGGCCACAAGAGGCCCGGACAAGCCCTGTGGCAGAAGGCCCATCCTCCAACCTTGAGGATATCATCCGCAAGGTCGTGATGGAGGAGAGGGCCTTCACAAGGGCCTGCTTAGCGGGCATCGAGGACCGGCTCTTGCCGGAGAAGCGCCTCCGACCGCCGCTTGCGGCGGATAAGAGGCAGCCGAGCGAGCCGGGGCCGTCCTCCTCCCAGGCGGAAGACACCCTACTCCCTGCCACCACCCCGTCCAACGAGTGGACGGACGTGGTTCGTAAGGGTAAGGGCAGGGGGAAAAAGTCGGCTAAGGCCGTACCCGTCGTCCCCGCCACCACCGCTCCCAGTCGGTCGCAGACGACCGTCAAGGGAAAGGGGAAGGGGAAAGGGAAGGTAAAGCTGGTGCCCCCAAAAACCGCGGCCGTCGTGGTGACACTCACCGCGGAGGCTGCGGAGAGAGGGGAGACCTACGCGTCCGTATTGGTGCGGGCGCGTGCCAATGCCGATCCCACCCAACTGGGGATCGGCAGCGTGTCTTGCAGGCGGACACAAGCCGGGGCTCGAATTTTCGAGTTCCCGGGGGCCGAGGGGAGTGCCCATGCGGACCTCTTCGCAGCAAAGCTGCAAGAGGTCATCGCAGACTCGGCCAAGGTGGCCCGACCGGTCAAGACGGCAGCCTTTGAGGTGACGGAGCTCGACGACTCCGTCACCAAGGAGGAGGTGGTTGCGGCGGTCGCAGCGGTAGGGGGCTGTGGCACCGCGGCGGTCCAAGGCCGGGACATAAGACCCGGACGCGGCGGCATGGGCACCATTCGCCTCGAGTGCCCAATCGCCGCTGCCAAAGCCGTCCTTGCCAAGGGACGGCTCACAGTTGGCTTCAGCTCGGGTGCAGTCCGGGCACTTGAGGACCAGCCTCTGCGGTGTTTCCGGTGCTTCGGCATCGGACACACCCGGCCCATGTGTCCGTCCACGGTAGACAGGACGGACACATGCTACCGCTGCGGCAAGAACGGCCACAAAGCCGTGTCTTGCGAGGCCGCCACGCCGCACTGCGCGGTGTGTGCCGCCAGTGGCCGCCTGTCAGGCCACGTAATGAAGGGGAGGAACTGCAATCCTCCCCCTAAGCGTGGCAAAGCGCTGGCGCCGACCAGGCCTGCTGCTGCTGCCGCTAACTCCGTCGTTCCTGCGGCGGCTGCGGAGGGGGGTGCGATGTCCGACTGATGGATAGGGTCGAACATCGCATCCTCCAGGCGAACACCAACCACTGCAGGGCAGCCCAGGATCTGCTGATGCAGACCATGGCTGAGTGGTTGGTGGACTTGGCGGTGGTCGCCGAACCCTACTCGGTCCCTGGCCGTTGGCTGGGCGACCGGGACGGCTTGGTGGCGTTGGTGGCGCGGTCTTCCACGGACTCCCCTCCCCTCTCGCTCTTAGAGAGGGGACCGGGATACGTGGCCGCCGCCTGGGGAGACATGGCCCTGGTGGGGGTCTATTTCTCCCCAAACCGCCCTCTCTCGGACTTTGAGGATTTCCTCGAGATCCTCACCGCAGTCAAAGGGAGGGCGGCGCCACGCCAAGTTCTGGTGTTGGGCGACCTGAACGCCAAGTCGGCGGCCTGGGGCAACCCGGCCACCGGTTGCAACGTCCGGGGACGCGCCGTCGAGTTTTGGGCGGCCTCAAGCGGTGTGTCCCTCCTCAACAGGGGGGCGGTCCACACGTGTGTGCGGCAACAGGGTGGGTCGGTGGTGGACGTCTCGTTTGCCACCCCCGCGCTGGCCGCCCGCGTCGTCAACTGGCGGGTAGAGATGGTGGAGACGTTGTCGGACCACCGATATGTGCGGTTCGACATCTCCACCCAGCAGGGGGGGAGGGGGATGACCCGTGCTGGGCAATCTCCCTGCCCGCGGTGGGCACTCACCCGCCTGGACCGGGAGGCAGCCAAGGAGGCGGCCTTCCTCCAGGACTGGCTGTCGCCCCCTGTCGAGGTCCTGGACGTGGACGCTGCAGCGGTCCAGCTCAGGGGGTCCCTGACCGAGGTGTGCAACTCCAGCATGCCTCGGTCTCGCCGTCCGCCTCCCCGTCGTGCCGTCTATTGGTGGACGGAGGAGCTGGAGGGACTCCGGGCCACCTGCGTGGCGGCCAGAAGGGCCTACACGCGGAGCCGACGGCGCAGCGCCCAAAACCGAGTCTGGGCAGAAGAGGACCGCCTATACGCCTCTTACCGAGAGGCGACGACGGCCCTCAAGTCTGCAATGGGCGCTGCACAAGACTCGGCGAGGGCCGAGATGTTGGAGGGTCTCGACAGGGACCCCTATGGGAGACCATACAAGGCGGCGCGGAACCAGCTACGCCCCTATGGTCCCCCACTGTCGGAGACCCTTGAGCCAGTGTTGCTGGATGGGGTGGTCCGGTCCCTGTTTCCGCGCAGGACCGACTTCACCCCACCAACGATGGATCCCCCGCAAGGGGCGGCTTCGCCGGAGGAGGAGGAGGTCCCCCCGGTGACGGCGGCGGAGTTATACGCGGGGGTGCTCAGCCTCCGCGTGAAGAAGACGGCCCCCGGACCAGACGGTGTCCCCGCTCGGGTGCTGGCGATCGCCGCCTCCGGTATGGAGGACAGGTTTCGGGACCTCTTCAGCGCGTGCTTTACGGCTGGGAGGTTCCCGAAACTGTGGAAGGAGGGGCAGCTATGCCTCCTCCGAAAGGAGGGCCGCCCGGTGGACTCCCCCTCGGCATACCGGCCCGTCGTCCTGCTCGATGAGGTCGGTAAATTGTTCGAGGGGATTGTCGCCTCCCGGCTTGATAGCCATTTGCGGGGGGTAGGGCCGGATCTGTCGGACGCCCAATTCGGCTTCCGTCGAGGGCGTTCGACGATCGACGCACTGGCCCTACTCAAGGGCCAGGTGAAGGAGGCGGTGGAGGCCGGGGACGGAGTGCTGGCGGTGTCGTTCGACATTGCCAACGCCTTCAACTCCGTCCCCCACTCGACGATATTGGAGGCGCTCCGGTATCACGGAGTGCCCCAATACCTGCGGGACCTCCTGGCCAGCTACTTGGAGGACCGAGAGGTCCTCCTCGTGGACAAGACGGCCACCGTGAGGCGGTACGGCGCAGAGTCCGGTGTTCCACAGGGGTCGGTGCTTGGGCCCCCCTTGTGGAACATCGGGTTCAACTGGCTCTTGCGGGGAGCCCTCCTCCAGGGCACGAGTGTCATCTGCTACGCGGATGACACTCTCCTCACTGCCCGGGGGAGGAACTTTGCCGACGCGGCCTGTCTGGCCTCGGCTGGCGGATCCTTGGTTGCAGAGAGGATCCGCCGCCTGGGATTGAAGGTGGCGCTGCACAAGACCGAGGCCGTGTTCTTTCGCGGGCCTCGGCAGCGCTGCCCTCCCGACGCCCACATAATTGTGGAGGGCGTCAAGATAGGGGTCCAGCCCCAGATGAAGTATCTGGGGCTGGTGCTGGACGACAGGTGGCGCTTCGGCCCGCACTTCAGCGGGCTGTCGACGCGCCTATTGAAGGCCGCTGACGCCCTGTCGTGGCTCCTCCCGAACCTGGGGGGGCCCAAGGCGAAATGCCGGCGCCTCTATGCCGGCATCCTGCGGAGTATGGCCCTATATGGGGCCCCAATCTGGGCGGACTCCCTCCACAGGAGGGAGAATGCGACCGCCATCCGCAGGCCCCAAAGGGCCATTGCACAGCGGGTGGCGAGGGCCTACCGCTCGGTGGGCTTCTCGGCGGCATGCGCTCTGGCCGGCACCCCTCCTTGGGAGTTGGAGGCTTGGGTGCTCGCCAGAGTGTACGAGTGGACGGCGCGCCGAAAGGCTCTCGGGGAGCGCCCCGTCGCCGAAGAGCGGGAGGCCGTGCGGCGGGAGGCGAGGGACGCCATCGTCCTCCATTGGACGGAGGACCTCGCCGCCGCCGCCTTTGGCCGCCGGACGTTGGACGCGCTCGGTCCGGTTCTACGGAGCTGGCTCGAGCGGTCCCACGGTTTCCTCTCATTCCGTCTGGTGCAGGTGTTATCCGGCCATGGCTGTTTCGGATCGCACCTGCACCGGATCGGGAGGGAGGAGACCCCGGCGTGCCACGACTGCGGCGCGCCGGAGGACACGGCGCAGCACACCCTCGAGGTGTGCCCGGCTTGGTCCGAGCCGCGCCGCAGCCTGACCGCGGTAATTGGACCAGACCTCTCGCTTCCCGGCGTCGTCAATGTCATGCTGGGGAGCGAGGAGGCTTGGGCAGCGGTCGCCTCCTTTTGCGAGGACGTAATCTCGCAAAAGGAGGAGGCGGAGCGCGTGCGGGAGGACGACCCTCTCGCTGCGCCGCTCCGCAGACGAAGAAGGGGTCGGAGAGGGCGCCGTCCTCTCCCTCCTCATGGTGGCGACGGGCGGGCGACAGGCACGGGGGTGCCTTCGCCCGCATTGCACCCGTCACCACCTTCGTCGAACATTCCCGGGCCCCTGTGAGGGGCCCGCCATGAAGGGCAATCGTCGGCGGAGGACTGGACGTAAAGGCTATGCCGGTTTCCCAGTCCCCCGCCACTCGGACGAAGCGGGAATGTCGCTGGGTCGTTTTAGTGGGTATACCGGGTCAGACCCGGGGAGTCCCACATACCCCTCTCATCCCCCGATGGGAGGGTATGCGTAATGCATTTTTTCCCAGCGATAAAAAAAAAAAAAAAAAAAAAAAAAAAAAAAAAAAAAAAGGTTAGGTTAGGTTAGGTTAGGTTAGGTTAGGTTAGGTTAGGTTTTTTTTTTTTTTTTTTTTTTTTTTTGTTTGGGCAGGAGTGGGAAATCCCCACGGACACCTCGACTATCTCACAGGAATTTCTCTTGTGAGACAGTCGAGGTAGTGCCGGACTCGAACCGGCTAAAAACCACTCCTGCCTAGCCAGTGTCCCTCTAACGTGGTGATCAGAGTCCTTAACATCTGTACTTTTTGTCTTGGCTACTTTTCTAGGTGGCCGGAGAGACCACATTATGTGCGGTTTGGATTTGCGTGTTATTTTGATCTGGAATATAAACAGCCTTTGTATTTAATTTTGTATGATTTGAAACTAAATGCTTTAATCATTTTACTATAAGTCTTGGTACTATGTTTTATTATTATCCCTATTTATTTTACTTTATTTTATTTATTTCCTCGCTTGTATTATATCTATAATAACCCTTTTATCTATGCCCTAACCCTCCGGTATATGTTATTGACGTACTTACTTTTTCGTGTTTTTAATTTCGTTACATTAATTTTTCTTGATGTTTTATTTGTGTGATATCTAAAATATATATTCATTATATAATTACATATCATTTTATTTCCAAAATCAAGATCAATAAAATTCATTGTTCTGTTTTTCCTACGTCTTTTACCAAATGGATTAGCACTCACAAACGCATTTCGGGTTTCGACACGACTTAACGTAACCACTAGAGCTGGCAACCCTTCCAGCATAACCTGAACCAGTTTCTTATAAAACAGGTTCAAGTTAATTTTTTGAGAATTGCCAGCGCCAGTGGCCGTCTCAACGGATCTGTTCTTTAGTTCGGCCGAATTGCTCTGAAATCTGTGCCTGGAAGTGGTCGCACCGCCAACTTTAGCAGTAAGCTATCGATGCTCTTGCGAATGCGTCCCACTTCCTTCGCACTGGGCATTCGTTGCTGAATGCGTTGTGCTCGGTGGCCCCTAGTTTTTCTCTGGTGCAGTTCACGCAAACCGCTGCTTTGCCGATCTGTCTATCCGGGCAATCTGCCCTAACGTGTGGCCCACCACAGTGGCTACACAGATCGGCTGGCTCCGTGCACAGGCGTTTCCCGTGCCCGTATGCCAAGCAGCGGGTGCACTGCACCAGAGGCGTCTGGTCCTCGACGCGTACTCGCTGGAGGTCGATGCGGAGTTTTCCCCCCTCAATCGCCCTCCTCCAGATCATAGGGGACACACCAAGCACAACGTGATTCGCATGCGGGTTTCGTGTTTTTCGTCTGTATTTTATTACAATCCTCTGTTCCTCATCGCCGAGCCCGTGAAATATCTCCCGGTTCTGATTCTTAAGGGCTCTGAGAATTTCCTCGTCACTGTGCATGAGTAGCACGTCCCTAAGAATCAGAAGCGGGGCCCGATTTTTCACGTCCTCGACGACGAGGTTCTCTCCGGCCTTCTCCAAACGCTTTTTTAATTTCCTCCTCTCCTCCGTCGTTGCGCACCCCATAATTACCTTTTGGTCCTTGGCCTTGCGGACCCTCTCGACACGCACCCAGCCCTCCTTCGCGTCCACTGCTTTCCTCACTCTCTCGAGGATTTCGTCCCCCGTATCCATCTCCTGGGTTGAGGAGACAACCACAGAGTGCAGCGTCGTTCTCTCCAGGGCCTGAACCCCGGTGTGGCTCTTACTGACGCCCGCTACACTCGCGTAGGTTGTCTCCTCCACCCTTTCCCTGCTGGCCAGACTGTCTCGGAGTGCGTCGAGTTTCTCGGAGTTGTCTCTTAACTCCGAGATGTGCTCCTTTAAACTGTTTAAGAGCTCAGTCTGGCCAGCAAGAACCTCGGTTGAAATTGGATGGGGACTACGGTCAGCAGTGGGCGCGAGTTCCGGAATGGCGACAGGTGCGGAAGGGCCCTTGTCTCGCTCGGACTCCTTGACCAGCTCATAAAGTCTGTTAATAGCTTCAAGCACCGCAGTCTTGATCTCGGCCTTGAGGTTGCGAGAGTTGCCTAGATTAAGCTTGGCCTTATTTAGGCAAGCTCTCGCCTCCTCGGTTCGACTGCGGCACTTAGCCTCAGGCTTTATGAGCGGCCTTGAGGCGTCGATAGCGGCTCGGCGCGTCCCCGGAGTGGCAGGGCCTCCCTGTGACGTAGAAGGAGTCTCGTCTCCGAATGAGATTCTCCTCCTCGCGACCACAGACGAAGGCACCGCTTTCTCCGCCGATCGCGGCGAGCCACTAGAGCCAGGAGCCCTCACGGTGCTAGATGGGGTGCGGAACATTTTCAGATGTTAGAGCAGCTGTTATCAGAACTGACTCCTGTAAAGAGGGAGTCAGAGCGATCTACTCGGAAGGAGAGACTTTAAAGTTTGGACACTGGACTTAACTGTGTCCCTGTAAAGAGGGGTACACAGATAATAATAAAATAAAATAATAAATCAGCTAAAAAAGTAAATACAATATTAAATAACTATAAAATTATGTCAACACTTATTTGTGAGCCTTTGCAAACTCTGTCAAATACGTTAAAAAATGATAAAAATCCCTAAAAATCAATAAAAATCCCTCACAAGACTAAATACTAATAAAATACAAAAAATAAAATTTTGCCGAAAATCCCACGTCTACCTTCCTATATACCAGAGGGCGGGTGGGTGGGCAAAATTATTTCGAGCTAGGGGCGCGTGCGAGGTGTCCAGAGACGCGTCTCCGCGCGGGCTAGCGATATATGGAATAAAACGTGGTAGGTGCCGAACAAAAATTTTGACTTTTGGTCAAAAAACCAGTTTTCGAAAGAAAAAAATTTGGAATTTCACCCCACAACCTGGAGACCGGGACACGGAACGTGGACCAGAATTCAGGGAAGAAGGGTGAGGACTATTGCAACTATAATCTAATTTAAAATGTAGAAGAAAATTTGGAAAAACAATTAATTTTAAGGGATTTCTCTGAAAATAAGGGATGAAGTCCAGACGCGGGTGTAAAGTGCGCGCGTTATGGTCAGAACACAGGCGGACGCCTATTTTTGTCTAAAAAAGCCGAAAACAGCTTCAAAATCGCACGTCTAGAATAGAAGATATCAACGTTTTAGTTTTTGACTAGCTCCCCTAGGTAGATTTTGGTACTTACAGAGATGTATGAAAATAACTATTTTTTTAGAAAAATGTATGTTTTATTCGAGCTAGGGGCGCGTGCGAGGTGTCCAGAGACGCGTCTCCGCGCGGGCTAGCGATATATGGAATAAAACGTGGTAGGTGCCGAACAAAAATTTTGACTTTTGGTCAAAAAACCAGTTTTCGAAAGAAAAAATTTGGAATTTCACCCCACAACCTGGAGACCGGGACACGGAACGTGGACCAGAATTCAGGGAAGAAGGGTGAGGACTATTGCAACTATAATCTAATTTAAAATGTAGAAGAAAATTTGGAAAAACAATTAATTTTAAGGGATTTCTCTGAAAATAAGGGATGAAGTCCAGACGCGGGTGTAAAGTGCGCGCGTTATGGTCAGAACACAGGCGGACGCCTATTTTTGTCTAAAAAAGCCGAAAACAGCTTCAAAATCGCACGTCTAGAATAGAAGATATCAACGGGTTAGGTTAGGTTAGGTTAGGTTAGGTTAGGTTAGGTTAGGTTAGGTTAGGTTAGGTTAGGTTAGGTTAGGTTAGGTTAGGTTAGGTTAGGTTAGGTTTTTTTTTTTTTTTTTGTTTGGGCAGGAGTGGGAAATCCCCGCGGACACCTCGACTATCCCACAGGAATTTCTCCTGTGAGACAGTCGAGGTAGTGCCGGACTCGAACCGGCTAAAAACCACTCCTGCCTAGCCAGTGTCCCTCTGACATTATCAGAGCCCTTTTCCACAAATCTTTCTTGTATGGCGACTTGGCTTTGTAGAAGGCCGATGAGACCACACTCTTTTGTCTGGTGATACTTTAGATTTTTACATTTATTTTATTGCCCTAAACCTCTATTTTATATGTTTTTAAATATTTTCCTAAATGTTTTGTTTTCAACTAAAGTAACGCCTTATTTTCTCTATATATGTATATTATTTTGTAATTTTATTATTTCTAAATTTTGACTTTAATTTTAAACATATTTATTCGTCACTTACCCTTATATTTTAAAATTTATAAGTTATGATATTTGCGAAATATACTCAATATATACGTGAATATCATACTTGGATGACAGACAAACAGTGTTTTGCACGGTTCGACACAACTTAACGATTCCACCAGAGCTGGCCCACGGTTCAGTTTAATTTTAGCCAGCTTCCCAAGAAAGTGACTACAATTATCTTTCTCCATTGAGCCAGCCCTGGTGGCTCGCTCAATGCATCTGCTATCTGGTTGTGTCGAAGTGTTCTTTTTGTGCTTTGAAGTGGACGCATCGACAACTTTAGCAATAAGCTATCATTGCTCTAGCGAATGCGTCCCACTTCTTACGCACCGGGCAATCGTCGCTGAATGCATTGTGCCGGTGCTCCCCCAACTTGGCTCTGGTGCAGTTAATGCACACCGCTGCTTCGCCGATCTGGTTGCTAGGGCAGTCCACCCTAAGGTGTGGTCCGCTGCAGTGGCTACACAGATCGGCTGGCTCCGTGCACAGGCGTTTGCCGTGCCCGTATGCCAAGCAACGGGTGCACTGCACCAGAGGCGTCTGGTCTTCGACGCGCACTCTCTGGAGGTCAATCCGAAGCTTGCCTCCTTCGAGTGCCCTCTTCCAGATAACTGGGGTCACACTCAGCACAATGCTATTCACGTGTGGGTTTCGTGACTTTTTACGAAATTTCACTGACATTTTGAGTTCCCCGTCCCCGAGGCCATCAAAGATCTCCCGGTTCTGGTTCTTAAGGGCTCTCAGTACTTCCTCGTCACTGTGCACGGAAAGCACATCCCTAAGAACCAGAAGCGGGTTCCGATTTTTGACTTCCTCGACGACGAGGTTCTCTCCGGCCTTCTCTAGTCGCGTTTTTAATTTTGTCCTCTCGTCCATCGTTGCGCACCCCATAATAATTTTTTGGTCTTTGGCCTTCCTTACTCTCTCTACACGCACCCAGCCCTCCTTCGCGTCCACTGCTTTTCTCACTCTTTCGAGGATTTCGGCCCCCGTATCCGTCTCCTGTGTTGAGGTGACAACCACGGAGTGTAGCGTCGTTCGCTCCAGGGCTAGCGCCCCGGTGTGGCACTTACTGACGGCTGCTACACTCGCGTAGGTTGTCTCCCCCACACTTTCTTTGCTGGTCAGACTGTCTCGGAGCCTGTCAAGTTTCTCGGAGTTGTCTTTCAACTCCGAGATGTGCTCCTTCATGGTCTTCAGGAGCTCAGTCTGGCCAGCGAGAAACTCCATAGAAGTGGGATGGGGACCGAAGTCAGCAGTGGGCGCGGGTTCCGGTACGGCAATGGGTGCGGCAGGGGCCTTGTCCCGCTCGGACTCTTTCACCAGCTCATAGAGCCTGTTTATGGCTTGGAGCACAGCGGTCTTAATTTCAGCCTTGAGGTTGCGAGAGTTGCCCAAGTTAACTTTAGCCTTGTTTAGGCAAGCTCTCGCCTCCTCAGTGCGACTGCGGTGCCTCGCCTCAGGCTTCATGAGCGGTGTTGAAAGGTCAGCAGGGGGTCGGCGCGTCCCCGGAGTGGCAGGTCCCACCTGCGAGGCGGGAAGAGTGTCGTCTCCAAAGGAGATTCTCCGCCTCGCATTGGCAGACGATTCTCCCGCTTTCTCCGGTGACTGCGTCGAGCCCCTGGAGCCTAACGTCCTCAAGGTAGCGGATGGGGTGCGGAACATATTGCTCTCGAGCGGCATCTAGTCAATTAAAAAATAAAAACGAACCCCTGTAAAGTGGGGGCCCGGTCAATAATATCCGCTAGGGAGGAGGGACGGGTAATAAAACAGGTGGACACTGGACACGACCGTGTCCCTGTAAAGGGGGAACACGGAAGATAAATAAATAACAATCGAATTAAATTAAATACAATAATAATAATTAAAATATAGTCATAAAATTATGTGTCTTTACAGACTCGGTCAAAAAAGTATAAAAACAGAAATTTCCCTACTTAAATCACTTTAAAAACACTAACAAAGAAATCCCAGACAAAATCACAAAAAGAAAAATATTTGCCAAAATCCCACGTCTACCTTCCTAAAGACCAGAGGGCGGGTGGGTGGGCAAAATTTTTTCGTGCTAGGGGCGCGTGCGAGGTGTCCAGAGACGCGTCTCCGCGCGGGCTAGCGATATATGGAATAAAACGTGGTAGGTGCCGAACAAAAATTTTGACTTTTGGTCAAAAAACCAGTTTTCGAAAGAAAAAATTTGGAATTTCACCCCACAACCTGGTGACCGGGACACGGAACGTGGACCAGAATTCAGGGAAGAAGGGTGAGGACTATTGCAACTATAATCTAATTTAAAATGTAGAAGAAAATTTGGAAAAACAATTAATTTTAAGGGATTTCTCTGAAAATAAGGGATGAAGTCCAGACGCGGGTGTAAAGTGCGCGCGTTATGGTCAGAACACAGGCGGACGCCTATTTTTGTCTAAAAAAGCCGAAAACAGCTTCAAAATCGCACGTCTAGAATAGAAGATATCAACGTTTTAGTTTTTGACTAGCTCCCCTAGGTAGATTTTGGTACTTACAGAGATGTATGAAAATAACTATTTTTTTAGAAAAATGTATGTTTTATTCGTGCTAGGGGCGCGTGCGAGGTGTCCAGAGACGCGTCTCCGCGCGGGCTAGCGATATATGGAATAAAACGTGGTAGGTGCCGAACAAAAATTTTGACTTTTGGTCAAAAAACCAGTTTTCGAAAGAAAAAATTTGGAATTTCACCCCACAACCTGGTGACCGGGACACGGAACGTGGACCAGAATTCAGGGAAGAAGGGTGAGGACTATTGCAACTATAATCTAATTTAAAATGTAGAAGAAAATTTGGAAAAACAATTAATTTTAAGGGATTTCTCTGAAAATAAGGGATGAAGTCCAGACGCGGGTGTAAAGTGCGCGCGTTATGGTCAGAACACAGGCGGACGCCTATTTTTGTCTAAAAAAGCCGAAAACAGCTTCAAAATCGCACGTCTAGAATAGAAGATATCGGGTTAGGTTAGGTTAGGTTAGGTTAGGTTAGGTTAGGTTAGGTTAGGTTAGGTTAGGTTAGGTTAGGTTAGGTTAGGTTAGGTTAGGTTAGGTTAGGTTAGGTTAGGTTAGGTTAGGTTAGGTTAGGTTGGGGGACCACCCCACAGTGCTTGCGTCCACGTCGCGTCCCCTGGAAACGGCCCAGTTCTGACCACCGTAACGGAGTGGCAGACTGGGTACGGCCAAAGAGCACTGTGCTCTCGTAGCGATTATACCCTTGACTTGCGATCTACGAGCTTGCTGGAAAATGCCAAAACTAACGCGGAGCGCCTCCGGGCGAAAACCAAAAGGCCCTTCTGAGGGCCAACCCAAAGGCCCTTCTCAGGGCCAACCCAAAGGCCCTTCTCAGGGCCAACCCAAAGGCCCTTCTCAGGGCCAACCCAAAGGCTCTTCTCAGGGCCAACCCAAAGGCCCTTCTCAGGGCCACTCCGACGCTCCGGCGTCTGAAGCTAGCCGCGCGCCGTCTGCGGCAGGCTTTTTGGCGGACGAGTCGTCCGACAACGACTCACTATTCAGTGTGTCGGACGCGAACGACTCTCGTTCTCGGAAGCGGGTCCACCTGAGTGGTGGGTCCGGGGGTTCCCAAGCCTCGGGTTCGAAGGCTAAAAAGCGGACGACCAAGGCCGCGGATACCCACAACGTTGGGCTCGCGGACGCCCAACGCCAGTTGGACCTGACCCGGCGAGCGCAGCTCCAGCAAGAGCTGGAAGAGCGGGTTGCTGCGAAAGAGAAACGGGCGCACGTCGCCCGGGCCAAGTCCGGGTACGGTGCGTCCCGCGTTACATACGCGGACCACTCTCTTGAGGAGCTCCAGAGAATGGCGGAGGAGGACGAGGAGGAGATCGTGGAGGTCGCCTCTAAGTCATCCAACTTGAAGGGGACCTTCCAGAAGGCCCTCAAGAGCCGGGCCGCTAGCCTGCGCGGTGTCGTCGCGGAGCTGGTCCGACGAAAGACCACCGACGAGACGCGGCAACTGCAGGCGAAGGTGGATCGCCTGCAATCGGAGGTCAGCCAACTTCATGAGAAGCTGGCTGAAGCCACGGCCCGGCCACAACAGGCCCAGTCGAGCCCTACGGCAGAAGGCCCATCCTCCAACCTTGAGGATATCATCCGCAAGGTTGTGATGGAGGAGAGGGCCTTCACAAGGGCCTGCTTAGCGGGTATTGAGGACCGGCTCTTGCCGGAGAAACGCCTCCGACCGCCGCTTGCGGCGGATAAGAGGCAGCCGAGTGAGCCGGGGCCGTCCTCCTCCCAGGCGGAAGACGTTCTTCTCCCGTCGACCACCCCGTCAAACGAGTGGACGGACGTGGTACGTAAGGGGAAGGGCAGGGGCAAGAAGTCGGCGAAGGCCGTACCTGCCGTCCCCACCACCACCGCTCCCAGTCGGTCGCAGGCGACCGGCAAGGGACAAGGGAAGGGGAAAGGGAAGGGAAAGGGGAAGTTAGTCCCTCCGAAAACCGCTGCCGTCGTGGTGACGCTCACCGCGGAGGCGGCGGAGCGAGGGGAGACGTACGCGTCCGTTTTGGTGCGGGCGCGTGCCAATGCCGATCCCACCCAACTGGGGATCGGCAGCGTGTCTTGCCGGCGGACACAAGCCGGGGCTCGAATTTTCGAGTTCCCGGGGGCCGAGGGGAGTGCCCATGCGGACCTCTTCGCAGCAAAGCTGCAGGAGGTCATCGCAGACTCGGCCAAGGTGGCCCGGCCAGTAAAGTCGGCGGCCATTGAGGTGACGGAGTTAGACGACTCCGTCACCAAAGAGGAGGTAGTGGCGGCGGTCGCAGCGGTAGGGGGCTGTGACGCCTCAGCGGTGCAAGGCCGGGACATAAGGCCCGGCCGCGGCGGCATGGGCACCATTCGCCTTGAGTGCCCAATTGCCGCTGCCAAAGCCATCCTTGCAAAGGGACGGCTTACAGTTGGCTTCAGCTCGGGTGCAGTCCGGGCACTTGAGGACCAGCCTCTGAGGTGTTTCCGGTGCTTCGGCATCGGACACACCCGGCCCATGTGTCCGTCCAAAGAAGACAGGACGGACACATGCTACCGCTGCGGCAAGAACGGCCACAAAGCCGTCTCTTGCGAGGCCGCCACGCCGCACTGCGCGGTGTGTGCCGCCAGTGGCCGCCTGTCAGGCCACGTCATGAAGGGGAGGAACTGCAATCCTCCCCCTAAGCGTGGCAAAGCGCTGGCACCGACCAGGCCTGCTGCTGCTGCCGCTAAATCCGTCGTTCCTGCGGCGGCTGCGGAGGGGGGTGCGATGTCCGACTGATGGATAGCGTCGAACATCGCATCCTCCAGGCGAACACCAACCACTGCAGAGCAGCCCAGGATCTGCTGATGCAGACCATGGCTGAGTGGTTGGTGGACTTGGCGGTGGTCGCCGAACCTTACTCGGTCCCTGGCCGTTGGCTGGGCGACCGGGACGGCTTGGTGGCGTTGGTGGCGCGGTCCTCCACAGACTCCCCTCCCCTCTCGCTCTTAGAGAGGGGACCGGGATACGTGGCCGCCGCCTGGGGAGACATGGCCCTGGTGGGGGTCTATTTCTCCCCAAACCGCCCTCTCTCGGACTTTGAGGATTTCCTCGAGATCCTCACCGCAGTCAAAGGGAGGGCGGCGCCACGCCAAGTTCTGGTGTTGGGCGACCTGAACGCCAAGTCGGCGGCCTGGGGCAACCCGGCAGCTGGTTGCAACGTCCGGGGGCGCGTCGTCGAGTTTTGGGCGGCCTCATGCGGTGTGTCCCTCCTCAACAGGGGGGCGGTCCACACGTGTGTTCGGCAACAGGGTGGATCGGTGGTGGACGTCTCGTTTGCCACCCCCGCGCTGGCCGCCCGCGTCGTCAACTGGCGGGTAGAGATGGTGGAGACGTTGTCGGACCACCGATATGTGCGGTTCGACATCTCCACCCAGCAGGGCGGGAGGGGGGTGGCCCGCGCTGGGCAATCTCCCTTCCCGCGGTGGGCACTCACCCGCCTGGACCGGGAGGCAGCCAAGGAGGCGGCCTTTCTCCAGGACTGGCTGTCGCCCCCGGTCGAGGTCCTGGACGTGGACGCCGCTGCGGTCCAGCTCAGAGGGTCCCTGACCGAGGTGTGCAACTCCAGCATGCCTCGGTCTCGCCGTCCGCCTCCCCGTCGCGCCGTCTATTGGTGGACGGAGGAGCTGGAGGGACTCCGGGCCACCTGCGTGGCGGCCAGAAGGGCCTACACGCGGAGCCGAAGGCGCAGCGCCCAAAACCGAGACCGGGCAGAAGAGGACCGTCTTTACGCCTCTTACCGAGAAGCGACGACGGCCCTCAAGTCTGCAATGGGCGCTGCACAAGACTCGGCGAGAGCCGAGATGCTGGAGGGTCTCGACAGAGATCCCTATGGGAGACCATATAAGGCGGCGCGGAACCAGCTACACCCCTATGGTCCCCCACTGTCGGAGACCCTCGAGCCAGCGTTGCTGGATGGGGTGGTCCGGTCCCTGTTTCCGCGCAGGACCGACTTCACCCCACCAACGATGGATCCCCCGCAAGGGGCGGCTTCGCCGGAGGAGGAGGACGTCCCTCCGGTGACGGTGGCGGAGTTATACGCGGGGGTTCTCAGCCTCCGCGCAAAGAAGACGGCCCCCGGACCAGACGGTGTCCCCGCACGGGTGCTGGCGATCGCCGCCTCCGGGATGGAGGACAGGTTTCGGGACCTCTTCAGCGCGTGCTTTACGGCTGGGAGGTTCCCGAAACTGTGGAAGGAGGGGCAGCTATGCCTCCTCCGAAAGGAGGGCCGCCCGGTGGACTCCCCCTCGGCATACCGGCCCATCGTCCTGCTCGATGAGGTCGGTAAGTTGTTCGAGGGGATTGTCGCCTCCCGGCTTGACAGCCATTTGCGGGAGGTAGGGCCGGATCTGTCGGACGCCCAATTCGGCTTCCGTCGAGGGCGTTCGACGATCGACGCGCTGGCCCTACTCAAGGGCCAGGTGAAGGAGGCGGTGGAGGCGGGGGACGGAGTGCTGGCGGTGTCGTTCGACATTGCCAACGCCTTCAACTCCGTCCCCCACTCGACGATATTGGAGGCGCTCCGGTATCACGGAGTGCCCCAATACCTGCGGGACCTATTGGCCAGCTACCTGGAGGACCGAGAAGTCCTCCTAGTGGATAAGACGGCCACCGTAAGGCGGTATGGTGCAGAGTCCGGTGTTCCGCAGGGGTCGGTGCTTGGCCCCCCCTTGTGGAACATCGGGTTCAACTGGCTCCTGCGCGGAGCCCTCCTCCCGGGCACGAGTGTCATCTGCTACGCGGATGACACTCTCCTCACTGCCCGGGGGAGGAACTTCGCGGACGCGGCATGTCTGGCCTCGGCTGGCGGATCCTTGGTTGCAGAGAGGATCCGCCGCCTGGGATTGAAGGTGGCGCTGCACAAGACCGAGGCAGTGTTCTTTCGCGGGCCTCGGCAGCGCTGCCCTCCCGACGCCCACATAATTGTGGAGGGCGTCAGGATAGGGGTCCAGCCCCAGATGAAATATCTGGGGCTGGTGCTGGACGACAGGTGGCGCTTCGGCCCGCACTTCAGCGGGCTGTCGACGCGCCTGTTGAAGGCCGCGGACGCCCTCTCGTGGCTCCTCCCGAACCTGGGGGGGCCCAAGGCGAAATGCCGGCGCCTGTACGCAGGCATACTGAGGAGCATGGCCCTTTACGGGGCCCCCATCTGGGCGGACTCCCTCCACAGGAGGGAGAATGCAACTGCCATCCGCAGGCCCCAAAGGGCCATTGCACAGCGGGTGGCGAGGGCCTACCGCTCGGTAGGCTTCTCGGCGGCATGCGCTCTGGCTGGCACCCCTCCTTGGGAGTTGGAGGCTTGGGTGCTCGCCAGAGTTTACGAGTGGACGGCGCGCCGAAAGGCTCTCGGGGAGCGCCCCGTCGCCGAAGAGCGGGAGGCCGTGCGGCGGGAGGCGAGGGACGCTATCGTCCTCCATTGGACGGAGGACCTCGCCGCCGCCACCTTTGGCCGCCGGACGTTGGACGCGCTCGGTCCGGTTCTACGGAGCTGGCTCGAGCGGTCCCACGGTTTTCTCTCGTTCCGTCTGGTGCAGGTGTTATCCGGGCATGGCTGTTTCGGATCGCACCTGCACCGGATCGGGAGGGAGGAAACCCCGGCGTGCCACGACTGCGGCGCGCCGGAGGACACGGCGCAACACAGCCTGGAGGTGTGCCCAGCTTGGTCCGAGTTGCGCCGCGGTCTGACCGCGGTAATCGGACCGGACCTCTCGCTTCCCGGCGTCGTCAACGCCATGCTGGGGAGCGAGGAGGCCTGGGCAGCGGTCGCCTCCTTTTGCGAGGACGTAATCTCGCAAAAGGAGGAGGCGGAGCGCGAGCGGGAGGACGACCCTCTCGCTGCGCCGCTCCGCAGACGAAGAAGGGGTCGGAGAGGGCGCCGTCCTCTCCCTCCTCCTGGTGGCGACGGGCGGGCGACAGGCACGGGGGTGCCTTCGCCCGCATTGCACCCGTCACCACCTTCGTCGGTCATTCCCGGGCCCCTGTGAGGGGCCCGCCATGAAGGGCAATCGTCGGCGGAGGACTGGACGTAAAGGCTACGCCGGTTTCCCAGTCCCCCGCCACTCGGACGAAGCGGGAATGTCGCTGGGTCGTTTTAGTGGGTATACCGGGTCAGACCCGGGGAGTCCCACATACCCCTCTCATCCCCCGATGGGAGGGTATGCGTAATGCATTTTTTCCCAGAGATAAAAAAAAAAAAAAAAAAAAGGTTAGGTTAGGTTAGGTTTTTTTTTTTTTTTTTTTTTTTTTTTTTTTTTTTTTTTTTTTTTTTGGCAGGAGTGGGAAATCCCCGCGGACACCTCGACTACCTCACAGATTGTGAGACAGTCGAGGTAGTGCCGGACTCGAACCGGCTAAAACCACACTCCTGCCCCACCAGTGTCCCTCTGACATGGGAATCAGAGCCCTTTTTTACTTTCTTTTAAAAACTTATTTTGCATCTGATTTTTTTTTTTTTTTTTTTTTTTTTAAAAAAGGCCGAAGAGACCATGTACTTTTCGCTTCATTTTGACTATTTTTGTATTTGAAAACTAATTACATGTCTAACATAAATTTTTACTGAGCTACTTTTATTACCTTTTTATTGTATTACTACGTATTTAAATTAACTTTATTTAAATGGCTAAATTATACTACTATTGTCTAACTACTTTTATTTTTATTACGATTTTACTAAACTTTTAAAATGATTAACCCTAACACTCAAATGCCCTTAGTATTTCTTTTGTTCGATTTTAATTGTTTTTGTTTTGCAATGTCTATTTTGTGGCTTTACATTGTGATATCTACACCATATATACTCAATATATAACTAAATATCAAATAACAACAATTTATCAAAATTACTTGCCAAACAAAACGAACAAAAGTGACACTTACAAACCGAGTTTACAATGGTTTCCACACAAACCAACGACTCCACTAGAGCTGACCCCTGATCCAGCATAACTCCAGCCATTTTCTCATGAGAATGACTGAAGTTATCATTCTTCATGAGGCCAGCCCCAGTCTGTGCCGAATTCTTGGTATCATTGTACATGGAAGTGGGCGCACCGACAACTTTAGCAATACGCTATGGTTGCTCGCGCAAATGCGTCCCACTTCCTACGTATCGGGCAATCGTTACTGAATGCGTTGTGTCGGTGCTCCCCAAGCTTGGCTCTGGTGCAGTTAACGCACACCGCTGCTTCGCCGATCTGGTTGCTCGGGCAGTCCACCCTGAGGTGCTGCCCGCCGCAGTGGCTGCATAGATCGGCTGGCTCCGTGCACAGGCGTTTGCCGTGCCCGTATGCCAAGCAACGGGTGCACTGCACCAGAGGCGTCTGGTCTTCGACGCGCACTCTCTGGAGGTCAATCCGAAGCTTGCCTCCTTCGAGTGCCCTCTTCCAGACAACTGGTTAGGTTAGGTTTTTTTTTTTTTTTTTTTTTTTTGTTTTGGCAGGAGTGGGAAATCCCCGCGGACACCTCGACTATCTCACAGGAATTTCTCTTGTGAGACAGTCGAGGTAGTGCCGGACTCGAACCGGCTAAAAACCACTCCTGCCCCAGCCAGTGTTCCTCTAACATGATCAGAGCCCTTAACATCTGTCATTTTTTGTTTGTCTACGATAAAGGGTGGCCGGAGAGACCACATGAGTGCGTTTTGGTTTTGCGTGATGTAAAATACCTATTTTTGTAACTCCTTATAATATCTCTTACATTTATTTAACTTTACTCTTTACTATCTTGTTAATGTGTGTCCACAAAACAATTTTTATTTCACTAATATCCTTTAAAATTTATTACTATAATCATATTTATGTCTATTATTAACCCTTACATTAATGCCCCTATTACGATTTCTTGCTCTAATTACTTTTGTTTCCCATTTAAATTTTTGTTCTAATATCTATTTTATTTATTAATTGTATGATATCTACAGTATATATTCAATATATAATTAAATATCATTTTCAATTTTATATCTATTGCTTTTAATTTCATACATTCTTCATAAAATGGGTTTAGGTCTGTTAATGTACTACCAATTTCGACACAGCTTGACATGTCCACCAGAGCTGGCACCCGCTCCAGCATAACTTGAGCCAGTTTCCCATGAAACGGACTCAATTTACTTTTTCGCATGTTGCCAACCCCGGTGGCTGCCTGAACGCGCCTGGTTTCCGGTTGGGCCGAATTGATACCACATCTGTGTTTGGAAGTGGTCGCACCGCCAACTTTAGCAGTAAGCTATCGAAGCTCTTGCGAATGCGTCCCACTTCCTTCGCACTGGGCATTCGTTGCTGAACGCGTTGTGCTCGGTGGCCCCTAGTTTTTCTCTGGTGCAGTTCACGCAAACCGCTGCTTTGCCGATCTGTCTATCCGGGCAGTCTGCCCTGACATGTGGCCCACCACAGTGGCTACACAGATCGGCTGGCTCCGTGCACAAGCGTTTTCCGTGCCCGTATGCCAAGCAGCGGGTGCACTGCACCAGAGGCGTCTGGTCCTCTACGCGAACTCGCTGGAGGTCGATGCGGAGTTTTCCCCCCTCAATCGCCCTCCTCCAGATCATAGGGGACACACCAAGCACAACGTGATTCGCATGCGGGTTTCTAGTTTTGCGTCGGTATTTGACAACCATTCTCTGCTCCTTGTCGTCGAGCCCGTGAAATACTTCCCGGTTCTGATTCCTAAGGGCTCTCAGCACCTCCTCGTCACTGTGCATGAGTAAAACGTCCCTTAGAATCAGAAGCGGGTCCCGATTTTTCACGTCCTCGACGACGAGGTTCTCTCCGGCCTTCTCCAAACGATTTTTCAGTTTCCTCCTCTCCTCCGTGGTTGCGCACCCCATAATAACCTTCTGGTCCTTGGCCTTGCGGACCCTCTCGACACGCACCCAGCCCTCCTTCGCGTCCACTGCTTTCCTAACTCTTTCGAGTATTTCGTCCCCCGTATCCATCTCCTGAGTTGAGGAGACAACCACCGAGTGCAGCGTCGTTCGCTCCAGAGTCTGAGCCCCGGTGTGGCTCTTAATGACGCCCGCTACACTCGCGTAGGTTGCCTCCCCCACCCCCTCCCTGTTGGCCAGACTGTCTCGGAGTTTGTCGAGTTTCTCGGAGTTGTCTCTTAACTCCGAGATGTGCTCCTTCAAGCTGTTTAGGAGCTCAGTCTGGCCAGCAAGGACCTCGGCGGAGATAGGATGGGGACTACGGTCAGCAGTGGGCGCGGGTTCCGGTATGGCGATGGGTGCGGAAGGGGCCTTATCTCGCTCGGACTCCTTGACCAGCTCATAAAGTCTGTTTATAGCTTCAAGCACCGCAGTCTTGATCTCAGCCTTGAGGTTGCGAGAGTTGCCTAGATTAAGCTTGGCCTTATTTAGGCAAGCTCTCGCCTCCTCGGTGCGACTGCGGCACTTAGCCTCAGGCTTTATGAGCGGTCTTGAGGCATCGATAGCAGCTCGGCGCGTCCCCGGAGTGGCAGGGCCTCCCTGCGACGCAGAAGGAGTCTCGTCTCCGAAAGAGATTCTCCTCCTCGCGGCCACAGACGAGGGCACCGCTTCCTCCACCGATCGCGGCGAGCCACTAGATCCTTGGGCCCTCACGGTGCTGGATGGGGTGCGAAACATCGTACAACTTTGGGAGCAGGTATTGCTAGAGTCGAACCCTGTAAAGAGGGGAACTAAACAACAATATCTGCTCGAGAGGAGAGGTTTAGAGAGGACACTGGTACTCCTGTGACCCTGTAAAGGGGGGAACACAGTAAGTATATAATAACAGAATCAAATAAAATATAAATACAAGAAAGTCGTATAATTATAGTCGCCCTCTTAGGTGCGACTGTCACAATATATTATTTAACAATATAATAACATCTAAAACAAGTAAATTTAAAATTTCCTAAAAAATCAATTATTTACAGTCAGGATGGTTAAAAACGAGCTTTTCCCTAAAGAAATTCCTATCTACAGGCCTAAATTAACTATAAACAATAAAATTATAAAAAGAAAATTTTGCCGAAAATCCCACGTCTACCTTCCTATATACCAGAGGGCGGGTGGGTGGGCAAAATTTTTTCGAGCTAGGGGCGCGTGCGAGGTGTCCAGAGACGCGTCTCCGCGCGGGCTAGCGATATATGGAATAAAACGTGGTAGGTGCCGAACAAAAATTTTGACTTTTGGTCAAAAAACCAGTTTTCGAAAGAAAAAATTTGGAATTTCACCCCACTACCTGGAGACCGGGACACGGAACGCGGACCAGAATTCAGGGAAGAAGGGTGAGTACTATTACAACTATAATCTAATTTAAAATGTGAAGGAAAATTTGGAAAAATAATTAATTTTGAGGAATATCTCTGGAATTTAGGGATGAAGTCCAGACGCGCGTGTAAAATGCGCGCGTTATGGTCAGTACGTAGGCGGAGGCCTAGTTATGTCTAAAAACACCGAAAACAGATTGAAAATCGCACGTCTGGAACAGAAAATATCGATCGGTTAGGTTAGGTTAGGTTAGGTTAGGTTAGGTTAGGTTAGGTTAGGTTGGGGGACCACCCCACAGTGCTTGCGTCCACGTCGCGTCCCCTGGAAACGGCCCAGTTCTGACCACCGTAACGGAGTGGCAGACTGGGTACGGCCAAAGTGCACTGTGCTCTCGTAGCTTCTTACTGCTTGCCTTGCGAACTACGATTGTCGGATATGTCAAAACTCACGCGTAGCGCCTCCGGGCGATTTTTAAAGACCAAAGGCCCTTCTCAGGGCCAACCTAAAGGCCCTTCTCAGGGCCAACCCAAAGGCCCTTCTCAGGGCCAACCAAAAGGTCCTTCTCAGGGCCAACCCAAAGGCCCTTCTCAGGGCCAACCAAAAGGTCCTTCTCAGGGCCAACCCAAAGGCCCTTCTCAGGGCCAACCCGACGCTCCGGCGTCTGAAGCCAGCCGCGCGCCGTCTGCGGCAGGCTTTTTGGCGGACGAGTCGTCCGATAACGACTCACTATTCAGTGTGTCGGACGCGAACGACTCTCGTTCGCGGAAGCGGGTCCACCTGAGCGGTGGGTCCGACGGTTCCCAGGCCTCGGGGTCCAAGGCAAAAAAGCCAACAACCGTGGCCGCGGACACCCACAACGTTGGGCTCGCGGACGCCCAACGCAAGTTGGACCTGGCCCGGCGAGCGCAACTCCAGCAAGAGCTGGAGGAGAAGGTTGCCGCCAGGGAGAAGCGGGCGCACGTCGCCCGGGCAAAGTCCGGGTACGGTGCGTCCCGCGTCGTATACGCGGACCACTCTCTTGAGGAGCTGGAGAGAATGGCGGAGGAGGACGAGGAGGAGATCGTAGAGGTCGCCTCCAAGTCCTCAAACCTAAAGGGCACCTTCCAGAAGGCCCTCAAGAGCCGGGCCGCGAGCATGCGCGGTGTCGTCGCGGAGTTGGTCCGTCGCAAGACAACTGACGAGACGCGGCAACTGCAGGCGAAGGTCGATCGCCTGCAATCGGAGGTCAGCCAGCTTCATCAGAAGCTGGCTGAAGCCACGGCCCGGCCACAAGAGGCCCGGACAAGCCCTGTGGCAGAAGGCCCATCCTCCAACCTTGAGGATATCATCCGCAAGGTCGTGATGGAGGAGAGGGCCTTCACAAGGGCCTGCTTAGCGGGCATCGAGGACCGGCTCTTGCCGGAGAAGCGCCTCCGACCGCCGCTTGCGGCGGATAAGAGGCAGCCGAGCGAGCCGGGGCCGTCCTCCTCCCAGGCGGAAGACACCCTACTCCCTGCCACCACCCCGTCCAACGAGTGGACGGACGTGGTTCGTAAGGGTAAGGGCAGGGGGAAAAAGTCGGCTAAGGCCGTACCCGTCGTCCCCGCCACCACCGCTCCCAGTCGGTCGCAGACGACCGTCAAGGGAAAGGGGAAGGGGAAAGGGAAGGTAAAGCTGGTGCCCCCAAAAACCGCGGCCGTCGTGGTGACACTCACCGCGGAGGCTGCGGAGAGAGGGGAGACCTACGCGTCCGTATTGGTGCGGGCGCGTGCCAATGCCGATCCCACCCAACTGGGGATCGGCAGCGTGTCTTGCAGGCGGACACAAGCCGGGGCTCGAATTTTCGAGTTCCCGGGGGCCGAGGGGAGTGCCCATGCGGACCTCTTCGCAGCAAAGCTGCAAGAGGTCATCGCAGACTCGGCCAAGGTGGCCCGACCGGTCAAGACGGCAGCCTTTGAGGTGACGGAGCTCGACGACTCCGTCACCAAGGAGGAGGTGGTTGCGGCGGTCGCAGCGGTAGGGGGCTGTGGCACCGCGGCGGTCCAAGGCCGGGACATAAGACCCGGACGCGGCGGCATGGGCACCATTCGCCTCGAGTGCCCAATCGCCGCTGCCAAAGCCGTCCTTGCCAAGGGACGGCTCACAGTTGGCTTCAGCTCGGGTGCAGTCCGGGCACTTGAGGACCAGCCTCTGCGGTGTTTCCGGTGCTTCGGCATCGGACACACCCGGCCCATGTGTCCGTCCACGGTAGACAGGACGGACACATGCTACCGCTGCGGCAAGAACGGCCACAAAGCCGTGTCTTGCGAGGCCGCCACGCCGCACTGCGCGGTGTGTGCCGCCAGTGGCCGCCTGTCAGGCCACGTAATGAAGGGGAGGAACTGCAATCCTCCCCCTAAGCGTGGCAAAGCGCTGGCGCCGACCAGGCCTGCTGCTGCTGCCGCTAACTCCGTCGTTCCTGCGGCGGCTGCGGAGGGGGGTGCGATGTCCGACTGATGGATAGGGTCGAACATCGCATCCTCCAGGCGAACACCAACCACTGCAGGGCAGCCCAGGATCTGCTGATGCAGACCATGGCTGAGTGGTTGGTGGACTTGGCGGTGGTCGCCGAACCCTACTCGGTCCCTGGCCGTTGGCTGGGCGACCGGGACGGCTTGGTGGCGTTGGTGGCGCGGTCTTCCACGGACTCCCCTCCCCTCTCGCTCTTAGAGAGGGGACCGGGATACGTGGCCGCCGCCTGGGGAGACATGGCCCTGGTGGGGGTCTATTTCTCCCCAAACCGCCCTCTCTCGGACTTTGAGGATTTCCTCGAGATCCTCACCGCAGTCAAAGGGAGGGCGGCGCCACGCCAAGTTCTGGTGTTGGGCGACCTGAACGCCAAGTCGGCGGCCTGGGGCAACCCGGCCACCGGTTGCAACGTCCGGGGACGCGCCGTCGAGTTTTGGGCGGCCTCAAGCGGTGTGTCCCTCCTCAACAGGGGGGCGGTCCACACGTGTGTGCGGCAACAGGGTGGGTCGGTGGTGGACGTCTCGTTTGCCACCCCCGCGCTGGCCGCCCGCGTCGTCAACTGGCGGGTAGAGATGGTGGAGACGTTGTCGGACCACCGATATGTGCGGTTCGACATCTCCACCCAGCAGGGGGGGAGGGGGATGACCCGTGCTGGGCAATCTCCCTGCCCGCGGTGGGCACTCACCCGCCTGGACCGGGAGGCAGCCAAGGAGGCGGCCTTCCTCCAGGACTGGCTGTCGCCCCCTGTCGAGGTCCTGGACGTGGACGCTGCAGCGGTCCAGCTCAGGGGGTCCCTGACCGAGGTGTGCAACTCCAGCATGCCTCGGTCTCGCCGTCCGCCTCCCCGTCGTGCCGTCTATTGGTGGACGGAGGAGCTGGAGGGACTCCGGGCCACCTGCGTGGCGGCCAGAAGGGCCTACACGCGGAGCCGACGGCGCAGCGCCCAAAACCGAGTCTGGGCAGAAGAGGACCGCCTATACGCCTCTTACCGAGAGGCGACGACGGCCCTCAAGTCTGCAATGGGCGCTGCACAAGACTCGGCGAGGGCCGAGATGTTGGAGGGTCTCGACAGGGACCCCTATGGGAGACCATACAAGGCGGCGCGGAACCAGCTACGCCCCTATGGTCCCCCACTGTCGGAGACCCTTGAGCCAGTGTTGCTGGATGGGGTGGTCCGGTCCCTGTTTCCGCGCAGGACCGACTTCACCCCACCAACGATGGATCCCCCGCAAGGGGCGGCTTCGCCGGAGGAGGAGGAGGTCCCCCCGGTGACGGCGGCGGAGTTATACGCGGGGGTGCTCAGCCTCCGCGTGAAGAAGACGGCCCCCGGACCAGACGGTGTCCCCGCTCGGGTGCTGGCGATCGCCGCCTCCGGTATGGAGGACAGGTTTCGGGACCTCTTCAGCGCGTGCTTTACGGCTGGGAGGTTCCCGAAACTGTGGAAGGAGGGGCAGCTATGCCTCCTCCGAAAGGAGGGCCGCCCGGTGGACTCCCCCTCGGCATACCGGCCCGTCGTCCTGCTCGATGAGGTCGGTAAATTGTTCGAGGGGATTGTCGCCTCCCGGCTTGATAGCCATTTGCGGGGGGTAGGGCCGGATCTGTCGGACGCCCAATTCGGCTTCCGTCGAGGGCGTTCGACGATCGACGCACTGGCCCTACTCAAGGGCCAGGTGAAGGAGGCGGTGGAGGCCGGGGACGGAGTGCTGGCGGTGTCGTTCGACATTGCCAACGCCTTCAACTCCGTCCCCCACTCGACGATATTGGAGGCGCTCCGGTATCACGGAGTGCCCCAATACCTGCGGGACCTCCTGGCCAGCTACTTGGAGGACCGAGAGGTCCTCCTCGTGGACAAGACGGCCACCGTGAGGCGGTACGGCGCAGAGTCCGGTGTTCCACAGGGGTCGGTGCTTGGGCCCCCCTTGTGGAACATCGGGTTCAACTGGCTCTTGCGGGGAGCCCTCCTCCAGGGCACGAGTGTCATCTGCTACGCGGATGACACTCTCCTCACTGCCCGGGGGAGGAACTTTGCCGACGCGGCCTGTCTGGCCTCGGCTGGCGGATCCTTGGTTGCAGAGAGGATCCGCCGCCTGGGATTGAAGGTGGCGCTGCACAAGACCGAGGCCGTGTTCTTTCGCGGGCCTCGGCAGCGCTGCCCTCCCGACGCCCACATAATTGTGGAGGGCGTCAAGATAGGGGTCCAGCCCCAGATGAAGTATCTGGGGCTGGTGCTGGACGACAGGTGGCGCTTCGGCCCGCACTTCAGCGGGCTGTCGACGCGCCTATTGAAGGCCGCTGACGCCCTGTCGTGGCTCCTCCCGAACCTGGGGGGGCCCAAGGCGAAATGCCGGCGCCTCTATGCCGGCATCCTGCGGAGTATGGCCCTATATGGGGCCCCAATCTGGGCGGACTCCCTCCACAGGAGGGAGAATGCGACCGCCATCCGCAGGCCCCAAAGGGCCATTGCACAGCGGGTGGCGAGGGCCTACCGCTCGGTGGGCTTCTCGGCGGCATGCGCTCTGGCCGGCACCCCTCCTTGGGAGTTGGAGGCTTGGGTGCTCGCCAGAGTGTACGAGTGGACGGCGCGCCGAAAGGCTCTCGGGGAGCGCCCCGTCGCCGAAGAGCGGGAGGCCGTGCGGCGGGAGGCGAGGGACGCCATCGTCCTCCATTGGACGGAGGACCTCGCCGCCGCCGCCTTTGGCCGCCGGACGTTGGACGCGCTCGGTCCGGTTCTACGGAGCTGGCTCGAGCGGTCCCACGGTTTCCTCTCATTCCGTCTGGTGCAGGTGTTATCCGGCCATGGCTGTTTCGGATCGCACCTGCACCGGATCGGGAGGGAGGAGACCCCGGCGTGCCACGACTGCGGCGCGCCGGAGGACACGGCGCAGCACACCCTCGAGGTGTGCCCGGCTTGGTCCGAGCCGCGCCGCAGCCTGACCGCGGTAATTGGACCAGACCTCTCGCTTCCCGGCGTCGTCAATGTCATGCTGGGGAGCGAGGAGGCTTGGGCAGCGGTCGCCTCCTTTTGCGAGGACGTAATCTCGCAAAAGGAGGAGGCGGAGCGCGTGCGGGAGGACGACCCTCTCGCTGCGCCGCTCCGCAGACGAAGAAGGGGTCGGAGAGGGCGCCGTCCTCTCCCTCCTCATGGTGGCGACGGGCGGGCGACAGGCACGGGGGTGCCTTCGCCCGCATTGCACCCGTCACCACCTTCGTCGAACATTCCCGGGCCCCTGTGAGGGGCCCGCCATGAAGGGCAATCGTCGGCGGAGGACTGGACGTAAAGGCTATGCCGGTTTCCCAGTCCCCCGCCACTCGGACGAAGCGGGAATGTCGCTGGGTCGTTTTAGTGGGTATACCGGGTCAGACCCGGGGAGTCCCACATACCCCTCTCATCCCCCGATGGGAGGGTATGCGTAATGCATTTTTTCCCAGCGATAAAAAAAAAAAAAAAAAAAAAAAAAAAAAAAAAAAAAAAGGTTAGGTTAGGTTAGGTTAGGTTAGGTTAGGTTAGGTTAGGTTTTTTTTTTTTTTTTTTTTTTTTTTTGTTTGGGCAGGAGTGGGAAATCCCCACGGACACCTCGACTATCTCACAGGAATTTCTCTTGTGAGACAGTCGAGGTAGTGCCGGACTCGAACCGGCTAAAAACCACTCCTGCCTAGCCAGTGTCCCTCTAACGTGGTGATCAGAGTCCTTAACATCTGTACTTTTTGTCTTGGCTACTTTTCTAGGTGGCCGGAGAGACCACATTATGTGCGGTTTGGATTTGCGTGTTATTTTGATCTGGAATATAAACAGCCTTTGTATTTAATTTTGTATGATTTGAAACTAAATGCTTTAATCATTTTACTATAAGTCTTGGTACTATGTTTTATTATTATCCCTATTTATTTTACTTTATTTTATTTATTTCCTCGCTTGTATTATATCTATAATAACCCTTTTATCTATGCCCTAACCCTCCGGTATATGTTATTGACGTACTTACTTTTTCGTGTTTTTAATTTCGTTACATTAATTTTTCTTGATGTTTTATTTGTGTGATATCTAAAATATATATTCATTATATAATTACATATCATTTTATTTCCAAAATCAAGATCAATAAAATTCATTGTTCTGTTTTTCCTACGTCTTTTACCAAATGGATTAGCACTCACAAACGCATTTCGGGTTTCGACACGACTTAACGTAACCACTAGAGCTGGCAACCCTTCCAGCATAACCTGAACCAGTTTCTTATAAAACAGGTTCAAGTTAATTTTTTGAGAATTGCCAGCGCCAGTGGCCGTCTCAACGGATCTGTTCTTTAGTTCGGCCGAATTGCTCTGAAATCTGTGCCTGGAAGTGGTCGCACCGCCAACTTTAGCAGTAAGCTATCGATGCTCTTGCGAATGCGTCCCACTTCCTTCGCACTGGGCATTCGTTGCTGAATGCGTTGTGCTCGGTGGCCCCTAGTTTTTCTCTGGTGCAGTTCACGCAAACCGCTGCTTTGCCGATCTGTCTATCCGGGCAATCTGCCCTAACGTGTGGCCCACCACAGTGGCTACACAGATCGGCTGGCTCCGTGCACAGGCGTTTCCCGTGCCCGTATGCCAAGCAGCGGGTGCACTGCACCAGAGGCGTCTGGTCCTCGACGCGTACTCGCTGGAGGTCGATGCGGAGTTTTCCCCCCTCAATCGCCCTCCTCCAGATCATAGGGGACACACCAAGCACAACGTGATTCGCATGCGGGTTTCGTGTTTTTCGTCTGTATTTTATTACAATCCTCTGTTCCTCATCGCCGAGCCCGTGAAATATCTCCCGGTTCTGATTCTTAAGGGCTCTGAGAATTTCCTCGTCACTGTGCATGAGTAGCACGTCCCTAAGAATCAGAAGCGGGGCCCGATTTTTCACGTCCTCGACGACGAGGTTCTCTCCGGCCTTCTCCAAACGCTTTTTTAATTTCCTCCTCTCCTCCGTCGTTGCGCACCCCATAATTACCTTTTGGTCCTTGGCCTTGCGGACCCTCTCGACACGCACCCAGCCCTCCTTCGCGTCCACTGCTTTCCTCACTCTCTCGAGGATTTCGTCCCCCGTATCCATCTCCTGGGTTGAGGAGACAACCACAGAGTGCAGCGTCGTTCTCTCCAGGGCCTGAACCCCGGTGTGGCTCTTACTGACGCCCGCTACACTCGCGTAGGTTGTCTCCTCCACCCTTTCCCTGCTGGCCAGACTGTCTCGGAGTGCGTCGAGTTTCTCGGAGTTGTCTCTTAACTCCGAGATGTGCTCCTTTAAACTGTTTAAGAGCTCAGTCTGGCCAGCAAGAACCTCGGTTGAAATTGGATGGGGACTACGGTCAGCAGTGGGCGCGAGTTCCGGAATGGCGACAGGTGCGGAAGGGCCCTTGTCTCGCTCGGACTCCTTGACCAGCTCATAAAGTCTGTTAATAGCTTCAAGCACCGCAGTCTTGATCTCGGCCTTGAGGTTGCGAGAGTTGCCTAGATTAAGCTTGGCCTTATTTAGGCAAGCTCTCGCCTCCTCGGTTCGACTGCGGCACTTAGCCTCAGGCTTTATGAGCGGCCTTGAGGCGTCGATAGCGGCTCGGCGCGTCCCCGGAGTGGCAGGGCCTCCCTGTGACGTAGAAGGAGTCTCGTCTCCGAATGAGATTCTCCTCCTCGCGACCACAGACGAAGGCACCGCTTTCTCCGCCGATCGCGGCGAGCCACTAGAGCCAGGAGCCCTCACGGTGCTAGATGGGGTGCGGAACATTTTCAGATGTTAGAGCAGCTGTTATCAGAACTGACTCCTGTAAAGAGGGAGTCAGAGCGATCTACTCGGAAGGAGAGACTTTAAAGTTTGGACACTGGACTTAACTGTGTCCCTGTAAAGAGGGGTACACAGATAATAATAAAATAAAATAATAAATCAGCTAAAAAAGTAAATACAATATTAAATAACTATAAAATTATGTCAACACTTATTTGTGAGCCTTTGCAAACTCTGTCAAATACGTTAAAAAATGATAAAAATCCCTAAAAATCAATAAAAATCCCTCACAAGACTAAATACTAATAAAATACAAAAAATAAAATTTTGCCGAAAATCCCACGTCTACCTTCCTATATACCAGAGGGCGGGTGGGTGGGCAAAATTATTTCGAGCTAGGGGCGCGTGCGAGGTGTCCAGAGACGCGTCTCCGCGCGGGCTAGCGATATATGGAATAAAACGTGGTAGGTGCCGAACAAAAATTTTGACTTTTGGTCAAAAAACCAGTTTTCGAAAGAAAAAAATTTGGAATTTCACCCCACAACCTGGAGACCGGGACACGGAACGTGGACCAGAATTCAGGGAAGAAGGGTGAGGACTATTGCAACTATAATCTAATTTAAAATGTAGAAGAAAATTTGGAAAAACAATTAATTTTAAGGGATTTCTCTGAAAATAAGGGATGAAGTCCAGACGCGGGTGTAAAGTGCGCGCGTTATGGTCAGAACACAGGCGGACGCCTATTTTTGTCTAAAAAAGCCGAAAACAGCTTCAAAATCGCACGTCTAGAATAGAAGATATCAACGTTTTAGTTTTTGACTAGCTCCCCTAGGTAGATTTTGGTACTTACAGAGATGTATGAAAATAACTATTTTTTTAGAAAAATGTATGTTTTATTCGAGCTAGGGGCGCGTGCGAGGTGTCCAGAGACGCGTCTCCGCGCGGGCTAGCGATATATGGAATAAAACGTGGTAGGTGCCGAACAAAAATTTTGACTTTTGGTCAAAAAACCAGTTTTCGAAAGAAAAAATTTGGAATTTCACCCCACAACCTGGAGACCGGGACACGGAACGTGGACCAGAATTCAGGGAAGAAGGGTGAGGACTATTGCAACTATAATCTAATTTAAAATGTAGAAGAAAATTTGGAAAAACAATTAATTTTAAGGGATTTCTCTGAAAATAAGGGATGAAGTCCAGACGCGGGTGTAAAGTGCGCGCGTTATGGTCAGAACACAGGCGGACGCCTATTTTTGTCTAAAAAAGCCGAAAACAGCTTCAAAATCGCACGTCTAGAATAGAAGATATCAACGGGTTAGGTTAGGTTAGGTTAGGTTAGGTTAGGTTAGGTTAGGTTAGGTTAGGTTAGGTTAGGTTAGGTTAGGTTAGGTTAGGTTAGGTTAGGTTAGGTTAGGTTTTTTTTTTTTTTTTTGTTTGGGCAGGAGTGGGAAATCCCCGCGGACACCTCGACTATCCCACAGGAATTTCTCCTGTGAGACAGTCGAGGTAGTGCCGGACTCGAACCGGCTAAAAACCACTCCTGCCTAGCCAGTGTCCCTCTGACATTATCAGAGCCCTTTTCCACAAATCTTTCTTGTATGGCGACTTGGCTTTGTAGAAGGCCGATGAGACCACACTCTTTTGTCTGGTGATACTTTAGATTTTTACATTTATTTTATTGCCCTAAACCTCTATTTTATATGTTTTTAAATATTTTCCTAAATGTTTTGTTTTCAACTAAAGTAACGCCTTATTTTCTCTATATATGTATATTATTTTGTAATTTTATTATTTCTAAATTTTGACTTTAATTTTAAACATATTTATTCGTCACTTACCCTTATATTTTAAAATTTATAAGTTATGATATTTGCGAAATATACTCAATATATACGTGAATATCATACTTGGATGACAGACAAACAGTGTTTTGCACGGTTCGACACAACTTAACGATTCCACCAGAGCTGGCCCACGGTTCAGTTTAATTTTAGCCAGCTTCCCAAGAAAGTGACTACAATTATCTTTCTCCATTAAGCCAACCTCAGTGGTTCGCTCAATGCGTCTGCCATCTGGTTGTGTCAGACTGGTCATCACTAAATACGCGGAAGTGGGCGCATTGGCAACTTTAGCAATAGGCTATGGTTGCTCGTGCGAATGCGTCCCACTTCCTGCGTATTGGGCATTCTTTGCTGAACGCATTGTGCGAGTGTTCCCCGAGCTTAGCTCTGGTGCAGTTCACGCACGCCGCTGCTTCGCCAAGATCTTTAACTGGGCAGTCCACCCTAAGGTGTGGACCGCCGCAGTGGCTGCATAGGTCAACAGGCTCTACGCACAAACGCTTGCCGTGACCGTATGCTAGGCAGCGCGTGCACTGCACCAGAGGCGTCTGGTCTTCGACGTGCACTCTCTGGAGGTCAATGCGCAGTTTGCCTCCTTCGAGTGCCCGCCTCCAGATTGCAGGGGAAACACTCATCACAATGCTGTTTACATGGGGGTTTCGCGATTTTTTCCGAAATTTTATCGAAACTTTCTGTTCCTCGTCGCCGAGGCCGTCAAATAGCTCCCGGTTCTGATTCCTAAGAGCTCGCAACACGTCTTCGTCACTGTGGATCAGCAACACGTCCCTAAGAATCAGAAGCGGGTCCCTGTTTTTCACGTCCTCGACGACGAGGTTCTCTCCGACCTCCTCTAATCGCGCCTTTAGCTTGCGCCTCTCCTCCTTCGTTTCGCACCCCATAACCACCTTCTGGTCTTTGGCCTTTCTTACTCTTTCTACTCGCACCCAGCCCTCCTTCGCGTCCACCGCTTTTCTCACTCTTTCGAGGACTTCGGCCCCCGTATCCGTCTCCTGTGTTGAGGTGACAACCACGGAGTGCAGCGTCGTTCGCTCCAGGGCTTGCGCCCCGGTGTGGCACTTACTGACGGCCGCTACGTTCGCGTAGGTTGTCTCCCCCACACATTCTCTGCTGGCCAGACTGTCTCGGAGCCGGTCAAGTTTCTCGGAGTTGTCTTTTAGCTCCGAGATGTGCTCCTTCATGGTCTTCAGGAGCTCAGTCTGGCCAGCGAGAACCTCCATAGAAATGGGTTGCAGGCCGAAGTCAGCAGTGGGCGCGGGTTCCGGTACGGCAATGGGTGCGGCAGGGGCCTTGTCCCGCTCGGACTCTTTCACCAGCTCATAAAGCCTGTTTATGGCTTGGAGCACAGCAGTCTTAATTTCGGCCTTGAGGTTGCGAGAGTTGCCCAAGTTAACCTTAGCCTTGTTCAGGCAAGCTCTCGCCTCCTCAGTGCGACTACGGTGCCTCGCCTCAGGCTTCATGAGTGGTGTTGAAAGGTCAGCAGGGGGTCGGCGCGTCCCCGGAGTGGCAGGGCCCACCTGCGAGGCGGGAAGAGTGTCGTCTCCGAAGGAGATTCTCCGCCTCGCGTTGGCAGACGAAACTCCCGCTTTCTCCGGCGATCGCGTCGAGCCCCCGGAACCTAACGTCCTCAAGGTAGCGGATGGGGTGCGGAACATATTGCTCTCGAGTGGCATCAAATCAAATAAAAATAAAAACGAACCCCTGTAAAGTGGGGGCCCGGTCAATAATATCCGCTCGGGAGGAGAGACGGGTAAATATTTTAGGGCTCACTGGACTAGACTCTGCTGTGTCCCTGTAAAGGGGGGTACACAGGAGATAATAAATAACAAACGGTTAATATATAAATACAATGATTAATAATTAAATCGTCTTAAAAAATAAATGAGCCTACAGACTCGGTCAAATAAACTTAAAATGTCGAAAAAATTCTAAGACAACACTTACAAACCCTAACAACAATAAATCCAGAGAAAATCACGACACAAAAAATTTTGCCAAAATCCCACGTCTACCTTCCTATATACCAGAGGGCGGGTGGGTGGGCAAAATTATTTCGAGCTAGGGGCGCGTGCGAGGTGTCCAGAGACGCGTCTCCGCGCGGGCTAGCGATATATGGAATAAAACGTGGTAGGTGCCGAACAAAAATTTTGACTTTTGGTCAAAAAACCAGTTTTCGAAAGAAAAAAATTTGGAATTTCACCCCACAACCTGGAGACCGGGACACGGAACGTGGACCAGAATTCAGGGAAGAAGGGTGAGGACTATTGCAACTATAATCTAATTTAAAATGTAGAAGAAAATTTGGAAAAACAATTAATTTTAAGGGATTTCTCTGAAAATAAGGGATGAAGTCCAGACGCGGGTGTAAAGTGCGCGCGTTATGGTCAGAACACAGGCGGACGCCTATTTTTGTCTAAAAAAGCCGAAAACAGCTTCAAAATCGCACGTCTAGAATAGAAGATATCAACGTTTTAGTTTTTGACTAGCTCCCCTAGGTAGATTTTGGTACTTACAGAGATGTATGAAAATAACTATTTTTTTAGAAAAATGTATGTTTTATTCGAGCTAGGGGCGCGTGCGAGGTGTCCAGAGACGCGTCTCCGCGCGGGCTAGCGATATATGGAATAAAACGTGGTAGGTGCCGAACAAAAATTTTGACTTTTGGTCAAAAAACCAGTTTTCGAAAGAAAAAATTTGGAATTTCACCCCACAACCTGGAGACCGGGACACGGAACGTGGACCAGAATTCAGGGAAGAAGGGTGAGGACTATTGCAACTATAATCTAATTTAAAATGCGAAGGAAAATTTGGAAAAACAATTAATTTTGAGGAATATCTCTGGAAATTAGGGATGAAGTCCAGACGCGCGTGTAAAATGCGCGCGTTATGGTCAGTACGTAGGCGGAGGCCTAGTTATGTCTAAAAGCACCGAAAACAGATTGAAAATCGCACGTCTGGAACTGAAAATATCGATGGGTTAGGTTAGGTTAGGTTAGGTTAGGTTAGGTTAGGTTAGGTTAGGTTTTTTTTTTTTTTTTTTTTTTTTTTTTTTTTTTTGTTTGGGCAGGAGTGGGAAATCCCCGCGGACACCTCGACTATCTCACAGGAATTTCTCTTGTGAGACAGTCGAGGTAGTGCCGGACTCGAACCGGCTAAAAACCACTCCTGCCTAGCCAGTGTCCCTCTGACGTGGGGATCAGAGCCCTTTATATCTAGGTTTTTCGCTTCATTAGCGACTGATTGGTAGGAGGCCGAGGAGACCACACTCTATCACTTATTATGATCCGCTAATATTTCCATTTGTTTGTAAGTACTATTATTTCAATGTTTCTTGTACTTTCTACTACTTTATGCAATAATGATATTTTTACTAACTTAAATTATTTTACAATTTACTAAAAGTAACTCTGTTGATGTCTTATTTTCTTTATCATCTAAAATTAGTTTACTCTGTTTGTCCATCGCTAACCCTTATTTTTATACCCTTTAAAATTTTTATTCCTCTCTTATGTTGTTCCGCTGGTTAGGTTAGGTTAGGTTAGGTTAGGTTAGGTTAGGTTAGGTTTTTTTTTTTTTTTTTTTTTTTTTTTTTTGTTTTGGCAGGAGTGGGAAATCCCCGCGGACACCTCGACTATCGCACAGGAATTTCTCCTGTGCAACAGTCGAGGTAGTGCCGGACTCGAACCGGCTAAAACCACACTCCTGCCCCACCAGTGTCCCTCTGACATGGGAATCAGAGCCCTTGTGTACAGAATTTTTGAACTTGTTTAGCGACAGTTTTTTAGGAGGCCGAGAAGACCAAGTACTATGCAATAAAATTTTTAACAATGTGTTTTTTAATACTGTATAATTCTTATATTTATATTTTTACTATTTATTATCTTTAGTTTTAAGGAACTGTTAATCAAAATTTTTTATTTTTTTATTACAACCTTTTATTGTACTCATTAATGTATTTATATGTAAATGATTCTTTAATTTCTATTTAAGTTTTCTCCAATTTCGTTTGTTTTTAAGTATTTTTCCGCAATCTTTATCCCTCGCATTTTTTGTTTATTTCATATTGTTTCGAATTATTGGTTTTGTCTTCATAATATAGTCTGTATATACTAAATATATATTTATATATCAATTTTAAAAACCAAACTGATATTCGAATTCGAATACAAATACGAACGATTTACGACCAATTTGACACAACTTGTCGATTCCACTAGAGCTGACCTACAGACCAGCACAATTCTAGCCACTTTCTCAAGAAAATGGCTCCAATTTACCATCTCAGTTAAGCCAACCCTAGTGGTTCGCTCAATGCGTCTGCAATCTGGTTGTGTCAAATTGGTCATCCCTGGGTACGCGGAAGTGGGCGCATCGACAACTTTAGCAATATGCTATGGTTGCTCGTGCGAATGCGTCCCACTTCCTGCGTATCGGGCATTCTATGCTGAACGCATTGTGCGAGTGTTCCCCGAGCTTGGCTCTGGTGCAGTTAATGCACGCCGCTGCTTCTCCGGTCTGTTTGACTGGGCAGTCCAACCTAAGGTGTGGACCGCCGCAGTGGCTACAGAGATCGGCTGGCTCCGTGCACAGGCGTTTGCCGTGTCCGTATGCCAGACAGCGGGTACACTGCACCAGAGGCGTCTGGTCTTCGACGCGCACTCTCTGGAGGTCAATCCGAAGTTTGCCCCCTTCGAGTGCCCTCTTCCAGATTGCCGGGGTAACACTCAGCACAATGCTGTTCGTATGCGGGTTTCGACACTTCTTGCGGAATTTGACAGTCATTTTGAGGTCCCCGTCCTCGAGGCCGTCAAAGATCTCCCGGTTCTGATTCCTAAGGGCTCTTAGTACCTCTTCGTCACTATGCACTAATAGCACATCCCTTAGAACCAGAAGCGGGTCCCGATTTTTCACCGCCTCGACGACGAGGTTCTCTCCGGCCGATTCAAGTCGCTTTTTTAACTTTTCTCTCTCCTCCTTCGTTGCGCACCCCATGATGACCTTTTGGTCCTTGGCCTTTCGGACCCTCTCTACTCGCACCCAGCCCTCCTTCGCATCCACTGCTTTTCGAACTCTTTCGAGAACTTCGGCCCCCGTATCCATCTCCTGTGTGGAAGAGACCACCACGGAGTGCAGCGTCGTCCGCTCCGGGGCCTGTGCACCGGTGTGGATTTTGCTGACAGCCGCAACACCCGCGTAAGTGGTCTCCCCCACACTTTCCCTGCTTGCCAGACTGTCTCGGAGCTTTTCCACCCTCTCGGTGTTCTCTTTGACAACCGAGATGTGCTCCTTGAGGGTGGTAATGAGCTCAGTCTGGCTCGCGAGACTCTCGGAAGTGGACGGGGGGCAGAAGTCGGCAGCGGGCGCCGGTTCCGGCACGGCTACAGGTGCGGTAGAGGCCTTGTCGCGCTCGGACTCCTTGACCAGCTCATAAAGCCTGTTTATGGCTTCGAGCACCGCAGTCTTTATCTCGGCCTTGAGGTTGCGAGAGTTGCCCAAGTTTAGCTTTGCCTTATTTAGGCAAGCTCTCGCTTCCTCAATGCGGCTGCGGCACTTCGCCTCAGGCTTTTTGAGCGGTCTTGGGGCATCAATAGCAGCTCGGCGCGTCCCCGGAGTGGCAGGGCCACCCTGTGACGCAACAGGAATCTCGTCACCGAAGGAGATTCTCCTCCTTGCGTCAGCAGGCGAAAGCATTGCCTTCTCCGCCGATCGCGGCGAGCCGCTAGAGCCAGGAGCCCTCACGGTGCTGGATGGGGTGCAAAACATCTTAAAAACTTTGGGAGCAGGTATTGTCAGAACAGAACCCTGTAAAGCGGGGGACGGAACAACAATATCTGCTCGAGAGGAGAGGTTCAGAGGGAACACTGGTACTTATGTGACCCTGTAAAGGGGGGAACACAATAAGTAAATATGAAATAATCAAATTAAAATCGAAATAAAACAATGTCATATAATTATAGTCGCCTTATTAGGTACGACTGTCACAACAAATAACTTAACAATATATCTAAGCTAATTAAAAATTAAAAAAATCTGAAAATAAGTTATTTACAAAGTCAGAATGGTTAAAATAAGCTTTCCCTTAAGAAATCCCTATGTACAGGCCTAAAGGAGAATAAATTTTGAAAGAAAAATTTTTGTCGAAAATCCCACGTCTACCTTCCTATACACCAGAGGGCGGGTGGGTGGGCAAAATTTTTTCGAGCTAGGGGCGCGTGCGAGGTGTCCAGAGACGCGTCTCCGCGCGGGCTAGCGAATTATGGAATAAAACGTTTTATGGACCGAACAAAAATTTTGAGTTTTGGTCAAAAAACCAGTTTTCGAAAGAAAAAATTTGGAATTTCACCCCACAACCTGGAGACCGGGACACGGAACGCGGACCAGAATTCAGGGAAGAAGGGTGAGTACTATTGCAACTATAATCAAAATTGAAATATAAAAGAAAATTTGGAAAAACAATTAATTTTAAGGAATTTCTCTGAAAATAAGGGATGGAGTCCAGACGCGCGTGTAAAGTGCGCGCGATATGGTCAGAACACAGGCGGACGCCTAGTTTGGTCTAAAAAAGCCGAAAACAGCTTCAAAATCGCACGTCTAGAATAGAAGATATCAACCGGTTAGGTTAGGTTAGGTTAGGTTAGGTTAGGTTAGGTTAGGTTAGGTTAGGTTAGGTTAGGTTAGGTTAGGTTAGGTTAGGTTAGGTTAGGTTAGGTTAGGTTAGGTTAGGTTAGGTTAGGTTAGGTTAGGTTAGGTTAGGTTAGGTTAGGTTAGGTTAGGTTAGGTTAGGTTAGGTTAGGTTAGGTTAGGTTAGGTTAGGTTAGGTTAGGTTAGGTTAGGTTAGGTTAGGTTAGGTTAGGTTAGGTTAGGTTAGGTTAGGTTAGGTTAGGTTAGGTTAGGTTTTTTTTTTTTTTTTTTTTTTTTTTTTTTTTTTTTTTTTTTTTTTTTTTTTTTTTTTTTTTTGGGCTTTTCCCCGTTCATGGGAACAACGGGATCTTATTATTCTAAATTACTCATCCATTCCAGTTCTCTCATTTATTCCTCTCGCACTTTCATGCTTCATACTTTGTCTTTCTTTCATGCTTCTCTTACATTCTTAGCCGGGTGGGACTCCCGCTATTGTAACTACTTTTAGTTTTAAATTTCTTTATTAAGGGTATTCAAAACGACAACTCTTGTTTTATTTACAATTTTTGCAAAGGTGTTTACAGTTTCTTTCCTTATATCTATTTATTACTAATTACTCGTATATACTTATATGCTAACACAACTTTTATTTTAATTCTATTTACTGTCTAATTTACATATGGATTCTTAGATTCTAGCTTAATTTCACATAATTAGTTTTATTAATTTATATTGCCTTATTTTAAGTCTTATACAATATTTATACAGTTCTTTCCTTAATTTTACTAATCTTGTATCTTCAAAAACAATTTATACTTAAATGTAGTTCGGACCTATTTGATTTTTTACATCTATTCGCCTTAACTTCAGCTTCTACACTATTATAGGGGCTTATGTGGATAATTTTGCATTATACCTTTCTATACTTTCATTAAGGTTGCGGCAATAATATACATATATACTTATAATATACATAATTATTGTCTTTTCTTTTGCTGGTTTTTATTTGTCTAGACATTGTTGCGTGTTGTTTGTGGTGCGTGTTTAGTGTTGTGTGTGTGTTTTTGATATATTCATATATATAATTATATATTTTATATATCTGTGCATGTTTGTGTGCGCTGGTTTCCATGTATATGTACTCCCAGTTTGTATTACTGTATCGGTGTGTTTGTGCGTGTGTTGTGTGTGTTATGTAAGCCCTAAGTAGCAGTTTAGGCATACGCCGTTGTCGTCCGAGCCAGATAGTCCCACTTTTTTCGGACCGGGCAATCCACGCTGAAAGCGTTGTGGTCGGTCCTCTGAAACTTCGAGTGCGAGCAGTTGCAGCACTGCGGTTCATTACCCGCGACAAACTCCACGCACTTCTCGCGTAAGTGCGGTCCTCCGCAGTGACTGCACCTGTCCGCACTCTCCGTACAAAATTTCCGGCCATGCCCAAAAGCTAAACATTTTGTACATTGGATGAGCGGCGACTGATCCTCCACCCTGACCCTTTGCAGGTCAAGGTAAAGGGCTCCAGCCTCCGTCATCCTCTGCCATACTATTGGTCTGACTTGGACGACAACGTGCGCCGTCTTTGGGTTCCTTGTTCTTTTCTTATACTTGATGGCTATTTCTATGTCCTCTTGGCCTAAGTCCCGAAAGATGTTTTCGTTTTGGGAATAGAGCGCCTTCACCAGCTCGTCGTCATCGCTGTCCAAGTAGACGTCTTTTAGGACGACGAGCGGGTTTTTGTTTTTCATGGGCGCTACTATTAACCCTCCACCTCGGCTCTCAATCCTTTCTTTCACTTTTTTCAACTCCACCTCTGTGTCGCACCCCAGTATGACCGTCTGGTTCTTTGCCTTTCGGACTTTGTTTATTTTAAGGCCAGTACCCCTGGCATCGACCGCCACCTTCACCCTAGCGAGCACCTCGTCAGCAGTCTCCTGACTGCCTTCGAGGGTGACCGCCACCGAGTGAAGAGCCGGTCGACGTACGGGTTTGGCTGCAGTCACGTTGGCGTAAGACTGCGAGTCAATTTTTGGCTCGCATGCTACTTCCCTTATGGCCTCCTTTAGTAAGTCGGATCTGGTGGCGATCTCACCGGCAACGCCATCGATCTTGTCCTCGAGGACAGCCGCGGCCCGACCAGTGACCTTGACCCATTCTGACGTATGGTCCAAGGCCGCCTGGACCGCGTCGACCTTCTCACTGACCCCGAGAACCCTATCGACGACCTTGTCGATGAGGTCGGCACCGCAGTCGTCGTAGCGTTCGGTCATGTCCTGGAAACCTTTCGACAGTTTCCCCTCAAAGTCGTTCAGGCGCGTGTTCATATTGGTCTCCACCCTTTCAAGCCTCTCCAGTATGTTCTCCGGTAATCCGGGTGAAATAGGCGTGGTGTTGGTCTTGGTGGGTGGGACTGTTCTGGGCGCAGTTTCCAGGCCCTTTACCCGCCTACTTAGCTCAAACAAGATCCGTAGGCTTTTGTCCGACTGAGTCTCCAGGAAGTTCTTAATATCCTTCCTCATCTGAGGATAGTCCTTCACCCTGAATGGGATGTCCTCAAAGGTCTTCATGAGTTCCTGGAGAAGTTGGTCATTCGATTGAGCAGCGTAGCTGTTAGGCTGCTTTTTGTACGCCTCCATGTTGTCTACGGATCTTCGCTTTCGCTCCGGTCTGCGGATAAAGGTCCTGGCGGCGTCCAGCGCCTGTCCAGACGGGCCTGCGGGGCTGGGAGTGGTGGTAGGAGCGACAGCACCAGAGGTCCCTGCCGACGTCGACAGAGGCGTTTCGGCTGTTCCCGCTTGGGTTACTCTGACAGCGTCCTTTCTGCCGAACGTCAGCGATATCCCCTTTGGCGCTTCGCGCGCCCCAGATGGTCCCTCATTTCCCGGGTTGGTCGGCGACGTAGAGCCCTGTGGCTGACTGGTGCCGGCTCCTGGCCCCTTTCCTTTTACTGGGGTGCGAATCCCGAGAACCATATTTTGTGTGTGTTGTGTGTTGTGTTGTGTTGCTTGTGTGTAAAGGGCACAGCGTAGAGAACGGGGAAAGTTGTCAAAATAAAATACAATTAAATAAATAAAAAATGTTATAGTGTATAACCAAAGATTTGTCGGTGAGTCCACCCTGTAAAGGGGGGTGGGTGTTGTGTAGTTCGAGCTGTCCTTCGCTCAAAAGAGCGTGTCACAAAAGAAAATCAAAAGAAAAATATAAGAAAATATAAAAAATCGCAATGTAGAGACCCTTTTTTGTACAGACTCTATGTAGAGTCGATCTACTTGGTCCAGCGGATAGCTCCCACCGAGCCCTTTCAGATGAACCCAAACTCGATGCAGTTAGACCAGGGGGTTCCGGAGATATCCCAACCTAAAATAATCGGGTTTTTCCAAAAACAAAAAACCAGAAGTGGTTATAGAGGATTTCTCCGGCACCACCGGTCCAAAAACCTCGGTGTTTGGGCTCTCCGAACTTGGCTCGGTGAGAACAATCCACTGAAACAGCTTTCGGCCTGAAAAATAATTACTTCAGGAAAACGCCTGAAAAAGGTCTCCCCTTATGCTCTGTGGTCTGCTAATATGACCAGTGAAAATCCCGGCCCTCTACGACTCCCCGTTTGGAAGTTATGGTTGTTTAAAAATTTTCCAAAATGGCCGCAGTTCTGTCAAAGCACTACTTTGACAACGGATAACTTCCTTCGGGAGAGTCGCAGATCCCCCGAGTTTGGGCTCTCCCAACTCGCCCTGGGCTCCGCTGTTCGCTGAAACTGTTTTCAGGGTCCTGAAATTTTTTAGCTCCAAACCGCCTGAAATCCTGGGATACGAAGGATGATGAGTCCCTGACTATAATGTAAAAAGCCGAAATCTCCTACGACTTACGGTTCGGAAGTTATGGCGGTTTGAAGCCAAACAAAATGGCCGCCGAGCTGTCAAACGTTGTTTTGAAATGCCCGTAACTTTGAAACCCGGCGTCGCAGAAGGACGGGGTTTTGGGTATACAGCTCGGCGTCACCTAAGGTTTATCCTGAAACCAATTTCAGCGACCAAAAAATTTTTAGCCTGAAACAGCCTGAAACAGGTCCACACCTAAAGTTGGCAGTATACCGTCAACCCTAAAGAAAATCCGAGAATAATCGGACCAGCGGTTCCTGAGATATCGTGATATTAAATTTAAAACCTAAAAACCCAGAATTGCCAATTTTATAAAAGAAGCCAAATTTAAAGATATGTGGCCCGTGTTTGGGCTTAAATGGGTCCCAATAGATGTATTGGACCCTGTCTTGGTGTTAAAATTAATGATTTACAATTAAATTTTGAATAAAAGCCAAAAAACAATAAAAAATCGATATCTCAGATGCCACGGGTCGAAAAATTCTGGAAAAAATGGCAATAAATAGGTAAAATAAGCCCCTATAATGTGCAAAATTAAAAATTACAAAAAACAAAAAACCAAGACAAAAAATTTTGAAAAAGTGAAAAACTTATAAAATACGTTATAACTAAAAAAACTACTGTAATTAAAAATCTAAAACTTAAGATCTATATAGGGCCGATGAGCGCGCCACGGTTTCCGGCAGAAGAACTTCGATGTGGTGGTGGGGACCGATGATATTGTGGTCCAAAGTTTGTACTTTGTAACCGTTATATAAGGTCTCCCAAGTGTCATAAAATTCTAAAAATAGATGAACTCGCCTTGTCTTGTAAAGGTCCTGCTTGGTGCTTATTTTCGAGCCGCTATCTCCACTCCTTCAACCTTTTCAGGACACGTGGTTTTTTGAAAAACCTGAATAACTCGTCAGGGTGCGATGTCAGGACGATGGTGATAGATCCAGATGATCCGGAGCCACGATGTCCACTGGATTCCAGCAGAAAAGGAGGGGGTCGCCGATCTTGTTTGCGCAGCGTCTTCGATTTTGTAAAAAACAGTTTCCACTTAACCTCTAAAAATGAGGTATTTCGCTGATAACTTTCAGGCACTATTGAAACGGCACAGATTGGGCGCGGCACTTTATGCGGCGCAGGTTTCCGCATCCAGGGACACTTCACTCGTTACGATACGATGAGAAAAACCAATTAAACTGAATTTTTTAGTGCGGAGCTGCTCTAAAAATGATCCGACCACCACGGAGGCTGGGGGGGTACTGGGTTAGGTTAGGTTAGGTTAGGTTAGGTTAGGTTAGGTTAGGTTAGGTTAGGTTAGGTTAGGTTAGGTTAGGTTAGGTTAGGTTAGGTTTTTTTTTTTTTTTTTTTTTTTTTTTTTTTTGTTTGGGCAGGAGTGGGAAATCCCCGCGGACACCTCGACTATCCCACAGGAATTTCTCTTGTGAGACAGTCGAGGTAGTGCCGGACTCGAACCGGCTAAAAACCACTCCTGCCTAGCCAGTGTCCCTCTGACATTATCAGAGCCGTTTTGTGTATATGATATTCTGTTATGTGACTATGGCAGTTTATATAATTTTGTTGGAAACGAATCCGGAGAGACCAATTCCTCTCAGTATGGAAAAACTCTAAAATGTATCTTCAACTATTATTTATTTCTTCCTAGCACTACGGTTGCAATTTCTACGCAATATTTCAGAAAATCTCGAGTTTTACTAGCTATCAGGCTGGGGAGATTTTCCGCAATGAGTTCTACCCCAAGCTGCTGTTCAGCCTCAAATCTAGCCCTAGCGGTGATGGGGCATTCCAGCAGAATGTGGAGAACCGTCTCCTCCTTGCCAGGCTCGCAAGCACACGATGGGCTCTCCTTACACTTGAACCGACTCAAGTATGCAGAGAACCCACCGTGCCCCGTTAGAATTTGTGTGGTGATACTTGTGGGGACCATTTTGCGCACGGTTTTGTACGCCGCCACCGCGTCTGGGAAGAAAATTTTGGTGCCCGAGGCAGTTTCACCTGATCCGTACCTCCCGTTCCATTCGTCAAGCGTCTCCGACCGGAGTCTTCGCTTGACGAACGATACGGGACACAGATCATAGTCCGGCCTCTTCTTCGACCTCAGTGCGGCTTCCTTCGCCAGCTGGTCGGCTCGCTCGTTCCCCTCCAACCCTACGTGGGCCTTAATCCAGAACAAGGAGACACTCTTGTTCTGGAGACTACAGCGTCGGATGGTGTCCCTAGTTTCCACAGCCAAGGGGTGGGGGGAACTTACGTTCGCAACCGACTGAAGGGCCGCCTTTGAGTCACTGAAGATGCCGAACGTGGTTTCACCACTCTTGAGCACTTCTCCTGCCGCCCTCTGTAGGGCCAGAAGTTCCGCCTGGTAGACGGTACAGTAAGACGGCAAGGCAAGTTTGAGGGCCTTTGTTTCGGTGGCACTATTCCACAAGGATAGCGCCGCCCCAACCCTGCCCTCAATCTTGCTGCCGTCAGTGAATATGCGCACAGCGAAACTGCTGTGGCGGTTGTATTGCTCCTCGTCTACCAGGCTTCCGAACTCCAGTTTTACTTGGTCCGCGGGGTGCGGAGCCTCTATCGCTGGAGCCATCCGTTCAATCTCCCCACCTCCTAGTACCGGCTGGGGTACCCCCCTCTTGGCCTCGTATAACGCAGCCGCTTCCCGTATACGGAGGTCGAGTGGGAGTATACCAGCCAGCACCAGTGCCGAGTTTAGGGAGACCGTGCGGTAGGCTCTGCACAGCTTCTGGGCAAACCCCCTCTGGACTACGCTTAACTGTTTTCTGACCCCTAATTTGTTGGCGGCAGGTGCCCATGCGCTTGCGGCGTACAAAATCGTAGGCTCTACTGCGGCGGTGTATATAGCCCTTATCACCTCCGGGTGCAAACCCCAACTGACCCGGGCTGCTCTGGCCAGCTGCTTATACATAGCTATGGCCTTTTTACAGACCACAGCTACGTGTTTGTTGAAGGTGAGTTTGGCGTCAATGATAAGCCCCAATATTTTGACATCTTGGGACATTCCAATGTCGATCCCCCCCATGCTCAAACGGGGCGTGTCGTATTTCAGCCTTCGCGTTAGAACCATCGCACAGGTTTTGTGCGGTGCGAAGTTCAGCCTATTTTTGACACCCCACGTTCGAACATGTTCGAGAGCGGCATTGGCCTGTCCCTCAATTTCCAGTGCTGTGTCCCCGTCAAACACCATCACCACGTCGTCAGCGAATGCCTGGCAATAATCGCCTCTACTCTCGAGCTGTTTTAGGAGTGGGTCCAGTATGAGGTTCCAGAAAATGGGCCCTCCTATCGAGCCCTGAACGCATCCCTTGCTGGTACTCCTTCTGCTTTCTTCACCGGCATATCTCACTGTGACCACCCTGTCGCTGAGATAGCTGCTGACAACCCGTCTCAAATTCACAGGACACTTTTCCTCAGCCAATCGTACTTTGATAGTGGGCCACCACGCACTGTCAAAGGCTCCCTCTATATCCAGAGACACAAGCGTGACGATCCTTTTTTGAGCTAACTTCGTGCGGATGTGCTGCACTAGGGTATAGAGGGAGTCTTCTGTGCTTTTTTGGGGCATAAAACCGTATTGGCGAGTACTTATCCTGGGTAGTAAGTAAAATTTGAGACGGGCAACCAGCATCTTCTCGTACACTTTCCCCATGACAGGCAATAGCCCAACCGGCCTGTACGACTTGGGTACGGTGTACGAGTCTTTGCCCGGCTTTCTAAGCACTACCACCGTTGCTTCCTTCCAGATCTTTGGGAAGTGGTGTAGCGCCAGGCACTTGTTCAGCAGTGCCAGGAAGTAGTTGGGGTCACAGTGAACCGCGTGACTGCAGATGTCTGACGTGAAGCCGTCGGCTCCCGGGGCCTTTTTTGGGTTGAATGATCCCATAGACCTATCAAGCTCGCTTAGGGTAAACGGTGGGTCATGTCGTTCATCATGGCTCCATGCGTTTACCATTTCTGCCCGTTCTCTGATTCGGCGATGGTCTATGGTATCATCTTCCTCTCGGTCCTCGGGGTAGAACGTCTCGGCCAACAGCTCCACGGAGCCCCTAGCGTCCAGCGTCTGTCCACCCATCTGTAGTGGCAGATCCTCCTCTCTCTTTCCAGTCCTTCCCATTACCCTGTAAATCCCTTCCCAGACCCCTTCTCGGTCCTGCTTCCCGCAGAACTCCTTCCAGCTCTCTGATGCGGCTTTCGTCACTGCCTCCTCATACCTTTCCCTTTCTTTTTTGTACAGGTCTACAACCATCGCTCTTCGGACCGGTGCTGCGCTCCTGACTCTGCGTTTCCTGGTGGCGACTAGCCTTTTCATCTCCGCGAGCTCCTTAGACCACCACGGCAAGGTAAGTGTATCTGTGTTGATTTTTGCTGGAATTGTGTGTTGGCATGTGTGTGTAATTGCTTGTGTGTATGTGTTTATGTGTGCTTCCAATTCATGTACCTGTGTAACATTTGAGAGTTCCGCTAGGGTCAAATTCTTGTCATTCATAATTTGAGACAGTTTCACACGAAACTGGCTCCAATTAGCCTTCTTTGTGTTGTAAACCCTAGTAGTCCTCTCAATGCTTATGCCTTTAGATTTAATCAAATTAATGCCAAAAGTAATGCCGTTGTGGTCGGAGCTCGTGAGACCCTCGTCGATCCGCCAGCCATCCACCAAGTCCAGCATGTCCGCCGAACAGGCCGTCACATCTACGTGGCTGCAGAACCTGATGCCACCCCGAATGGTGTCGAATGTGGGAATATCTCCAGTATTGAGGATTTGTAGGCCCAGCTCCCCCAGCGCTCCACACATTTGCGCTCCCCTGCGATCTTCACTGCTGCTACCCCACCAGGTACTTTTCGCATTCGCGTCTCCTCCAATAACCAACCTGCTAGAGCCCAGCTCTCGCTCTATCTGACGGAGATGCTCCAAGTATGGCTCAATGGGCTTGTCGGGCTCGAAGTAGAGGGACACCAGCGTGATCGTCCAGGCGCTGGTTCGGACTCCCACCACAACGATGTTGTTTGTGGTGAGTTGCGGGTACTGTAAGACGTCCAAATCTTTATCGAAGACAGCTATTGCTGCCTTTACAGTCCCTTCTCCTCCCTCTGAGCTCTGGAAGACCCTTACGCCCCGGTGACCTCTCATTCTTCTTACCCCACCCACGTATGGCTCCTGGAGCAACGCTACAGCGAGTTTGCGGTTGGTCGCCTCTAGTAAGAGCTCGTTTGTGGCTAGCTGACTCCGTTGCAGGTTGGCCTGGACCATTTTGTACCTAGTAGTGGTTTCGGGGACGCCTTTAGCAGTACGCTATGGAAGCTCGGGCCAATCCATCCCACCTCTTACGCACCGGGCAGTCGCTACTGAATGCGTTGTGCCCCGTGTTCCCCAACTTGGATCTGGTGCAGTTTATGCACGCCGCTGCTTCACCGGTCTGTCGGTTTGGGCAATCCGCTCTGATGTGTGAGCCGCCGCAGTGGCTACACAGGTCAGCTGGCTCCTTACAGAGGCGTTTACCGTGACCGTATCCCAAGCAGCGGGTACACTGCACCAGTGGCGTCTGGTCTTCGACACGGACCCTCTGGAGGTCGATGCGAAGTTTTCCTGCATCGATTGCCCGCCTCCAGATCATTGGGGACACACTGAGCACAACGTGATTCATGTGTGGGTTACGGGTGTTCCTTCTATACTTTATTGCAGTCCTTTGGTTCTCGTCGTCGAGGCCGTGAAAAATCTCCCGGTTCTGATTCTTCAGGGCTTTTACGACCTCTTCGTCGCTGTGTATTTTCAACACATCCCTGAGAATCAGAAGCGGGTCTCGATTCTTTACTTCCTCGACAACGAGGTTTCCTCCAGCCGCCTCCAACCGCTCCTTCACTTTGCGTCTCTCTTCCTGTGTAGCGCACCCCATGATAATCTTCCTATCTTTGGCCTTCCTGACTTTCTCGATGCGCACCCAGCCCTCCTTCGCGTCCACCGCTTTTCTTACCCTTTCTAGTATTTCGTCCCCTGTTTCCATTTCTTGTGTCGAGGAGACGACTACGGAGTGCAGTGTCGTTCGCTCCAGGGTATGTGCCCCGGTGTGGCCTTTATTGACGGCTGCTACATTCGCGTAGGTCGTCTCCCCCGCACTTTCCCTGCTGGCCAGATTGTGCTGGAGCCTTTCCAGTTTCTCGGAGTTGTCTCTCAACTCCGAGATGTGCTCTTTGAGACGGTTTAAGAGCTCAGTCTGGCCAGCAAGAACCTCGACAGGAATGGGATGGGGACTAATACGGTCAGCGGTGAGCACGGGATCCGGTGCGGGGATGGGTGCGACAGGGGCCTTGTCTCGTTCCGACTCCTTGACCAGCTCATAAAGCCTGTTTATGGCTCCGAGCACCGCAGTCTTGATCTCGGCCTTGAGGTTGCGAGAGTTGCCCAGATTTAGCTTGGCCTTATTCAGGCACGCTCTCGCTTCCTCAGTGCGACCGCGGTGCCCTGCCTCAGGCTTCTTGAGTGGTCTACCGGCATCAATGGCAGCTCGGCGCGCCCCCGTAGTGGCTGGGACCCCCTGCGAAGCAGAAGGAGTGACTTCTCCAAACGAGATTCTCCTCCGTGCATTGGCAGACGATGGCCCCGCTTTCTCCGACAGTCGCGGCGAGCTACCAGAGCCGTGGGTCTTCACGGTGCTGGATGGGGTGCAGAACATAATGGATTTGATGAGCAGACAAGATCAGAAAGACTCCTGTAAAGAGGGGGTCAAACTGAATTATCCGCTCGTCAGCTGGACACTGGATACTTCTGTTTCCCTGTAAAGGGGGGAACTCAGTGAGTAAATTACAAATAAAATCAAATAAAATACAAAATATAATAATATTATAGTCGCCCACCTACAGACGACTGTCACAATAAATAAGGTATTAAATAAACAATAATTTCTAAGTCAATTAAAAACTCCGTAATAAATAATATTATTTAAAATTGGTCAGAATGATTAAAAACAAGCTTTCCCTCAAGAAATCCCTATCTAAATAGACCAAAAATAAACTAAGAGAAAAATTTTGAAAAAGAAAAAATTTGCCTAAACTCCCACGTCTACCTTCCTATATACCAGAGGGCGGGTGGGTGGGCAAAATTTTTTCGAGCTAGGGGCGCGTGCGAGGTGTCCAGAGACGCGTCTCCGCGCGGGCTAGCGATATATGGAATAAAACGTGGTAGGTGCCGAACAAAAATTTTGACTTTTGGTCAAAAAACCAGTTTTCGAAAGAAAAAATTTGGAATTTCACCCCACAACCTGGAGACCGGGACACGGAACGTGGACCAGAATTCAGGGAAGAAGGGTGAGGACTATTACAACTATAATCTAATTTAAAATGTAGAAGAAAATTTGGAAA